>CM051238.1:378528170-379805912 GCA_027917425.1 Gastrophryne carolinensis
TAGAAACAGCCCTGTGCACCCCCTATAGTTATGCCCTTGCTTGTGGGCCATTTAAAGCCTAAAACCAACAGAAGAATATTTTAGAAGTAATGTAATTCTACTTTCTTACTACGAATACCTTGTCATACCTATGTAACAACCAATATCATACACATGATTTGGATTATATTCTATAATCATTAACTAATAGGGGCTATGGAAATAATTGAGAGCCTCTACAAGTTTGTAAATACCAACATACTGAATAATTCAAACTCATTTTAAGAGGTTAATTTTTTAATTTGCTAAAACTCCCTATAGGCTTTGTGTGCAAGGCTCCCACAGGTGCACCACTTCAAAAATTCCAGAGGCTCGCAAAAATTATAAATGGTTCTACCAAAGAATGGTTAAAGTTTTAGAATGACCATATTGTGACCCAAATCCAATAGAAATGTTGTGGAAGGACCTAAAGTCGGTTCATGGAAGGAATCACATCAGCATAGGAGTTTAATTTGTTTTGTATAGAGGAACGGGCTAAAATTCTGCAACTACCACAAACGCAGTTATTGCTGCACAAGGGGGTCATGCCAGAGCCTTATTTAACAAACTTCAGTGCCACTATTCTAAGAGGCCTATTCATTAATAGCGGCAGGTAGCGACAGATTAGCGCCAGTAGCGTGATTTTCACAGCGCCAGCTAGTATTCGCTGTGCTTCGCCGGGGTTTGCTTGTTGACAGCGACTCGGTGTTGAATACGGGGTTAGGGGTCGCTGTTTCACAGGTTCCGCATTGTATGGGTGCGCCTGACAGCGAATGGCCAGAGCGAACGGCTTGCTGCAGATTCATTAACAAATCACGCTCAAAAATTTCTCGCGCTGTGAATTCCTTGTTTAAACCCCAGAGCGCTGGCGGCGATGTGTGTAAAGTAGTTTTTAACCCCCAAACAACCTTTTTTTTATATGTAAAAATTATACAAGTTTTTCTAAACATTTTGTAATATGAATACATGAATATCAGACCTGTAATATCAATTCTGCACAATTTATTTATTTATTTTTTTTTTACTTAAAAAAAAATCCTAACATTGCAGAAGTGGTCACAGAATTTTTGACATTAAAAAAAAAAAAACATTAATAGCAATTAATTATGATTATTTAAAGATTGCTCCATTGAAATGCATTGGACAACGCCAGGGAGCGCCAGGTCATACCTGTCGCCGTGATGGGATTAGCAGCGGCGCTGTTCGTTGCAGTCGGCTACATGATGAATCCCGCGCTAGCTGACGCTCTCGCCGGCGCTAGCCTCATTTAGCATGATAAATGCGTCATTGTGACCGCCGCCGGGCGTACTTGATTCGGTAGCCGCCGTTAGCTGGCGGTACCTGGCGCTCGTCAGACACTACCTGGCGCTAGCCCTTGATAAATAAGGCCGTAAGTATGTCACACACCCCGCTTCAGAATGAATCATTACATCTGGGTAGTTACCTGTAGAGGGCGATATTGCAGAGATGACATGCAAAAAAGGAGCCCCTCCCGGTCCATAAATACCTGGGACCTCCCACTCATTCCCCAGTCTTTCATCTCTGCAGTCGGCGAGCAAGTCAGAAGATGGCTGTCTCCTCCTTGCAGGTAGCCAGGTTACCCCGGCATTTTTTTCCTATTTCTGTCTGGACCTCCTTACTTTAACTCTTTAAACCTCCACAGCCATGGCTGTTTTTGGTCCGGGCGAAGGTGGGATACACCTCCTTGGGGTGTACAGGGAGCCATGCTCCCCCGTGAGACCTCATTTGGAGTAGGCGGCTCCGGGTTGGTAATCCCGGTTTGGGATGCCCTGACCATTATCCCTCCACCTGGTGGTGCGGATTCCTCCTTAGAATACTAAACACATTTATTTGTACAGAACTTGCATTAAAATGCAGGACCTAGATGGGCCAAAATGCTTTTTTTTGGTGTTATTAAAATTAAATTTAATGGCTTCATTGACTCATTTGTTTGTCAAAACAATCTACATTTAGCAAATATCTGATGTCGTTTTAGGTCAAATGTATGCGGCAATATAGAAATTTTTGAAGGGTTCACAAATTTTCAAGTACCACTGTAGCATTGTGGTGCAGGGTACAGTGATAGTTTTGCATTCGGGTCAGTGTTAAATGCATTTTCAGTTTTTCTCAGCCAGACCCAAGTATCAGCAATATCCAGCTCATTATAAAGCTGTTTTTTATTTTTTTTTCTCCTTTCCCAGGGTTCTGGCCCCAAAGCACCAACCATAGAGGCTGGTATGTCTAGGGCTCAGAGCTGCTTGGCTGGCCCCCTGCAGGTATATTGCCCCCTCTGCCCTCTCTTTGACACAGGCCTTTTGACCTGTCCAGGGGTGACATGGGCCTTGAGCTTTTCCACACTCTTACCTGGTGGGGGTGCAAGTGGCCAAACAGGAGTATTGGTAATAATTGATAGGAGGCTCACCAACCTCCCCTACTTTTTGAACTGGAATAGAGTTTGTTAGGTGCCTCAACTCCCTTATTACAAAATTAAACCTTAATTGAAAATATTTTACTCACTTTAGCATCTTACTCAATGTCCCCACACTTTAAAAAAGTGGACAATTCATTTACAGATTTTAATTGTGTTAAAAAATCTGACTATTTTCACACCTTTGGCCGTGTGGCTTCCTGGCAGAATAGACCTATATACGGCTTATCACTGGTAATGTGTTAACATAAGACAAATAAAAATGCAGACCTAATATGCGTCATTATTTTTTAAAATAACTGTACATTGATTTCATGATGGTTAAATCAAGGAGCAGTGACAGACAAGTTAGAGGATCAGTTGTTAGAGTTACAACAGCAAAAGCAGAATGTCACATAGCTGCAGAGTGTCACCAGGGACAGCGAGGGATTAGTCGCTGTCAGTTATTTCCCATCATTACTTTTCAATCTGCATTATTAAATGTGCTCAAGGGAGCCTTGCTGTATCGCGTGCTGTGTCACACAACAAGATCATCCCCGTCACACTGTTTACTGTTCTCCATTAATAAAAGGAGGATCAAGCCCTGATCACAGCAAGGTTTTCCTGTGCGTGTCGCTCGCTGTGTTAGTACAGCCAGGATTGCACAGCCAGCTTCATGTTTTATGTTCGGTGCATCGCTTTCTTTTCTTGTCTGTGAAGATTGAAACAGAATCTTGATCAAGTTCATATCTAGTTTAGAGAAACTTAACCCAAGATCTTGTTTTCAGTGACATGCCAAGAGTTGTATTTACTAAGCTAAATCTCGAGAACAGGACATTTTTCTCTGGAAGCTAAATGGGTGTTTTGGGGTTGGGGGGTTCCTCTTGATACTCATGGATTTGCAGGATTAAATTTGACTCGGGCTAACCATTATATACACTACTGGCCAACATTGCGTAAGCGGCTCAGTGAATAACCTGAAATGGTTAACTGAGGTTACAAAAACTACCAAAATGGAAAACATATGTATATTTAGGAGTATGAACAAGTCTTTTTCCTATTACTTAGAAGTGATGCTGGTGTTCAGTAATATAATAATAATCTTTATTGATATAGCGCCAGCATATATCTCAGTGCTTTACCATCATAGGGTTCATGTACAGTCATAAATTATGCAACAATCAGCAATTAAACCAAAAGGAAGAGGAGCCGTGCTTTACAATCTAAAAAGAAATAGGGGATGGAACAAAAAGTAATAAGTGCTTGCATTGTACCATAGTCCAGCCATCTTAGCAAAAAATAAACTGTATGGGCCAGCCAGAAGCTGCTTTTTTTTAGTGCTTTTGGTGCTCACTTGCGGGGAAGATGGTCCCAGATAGCCAGATCCCTGTTTCCTATTCCTGACCAATTTTGCCATCCACCAGTGAAGAGGTAGCAGGAGAGAAGGTGAGGCGGTTTTAGGGTTCACTGATACAGCAATTCTATGTAAAGGCTTTTGCGCCAACGGGGTGCGGCTAAGCGGGCCCAGGCATTTATTACAATGGACCTTACATGCACGTATCTTTTTAGAGCTTCTTGGGTGTAAGAGTGTGGTGCAGAGCCGGATTAACCGGACACCAGGGTCTCCCCTCTTGGGGCCCTTTACAATTTGGGGGCCTAAGCCACTGATGTGCAATCACATAGTAGAAATCTGATAGACTCCTGGTGGTCAGGTGGGGCAGAGAAACCCGTGAGAAAATGTGGAAATAGATGGTATTATCCAGATAGTCAGAGGCATGACAACAAAAAAAGGCTTGCTGCCTCTGGAATATAGGCCAGCTAGCTTAGGAGCATGACTGAACTGATAATCACGAAGCATGACTCTTCTACAGATTCAGAAGAGACAGTATCCTGCCACCCCTATCTCATGGTCTGGTGTCTAGATATAACTTTAGTCAGTAGTAGCTGTTAATTACTATTTATATCTGACAGACATGCAACTCCACAGAATCCCTGCAAGTGACTGCAACAGTGTTCATCGGGAACTCAGCCTCAAAAGTATTATTGAGTTTCCAATCTTTTCAGTGCTCAGATATCATTTTTAAATGGCAACGAGATTCCTTGTACTTTGGTTGTGGTCGTGTCACCCACCAGTGATACCAGAGATAACTGGTACTCTACACACTACTCCATTTAAGCCTCACTGTCAGTTCCCATTTTGACGACAGCTTTGTTACCGTGTCACGCTCCAACGGCAAAAGTGCCCAGCATGTCCTTTTGGTGACCAGCTGGTAGTAGCTATTTGTAGTTAGATATGGATAAGGGCCGAAGCCAGCACTGGGAATACCAATGTACTAGGGCATCTTCAAGGACCCACTTAGGCTACAACTGGCCTGTGAGCCAGGTGTCCTGTGTGAAGACTTTCTCATCACGGGTCTCTGGACCAAAGTATGATCAACAGTAATGGAGAGGGTGGCAAGGAATGAAGGAAGATTAGCGGTGGCTCATAAAATGGTGAAGACAAAGTTATTATTGGTATGACGGGTGATCTATTCAGCTGCAGTGTAGAAGGCTGTGGGATCTGGAAGATAATTAGGAACAGAGAAAGCAGTTGTCACACCAAGGCGAATTAAGTCGTTGGACATCTCGGGAGGCCTGGGAATTCCCTGGTGCAGGAGTCTGGACATGGGTAGGGGACTTGACAGAGGAATTACCTGGCTTAGGGATCGGGACTCAGGACAGGGAGACGGCTCTCACTCGGGCAGTTAATTCCTCCCTTTGAGGCAATGGGCCGGACATTCAGAGAGGGCTGGGGATCCTCCGGTGCGGGAGTCTGGACATTGGTAGGGAACGGGATAGTCGAACACAGGACTAAGAGCATAGTAGATGGATGACTACCGACCTGCCTGAACCACCAAAGAGGCAAGCTGCCAACCACTCAGGGCGTGGGAGGTCCGGTACTCGGGGAGAACAAAACCAACCCAGTTCTTCAGCAGCGCTCCTAGGGGTGGAGGGTACACAGGCCCAGGATAGTCCGGGTGGTCGCAAACTTGGGGGTGGGAAAACACAGGGCAGATGTACACAAGACAGCATTAACGGTGCAGGCAACTGCAGGACTGGCCCCGGTGCAGATAATGCAAGGCTGTGGGCGCAGTGCAGACAATAGCATGGACTGTGAAGGGCCGTGAGACCAGGTCAGATAATAGCACTGACAATGGAGGGCCATGGGCCCAGCACAAACTACATAGATAATAGACAGACACATAGATAATAGAAGGGCCGTGGGCCCAGCACAGGCAGCACAGACAACGGAAGGTCAGTGGGTCCAGCACAGACAGCGTGGACAACGGAAGGGCAGTGGGCCAAGCACAGATAGCACAGAAAATGGAAGGGCCATGGGCCCAGCACAGACAATGGCATACACCAACACATGAACATAGAAGGGCCATGGGCCCAGCTAGGACAAGAAGGGCATGAGCCCAGTTCAGGATACCAGAAGGACCAAGAGCCAATTGCAAGAATTTGGAAGGCCTGTGGGCCCTCACAATGAAAAAGAGGTATGGTAGAGGGTTGGAGAGCACAACCAGAGTTCAGGAAGACAAAGCAATGAACCAGCACACAGGGGCAGGGCCAAGCACATGCATTTATAGGAAGCACCACAGTCTAATGAATGCCTGGTGAGGTTAAACAAGGCAGCTCTAGGATACAGGGGAGAACCACACAACACCACAGCCAGCACAGTGGCTAGAGCAGCGGACTCTGAGCAATGACAGACGGTGGATTGCCTGTTCAAGACCCCATTCATGCCAGTCCAGAGCAAGACAATTGCACACAGAGGACTAGAAGACCATTGGTGGCAGTTGAGAAGGCAGTAAGGACTGAAGGGTAATCAGCAGCAGAGGAGGACCCATCAGTGGCAGAGGAGCTGAAGAGTGACACAACGTGATATGGAATTTGACATGGCCCACCACAAAGTGGGCCACAGGCAGATCTAGATTGGCTCAAAAATGTAATGACCATGAGGTGCCACACTTGCATGGCCACCATGGGGTCTTCATTTCATTTATTTGCCATGTTTATACAAGACAAGTTGACTACAACTACTTTTGGACAATAGACTCACCCTGATTCTGACTGTTTTGGGATCACAATCAAAAATAAACTTCAGCCTGCATACTTCATGAGAGAATAGATTTTTGTTCTTCTTGTTCTAATCTATTATTTGTATTTCTAATTAAGGCTATTACTTCTGCATATGTGGGGGATGCAGGTCCCTTCCAGTTCATGGGTACTTATTTTGTCTGTTTTTGTTTGGTATATTTCACATAATGTATGCCTGGGTGTTTTGAGCTTCCAAAAATGTTATTTATTTCTCCTTTCTGAATGGTTGGTACAAACTGCCAACCTAAGGGAAGGGCTGAGATACCCATAAGCAACTCTTTATTGACAAGTGTCTGCAATCCTTGAGACAGCACAGCAAACCCTCATCAAATCTTTTAGAGAGTTTAAAGGAGCACTATCGTTAAAAATTGCCCAATGATAAAAATCCATGTAAATTTGCTGGTGGGGGGTCACTTATAAACCCAGCATCAAGAAATATCCAGCCAGGCTTGCTTTCCTCTCTTTTAATGGAAGGAAAAAGGACATCCAGGGTGACAGGCTCTGTCACTCCTGATAGACTAAACCTGTCACCCATTTTTTTTTCCTACCGTGAGAGAATAAACCACAAGCTTGGTGGGAGTTTTATTCAGTTTTAGTGTATAAGTAACCCTTCCCCTCATTAGCCAACGTCTTTATATTCATTTCTAATATTACACAATTTCGTGATATTGCTCCTTTAAGTCTCTTTATAGTAACTGGCAATGCTGAGCATTGGTCCATGCACTTGTATTCAGCCACCTTCTGCCTGTTTAAATGTATTATGTGTTTTCCATTGAGTATTTTTCCTTGAATCTCACCCGGTGTGTGTGTCTTCTCTCCCCCGTTCCCTGATCCTCTCTTCCCTTTCACGCGACCATGTCTCTATACTTTCCGTCTTTTCTTGTCTTCTTCTTCTCTACGCCTAGCCTCATCTTACTCTCATCCCTTTAGCAGCTTGCTGTCAGATAACGTTTCATGCCAGTCTTCCTGTCAGGAACTGGCTCTGATTGACAGAACAGCTTTCCCGGTGGATCTCATTAGCGTGATCCAGTGCCCCTCGCCCTGCGTTCCGGCTCCTCCCCAGCCCCTGGCACAAGGTCATTAGAATAATATTTTGGCCCCACCACAAAGAGTGGAATTAATTCACAGCGCAGCTACAGATGTTACATGCGCTAATGATGTGTCACTGCGGGGGGTCAGCTCCTTCAGGTGACCAGTCACAGTCGCAAATCCCCAGCAGTCCCCTGGTCTTCACACACTGATCACACGGTTTAACCCCTTATTCCTCGCACTACACAAGCTCAGAGGCAGCAGCTACAATGATTCTGCAAATGGAACGTAGTGATATCTGGAGGAATGCGAAATGCAGAACAGACACGGAGGGTCATGCTGCTCTGTTTAGGAAAGAACATTATCAGAGCAGAGGAAGACTAACCTAAAATCTACGCTGCAATATTTATAATATGTGTATAGCTGAGTTAGGTCGAGGTCAAACGAGACGCTTTTAGAACAGTGTTAAACTGATAATTAAAACATTTACTTGCAATCTCTCCAAGTCTGTACTTGGATCAATCTTCGCAACTGTCCCTGATGTGGAGGGACTGTCCCTGATATAGTGCTAAATGCTCTATATACTACAGCCAGCTCACTTTTAATTTAACCTATCATTTTCACTCTGCCCACACAATAGTTTATGTAGCTAATATGTAGCCTCCAGCCAGCAAGTTCCAGTGTAACCTGAGGCTTTCCAACCAGGTAACTATTCCCAGCTGTAACTACAAATGATGGCTCCCCATAGCAAAGTTTGATGGGGCCCCTTATGATGGCTGGCCAAACTCAGTATACTAAGGGGGTCATTTACTAAACCATTCACTGTGTTTGCACAATTTTCTGCATTTACAAAGTGCACTGTGGCATATTTGCCCGGCGTTGTCTGCGTGTGTTGAATTTACATCTAGTTCATTTAGCGCAGCACATGCTGGCGAACACCTTTTCCGTTCGCCAGCTTTTAGCAGCGAACCCCATAGGAATCAAGGTTATTGGTGGCAAGATTGTCTCTGTCTTTTTAGCATCTTTAACTTATTTTTCGAATGTCAATGTCACATAGTTAATTAGCATTAGAGAAACAACTAATAATACTGTTTTCACATTAATTTTATATTTTTTATTATACTTTTTTCTGAAGCTTCTCAGACAACCCAGACACTCCCTAGACATATATTATGAGACCTGCCGACATATACTATAAAAGTGCGTCTTCAGCAAGATTTCATTTTTTTTCTGTACCAAATCTGCTGCAGCATTTCGCGGCATTTGCCAGACCTTTCTTCAAAGTAACTGCCACTACATTTTAGTAGCGAATTGTGGTGCACACAACATACCTTCCAACTTTTCAGGGTGAAATTAGGCAACACCCCCCTCATTGATAGGAGATAGGTTGTAACAGTTGCAACAATATAAACACTTTCAATGGGCAAATGAATCATTTATGAGAACAGTGAGGGACATGGACTCAAAAGAGGGACAGTCCCTCCAAATGACAGACACTTGGGAGGTATGGCAAACACAAAATCTGACGTCATCAGATGTCACTGGTGTTCGTCATTTCAATGTGTGACGTGGTTTTCGCAGGAAAGGTGAAAGTTGCACAAAGCCTCGAATATAGTAAATCACCCGCTAATTGCACTATAGAGAGAAACAATGAAAAAACAAATGAGGGAATAAAAGAGGGTAGGGAAGTTAAAAGAGCAATTAGAATATAGAATGTAGAGGGTAAAATCTTCACTTTTTGAGTTATATACTTATATAGCAGAGGTCAAAAAGCTTACAACCGATGATGGGTGAATCCAAACAGCAAAGTTTGGGTTCGTACTGAACTTTGAGCGTTCGGGTTCCCAAACCTGAACGCGGATTTCAGCCAGAAGTGACAAGGTAAGTTACAGGTAAGTTACAGCAGTGCTTCCTTCTGCACACTTTGCTCCACCCCCACCACAGCCCCCCCCCCCCCCTAAAGTTTGTGTCCCATTCATTCTAACGGGGACCGGGTTCAGGGACCCAAACCCTGAAACATTTATTCAAAGTTTGGCAGAACTTGCCGAACCCAAACTTTTGGGGGTTTGCTCACTGACAATCAATTAGCATATAAGGAGAATACCATAAGAGCAATGTATTTGAGTATGCAGAAAAAAAAAAGGTGGAAGAAATTGCAATATATTGGGAGTAAGGAAGAAGGATATAGAAAAAGAAAGATCTTAAAATGTAATAATGGTAAATTATTACACCCACAATCTTTGGCCCTGGAATCTATAAGATTCCAGGGCTGCTAGATTCCTTCCCCCCAGGGCATTCAGAATCGGGATGCCCCACTGTGTGAAACCCCTCAGGTCACCCAGGATACTCACCTTCTTTCCTTGTCCAATGGCACATGTGCAAGCAGCGGCCGCATCCCCGCTATCCCTTTAGCAGGTTGCGTGCCTGCACCAGGCATTTGTGTATGGCAAAACCATTAAAAAGTTACTGTGTGTGTTGGAGAGATGCAAGGGATATTATTAGGGGGTAGTATTTGTGGTCCACTATAACCAGACTGCAACAACCTGTTTCCTTTCACTAGTGGCCCCCCTCCCATGGGCCCTATACTGACAGACCCCATGACTATAGTTGCAGCTACACTATTTCACTTTAAAGCGGAACAAAACCTGGCATGCCCGGCCCGGAACCTAAAAGATTCCAGGGACGGTCGCTGGCCTTCCCCCTAGACATCCCATATTGGTATGCCCCGCTGTGTGAACCCCCCGGGGTATGGGTAATCACTCACCTTTCCCCGGTTCAACTGTGCATGCGGGGGCTTTCGTCCAATCAGAGCCAGGGCACTTATTGTTTTCAATGGGGAGCGCAAGCTGTTGCATCCTAGGAGTGTGTGCATGCTCCAGCCCCAGACATTTCTGTCACCCCTGATACACTAAACCTGTCACCCCTGGATTTTATTCCTACCAGTAGTAGCAAAACACAGGCTTGGCAGTTTTATTCAGTTCGGGTGTATAAGTGACTCCTCCTCTCATTAGTTGATGTGTTTACATGGATTTGTAGTGTTATATAATTTCGTTATAATAAATATATAAATATATATATATATATATATATATATATATATATATATATATATTAAATATAATTTATTATAATATCGTTACCTTTAAGCCAAGGTTTTCATCCCTCAAAACAAATACATGGGACTTTTATGTTTCTCTACTGATGTTTATTAGTAAAAGTTTTTTTGAAGCTATTAAAATGAGTTAGCCAAGCTGCAGCCAATTTCTTAACAATAAATAATTAGTAATAAATAATTCCAATGAAATATGATTTAATTGGTGTAAGTGGGGCCAAGTGGGAGAGCGCATGCTGCCCCCCCCCCTTAGTGAACAGTTGAGCCCATAAATTACATGGGATGAAAAAGAGACATGTCCCCAGATGTACGGTTGGGTAACAATATTTTAATACAAAAGCTAACCATGTTTTATGATTCTGAAGAGTGCTTACCTTGCCTCATGCCAATAGCTCTTCTACTTTCACTGGAGGGTGAACAAAACTGGAACAATATGCAGTGTCAATGGAGAGCATGTCTATCAATGTACAAGAACATGTTGATTCGACATTGAACACAAAACAAAAGGATAAGTCTGAGCATGCCGAAAGGTATTCAATGAAAACCATCTCAATGCCATTCCACCAAGAGAAGCACAATACAAAGCCGGGTGACTGCAAATATATAAGCATAATGTACCCAGTGACCTTTTGGCTTCACCCTTGGGAATGAGGACAGCTTGAAAGAACTAATTATTACCGGAGAATCTATCATTTTCAAGGTATTTTGCATCTAAGTCTACCACTTCAGTTACCTAATATATTTTATAAATAAAGATATTCGGAGAGCATGTTCCCTGAGTCGCAAGCCCCCCATTACAGCCAAAGCAGGACTGGCCATAGGGAGACCCAGGCCAATGCTCAGTGGGCCGCACTGCTTTGGGGCCAGTTGAGCTGCTGCTTTTAACACCAACAGTCAATCCCTGCCCCCTTAGTCTCTCTGTCAGTCCCCTGCTCCCAGCCCCAGTGTACCCACAAGCCAAGGAACCCCAGTCTCCAATTCTATAGCCCTAGCATCATAGTTGAGGGGAAGAGCCACAACAAGGATGTCTCGGTCCGCCAGGGGCTGGTACAATCCACCACTAACTACAGCCATGATTTCTCTAGCCTGGCATTTTATCAACTGGCAAAAGGCCAAGCATGTGACAATACACCACCAGTTCCATTCTGTGTTATTTCATGAAATATAGAAAATATATTGTGACAGACGCTCTGTCTTTTGGATGTCATCACTATTCAGTTGCCCACCGGGTCATTCACTGGCCTTTTCTTAATTAGGTTCCAGACAATGTCATTGTATTTTGATACTGTTACAGGCAATGTCATTGTAGTTTGGATTGTATTATAAACTGCCATTGTGTTCATTGATTATGTCACAGACAATGGCATTGTTCGGATTGAGTGTATTACAGACGTCTCTATTGTATTGCTGATTGCGTCACCGGCAGAGTTGAGGGATTGTGTGCCCCGCTGCTATTGGTCGGTGTGTGTGTCATGCAATAGGAGACTTGTGTATATAAGGCCTAGAGTGGCACTAATAAAGACAGTTCACCTTCACCCTCAATACTGAGTTCTGTCTCTTATTGGGGGAAACGCTATATTACAATTCACTAGCCCTTGTAAGGGCTGTTCCTGTTTCCTCACGGACGACTCTGGAATTCCAGCAGCACCTCTCACCATTGGGAAAGGACGTCTCGGGCGGTGAAGCCCTCCGGCGATAAGGGTTATCGCTACAATTGGTGGCAAGCGGTCGGATGGTCCTTTGTACCCAGAGAGAGTGCTACCCTGATGGAGAGTCAGTATGACAAGTTGAAAAGGCTGACCCTGAAGGATCTACTCGAGAGCCGGGGAAGGTCAGCTAGCAACCGCCCACGTCGGAAACTGATAGCCGAGCTGATCGAAATGGATCGTGCAGCAGTGAGGACCGAAACCAATATAGAGATCGATGAAGACGCTGCTCTCGTTCAAGCGGTTCGGAACAGATTGTCGGTCTATGGCCGAATCCATCACAAGAACTGATCGACCAAGTCTTCGCCGCAGCGGAGGCAGAGGCCAGTAAGCGAAGGGAAGATCGACGACTCGCAACCCAGCAGCCTCTCAGCGCCCCTGTGTCTCTGAGCCTCAGTTACACTGGGGGGAAAAAGATTCCATTTGCAGCATTTAAGTCCATCCAGGAAAGTGACAATGAGATTGATGGATTTTTGGCCGATTTTGAACGGCAGTGCGCTTTACACCGGGTACCCACAGAGGAATGGGTCACCATATTATCAGGGAAACTATCGGGGAAAGCTTCCGATGCTTTCCGGGCCATCCCTGATGCGGACATACCACACTACCATCTGGTAAAGGAGGCTTTGTTAGCCCGGCACGCTGTCACCCCGGAAGCCTACAGTTTTTACTAGAACATTTTCTCAATGCCTTGCAACCAGAGCTAAGAGAGTATGTGTACAAGACCAGCACCCTGTGAGTACATGTGTGTGTGTACAAGACCAGCACCCTGTGAGTACATATGTGTATACAAGACCAGCACCCTGTGAGTACATGTGTGTGTGTACAAGACCAGCACCCTGTGAGTACATATGTGTATACAAGACCAGCACCCTGTGAGTACAACTGTATGTGTGTGTGTGTGTATACAGGCCCGGTAGACAAAACGGTAATGCAGATGGATTATCCCGGCAAACAGAACTCTGCCCCTAACAAGAGTCCGGACAGCCCCACGTTAACCCGAACAGGGTCAATCCGGGTCTGCCGGGTGTTCCACAAAAAGGGGGCATTGTGACAGATGCTCTGTCTTTTGGATGTCATCACTATTCAGTTGCCCACCGGGTCATTCACTGGCCTTTTCTTAATTAGGTTCCAGACAATGTCATTGTACTTTGATACTGTTACAGGCAATGTAATTGTAGTTTGGATTGTATTATAAACTGCCATTGTGTTAATTGATTATGTCACAGACAATGGCATTGTTCGGATTGAGTGTATTACAGACGTCTCTATTGTATTGCTGATTGCGTCACCGGCAGAGTTGAGGGATTGCGTGCCCTGCTGCTATTGGTCGGTGTGTGTGTCATGCAATAGGAGACTTGCGTATATAAGGCCTAGAGTGGCACTAATAAAGACACCTTCACCTTCACCCTCAATACTGAAGTTCTGTCTCTTATTGGGGGAAACGCTATATTACAATTCACTAGCCCTTGTAAGGGCTGTTCCTGTTTCCTCACGGACGACTCTGGAATTCCAGCAGCACCTCTCACCATTGGGAAAGGACGTCTCGGGCGGTGAAGCCCTCCGGCGATAAGGGTTATCGCTACATATATACTCAGGGAAATGCTGGATCTAGGGGCAGCCTGCCTTCATTTAGAAGGAATACACCTCTTTAGCCATCAATGGTTGTTGTTTTCGGTTTGATGTGTAGAAGAGGAAAGGGTTAAAACCTTTTTATGACCTGTGATTCCACTCTGGAGATCTAATGTTCAACTTTAAAGAGGAACAACAATCCCCCTCGAGTGTCGCCTGATCGACCCACCTCTTCCCTGTGTCCTCACCGGTTTATTGGTACTGCTATACCTCTAGCTAGGTGCACGCCCATGTGGGCCTTTCTGAATAGCTGCCATCACCACAGCTAGATACAAGCGGGGATGGGGCCGTCAATGGTCGCTTCATTCATACTTCCTTGTCACTCAGCCAATTAGCGATCTTAAATCTGGCAGCGGGCCGTGGCTACGGCAGCAAAAAAGCAGTTTTTTAAAAAACACTGAGCTGCTGCCGAGTTTGCAACCTCACGCAAGGTACTTGGGTGGTGGGGGGACGGGCAGCGAGGGGAGGCTTTTCTAGGGTTTTAGTCAGCTTTAGAAAGCAGGAGTCTATTTTTTCCTATTGCAGTAACACCAAGGTCTGGAAAATGTGGCCCTGGTTAGGGACACCCCTGGATGAGTACTGGACCTATGCCAAAGGGCAAGGGGGGCTGGTATGCCACCATTGTTGGAGGCTGGCTATTTGACATCTGAGTCCTGGAGATACCAACCTCTATGTTTTGTGCGCTGAGCTAGTGGCCCCCTTTGAATACAGTTGCAATGACTTGCCAATATGGGACCACTGTGGGAATGAATATTTTAATGAGACTGGAAGGGTTTGTTTTATTCACAGATGAGTTTGTTTTATTCACATCCTTACCATACTGAGCATCAGGGGAGGGGGGGGCCGTATTGGACTTTAGAGTCTCTTCTTATACAGGCACTACTTTAACATACAGCTTTTCAGGGTGGGAAAGAGGGACAATACCTAACGAGGGATAGTCCCCTTCCATCAGGAACACTTGGGAGGTATGAATTGGGGATGCCTCTGGAAAGGGCTTTTACCCAGTTTTTTAGAGCTGGATGGACAGAGTTTTGTTCCCCTTATAAAGGAGCAACCACCGGCATACAGTCTATTAGAACCGGGATGCCCCAATGTGTCTGGGATGTGTCAAACCCATTGGATCACCTGATTTGCTCACGTCTTCCTGGAGCCTTCCTGGAGCCTTTCTGAATGGCATGCCAAGGCGAGCATGAAAGCGTCCGGCGGTGCTATCTCGATTCAGGTTTCCTTGCTGCATTGACGTCATTGTGGCAAAGGAAATCTTAATGAAATAAGTGCTACCGATTGGCTGAACCAAGAGCTACGTTTTTAGCAATTCCTAAAAGTCAAATATTTAATTTTTGTTCCTCTTCTCAGTCAACTATAACCCTCCCGTCTTGCCACTCCACTGAGCTGCAATGCACTCAGCCATTCAGATAAGCTTAGGTGGGAGCACGCCTTCGTCTGGAGGTGAGACCGCTCTCGCTCTCAAATGCCGAACATTAATATGCATAGCAAACAGCTCTGATTGGACAAGAGCTTGTGCATGCGCCATAGGACCAGGGAACCATGAGGGGGGAATCTGGGGAGGGGTTTTACAAAGCAAGGCAAGGTTGGTACCGCTTCTAAATAACGGTCTGGGGGGGTCACCCACAATGCTGGAGCCCCCCACACATAACACCGCAGAATGCCTATAAAGCTTACCTTAACCTCATTCCTCCGCTGGGAATGCAGCGCCGCGACTGGCCGCCTGGCGTACGTGGGTAGTGAGCACTACAATGACCAATCACGCTGCTGGATTGGCATTGGAGGAACAAGGTTAAGGTAAGCTTTACAGGCTTTCTGAGGGGTTAGGTGTGTGTGGGAGGAGGACTGTAATTTAGTGGCGGTACCAACATCCGCACAGGTGTCGGTCTGCTTTAAGGTAAACTGCCAAAGCCATGTATAGTCCAATACAACTAAAACCCATCTAGAACAGAACCAACTTGCCTCCTATAAAGACATGACAGGATTTCATACAACAAACTATGCTAAATGAAACCTAGATACATGTTTCATCAGGGTTCCAGAACATAGGAAATATAGGTAACTGCTTTAATAAATGGTAAACAACATATGAAGTCTAACAGACACACAGACAGAGAGAGAGAGACTCTCACACACGTCAGATTATGAAGCTTTATGTCCCCCATGCAATGTTACTGCAGCTTCTTCCTCTCTCCTCACAGCCAGGGAGACACAGGAAGCAGAGTGATGATGCATCTTCATCATTGTGTGCAACTTCTCTGCCTGTGCAGCCCCGCATCCGGCCGCACAATGAATAGCCCAGTTTACCCTTCATGTACCCCTTAGACAGTGCTTCCCAGAGGCGTCCCTCTGGGAGTCCTGGCAGCTCAGTGCATGGGACAGCTGCCCCGCCAGCCCCCTCCCCCACGCTACACCCCTGCACAAGGTAACTCTCTGCTTTGTGCTGGGCCTCTCATACTAGGATGAGTAATCTACATTGCACATATCTCTATGGTGGAATGTGAATTCAAACAGGGTGCCCCAAAAATTTAGTCTGCAGAAAACTCAAGTTCAGTGTGGTTTATCAGGAAATGCAAAGTGCTGGTGAATAAAAGATGTAGCCCCCGACAACCAGCACAGGGAAACATATAAGCAGGCTCATTTAACCCTTTGCCTGGAATGTCCCTTTAAATGATTTCTATAGAAAGCTGGCCAGATTTTACAAAAAAAAGTGCTACTCCACCCTGTTATAGATAGTCCTATATTGAAAATTATACCTTTTTTTAATGCATGCAGTGCAACATAACTAATGCTTGGACTGCTTTCATGAGCAGGAGGGACAGTGTCAACAGTTTTTTAACTACTGTAAAAGTAACTGATGTGTTCTATATAAATAACAAATAGCCTTTTATTAGGTTATACCTGGAAACCAACCAAACACACAACAAGATCCCTGATGTATGGCCATTAGACTTTCTGCTCTTCTGGCTGGGCAGAGGTTAACCTACTATACTCTACTCACTTAGTAATGAAGCGTCTAGGGGTCTTATCATAGGAGAATTTGAATTACAAAGCCTGCAGAAGGTGAAGCAAGGTTAGCAGCTTTTAGTAGTGAATAGGTTAATATTATTTTACAGCTCTTTGTAAAAACAGAGGATAATGCCTTTCTGAAAGCTCTGCGGTCATGGTGACCCGGGGACATGTACCAGGCTTATCTGACACATACAAGGATTCTGTGCCAATCTTTGTCCTTAGATGCTATCCTGCCCCCTTTCCGTCCATACTGCTCTCACTTCTGGTGTTGGTCGACCCCAAGGACAGGCCCCATATCAGTGCAGGAAACCTTGAGAGAACAGCACAGCCATGGATTGTGGTAGAGACTGGCAGGAAAACATCAGGGATAGGAGCAGCATATCCTTTTTCGAAAGGAAAAAAATAAAGTATAAATGCAAAAAGGGGCAAACAGATCACCAGTAATGACCATTAAGTGACCCAACATGTTTTCTGTTCTCATTCAAGGGCCAGACCCCAAGCACACTCACCTTTTCATTACATTGAGTGTGCATAGGAGTAGAAACCCCTTAAAGATTTTGCCTTACTTTTTACTTGCTCAGTGCAAATCAAAATGAACCTCCAGTCTTTTTTTCCTGCAGTGGATTCCAGTTTGGTACCCATCTGCTGACATCTCTATAGCAAGCACTGGGCCCGCGCATCAGCGCTGCTTGTGCATCCCACACGATCATTGGTAGCCAACAGGGTTTGCCAAACAGGAATGCACCAAGCAAAGCATTTGGACGTCTGGCCAGCAGCCATTGAACTTAAAAATGTAGTTGCCACGGCCGCAACACAGGTGAGTATTATTATTATTATTATTGTTTATTTATATAGCGCCATCAACTTTCATAGCGCTTTACATGGTATGATTACAGACAGGGTAAAACATATAGTACAAAGAACAATACAAAATTAGATGTCACAGGTTAAAACCAAGTGTTGTGAGCACAGGAGACAATAGGGAGGAGTGCCCTGCCCTTGCGAGCTTACAGTCAAGGATGGGGGTGGAGACAAAGGGGGCGGGGTCACAAGTGGTAGCGCTTGAGTATGGCTGCATGTGCCATTGAAGGTTATAGTAGTTGCTTAAGCCAGGTCATATGCTTGTCTGAAGAAGTGAATTTTGAGGGCACTTTTAAAGGCTTGGAGTGATGGAGAGTGGCGGATCGAGCGGGGGAGTGCATTCCAGAGAAGTGGAGAGGCACGGGAGAAGTCTTGAAGGCGGGAGTGCGAGGAAGTAACCAAGGAAGAGGACAGGAGAATGTCAGAGGCAGAGCAGAGGTTGCGCTTGGGTTGGTAACGCTGGATCAGAGATGAAATGTAGGAAGGGGCCTGGTTAGAGAGAGCTTTGTAGGTTAGCGTTAGAAGTTTGAACTGAACTCTATGGGAGACAGGTAACCAGTGGAGGGATTGACAGAGGGGGGCAGCCCTGGAGAAGCGAGAGGAGAGATGGATGAGGCGAGCAGCAGAGTTTAGGATAGATTGGAGGGGAGCCAGTCTGTTTGTTGACAAACCACAGAGGAGGGTGTTGCAGTAGTCCAGTCGGGATATGACCAGGGCATGCACTAGCATTTTAGTGGTGACAGGTGAGAGGAAGGGACGGATGCGGGAGATTATTTTGAGTTGGAGACGACAGGAGGTGGCTAGGGAGTGAATGTGAGGTGTGAACGAGAGAGAGGAGTCCAGAATGACGCCCAGGCATCGAGCTTGATGATTTGCAGTTATTGTAAGAGTATTTACAGAAATTGTGGTGTTAGAGAGGGGAGGGGAGTGAGATGGTGGGAAAATGACCAGTTCTGTTTTGTCCATGTTTAGTTTAAGGGAGCGAGATGTCACGAAGGAAGAGATGGCTGTTACACAGTCAGGAAGGCGAGAGAGGAGAGAAGAGAGATTCGGACCAGAGAGTTAGATCTGAGTGTCGTCTGCATAAAATGATATTGGAAGCCTAGCAAGGTTATTAGTTGTTTGAGACCAGAAGTGTATATTGAAAAAAGCAGGGGTCCTAGGACTGAGCCTTGTGGAACCCCAACAGACAGAGGCTGGGGAGAGGAAATGGTGTTTGAGTAAGATACACTAAATGTGCGGTGAGAGAGATAGGAGGAGAGCCAAGAGAGTGCGAGACCTTGGATTCCAAGAGAAGAAAGAATATTGAGAAGCAGAGCATGGTCAACAGTGTCAAAAGCAGATGATAAGTCGAGAAGAATGAGAGCAGAGTAGTGGCCTTTGGATTTGGCAGTCAGTAGATCATTGGTGACTTTGGTGAGTGCAGTTTCGGTAGAGTGACATGAGCGGAAACCAGATTGGAGGGGATCTAGGAGGGAGTTTGTAGACAGATAGTTGGTAAGTTCTGTGTGGACATGCTGTTCAAGAAGCTTGGATGAGAAAGGGACCAGAGAGAGTTAGCTGTGAGGATGGAGGAGGTGGCGGTGGGCGGAGAAGGGAGTTGAAAGTATTAAATAGCTGTTTTGCATTTTGGGCCTGTGCTGATATGAGTGATGTGAAATATTCCTGTTTAGCAGATGAAAGGGCAGTCATGAGTTCCTGAAGGCTTTCTTGTATAACAGGAAGTCCTCCTTGGTTTTGGATTTCCTCCAATGCCGTTCAGCAACTCGAGAATGCCGTTTCAATGTTGCAGTGTTAGTATTAAGCCAAGGTTGTCTTTTTTTGGCCTGAGGGCGGCTGTAGTTAAGGGGAGCAACAGAGTCAAGGGCAGCAGTTAGTGTATTATGGTAGTATGAAGCGGCAGTGTCTACATTGGTAAATGAGGGCAGGGTGTGAAGGGGATGTAAAGCATCGGATAGAGATTAAAGATCTAGGTTTCTGAGGTTCCTGCGAAAAATAGCAGGTTTGTGTGCAGGGGGGGGTAGTGGTAAGGGAAGAGAGTGTTAGTAGGTTGTGATCAGAGAGGGGAAGTGGGGATGAGGCAAGACTGGATACAGAGCAGAGGTGAGTAAAGAGTAGGTCGATCTATGTGGGTGGGGCTGGTAGACCATTGTTTGAGGCCAAAGGAGGTGGCTAGGGATAACAGTTTGGTGGTTGCAGGGTTGTTGGTGTCAACGGGTATGTTGAAGTCCCCCATGATTATAGCTGAGATGTCAGAGGACACGAAGTGGAGAAGCCAAGTTGAGAAGTGGTCCAGAAAGAGAATGGCAGGTCAGGCGGGCGATAGATAATGGCAATATTTAGGTGACGGGGAGAGTAGAGACGGACACAGTGAACTTCAAAAGAGGGGAAGCAAAGGCAGGGTAGAGCAGGAGTCGGGTTAAATGAGCAGTATTCAGACAGAAGGATGCCAACACCTCCACCCTGTTTGTTGCTTGATCTTGGGGTGTGGCTGAACTGTAAGCCTCCATATGAGAGGCCAGCGGGTGAGGCTGTATCAGAGAGAGTGAGCCAGGTTTCAGTAAAGGCCATTAAAGTGAAGAGGTTGGTAGGGAAGAGGTCATGGATGTATGCCAGTTTGTTGCACACTGAATGTGCATTCCACAGTGCGCAGGTGACTATGGGGGGAGTGCGTGGGGAGGGGGTGATTGTTAAGAGGTTGGCTAGGTTTCGTGTGTGTGATTGTTAAGAGGTTGGCAAGGTTTCGTGTGTGTGGGTTTGATACTACGGTGAAGGTTAGTCTGTGATGAGTTGTGGGGTGTAGAGGAGCCGGGAGGAGAAGGAAATGGACCTGGGTTTTGAGCAATGTCACCAGCAGCAAGTAGGAGCAGAGAAAGGGAGAGGAGGTGACTGTGGGATTTGAAAGTGGCAGAGCGTGTTTTGCGGGAGCATGGAGAAAGGGAGAGAGATTTTGCCAGTGAGATAAATTCATGCGAGAACAGGTAAGGGGATGAGAGCAGTGATGGAGAGGTATAGAGAGACTTACCAGGTGCAGGAGCATGCTGGGAGGTCAGGAGTGAGTGAGAGGAAGCAGTACTGTGAAATACCAGAGGAGCATTGTTGTGGATGAAAGTTCTTCAGACGAGTCTGGTGCCTGTTCTCTTCTGGTCACTTCGGGCTCAATTCGGACCTAATTCTTTGATGGACTTAAAAAATCCTGGACTGCAGAAATCCAGTACTGCAGCCCAGGCTGAGTGCAGCCATCCCCCTCAGATATATTACCACTTGTGAGAGGCCTTGATCAGCTCAGTCAAACAGCTGGGGGGTGGGTGGTACTAGGGCAATAAAGTTGCTTAGCTAGGGCTATCAGGAGGGGAAGCTAGGGGGTCGCAAAACAAACAATATTTATGTGAACAGGGTCATTGCATAGACAAAAAACAGTGATGGGTGACAGCTTATTGCAATACATGTGGGACAATACATAAGCATATAGAGGTGTGTCATAATACATGAAAAGGTCCAAAACACAGGCTATGAGGTGTATGACCACTGGGAGAAGTAACAGGTCATTAGCAGCAGATGAGTACTTTTTTTGATTAATTACACATTTTCATGATTCCTATAGGGGTTCAGGTGTTAGGAGGGGGAAACACTTATGGGCCATTTTGATTGTAAGTCTGCTTCAGTAGAATATTGATAGGTGTCCTCAGGACCCAACAGTGAAAATATGTGTGTGCCTGTGCTGATGACAATTCTTTGGTCTCTGTGACACCCATACCTTTCTGTTAGACAAGCTGGCTGTTTTGTTATGGTACAATGAAAGCAATCCAACACCCAATGTGTTGTGGTTACCAATTTACATCCAGATCGTGCCCCGTCCCGGGCAGTTTCTAGGTGATATAGCACTCGGTGTGGAAAGGAAAAAAATATGCCCCTTCCCTCCTAAGGTGCTGCTGCTGTCCCATACAGGTATGTGCCATGCTGTGCATCTACCATAGCAGCAGGCAGGGCTCCTTTCCTATGACCAAGCCCAGTGTGAAGGGCCTGTCTTATGGTCCGCATCACCTACAGTGGCCCTGACCCATCTGCAGAATATAAGAGGGCTTGGATGCCTCCAAAGGCCTTGGTACCCAGGGCAATCACCCTCCTTGCCCTGCCCTAGAAACAACCACGGTCCCCTGATCCATGCATGCCCAGCCCTGAAAAATATGGTTTCCCTTACCTTCACCTTGCTCCCTCTGTAAAACTGAAACACCCCTTTCACTCCCTGCCTATCAAACCCCCTTTTTCCTGAACGTAACCCCACTTTACTCTTTAGCCAAGTGGAGGGCCATAGTCATCCTTCAAACTTCAGTATGATTGCGTAAGAAGTGGCCATTTATTTATCCCTGCCCATAAACCTTCCCTGCAGTGTTAAAGCCTCAGCTATAGCTCATTAGAGTGAGGCTTAGCGCAGAGGAGTAGCTAGGCTTTGTAGCACCTGGGGCAAAGATTTGAAATGGCACCCTACCTGTTCTCAGGGCCCCCTTTGGCACCCCCTTGATCTACTGCACCCGGGGCAAGTGTCCCCCCTGCTCCCCGAGTTGTAGGCAGGTTGGGGAAGTTTAAATCCCGGATGAATGTTTGGCCCCAGTCCACCTGGGCTCCATTTAATGTCTGCATCAGGACTTGGTCACATTAAGTTATGCCTTTGGTTCTTGAGAAGAATCAAGAAAATGCTGTATCCATGGCTCCATAAAAATTGGAATCTAGTGACTAATGGAACATCTAGCTCTAACCAAAGACTATGCAGTTCTTTTATTTGCTAAAAAGTACTTTTTCAATGAGTTTTTTTCAGGGCCCATGAGAGCAAACACCAAAAACATTTTAACAATTGTTTTTTATTTTAAGGTAGCTAACAATTGAATACGTTGTCAAACTCAAAACACCCATAGCTCCCTGTCGATGATGCACAGCCAACTGTCATTAGAGCAAATGTATTTGTCATTAAGTACCAAGTAGGTGCCTTGGTGAGAAGCTCACAATGTGACTCCAGGCTAGGTCATGGCTTCAACCATCTGAAGAGTCTTTAACAATCTATGATCACATCACATGACTCCTTCACATTATTTAACAGCCTTGGGCAAATAGTGACCCTGAAGACACCGACTGACATTTCAGCACTCTCAAAAGCCTTTAAAAAGAGCTAATGATGGATAATGACATAGAATATATGTTTAAATCTGGAACTCCATAAGACATCCAGTGCAGGCTATAGTCATATGTGCCATAGATAGAAGATTCATGTTCCCAGGGAACAGCAATTAGGGGCAAATCCTCCATGCACGTGGCCTATAAACATATATCAATACCCAGCAGTTGTCACTGCTCACTGCCACCTGATGCACTTACTTCCTTTTGATCTTTTTTTTAATCCATAGAAAAGGAAATGCTCAAGACTAAAAAAATATATATATATATATATATATATATATATATATATATATATATATATATCTCAAATAATGTGCTCAACTGTGCCCATTATGTGATGTGTTTGAGCTGTTTGGTAAAAAATAAGAAATTAAAGTGCCATTCCGTTTGATTTGATAAAGTGGATGTCATAATAGTATGTTGGCAAGGCTGGCCTTAGGATAGAAACTGCCCTGTGTGCATGGCTGGATTATGAGGGGGGCGCAAGGGGCATGTGACCCGGGGCTTCCACCACTTGGCCTTTAAAGGGAGCATCCACCAACCTTTGGGTTATGGTCTGGTACAAGGGGCTTTTTAGTCTTTGGTCTGACCGGCCAGCAACAAAGCTATAGGGGGCAGTGGTGCCTCTGGGCAAGTCTTTTTTTGTTTTTTCAAACCTGCAGCCAAAGCCACCACAGGGCAGGACCGAGAGTCTAGAGCAGTAAAGCTGCGTCAGCAACTCTACAGTGATGGGTGCGTGCAGAGCTGGGCAAGTACCACAGCAGGAGTTCCTGAGCAGCACGCACCCTCACAAGGGTGGCATAAGGTACTTGATCTGATGTTCCATTAAGTAGGCGGGTGCCAGACATTCACCAGTTACTTGGCTGGACTATTATTTCAAAGGAAAAAAAATACTGCATCTGGGGCCTCCACCACACTTAAGTTCTTGCTTCTGATCTTTCCCCGATCACCTTCAGGTTGTGCCCCTTTGTTCTCTATCATTAAAGTGGACCAACACCCAGGGGGGATCGGCCTGGGAATCTTTAAGATTCCTGGGCCGATCCGATCCCTCCCTGTGGCGCATCCAACATCGGGATGCCCTGCTGTGTGAAACCCCCCAGGACGCCCCATTCACCTTACCTGCATCCCGATCCAACTGCGCATGCACAGGCCGTGGCCGCATCTCGCACTTCTCCCTAGCAGGGCGCGTGCCCGCGCCGGCCATTTGTGAATGTGTTTTGTTCCGTGTCCTGAATTGGGACCCCCCAATTAGCCAAGTGAAACTCACGTCTTCTCAGTCCAACACATGCGCCGTTGTAGTGGAAAAAGGTGAGTTATTACCAGTGCCCTGGGGGGTTTCACACAGCTAAGCATCCTGATTCGGAATGCAAAAGGCTGGCCCTGGACTCTTCTGCTTTGAAATTAAGTACCTCCACCAATTTTTTGGACCACCTTTGGAGCCATTCCATTTGAATAATGTATTTTTGCTAGTGAGGTCTCCAGAACTACACACACAGTATTCTAGTTGTGACCAGGGCTCTTATACAACAGCATCACAATCTTCCTCTTCCTACTTGTCATGCCTCGAGCTATGCAGCTGAGCATCCTGTGTGCTTTCCCCACTGCCTGCCTACATTGTCCACTCCTCTTGTAGCTTTAAGTAATCAGTCTCCCTAAATCTCTCTTTTCTGAAGTCCTAGCTAACACACTTCTGCCGGTTGGGATTCCATCTACGCAAGCGCTTGATTTTTATATTTACAGACATTGAACTCCAGTAAAGCCAAATAATTTTTCATATTGCAGACACCTCTGGCAATATGCTCTATTATACACACCTTTGTATCATTGCTAAACAGGCAAACTTACCTACCAAACCTTCTCCTATGTCACAAACAAACATATACATAAAGAATGGGGCCCCCTTATCCTTCAGGCTAGGTTCGCATTAATGTGACGACAATTGCAATACTGCATTGGAATTGTGAAGGAAAAAGATTCTGGAGTAAAGGCATATACTCGCAAAGTTGCCAATTATCCAGGATACTGTACATTAGTTGAGATAATGTGTCCTGAACCTATTCTGAAATTCTGCTTACCTTTACACTCATCTTGTAGGTTCTACTGTTTATGTCACAAAATATATTGTATTTAAAATGTATAACTGTAGCTGGCCATCCACGTGAACCTAGTTGTTTATTACCAATAAGATCAGACTAGGGATGAGCGAATCGATCCGGACGAACCCGGATTCGATCCGAATTTCATGACAAATTCGATTCGGATCGAATCCGAATTTCCCCGCGATTCGATCGAGCGAAGTTTTTTTCTAAAATCCATTCATTTCAATGACAGGCATTCTAGGATGGTCTACGTGACATGTCCAGACATGTAAGCTGGGGCAGTGTATGCTGGGACAGTCACATGCAGCCTATCAGCAGCCAGCAAGCCCGGTGACGTCACAGCGCTAAATAAGGCGGAGGCTATCTTGCTTTTGCGCATTTGTCTATTGCATTCGTGAGAGACAGGACTCAGGAGGACACTGCAGACTGTATTCAGGGAGAGATAGGTAGAGAGTTAGGGACAGCCAGTAGACAGCCAGTAGACAGGCGGGAGACAGGTAGGAAGTCAGGGAGAAGCAGGGAAAGGTAGGAAAAAAACGGATGCAGTGACAGGGATTTTTTTTTGTTTTCATGCAGCCTGAGTGTTACTGCCTGGGTCACTGGCTTTGTTAGCTGTTTCACCCTGGTTAACCACTGTTGCTTTGCATAGTACTACTGCTCCCAGGTGCTCTGCTGTTGGGGCATCCCATTCTGTAACTACACCAGCCTCTATTTCCTATAACCCTCTGCACTTATTCTAAAAGTAATTTGGCCTGATAAAGACACTTTTGCTGTGCATAGTACTACTGCTCTCAGGTGCTCTGCTGTTGGGGCATCCCATTCTGTGACTACACCAGCCCCTATTTACTATAACCCTTTGCACTTATTCTAAAAGTAATTTGGCCTGATAAAGACACTTTTGCTGTGCATAGTACTACTGCTCCCAGGTGCTCTGCTGTTGGGGCATCCCATTCTGTGACTACACCAGCCTCTATTTACTATTACCCTTTGCACTTATTCTAAAAGTAATTTGGCCTGATAAAGACACTTTTGCTGTGCATAGTACTACTGCTCCCAGGTGCACTGCTGTTGGGGCATCCCATTCTGTGACTACACCAGCCTCTATTTACTATAACCCTTTGCACTTATTCTAAAAGTAATTTGGCCTGATAAAGACACTTTTGCTGTGCATAGTACTACTGCTCCCAGGTGCTCTGCTGTTCGGGCATCCTATTCTGTGACTACACCAGCCTCTATTTACTATAACCCTTTGCACTTATTCTAAAAGTAATTTGGCCTGATAAAGACACTTTTGCTGTGCATAGTACTACTGCTCCCAGGTGCTCTGCTGTTGGGGCATCCCATTCTGTGACTACACCAGCCTCTATTTACTATAACCCTTTGCACTTATTCTAAAAGTAATTTGGCCTGATAAAGACACTTTTGCTTTGCATAGTACTACTTCTCCCAGGTGCACTGCTGTTGGGGCATCCCATTCTGTGACTACACCAGCCTCTATTTACTATAACCCTTTGCACTTATTCTAAAAGTAATTTGGCCTGATAAAGACACTTTTGCTTTGCATAGTACTACTGCTCCCAGGTGCACTGCTGTTGGGGCATCCCATTCTGTGACTACACTAGCCTCTATTTACTATAACCCTTTGCACTTATTCTAAAAGCAATTTGGCCTGATAAAGACACTTTTGCTGTGCATAGTACTACTGCTCCCAGGTGCACTGCTTTTGGGGCATCCCATTCTGTGACTACACCAGCCTCTATTTACTATAACCCTTTGCACTTATTCTAAAAGTAATTTGGCCTGATAAAGACACTTTTGCTGTGCATAGTACTACTGCTCCCAGGTGCTCTGCTGTTCGGGCATCCTATTCTGTGACTACACCAGCCTCTATTTACTATAACCCTTTGCACTTATTCTAAAAGTAATTTGGCCTGATAAAGACACTTTTGCTGTGCATAGTACTACTGCTCCCAGGTGCTCTGCTGTTGGGGCATCCCATTCTGTGACTACACCAGCCTCTATTTACTATAACCCTTTGCACTTATTCTAAAAGTAATTTGGCCTGATAAAGACACTTTTGCTTTGCATAGTACTACTTCTCCCAGGTGCACTGCTGTTGGGGCATCCCATTCTG
Organism: Gastrophryne carolinensis; assembly: GCA_027917425.1. Taxonomy (NCBI): domain Eukaryota; kingdom Metazoa; phylum Chordata; class Amphibia; order Anura; family Microhylidae; genus Gastrophryne; species Gastrophryne carolinensis. Next base: position 378,555,499 of record CM051238.1, read on the forward strand.
TGACTACACCAGCCTCTATTTACTATAACCCTTTGCACTTATTCTAAAAGTAATTTGGCCTGATAAAGACACTTTTGCTTTGCATAGTACTACTGCTCCCAGGTGCACTGCTGTTGGGGCATCCCATTCTGTGACTACACTAGCCTCTATTTACTATAACCCTTTGCACTTATTCTAAAAGCAATTTGGCCTGATAAAGACACTTTTGCTGTGCATAGTACTACTGCTCCCAGGTGCACTGCTTTTGGGGCATCCCATTCTGTGACTACACCAGCCTCTATTTACTATAACCCTTTGCACTTATTCTAAAAGTAATTTGGCCTGATAAAGACACTTTTGCTGTGCATAGTACTACTGCTCCCAGGTGCTCTGCTGTTGGGGCATACCATTCTGTGACTACACCAGCCTCTACTTACTATAACCCTTTGCACTTATTCTAAAAGTAATTTGGCCTGATAAAGACACTTTTGCTGTGCATAGTACTACTGCTCCCAGGTGCTCTGCTGTTGGGGCATCCCATTCTGTGACTAGACCAGCCTCTATTTACTATAACCCTTTGCACTTATTCTAAAAGTAATTTGGCCTGATAAAGACACTTTTGCTGTGCATAGTACTACTGCTCCCAGGTGCTCTGCTGTTGGGGCATCCCATTCTGTGACTACACCAGCCTCTATTTACTATAACCCTTTGCACTTATTCTAAAAGTAATTTGGCCTGATAAAGACACTTTTGCTGTGCATAGTACTACTGCTCCCAGGTGCACTGCTGTTGGGGCATCCCATTCTGTGACTACACCAGCCTCTATTTACTATAACCCTTTGCACTTATTCTAAAAGTAATTTGGCCTGATAAAGACACTTTTGCTGTGCATAGTACTACTGCTCTCAGGTGCTCTGCTGTTGGGGCATCCCATTCTGTAACATACCATACCCTTCTTTATTTACACTAAGCAGCTCTCTTATTTACACTAAGCAGGCCTGTTGGAGGCTGTGTTACTGCTCACTTTTGGTGTGCATTATATTCTGTTTCATATAGACCCACCGCTGCCTGGGGGTTCTTAAAATATCACCTACTACCACGCCAGTTAGACTATGTCGGGCAGACAAGTGCCTGGAAGTGAAAAGAGGAGTGGCAGAGGCCAAGATTCCGCAGGCAGAGGTCGCAGCAGACTGGGGGCCAGTAGCAGCAGGAGTCACGCTGAGAGACCTAATCTGCCAGTATCTGCTAGCGGTCGGGTCTCCACCAGTAACGCATCTGCCGTGGTAGATTGGTTGACACGCTCATCAACAACCACATCATCTCGACTTACGTCTGAGAGCCCCAGTCTAGGGTCGGTCGGTTCCTCAGACACAACCCTGAGTTGGCATGCCCCGAGAGCAGTCCCTGTCCTCCCACTGACTCTGTCCTACGCCGTTCCCTCCCCCAGCGACGTATCCCATGCTTTGGGTTCAGCTCCACTTTTTAGTGAGGAGGACGATCATCTGGAGGACAGCCAGCAGCTACTGGCCAGCCATGAAATGGAGGTGCCTTCTTTAGCTCCGCACAGAAATAGTGATGTGGAGAGTGATGTGGGTGTTGGGAGCTTTCCAGCTCCTGCGCCAGACACTGAAACCGATAAGATCAGGGAGCTACAGCCACAACTCGGTGATGATGATGATGATGATGATGATGAAGCCGATCGCACTTGGGAGCCGGGTGATGAAGGGGCTTCATCATCATCAGGAGAAGAGGGGCGCAGGTTGCCCCGGAGTCAGCAGCTGAGGCAGCAAGGTGGTAGCAGTCAGCATGGGGGCACAATTCCAAAGGCTGGAGCCGGCCGGGGCCGGGGTAGAGCACCTGCTGTGCGGCAGTCTACCTTATCGGGAGGTAGTGGAGCAGGGGTTCCTGTAGTTGGCAACAGCAGCAGTGAATCAGTGAGGCCAGGGGGTGGGAAAAGTAGCTACTCGGCAGTGTGGCAGTTTTTCCTGAAGCATCCGCAGGAGGGTAACATGGCCACATGCAAGATATGTAGGCAGAAGGTGAAGCGTGGCCAGGGTCCAAATGTTGGCACCACGGCCCTGCGTCAACAAATGCAGCGTCACCATAAAGCGGCCTGGGAGAACCTAGGCTCCGGAGAGGTGGGCCAGACTGCTTCCTCACCGAGTGGCACGCCGCTCCCAATTTCTGCCAGCCAAGGCTGCAGCTCCTCAGCCGGAAGGCAGTTGTGCGTCATACCCATCCTCTGTCGCTCCTGCTCCTCCTCCTCCTCCTCCAAGTCATGCATCCCGCCAGCAATCCATCAGCGAAGCCATGTCCAAGAGACAGCAGTATGCGCCCACTCATCCTACGGTGCAGAAGCTGAATGTGCTCCTGTCCAAGTTGCTGGTGCTGCAGTCGCTCCCTTTTCAGGTGGTGGACTCTGCACCTTTCAGAGAACTGATGGCTTGTGCCGAGCCGAGGTGGAGAGCCCCAAGCCGTCATTTCTTTGCCAAGAAGGCAGTACCAGCGCTGCACACTTTTGTTGAACAGAAGGTGGCCCAGTCCTTGAGCCTGTCGGTGTGTAGCAAAGTGCATGGCAGCGCCGACGTCTGGAGCTGTAACTACGGTCAGGGACAGTACATGTCGTTTACGGCCCACTGGGTGAATATGGTCCCTTTGCAGCAGCAACTTGGACAGGTCACGCCGCTTCGGCCTCCGCATTCCCTGCCCGTTGGGCCTGTGACACTGTGCGACTCGGCCTCCTCATCCACCGCCATCTCCTCACCCTCCACTGTAGGCTCAAGTCTCAGTGCCCCTCCAGTCTACCATGTGTGCAGGGCACGGAGGTGTCACGCAGTGCTTCACATGGTTTGTCTTGGCGAACGGAGTCACACAGGGGAGGAACTGCTTAAATTTATTCATCAGGAAATCCAAACATGGCTTACTCCAAGAAAACTTAAAATGGGAATCATGGTTACCGACAATGGGAAGAACATTTTGTCTGCACTGCGCCAAGGAAGCCTGACCCATGCTCCCTGCATGGCTCACGTCTTCAATCTGGTTGTCAAGCGGTTTCTGAAGTGTTCCCCCCATCTGCAAGACATCCTAACAACTTCAAGGAAACTTTGCATGCACTTCAGCCACTCATACACCGCCAAACACACCCTTCTTGAGCTACAGCGTCAGAACGGTATCCCCCAACATAGTCTGATTTGCGATGTTTCCACCCGTTGGAATTCCACCCTTCACATGTTGGACCGATTATATGAACAGAGAAAAGCCATCACGGATTTCCTGATGATCCAAGCAGATAGGGGGACTCCCCTGTGTAACTTCAATGTCAACCAGTGGCAGCTCATATGTGACACCTGCCGTTTGCTCAGGCCCTTTGAGGAAGCCACTTTATTTGTCAGTCGGCAGGATTACGGGATGAACGACGTGATTCCACTGCTTCATGTACTACAGCACATGTTGGAAACCATGGCTGGTCAGGGCACTGGAGACATGGTGTTTACATCTTACGGCCACATGAACCCCGTTGGAGCTGAACTGGAGGAGGAGGAGGAAGAGGAGGAGGAGGAGTTGCCCAGCGAAACACAGTTTAGGCTTGGCGAAATGGCTAGTTTATCTAGTCAGCGGACAGGAGAGGAGGAGCAGGAGCAGCCAGAGGAACTAGAGGTTTTTGAGGAAGGCGAGACAGAGGACCCGGGCACACCGTGGCAGTATGCAGTGGAGATGGAGACAGGTAGTCCATCCGAGTCACTTGCGCAAATGGCAGGAAGCATTCTCACGTGCTTGCGTAGTGACCCCAGAATTGTTTCCATCTGTCGGCGGGATGACTTCTGGCTGTCCACCTTATTGGACCCTTGCTTCCGGCACAAAATGGGGGCATTTTTTAAACCCACCGAGAGGGAGGACAAACTGAACTACTACAAAGACATTCTACGTAGGCAGTTGGCCGCTGCCTATCTGCGCCATGGTCCATACTCTTGCAGGTCTGACTCGAGGGGACCTCTGCGCTCACCTTCCACTGTCATGGCTGCTGGGGGGGTTGGCAGGAGCAGCAGCAGCAGCTCCATCAGCAGCAGCCTCAGCCTTCAGTCGCTAATGAGTAGCTTTCTACACCCGCATAGTGAGGCTACTCATGAGCAGCAGGAAGACCTGGAGCAGGACCTGAACCAGCAGGTCATGTCATACTTTGACATGACCATGCCAACACACCTTGAGGATCCGCTGGACTTCTGGGCAGCCAAACTTGATTTGTGGCCGCAACTAGCAGAGTTTGCCCTGGAAAAGCTGTCCTGCCCGGCAAGTAGCGTGCCATCTGAGCGGGTGTTTAGTGCGGCGGGGGCCATAGTTACGGTGAGGAGAACTCGTCTGTCAACTAAAAATGTGGAGAGACTCACCTTTGTCAAAATGAATCAGGGATGGATCAGCCAGGATTTCCACCCACCAATGCCTGATGCATGCGACTAGATTCAGCATGGTGCCACGTTTTACACTTTCCAAATGGTGCAAAACATATTTATGTCTTTAGGCCAATTTTTTGGCTCCTGCTGATGCCAACTCCAGGGTGTGATTCATCCAATTTTTGGGCTCCTGAAGCCAACCCCAGTGTCTCTTTAAAGTAATGTTTGGGCTCCTGCTGCTGCTGCTGCCAACTCCAGGGTGTGATTCATCCAATCTTTGGGCTCCTGCTGCCAACTCCAGTGTCTCTTTAAAGTAATGTTTGGGCTCCTGCTGCTGCTGCTGCCAATTCCAGGGTGTGATTCATCCAATTTTTGGGCTCCTGAAGCCAACCCCAGTGTCTCTTTAAAGTAATATTTGGGCTCCTGCTGCTGCTGCTGCAAACTCCAGGGTGTGATTCATCCAATTTTTGGGCTCCTGAAGCCAACCCCAGTGTCTCTTTAAAGTAGTGTTTGGGCTCCTGCTGCTGCTGCTGCCAACTCCAGGGTGTGAATCATCCAATTTTTGGCCTCCTGAAGCCAACTCCAGTGTCTCTTTAAAGTAATGTTTGGGCTCCTGCTGCTGCTGCTGCTGCCAACTCCAGGGTGTGATTCATCCAATTTTGGGCTCCTGCTGATGCCAACTCCAGGGTGTGATTCATCCAATTTTTGGGCTCCTGAAGCCAACCCCAGTGTCTCTTTAAAGCAATGTTTGGGCTCCTGCTGCTGCTGCTGCCAACTCCAGGGTGTGATACATCCAATTTTTGGGCTCCTGCTGCCAACCCCAGTGTCTCTTTAAAGTAATGTTTGGGCTCCTGCTGCTGCTGCTGCCAACTCCAGGGTGTGATTCATCCAATCTTTGGGCTCCTGCTGCCAACCCCAGTGTCTCTTTAAAGTAATGTTTGGGCTCCTGCTGCTGCTGCCAACTCCAGGGTGTGATTCATCCAATTTTTGGGCTCCTGAAGCCAACCCCAGTGTCTCTTTAAAGTAATGTTTGGGCTCCTGCTGCTGCTGCCAACTCCAGGGTGTGAATCATCCAATTTTTGGGCTCCTGAAGCCAACTCCAGTGTCTCTTTAAAGTAATGTTTGGGCTCCTGCTGCTGCTGCTGCCAACTCCAGGGTGTGATTCATCGAATTTTTGTGCTCCTGAAGCCAACCCCAGTGTCTCTTTAAAGTAATGTTTGGGCTCCTGCTGCTGCCAACTCCAGGGTGTGATTCATCCAATTTTTGGGCTCCTGAAGCCAACCCCAGTGTCTCTTTAAAGTAATGTTTGGGCTCCTGCTGCTGCTGCTGCCAACTCCAGGGTGTGATTCATCCAATCTTTGGGCTCCTGCTGCCAACTCCAGTGTCTCTTTAAAGTAATGTTTGGGCTCCTGCTCCTGCCAACTCCAGGGTGTGATTCATCCAATTTTTGTGCTCCTGAAGCCAACCCCAGTGTCTCTTTAAAGTAATATTTGGGCTCCTGCTGCTGCTGCTGCCAACTCCAGGGTGTGATTCATCCAATTTTTGGGCTCCTGAAGCCAACCCCAGTGTCTCTTTAAAGTAATGTTTGGGCTCCTGCTGCTGCTGCCAACTCCAGGGTGTGAATCATCCAATTTTTGGGCTCCTGAAGCCAACTCCAGTGTCTCTTTAAAGTAATGTTTGGGCTCCTGCTGCTGCCAACTCCAGGGTGTGATTCATCCAATTTTTGGGCTCCTGCTGCCAACCCTAGTGTCTCTTTAAAGTAATGTTTGGGCTCCTGCTGCTGCTGCTGCCAACTCCAGGGTGTGATTCATCCAATCTTTGGGCTCCTGCTGCCAACCCCAGTGTCTCTTTAAAGTAATGTTTGGGCTCCTGCTGCTGCTGCTGCTGCCAACTCCAGGGTGTGATTCATCCAATTTTTGGGCTCCTGAAGCCAACCCCAGTGTCTCTTTAAAGTAATATTTGGGCTCCTGCTGCTGCTGCCAACTCCAGGGTGTGATTCATCCAATTTTTGGGCTCCTGAAGCCAACCCCAGTGTCTCTTTAAAGTAATGTTTGGGCTCCTGCTGCTGCTGCCAACTCCAGGGTGTGAATCATCCAATTTTTGGGCTCCTGAAGCCAACTCCAGTGTCTCTTTAAAGTAATGTTTGGGCTCCTGCTGCTGCTGCCAACTCCAGGGTGTGATTCATCCAATTTTTGGGCTCCTGCTGCCAACCCCAGTGTCTCTTTAAAGAAATGTTTGGGCTCCTGCTGCTGCTGCTGCCAACTCCAGGGTGTGATTCATCCAATCTTTGGGCTCCTGCTGCCAACCCCAGTGTCTCTTTAAATTAATGTTTGGGCTCCTGCTGCTGCTGCCAACTCCAGGGTGTGATTCATCCAATTTTTGGGCTCCTGAAGCCAACCCCAGTGTCTCTTTAAAGTAATATTTGGGCTCCTGCTGCTGCTGCTGCCAACTCCAGGGTGTGATTCATACAATTTTTGGGCTCCTGAAGCCAACCCCAGTGTCTCTTTAAAGTAATGTTTGGGCTCCTGCTGCTGCTGCCAACTCCAGGGTGTGAATCATCCAATTTTTGGGCTCCTGAAGCCAACTCCAGCGTCTCTTTAAAGTAATGTTTGGGCTCCTGCTGCTGCTGCTGCCAACTCCAGGGTGTGATTCATCCAATTTTTGGGCTCCTGAAGCCAATCTCAGTGTCTCTTTAAAGTAATGTTTGGGCTCCTGCTGCTGCTGCTGCCAACTCCAGGGTGTGAATCATCCAATTTTTGGGCTCCTGAAGCCAACTCCAGTGTCTCTTTAAAGTAATGTTTGGGCTCCTGCTGCTGCTGCTGCCAACTCCAGGGTGTGATTCATCCAATTTTTGGGATCCTGAAGCCAACCCCAGTGTATCTTTAAAGTAATGTTTGGGCTCCTGCTGCTGCTGCTGCCAACTCCAGGGTGTGATTCATCCAATTTTTGGGCTCCTGAAGCCAACTCCAGTGTCTCTTTAAAGTAATGTTTGGGCTCCTGCTGCTGCTGCTGCTGCTGCCAACTCCAGGGTGTGATTCATCCAATTTTGGGCTCCTGCTGCCAAATCCAGTGTCTCTTTAAAGTAATATTTGGGCTCCTGCTGCTGCTGCTTGCAACTGCAGGGTGTGATTCATCCAATCTTTGGGCTCCTGCAGCCAACTCCAGTGTCTCTTTCAAGCTATGTTTGGGCTCCTGCTGCTGCTGCTGCTGCTGCTGATGCTTGAAACTCCAGGGTGTGTCAGTCAATTTTTGGGCTCCTGCTGCTGCCAACTCCAGTGTCTCTTTCAGCCAATGTTTGGGCTCCTGCTGCTGCTTGCAACTCCAGGGTGTGATTCATCCAATTTTTGGGCTCCTGCTGCTGCCAACTCCAGTGTCTCTTTAAAGCAATGTTTGGGCTCCTGCCCCTCATAGTGATGCCACTTCAATTCTCTGCAATTGTGCCGCTCTGCGATTCTATTAGCGATGCCTCTGATCTGCATGTGATATTTATTTACAGTATTATTTAACTAACCCAGCACGCATCCTATGCGTGTTACAGCAAGGCAAAATGGTTTACAACCCTATTGAGGCTCTAGGAGGCTCAGAAATAGCCGTTTTTAATAGCGATTCGTCGCGAATAAATTTGGGTCAAAACGATTTTTGTCGGAAAATTCGGCGAATCAGTCGAATCGAATTTATCAAAAGTTCGCTCATCTCTAGATCAGACCTACACTTTCTGCTGTGCACCAAAGCTGGGGATAGCACTATACCATACTAATACTGTAGAATGGTATAGTAACCGGTAACCAGGTGATTGGATCTGTTGGGGCAAATGCTGGTATTAGACTGAGACAGTTCTTTTCTGATACCACAGCTATATACAGTATACAGCGATATTTTTCCCAGTACTGGAAACAACATAAAATGCTAATCTCAATTTCTTTTTCCTAGGATGATGGGAATCACAGTGATTGTGCACCATAATGCAAATGACACTGTATTTGGCTGTGGGACATCCTAAGATAGAAAGGATCCTTAATTCTTTATTCAAATACGAATACTTTATTGACCGCCAAGTACGGGATACATAGAAGGAATGTTTCTTGGAAGGGAGGTACCCCGTTAGAGCTATAACATTAAATATAAAATAGAACATTTTAACATATTATACATATAATATTATACTATTATACATTTTATACATTAACATTTTAACATATTTACATATGGTATCGGTGGTAAATCAGTCACATGGTAAGGACAGTGAGTTTGTGGCAGATTATTTAGTGGTGGTTATTTATTGCCTTAATGGCTAGTGGATAAAAACTATTTTTGTACCTGGAGGTTCTTGTTGAAAGAGCCAAGTACCTCCGGCCAGAGGGCAAGAGTTTGAAAAATGAATGTCCGGGGTGTGTTGGGTCCTCAGTTATTCTTTTTGCCTTTGAGCAGATCCTTTGCGTGAATTGTTTGTTATAAAGGTAATAACCACCAACAATGCCTGTTTCACAGATCATCTTTGTCTGCACTACGCTGACAATGAGGTTGTGGAATGTTGCTGCAATATTGGCGTAAAATTGCTGTTTCCCCCGGAATCCTAAGACATAGGGATGATTTAATTATTGCCCCAGGGGGAAGAGTAAGCAGTGTAGAATGTCATTGTTTCTTCCTTAAGTCCTAGATAACGGATGGCTAACCAACTTAGTATACTTTCAGGGCAAATTGAACCAGCAGTACTTAAAGCTGAACTGTAAGTAATACAAAAGTAAAGAAATGAGGTGATACCCTTTGTAGAATAACTAGATATATTTTAAGGTGAGCTTTAGTGAATACCTAGTTCTCTTTGTCAGATACGCAATGTACCGCACAAGAATGGAATATAAACACGGCTTAAAAGAGATGAAGAGAACTTGGTATTCTCAAAAGCCCACCTTAAAATATATCTAGTTAGCCTACAAAAGGTATTGCTTATTTCTTGTACTTTTCTACTATTGGCAGCGGCTAACATGGTACAACACAATACTGTCTGTTAGTAATACATCATTTAAACAAACCAAAAGTTAAAATTGACTTTTGGTCCCCATAGTAGATTTCCACAGGGGCATCCTGATTTGGAATGTCTATAGTGGGGAGCAGCGATACAGAACTTCCAGCATGGGAGTCTAAATCTTCCACTGCGTCTCAAGTCCCTGACATCTTTGACTGTGTGCCCAGTCCCTGACCTCCTCCATCGTGTGTCCAGTCCCTGACCTCCTCCATCGTGTGTCCAGTCCCTGACCTCCTCCATCGTGTGTCCAGTCCCTGACCTCCTCCATCGTGTGTCCAGTCCCTGACCTCCTCCATCGTGTGTCCAGTCTCTGACCTCCTCCATCGTGTGTCCAGTCCCTGACCTCCTCCATCGTGTGTCCAGTCCCTGACCTCCTCCATCATGTGTCCAGTCCCTGACCTCCTCCATCGTGTGTCCAGTCCCTGACCTCCTCCATCGTGTGTCCAGTCCCTGACCTCCTCCATCGTGTGTCCAGTCCCTGACCTCCTCCATCGTGTGTCCAGTCTCTGACCTCCTCCATCGTGTGTCCAGTCCCTGACCTCCTCCACCATGTCTAGTCCCTGACATTTTCCAGTGAGTGTCCAGTCCCTGACATCTTCCATCCTGAGTTTAGTCCTTGACCTCCTCCACCATAAGTTCAGTCCCTGACATTTTCCACCATGTGTCTAGTCCCTGACATTCTCCACCATGTGCTCAGTATCTGACATCCTCCACCATGTGCTCAGTCCCTGACATCCTCCACCATGTGCTCAGTCCCTGACATCCTCCACCATGTGCTCAGTCCCTATTAACCTCCACTATGTGCTCAGTGCATGACATCCTCCACCGCGTGCTCAGTCCCTGACATCCTCCACCATGTACTCAGTCCCTATTAACCTCCACTATGTGCTCAGTGCATGATATCCTCCACCATGTGCTCAGTCCCTGACATCCTCCACCATGTGCTCAGTCCCTATTAACCTCCACTATGTGCTCAGTGCATGACATCCTCCACCATGTGCTCAGTCCCTATTAACCTCCACTATGTGCTCAGTGCATGACATCCTCCACCGCGTGCTCAGTCCCTGACATGCTCCACCATGTGCTCAGTTCCTGACATCCTCCACCATGTACTCATTTCCTGACATCCGCCACTATGGGGTCAATTCAGAGCCAGGTGAGAATTCTCACTCCTTTTTTGGCAGAGAAAACTGCCATTCACTTCCATTGCTTACCTCAGGGCTTATTCAGAGCCAGGTGAAAATTTACAGCCGGCAGACAATGAAAGTGAATGGTGGTTTTCTCTCCTAAAAAAGGAATGAGAATTGAGCCCCATGTGCCTAGAGTGTTTATGAAGTTCCCAATATCTGACATAAGCCTCAAGCAACCTGGGTTTCCTCTGCAGCAGTGTTTTGTAATCATGAAGAAGGAGCGATGAGCACACACGAGTGAGAGCAGTGGTGGACTGGGGCCAGAAATCAACCCTGGATTTTACCAGCCCCTGGCTGGCCCAAGTCATTCCTGACTTGGCCTCCACCAACCATGATGTCGAGGCTATATAATTGGTGGCTGGGGTTGGCCCCAAAGCAGTACGGCCCACCTTACATTTTCCCGGGCCTCCCTAGGGCTAATACAATTGCGACATGGGACATATTTTGTATAGTTATCAGTGAGCTTTACACTAGGTCTTTATACTGGGTATTTGCAAGTGACTTCTCACTCTGAAGTCAGGGCCTCTTTGGTGAAAGGAGGCCCTGTAAAACTGCCTAGCTTGCCACCTGATAATGTCGGCCCTGACAGATGGTGTCTACTCATCTCTGTCCCCTCTATTTTTTTAATTTCCTGGAGCCCACTGTTTGCGTGATATCTGACCATACATGCTCTAAAAACCTAGGCCCTTATTCATGAAGGGATAGCGTCAGGTAGTGCCTTGTAAATGACAGGTAGCGACAGGTAACGGCAGGTGAACGCTGGACTCGGCATGCAATTACACATTTATCAAGCCGATCCTGTTGAGCGACTGGGATAACGCCATGTAGCGTCCGATTCATCATCATCTCAGCCTCAGCGTACAGCGCCGGCGTTCAGCCTTGCAGAGCGCCACGTATTACCTCTCGCTACCTGTCGCTCTCCCATACATTTCAATGGACGTTCTTTTATTTCTCTTTAAACAGGGTTTTTGTTTGATTTTTTTTTTAAATTCTCAAATCATGTTGGGATCTCTCCTGGCCTTGAAAGAGCCATTTTTTCATTTTATTTTAAAATTTTATAAATTTATGCAGAATTGATATTACAGGTATGGCATTAATGTGTTCATGTTACAACGTTATTACAATGTAATTGCATATGTTTTCGCTTTGTTACTGGTGGAGACATGTTAAAAAACAGCCTTTAATCACATAGCCACGGCGCTCTGGGCTACAGCGAAGCATTTTTTAGCGCCGGTGGGGTGTGAGACTGTTTTTTTGATGAATATGCTGTGAGTTGGTCGCACTGACCAGTCGTTAACATTCACTCCCATACAGCGCTGTACTGGTCATATAGAAACTCCCCACAATGTATTCATCAATGCTGCACAGCGACTGAGTTGCTCTGAACTAGCGACCCACAGCCGAGCACAGCGACTACTAGCGAGCGCTCAGAAATGCCTGCTACAGACGCTCATTTGTCGCTACCTGCCGCTAGTAATGAATCAGCCTGTTATTCTAGGAAGAGCATCTTTTGTTAACAGTGAATGAGAAGTACTATATGGCAGCATGGCAGTAGGTTTGGGTACAAGTGTAGCCCTCACGTACCACGTCCGACACGTGGCGGAAGGGAGCAGGTTCTTCTGGGCCCAGGTGCCCGATGTATGTGTTGTGAGCAGGTAAGGGTTAGGGTTTCAGGGAAAGGTAAGTACTCACTGGTGCCGCTTGGAAAGATGTACAGCAGTCCAACTGTTGAAAGCAGAGTTCCTCTTTATTTATTCCACAAGCAAACGGCAAACACGGAACAAGTACATGTCTTCCAGTTACATCTCTGGTTCTGTCCAATATCAGGTACAGTCATCAGCATTGCTTCCATTAGAGAATAATGATCTAGGTTGGAACCTCTCTCTCTTAGAGTCGGTGCTCCTGCTCCTTACAATTCAAATGGTGAATCACACCCTCTTTGGGTTGGGGGCTTCCCTATATCCCTTCTCACTACCTTCCAGAACCTTCTATCACATGTTCGGCCTCGTGTCCGACATCTGATAGGATGGTTGGTAAACCCTCTGACCAATCACTACCTTTCAGTTGTAACTATGTTACTAGTCCATCTCCTGTTATGACTAACAACCCTTCTGACCTCTCCTTCTAGAATGTTCCCCATTCTAGCCTATGTACAATGTTAGTCTATGGCCTAAACCCACTACTGCCATCTAGTGTCTATTTAGATTATGGCACTTCCAATGTACTTAAATGGGTAGAAACCATAAATGTGAATTAATGTGTGGTTAACCCTATTTTAGGGATTCTAATTTATTAATTGAAGTGTTCCTAGTTATTGCCAGGTCCCTACACTCTCCCCCACTTTCTAAAATGTCATCCCCGACATAAGGGCTTACCGAGGTTCAAGGTCACAAACGATGTCTGGAACCACCTCGACACAAGTGTTTAGGGGTGATGTCCAAGTTAAGTACCTGTTTGGGATGCCCTTGTGTTTGGCTACCAAACTGGATTTATCTCTTGACACTATAGATCAGGGTCCTTTCCCCTTTCACTCGGTGAGAGTTACTGTGTGGTTTCGCTACCTGAGATGTGGGACTGGTATACTTACCAAAAACCTAAGATTAACATTTCAATTTTAATGTTAGGCTAACTATCAACCTTTTTAACTTTGACTAGGATTGATTTAACTCCTAACAAAGGACAAACACTGTAGCACAAGATAGATGTGACAGCTTCCTGATTAGAAGACGAGTAGGGCTGGACTTTCACCACCACCTTGTATGACCTTCACATCGTGGATGCTTGGCAGGATTTACGTCGGTTCTTCAGTACCAAAGTAAAGAAACTTATACCCTTGGTCTCATTCAAGGATTTTGCACCATCTGGTATAGGCCACGTGTGTTAAACCTTCCTATTTAAATGTTTAACTTTTTACTGCTCCCTTACTCACCTTTCTCCAGCGCAGCACAAGTGTCTTTTGGCTACACTTGAGGTGTGTCTTAACCTAATGAGTAAGATTATCTTATTAAAGGAAATTACCCTTAAAGGACGTGGGACTATTTTACTCCCAGGAAACTACTTTAACTGTAGGATTAGGGATTCTAAAGAAACTACAGTAACGTGGGACTAAGAGTATTGGTAACTCTTAGGAATTTCTCCCCAAGTTTGTGGAAAAGAGGTTTTTAACATTAAGTGGACCTACACACCCACTTGCTCACTAGTGGTAACTCTGCTTAACCACTTACAAAGGTGTTGTTGTTGTTGGTGTTGGTGAGTCACTGTGTTAAAGTGCACCCACAAGTTTAACGTTGGTTGTACTTCTCTTAAGCCCATAGGTTGGTGGATACCTCTCTGGTTAAGTAGTGTATCACCACACCTGCTGGGTTCACTTCCTCTAGGCAACTGGGTGTCTACACCAGCAAGGTTGGATTAGACGTGTGACCCATTTCCTTTTGGTCTAGCTTCCCTGGTTAGGTGAACCAGTTTTGTTTCTCTCCAAATAAAACACAAAAACTACTCTGGGATGCAGCGTGTAGTATCAGTGTTCTACAGCACAACTGAAACTGCTGACCATCCAAGTCCTTCTCTTCACTTTCTCTTTCTCTCACGCGCTGTTACGGTACCAACATTTCTGGCATGCAACAAGAATCACCGCAATCCCCGTGGGTTAGACTAGTAGATTGGGTTCATCTGTGTCCACGCTTTCCCTCAGAGGACCCTCACCCGCTCCCCCACTTTCTAAAACATCTGTGGTGAGTGGTGATGCCTCCTACACAAACTTCTCAACTCTGACATATGTAAGGTGTTCCACCTTTAGCATATGTGTCACAACAAGGGTTGGAGAGTGGTACACCGTTCAGGCATATTACACTTCCAGTGGCCAGTTGTGATAGGACAGGTTCTCTTTTCTGAATATTGAATATTGAGCACTGAGCGTTAAGCTCCTTGAAACTCTAGCTCCCTTGTTCAGCTAGAACGCGTAGCATTGCCTCTTTTAGAGGTGGCAGGTGTAAGGGGGTACGGTAGATCACCTTGAACAGATCAGGTTCGTGGGGTTTCAACCTAACTCCCGTATCACAGTTTTAACACAACTAAAGGAGGTGAGTGATCAAGACACACTCCTTTCCCATCTACCCACACAAAACATTAAAGACTACAGCAAACAGAACACCTAGAGCCATCCACCACTGTAAATAGGGTGTAGGAACTCATCCAGAAGCTCTATTTACTGCCCACCCACAGGAACCACATTTAAGAGTTCCTACAGCGGTAGCTGGTACCACTGAGGTAGATTTGAACACCAGCATCTGGCCAAGTTGTGAAAACATTTCAAATTAAATCACATAACATCATTAATTGCATTTAACTTTCTACACCTGGGTGACACTGGTCTCTGTGTCTTTCTTCTTTCCTGTAAGAAAAACCTTAAGAATATATGACATTTAAAGAAGTATTTAAACCTTTGAGTGCATCATAATATAAATGTTCCGGAGCATGAATATTACTTCAGCATTTAATGTATTTGCTGTAAGACACTGACACCCATTTTTGTTGCAAGAACAAAATGTTAAATATTTTCGTCTCACTGGTGAGGATGAAAAATATTTTCTCACTGGTGAGTTGAGATAAAAGAATGGAAAAGGAAAGTGCTTTTGATTCAAAACTACTAGTGCAATAAAACCGGGTCAACATCTTACTGCAGACATAAAAGACATAACATTGGTTTCAAATGTAAACGTTTCACTACTAACACCTATAAGAAAAAAACATTAAAGGGCAGTTTTTAATGCAATGATTTAACTATTAGGCAGTGTCTCTTTAAGGACCATAGAAGCGCGGATCAGGCTTCTCTAGGATGCTTCCATCAGGCAAATGCACCCTGCGCTGGTACACGGTCTTTCCGTGCTTGGGATGTACAATGACCACTCTGTCTTTATAAATGTTCCCTCCGTACTTCCAACTTCTCAAGTGGTGCTTAAACTCCTCCAACTATGGATCAGAAAGAGACTCAATGGGGAATGAGAATGGTATTTTCATCAACTCCCGAATGTGTCCTTCTAACCACCTTTCTCTGTTCTCCTCCACCCAGTCCATTTCAGCTTCAGTGCAATAGGGATAGTCTCTCCCAATTTCCAGGGCAACCCTGTGCTGTAACTTGCGTTGGGCTCGGGACCACGTGGACAATTGGCGGGGGTTTCCCAACCCGTTGCAGGCCCATGTTTGAGGGGGCCGGTGGGTGTAACGCCAATATCCTGTTGGCTCAGGCATCCCAACTGGGTACACTACTTCATCCTCTGGGGGTGGTCTGGACGGCCAAATTATTTGAACACGGCCTGGGGTTTCAGCTTCCCAGGGTTCCTCCTCTGCTTCCTCCCACACAGGGCCAGCGGGATGGTTTGCATCCTCCCGGTCGTGCTGGTGCTGGGGGAAAAACAACGCTCTTGGTCCACCAACGGGGCAGGAATGGGACTTGGCACAGTGACAGGGGCAAAGCTTTGGGCAGTCTCTAGGGCAGTGTCTGGGGCAGCTCCCTGGGCAAGGGTGACGGCACTCACCGCGATCACCAGGCACTCCTCGGCGTCATCCGTCTCGACTGGAGATTCTTCCTTCGCAGTGGCAGCAGGCAGATCTGGCAGATCAGCGACTTCCTCCCTGTTCTCAGAGGCGACAACTTGCATCAATGCCTTTGCGGCTCCTGGGCCGGCGGGCTGACTCCATCTGTTTCCCTCCTTGGGTGACGGCAGGACCTTCTCAGCGTCTGAGGCGCGGGCCTGGCGGGCCACTTTCACCCAAGGCGGCAGGTCTCCTCGGCGGTATGCCGGTCGCGCAGGAACGCAAAGATGTGCTGGCTTTCTTCTTAAAGGTTCTAACCCTTACTCACACATGGAACTACCTCCTGGGCCCCACGTTGGGCGCCAGAATTGTAGCCCTCACGTACCGGGGTGTCCGTCACGTGATGGCAGGGAGCAGGTTCTTCTGGGCCCAGGTGTCCGATGTGTGTGTTGTGAGCAGGTAAGGGTTAGGGTTTTAGGGAATGGTAAGTTCTCACAGGTGCTGCTCGGAAAGATGTACAGCAGTCCAACTGTTGAAAGCAGAGTCCCTCTTTATTTATTCCACAAGCAAATGGCAAACACGGAACAAGTACATGTCTTCCAGTTACATCTCTGGTTCTGTCCAATATCAGGTACAATCATCAGCATTGCTTCCATTAGAGAATAATGATCTAGGTTGGAACCTCTCCTTTCTCTCTCTCTTAGAGTCGGTGCTCCTGCTCCTTACAATTCAAATGGTGAATCACACCCTCTTTGGGTTGGGGGCTTCCCTATATCCCTTCTCACTACCTTCCAGAACCTTCTATCAAATGTTCGGCCTCGTGTTCGACATCTGATAGGATGGTTGGTAAACCCTCTGACCAATCACTACCTTTCAGTTGTAACTATATTACTATTCCATCTCCTGTTATGACTAACAACCCTTCTGACCTCTCCTTCTAGAATGTTCCCCATTCTAGCCTATGTACAATGTTAGTCTATGGCCTAAACCCCTACTGCCATCTAGTGTCTATTTAGATTATGGCACTTCCAATGTACTTAAATGGGTAGAAACCATAAAAGTTAATTAATGTGTGGTTAACCCTATTTAAAGGATTCTTATTAATTAATTGAAGTGTTTCTAGTTATTACCAGGTCCCCACACAAGTACTGCCATTGGAATTAATATAACTGCCCCAAATTCTTCTTTAACTGTCCTGAAAGATTGTAGAGGAGAGGAGACCAGCAAAAAAAATGTGGCTATAAACAATACACGGTGCACATCTCCTGTATAGGGAAAGCTAGATTACCTCAAGCTTCATATCCCATACATTTTACAACAGGAATACAAATTGAAATGCTTTTTAGCATGCACTTGTAACCCCCCCCCCCCCCCCTTTATATTTTAACCCCCTCTTTTTTTTTCTTTTACTCTCTCTTCTATTTTTCTTTCTTTGTGCAAGACTTCTTGAAATGTTGCGACTTAAATACAATGTTATATTCGCAATGGTAAGATACTAACATGCAACATTAACAACAACAGCACTCACACTCATGTGGCAACCACACCTTCTCCAACAGGAAAAGTGATGCTCTGCAGTGTACAGTTGTACAGTGTATTTTGTAATACATAGCTCAAAGGTAAGTATGTATTACATTTTGGGTTTTTTACACAGTAGGAGTGTTAGGGTTCTGGTTAACCCAAACCCTTATGGACACAGAGTTGCCAGGAGGGTTTTGATCTGCCTTAAAGAGGGCCCAGGGCCAGATTAAATGTGCTGGAGACCCATGGGCAGGAAGTCAAAGGAGGCCACTCATATAGCAATTTTTCCCCTTTTTGGTATTTGTACGGCATCCACTACAGGCTGTGTCACCATTACAGATCGTATTTTTTATACGCTTCACATATATCCTATAGAGCAGGGTTGCACAAACCTGTGTTAAAGCGGATCCATAGGTACGGCAATGACATCATTGCCACACACAACAGTGGAAATGAATGGAGGAGGCCTTTACAGCCAAAACAGGTGCCATTATCTGATTAATATCTGATTAGAGTGAAGCAGAAGCAGTGAAAACTGGCAAAAGGTCCTATTAACAGGGTAAGATATTCAGGGGATGTTAAAAATGTGGGTTTTGGTCCGCTTTAAGATTTTTAAGTAAATGTCCAGCCTAAATTGCACCCACAGTGATTTGAACTGCTTTTTAGCATGCAGTTGTTTTAGGTTTATCCATTTTCTTTTTCTTCTTCTTTTATTTTCCTACTTTGCTACTTTAATACAATTTTGTACCCAATGAAAAAATCCTAACATGCACCATTCACAACAACAGGCAAACAGCCTGGCTATATTCTCTGCTTTCTGAAAAGAAAAAAACAATCATGGATCCCCTTCTCCCTGGAAGAGCATTGGACCCTTGCCAAACAGGCTGGATTCTGACATGTCCAGAGGCCGATCTATGCTTGGCGTGCTGGGCTGGCAGCCACAGGGGAAGGTGGGTCACAGCATTTTCCTTTTTTTTTATATAAACAACTTGGAGGCTGATGCATTACGCCAGGTATCGGCAGATGAGCGTTTGTATAGCGGCGCTTAAAGCGACTGCTAGTAGACACTGTAAGCTGGTATCGGACACTGTAACAAAGCTCCTCAGTCACTGTAGTAACCTGGCTGGCATTGATGAATGTGATGTATGTTGGGTGCTCTAACACCAATACAGCGCCGCAGCGAGCAAGAGGTAGCGCCAGCTCAGTGCGACCGACTCTCAGCGCTCCACACCATACTTATCAAAAAAGGACACACACAGCGTCGGCGCTCTAAATCTGGTCGCTATAGTATAGAGCGGCAGACGCTGTGTGATTAAAGTCTATTTTTGAACACATATACACCTGTAACAAAGCGAAAACACATGGAATTACATTGTTTTAACAGTGTAACATTACTTTAGTGTCAGACCTGTAATGACAATTCTGCATAAAAATATAAAAAGTCAAAAGTTTCTAAAAGTGTTTGTTTGCAGCCAGGAGAGGTCACACAATGATTTGAGCAAAAAAAAAAAAAATGAAAAATGTCAAACACGCTGTTTAAACACAAGCAAATGAACGGCCATTGAAATGTATGGGAGAGCGACAGTGAGCGAAAGGTAATACCTGGCACTCTGGAAGCAAAAGCGCCGGCGCTATACACTGAGCAGCCTGTAATAATACATCGGACACTACATGGCGCTGTTAGAATCTCTCACCAGATTCGCTTTCATAAATGTGGTTTTGCGTACAGCCCGGCGTTCACCAGACGCTGCCTGCCGCTACGAGGCGCTACCTGCTGCTATCCCTTCTTAAATAACCCCCATAGAGGAGAGGGGGTCAGCAATACAAATGTAAAAACAAGCGCTACATCTCCTTCATAGCGCCAGCTACTGATAGGTCCGGCGGCAGCAGATTTCAAGCATTGTACAGTGGGATTCCAGCATCCTCCATTCTTCTGTCATATTGAGGCAGCTGGAGAAGGGGTACACAGCGTGTCTGCAAGGAACACGAGAGGACAGAGACATATTTTATGCCCTAAGTCCATGTAAAGGAAATTCCGCTCACCCCACTTGCACTGCTTCCAGGTGTCTCTCACAGAGTTTGGGAAGGTCTGCAATGAAACTTTACAGATCACGTTGAGACGTTCGGTTCACATGGGAACATCTGGATATGCTAATTGATTGCAGTATTCTTACTCATATTGTCTGCTAACACTCAAGCTGCAGCCTCCCTTGTCATGACAGGAAAGGCAGCCATGGGCAGGCTGGACAACACACATAGGGCCTTATTCATGAAGGGATAGCGTCAGGTAGTGGCTGGTTAATGAGAGGTAGCGACAGGTAGCGACTGGTGAACGCCGGACACGGCACGCAATTACACATTTATCAAGCAGAATCTCTTTAGCAACTGGGATAACGCCATGTAGCATCTGATTCATCATTTTCACAGCCTCAGCGAACAGCGCCGGCGTTCAGCCTTGCACAGTGCCAGGTATGACCTCTCGCTACCTCTCCCATACATTTCAATAGACGATCCTTTTCTTCTCTTTAAACTGGGTTTTTGTTGTTTGTTTTTTTTTTTTTCAAAAAATCTCAAATAATTCTGTAACCTCTCCTGGCATTGAAAAAGCTGTTTATTCACAATTTTTTCATTTTTTATATATTTCTTCAGAAATGACATTACAGGTCTTGTTGTTACAATGTTGTTAAAATGTAATTCCATAAGTTTTCGCTTTGTTACTAGTGGATAGATGCTGAAAAACAGACTTTAAACACACCGCCTCCTGCGCTCTGGGCTTAAAACAAGCATTTTTCTGCGCCAGAGTTGTGTGAGGCAGTTTTTTTGCTGAATATGGTGTGAGTCGGTCGCTATGACCAGTCGCTAACATGCGCTCCCATACAGCGCTGTAATGGTCAAATAGTGACTCCTCACAATATATTCAACATTACTGAACAGCGACCCACGGCCGAGCACTGCGACTACTAGCGGGCGCTCTGAAAATGCCTGCTACAGATGCTCATCTGTCGCTACCTGGCGTTAGTGATGAATCAGCCTGATAGGCCTCGATTCATCAAGAGCTGAAAACTATTCTCATGGTAGTAAAAAATTCACTTAATGAAAAAAAAAATACAAGAATAGCACAGTTGCTGAATCACCAGGTATGAAGATAATGGTACATTTTTACTCCTGAGTAAAGTAGAGAACTTTTTACTACTTTTTACACTGTGGTAAAAATTCCATTGACTTTCATTGTCTTCCTATCTGGTGATTCAGCAACAGTGACATTCTCAGGCTTTTTTCTCATGAATTGAATTTTTTACTACCATGAGATTTTTTTTCAATTCTTGATGAATCGAGGCTATCGTGTCTAAAGTATTCACCCCCCCCCCCCCCCCCCGCCACCACCATCATGGAAAGCTTGAAGTGATCCTATAGCCTGCAGGCGGTGGTGCACAGTGTAGAGGGAGCAGGGATATCTGTTGCCTCCAGGTTTATGCGGGCCCTTGGCTGATAGAGTGTCATTGGTTCCCTTGTGATGTGGTATGATACGCCATACATGGTGACAAAGTTGCATCTATGGTGAAGACTGCCAAATAATACAAATAAAAAAATAATAGAATGAATAATAGAAGGAATAGAAGGAATGACCAAAACAAAAAGAAAGAACTAAAGAATCAAAGGAATGACAGAAAAAAGGAAAGCAGGAAAGAAAGAAAGAAAGAAAAAATGAATGACAAAAAATAGAGAAATAAAGAAATGTAAAAAACAAATGGAAAGAAACAACAAAAGCATAGAATGAATGACAGAAACCAAGAAAAAAATTAGTAATGACTGAAAAACAAGATAGGAAGAATGGGAGAAAATGACAGAAAAAAAAGAAGGAATGACAGAAAAAATAATAGAGGGAAATAGATAAGAGAAGCAATGGCAGAACGAACAGATGAAAGAAATAAAAAAACAATAGAAGAAAAGAAAGGACTAATAGAAAGAAAGAAAGAAAGGCTCTCCCAATGCCCAATTTGCCCCTGGCTGACAGTCTTGGTTGTTGGATGCCCCTGCCTCTTGCATAAGGGCTGCCCAGGGTATAGGGAATGAGGTGTGCCCTCTCAAGGTGCAGATCAGGCAGTGTCTGACTGTGGGAACCCAGAAGAAGGTAAGTATTTGTATATATGTATATATATATATATATATATATATATATATATATATAAGGCTAGTAGCCTGGCCCCGGAGTCTTTTAGATTCCAGGGCTAAACCTCAAGGGTTTTCATCCGCTTTAATAAGCGATCATAAGGTATTTTGAGACTTTAGAATCATTATAAATGGCAAATATCATATCATAGGATAGGCTATAGAAAAATACATATTTGACTAACATACATCTTAAACAAAATATACAAAAGATTAATTTTGCCCTGTGTACTTTAACCCTACTTGAAGTTTGTGATGAAGAGTCATCAGAAAGTGATAGATGTCAGTAGAAAATGTCAAGGCTGACCAGTCTGACAGTGGGAGGGGGGCAGTATGTTTCAGCTCACAAAGATTTCAAGTACATTTCAATGTCGTAAAGCGATTTGCCAGGGTTGGCAAGAGGGGTTTGGGCCTGCTTTAAAGAGGACCCAGGGTCAGGATAATGTGGTGGAGGCCCATGAGAAGAAAGTCTGGTGGAGGCATTGCATTTAGTAATTTTCTCATTTTAGTATTTCTAGAACATCCACTAGGGGCAGTGTCACCAACAGTTCATATATATTTACCCAACGATTCACATATTTCCAATAGAGTAGGACTGCACAAGCCTTAGACCAAATCCTGGGATTTTAACTATCCCCCTGTGTGAAAACCTTCAGGTCGCCGAGTCCACTTACCTCTCCTCTGGTCCACACTGCGGCTAGAGCAGCTGGCTCGAATGCTAGCTTCACTTGTGAGCGGTGCCGGCATCATTCAGCTCCCTTCGGCTGTGCATGGCCCCGCACAGCCATTCAGTGGGTGGGGCCGTGCACAGCAGAGAAGGGAAGCGAGTGATGCCGGAACCAGTCGCGCATGGGTTGTGGGCTTGGTGGAAAGGTGAGTTTACCATTTACCGCACGCCCTGGGGGGTTTCACACAGCAGGCATCCGAGTTCAGGATGCTTTGGGGGAGGGAGTAAGACTGCTCTGGTGTCTCATAGACAACAGGGTGGGTTTTGGTCCACTTTAAAATGTAAAAGTGAAAGTCCAGCCTAAATAAATGCACCACCCTCCCCCCGATGCTAAGCCTAATTTGGAGATTTAAAATGAAAAAGAACTCACCATAACACATACTTAACGGGGATGCCACAGGGTATGCATGGGTATCCCTCTGGTCTGCTTTATAGACTAAAGTCTATAAGATGCTAGGTATGGTGGTCTCCTTATTTTTGGGGAATGCCCTAATACATACATATATATATATATATATATATATATATATATATGTATATAGCCAGATTATAGAATAACCATATGTATTATTATTGTACAATGTATAGTCCAAGACCTGGGTGAGGGTCACTCAGACTGTTTGTGTATTCCAGTTTTATGGGGGTTCTGTTTGTGGTACTTCCTTCTTTGAAGTCAAAGGCCTTTGAAGCAGCAAGATGTGCTGTCTCTGCACCAACCATAAACCAGAACTCAGATAAGAGACCTGGGAGATGCCCTCATCAGGTGGGGTCAGAGGGGAGGGGTGAAGCTTTTCCCTCCAAAGTTTAGCTAATAAAACCTAATGCTAAGGACATTCTAAGTCAGAAACCTAAGGACAAACCTAAATAAGAAAGTTGGGTCATGCTGGACATAAGACTTTAAGCAACAACTGGATACTCACTCACAAGGACTGCTACGCCATTTTACTGTAAGGCCTTTTTTTTTATTTGCTGAACTGATCTTTGCTGTACTCTATTATGTATTTTTTGTACTTGTATGTCATTTGTGTCTGTATATTACATCTAGCACTGTGATACCTTTTTATCAGATTAAATGTTTAATTAATCAGCTCTGGCCTTTGATCTCTAAATATATGAGCTCACCCTTCTGAAGGAAGCTCTGGTGAAACACGTTTATCAAAGGGTTAATTTGGTGACTTGCTGGGACTAGTAGTGCATACCCAGGGGTCTGGTGGCTTTAACCCTTGCACCATTACACTCTCTCTAGCGTCTTGGCTGGGCTGATAGAGTGCGATCGTGACAACTGGTGGCAGCGTCGGGATATATTTAGAGATTTTTAGTGCTTGGTGGATTTTACCCGAAAATCTTAGCACTAAAAGAAATTGCATACATCTTATTGTGTGTAAACTCCAAAGACAGAGCTCAGTGCTGATCTAAACGACATACCAAAAAGAGTGCGAGACAGTTCTGTCCTTCCCATCTATTGTTTTACTTCCTCTGCTTCATATCGGAAATATGGAGGCATATCACAAGCAGTCCAAGCCCGCACTGGAGCTAATGTGCTAAGAAAAGGAGATCCCTACAGTGGGAAAGAACAAGGAGCAACTAATTGCTGATCTTGTGGAGTATGATGCCCGTGCAGCAGAGCTGAGTGATGTGAGGCTAAATCCTACAGCTGGGACTGGGGGACACACCATTACTCCCCATCAGGACAGTACTCCACATGAGGCCTTGGACTCTTATATGCGGACTGCTTTACAACACCTTGGGGATGTGGATGCTAATATTAAACTCCAGTTGCTTCTCCAGTACCAAACTGCAGAAAGAGAGGCCCAGCGCAGACATGAACTGGAGGTTCTGAGGCTGAGAGGGGACGCTTTATCTGCACACAGTGATGTGCAGGGTGAAGGTGAACACAAACCCTGCTTGGAACATTTCCCCATGATGGAGAAAGATGGAGATCTAGACATGTTCCTGAGAGGATTTGAAAAGGTTTGCCGGCAGTTTCATCTTCCTAAGGAACAGTGGGGACAATATCTGACCCCACGGCTGCGAGGGAAAGCTCTGGATGTGTTTGCTTCTCTTCCCTCTGAAAGAGACCAGGACTATGATGCAATAAAATCTGCCCTGCTAAAAACTGCTAATCTGACTCCAGAGGCCTGTCGGAAGAAGTTTAGGACTTTACAACAAAGCGCCACAGAAAGCTGCACTGAACATGCAGGTCAGCTAAGGACTGCATTCAGGCAATGGACTGGGGGCCTACAAGTCACCACTTATGAGGCCCTGGAGGACTTGATGGTCCTGGATCAGTTCCTCCAAACATGGAGCTTTGAAGCCAGAGAGTGGATTTTGGACCGCAAACCCAAGACAGTCGCAGAAGCAGCAGAACTAGGAGATGACTTTGCTAATAACCGTGCACCAACAGCGAAGCGTGGTTCTGCACAAGCTGGATCAAATACCTGGAAGGGAGCTGCACACCCACAGAGTGCCACTAGGCCACCCTGGGAGATTCCTGCCATGCACACCAAAAGCAACAGGAACCACATTGGGTCAGGGGGACACCCGCTGATGTTACAAATGCAACAAGATTGGGCACCTGGTGCCACTTGCCCCAACAAAAAGAATTCTCCACCGGCAGTTGGAGGACACCCAGCCGTTTTTCTGGTGTCTGGAACAGTGGAGAAAAGAGCGGATAACCTGCAGAGCGTAACTGTGGGTGACCGGGTGACCGTGGGTCTACGTGATTCGGGGGCCTCCTTTACCTTAATGCGGCCTGAAGTGTTGGGTACCGAGGACATCATCCCTGGAAAAACCATGGCTTTAAAAGGAATTGGAGGTGTGCGACATGCTGTGCCCATGGCCCGAGTGTACCTGGATTGGGGTACAGGCAAAGGTTTGCTGGAGGTGGGGGTCTCTGAGGACATCCCTGTTAATGTTCTGCTGGGGAATGATTTGGGTCGGATGCTCTGCCATTATGCTCCAGAGGACACTGCCTGCACACCATCACACTCTCTCTAGCGTCTTGGCTGGGCTGATAGAGTGCGATCGTGACAATATATATATATATATATATATATATATATATATACATAGTAACATAGTATGTAAGGCTGAATAAAGACTTTAGTCCATCCAGTTCAGCCTATTTATCTCCTTCCAGTGGTCTAGTAGCCATAGCTGGAAATGTTATTACATGCCAGGAAGGCATCCAGGCCACTTTTGAATGCTTTTACTGTATCCATCATTACTACCTCCTCTGGCAGCGAGTTCCATAGTGTCACTGCTCTTACAGAGAATAATCCCCTCCTATGTCGGTGAAAAAAGCACCTTTCCTCTAACCTTAGTGGATGCCCTCGGGTTATGGTTACACTCCGGGGTATAAATAGATTGTGGGACAGATCTTTGTATTGACCCCAAATATATTTATACATAGTTATAAGATCACCCCTGAGGCGTCAATTTTCCAAACTAAATAAACTTAACTGTGTCAATTCTTTCCGGGTTCTCTAGTCCCTGCACTCCTTTTATTAACTTAGTTGCCCTCCTTTGAACTGCTCCAGTTCTGATATGTTCTTTTTAAGCACAGGTGCCCAGAACTGTACACAGGGAGATACACAGAGATCCCACTCCCCGATAAGTTCTCTGGGGACAGAAGCAAGTTTTCCAATTTTCGGGATGCCTGCAAACTTTATTTTCAACTCCGCCCACACTCCTCTGGTTCCCAAGAACAACAAGTGGGCCTGGTCATCTCCCTCCTGCAAGGGGATTCTCAGTCCTGGGCATTCAGCCTGTCACCTCAGGACCCAGCACGGCAATCGGTCGAGGTGTTTTTCTCAGCTATGGAAGTTCTTTATGATGACCCAGATAGGGGTGCCACTGCTGATGCCAAACTTC
The DNA here is from genome assembly GCA_027917425.1 of Gastrophryne carolinensis. Classification (NCBI taxonomy): domain Eukaryota; kingdom Metazoa; phylum Chordata; class Amphibia; order Anura; family Microhylidae; genus Gastrophryne; species Gastrophryne carolinensis. The sequence continues at coordinate 378,581,902 of CM051238.1, forward strand.
CTTCCTTGCGACAGGGTCGCCGGCAGGCCGAGGAGTATTGTTCTGAGTTCAGTCGGTGGGCCATGGACTCTCGATGGAATGACCCTGCCCTGTGTGGTCAGTTCCGGTTGGGACTATCTGACGCTATTAAGGACATTTTGGTGAATCACCCTGTACCTCAGTCTCTGGACGAAACCATGCAACTCGCCATCCGAATCGACTGACGTTTTACGGGAGAGACGTCTTGAAAAAGGGGCGCATCCTGATACCAGCTGGAAAGCTGGAGCTCCAGCCACTTTACCTGCCGAGGAACCTATGCAGCTCGGAGCTACCAAGCTTTCTGAGGCTGAGAGGCGTCGGCGGCTGGTCAGAGTCTGCCCCAAGAAACAACCGGGAAACTTCAGAGCCTAGGTGGGGGCGAGGAAACTCACCTAGGCTGCAAGGTATTTCCTCAAGTCTATTCTCAGTGTATGGTCACAGTCCAGATTAAAGTGGACCTTGAATATAAAAATTTGGAGGCCCTTCTTGATTGTGGGGCTGCAGGGAATTTTCTTGACTTCGAGCTAGCCCGAAATTTGAAGATTCCGTTCCAACCTCTGACTAAGGTTATTCGGGTTTCAGCCATTGATGACACACCTATTGCTGGGGGCCTCATACACTTTAAGACCCCACCAGTATTTCTTAGAGTGGGAGCGGGGCATTCTGAATGGATTTGCTTTTTTGTGTTAAAAATGCCCTTAACTCCGTTAGTACTCGGGTTGCCCTGGCTACAGATGCATAACCCTCAGATTGACTGGGCTGCGAGGCAGATTATTAAATGGGGCCCGCAATGTTTCCAGTCCTGTTTGGAAGTGCCACACAGCTGTCTCCCGATGGGGTTCCTGGCCCTTATCATGATTTCCTCAACGTATTTTCTTAGAAAGCGGCGGATGTTCTTCCGCCTCATAGGTCCTTTGACTGCCCCATAGAACTTCTTCCGGGGACCATGCCGCCCAGGGGGAAAATCTATAACTTGACCCGGGCAGAAAATAAAGCTATGAAAGATTATATAGCTGAAAATTTACAGAAGGGGTTCATCCGAGCATCCACTTCGCCGGCTGGGGCGAGTTTTTCCTTTGTTGAAAAGAAAGATGGGGGGCTCTGCCCTTGTATAGATTATCGGGGTCTGAATAAAATAACCATCAAGAACAAATACCCCCTTCCTCTGATTGATGGGTTATTTACGTAAATCATCGGGGCCCAAGTCTTTACTAAGTTGGATCTATAACTTGGCCTATAACTTGATAAGGATCTGTCAGGGTGATGAATGGAAGACCGCCTTTAACACCCAAGATGGGCATTACGAGTACCTCGTGATGCCCTTTGGTCTGTGTAACGCCCCGGCCGTCTTCCAGGATTTTGTAAACGAAATTTTCAGAGAATATATGGGTCGCTTTGTAGTAGTGTACCTCGATGAAATTTTGATCTTTTCTTCGTCTTGTCTTGCAAAAACTAAGAGAGAATTGCTTATACGCTAAGCTCAAGAAATGTGTGTTTGAGGTCCCCTTTTTAGGGTACATAATTTCTACTACTGGGTTATCCATGGATCAGGCCAAGGTCAAAGCTGTACTTGAGTGGGAGCGACCCAAGGATTTAAAAGGGCTACAAAGATTCCTGGGATTCGCCAACTTTTACAGGAGATTTATTAAGCACTTCTCCACATTAGTAGCGCCTCTCTCAGATCTCACCAAAAAGGGGGGCTTCCCATCACTCTGGTCGGAACGATCCATTCAAGCCTTCAGAAAGTTGAAGGAAGTCTTTAGCTCCGCCCCAGTATTAGTTCACCCAGAATGTCAACAAGCTTTTATAGTCGAAGTTGACGCTTCCGAGCTTGGCGTTGGGGTTGTTCTCTCGCAGTTCAGCGGTTCTCCGGAACAACTTCACCCCTGTGCATTTTTCTCGAAAAAATGTAATTCCGCCGAACGGAATTATGACATTGGGATCGGGAGCTCTTGGCGGTAAAATTAGCCTTCCAGGAGTGGAGACACTGGTTGGAAGGGGCCCAGTTTCCTGTTACGGTCTTCACTGACCATAAGAATTTAGAATATATTCAGTCTGCAAAAAGGTTAACCCCTAGGCAAGCTCGGTGGTCTCTGTTCTTTTCCCGGTTTAATTTTACTATTACTTACAAACCGGGGACAAAGAACGTAAAAGCTGATGCCTTGTCTCGAAGTTTTTCCACTACTAACTTACCTGAGGCGAAAGATTTGCCCATACTGCCACAACACATGGTGGTAGCTGTTATCCAGCCAGACCTCTCCGACCTGAATCAGTTTCAGTCAGAGTCTCCTCCTGGTAAACCGGCTCATGTCCAGTTTGTACCCTTGTCTCATCGTTCGGCTATCCTACAGCAATTTAATACCTCTGAGACTGTAGGCCATCCAGGGGTTAAGAAAACCATTTCCATGTTGTCACGTCATGTTTGGTGGCCTTCTATTAAAAAAGATGCTCGGGATTATGTGCGGGCCTGGAAGATCTGTGCCCGGGGTAAAACCCCTAGACATTCTCCTGAAGGTTCCCTCTTGCCCTTGTCCTTTCCTTCCCGACCATGGACACACCTTGCCATGGATTTCATCACCGATCTTCCACCATCCCAGGGGTTTACCGTCATCTGGGTGGTGGTAGATCGGTTCAGTAAGATGGCACATTTTGTCCCGTTAAAAAAGTTACCAACCGCTCAAGACCTTGCTCAACCCATATATTCAGACTTTTGGAATTCCGGAGGATGTGGTCTCAGACAGGGGAGTTTAGTTTTTCTCTCAGTTTTGGAGGGCATTTTGTGCCAGGTTGGGGTTCGCTGTCTCTTTGTCCTCTGCGTTTCATCCCCAATCAAATGGGCAGACAGAGAGAACCAACCAATCACTGGAGCAATACCTTCAATATTTTGTTTCTGATGTCCAGACAGATTGGTTACTGTACCTTCCGTTTGCAGAGTTTGCTCTAAATAATGCCACCCATACTTCCACAGGGGTTTCCCCGTTTCGCTGTGTTTTCGGTAGAGACCTCAAATTTTCTGCTTTGTCGGACGTACCCTCTAGCATGCCCTCGCTTGAAGAATGGTTGTCCCAATGGCTGGATCTATGGGCAAAGATCCAGCAAAACTTGACCGGGGCCGTCAACCAGCAGAAAACTTTTGCCGATCGCGGTTGGTCTAGTAACCCTGATTATGAGGTGGGGGAGCTAGTTTGGCTTTCCACCAAAAATTTGGCATTACGTCAACCCTCTGCCAAGTTAGGTCCAAGGTTTATTGGCCCTTTTCCCATACTACAGAAGATTAATCGCCTTGATCTTCCGCCCTCCATGAAAATTTGCAATTCTTTTCATGTCTCTCTTTTAAAATCTGCCAAGGGTATTGAACCGGATACTTCCCCTGCTGCCATCCTAGTAGACGGGCAGCAAGAGTTCGAGGTAGTCTGGATATTGGACTCGCGTTTCTTCCGAAACTCTCTCCAGTACCTTGTAGATTGGAAGGGGTACGGTCCAGAAGAGAGGTCTTGGATCCCGGCCAGAGATGTCCATGCGGGGAGGTTGGTTAGGAAGTTTCACAGGGAGAACCCTCAGAAACCCAGGTTGGAGGGGGGGGGTAATGTAAGGAACTTACCTAGGGGTCTGTCCCGCACACTCGCTGCCGGCTCTGCCCCTCCTCCGGCTGCTCCCTCAGTGTCGGGCGCGCCGGCAGCCTCTTCCTCCTCCTCGCGAGGCATGCCCGACGGCCGTGCATGTGCTCGCGCGCATGCACGTTCCTCTTATGCCCTCCGCTGGCGCTGCTCCCAGTGCATTCGCCGGGGGCAGGTTTAAAGTGACCAATCCTGGTCCGGGGATCCTCTGCACCTGGGATGCCAGAGACTGGACAGCCTGGCTGGCTAGGGCGGTCCAGTCTCTGGGGTCGTTCCTATCAGGGGCGAGATTGTGAGTTGCACCAATCACTTCACTGTTGCACCAGTCAGCACATTCCCTTTCCCATTGGCCAGTCACCATTTAAATATTTTCCTGCCCGGACCACCAGTGCCCGTTATAGCCATTTCTAGCTTGGGTGTGCTCTTTAATTTCGTCTTAGTGTTTTTGATCCGGCTTCATCCTTGACTACTCTTGCCCGCTGCCTGCATCAACCTTCTGCCTGTCTGACTTCGCTTCTGCCTTACCCCTTGGATACTGCACTTCTGTGATCACTCGGCTTTGACCCCTTGCCAGTCCTGACTACTCGTTGCCTAGCCCCTTGGTTTTGACGTTTTCGGACTTTTGTCGCATGTACTCCTGTTTTGGGATATCCCGCAGTTAATCCGTCTCTATTGTAAGCCAGCAATCTTTGCGCCAGTAAGTCCTGCGGGCAACTGAGTCTGGAGAGGCATAACCCGTGTCTCCAGCAAGTGGGGGCTTGTCTATAGGCACAAGAGGCGGTGGAGATTGGGGATTGTTGGTTCATGAGAGAAGGGTGTTCGTCGGTCCCTGACAGAGACTTTACTGTTTAATCTGTACCCAATGTCATTAATATATATATTGAAGAGAATTGGTCCCAGAACTGACCCTTGTGGTACTCCACTAGTAACGGTGACTCAATCTGAGTATGTACCATTGATAACCACCCTCTGTATCTGATCATTAAGCCAATTTCCCATCTGCACATGTTTTCCCCCAGTACAAGCATTCTCATCTTTTGTACCAGTCTTTTATGTGGCACAGTATCAAATGCTTTAGAAAAGTCAGGATATATGATATCCAATGACTCCCCCTGATCCAATCTTGACATTACCTCCTCATAAAAGCTGACTAGGTTTGTCTGGCAGGAGCGATTCCTCATAAATCCATGCTGATATGGAGTAATAAGGTCATTTTACCTATGATACTCCAGGATAATATCCCTTAAGAAACCTTCACACAGCTTGCCCACCACAAATGTTAAGCTTACCAGTCTGTAGTTCCCAGGTTACCCCCCTAGATCCCTTTATGAATATTGTCACCACATTTGCCAAGCGCCAATCCCTCGGAACAGACCCTATTATTATATTAGAAATAACGGCTTGTCTATTACTGTACATAACTCCCTTAAAACACTCCCTTAAAACAAAATATATATATTATTTAATTACAGGCCGCAGCAGCCATAGCAGCAATGCTACTGATTCAAATGCACAGCATAGAAAGCTTAATGGAGCAGACCTTGTGGAATCGTCCACAAGGTAAGAAAACTCAGCATCTCAGAAGGTTTCATGCAGCCGGACATCCCAAATCATTAATAAAATTGTGAAAATCCAGGGTTTTGTTCCCATTTAGGTACTTTCTTTGGCTTTCTTTCCTTGCAGTCAGCTATACTCACCTTTGTATCCATAACATGAAGCCAGCACTGGACATTAGAGTGGTTAATGCTTCTGTTTCCCACCGCTCAGGGAACAGGCTTTTAGAGGTGAGCAGTCCTCCCCTGTAAAAGTGGAATGAGCCCAAATCTGTCACCCCTGATTTTTCTTTCCTTTATTGTAGTAAAGAACAAGTTGGTTGCATTTGGGTTCTCACTGTCTCCACAAACTGGAGAAGCTGGCCAAGAATGTTCTTTGTCATGAAGCAAAGCCAAGCCCTATGAATGCTGTGCACTATCCTGGTTGATTCCATTAGAATATCAGATCCCCAGCATGTGATGAATGTGCTTGTCCGGTGCTAGCAGAGCCTAACTAAACAGCAAACATTACTAAACAAATCACGGGACGTGACACATACTTAGTTATTTAGAATTTTATAGTTTTATTTATTGAAATTGCTCTGCCAAGGTCTAGTTTTCACTTTGTGTCTATTTCTGTTGATCAGTGTAAAACGAACCAGAAGAATACATGAAATCCACTGTAACTAAATGTTCTATGGCAACAAACATGAAACTTCCAAGGCGCTGCGCTAGCAATAAAAAAAACGTGCTCGGAACCACAATTTAGGTCAAAGAACATCCACCTAACAGTCCTCTGGGAAAGCCTTGTGCCATAACAAATATTTTCTCTGTTGCACAATCCTCCCCATCAGCCGGACTAGACAGTTGTTTTATTTCTAGGCAGTAGAAACCAAAAACTGGTGTATGGTAATGTTTATATTGATAAGCAACTACACTTGTCATAGATGCATCACACTTTAAAGTGGAACAAAACCCAGAAGTGGGGGGAAATGGCAGTGTGTCTTATCTGGCGAATGTGGGGAAAAAATAAATAAAAAGGAAAAAGTTAACTCACCTCTCCATCGCTCCCGTTCGCGCTGTCCCAGAAGTGGCGGAGGCAGGTGGTATCTGCTGCCTTCCCCGTGGCGCCAGCACACACAGACACTCAGCCTGTTACAGTGGTGGGCGTGGCGTGGCCAATGCTTAGGCCACCATACCAAGGCCGGGTGTATGTGCAGGCACTGCGGAGAAGGCAGCAGATACAGCTGCCTCCATCGCTTCCTTTGAGACTTTACTGTTTAATCCATACCCAATGTCATTAATATATATATTGATGAGAAGGTCCCAGAACTGACCCTTGTGGTACTCTGCTAGTAACGGTGACCCAATCTGATTATGTACCATTGATAACCACCCTCTGCTTCCGATCATTAAGCCAACTTCCACCTAATAGAAAAAGTTAAAATATTTTTTATGTGCAGCAATCTGAATTGCCCTGGGGAGGGATGCATATGAGCATTGTTTGTTGTGTTGTTCAGATTTAATTAATTTTTGACTGTTGGTCCACTTTAAATAGAGCCGTTTACTGCATTAATTATGCCAGGCAAATGGCTCTGACTGCATCTTTGGGGGTTCACAAAGAGGATCATCTTGAATAAGGATGCCCCCTGGGGCAGGGAACTGATCCCTGAATTGTCAAACCCTGGGCCTTGTTGCCTTTTAAAGCACTGTTTCTCAACCTGTTGTACGGGGTTCAGGAGCACAACAACAGGGGGTATGTGACTGGTCTGGTATATTGTTTGGGCACTGAAACATTATCTCTTCTTGCTTTAAAATTAGTATGAGGCTTGTGGCCTACTTATTATAATTGTCACCTCCTTGGGGGTATTTGGATGGAACTTCTTGTCACTAAAGGGTACTCACTGCAAAAAGGTTTGGAGCCACTGATTTAAAGTCCCTGTCCAGGTGCACACTAATTTCCATTGGGCCCTTTCCCCATAGGATACTATCCTGTCCTGGGGCACCAGTCATGGGGGCTAGTATCCGTAAGGTTTGGAGGCTTCCAGCCTCTGGCCATGAGGGTGTACCAGCTCCTATGCCCTTTGGCATAGGCCTGGTGCTCCTGCAGTGTGGATCAATGGGCATCCCTGTAGGAAAACTGTGTCCTCGGGGCCTGGGAGGGGGTGCGAGTGATTGGCCAGAGTACTGGCAAGGTACTTAACAGGCAGGTGGCTTGCTTCCCTCTCCCCCTTGAACTGAGGGAGGGGTCCTTAAAACCATTTATTTATAAGAATTAACATTCCCAAGATGAACTGCGATTTGGAATCCCATGGAAGATGGTATAAATGCCTCTTTGGCCAGAGGGGAGCTCAGACGCTGGTTGGAAGCCATTATGATCAAATCCTGGAGGACACCTGAGATCATCACCCGTCGAGGAAGTCATAAGACGCTGGGTCCATATCAAGAGATGCAATCAAGTGGATGAAGATGAAGGATGAAGAGAAGATGGACCACTAAGTTAAACCGAATCTTTACATTAATAAATGTATTTTTAACAAGTTTCGGTCGCTATTTTTTGGACTTCTATACCAGTTTAGTGTGTAGGGGCTGGCCAGGGGAGTAGCTAGGCTTTCTGGCACCTGGGGCAAAGATTCCAAAAGGTGCCTCCCACCTGTGTTCAGGCCTCCCTTTGGTGCCCCCCTGACCTGCTGCACCCGGGGCACGTGCCCCCCTGCTCCCTTCTAGCTACACCCCTTGGGCTGGCAAGCCAACACCTGTCTTGCTCCCAGGCACCAAGGATGTGGAAGAGCTCAGTGCTCAATGATATGGGCTCAGTGTCCTTCCAGAGATGGAAGGTTTTCTGCTGCTTGAGGTGAACTATACAAAGGACCCCCCCCCCGTACCACCAATATGATTGATGCGTGCTGTCATGTTGTTTATTTCAATACCTGCTTTAAAGTGGACCAAAACCCAGTATTTTGACTTTCCTGGGTTTTGGTCTTTGCCCCCCCGGGCACCCCGATGGGGAGTGCCCCACTGTGTGAAACCCCCCAGGTTGCCCAATCTCACCCTTCCCTGGTCCTACGGCGCATGCATGGCCCTCTCATCCAATCATCAGAACGCACTGGCGGACACATCGCCCGCTACCCGTTAGCGGGCATGTGCCCTGCTAAAGGGATAATGGGGATGCAGCCGCTGCTCGCGCATGCACCCAGGAATGAAGTTGAGTTTTCGGGCGACCTGGGGGGTTTCACACAAGGAGAGCAAGTATGCCTGCCCTTGAGTCTCATAGACTCCAGGGTGGGTTTTGGTTATTTGTTCTGAATTTGTATTCCAATAAATATGCTTTATGTTCTATGGCTTTGGCTTACCTACTCCACAGCCCTGGCAATCAGGTGAGGCATGACCGGGGATATTAGGAGGTAGACTTAAAACTTGTTTTAAAAGGTAAATTCACTTTCGATTCCATTTTTAAAAATGGCCATTATTGTGCGCCAAAATGAAGTCATCAAACTGCTGAGGTTTTCTTTGACTTTTTTTTTATTTGTTTGCAACAAAGTCTGTGCTAAAAAGAAAACAATTTTCTCTAGCAACAATGTGTTTATGTGAGCAACATACACAAACTGGTGTGTTTGGGGTACCTAGCCCAGACTTCCTGACTCTGGCTTGCTAATCATCTGATTGCGGCTGAGGCAGAGACAACGTGCCACACTCCTTAGTTAACAGGTTTAACCCCTCCTGCTCTCATTCATGCTCTTCAGATGAGAGGATTACATTGTTGTGTTCCAGTATCTAAAGGGTTACTGGCAGTGCTCTCACCTGGGGCAGTCATTACTGCTGCTTGATTTTGCCAAAGATGCTGATGAGCTCACCTGTTACAGTGGACGGATTCTGGGATTTGTATGCAGAAGCTATAGTAAGGGCTTTACTCAAGGCCTTAAAGTGGACCAAAACCTATGGTGACTTATAACATTCCAGGGCCACCTGATTCTCTAGCTCTGGGGCATCCAAATTTGGGATGCCCTGCTGTGTCAAACCCCCCAAGTTGCCCAGTAAACTCACCTTCTACAAGGGTGCATGCGCGAGCAGTGTCCACCGCCTGCTATACCCTTAGCAGGGCGCACGTCTACGCCAGGCATTTGTGAATGGCCTGACTCGGGCACACTGCCTGTTAGAGGGAAGCGGGGATGCAGCTGCCAGTGTGCTCGGCTAGGCTGGGCTTGGAACCAAGTCTTGTCAGATGAGTGGGCATGAGCAGATACGAGCACACTGATTGGACAAGAGGCTGCGCATGCACCATTGGACCAGGGAAAGGTGAGTTAGACTGGACAACCTGGGGGGGTTCACACAGTGGGGCATCCCGCATCGAGGTGCCTCGGGGCAAGGACTAAAACCCAGGATAGACAAAATCCTGGGTTTTGGTCCACTTTAAAAACAATCATGCCCCTGAACATCCCCATTAGAATGTATATATATATATAATAACTAATGAAATGTGTGTGTTGGATCCTGAGAGCTAATGCCTATGGCAGATACCTGAGCAGAAGAGGAGGCTGTAGAACACACTGACAGCACATCCACCCTTTTCTTCTCACAATAATGGCTGACCAGCCCTGTTTTCCCTTTCCTCTGGTTTTCAAATCTCAGCCCCGCTGCAAAATTCTAAGAAGTTCTCATGTTACTTTGTGTTTGTCATTTTGTTCCCAAGTGTTTCGAATTTTTTTTTTCTGTGTGAGCGCCAGTATCTGTGTGTGTGAGGAATTGTAAAGGACAATCAGCAACGCGGGGTCTTTGTGTCCACAGATGATGATTGGCCGGAACTATCTCCTTTGTATGTGCAGATGTTGGATTGTATCCGTCATTCCAGTTCTCTATCAGTTGGATAATGGGCTCAGCTAATCCAACGTCACCGGCACGGAGGAAACTGCCACAACTAAATGATCAACCACCCCCCCCCCCTCCTGCCATTGAATCGTCATCACTGTCATACTCATTAGCATAAAAGAACTTTCATCTGTTTAATGGAGACGTTTATTGTATTTCGGATGTTCATCATTGATGTCTGCTCCGCTGTGGTGTGCTGTCACCTGTACACACTTGAGATGCTCATACATGAACCTTACTAACATACCTAATAGCATATTAAAGTGGCCTCACACCTATTCCCTAGTTAACAGGTGTAGGAGAAACTACAAAAGGGGTTTGGAGGGTGCACCGCTACACTATTCAAATAAAAGGTGCCAGCCAAGGGAATTTGGAGACCTAAAGTATGTAAAGAATGGGGATCCTAGACTAAATCCCAAAAAAACCCTTAAAGAGGCCGCACACTGATTATGAAAAATATATGTATAATTTTAATAAGAATATTATGAATAAAAAGGAAACACTTATCTACACATATACAAGCTTAAAAAACATGAAAAACACAGACTAAGGGGATCCAATATGTAGTGACTACCAAATATATAGTAAAGCTGGTGCTGCCATGTTTATATGAAACAAAGAGCTGAATATACAAAATATACTGCGGTCCGGCAACATATATATATATTTGCAACAATGGAGAAAATATGGTAATGAAAGTGCTAATCTAATGTGAAAAAAACTAACATATGTGAAGAAAACACTAAAACCATGTAATATATATGCATAAATATGTACAAACCGTGTAATATATACAAAATAGTAACATTGAAATGTGCAAAATAGCGATGTGACAAATGTGCACAAAAAATCAAAACAGCGGTGAATGGTAATTATAAGCAGAATGTGTAAGCCGGGAACCGGCTACACATGAAACAAAACCAAGCGCAGCCGCCAGACAGTCGATCATAGGTAGCAAATAGCAAGTAACAACGGCAGCAACCATAAACAAATAACAGACACTAAATTACATCACCATGTCACAGAGGATCCCCCGCCGCAGCCGCCACCGACGCGTTGCGTGTCAATCAGACACTTCGCCAGGGTGTGTCGGCTGCCATCCTCACCCCTCCTTAAATACCCCGAGTGTAAAGACGCTGGCCAATGTGGCGCCGCCGCGTCACCGCCCGCACGTGCGCCCCGCCCGGCCAATGAGAATGGCCGTAAGGGCAACACGTCAGACGCCACGCACCCGGCGCCTACACTGGCCGCGAACCAGGAAGTGTCAAAACGCGGGCGCGCGGCCGGGCGCGCGGCGAGGCGGGCGCACTCCCCTGCAGTAGGAGGCGCCCGCCCGCCGCGCGCCCGGCCCAGCGCACCGCGCACGGCACATCCCGTCCACCCAGCTACCGGGACATGCCCGGAGCGGGACATGGAAGGTGAGTATTCGGGGAGGGGGGGGGGGAGAGACGGAACAAAGATAATTGCTACCTATTATTGAGTGTCATAATACAAATCAATCAAAATCGTACAATGTCGCATCAAAAGTATATGGAATACAAGTACCATGTGTGTGGAGCAATATAATGCTCATCACACGCATAATGCAGGCTATCGATTCACCCCTTGTTGGGCTATCTGGATGTCATAATAGAGTAAAATAGAAAGGGTAATGCAAGATATACTAAAAAGGATGACCAGTGATGAATCCAAAAAATCAGTGTAAAGATGACAAGTAAGTATAAAAATGAATGAACCCCCGGCATCATCCCTCATTACATGTCATATAAAGCATGGTGGCAATTGAAATAATATTCATAAGCAGAGCTATGCAGACATGGCCCGTCGAAGATGCCAGTGGCCAAGGGCAGACCAGACCGCATAAAATCTCGCCACAAAAAAGGCCCACATCTTACCGTATTGGCGCATATGAATGTGCAACCCCGTGTGGGGCATCCCATGTCAGAAAATGTCCCCCCTCAGTATAAAAAAGGGCCTGGAGGGCAACACCAAAAGGTGTGAGGCCCAGATGCCAAAGGGGATCAAATGGGGGGAAGGATGCCCTTGGGAGCTCAGCCCATTATACGGGCATTCATGATGCGATCCTTCCCCCCATTTGATCCCCTTTGGCATCTGGGCCTCACACCTTTTGGTGTTGCCCTCCAGGCCCTTTTTTATACTGAGGGGGGACATTTTCTGACATGGGATGCCCCACACGGGGTTGCACATTCATATGCGCCAATACGGTAAGATGTGGGCCTTTTTTGTGGCGAGATTTTATGCGGTCTGGTCTGCCCTTGGCCACTGGCATCTTCGACGGGCCATGTCTGCATAGCTCTGCTTATGAATATTATTTCAATTGCCACCATGCTTTATATGACATGTAATGAGGGATGATGCCGGGGGTTCATTCATTTTTATACTTACTTGTCATCTTTACACTGATTTTTTGGATTCATCACTGGTCATCCTTTTTAGTATATCTTGCATTACCCTTTCTATTTTACTCTATTATGACATCCAGATAGCCCAACAAGGGGTGAATCGATAGCCTGCATTATGCGTGTGATGAGCATTATATTGCTCCACACACATGGTACTTGTATTCCATATGCTTTTGATGCGACATTGTACGATTTTGATTGATTTGTATTATGACACTCAATAATAGGTAGCAATTATCTTTGTTCCGTCTCTCCCCCCCCCCTCCCCGAATACTCACCTTCCATGTCCCGCTCCGGGCATGTCCCGGTAGCTGGGTGGACGGGATGTGCCGTGCGCGGTGCGCTGGGCCGGGCGCGCGGCGGGCGGGCGCCTCCTACTGCAGGGGAGTGCGCCCGCCTCGCCGCGCGCCCGGCCGCGCGCCCGCGTTTTGACACTTCCTGGTTCGCGGCCAGTGTAGGCGCCGGGTGCGTGGCGTCTGACGTGTTGCCCTTACGGCCATTCTCATTGGCCGGGCGGGGCGCACGTGCGGGCGGTGACGCGGCGGCGCCACATTGGCCAGCGTCTTTACACTCGGGGTATTTAAGGAGGGGTGAGGATGGCAGCCGACACACCCTGGCGAAGTGTCTGATTGACACGCAACACGTCGGTGGCGGCTGCGGCGGGGGATCCTCTGTGACATGGTGATGTAATTTAGTGTCTGTTATTTGTTTATGGTTGCTGCCGTTGTTACTTGCTATTTGCTACCTATGATCCACTGTCTGGCGGCTGCGCTTGGTTTTGTTTCATGTGTAGCCGGTTCCCGGCTTACACATTCTGCTTATAATTACCATTCACCGCTGTTTTGATTTTTTGTGCACATTTGTCACATCGCTATTTTGCACATTTCAATGTTACTATTTTGTATATATTACACGGTTTGTACATATTTATGCATATATATTACATGGTTTTAGTGTTTTCTTCACATATGTTAGTTTTTTTCACATTAGATTAGCACTTTCATTACCATATTTTCTCCATTGTTGCAAATATATATATATGTTGCCGGACCGCAGTATATTTTGTATATTCAGCTCTTTGTTTCATATAAACATGGCAGCACCAGCTTTACTATATATTTGGTAGTCACTACATATTGGATCCCCTTAGTCTGTGTTTTTCATGTTTTTTAAGCTTGTATATGTGTAGATAAGTGTTTCCTTTTTATTCATAATATTCTTATTAAAATTATACATATATTTTTCATAATCAGTGTGCGGCCTCTTTAAGGGTTTTTTTGGGATTTAGTCTAGGATCCCCATTCTTTACATAGTTAACAGGTGTAGGGATGCATCCTGAGAGGCTCAGATTGCTGGAGACCCCGCGCAATGCCCCATGCAACACCCCGAAATCCTTACCTGAACCTCGACCCTCAGCCTTCAATTGGCCAGCGTTGGTCAGATGGGCCATCCTTCCTGGCCGCCAGGGTGTTACAGAGCCTGTTATCTAGGAAAAGGGCGTTGGAACGCTTTAACGTGGACCAAAACCCAGGATTTGCCCTGCTGTGTGAAACTCCCCAGGTTGCCCGAACAAACTCACCTCTTTCCGGTCCTACGACACACACGCGTTCGCTTGTCCAATCAGCATGCTGAGAGCCCGTTGCATCCCCCACTACCCGCTAACAGGGAGTGTGCCCGCGCCAGCCATTCACAAATGTCTTAAGCGGGCATGCGCTCTGCTAAAGGGATAGTGGGGATGCGGCCGCTGCTCGCACATGCGCTGTTGGACCAGGAACGAAGGTGAGTTTTTGGGCGACCTGGGGAGTTTCACAAAGCGAGTCAGGGATGAGCGAGTATGCCTGCCCTGGAGTCTCATAGACTCCAGGGTGGGTTTTGATCCCCTTTAAAGCGGTCCCCCAGGACACGAAATGTGGCCCCCACAATTGGCCGGTGTGTGGTCACATGGTCCGTGTATCCACCAGCAGCTAGATAATTGAAAGAAACCCCGGATCATGTGACCACCAGTGTGGGGTGGGATTTCACAGTAGGGTCACAGTGGTGTATGCCTGGGGTAAGAGGAGCTCTGTCCAGTGGGGTTTTACAAAGCTAAATTGGGATGTTCCGGGTGAAAGTTGTCTGTACTCCAATCCTGGAGTCCTTCAAGCTCCAAAACATGGGTTTTGGTCTGCAGTACAAAACCCAGCATGGCCAGCCTTGGAATCTAAAAAGGGTTTGCACATAGTGAGGCATCCCAAATGGGATAGTTAAAATCACGGATTTTGTTCCACTTTAAAACAGCATGTCATAAGTGATGACCATGCTCATATCCAGGATAAAATGGGATGGGCTACCTCACTGTAACAGGATTAAGCAGTGCTGGCTGTTCTGATGCTCACACTTCCTCCACCTTCTTGTGGAATGTGAACTTGCCAACCACTAGGGGAAGACCCAAAGGAGGGGCCTCCCCAATACATCTTCGGAGGGGCGGGAGCAACTCACATATGCATCTGTGGACATCCGAAATGGCGATCAAGGGGGTTTCACAGAGAGGAACAAAGCCTGGGAGAGTAAAAATCCCAGGTGTTGTTCCAATTTAAAGTTCTTTTGCGGCCTAGCTATTTGAGGTCTAGTCTCTCGGGGTAGCCTCCTTTTTCTTTATCTTGTTTAACTACCCCTGTACCCTGAGGAAGTGGTCCGCCTGAGGGGATCACGGAATGCGCGGGCTATTCATCTCCAGGACAAGAGCAGCGGGGATACCATTTCTGAGCTACACGTTTTAAGCAAACTTTTCCATGTTGTTATTGCTTACACACTGCTTGATTTCCTCTTTATTAATTTATTTATTCCGCACTATGAATGGCACTTTAACATTTCTTAGCACATTATTTATGGAATTAATTGAATAGACAGAATTGTATGAATTTTTTGAGATCTATGCACTTTTATTATAGTGGATTGTGTTTGTCTGTATATTTATGCTCAGATGGGATACCCCCCACTATGGATTTGTTTTTAAATGGATGTTATGTGGCTTTAACATAATAAATATGTTTTGATAGATGAATTATTGTTATTGAATTATTGGGGTGAATAGTGCCAACGTAGTGTGTCTTTTCTTTGTAGTTGCTGGAGCCACACAATTTGGGGAGTGTTCGTATAGGTTTTGAGCACTGTTGAGGTTGAGGTTTTCGGCACTGCTTTGAGCACATCACCCCTATAGATTATATTTTTGTCTGGTTATGGCAATGTAATGCACTTTCCTTTGGTTTGACATGTTGTTTAGCAGCTTTCCTTTAACCTACTTTGCTTCATCCCATTAAATATAGAACCATATAAAAGTGGACCTCTGCGGACTCAATCTGGATGCCCATTCAAGCAGTTTTACATACCACTCTGTGAATGCTATCGGTTTTCTGTCAGAGCTGCGACTGAATAATGACTACAATGGCCACTGGTTGCTGCCGATTACATGGGCTACAGGGGCTTGCTTTAACCCTAACTGTATAGGGACCAATTGAAGTGTGACAGCTTGGACCCCCAACTACAGCTGTTTGGAAGTAACAATGACAAGCCACCCAGAGCATTAACCTGATTCTTGTCCAAAGGTCAGTTCATCCTGGGGGGGTGACTATAATTTTTATCAAAGAAGCCGTCTTTGACAGCTTCAGCACCCCAGGGTCAGAGTCATCTTGTTTGGGGTTATCTAAACTATGGACAAAATTCAGATCACAATTCTTGGTCGACGTCTGGTAAAGCAGTCATATCAATGAAAGAGACTATACATGTTATAACAGACCATACTATGCATATATTCCTGAATCGATTATTTCTTCCTGCAACAATCTTTGGAACTTTGGCTTTCAGACAATGTCAGATTACGCACCAATTCTTTTGGTTCTGGACTGTGCAAAAAGAGTAGAGGAAAAAGTGGACTGGCATCTACCCATAAAATAGTTCAACAAACCAGAAATCAAACAATAATCACAGTTAGCAACTCGTAAATATATTCCCCCTAATTGCCAACCAGCAACCTCTATCTGGGGGGGCTTATAAATGCTACCTAAGAGACATTTGTGTTAAGCTTGCTCCTAGGGAGTCCAGAAAGAACTGGGGTGCTTAACAAACCTGCTAAATAATTCACAATACTCAAGTACAGTCTAGGAGAGGAAATCTACCAAAAATGGAAGTAAAAAGTACAATGTAAAGAATCTAGATGAGACCGATGTAAATAACCCGGGTAGAACAATGTCCAAATTAATCGCAGAGAGAAGAGCTGAAATCAGCGCTTGAAATCAAAGAAGAGTTTACGCAGTTTTACAGTAGCATTTTTTCACCTGCAAGAGAACTTAGATCTCGACTATAAGGATTATTTGAAAATGTTAAACTCCCAAAAATTGCTCCAGAAAT
Source organism: Gastrophryne carolinensis (assembly GCA_027917425.1). Classification (NCBI taxonomy): domain Eukaryota; kingdom Metazoa; phylum Chordata; class Amphibia; order Anura; family Microhylidae; genus Gastrophryne; species Gastrophryne carolinensis. The sequence goes on from CM051238.1 coordinate 378,598,744, forward strand.
ATGAGAACAGTTCAACAAACCAATTAAACCTCAGTAAATTAAAAACGCAATTACACAAATGAAAGTTACGAAAGCCGCAGGGTTAGACAGCTACCCAATTGAACTGTTCACGCCCTCCCAGGTGACTTAATCCAATATTTACATGACTATTACAATGATATAAAATAATAACAGTTATTCTAAACCTGCAAACGAAGCTAAAATCATTCTACTCCCTAAAAAAGGGAAAGACCTATACAAATGCTTCAACTAACTGTTCCCCTTAAAATTTAGACCAAAGTAATAACATAGACTAGACTAGAACCCGTCATGCCACTTTTAATTTGATTTATGCAAGGCAGGGGCACAATGTAAAACATTGCAATCACAACCAGTCTGGTTGACCACCTAAATAAATTTAAACCATCGACACCAAGACATCAACATGATGTCATGGGGCTTCTTTAAGGCCACCCTGTTGAATTTTGGATTCGGAGATATTTTCATAGAAACAAATCACAGAACTGTACTCCAATCAATCCACTTGCATAGCTATCAATGGTTCTAAAACAGGATCAACCAACACAAGGGTACCAGGCAGGGTTGTCCGTTTTCTCCTCTGCTCTTCAATCTTCACCTCAAAGTCCTTTTATGCCAAATGTGAGTCTCCCCAGAGATCAAAGGAATCAACCTCAACAGCCTTAAAATAAAAACACTAGGGTGCGTGTACCTATTATAACACAACAAAGTTTGAAAACATGTTGTTCTGGTATATGGCCCAGGTCCATTGGCACTCAGGCAAAATGATTTATAGCTGCATCATTTTTGATAGCATGGTGGTTGTTTATGGTGTGTGTGTTACTATTCTTACCTTTCCTTTTCTTTTTCCTGCCTCCTCCCTACCCTCCCTCTTTTACCCTTTGCCCTTCCTTTCCCCACTTTTCCCTTTATTATCCCCCCCCTTTTCTCTTTTTTCTCCCTCCTTCTCACTTTTCTTCTTAAATTATTTTTTTTACTGTGTTTCCCTTTTCTTTTGTTTTATTGTTTATAGTTTTCAGTAGAGATTGAGAGTTTATTTTATTCTCATCCCCCCTTTTTTTGCAGCATGGCAGTCGCTTCAAGAAGGGGGCCGGAGGCCTGACTGCTCACAATGAATGCCTTTCACATTAACTTCAGTTCAATGGGATTCGGGCAGGCTGATTCATTACTAACGCCAGGTAGCGACAGATGAGCGTCTGTATAGTGGCGCTATGAGCGACCGCTACTGGCCGCCACGATCAGCTGTGAGTGTCAGTATTACAAGGCTCGTCAGTCGCTACCTGCCGTTATTGGTAATCACGCTGCCAATGTTGAATGTGATGTATCAGATGTGCTTTAGAGGCGCTGTTGAGTTGTTACACCGTATTCAATACAGCGCCTGAGTGTTCCTTTGCTGTTGTCTAGAAATCAATCTGTAAACTTTGGAAATGTGATATAACATTATGCAAAGAACACATTTAACCAGATATTTTGCTTAATGTATTTTTTTTTATTTAAAGAAGCAGATTATTTATTTTTATTGTAAAATAAAAAAAACAGATGTTCCCATCTTCATGGTGCCTGAAATGGAGAAAAAAAAAGTTAGTTAATGTAGTTGCTAAAAGATATATTTACAAAAATCCACTTTGTTTGGTGTTGTTGAATTTAATTACATACAAAACACCTTGGAACTTTATAGAATGAAAGCAAGCCACTTTGTATTTGTCAATATAAACTACCTCCACATATATTTTTTTAAAATTAATATAAGCTACACATTTTTCTGGTTAATAATTTTAGACCACCCACATATTTTTAATGTAATGTTTAGAAGGGCCCTGTAGTACAGTAGTTGTAGTATAGTTAAGGTGACCTAACTTACAGAAAAAAGAGATCATGCTTTGCCGTCGCTCAAACCCAGTCTGGGTGTCCTCGTTACTGTCTGCGGCCATGTTGGGGACTTCTGGCACTAGTGCTGTTTCCTCGGGGGGTTCGATTTGGTGAGATATGCAAATATTGTGTAGGACACAGCATGCGAGGATGATTTTGGAGACCATTTGTGGACTGTACAACATCTCTCCTCCTGTGCGTGCCAAACAGAGAAAGCGTGCGTTAAGCAGGCCGATGGTTCTTTCCACAATGCATCTGGTTTTGCGAAGTGCTGCATTGTACCGTAGGCAGTGGTCTGTGGGTTTCTGAGTCAATCAGCGAGCAGCGTGTGGCCGCTGCGACACGCGTTGGCGGATTGACAGTAGGGGTAGGTCCAGTGGGTATATTTACTTTTGATATTGAATGTTCCATGTCTCTTTCAACTACTTTGGGTGGTCTTTAAAGAGGGTTATTTTTGATTTGAAAAGGATTTTGCATAACTCACGTTGCACAGGCACTTTCTATTGTTAAATATACATCTTTTTTACTCTATTTGCACATGTATATCTTTTGCACACATTGTATATAATCAACTTGATAATACTGTTTAAATTTATATATATTTCTTTAAATTCTGTTTGTATATATTCTTAATTGGAACCATGTTATTCTGAAACCTTGTATATTACCCTGTTTGTAGGTTTGTGGCTTATATGTTTTTTAAGATGTATTGTCTAGTGTTTTTTAATATTAGGTCTAAGATATAATAAAATTATCTTTTATCACTTAATGAGGAGGTAGTGCCCTATTTTTTTCCTACCATCTGTCTTGATACAATTGGGTGTGTGGGGACCCTATACAAAAATCATCTTCCTTGCATGGTAATTTAGTGCCAAGGATAGTGAGCACACCACTAGATACTGGTATTGGTGCGGTCCATATATAGTCTTTCCTGGTCTCAAAATAGCCAGGACTACCTTGTAAAATATGCGGCTCATTGTAGCCTGGCTGATCCCTCTGAGGAGGGCAGAGGATGCCACTATATTTAGCATGGCACATAGGCAAACTATGCCAGGGATGGATTGGGTGCGTCTGGTGGATGGATTTTGGTCTTAATCTGATCATATAGGGACTGTAGTGCTACATGATTCAGACGAAATCGACTTCTGATCTGCTCGTCACCTAAATCCCATACAGAGAGGTGGATGCCAAAGGATCGGGGTGCCCTAAGCCTCACAGCACCCTCCTCCCTTGACTCCTGACCTTCCTGTGTGCTCCCACAACAATACATCCATAACCGAAACATCACCCTCCCATCCATCTCACACTCACTGGCCATAGCTCATGCACTGCCCAATAAAATAACTGAAAAGATCTCTCCACACACACAACCAGTCCTCATCCTCACACAATCACACAAATGCAGCTCACCACAAAACCAGATGTATAGTGGTTAGAACCATCAGCCTGCTGAAAGTATGCTTTCAAAGTTTGGCACAACCAAGAGGGGAGTTGCTTCACAACCCACAAAAGGTCCCCAAAACAATCAACACTTGCTGTATCCTTCACAATATTTGCAGATGCCACCAAAAAAAAAATTTCACAAAGAAACAGCACTGATGCCAGAAAAGCTCAACAAAGCCACAGACAGTAATCACTAAACACAGCAAGCCACTTTGTGCAAGCTAGGGCAAAGTAACAACAAACACCACAGCCTTTGCCACAGTGTATCAAGAAAAGAATGATTAAAGTATTTGGAATTTATACTTAACTTATCCAAAGGACTGGTTTGCTTAGCCGCCTCTTGCGTTTGTTAGCAGTTTCCGGTCTGTAATTAGCTTACCACAGGTGTTGCAGAAACGCCTAGCGCTTCCATAATAGCGTACTTGTGCGGATCTGGTTGCACAGACATCTTTTACCCAATCCAAGCTAAGCTTTTCAAATTTCAAATAGCCGTTTTTGGGACACCATTTCCAATGTTGTTAAGAGACATGTATCCCATTACTTCCTAATGTCTATCTGGCTTTGTAAGTAGATTATTAATTAGTTTATTGACTGCAACACATGTTTGCCTGAAACATTATTCATTGTCAAGATGTATCTCCAAACACCTGTACAGTATGTGTCAATCAATTAACTGGGCCTGTTTGTGATTGGTTACTAAAGCACATAAATACTGTCAGACACATTCAGCAGTTGTTGCCATTCTGTAGTTTGCATGCGTCCTTGTGTGTTTGTTGTTTGGTGGTGTGTGCAGCTACAGGATGGAGTCAAATTCTGGACATCTGCCGGCCACTGCTGTGTCTCCTGGTGGGCCCAGTACCAGTGTTGTGCGTCGTGGCCGCAGACCTTCTTCAAGGAAAAGGGCACAGCCTGAAGGTGAAGCCCCACCCAAGGCCAAGCATCCATTTGCCAAGAGGGGGCCAGAATTTAATTTGGCGAATAATAATAGACTCTTGTGCGTCTCACACTGGCTAAATGGGAGTTATTATTTGGCTCCCAAAGTCAGTGTTTAGGCAAACAAGAAAGGAGCAAATTGTGGGATGCCATTGGTAAGCAGCTTACTAGCAGTGCTCAATACCCACGTAGTGGTCCAGGCTGCAAGAAACGCTTCTACACTTTACAAAGGGCCCTTATGCTAAAGATGAAGAATGATCTACTTGTAGACAGTGGGACGAAGCAGGGTCCAAAGAGTAAATACAGGCCATATGAGGAGATACTGAAGATTCCACTCTGTCGGCTGCAGGGTGTGGATGCTGGGGATGACACCGGTTGGGGTGAAGGTACATTGTTTTCACCTTGTAAATTATTGTTGTTAATAATGTTGACCTATTTCTGTAACCAAACTCTTTCTCATACTAAAAGTAGGTCAGGGTAAGTATCATATTATAGCTATGTACTTTTTTAAATAACATTTCTCTTGGTTTATGCATAGTGGCCCATGAGGACTCGCAGGAGTCGGTTGATGAGGGGTCCCAGAATCCTGTCCTTCACCCAGCCTCAACCTTAACCCAGTCTGAGGTTGAAGGTAAAGAGTCTTGATAATGTGATTTGATGATATTGTTGTTGATGTTTATTTTTTATAGCGCACATTAACAATGGCTAATTCTTAGAATTTTTTTCACATAGATGCCCTCAGAATTGCACCAGCATCTCCTCATGAGTCTACATACTCTTTGGATGCCAGTAAGTGCATGTGGCAACCTGGCTTTTGTTAAAGTAATTTAAATGTGTGAATGTATCTCAAGCATGCTTTTTATTTGTAGGCCAAGTCCCTGCTTCATCTTTGGACCCCACTTGCTGTGTTGCAGGCCTACAGGACCCTGTTGGTGTGTATTGCAAAGCACACTGTATCCTTTGTGTATTTGGTTTTAGAATGTGTAGATTTTACTATGTAAAAGTGTCAAACCATGAGACTTCACATTCCAAGCTGGATAATTGGTTATGTTTGTGCAGCAAACGGATAATAGTTCCGATTTAACAAATCAGGAAAATGTAAAATACATGTTTTGCCATTAGGCTGATATTCTAATACATTTACATTAACAATACTATGGCAGCTTAAAGTAATACCAATTCTGCTTTATGTTAGGCCCAAATACAGGAAGTGCTGGTCCTGAAAGGGCCCTTCACCACGCGGCTGCTAGGGATGAGGTTAAGAATGTGTTTGAATTTGTTAACGTAAGGATGTTGTTCTTCATTAAATGTTGTGTGCCTCTTGACATTTGCTATGAACCATGTATTTTTAGGGCAAAGCTCTAGTCTGGACATCTCCGATGTGGCGGGTATGTGTGTTTTTAGATATGTGATTATGATCTGTGGGAACACAATGAGTTTACCGTGTTTGTTTAACAGAACTTTCTTTTTCTTACTTTTCCTAATATCTACTAAATGTAAAGGGTGTGTGTATTTGGACAGGTATTGACTCTATACTGGTTTTAAAAAGTGGACACACAATACCAACAGCCAAACAAATAACACGACTTTTCTCTTTAGCATATGTGATGTTGGCGCCACTCTCGGATGATGATTTGCCCCTTTCTGGCAGCCAGACACCTGTACTATTTGAGGAGGAGCACACTCAGGTACCATTGCTGAATTGTTTCTCGATGAGCACCGTTTACATGTTTTTGGGAAACTCAGGTCAACCCATGTAACATACAACATACTTTGATCTTAGCAGGAATCCTTGGCGCCAACCCAGGATGTGCCCTCCTCACAAGTCCCATGTGGTCAGGCTACAGAGGCAGTACCAACGGTGCATGTTAATCTAACCATAGATGTATTAGTTTTTGTTTTATCTGCTAAATACAATCTGGAAACTAATATCTTGCTTTCTGTTTTAGCCTGCGCAACAACCAACTGCCCGAGCTGCCCCCACAAGTGCCGACCTGTATGAGTTAGGGAGCCGGATTCTGGAGGCCTACAGTCGCCAACAGCCGCGTGATGGAACTCAGGAGCGCATTGCGGCGTTGGAAACCCAATCGCTGGTGGACCAACAACAAATTTGTGAACTGAGGCAAGAAGTTCATGATTTGCGCAACCAACCACAGGCAGAAATGATGCATGCCATCCAACAATCTATAGAGTGCCAGGACGAAACTTTGTTGTTGTTACATCAGCTAATACAGCAGCAGTCTATTTTTTTTACTGCACTGTTGGCCCCCAACACCACCCCTCGCAATGAGTCGGCACCAACCAAGGCCACCCAGGGACTATTTTTTTTTTGGGTCAAATCAAATGCTGTTATAATTTGTTTTCACTTTATTAAATTTTATAAATTCTTGTATATCTCGACTAATTTGTGTTTGGTACCTAATTACATAGCTAGTAACCCAGACATTAAGACCTCTCTATATCTATATATGTGAATGTTGGGAAAAAATTACTACAGTAATAATTTTGGATACATTAGAATGCTTCAAAAATGTAAGGCCTAACAATGTGTTTCATAATGAACTAACTATTGGGTTCATGTTAACTTTAACTATGGTTTCAAGGTCAACACACAATTAAAGGTAAAAAAGTGTAACATTTTTAATGTTTAAATAGAAAAGGCCAACATGGCCAATTACAAATTCCGCAGAGTGGCAAAACCCCTACCCCCCACCCTACGGCTGTTTTTTCTTTCCCAGCAGCAGATATCGGGTCCGGCGGACGTACAGCCACAGTCTGCGATGCTCATTATTGCAAGCTGTAGGGAGAAAAAAAGCTCATTATTGTTTGCAAATGGATCAAAACGTAAGCAAGTTAATTACAATTTAATAGTAGAAACTCATTATGTTGCCACATTATTCACATTATGCTAAACTCTGTGAATATCTGGTTACATTACTTTATTTTTTTTGGCTTACATGTGCGATTTTTATCACTACCCTATATGTTTACATTACCTCTTTTATGAATAGAAGGCCTACGTAAGATTTGGGACAGTGTATTTCCGGTTTGCCTAAAGTACTCATGTCCATAGTACTAACTAAACAAATCCTTCTGCTATTCCTATTATAGTTATCTTAATTACTATTGAAGGAGTTTGTTATTGAACAAACACACTCACAGGCCGAATGTATTATGTGTTTACGTTTATATAGTATATATATTTATATAGTATATTAGATTGTTTACATTTAAACAAAGGGGAGGCAACAATCTAGCATGCATACATGCATTTCTGATTGTGGATCGCCCAAATGTCATCAACATGTCTGCTACTTAACCCCATAGTGACATTAACCCTTATGCGTGGTCATTTCTGAAGACATATGTTGAAAAAGTATGTTTGGCAAACAAGTAATTGGACTCACCATCGCAGCTGTGGCTGGGGACCATGCTGCTTGGGGTTCCTGGAGCTGGGGTGGGGAGTATGGTGACGGGGTCCGTCTGCGTGGAAACATCTGTGTAGACAAAAACACAACAAAAAACATCATAAGCTTGGTCCCTGAATCTTATTCTTCAACATCCACCTGTTTTTTGTCTGATCTAAATCATGCTAACAAGGTTTTACACATGTTTAGAAGACATTAACATGGTATTTAGTGGTTCATGAGGTCAGCTGAATAATTTAATTAGGCCACATGGAGCACTCAATAACATTGTCCGGTTTTTACATACATTTTAGCTACACATTGCCAGTGAAATGCAAATTACTGAATTTAAATTGACATGAACATATTTATATTTTAGTCTGGCACATGTGGTAGCAAAAAAAGTGTACATTTGCTAACACATTTGCAATGCAGCATCATGCTGTAATCACTAAAAATTATATTTGTGCTTGCTTGCATTTGTATTGAACTGGAGTGGTGTTACAGAAGTGTCTTAAAATTTCCACACAAAATAATGCTATGTAGCATAAAACATGTATTTTCTATCTTCTACTTTCATTACATACACCATGTGAATGATAACCCAAAACACTTACCACGACTATGCCCGAGTGCACGGTCTGGTGCATAGCTGCTGGAGTTGCCGGCTCTATGATGCCCTGAAAAACAGATAATGATGGCACAGGATATTTAACACTGCACAGATTCAACCTGGAACAGACAAACAACAATTAGAAATGCACTCACCAGGGGATGAACTGCCGCTGGTATCCCAGGGAGGACTCTGAGGTGGAGGCGTGGAGCCTCTACTCCTCACAATCGGCCCAGAAGATCCCAAAGCCAATGGGCCACCCTCCTCCCTCTCACTCACTGATCCTTGAGGGAGTGTGGGCGAGTCCATGTCCTCCTCCCCACTTGGACTCCCCACTTGAGAGTGGCCACAAGGGTTTTGAGACTCAGCTGAGTCTGACTGTGAGGAGCTGAGGCTCCATACTGCCCTCCCCCCAGCAACACGCTCCTCTAGGGTGTCATCCCCTTCCTCCCCTGGGTCCTCTAGATGGGACTGACAAGAGGGACCCTCCCCCGCAGATTCATCCGAGTCCACCACTCTTTTGCGGGGGAGGTATCCCTTCCCGCGTTTCCCCAGGGGAGGACGCTTATCTGTGTTGGGGGGAAAAAATTAAAATGGACACCTCAAAAAAAAAATCCAAGATACAACTACATTATGTTTAGTACTAACATGTTGTGATGTTACACTTACCTGAGGCGTAGGCATCATAGAGCCCTCATTGAAATCAGACCACTTCTGTATGATGGACCGGAGGGTCAAATGCGTCTTAAAGCGCCGGGACACGGTGGCTTGCACCTCCAACACTATGCGCCTTTTTGCACAATGGGCATAGTCGTACTCCATGACACAAAAGTCCTAAAAAAAAAAAAGAACAAAAAACAACAAATCAATACATGTACATATCAGTGATAACACATATATACAAAGCAACATTATCCCATACAAAATATACAACAAATACTCACTTTAACAACCTGACCATTCACCCGAGGATCCACCCTTTTGCGTGAGGTCTTTGAGCATGCGGGGGGAACAGGGGATGTTGAAGGGCCAGGGGGGACAGGGGGGAGGAGTGGGTGGGTCAGAATCGGAGGAATAGCTGGGGAGACGTCTGGCAGGGCGTCTGGGCCTCATGATGGATCCTAGTAGGTGGAAACCAGAAGTAGCAAAAACGAAATTGAAAGCTAAATATCTGACACTCCTCGCATTAATAATATGCTAACATACGCCTATGATATCGCTAGGATACGCAAAGGTTAAAATAGCGTAAACATAACAAGGTCAGCTGCTCCATACACACACGCTAAAAAATAATAACATATTTTTGTTTATGTTGCGTAATTCGTTTTTGCAATGTAATTCCAGAGATAGTAACACATACATTAAGACCTCTTTATATATAGATATGTGAATGTGTTATAAACATGACTACAGAAAGAGGTTGGGATACATTTGAAAGCTTCAAGAATGTAAGGGGGAACAATGTGTTTCACAATGTTTTAACTAATGGCTTAATATTAACTTTAACTATGGTTTCAAGGTCATGCTAGTGCACTCAGATGCGCAAAAATGTTTGCCGCTAATTCAACAACAGCGACTCTTGGCGTTACAAGGAATTTCATGGTCCAAAAAACAAATACACATGTATGAAAAGCACAGCGACACAGCCGGCGACAGGTAGCGACTGGGCATAGCGACTGGCCCTCGCCGCAATAACCCAGATTCAACAAGAAATTTCTAGGAAATAGCGCGGGCACTGTTTTTTGGCTGACTGCCGCATAGAGCGCCAGACACGGTTAGATTAAAGTGATTTTTTGTGGTGTAAACAAAAGTTAAAAACGGGAAACATAATGGGAATGACATTGGGGTAGGGGTGTGAGTTTTACATTGAAGTGACACACTACAAATTAACTTTTCTAAGAAAAAAAAATGACATTACATACACTTCAGGAATAATGTCTAACACATTTGTATTTTGGGAAACAAAAAAAATAAATACCAAAAGAAACAATTTGAGTCTCTGCTATAGAAATGTATGGGAGAGCGCCAGGTAGCGAGAGGTAATACCTGGCGTTCGGCAAGGCAGAACGCAGGCGCTGTTCGCTGAGGCTGGGATCATTGAATTTTGATGTTTCATTCAATAAAAAATATTGGAACTGGAAAGCATATTCTGTTAACTATTACCACCTATATTCAAACTGGGCCAGGTCTACCAAATAATAATGACAAATAGGAGACAGATCTTAAATGTGAATTAACCCCACACTATATGGGAACATATGTGGCAACTGCATTCTTCAATACTCTCTTCTAATCAGAGGATTTTCAATTGCTATCCCTACTAAGGGCATATCTGACTCCAGACCATAATAAACACATGCTACAACCCCTCTGCCGAACCCACCACATTTCTTCATGTATGGTGGTTATGCCCCCTCATTCGCTCTTTTTGGAAGGGGATAATCACCTTCATGAAAAAGGCTTTTAATACCAAACTGGAGCCCAACCCCATAATATGTCCCCTACATATACCATCAAACATTAAAATAATACATTCCGCCCTTCTGTAAGAGAAAAAATTTATTGTCACAAAACAGAGGATGCATAACTCTCCAACTTTATCTACTTGGCAATCACATGTTAAATTACTAATCAACCAAGAAATACGTTTAATTACCAACCCATTAGACTATAACAATCTGAATCTACTTCATTCACAATTCTATAAGGGAGCTATAGGAGTTAGAGTACATAGCACGAGGCATTGTAGCGATTTGCATAAGATACTCAAGCACATACTTTTAATACAAATTTATTTACTCTAATGACGAGATCCACAGCTCCATGGAAACCCCATTCTAAAGGACTAAAGTATGGGTTCGGGGTGGAGCTAAACAGAAGGGGAAATAAAAAACGAAAAATAGATAAAAAAAGAAAAACAGCCTTACCCTGTAAAAGCAGGAGGATAAATACAGTAAAAAACAAAACAAACGTGAATATAAATAGGAAGCAAAGAAGAGCAAGGAAGGATGGGGGTCAAATGTAGTTATCTGTAGAAAAAGCCTCTTATTTACCCAGTGTTTATTTGTGCGCATTCAATTTAGATGTTGAGCTGGTGATAGTTGTCTTTTAAGTTATTTTTGTGAAGCCCACAGGCCATAAAGTAGAGGCTGCCAGTGTAATGTATGGCTCATCTATATTTCATAATATACAGCACATACATATCTACACAAAGCATGAAATATCCACACTGCACCTTCTGATTTTTTTTAAGCCTATCATTATTATGCGAAGGGAGAGCGTCAAAGCTGTGCGCATTTGTGTGAATACTTTCTTTTTTTGTACTTAAGATTACAAATTAAAATAAAATCAGTTCTGTAAATATTATCTGTTGTGCAAAATGGATAGCTATCGGCCAAATCTAAAACTAGGACTTGATAATGTAATAGCCCTTGTTTTGTAAGAGTCTTACTTTGTATTGTCTTGGTAAAGCTAAATGTTTAAACAGTGCTCATTGTGAGCTCCTATTATTTTATGAGCCTGTTTTCTGTTTGCATCCAACAGAGCCATGTGACCGGCATCAGGAATTTTTGGCCTCCATGCAACCAGAATGCCTGGACCTCCAGTAACCTATATGTCATGGCTGGGCTTCTACTTTGAAACTTTGTCCAGTTGTGTCTCGGTCCCTCATAACTTAAGTGATGGCTGAGCCCCTAGTTTGAATTTCAGTTTTCTATATAGTCTGAATACTGATACAAGCCTGGTTGCTTTGGGCCCATTCAAACCCAGCCACTTATAGTCACATATAGGCTACATTTGGTCCCTGCATTGTCTTTGGCCCACATAACCTAATAATGTGATGTCTGGACCCATAGTTTGAACTTCAGTTTGCTATATATGAAGAAGTCTCAGAGTCAGAGATGAGCATTGCAATGGGTGCTGCCCAGCCAGGTTCTGCCCCCTCTAATGATGGGCCCCATAATGAAGTCTTGGCTATACTGCCGTAATGGTGGCCCTTGCTAAACTAGATCTTTCAGTCAGCTCTAGCTCTTGAATGACAACTTCAGCTCTAAATGGGTGCAGCTTTAGTGGTCTTAAACATGTTTCGCTGTTAACAGAGCCAGCTGCAGGACCTCTGTTGTCATTTGCATTGAGAACGCCAAGGCACAAGATGGCTATTAGACCACTTGTGATCATGGAGGAATGGAATTGAAAAGAGGGGAAAACTTTGGAGCCTTGTTAAAGTGGACCAAAACCCAGGATTTTGATTATTCTGGGTTTTGGTCTTTGGTATTTGCCCCCAGGCACCCTGATCGGGGATGCTCCAGGTTGCCGGATCACACTCATCCTCCCTCGGTCCTAGGGCGCATGCGCAGCCTTCGTCCAGTCAGCGCTTGGATCTGCTCCTGTCCCTTCATCCGAAAGCTTGTCTTAGGTGAGTGGATCTGAGTGCGCTGGTGGTTGCATCCCCCGCTACCCTTCACAAATGCCTGGCATGGGCATGTGCCATGCTAAATGGATAGCGGGGATTCGGCCGCTGTTCGCTCATGCACCGTTGTACGGCGACTGGAGGGTTTGACACAGCGGGGCATTCCGAATCTGGATGCCCCAGGGGGATCGAGTATGCCTGCCCTGAAGTCTCATAGAGGAGACCTCTTTAAGGCTTCTACCCCACAGTGCAGGAAATGTAGGAGAGGCACATGAGGCATCAGATAAACTGCTTGCTGCCTTATTTTTGCTGTTGCCTGCACTGTATCTTCAAACATAATAAACAAAAACAGATGAAAAGTTGCCCACCCATGTCATAAGAGTTTTATATGTTTTTACACAGTATAAGTATTTTGAGGGGAAATTGGGAAAGCCTTCTAAGCAACTTCTCATATAAAAGAAAGAGCAGGTAAGGAAATGAGCAATGATGCAGAGTCGGAAGGAAAAACATCAGTGTCAATGCATTAAACATAGGTGAAATTGCTATATGCTTAGCAGGATTATCTAACACAGACTTCTCTGATACCTCCCACAGGCTGCACAAAATCTGAACAATCGCACACCTGCGGGGGAGAAGACTATTAAGCTAACCAGGCTACCAACAAAATGTCGGTGGATAGAACATGTCCTTCAACACCTGTGCATACAATCCTTAATACATACTCCATAAAACCTAAAATATCACATCTAACTGCCTAGCTAGACACAGACATGCATGGGCAGTCAGCCCATACATGTCAACGGATAAGCCGCTGCCTCTCGCGCGTCCCTCTTACAGGGCGCACGCCCTGCTAGAGGGACGCGCGGGAGGCGGCGGCTTATCCGTCGCTTGTCCGTCGCCGATAAGGTAAGTTTTTAGGGGCTTTCTGGGGGGTTTCACACAGCGGGGCATCCCGATTTCGGATGCCCTGCGGGGAGGGAGCTGATCGGCCCGGGAATCTTATAGATTCCCCGGCGGATCAGGGGTGGGTGTTGGTCCACTTTAATATGGTGCTTTGTGGCCTGGAGGCAACATGCAGGACTTATTTGTTGCCACCTATTCTCCTGTTCTGCTGCAGTAGTGAGGTCTGAAAGGAGCCATAGGGGTGCCATTGTTGAATTTATTTTGCGGTCCGCTGTGTTTGCCATAAATGCATGAAATACCTGAGAGGTGGGAATAAGGTATAAAAGACATGTATCATCTTATCCCTGCCACAGCTTACATTCTCACTCCCCTGGAAATGTAACAATTGGTTAGCAGAACAAATGTTACATTTGTAGGGGTCTAGATGTAAATAGGAACGTGCAGTTAGTTAAAAAGAAACCCTTGTACACAGAGTTAATAGGATATTAAACCCTTTTATGGTTTCTAGCCATGAAAGTGTATAGAGATTGTAGTACCCTTAATTAGACACAAGATGGCAGCAGTGAGACCAGGCCATAGACAATCATTGGGCCATAGACTTTAAAGGAGACTGTTCTAGAAAGGAAAGGTAGAAAGCGTTTATTGCCAGAGAAGGATGTTTGGTAGAGACCTAGTAACAACCAGAAGGATAGTGATTAGTTGGAAGGTCTGAGGGAACACCCTATCATATGTTTGACATGTGGACGAACATGTGATGGAAGGTTCTAGGAGGTAGCTAGAGGTTATATAAGAAAGAGAGACCCTGTACTAGTGTTCTATACCATTTGAATTGTTGAGGAGCAGACGTGAGACCACTTCCTGTCAGGGTGTGTGAGGTAAAGCTCCAGCCTGACAGCAGTGGCCATCAGAGGGAATTCAGTGGAGGAAGACCTGGGAATCCATCTAGGGGAGTAAGACCAGCTGGCTGATCTTTGGCTGTGGAGGCGACAGGAGGGAATGTAACCAGTCGGATGTATGAACCTGTGCCATGTCTTGATGTCAACTGTTGGAAACAATAAAGAGGAACTCTGCTTTTATCTATTGGATTGTCGATCATCTTTGAGAGCTGCACCAGCATCCACTGTGGTAGAGCCCCAGCACCCACCCACACAGACACACTTGGAGCACCCTGGGCCCAGAAGAACCTGCTCCCCGCCATCCTGCTCAAACACCAGGTGCGTGAGGGCTACACATTGACTCTTACAATGCTACTCTAGCTCAGAACAAATTGTTACATACTATGCTTCATGAGAGAAGACGCCAGCTGTGCTCAGAGCTGATTTGAAGTTGATGCATTGGAGGAGTATCCCTACACACTGAGGACTTGAGGATGTGTGTTACACATATTTACTGTATCTATTATGCATATAAATGCATTCATGTGACCCGTGGCTGCGTCCCTGTCACTTTAACCCAGCGTGACCGGCTCTGGGAGTCTAAAGTGACCCTGAGTCTTAGGGGGTCAGCCAGAGGGAATCCTCTATTCCTATAATCCTCTATAACCTAGGGCACCTCCCTGAAGTGAGGACAAAGTGGGATGGCCTAACCCTGTGATTAATATTCTTGCCTCTTTGCATACTGGAACTGTCTAGTTAAAGAGCATCTTGTGTTTGTTACACAAATAAAGTTAAAGCGGAATCCCACAGCTAAAGTTTACTGAAGATTTCGGCCTCACTTGTTTTTGAGCTACCCTCTGAAAGAGGAACACACCTCTTATTCCCTACCACTTTACATTATTAGAGGAGAGATGGGGGTTTCAAAAAAATTTGAACATGGATGTGACATCAGAGAGTATTATGGGAATTATCATGGGCTAATTTTAAATATCCTGTCATCTATGTGTTTAGTCAGTGGTTTTAATGTGGTGTATTTAATAAAGTGGCACTAACTGTTAGCATTTGGTTGTGAGGCATTGTGTTTGGGGGAAATTCATGAAGGATTAAAAAATGGATGGCCTGGACCAGTTGCCTGGGTTTATTGTGTGTGTTCAAAAAACACTTGTAAGCTTTAAATACCTATATGGCAAATCTATATAGAATATTTACATAGAAATTCTATTATCTCATAGGGTGCATACCCTGGATTTATTGTGGGTGTACAAAAAAAAACTTGTGAGCTTACAATACATATATAGCAAATCCATATAGCAAATTTATATAGCAATTCTTTTATCACATAGGGTGCATACATAAGCATCTTCCCTTAACAACTGTGATTGTAGTAAGGAATTGACGCGTTTCGGTCTGGTCAGATGCATGGGCTTCTTCAGGAGCGGCGTAAGAAGGTTATTATGGAAGGCTGACTGATCTGTACGGTCCAGAGCTAAATAGGAGTATACTTGTCTGGTTGTATAGTGGCTGCCTGGAGAAGAGGTATATGTCCTTTAGTATGTAGTGGGCAATTCTCCCTCAGTTTGTAGCTAGAGGTTACACCTCAGGTTGTAACAAGGTGACTTGTCTCGGACTTAGCAGCTGCTGGGTCCCTTTGGGTTCACTCAATGAAGGGTCGGGAGGGGGAGGAAGAAAGTGGAGAGAGAAGGGATGTAATTATGGTTTGTAAGCTTGTCTTGGGGTTTTCTAATGTATGCACCCCTTTAATCTGCGCAGATGCTTAGTATATTGTGGTATAAGGCAATTTTGATTCCCAGAATGGAGGTGAGAGTGAACCCCTATGGCCTGTAGATGTAGCCATTGTGTTGGGGGCTATATTGATGGTCTTTTCTGGGAAGCACTAGGGTTGTTCCTGTTTTCTGAGGTTTTGATCTTATCGATCAAAAATCTCCATCCCGTGCAATAAAATTAATAAATAAAATTTAACTTTAAGCATTTCGATCAACATTAAACATTAAACACAATACTTTACAACCACATTAATAAAGTTGTAAAGTATTGTGTTTAATAAAGTTGTAAAGTATTGTGTTTAATGTTTATCGAAATTTTTAAAGTTAAATTTGAATCGATTATTGCGCGGGATTGAGAATTTTGATTGTTAAGATCAAAACCTCAGATTCTTCCATTTGCACATACCAATTAATCTCGGCACATGTGTGATAGGTTGGTTATACTTAATTTCTCATTATTCTTATATCATTTTGATCAGCTTGGTGTATTATTGTTATGAGCGTGACCCGATAAGATCTTTAGATCAGATTGTTTTTTTGTTTCTGTTTTCGCCTACGATGATGGCCCTTGGATGTTACCATGAATCAGAGGGCTGCAATGGATTTCTTCCTATAGTCAGGCTTCGCCATCTTCCCTCTGTGTGCCTGACACAATGGGCAGTATGAGCAGTACCAAAAGTAGGTGCGTTGTAAAGGGCCATATTTCCCTCCCAGCGAGACAGACATAGTGACACCCTCACACACCCCTGCAATAAGCAAACAGCCCCAAATAGTAAGAAGGGGGGGTTAGCTGGGTAGGTTGGCAGAGGGATAAAGCAGATAATATGATGTGCAGGGGGACAGGAATTCTAAAATACGCAGTGACGGGAGGGAGAGAAAGCTGAGAGAACGAGGACAGGGGTAATCATTCCGTGCCCCCAGGCACATAGATATAGTGGTTGGTGACAGTGACCAGTTACTGTGCTCATCCCGTCAGCGCGAATCGCCCTGCGGCAGAAACCTGTCACTTTCCCCCTCAGGGCGGATCAGCGCTAGACCTATTAGAATAAACAGAGCTTCTCAGTGACAGAATCAGAAAGCGCTCACCCACATGACATCCCTAACAAGGTGTAGCTGCTTCTAGCATACTGTGCACATTAAAAACCACCGCTCCAGGGCCCTCTGCCCAAAAGAGCTGACAATCTAATTTTAATTCACAAGTGATTCCTTGCTGGTGTAAAAGGCTAAAAATTTCCTCATCAGCATCAAGTGTTCAGTCACTTACCACATAACACAAAGGGGTGTCTATTTCTTTAACTCCTTTGTGACTGAAGCAGAGTTGTAAAGCGTCACCCCAGTATAAAAGGAAAATAACGTTTTCAAGCAGATCTAATGGCCATTATCTGCCTGGATCTGACATTTTCTCTGCAGATAGTCGCTGATTTCTGTCAATGCTCCCTGATGCTGCTGCCATTATCTGAAGCTGAGTAAGTAAGTTTTCTGTAGCTAAAAAGTTCAAAATAAAGCAAAAAAAAACGATGTGACATCTATAAAATGAAAGATGTCACAACTTTTTTTTTTCCAAATGATAAATAAATAATAAAGGGATAGATAGCAAATGCCATTTCCAGTGCATTCATTCACCTCTAGGCCCCCCGTCTGTATGATCAAAGCTTCCGAGGTTCGTGCCAGGAAGTTTTTTTTTGTTGGCTGCTCTGGCAGCTCGCGCTCAGCCACCATCTGCAGTTTAAGGCTAAAGAAATGCTAGCAATATTAAATCTCTTAAAGAGGAACAAAACCCAGGACCTACGCTTAAAGCAGGGATGCACAACTAGCATGCTGCCCACACTGCCCTCAGTGCAGCCCCCAGAACTACTGCCTTCCTTTACCCACCTCTGCCCACCTGCACTATTATAAACATGTTTAACACCTTCTTATTGTAATGCTAGAGGCTTTTTTCCTTCACTACAATATGTTTATATATTCACTCAGCAATAGATGGGAATAATATGGACCTACCTCACCTAGTCATCTCACCTCTTCCTGCCTCAGCACATTACCTTATTCCCATTTCACCTCTGCCCACTTTTTTTTTTACCTCACTCACCTCACCTTTTCTGGCCTAAACCCTGCCCACTTCTTTCCATCTCACCTCGCCTCACCTCTGCCCAGCTTTTCCCACCTCAGCTCTGTCCACCTCAGCTCTGTGCACCTCAGCTCTGCCCACTTCAGCTCTGCCCACCTCAGCTCTGCCCACCTCAGCTCTGCCCACCTCAGCTCATCTTTTCCCACCTCAGCTCTGTCCACCTCAGCTCTGCCCACCTCAGCTCTGCCCACCTCAGCTCATCTTTTCCTACCTCAGCTCTGCCCACCTCAGCTCATCTTTTCCCACCTCAGCTCATCTTTTCCCACCTCAGCTCTGTCCACCTCAGATCATCTTTTCCCACCTCAGCTCTGCCCACCTCAGCTCTGTCCACCTCAGATCATCTTTTCCCACATCAGCTCTGTCCACCTCAGCTCATCTTTTCCCACCTCAGCTCTGTCCACCTCAGATCATCTTTTCCCACATCAGCTCTGTCCACCTCAGCTCATCTTTTCCCACCTCAGCTCTGTCCACCTCAGCTCATCTTTTCCCACCTCAGCTCTGCCCACCTCAGCTCATCTTTTCCCACCTCAGCTCTGTCCACCTCAGCTCATCTTTTCCCACCTCAGCTCTGTCCACCTCAGCTCATCTTTTCCCACCTCAGCTCTGCCCACCTCAGATCATCTTTTCCCACATCAGCTCTGTCCACCTCAGCTCATCTTTTCCCACCTCAGCTCTGTCCACCTCAGCTCATCTTTTCCCACCTCAGCTCATCTTTTCCCACCTCAGCTCTGCCCACCTCAGCTCATCTTTTCCCACCTCAGCTCTGTCCACCTCAGATCATCTTTTCCCACATCAGCTCTGTCCACCTCAGCTCATCTTTTCCCACCTCAGCTCTGTCCACCTCAGATCATCTTTTCCCACATCAGCTCTGTCCACCTCAGCTCATCTTTTCCCACCTCAGCTCTGTCCACCTCAATTTTGTCCACCTCAGTTTTGTCCACCTCAGCTCATCTTTTCCCGCCTCTGCCCACATCTACATATACATAAAAGCATATCTAATACTGTAAGGTTACAGATTTCCTGAAGTAAAAGATTTGTGTTTTCTCTGCTTAGATTTTATTGCAGCCCCCTGAAGTGGACCAATGTAGCCCTCAGACTTAAAGTTAAGTCCAATGTCTAATGCACAGTTTTTACCTCGATCCCCAAACACAGCTCCCACCCTGTGCTCCTGCTGTGTCACTGTTTAAATGAGTTGGTCCTCCTTTAGAGATTTTTATAGGGGCATTCTAATTTGGGATGACCCACAATAGGAAACCCCTTGCTTTCCCCATATACTTCCCTTGCTCCCTTTTCCCAGGGCTGAAGCAAAGAATCTGGCAACCCCCACCCCCTTCCTCCATCCTGTTTGGCTTCACCAGCAAACATTGAAAGTCCACTCAAATTTAACCCCCAGCCTCTCCTGGTGCTGATGTAGGGGGGGGGGGGACCCAGCGCCAAGCCTCTGCCACTTTGGTTCCTTGGCGCAGCCATCTTGGATCCAATGCAGAGAGCGTCACCCGCTATGGGGTGGTAATGCACACAGAGTAGGGGATGCCACTCTGTGCATTCTATGTGCGCCCATCACCTGTGCACCGGTGTCAGTGCTGGATTTCGGGGCAAGGTATTTTTTTTGTCCTCTTTCGTGCCTCAGTGTGTGCCAAGGAGGTAGGACGGAGGGGCTGAATTTGACTAGACATCCAGGATCGACATGTGTACAAGGGGAAACCAGAGTGCTTCACACTGCAGAATCTTGATATGTCCCTGGGACAGGGAATTGCTTGGCCCTAGTTTCTAGGGCCGGGTAAAATAGGCTTTGTTCCTCTTTAAGCAGACCTAAATATTTCTGGCAACTTTAGGCCAGGTAGGTTCCAGGCCTACAAATACTCTTAACCCACCCACTCCTAATGCACATCAGCCCCAAATTCAGGAGTCACCTTTTCCTTGTGAAGCGCTGTATGATAGGGGAACAGGAAACAGCTGCATACTTTAGTGAAACACTGTACTGGGGGAAATGTAGCTGCCTTTCGGAAGGAGCTTAGCTAGGAAGTGGTACAGCACTCACTTATGGCATAAGGGGTAGATTAGGCTAGTTTAGGGTCCCTGTGGACAAGGACGCTCCCTGGCACAGAGCTGCAAAGGGGGGGGGGGGGGGTTTAGCTCTGCTTTAATGAGGAACAAAATCTGGGATTTACACTAGGTTGCCCTATTTGGGATGTGCTCAGAGGGAGACCGTAGGCTGGTGGTTGTGCCTCTTTAAAGTGCACCGAAAGTGTCTCATGCATTCACAGTGGAATCATCAGGGAATTTTACACAGTGGGTCATACCAAATTGAGATTTAGTCCGCTTTAAAGAGGAACATCGGATGCCCTGGAGTCTAAAAGCCTCTTGAGTTCCAATCCTTGGGGCATCCTGAATTGGGATGCCCCGCTGTGCTCAGCTGCTTAGCCATCCAAGTGGCTTAGCCATCAGCTGCGTCGAAGGGAGCCGAGTGACAGTCAGGGTGCTGATTGGCTGAGCGCGCCGCTCACACCAGGGTCTGCGCCATGGGAGTGGAAGGAAGGTGAGTGAAACGGAGAGACCTGGGGGGGTACACACAGCGGGACATCCCAATTTGGGATGCTGCCACAGAGAGGAACAACACACAGGAAAGTGAAATGTATTTGTGTTGTTCCTTTTTAAGAGCTGCTGAAGTTGTGCAGTGTGCTCCATGGCCAGTCAATAAGAGCACCCCAGAAAAAAGGCTGGCCTAAATAGCCCTGTGTCAGACTCAAGGCCCAAGGGCCAGATGCCCTCCAAGCCTTTTTACATGGCCCCCTGACAGGTGCTAGATGGCGGCTTATGGATGGCACCAGCCTGGTCAATGGAAGACTTCTCACACTGGCAACACATCATCGTGCCCGGGTGTGGAGGCGCAGAGTGATGCAGTACCTGTAAAAGCAGCTGGTACACGTATTTGTAACATTCCAGGGGAGAAGAGAGTAATGTCTGCAACTGTTCTGCATCTCTGTGCAACCATCTACCACCTAACCCACGAAATTTACTACAAATATTGCCAGGTAGGGTGGGGACAAATAATTCTGCATCTGTCCTGGGCAAAATAATTCTGCATCTATCCTGGGCAAAATAATTCTGCATCTATCCTGGGCAAAATAATTCTGCATCTATCCTGGGCAAAATAATTCTGCATCTGTCCTGGGCAAAATAATTCTGCATCTGTCCTGGGCAAAATAATTCTGCATCTGTCCTGGGCAAAATAATTCTGCATCTATCCTGGGCAAAATAATTCTGCATCTATCCTGGGCAAAATAATTCTGCATCTATCCTGGGCAAAATAATTCTGCATCTATCCTGGGCAAAATAATTCTGCATCTATCCTGGGCAAAATAATTCTGCATCTGTCCTGGGCAAAATAATTCTGCATCTGTCCTGGGCAAAATAATTCTGCATCTATACTGGGCAAAATAATTCTGCACCTGTCCTGGGCAAAATAATTCTGCATCTATCCTGGGCAAAGTAATTCTGTATCTATCCTGGGCAAAATAATTCTGCATCTATCCTGGGCAAAATAATTCTGCATCTATCCTGGGCAAAATAATTCTGCATCTGTCCTGGGCAAAATAATTCTGCATCTGTCCTGGGCAAAATAATTCTGCATCTATCCTGGGCAAAATAATTCTGCATCTATCCTGGCCAAAATAACTCTGCACCTGCCCTGGGCAAAATAATTCTGCATCTATCCTGGGCAAAATAATTCTGCATCTATCCTGGGCAAAATAATTCTGCATCTATCCTGGGCAAAATAATTCTGCATCTATCCTGGGCAAAATAATTCTGCATCTATCCTGGGCAAAATAATTCTGCATCTATCCTGGGCAAAATAATTCTGCATCTGTCCTGGGCAAAATAATTCTGCATCTGTCCTGGGCAAAATAATTCTGCATCTATCCTGGGCAAAATAATTCTGCACCTGTCCTGGGCAAAATAATTCTGCATCTATCCTGGGCAAAGTAATTCTGTATCTATCCTGGGCAAAATAATTCTGCATCTATCCTGGGCAAAATAATTCTGCACCTGTCCTGGGCAAAATAATTCTGCACCTGTCATGGGCAAAATAATTCTGCATCTATCCTGGGCAAAATAATTCTGCATCTATCCTGGGCAAAATAATTCTGCACCTGTCCTGGGCAAAATAATTATGTGGCTGTCCTTGGAAAAATAATTCTGCATCTGTCCTGGGCGAAATAATTCTGCATCTGTCCTGGGCAAAATAATCCTGAATCTGACCTTTGAATAGTCGTGCCCGCATTTCTTTTTTGTGTTTTGTATTATGTATTATTTTATGGCAAGCAGAATGCTGATGTGGCCCTCTGCAAAAATTAGTTTGACACCCCAGATAAAGGCTGCAGCTTTCTCCCCCCAAGCATAATATAATAGTGCCATCATTCTCCCCCTGTCTGTACCCAATAACTCACCAAAAATTGTAATGTGGCAATTCTTATAGCCAAATAATCTCCAGTAACTCCTCAGCCCTCTGCTAACTTTCTGTTGCTCTGAGGACGTCTAGTGGCCAACAAGGAGAATGCAAATTGATTTCGCTACATCCAATCCATCCAGCAATTGCTGCCCCCAGAATCATGGCGGCAGCTCCATATGTACAGAGCTGTATTTAGGCCCTTATTTAAGAAGGGATAGCGTCAGGTAGTGGCTGATTAATGAGAGGTAGCGTCAGGTAGTGACTGGTGAACGCCGGACACGGCACGCAATTACACATTTATCAAGCAGAATCTGTTTAGCGACTGGGATAGCGCCATGTAGTGTCTGATTCATCATTTTCACAGCCTCGGCGAACAGCACCAGCGTTCAGCCTTGCACAGCACCAGGTATGACCTCTCGCTACCTGTCTCTCTCCCATACATTTCAATGGACGAACCTTTTCTTCTCTCTAAACGGGGTATTTGTTTTTTTTCCAAAAATCACAATCAAAATTCTGTGACCTCTTCTGGCATTGAAAAAGCAGTTTTTTCACAATTTTTTCAGATTTTATATATTACTTCAGAAATGACATTACAGGTCTGCCATTAAAGTGTTCATGTTACAATGTTGCTACAATGTAATTCTGTATGTTTTCGCTTTGTTACTAGTGGATAGATGCTGAAAAACAGACTTTAAACACACCGCCTCCGGCGCTCTGGGCTTCAAACAAGCATTTTCCAGCGCCAGAGATTTGGGTGGCTGTTTTTTTGATGAATATGGTGTGAGTCGGTCACTATGAGCAGTCACTACCATGCGCTCCCATACAGCGCTGTACTGGTCAAATAGCGACTCCACACAATGTATTCAACATTACTGAACAGCGACTGAGTCGCTATGAAGTAGCGACCAACGGCTGAGCACAGTGACCACTAGCGGGCGCTCTGAAAATGCCTGCTACAGACGCTCATTTGTCGCTACCTGGCGTTAGTGATGAATCAGCCTGCCCGTGTTCATGCTGCCCTAGGCACACCAAAGTTCTGCCCCCCCCCCCTTTTGTTAAGTAATGTTAAGCTGGGCTGGCTTCAGGTTTATATCGGCCCTTGGACGATAGAGAAAAAAAAAAGAGCTGGAAGGAGAGAAAGAAAAGATGGACTGGCAGAAAAAATAATTGAAAGAAAGAAGAAAGAAAAGGAATGGCATAACAGATGAAAGAAAAAAAACAAAGACTAGACGATAAGAATAGAATGAAAGAAACAAATAATTAAATGACTGACAGAAATTATAGAAGTAAAGGTGAAGTAAAGAAAAGCAATGGCAGAAAGAACAGATGAAAGAAAGAAACACAGAATAAGTGGAAAGAGAAAAGGAAAGAAATAAAGGTAGGTCCTCCGAATGTGCAGCGGCCCTGGCACCCGCCTGGGCACGCCAGGGCTGATGCCTGCCCTGATGTTGTGGCCCGCCAATATAAAAAATAAATGTGTGTAGGGAGTAGAGGTTTCAAGGGGAGAAATGCATTCTATTATATATTACCGGACACACAAGAGTGACATGGTCACAAGAGAAGAGGATCAAGCTGCAGTCGGTGCGCCTCCTCTCCCCCCCCCCCCCCCCACAAGCACAATGTGACTCGGGAGCATTTGTAAGGAGGCATTAACGTGACAATTTTTTTTACTATAGCAGTAACATATGCGCCCCCTGCAGGTGGCCACCCTAGGCACAGGTCTAGGTTTGCCTAATGGTAAATACAGCCCTGCATGTGTACCCCCCAAAAGGCCAGCCCTGGTGGTGCAGTACTCCACAGAATGTTTATCTGAATATCTAAATTGAGGATGCATTATATATCTTTTTGATTACAAAGAGCAATTTTTACCAAAAATGCACTTGAATCTATGATGGGGCATTATATAGGCTGTGTCATACATTTTATTTCAATATAGTATTTTTTAATTTATTAATATATATATATTTATTTATATATATTCATTTATACATATATATATATTATATTTTAATAATAAATATTTCTATAAAGGTACCATATGGACTAAACAGAACAATTCATATTGGCCGCACCAAGGGTTTTGTTATTTCTATATATATATATATATATATATATATATATATTGGTATAATGATGTACGTCATCTGTAAAAATGTCCCATTGCAGGGGATTATTTAGCAGATTTTTGAGTGTTCATTTAGCAAAGCACACTCAAGTGCACACCCAGAATGAACCTTGCTTCACCAAATACTTAGCATGACTCTCACTGAGTTTTGATTATTTATCCAAAACCTATAGCTGTCTGATGAGTGGTGGATAGTTTTCCCCATATAACATATTCATGGTCATGTTAATTGTTTGGTGAATCAAGATTAACCTTGGGTGTGAATTCAAACATACATCTCAGTGAGCCCCTCCCACCAGGGCATCCAGATTTGGGATGCCCCTCTTTGTGAACCTTCTCCGAGTATCCTGTATAACCTACCTTCTACCCTATGTGACACCAGGGCCAGCTGATTCCCAACCCTTGTGTGAAACCCCCTGGTTTGCCTGCAATTCTTACGTTTCTGCTGAGCCCATGGCACATGTGTGATCACATAACTTCTCGGTTGTGAGCGGGCAAGCCCGCTGCAACTGAATGTCTGTGCGCGGCCACTCACCTCTGAAAGGGTTGCTAATGATGCCGCACGCCGCTGATGTGTTCAACTGAAGATTCCATTCAGCTTTCCCAGCCGCACATTGAGATAGATATTAATTTGATGAGCAACCGCACATGCTTTGGACCAAAAGAGGTGCACAGCGGGGCTCCCCAAACCAGGGTGCCACAGAGGGATGGACAAGAACCCTGGTTTAGGTCCACTTCACACACATAAAAATGCAATAAAAACTTGCTCCACTTTTTTCCCAAACACCTGTCCCTGCGATTGGGCATTTTCCAAGGTAAGGATACATTTTTTAAAGTTTGGAAACAGCTCCCTATGCTAAACAATTCACCATTTCTCTGCATAGCCCCTAGGGTGCCATTATTTCCAAACTTACACAAATTATCTTTACCTCCCTGGGTCACCTGCAGCTGCTCCCGCAGCATCGCATTGCTGCACATGCGCAGACTCTCGTCCAAACAAAGCCATTTGTTATGCATATTTATTGTTCCGCAAGTGGTCCTGTTTACAGCAATAGAGAGCGAGCGATAGCGGGTGCATCCCCTGCAGTGGGCGTGCTCCCGTCCCCCAGCATATCTGAATGGCTGGGGGCGGGAATGCATGCACAGCCTAATGATGCTGGGGATGCGGCAGCTCTCACTCCCAATTGTTTACAGCGCTGAGAAAGCCGCGGTAAGAGGCGAGTTTGGCGCCACCTGGGGGTGTTTCACACAGCAGGGCATCCCGATATGGGGCGCCTGAGTGGAAGGCCAGCATCAGGTCATGTTGGGTTTTGTTCCGCTTTAAACCGGACCAACACCTTTTTTTACTTTAAGGGCTGTTGGTCCCTCTCTCTGCTGATAACAAGAAGCTCGGGGGGGGGGGGGGGCATCCAGTACGCTGGAGCCCCCTCGCACCTAACCGCACAGAATGCTTGTAAAGCATTGGCGATTGGCCGCCGGGCAGTCACGTGGGCCGTAGTTGCATCATCTGTGCCGGCCACGGCATGACCTGCCCACATGAATGCCCGGCGGCCAATCGCGGGACTCCTTTCCCGGCGCTGGCTCGTAATGAAGGTGAGCTTTCCGTGTGTTCTGTGCAGATGCCCCCCTGAGCTTCTTGTTATCAGCTGAGGGACCAACACCCGTTAAAGTAAAAACGGCTGCTGGACCGGTTATAGGGTAATTCCACCTTCAATGGCATTTTTTAAACATATTGATTTTTTTAAGCATTATTGATGTGCTCCAGGTGCTGGGCTTATCTGTTATTTATTTATTTTCTTTTCTATTTATTTGCAACTCAGTGCTATAAAAGAAAACCGTTTCCTCTAGCAACATGTGTTTACCTTAGCAACGTTCACCAGCTGGTGTTTTCGGTGTACCTAGCAGAGAGCTTGCTAATCATCTGATTACCTGAGGCAGAGATGATGCTCCACATTCCTGAGCTCACATGTTTAGCCTTTCCTACTGTGATTCAGCATCTACAGATGGGGGTATCGCACTCTTTTGTTCCAGTAGCTAAAGGGTTACTGGCAGTCTCCTCACATGGGTAGGTCATTACTGCCCCTTGATTTTGCCAAAGCTGCTGATGAGCTCATCTGTTACAGTGAAAGGTTTCTGGGGTTTGTTTTCAAAAACAATACTTAGGGCTTTAGTAAAGGGCTTTACTCAAGGCCAGGAAAGCCGCTCCCACTTTAGCAACACAGAGCCACAGAAATATAAGAAACATAAAAGCTGATAAGCAAATCACAGGTCTAGGATGTGGCCACGGTGTTGAGATGCGGCGAGGGCTCTGGGAGAGGGTGAGTGGAACAGAGAATCTGGGGGGTCGGGGGCTCACACAGCAATCCCAATTCAGGATGTCCCAAGGAGTGCAGCTTGGAGCACACTTCCGTAGTTCCTCTTTAAAGTGGACCAAAACCCAGGATTTTCACTATCCTGGGTTTTGGGCTTTTCCCCCGGGGTACCCCGATCAGGGGGCCCCGCTGTGCGAAACCCCCCAGATCGCTGAGAGCAACTCACCTCTTCTCGGTTCTACGGTGCACGCGCGGCCACTAGTCCAATCAGCTTGCTCAGAGACGCTGATGTCACACCATCTAAGCCGGCGTCTAAGGTCAGCGGCTCCGAGCACACTGGTGGCCGCATCCCCCACTTCCCTCTAACAGGGAGCGTGCCCGCACCGGCCATTCACAAAATAGCGGGGATGTGGCCCCGGCTCGCGCATGCATTGTAGGACAGGAAGCAAGGTAAGTGAACAGGGTGACCTGGAGGGTTTCACACAGCGGGCATCCCCATTTTGGATGCCCTGGGGGAGGGAATCGATCGGCCCTGGAATTTTTTAGAATCCCCGGCCGATTGCGTTGGGTTTTGGTCCACTTTAAGTGTTGCCTTTACTTTAGTTATGTCATAACCCAGAACAAATGTTTGTAATCTTTTTTTATTTCATGCAATAAAAATACTGAAAGATAAAGATAAATGGTTGGACACTTGCTGTAAGGACAGTCAGGGGTGTACCTGCCGGAGTAGTGACCACACTGGGGCCCATGAGGTCGGGGGGCTGCTCCTCCCCCTTCTATTAGATCTGTGCTCAGATGGCATCATATACATCAGGGAAGTACCATGTGTATTGGCTGCTTAAGTCTTTAGAAGTCTAATTGTATCCAGTTGTATGAGCCATAATAGGGTCCAATCTATTTGCCAGGTCACATTATGGCCCTTATTTAAGAAGGGATAGCGTCAGGTAGTGGCTGGTTAATGACAGGTAGCGACTGGTGAACGCCGGACACGGCACGCAATTACACATTTATCAAGCAGAATCTGTTTAGCGTTAGGGATAGCGCCATGTAGCGTCTGATTCATCATTTTCACAGCCTCAGCGAACAACGCTGGCGTTCAGCCTTGCACAGCGCCAGGTATGACCTCTCGCTACCTGTCGCTCTCCCATACATTTCAATGGACGATCCATTTCTTCTCTTTAAACTGGGTTTTTTTATTTTAAAAAATCACAAATAATTCTGTGACCTCTTCTGGCATTGAAAAAGCAGTTTTTCCACAATTTTTTTCATTTTTTATATTTTTCCTCAGAAATGACATTACAGGTCTGCCATTAAAGTGTTCATGTTACAATGTTGTTACAATGTAATTCCATATGTTTTCGCTTTGTTACTAGTTGATAGATGCTGAAAAACACACTTTAAACACACCGCCTCCTGCGCTCTGGGCTTCAAACAAGCATTTTTCAGCGCCCGAGTTTTGTGAGGCTGTTTTTTTGCTGAATATGTTGTGAGTCGGTCGCTATGACCAGTCGCTAACATGTGCTCCCATACAGCGCTGTACTGGTGAAATAGCGACTCCTTACAATGTATTCAACACTACTGAACAGCGACTGAGTCGCTATGAAGCAGCGACCCACAGCCGAGCACTGCGACTACTAGCGGGCGCTCTGAAAATGCCTGCTACAGACGCTCATCTGTCGCTACCTGGCGTTAGTGATGAATCAGCCTGCCCGATAGGTCGCTAGCACAGTGATAGATGCTGCCGAACCAGCTAGATGTAAGCTGGGAGCCTTGTGTTGGGTGTCAGTTTTGATCTGATGTCTGCTGGGAAACATCCATGAAACTAGACTTTCCTTAAAATGCTGCTGTGTTCCCACAGGCTGGCTAAAAGGACAGGAAGTGAGAAGTGAGCAGTTCCCCCCTGTAAAAGTGAAATGCTATGTGAAATAATCGGTTACCTTTAGAAGCAAAACAAATGCTTGGTGAGATTTATTTTCTTCCAGGATGTAAAAGCACCTCCCGCCACCACCCCCCAACTTGCTAATGTTGAACACGATCAGTAATTTCAGATTTTCGTGAGATAGATTTCTATCATAGGAATGCAGTCAGGATGGTCATACTCATCACTGATTTTATACCCAGAAAGGAAGTTAATGTCATCATCTTCTATCCCCAGCCCAGAGCCCCAAAACAGCATGTGGCACTTTTTTTTTACTAAAGCGTTTGTCCAATATTTATAAATGAATGACGCAAACTGGAAGCAGTCAGCCATATTGATCCCTGGCCGAGCCCCGCCCTCTGGTGCTTTCCAGTGATGCATTCAGTTACAGTACACACAGCTCAGCATTGGGCATCAGCCTTATCAGTTATAATAACTGCAATAAATCTGAAATCACTGCAACCTGACATTATGTGACAGTTTACCATGTAATACCAATAAATTAGCATATGGCTGTCATTCAGACATCACAAAACTAGTGTTTTAATGAATTTTGGGAAAATGCTTTAGTAAAAACCCTGCCCTGGTGCTGAGACAGGATGGGGGAGTTACAAAGAAAAAAAATCCTTACCTCGGGCCAGTGGCGCTTTCCCGGTCTCTGTGCTGAAAATGAGACAGAGCCGCATCTCCCGGGTCAGCGTGTGCTCCTGCCGCTCATTCACTTCTATGGGTGGGCGGGAGCGTGCATGGAGCAGGGGATGCGGCTCTGTGTCATTCTGCCAAGATGGTGGCCACCAGGATCTGGAGCTAGAGTTGCCACCTTTCCCAACAAAAAGTTCCAGCCTTTTCTTGAGTACATGGGTGTGGTCTTGTAGGGGGCATGGTCTTGTGGTGGTGTGGTCTTGTCATATGTAGTATAAGTTTAACCATACTTTTTCATTTACAATACCTTATTTTCCACTTTCTAAAGTGCAACAGCCAACACACACACAGCATGCTTCCCCAGAGTGCTCTAAAGTGAAAGTCTGGCTGGGATTCGACCCCTGGCCCCGTTGCATAACAGTAACAAAAATATTACCATAAAGTTACCACCAGGTTACCAAAAATACCAGCTGGGCTGGTAAAATGCTCGCAAGGTGGGAACAGCGGGTCTGGTAAGTGTTTTTTTTTCTTTGTAACCCCCCGTCCTGCCTCAGTGCCAGGGTCAGGTGGCAAGGCGGAGGTCAACTTTAGAGTAAAGTTGGCTTCGGAGGAGGGCCACTGACGCTGGCCTCCTTTTTTTACAAGCCCCCATAGCTGGTCCCCAGCCTGGTTATGCTGTGTAAGATCCCCGGGTTTGGCTGGTGGCTGGCGTTCTATATCACCCTGCCTGCAGTTCTGTCATCCACCAGCGGGTGTCAGCAGAGCCCCTCTACTGCTGCACCTGGTGTGAGGCCTATTTAAAGTGGACCTTCACCCTGAATAAGAGTCTATCTTATATGTTTCCCCCACCCTGTACATACAGATTGCTCACATTAAAATCATCCTACCTGCATCTATTGCAAGTTATGAGCCTTTAAACATCCAAGATGGCGGCTCATGAAGCATCAGGCAGCCTGCAAACACGGGCTGCTCTGTATTCTAGAATTGCTGACATTTTCCTGACCCCAGCTCTGCTCTGTCTGTGCAAAGCACAGCTATAACCTGCCCCTCTGTACTTTATCCCACTCTTCTCTTCTCCAGTATGTGATGCTTCTGAGGCAAGATGGCGGCACCCGTATCCCAGAGTCCCGAACAGAGTTGCAGCCCAGTGGGGGAAAGAATAATAATTAAGTGACTAAAAACCTGAGTCTGTACCTGAACCTGCACCTTTGTGGAGTCTAGTGGCAAGCAGGCCTCTCCTTCCCTGGGGCTGCTTGGCCATTTTCAATCCTTGCAGCAGGCCTCCTATAGGCTTCTGGAGGCTGCTGGAACTTGTCCTGGACCCTTGGGTGAGTGCACCAGCACCTTAGGGTTTGCTTTATTAGTTATCTTGTTAGTTAGCCTTGTTTCTTTGCTTTATCACAGTGTATCTGAATTCAAGATCATTTTGTTTCCTTTTGCCTTTGTGAATAAAACCATCTTTAGTGCATGTCCTGTGTCCTGTGTCTTTGCTCTGGCCAAACAATTTGCTCCCCTGATGGAGAGTTAATTTAGGAGAACACATCATTTTATTTATTTATTTTTTTTTTTTTTGGGGGGGGGGTTAAGGGGTTTTAACCCCCCCCCCCCCCAGGACCCCACAACAATTATTTTTTTATTTAACCCTTTATAATGTGGATAGTAGTTGTATTTTATTTGGAAATGTTGTAAAGTGCTCTTTTAGTTTGGGGCGTCTCCTGGGCAGGAATGGGGGGCTACTGAGACATATGTTGTACTGTTCTAATCGGGAGAAATGGGGCTTTCACATGCAATATGGCTTTCTTTAATAATTTTTTTATTGGTTTAAAAAAACACTGGAAAAATTACAAACAAAACATTTTATGTTAAAGCCTAAACTCTGCCGCAAAAAAAAAAATATAAAATGTTCCTGGAAATTCCTGCAAAAATCACAGTTAAACACAGTGCAAAATGGTGAAAAATGACATGTCAACAGAGGGTGACAAAATCTCAAGTAGGCTGGCAGTTAAAAGGGTTGAAAGTAGCTATACATGTTTTTCTGTTCAGGGGACTTTGCGCTTTCAGATTTAGCTTGTTTTTCTTGTTTTCATATTGATATCTTAGGAAAATGTTTTTTATTTTATTCTGCTTTTGTATACATTTTTTTCTTCGAGGGATTACTTCCAGAAAGATGAGCCCACTATAACAAGATGGGTACGTCTAGAAAGCTGTGTGTACTTTCAGGGACGATATGGTTTGTGGGGGGTATTTCAAATGTAAAGGGTTGTTTTGGCTGTTGGGTATTGTTCTGTTCAGGGGACCTTTCTTTTGCAGATTTAACTTGTTTTTCCTTGTTTGCATTTTTTTTAGGAAAATGTGGCTTTGATTCTGTTTTATTTAAAAAATTTTTAGGGAAACTCTGTGCAACCAGAGAATTAATCAGGGAATTACTTCCAAAAAACTGTGCCCAAATTAACAAGCCTGGTACATCTAGAAAGCGTGAGGAGAAAAGAGAATATAGAGTTTGTGTGTGTGTGTGTGTGTGGGGGTATTTTTGGGGGCGTCTCCTGGACAGGTGTCTACCAATACATATGTGGTACCGCTGTAACCGGGAGAAATGGGGCTTTTACACACAATAGAATTTTATCAGAAAACTTTATTACAAAAAAACTGTACAAATTGTAAAAAAAATGTATGTTAAAGCCCAGACACTGCTGAATAAAAGAAATATATAATGTTCCTGGGAAATTGCTTCAAAAATCACTTTTGAACATGTATAGCACAAAATAGTGAAAATGGTCTGGCAACAGGGGGTGACAAAATCTTTAGGTAGGCTGGCAGTAAAAGGGTTAAAGGGCCTGTATGCAGATTATAGCAAAAGCCATTTATTTTCACGTGGCTGCTGCATTTCCAACAGGAATACTTCAATAATGTAGAGAGGTCTTTATAGATAGCTGTGTAGCTTAGTGGCATTCCTCTGTAAAGCCCTATGACCCCCTGGCACCCACGTAGGAAGCGGCCATATCTGACCCCAATCAGGGAGCACTGAGGTGCCATTGTCCTGAGACAGCTCAGCTGTGGATGTGTAATTTATGGGCGCATATGTTGCACCCGGATGAGCTGTGTGTGTGTGTGTGTGTGTGTGTGTGTGTGTGTGTGTGTGTGTGTGTGTGTGTGTTTGTGTGTGCGTGCAGCCTAGCATCAGCTAATAGGATTTAAGAGCAAATATGTTTTTTGCAGTTCGTCTGTTTTATGATTCACTTTTAATTCCCTGCTCACTGCTGTTTTTTGTAGACTCTTAACCTTTTTTTTAATCCTGGGAGCAGAAGGGGGTTTGTTACCCTGTTGAGAGCAGCTCTTCTGGTTTTAATTATTGCTTTTTTTTTAGTTATTTACTTTTCTATTGCTAAAAAGAATGTGCCTTTATAACCAACACCCACATTTAACTATTACAAGTTTATCCATCTTTGGCTGTTTTCTTCTAGACTTTCTTGTAGTAATAAAACAAGCATAAATATACATTTCTTAATTGCTCATCTAGGGTCAGACTTCATGTGGGTTATAGGCTTTGCCTAGTGAGGTTGGACACTATGCAGAGCTGCCCAACAGTGGGTGGGAGACTATTTACACAGGAAATGCTATATGGGGAAGGCTATTGAAATCATTTTGATACCCTTTGCAGAGACCTTCTTGTTCAGCATAAAATAAAGTAGTAAAATTAATCCTTCTTTTTATTCAAAGGAGCTGTGAAAAAAATGGCCCAATAATAAAAATCCATATAAATATGCGGGATGGTGGGAGGAGGGGTCACCAATATACCCGGCATCAAGAAATGTCCAGCCACGCTTGTTTCTTTCTTATAACGTAAAGAAGTGGAATTGGGGGGAATCGGCTCTGTCACCCCTGATACACTCAGAAACCTGTCAGCCCTTGATTATATTCCTACCATGAGAGAATAAACCACAAGCTTGGCGGGAGTTTTATTCAGTTTGGGTGTATAAGTGACCCCTCCGCTCATTAGCCGGTGTTTATAAGGATTTTTAATATTACACAATTTTTAAGAATCCACTGCACCTGCAATATTATTATTATTATTTTTTATTTATAAAGCACTATCATCTTCTGTAGCTCTGTACAAAGTAGTAATTACAGACGGGGTAGAACATACAGTACATAGACTATCACAAATGCGGTGTTAAAGAGTTCACAATGAATATTCTAAATGCAAGATACATTATGGCTGCATTCACACTATGTAGTTGCAGGGTCATTTCGATTTTGAACCTGAACTGCATTTTGTTTGCAGTTGCAGTTCCATAGACTAGACACAGAATACACATGCATATGCAGATTTATGTTCCAGCTGCACGGGTGTGAAAGAGGCCAACCTTTGGAAGAGTGTGGGCCATATAAGAGATTTGAAAACTGGTTGCATTGAATTGGTTCCGAATTTCACATTCTTCATTTTAAATACCATTAAATACAAATATTTTTTACAACAATCAGGATATCCACTGTCTCCACAAACTCCATCGTTTTTTTTTTTTTACTCGTAGGTCCTTCTTCCACCCCCCATTACCCTATTTATATTTAACAATGCTAGCAATACACATTCTGATTGCCTTAACTCTCCAAATATATAGGTCCCATATTTATAGCCCATCTCCCCATCAGTTCCAAAGTGTAACACTGTATTCCCAATACTCAATTGAGCTAACTGCCTACCAATGCTAAACATACAATGAAATGTAGAAAGAATTTCAAAATCAAATGTCAATGTCACGCTCTTCCAAGCCACTGCTATCACCGTATAACATGGTATTGTATAATGATTTTGGTGTGCAATTCAGCACCATTTTAGGCTGTGCGAATTACCATATGTTTCCCCACATAAGACACACCTGTCCAACCAAATAATAGACAAGGTGCAGAATCCCACCATTACAGGTAGAGTGGCATTCCCCCCCTCATTCCCCCATAATAGGCAGTGTGGCACCCCTTCCCATTCCACCTTACAGTCAGTGTGGCATTCTACCCTCCTCATCCCTATTACAGCTAGTGTGGAGTTTCCCCCCTCCCATTCCCCATAGGCAGTATGGCACCTTCCATTCCCCATAGGCAGTATGGCACCTCCCATCCCATTCCCCACTTTAGGCAGTGTGGCATTCCTTCCTCCCAATCCCCATAGGTAGTGTAGCATTCCCACCTCCCAATCCCTATAGCAGTGTGGCATTCTTCCTCCTGATCCCCATAGGCAGTATGGCATTCCCCCCATCCCGATTCACACACACAGGGGTCCGTGCAGTGGGTCGCCATGGCCTTTATAGCAACCCACGCTTGTGTGGGTGAGCATGACGGGCCAAGAAGTGACAGCAGCGGGGACAGCAGACATCTGTTACCCTGCCCGCCTGCTGCGATGGTAGTGTATTAATGTATGCTTACTTTATTTTTTTTTTCTCCCGATAAGAAGCACTAACATGTCTCCCCATGACCTCTGCTTAGCCGTTTAGTTTAAAAATAAAACTTCATACCTGCGCCACGAATCAGAAGAAGCCACCACGGTCCACAGCCAGCGCACGCCGAAGCGTCAATGACATTGGTGCACCGCTCTATGCACTGTCATTGATGAATCGGTATGCGGTTAGCTCAATATTAGGCTCATCAAATGTTTATGCCAAAACAATATTCTCCAAAAGTCAAGCCGGATTATATATTTCTTTCTTAGATCAATCAATATATCGCTCTTGCCAATAATAAAACAGGGACTTCCAATAATCCTCCCCATTTTAAAACTTCTCAATTCAATAAACTGCTCTCCTCTCCAACATCCTGTTTGTGATGTCTTGGCTGCAGCCCCCTCGCACTTTCAGCATGGGGCAGCAGTGGCACTGCAGGATGGGCGAGGAGGGGGCACAATTTTTGCTGAGTGTGAGTGCAGCAGAGTAAAATCCAGTGGTGTTACAGGAACTGGCTTTACTGGAACTGGAATGCTGAAGAGAAGGTCACCTTACATGGTGGCTAACACAGACAGGAAAAAGTAGTGATAGGGCACAGCTCAATATACAGGAAATACAAAACAGCAGAAAAAGACTACAGATAAGCATTGGTAACAACACCATCTACAGTCATAAGTTGAAAAGTGCATTTAATCTGGCAAAAGTCCCAAAATCAAATTCAGAGACAAGCAGAAGCTGTTGCAAAGTATTGTATCTCTATTCTCTATCTCTATTGCATCTCTAACTATTTTTCCTTCCAACACTGAGCGCTATTTTTCCTAGAAACTGCCCTGTAATGACATGGATCAAATGGGGGTCAGCAGCTACCAGTGAGTAGCTCTGATGTTATTAGCTGCAGTGCATGTCCCAGCTGTGGGGTTAATACACATTAGAGTAGTAATGTAATCACATTGGCCGTGATGGGGCAGCGTGGCTTCCACATGCATCTGCAGATGTATTCAATGAAAAGCTGGAGAAGGGTTTTGTGTTACACACACCCTAGTCTGAGGCTCCGAATCCTGCTGGGGAACTTGTTTTTTACTCCCAGAGATGAGGTCTGATCAAGTCCATGGAATAAAAAAAAAACATCTAAAAAATGTGGTTATAAATGTGGTCCTTCTGATATCCCTTGACAGAGGATTTTGTCAGAAGGTAAATTCTACAGGTGCTATGCTGGTCAGCACCAAGGGGGCATCTTGGGTAATCCTGTGAACTAGATTATTGTCATGGCAGGGTCAGAGAACCACTCAGCCTATGCCTTCTCCTTGGTAAGCCTGGCTGGTCTGGAATAGATCAAATGTTTGGCAATGGGGCTCTCCGCTGGCAATTCTAAGTAAAGCTGATGCTAATGTAAAAGTTGGCTGAGGTTCATACATTCCTCACCTTTATTTTTTCCTGTTCTGCCCGGGGACAGGTGCAGTTTAGCCAGCATGCGCTACTCCATTGGAATGGGTTGATGGTCTCTCTCCTTGTGCCTTGTTTTGAAGCAAACATCATTTTTGCTTCATAGCCAAGGTTTCCTTCTCCAGTGGAAACAGCACTACCAGGGTCTTCTGGGCCTCCTGGTTTCTGGGGGGAAAATCTTATAGTCAGCCACTATTTTTTTGTTTGGTTTAGTTTGGTTCTTGGCCAGAGAGGGCTTGAGGCCTTGCAGGACAGTGATCCAGATACTTCTAGCTATGAACCTTACCTTGACTGTTCCTGAAAGCTCATTCTAGTGTTATCCTTCCTTGCTAAGGCCTCTGTACCATAGTAACAGCCTGGACCATGAATTACTTGTGAGCAGATGCATCTCAGGCTCTTGGGATTTTAATAGGAAGAGCACTTTCCTTTAGGGGTTAGTTGCCTGGTTTGGTATGATTAACCAGTATTTAAAGGGTAATTCCACTTTCGATGGCATTTTTAAAAATTGTGCTAAGCGTATCTGTTATTTTAACAGATAAAAATAACAGTTTTCATAGCACAATGCGTTTACCTTAGCTATGTACACCATAGTTGTGATTTTGAGTGCATATCATAGACTTCCTCACTCTACCTTGCTAATCACCTGATTGGCTAAGGCATGAGTGACTGGTTTAACCCATTTTGCTAAAATTCAACTTCTTCAGTTTGTAACGATCACAGTCCTGTGTTCCAGTATCAAGGGTTAATGGCCGGGTTCTCAGCTGGATTGGTCATTAGGCTGCTTAGACTTACACAAAGCTGAGAGTTCACCTGTTACATTGGAAGAATTGTGGTACTTGTAGTCCATGTGTTTTATT
This sequence comes from Gastrophryne carolinensis, assembly GCA_027917425.1. Lineage (NCBI taxonomy): Eukaryota > Metazoa > Chordata > Amphibia > Anura > Microhylidae > Gastrophryne > Gastrophryne carolinensis. The sequence goes on from CM051238.1 coordinate 378,636,304, forward strand.
CAAGGTCGTGAAAACCTCTCCCACTGTAGCAAAACAGAGCCCCAGGAATAAGAGAATCATGGAAACAGCATGCTGATAGGTAAATCTCTTGTAAGGTCTGGGTGCACAATCCTAACACAAATTTTTATTTTACGTTCCAAAAGAGGAAAACAATTAGGCAGTACACCAAAAAAAACTGCCAAATAGGGAGTTTTCTATTCAAGCAGGTTAATGAGGGACTGGGCCTTTGTCTTCCCTCATTTGTCTTCTGCCTCAGGCTTGGCTTTCCTTTTTAATGCCTTGATTCTCCTTCGGTCGGGGGGCTTCTACAGTGGTAGACTGGGGCCAGAAATCATCCTGGGAATTTACCGTACTGGCTGGCCCATGACTAGCCAATGACATCACCGCTGAGCCCGAGTGCCCTCTGAGGCTGAGATATAGAATTGCAGGGACAGATGATGGATTGGGGTGGTTATGGACAACATTTTGATGCAGATAGTGTGACAAGAGTGGGCATGCCCCCCCCCCCCAGCACTGATGAGGCTTTAGCATGGGGGAGCAGAACATGGAATGGTTTTTTTGAGCCAAGTAACTGATTGGTTGTTGTGTGGCACCCACCTATCAGATCGAGCCCCTTGTCCCACCCTTGTGTGGGTGCGTGCTGCTTGGGAACCCCTGCTTTGCCATTCTGTGGCGGTGAGATGTTTGCATCTCTGTGTTATAAAAGGAAACAGTTCTCCCTAGCAACAATGTGTTTACCTTAGCAATGGACATCAACTGGCGTGTTCAGCTACAGATCAGACACTACCTCATCTGATTGGCTGAGGCAGGGACAAGAGCATTAACCCCTTCTTCTCTAATTCAACTTCTTCAGCTGGGAGGAGAACAATGTGTTTCAGTAGCTAAAGGGTTAATGTCAGAATTCTCAGCTGGAGAGGTGATTGCTGCTGTGTGATTTAGGCAAAGCTTCTAAAGAGTTCACCTGCTACAGTGGAAGGATTGTGGGAGTTGTAGTCAGAAAGGATACTGAGAGTTTTACTGTAGGGCAAGAAAGCCGCCCCTCTTTTACCAAGACAGAGGAATATAAGAAACATGCAAACAGCATGCTGATAAATAAATCACAGATATGGGGGCACAATCCTTACACAAAGGTTTATTTTAGATTCCAGAAGGGGAAAACAATAAGGCAGAACACCAAGAACTTTAAAGTTGGCCATTAAACAGTTCTCCCTTCATTGTTCAGTGCTAATAAAAACATTTTGACCAAAAGTAGCCACTTTAATTGAACTAATGTGTTTTTAAAATGCACTTATCATTTAAGCAGGAAGATAAATATTTGAGCTGAGTTAATGCTATCAGTTAATCATTACCAAAAGGAGACGAGATTATTTATGTTATATGGCCATTCTTTAAATAGATGGACATTCTCAAACTATAACTATAAATTCTTATTCTAAATGTTTAGCATCTCCCGCATTTCACGTTGTACATTTTCTCAGTCACTTGCTGACACTGGACCTCGGTTATTATTTGTGCACAGGAAGGTTCAAGGGCATTATTTAAATCATCAAAAAATCTAAATATTGTTACTAATGATGGGCTTCGGATCCGGGATAAAGCTAGATTCAACCCTGATCTTGTGGTTTCGCCCTGGCTCAACTGAGCTGACCATTTTAATTTAGAGCAACAAATTTGGGGCGCTTAAACTGTGACAGATTAACCAGTTGCTAGGTTAATTTTCCATAGCGACAACATTGTATGATGTGTTAGGCTATCGAAAATTAATCTAGGGATTTTTTTAAGCTGTCAACATTTAAGCATGCTGAGTTTGGCCCACTGAAGAAATGGTCAGTTTATTCAACCCATCCCGGATTACGGATTATATGCTTCAACCTGTGGCACATACCCCCCGGAGGTGCACGTAGCACAGTTTGAGAGAGGTCTAAGTCATAATACCCGAGCTCTGGTTCTGCATTGTCTTTCCAGACATACACCCGAGAGGCTGTGCTTCACTATCAGTTTTTGTTTGTCCTATGGAGGGTGCAGCAGAAATACCTGTTTGGAGGAGGGTTTACCAACTTTGTCAAGCAGGACATAAATAAATAATTTCCTTGCGTGGGACTGTAGGACACTCGTATGCTATTTCGTCCCATCCGCACTAGGCAGATATAGACCCCTGAGGAGTCTGGGTGTCCTAGCACTGATGGTCCCAAGAAGAATAGGAATAGACTTGGGGTGCTATAGTGGGGTTCCCTTGCAACCTTTACATCAGGGGTTCCCAACCCTGACCTCAACACCCACCAACAGGTGAGGCTTTGCAGCTCTCCACACACATGCAAAGGTTCAAGCAGCAGAGCTTTAGAGGCAGCTATGTGGAGATCCCCAAAAATACCATTTTGTGATTACTCACCTGTAAAATGGGTATTATAAGTATGTCTCACACCCTGCTTCGGAAGATTAATTACACATGGGTTATGGTCCAGTAGAGGGTGAACTTCTGCAGAGATGACAAGAAAAAGAAGCCCCTCCCAGTCCATAAATACCTGGGACCTCCCGCACATTCCCCAGTATAAGAAAGCAGTAAGGGGACCAGGAAGAGCCAATAAAATCCATGAGAAAAAGGTTTCACCATATAGAGGATCCAAGATACAACTCAGGGTGGGACGAAGCAGGGTGTGAGACATACTTATAATACCCATTTTACAGGTGAGTAATCACAAAATGGTATTATTCCAAGTATGTCTCACCCCCTGCTTCAGAAGATTAATTACACGTAGGACATCCAATAGCAGTGTCCAAAAAGGGTGGGGATCCCAACAGGCAAAAGTGCACAAATTAAACCACTGCAGCTTGCAGAACTTTGCGGCCCAAAACAGCATCCGCTGAGGCCCGCACATGTAAGTATGAACAGAAGACCAAGTAGCAGCCTTACAAACTTGTTCAACAGAGGCTTGGTGATGAAACGCCCAGGAAGCCCCAACAGCACGAGTAGAATGAGCAGTGATCTGGAAAGGAGGATCCCTCCCCTTAGCAGAATAGGCCCTAATAACGGCCTGACGAAACCATTTACTAATGGTAGACTTGACGGGCGCCAAACCCTTCTTGGGCCCAGAGGGCACCACAAAAAAGGCGTCCATCTTCCGGAATGGTGAAGTAGCCACCAGATAGTACTTTACACATCTAACGACGTCCAGAGAGTGCAAGGCCCTCTCCTTGTCATTGCTAGGTTTAGGACACAATGAAGGAAGCACAATGTCCTGATTGAGGTGAAAGGCAGAGACAACCTTTGGCAAGAAGTCTGGTTTAAAACAAAAAAACACCTTGTCCTCATGAGCCGCCAACTCAGAAACACGTCGAACAGAGGTGATAGCCACCAAAAAGGCAACTTTTAAAGTGAAAATGGATAGTGCAGAATCCTGCACTGGTTCAAAAGGAGGACCCTGAAGGGCAGACAATACCAAATTTAAATCCCAAACAGGTAACATGGGTTTGCAAGGAGGGCACACGAGTGACCCCCTGAAAAAAGGTCTTAACCAAAGGATGAAGAGCGAAAGATCTCTGAAAGAAAACCGCAAGAGCGGACACATGCCCCTTAAGAGTGCTAAGCTGAAAACCCATGTCCAGACCATGCTGAAGAAACTCCAAAATCCGAGGAATGGAAAACACCCGACAAGGAAAGGCCCTAGCCTCACACCAATCAATGTAGGTCCGCCAGGTCCGGTAGTAGATATTAGAGGAAGATTTCTTCCTAGCCCTAACAAGAGTCTGGACAACGGCTTCAGACAAACCCTTTTCCTTTAAAGTGGACCAACACCCAGGGGGGATCGGCCCGGGAATCTATAAGATTCCCGGGCCGATCAGATCACTCCCCGCGGGACATCCCGATTTCGGATGCCCCGCGGGGAGGGATCTGATCGGCCCGGTGAAACCCCCCAGGAAGACCACAATCCTACCTTTTCCACGTTCCAGCGGCGCATGCGCGTCCGTTGCCGCCGCCTCCCGCGCGTCCCTCTAGCAGGGCGCGCTCCCGCGCCGGCCGTTTGTGAATGGCCGGCGCGGGTGCGATCCCTGTAAGAGGGACGCGCGGGAGGCGGCGGTGGACACGCTCTGCTTGTCCGGCGCTGCCTCTCGCTTGTCCGCCGGCGGGGATTGGCTGCAGCGGTCACGTGGGAGTGGGGAGAGGTGAGAGGTGAGTTTTCGGGGCTTTCTGGGGGGTTTCAGACAGCGGGGTGCCCCACCGAAGTGGACCAAAACCCAGGATAGTCAAAATCCTGGGTGTTGGTCCACTTTAAGATTTAAGAAGGTTTCAGCAGCCACCCGTCAAAGCCAGCGTTTATAAATTGGGGTAACAAAGCTGACCTTGTGTGATCAGATCCGGAACCAGAGGCAGCCTGAATTGATCGACTGCCAGCTGGACGACGTCTGCGAACCACACCTGTCTTGGCCACCTTGGGGCCACCAGGATTGCTGGCACACCCTCTTGAGCCAGCTTGCGTACCACCTTGCCCACCATGGAAAAGGGAGGAAACAGATACAGGAGACCGAGCTCCCGCCAGGACAGAGACATGGCATCCACTGCCAGAGCCGGAGGGTCCTGGGACAGAGACACAAATGACCGAGAGCCACGAAAGGAAGGGTTGAATGAACCCAAACGGGCCGGCGCTGCTTCTTGCGTTGAGGTAACTTACCCCCTCTGGCAACCGAGTCTAAATGATCACCAAACAGGTGCAGACCCACGAAGGGAAGACCTGTGAGCGCCTTCTTAGCAGTGTTATCGGCCGCCCACTGGCGCAACCAGACCGACCGGCGTATAGCAACCTGCAATGCCGAGGTCCTGCTACACATACGGATAGTATCATCCAAGGCAGATAAGACAAAAGCAATGAACATCTCACAATGAGTCAAGGCTGTAAACTCCTCACTGCAAGGATCCAATTGGGAACCATCCAAAGGGCCCCTAATTAGAGCTCTAGTAGCCACGGCCGAAATCGCAGAAGCACAAACTGGGCGCAAGGCCGAACCCACACAAGCAAAGACATGTGAAGCCAATTGATCGAGACGTCGGTCCTCACCATCCTTCAAGGTAGTGGAATCCGGGGTATGCACGACTGAAGAATTGGACAATCCCAGGATGGACGCTTCGACCTCTGGAGGTGTCGACCAAAGTTTCACCACATCAACAGGAAAGGGATACTTCCTATCCCACCCGTGAGGGATACCAGGGAGCCGACTAGGCTTTTCTCATTCCTTAAGGATCAGATTGTTAAAATGCTTCTGATCCGGGAACTCCAAATGAGGTTTGGCGGTCCAAAAAAATTCCCCCCGTTGTGGAGGGGCCTCTGCAGGATCGGAAATGGCAAGTACCCAAAAAATTTGAGTAAGGAGCCTATGAGTGTCAACAGTATCCCCGCGCTCTGAGCCGTCATCAGCGCCAGGATACTGCCGATCCTCAGATGAGTCAAAGTCTCGAGCGGGGAACAATCAGACCAGTCAAATGGTTTAAAATCAGCATAATCAAAGGCCTGCACCGCGGGCGCCAAGTGCCATCTCTTAGCTGGGGCTTTCCTGGCTGCAGAGCTAGCAATCAGTCTCTCAATGTTGGCCAGTCTTGCGCATACATCAGATTGCGACTCCCCACTGGTGACAACGTCACTTGGGGTCATAACCAGGCGTGGGAGTGTAGGTGATGAGGCCAGCGGGGCTGAACCGTCCGCACGGGGCCCCCCTTGCCACACAAGCGCCTGTTGTGCACATGGTATACAAATTTGCACATTATCTCCCAAAAGGGATGCCCCACATATCCCACACGACCGGGGTTGTCCTGAAGGGACCCCGAGTCCAGTATCCTGGGGAGCCTCCATATGGTGATGTTTTGATAGTCGCAATAATCATTTACGCTATGAAGCTACCCGGGATGCCCCTTAGCGTCCGTGAGTGGGAGGATTTATAATCACACAGGGAAACCCCAATTTGAACAAGGGACTAGGACCGGGAGAAACCCCCGTTTAATATGGTAACTGTCCCACCTGAAAGACATAATGAGGGTACCCCTTAAATATATTGACACAGAGTCATCCTTAATGCACATAAGCATATGCAGGCATAAAGGCAGCAATATATATATATATATATATATATATATATATATATATATATGCCTATAGTAATATATATATATATATATATATATATATATATATATATATATATATATATATATACCCATACACATATAATCCCATACATAAGTACACACGTCCATACAAGAACAGGGTAGATATATAAGTGCAGTATCCCGAGGCCACCAGGCGCCGGTATAACAGCGCAAATCATAATATATACAAAATCCAAGGGCCCCGAGGGGCACTCACAAAACTCAGCCGGCAGCTAGAAATGGCGGCACAGCACCAGGGGAGAAGGAGGAAGAAGGGCAGGCCAACGCGGATTGCGCGCTGCGCATGGCCCCGCCCCCTCCCAACCTGGGAAGTGCAAAAAACGCTCCCAGCCAATAAGGCTGAGAGCCACTAAACGCGCCAAAGTAGGGGGCGGGCCGTAAATGGCGCAGAGCGCCAGGCCCCGCCCCCTCCCCTGACTGAAGACAGAGAGCCGCGCTCCCCAGCCAAGGGCTGCGGAGCCGGCCATGAGACAACCGGCCCACCGCCGCTCCATAGCGAGCGTGCGGGCTGCCAGAAAACAAGTGAAACACAATCGCACAACACACACACACACGCTGGCAGTAGCCAGCTTGTGAAAATAAAACTGCACCAAACACATTGATAAAAGAGTCAATTACAAGAAGGGACAGCCCCTCCTCCCCCTACTCTCCGGGAAACAGGGAGTAACGGGGGGGGGGGGGGGGTGGAGTCCGGACAAAAATAGGAAAAAATGGGGCCGGGTGTACACTCGGCTTACCTGCAAAGTAAAGAGATAGCCATCTTCTTGACTTTCTTTGCCATCTGCACAGACTAAGACTGGGGAATGTGTGGGAGGTCCCAGGTATTTATGGACCGGGAGGGGCTTCTTTTTCTTGTCATCTCTGCAGAAGTTCGCCCTCTACTGGACCATAACCCACATGTAAGTAATCTTCCGAAGCAGGGTGTGAGACATACTTGGAATACATGACCAATTGGTGGGCCTTGAGGACGGGGTTGGGGACCACTGCTTTACATAAAACCTTTGGAAGGGCAGCTGTAAGTAATAAAAAAAATAAGACAAAAACATTACTCATAAGCGTCCTATACTTTTTCTACTCTGCGCTGAAAATTGAAACTGAAGCTCTTTAGGTAGGGTTAACAGGGGCGTATCTTGAGGAGGTGCAAGGTGTGTGACCGCCCCGGGGCCCAGGAGGTCAGAGAATCGCATAACTTTTTATCTTATTTGTGCTCACTTGGCATTATTTAGAGCACAGGTGTCAAACAGGCCAGGTTTTGGGTATCTCCACCCTGGTGCACAGGTCGGAGTATTTAGTGCTCATACAGGGCTATAGAGTCTGCTATGTGGTGATCCACAAAACATGACCCCTTCAGGAGTGAGTTTGACATCCCTGATTTAGAGAAAGGAAGCAGCATTTGTCTTTGCTGTCTTAGGGCCTTATTCATGAAGGGATAGCGCCAGGTAGTGCCTGTACAGCGGCAGGTGAACGCTGGACACGGCACGCAATTACACATTTATGAAGCCGAATCTGGTGAGCGACTAGAACAATGCCATATAGCGTACGATTCATCATTATACCAGGCTCAGAGTACAGCGCTGGCGTTCATCTTTGCAGAGCGCCACGTCTAACCTGTCGCTACCTGGCGCTCTCCAATACATTTCAATGGACGATTCTTAAATCCCTTTCCTGAGCCCAATTTTTTTTTCCCTAAAAAAAACACAAACCTTCTGACATGTATTCTGGGCAAGAAAATGACATTTTTGAAAACTTTTTGTATTAATATTTTTATGCAGAATTATCTTTACAGGTCTGGTATTAAAGTGTTCATGTTACAATGTTATAACAATGTAATTCCATATGTTTTCGCTTTGTTACTAGTGGATACATGTAGAAAAACAGACTTTAATCACACACCCTCTGGCGCTATGGGCTACAATTACATGATTTTGAGCGCCAGCGATGTTTGTGGCTGTTTTTTTGATGAATGTGGTGTTAGTCAGTCGCACGGAGCTGTCGTTACGGTTCGCTCACATACAGCGTGGTATAGCGACTCACAAAATATATTCATCAATGCTGGACAGCGACTGAGGTGCTCTGAAACAATGAACCATGGCCGAGCACAGCAACTACTAGCAGGCGCTCTGAAATCCGCTCTACAGACGCTCATCTGTCGCTACCTGGCGTTAGTAATGAATCAGCCTGCCCATTAAAACACAGAAATACGTTTTCTGTATGAGCCATGACGGGGCCCCATTTAGTGTTCACACCGGGGCCCCATTACATTTAGTTACACCACTAAGGATTAAGCCTTCTTTTTTGTTGAAAAATAAAAATACTAAAAGGTGATTAAATCTGATACTTGAGACCAAGTACAAATCACTCGGAAATTACCATCAAATGCAACTTGCAATGCTATGGTTTTGGTGGAAAAATGTGGATCTTGCTAAATTTGATGTGGTTGACCAACAAATAAAGAATGGTTTAAACATCTAGACGTGACTATGAGAACACCAGACATTATGCGCAAATGGCTGCCGTAACCCTTACAGTGGACAACAGCCTGTTGTGATAAATGGAGGTTTCTATCTCATAGGCACGTCACACAGAAGCAAACAATGCTATAGCTCTTGTCTGACTGTTTGCTATTAGGAGCTAAGTGAGAATCTAGCTGTTGAGTCAGCACTGACTAGGTCACAAAGGTGTGAAATGCAAGTTCAGATGGACTTCAGTAAGAGTATGAGTCTGAGGGATACGTTTGCAGACTAAACATATGCAAAAGAAAATAATAGAGCAGTAAAGTAAACCTGTTACTATACTATAGTCATGTGAGGCAAAAAATGTTTCTGTACACACCTTTAAAGTAGAACAAAACTCACTGTGCCTTCCACCATGGCATCTCAAATTGGGATGCCCCATCCGGGGGTGGGGGCAGAGAAATCACCTACATCCTGGGCCATATTTGTTGTTCTTAGTGCCCTTGGCCATTGGGCGGCCACATCCTGTAGCTTCAGGGATTTGACCATCCCGATTTCGGATGCCCCGATGCCCTGCTGTGGGAATCCCACCGTGTAAACTCACCTCTTCCTGGTCTTATGCCGCATGCACAGGCTCTCGTCCAATCAGAGCCTTTTGCTGTACATATTTATGCCAAATGGCTTAGATTGAATGAGAGCCTAAAGGCTAGGCGGTAATACTTACATTACTGTCCTATCTGGTGCTCTGCCGTGGACTACATTGGCGCTAGCAGTTGCTGCGCTGAACACTACTAATTAGCTTTGACTGTTGCACTTTGGTATTGTCTAAGGTATCTGTTGGACCCACTGGCCGATTATTCCAGCGCCAGTGAGCGCCACTTTGTACTACCGGTATTCTGGCGCACAACATCATATTTATGTACTTTTTCTTCCTTAAAAATGTGGCCACTATATTTTTCTGCTGCTGGTTAGCATTTCTTCATTACAGTTCCAAGAAATCACTGCTGGGGACAAACTTGACAGTGAGTTTTCAGCTGTGTTTTAGTTGTTAGTGTCCAAATTTCACATTGGTAATTAAAAGAAGGCAGGTGGCCGCTGCATCGCCATTAGCATTTTTCTAGTTGTTAAATCTTACGCTGAGTGCTGTTGAGCTGGGTCCCAGAGAAGGATGTGGTGGAGCTCTGTCCCAACGCAGGCTATGACGGAGCTGGGCCCCAGTGCAGTCTATGATGGAGCTGGGCCCGAGTGCAGGCTATGGCACAGCTGGGCCCCAGTGCAGGCTATGGCACAGCTGGGCCCCAGTGCAGGCTATGGCACAGCTGGGCCCCAGTGCAGGCTATGGCACAGCTGGGCCCCAGTGCATGCTATTGTGCAGCTGGGCCCAGTGCAAGCTATCGCGCAGCTGGGCCCCAGTGCAAGCTATCGCGCAGCTGGGCCCCAGTGCAGTATATGGTGGAGCTGGGCCACAGTGCAGTATATGGTGGAGCTGGGCCCCAGTGCAGTATATGGTGGAGCTGGGCCCCAGTGCAGTCTATGGCAAAGCTGGGCCCCAGTGCAGACTATGGCAAAGCTGGGCCTCAGTGCAGGCTTGGAAACTACAACAAGGGCTGTAGGCCCAAGACATATGCACGCCCAGACACTGGGAGGACCACAGGCCCCAAGAACAGCGCTGTGGTGAACCACAAGACCCAGCACAAACAGCAAAGACAAAGACAGAAACTATAAAGGGCAGTAAGCCCCAGTACAGATGGAGACAGAAACTATGAAGGGCTGTGATCCCCAGCACAGACAAGACATGAGGAAGACACTAAGGAAGGCCCACAAGGACACGGAGATATGCCGGGAGGTTGGAGAGCCTGGCTAGGCTACGAAGAGACAATGCAATGATCCAACAACAGGGGCAGGGCCAAGCACATGCATTTATAGGAACCTCAACAGCATGATTAATGCCAGGTAAGGTCAAACCATGCGGCTCTAGGACCCAGGGAAGAACCACACCACTTCAGCTGACACACGGCAACACCACAGCAGATAGCACAGTGGTACAAAGTGGTGCTCACTGGCTCTGGGCTAATGGGCCAGTGGGTCCAACAGGCGCTGACATAGGCCAATACCTAAGGGCAACAATCAAAGCTAATTAGTGAGCGTTCGGCGCAGCAGCTGCTAGCGCCAATGTTGTGCACAGCATCAGATAAGATGGGCATGCTGGCGTTATGCACCTATTTACTTTCAAATAGTGCACAAGCACCTGAGGAATCCCTGGGCAGATTTCGGATTTAGTATAAGACAGCCGGTCCTAGACGCTTCAGCTGTGAGGGAAAGGAGTTGAGTGTTGTTTTTAATGTTTGTGTGAGCTCTGCTTCTGGATTCCAGGTAGAACTGCAGAGCTTAAGTAAGTCATCTAACTTTTATGCAGTTTAGTTTATCATTATTTAAATTTGGCTTAGCACTGGCAGGACCTCCAATGGTAGGAGATCCTTATTAAATGGATAAACAGTGGTGAATATGGGAATAACAGTGGCGCTGGTGGTCCACTCCCTCTCCAAATGGCCACAGCCAGTTGGAGACTGCCCATCCCGGCTGTGAATGACAGGCTGATTCATTACGAACAAGTCTTAAAGGAGCCACAGCACTCAACCCTGTTAGCTTGCGGCCCAGCCTATAATCTGTCTCTAAACTTGGTTAAAAACAGAGGACTCGGTCACACACATCTGCAGAAGTATGCTTAAGCTGCACCACTACGCCAAAGTGCCTCTGTGGGGTGCAGTCCTAACTCTAATCTCTGAGAGCCCATCTGGGATCTGGGCTCTCAGAGATTAGAGTTAGGACTGCACCCACAGAGGCACTTTGGCGTAGTGGTGCAGCTTAAGCATACTTCTGCAGATGTGTGTGACCGAGTCCTCTGTTTTTAACCAAGTTTAGAGACAGATTATAGGCTGGGCCGCAAGCTAACAGGGTTGAGTGCTGTGGCTCCTTTAAGACTTGTGTGTACTAATTGCCCTGCTAACGTGCACCTCCCAGGTTAGTTATAAAATGGTCTGAGCGGCTGCCACCCCCCTTTGTTTCTTTTGATTCATTACGAACGCCAGGTAGTGACAGATGAGCGTCTGTAGAGCGGATTTCAGAGCACTAGTAGTCGCTGTGATTGGCCGTGGATCATTGTTTGAATATGATGAATATGATGTGTGAGTCGCAGTACTACGCTGTATGGGAGCGAACGCTAATGCCAGCTCAGTGCGCCTGACTCACACCACAATCATCAAAAAAACAGCCTCAAACATAGCCGGCGCTCAAAATCATCAATATTATTAATCAAGAAAGTTTTCAAAAATGTCATTTTCTTGCCCAGAATACATGTCAGAAGGTTTATTTTTATTTTTTAGGGAAAAAAAAAATGGGATCAGGAAATGGATTTAAAGTGGACCATCACCCTCCGGTGATCGGCCCGGGACATCCGAGATCGGGATGTCCCGCGGGGTGAAACCCCCCCAAACACCCCAAACCCCCTTACCTTGTCGTCGTCGGCCCTTGCGCCCCTCTAGACGTGCGCGCGCCCGCGCCGGCCGTCTGTGAATGGCCGGCGCGGGCGCGTCAAGAGTGACGCGCGGGAGGCGGCGGAGGAGCCGCTTGTCCGCGGCTGTCAAACCTCTTGTCCGTCGGCGCTGGGAGTGGGGAGAGGTGAGTTTTTGGGGTGATCGGGGGGTTTCACACAGCGGGGCACCCCGAGAGACCCAGGATAGTCAAAATCCTGGGTGTTGGTCCACTTTAAGGACCGTTTATTGAAATGTATGGGAGAGCGCCAGGTAGCGACAGGTTAGACCTGGTGCTCTGCAAAGCTGAACGCCGGCGCTGTAAGCTGAGGCTGGGATAATGATGAATCGAGCGCTACATGGCGTTGTTCCAGTCGCTCACCAGATTCGGCTTCATAAATGTGTAATTGCGTGCCGTCTCCGGCGTTCACCTGCTGCTTACAAGGCACTACCTGGCGCTATACCTTCATGAATAAGGCCCTGAGTGTCTGGCCAACCAATCATTGTAGCAGTGGGGGGGGCACTCAGTTATGGCTCGAACAACAAGACCTCAGAGCACTAAAGTGCTGCTCCTGGCAGGGGAGTGGATGGCTCTTGCCAGTAAAGTGAACCATGTTTTTTATTTTAAAATCCCAAATATACCTTAGCATTAAATGGCGGCGGGGGGGCATCAGCACCAGAGTATAGGGAAGGCTGGACCTCTGTTTTAACTTATTGTGTGGCTGCCAATCCGTAGGAGCATGGAAGGGTAACTTGTTCTTTTTTTATCATCATCACAAAGGATTTTATGTGGATGGGCGTCCTAAATCAGACTGGCGGGTGGTGAAGAAAATAGCCTATTCGCCATTTTTGACTGTGGGTCTGCTTAAAAGCAAAATACACACTTTTGTAAGTAATTACAGCGTTTATATCTGTAGATCTGTACATCGCATCCGAAAAAAAGACAAATAAGGTTGAACAAGAGACGTGAAAAGAAGGACAATTATCAAATAAAGTGGAGGAGCAACAATGATGGGGCCCTGTCTGACCCTCTGGGTCCTGCTGTGGTTGCACCCCCTCAAGTTATAGGATCAGTGAGGGCAAAACTCCTTTACTTTTTGTCCTTGAGACACCCATATCCCTGCTGTGAGCTGAGCTTCCTGTTGTCAGCTATTGATGCTATTAGGGCACAAAATCTGAGAACTGTAATAAACATAGCTATTCTTCCCAAGACTTTGTGTCTGCTGTAAGTGAAAGCCTAATCATAACAGTTGCCGGTGTCCTAACTCAATTAGTTATAGATGACTGATATGTACGGTTCTTGGAGTACTGTTCTTGCAGTGTCCGGAATGCCTCTGCGGCATGACATCATTTTATATCCAGCATTTGGACGCCAGCCCCTAGCTGCTCATTATTAGGACAATCAATCAGCGCCCTCTAGTGGACATATAAAACATTTTGTTTTTATTGTACATCTTTAGATAAAGCTGATACAAATTCCAAAATAGGGCTCATGTATAAATGTTCATTTTCTGCATCTGATGTGGGTTAGCAGCCCAGGTGCAGAGCAAAGCCATTCTACTCACTGGTGTGGGGAATTCTTTGGCAGTGTAAAAAGGGTGTTGTCCCTACTTTCTAGTCAACATTTGCTTTGATCAGAACAGCTGGGACTTGCATTGATGGCCATTTATCCTTAAAGCAGAGCAGTGCACACCACTGGCAGGAGAAGAGCAGCCCAGAGACTTGTATTTCTTAATCAGCTTTTTGCTTTACTGGATTATTTATTAAAATGTGATGGACTCTCCAACTCATGTGGAAGAGCTTTTTTGCCTTATGTGCCAACAAGCAAAGCAACGTTCTGCACTTTTGATTTTAAGCCTGAAAGTCCAGCTTTAAACCTTGATGTTCATTGTGGGAGGAGCAGATACATTGTAAAAGGCCCCTGATGACCTACCCACATTGTTGTGCAGTGAGCTCTGCTGTATTTACAGAAACCTGAAGGAATTGTATGTATGTAGCCTAATCTTGGGCTCTCTCTAGATCAGAGGTCATCAGCCTTTCTTACCATAAGAGCCACAATTATAACAGAGAGATGGTCAGGAGCCACGTTCAACATGAATAGATCACTGAAACCATATAACAGAAAACAACTGGAATTGATTCCAAATAATGAGATGTTGAAGCAGGGCTTTGGATTGAGTGTGGTGGAGGCCCCTGGGCACAAAATCTGGTGGAGGCTCCAAATACAGCATTTTTTTCCTTTAAAATAATAGTCCAGCCAAGTAACTGATTGGTGGTTGTCTGGTACTTGCCAACTTAATGACTAAATGTCAGATTGAGTCCCTGCTGCCCCTCTCACAGAAATGATGAGTTCCAGAGCCAATTTGGTCCAGTTTGTCTCATCCCTGATTCAATCATTCAATCATTCAAATCTCTTAGATTAGCAGTTCACAAGTAGTGAAAAAAAGTAAAACATTGCAAAAAATATTTTATGAAAGAGAAATACTGGTCAGAAATGATTAGACTCTCTGGGTTGGGTTTGGGCTCCTCTGCTGTGCATTGGCGCCGCTAAACTACAGAATAGGGCAGTCTGGATACTCACCTCTTACTTGGTTGGGCCAGCAGCAAGCAGAATAGCTGCCCATCAGTGTGGCGCCCAAGCACTATACTGCTACAGTCTCAGGGCAGCCCCCTTATCTATGTTAGTAGTGCCGATGCATAATGGGGAGTCCAATCTGGATGGTCCTGCTGCTGCATATTGAAGAGGGAGTCTAGTCATTTCTGACTTGAGTTCCTCTTTAAATAAAATGTAGCAATACTCACCCCTCTGATTTTTGCAGTCTTTGTCCCCCAGCAGACACTGTCCTCTGCGGTGACCTGCTGACTCCAGTGTGCTGGTCTTAAGCAGATGCTCCACATTTTCTTATGTTACAAAATGTGTGTTTTTTAGAAGCAGTTTTCACTATCTGCATTCTGTTGCCATAGGCAAAGAACACCAAGTCTGTACACCAAGAGCTACAAGAAGAGAAAAGGCAATTCTGTGAGTACTCACCTGTAGAATTGTTTTTGTTCTTGCATGGCACGGCCCGCTTCGGTATTCATAACTGATGGGTATTCCGCCACCAGCTGGCGCAGCAGCACTGCAGAAAGCTGTGGCAGCTCCCGGATCCCTATAAAAACGGGACCAACCAACAAGTTCCCAGAGTAGACGAGCAGTGAGACAAGAAGCCAGGAGAGAATAAAGGTAAGAATGTAAAAAAAGAAAAAAAAACCCGATTTAACTTGGAACAATCACCAGAAAGACGCAACCAAGAACAACTATAACAAGGGTGGGGCGAAGCGGGCCATGTCATGCAAGAACAAAAACAATTCTACAGGTGAGTACTCACAGAATTGCTTTTTTCTTTAATGCATGGCACGGCCCGCTTCGGTATTCATAACTGATGGGACATCCAAAAGCAGTGTCCAAAGTAGGGCGGGATCCCCAATGAGTAACAGCCAGTAGTTCAAGTCACTACCGCCTGAAAACCTTGTGGCCCAAAGCAGCATCAGCTGAGGCCTAAATATCAACCATGTAAAAAACTTAGAAAAAAGTATGAACAGAAGACCCAAAAAAACGGCCTTACAAACTTGTTCCACAGAAGCTTGGTGCTGACAAAGCTCCAAGAGAGTCCAATAGCACGCATGGAAAGAGCAGTCACCCTAAAGGGAGGAGCCTACCCCTTAGCAGAATAGGTTTGAACCATCACCTGACGTATCCACTTACCGACAGTGGATCCAGCAGGAGGCAAACCATTCCCAGTCTCAAAGTGAAACAAACAGAAAATTAGACTTCCCAAAAGTTTCCATAGCACCAAAAAGAACATCAGAGCCCAGACCACATCCATAGAATGCAGAGTCCGCTCCATGGAAGTAGCTAGATTGGAACACAATGAAGGCAAGACAATGCCCTGAATAAGATGAAAGGCATACCCAACCATAGGCCGAAATCGGGTCTAAGTCTAACATCGCCTAACTCTAAAGACACTCAAAATCAGTATTTTTGATGAAAAAAACACCGCCTTACAGAGGCGATAGTCATACAAAAAAGGGGGGCTACTCTAGGAGTCAACAAAGGGGCAAGGCGGCCTCACGGATAGACTCAAAAGGAGGCCCCTGCATAACCAGTAGCCCCAGATTCAGATCCTAGACAGATAGCAAGGCTACCTGGGGGGGCGCACGTGAAAAAACACCCTGGAAAAAAACCCATGCACCAGCAGATAATGGCAAGGGCCTGTTGGAAAAACTTTTCCAGGGCTACAAACATGGCCCTAGAGCGTACTTAAGACAAAGGTCCAAATTCAACCAAGTTGCAAGAATTCCATAATCCTGGGAATAAAAAAAACAGCCTACAGGAAAGAGACTTGGAGTTCTACCAGTCAATGAAAGCATGCCAGACCCTGTAATAGGCGAGGCACGAGGACTTCCTCCTGGCCCCAATCCTGGTATCAACAACAGAATCAAGCAACTGCTAGACCATAAGATGGAAGCTCTCAACAGCCAAAAAGGCCTCCAGGGTGGCAGGTACCCGCTCTTGGGTTATGGAACCCATAACCCTGCTCAGGAGAGGAACAGAGGGAACTCATAGAGAACCCGAACTCCATCCAAGGGAATGCCAAGGTATCCAAAGTGAAGACCATAGGATCCTGAACCAGAGACAAATTCTGAAGATATATGATTATGGCGGGACACCACCGTTCCATGATCGGATGATCCCAGTGGTGAAACAGGAATAGAAGCTCCCATTAGTTGCGGGACCATATCCCCAGCTGAGGCAGCCCCCTATCTCAGGAAGTCCACCTCCCAGTTGTCCGCCCCTGTAATGTAGACCGCTGAGATCCAGGGAACATTCTGTTCCGCCCAAGAGAGAAACAGGGAGAATCCCTTGAAGGCTAACTTGCCCCAAGTAACTCCCTGACGAATGAAATAGGCAACAGCCTACTGGACGTCTGAGCGGACAGAACAGTCTAACCCTGAAGGTGACTGGATAGGAAGAAGAAGCAACCTGATCATCCTCAGTTTCAGGAAGTTGATGGGAACCTGGGCCTCCAGTGAGCCCCACCGTCCCTGGAACCTCAGGGATTTTTCAGAAGTCTCCCCCAAATGGCAGACTGGCATCTGCGGAGACCATCCCCCAACATAGGGGCAGAGAGGATCTAACCCCCAGAAGTACCAGGAGTTCAGTCTCCACCAGAAGGACCATCTGGCCAGAGAAGACAGATCAAAATCCTGCTCCAAGGATGCAGGGTCCCGATTCCAAACTGACAAGAGGACTCATGTGAAAAGAGCAAAGAGGATTATCTGAAGCAGGACACCAACAGACCCACTAACTGCATCCCTTGACAATGTAGGGGTTAGGACACTATAGCAGAGCCTAAGCCTGCAACTGAAAAACCATTCCCCTATTACTGAGGAAGGAACACCGTGACCTGGGAGATACTCAGAAAAGACAGCATCCAGGACGGGAACAGATAAAACTAGGAATTACCAGATTACCCAGCCGATGGATTCTAAAAAGAAGATAACCAGCTGAGTGACTTGTGCGACCCAAGAAAGGGACTTGGCCACAATCAGACTGATGTGCAGGTCTGGAATGGTGAGAATGCCTTGGATCCTTAACAGAGCCATCACCCTTGCCATTGTCATGGTGAACCATCTGGTGACCCTAAAGGGCCATAAATTGGAATGCTAAGTCTCGAGCGCTAACAACAGAATTTCTGACAACCCCAAAAAATAGGCACCAGAAAATAAGCCGCCATGATGTCCACAGAGGACCTGAAATCGTCCAGATGAAGTGTACTGACAGCAGGCTAGTGGCTTAAAGCAGAAAAACTTTATGAATCAAACAATTTTGTTGAGGCCCTTCAGGGACAGAATATGCATGAGAAAGCCTTCCTGTTGGGGGACCATGAAAGGACCCCTGGCTCAAGATCAATGAATTCTGGGGGCGGCCAGGCAACAAACTCTATCTTGGAACCAGAGGATACAAGCTCCTGAATCCACCGGATTGAGACGTGAAGTCTCCAGATATGAGTAAAAAGCCAAGGCCATCCCCTCACCCAGATGGGTGAGGGCGCCCCTTCATGCCTGAGGGGGCTTGGGAGAGGGTTTGGTCTTGGTATTCCAGGAAAAACCGGGATGACCACGGGATCTGCCACGGCCCCAAGGATCTCTGCGGCCACTTGATAAGAGGGAGCCACGAGCTCCTCTGCGAGTACGAAAAGAAGAGAGGGGGATAGAAGACCCCCTAAAAGGCAGAGACTGCCTCCTACGCTGAGGCAGCCTGCCATCTTTAGCTAAACCATCAAGACGCTCCCCAAAAAGCCGCAGCCCCGGGAAGGGGAGACCAGTGAGAGCTTTCTTGGTTGCAGCGTCAGCTGCCCATTGGCGCAACCAGACAGAACGGCGCATAGCCACCAAAAGGGCAGAGGCCCTATCGCACAGCCGCACAACATCATCCATAGCGGTAAAGCCACAAAATCAGAGCAAAGTAATTGAGTTCTTTGCCCCCCCCCCGCTACCAGCAGTAGCACCATCCTGTAGATGCTTGAGAAGCCTCTTAAGGGCAATAGCAGTGATGGCAGCAGCACAGGCCGGGCACAAACCAGCCCCCACACAGGTAAAAGCATGGCAAGCCAGCTGATCCATGCGCCTGTCCTCACTGTCCCTCAGTGTGGTAGTGTCAGGGGAAGGCACGGCCGAAGTATTGGACAAACCTAGCACAGGAGTGTCCACTTCAGGAGGAAAGGACCACCTTTTGACAAGATCAGAAGGAAAGGGATACCTTTTATCCAGCCCCTTGGGCACAGCAGGCAGTCTGTTGGGACGTTCCCATTCCTTAAGCACAAGGGAGGTGAAGTGTTCCGGCTCAGGGGACTCTAGATGCTGTTTACCAGGGCGAAAAAGCTCCCCTTGCTTTCTCTTAGCAATCTCGGGAGCAGCAATGTGCAAAATTTCAAAAATATGTGACAGCAGATTATCAGTGTCCTCAGGGTACCATGGATCCTCTCCGGACGCAGAACCAGGGTCACTATCGCAACCCTCCTGCTTGCTCCCAGAGGAGTCAGAATCCTGGGAAAGCTCCCCCATCTCTATGGGGTGACATTCACCAAATTCATAAATCCCCACATACATTTCAGGAAGAGGGGAGGATCCAGGATCCAGGTGCTGCTTCTTACCAGAAGCCTTCCTAGGAGCAGACTTGACAGAGTTGTTTCTCAAGTTTGGCCACTCGCATAGCCAAATCAGAGCTAGACTCCCTGCTAGTGTCCCCCTCATTGGGACCCAATTGCAGGTGTGGGGGAGTAGGTGAAGCCGAGGGAGGCACAGAGCTGGGAAGCAAAGCAGGCAAACCAGCTTGGAGTGCAAGGACACTCTCAGCGCACAGCACGCACACCATGACACTGTTATTCACAGGGGACACCCCACACATGGAACACAGCCGGGCTTGCCCCGAAGGACACCCAAGTCCGCTATCCCCAGAAGCCTCCATATGGTGAGTAATACAGGCACAATAGGCCAGCAGTGGGCAAAGGCCCTCCCACGGGATACCCCCAGAAATAGTGAAGGGGGATGAGGGGAGGAAAGGAGTGGAGTCGGGATATGCCACAACCCAATGGTATCCCGCCTGAAAGACATACCGTAAGTAAAGAAACATATAAATATCCCGCAGCATATGTACTCTGAATAAAAAAACCCCCAAAGGGGAATCACGGACCAAAGACACCGCTGGGTCACTCAGACCCAGACCACAGGATAGGCGACACACCGGAGGAAGCAGCACCGCAGCCGGGAAGGGAGAAATCCAGACACGCAGCTCTCTCAAAATGGGGCCGGCAGAGGTACCTCAAGGGGCGGGCCGCGGGGAGACGACGCGATATGCGTCACCAATCGGCCCCGCCCCCCCGAAGAGCGCGAAAATGGCGCTCACGTGACCCGGCTGGCGCCATGACAAAGCAAAATCACCTCAGGTCATAGCGCCCACAGCTGCGGAGCGTAGTACAAAGCACCGTAGCCGCTAAAAACACCCAAAAACACACAAAAAACGTCAAAACACCACAGATATTACTCCTCGCTGCTAACACCCCCCCCCCCCCGAACAAGTCAGAGAGGGGAGGGGGAGAAGAGAGGGACAAGGAGGCAGCAGCGAGCAGCCATGGCCAGGGAGGGGGGGTGGGGGATAGGGACCCCAAAAGGAAAATAAGGGGACACCGTCCCCAACAACTCACCCCCTCAGAAGCTAGGGCAGGAACTCCACATCCCAAGAAGGCTCACCATAAAGCCTATGGCCCCTTTGTGGCACAGGGTCTGCGGCTTGGAGCTGCGCTCCAGGAGCACTTGACCCTAGTGCTCTTCTACCTTCACCTGATCTGTCAGCCAAGGCTGGGAGGCAAGTAGGGTCCAGAAACGGATGGCAATAGACGCAGGCTTGGTTGCCCCGCTCACCTGCGCAAGAGAGAGAGCCATCTTCCGACTTCGCAGTGTCACTGCAGAGACAACACTAGGAACTTGTTGGTTGGTCCAGATTTTATAGGGAGGCGGGAGCTGCCACAGCTTTCTGCAGTGCTGCTGCGCCACCTGGTGGCGGAATACCCATCAGTTATGAATACCGCAGCGGGCCATGCCATGCATTAAAGAAAAAGTGACTCGTGTACACACAGAACACTGCTGCTGAGCATGTGTAAGATTGAGTGAGCTCCCCCACCTCAGCAGCGGCCAAAGCAGCAGTGTTTAGTGTGTACTGGACTCACTTGTTGTATGTTGTCAATATCAACAGGTTGCAGGTTGTGAAAATTGCTTTCATAAAACACATTTTTTAACATAGGAAAAAAACTATGTTGGCTCAGTACCTCGAGGATATCATCTTCGCTCAAAAAAAATACTTTAAAAAATGTAATTGATAGTGAACAGACCCTTTAATATTCCAAGCATGGGTTAGTGGGGAGTGGAACAGGAGGGGAGGTTGTCTTTTTATACTGCACAATCCCTGTAGGTCTAAATGAACTCTTTGGGGCTCGTACTGTTTATTATATTATAAAATATATAGCCGTAATTACCAGCAAGTTGCTATAGGGCTCACTGTCCTGTTTAGAGATATCTTGTAAAGACTTTCAATTGATACTAGAAGATCTTTAATACTGGGATTCTATTTACTACTTTAATACTGGGATATTTACTGCTCTATCAAAAAAGTGTATTGCCTAACTGACAATAAAATAAAAGATAATTGCCAACAACAATTAGTTAAAATTGCTAAATAAAAAGTCAGTCTGACCCCGGGGGTTAAGCATCTTGTATGGAACTCACACATAATTGCAGGCCATGTAGGGATGGATAATGATGGGTTAAACATAGAGCTGTAGCTATAACACGGCTGACTGATCTGCTTTGATTGCTTGTCAAGTCAACTTTAATCTGTTTAACAAGGTAAAAAATGTACGCGCTCTAGTGGGGAATTGAGCAAATAAAAGCTTTGTTAGCAAAATTAATTAAGTAATTGCATATTTCCAAAGGGTTTAACTCACCTGCTTCTCTGAGTATTAGCAGAGTAGCTGTGCCCTGAGGTGGAAAGGCCCCCAAATGTTAATACGATAGCGATTAGTGACATGTCATGTACTCGTGAATTTGTTAGTAACGCTCTCCTATGTACACAGGTCAGACATGTACGGCTCATCAGCCTTTCATAGCTCCTACAACTCTAGCTGTGGCTTGGCCTGTAGCAAATAGGCATCAGGCACAAGGTTCTATGAGATGGTAGAACACTAAGGAAAATAGGTACAACTAAACCGAGATACCAAACATAATTATTTCAATTAGTAGTGTTTAGTTAGCCAAAGGCAAATTCCTCACACCAAGAATCCTGATATAATCAGACAGAAAATCCCCATCCCAAACTCGAGACCAAGTCAAGAATTACTCCAAGACAGTTTCTTTAGAGACACGTGTTGGATTGATGAAGGGGATGCCACCAAGATTCTTTTTATTGCAAGGTATAGAAGTATAGAAGGTTGATGGCATAAGGAGACCATACGGTCCATCTAGTCTGCCCTTATGTATATACTGTATGTACTCTTTATCTTAAGATAGATGTGTGCTTATCCCAGGCATGTGCTCACTCACTGATTCGATTTTTCAACTACCTCTGCTGGAAGTTTGTTCCAAGCATCTACTACTCTTTCTGTAAAATAACATTTTCTAACACTGCTCCTGATCTTCCCTCCGACTAGCTTCAGGTTGTGTCCCCTTATTCTATCATTAAGTTTCTTCTTAAAATACTTCCCTTCTGAACCTTATTCAATCATTTCACGTATTTAAAGGTCTCAATCATGTCCCCTCTCTCCCTTCTTTCCCCCAGACTGTACAAATTAAGTTCTTTAACTCTTTTGTTGCCAAGCACGTAACACCTACGTGCTGGCTTGTCTGGGCCTTAAGTGCCAAGTACATAGGTGTTACGTGCTCGACTTTCCCCGCTGTTAGTTAAAAAAAATAAAAATGAAAAATACCACGTGGGGGCTCGGATGGCTCCAGGAGAGCCCCCGGAATAAGCCCCCCCCCCCCCCCCCCGCTTTGGCAGCAGCAGCTGCTAACTGTAAAAAAAATAAATAAAAAAAAGACATTTACTTACCTGCAGTCGCGCTGCCTCCCGCCGAGTCTTCTCTTCACTGTGGGGGCCTCTGATCGCCCCCCCCAGCCTCTTCCGTGGTGAGGAGAGGGCAGAAAATGCCCTCTTCCCCCACTTCCTGGATCGCGACTGCTAGCCCTGCCCCCTGGGGGCGGGCCAGGTGACATCATTGTGATGTCACCATCAGCCGGCTTCTTACCTCCAGCACCTGAGACTCTGAATCAGTCTGCTCGGTGCTTGGAGCAGAGAGCAGAGGAGGAGGAGAGGTCTGTGATCGCCCCCCTCCCTCCCCAGGCTCTCTCTTCCAAACACGCAAGCAGACTGTCAGCGGAGATCCCCGGGGGACACAGGATCGTAGGTGAGTAAAGATCATTTTTTTTATTTATGTGTCTGTGTTTTTTTATTCAACATTTAACCCCTTGTGAACTGGTAAGGGGTCCATGAGACCCCTTATACCAGTTCACAAGGCTGGGGGGGGGGCAAGTCACCTGCCCTAGCGGGTGACTTGCCATTAACCCCCGGCACCCCCATTACCTGCCTCCCCAAAGCCCAGGGGGGGGCAGAAGAGCCCGGGCCCACATAGGCTATGTGGGCTCGTAGGCTGCAGGGTGGGGGGGCCACAAAAGCTGGCCCCCCCACTCTGTGCCTACGAGCCCCCATAGCTGGTCCCGGGCTGGTTACTTTGGGTAAGGGGGACCCCACGTCATTTTTTGGGGGGATTTTAGCCCGGGAGGGGGGACCCTATGTCATTTTTTTTTAATTAACCCCTTGTGTTCTGTCATCCAGCAGCTATAAAAGGCTTCCAGCAGGTGAGCAGAAGCCAGTGATTGCCGAGGGAAACAGTGCTCCAGGATGGATGGGAAGTATTAAAAAAAAAAAAAAATAATAATATTTTTTTCTTTTTGCGTGTGTTTTTTTTACATTTAACCCCTTGTGAACTGGTAAGGGGTCCATGACCCCTATACCAGTTCACAAGGCTGGGGGAGGTGGCAAGTCACCTGTGACTAGCGGGTGACTTGCCATTAACCCCTGGCACCCCCATTACCTGCCTCCCCAAAGCCCAGGGGGGAGCAGAAGAGCCCGGGCCCACGGGCTATGCGGGCTTGTAGCCTGCAGGGCCAGGGGCCACAAAAGCTGGCCCCTGTGCCCTGTTTCTACGAGCCCTGCATTGCTGGATGCGGGCTGGTTACTTTGGGTAAGGGGGACCCCATGTCAATTTTTTTTTTTATTTTTAAGGGTTTTTAATCCGGGAGGGGGGACCCTATGTCATTTTTTTTTCTCGATTTAACCCTTTGTAACGTGGATGGTAGTTGTATTTTATTTGTAAATGTTATAAAGTACTTGTTTCAGTTAGGGGGGTCTCCTGGGCAGGAACGGGGGGCTACCGATAAATATGTGGTACCGTGGTACCGTATTTCGGTAGAAATGGGGCTTTCACATGCAATATGCTTTTCCTTAATAAAATAATTTTTTTATTTAAAATAAAGGAGTCAATTTTCTAAAAATGTTTTTATTTATTTATTTTTTTTTTTTACTTAATATTGTAAAAAAACAAAATAAAATTTACAAACGAGACATTTCGTGTTAAAGCCTAAACTCTGCTGCAAAAATTATAAATATAATTTTCCTGAAAATTCCAGCAAAAATGGCGCAAAACATGGCGCAAAATGGGGAAAAATTACCTGCCAACAGAGGGTGACAAAATCTCAAGTAGGCTGGCAATTAAAAGGGTTAAAAGTAGCTATGCATGTTGGGTATTGTTCTGGTCGGGGGACCTTGCGCTTTCAGACTTAGCTTGTTTTTTCTGGTTTGCATATTTATATTTTAGGAAAAGGTGTTTTTTATTCAGCTTTTTTATACATTTTTTAGGCAAACCCTGCGCAACCAAAGAATTCTTTGAGGGATTAATTCCAGAAAGATGAGCCCACTACAACAAGCTGGGTACGCTTAGAAAGCTTAACATATGTTCTTTCAGGGAATATATGGTTTATGGGGGATATTCCAAATGTAAAGGGTTGTTTTGGTTGAAAAATCGGAAGGTGCGCACTTTGTCTGCAGAGCTGAAATTTTCAAGTAAAATTACCGTTACGCACATGCTTTACTTTGGGGTGTTTGGCAACTCTTCCCTTGACAGAACCTATGCATGTTGGGTGTTGTTCTGTTCGGGGGATGTTGCTTTTTCAGATTAAACTTGTTTTTTCTTGTTTGTATATTTTATTTTAGGAAAATGTGGCTTTGATTCTGCTTTTTTATGCTTTTTTTAGGGAAACTCTTTGCAACCAAAGAATACATTGAGGAATTACTTCCAGAAAACTATGGGCACATCAACACGTCTGGTACACCTAGAAAGCTTGAGGTGTGTACTTCCAGAGAATATATAGCTTGTTGGGGGTATTTCAAATGTAAAGGGTTGTTTTTCTGGTAAAACTGCAAGGTGCACATATTGCATAGCATAGTTATATTTTATCTGAAAATCCCCTAAAGCGCTATTTCAGTTTGGGGGAGTCTCCTGGGCAGGAAAGGGTGTCTACCTATACATATGTGGTACCGCTGTAACCGGGAGAAATTGGGATTTCACACGCAATAAGATTTTATTGACAAACTTACATTTTTTATTACAAAAAAACACTACAAATTGTAAACAAATAATTTTTTAAAATTTTTTTTCACATATTTCACCGAAAAATATTGAGAATACACCTAAAAATTACAAACAAGACATTTCATGTTAAAGCCCAGACTCTGCTGAAAAAAACAATATATCATTTTCCTGGAAAATCCCTAGAAATCCTTTCAAAAATCACAGTTGAACATGTGTAGCGCAAAATAGTGAAACATGGTCTGGCAACAGAGGGTGACAAAAGCTGCAGGTAGGCTGGCAGCAAAAGGGTTAAGTCTCTCCTGATAAGTTTTAAGTTTAAGTCCTTCTACCATTTTTGTTGCCCGCCTTTGGACCTGTTCTATTTGAATAATGTCTTTTTGCAGGTAAGGAACTGCACACAGTATTCCAGCTGTGGCCTCCCCAGGGCTCTATACAGCGGAATAACAACCTCCCTTCGTCCTACTGGTGATGCCTCAAGCTATGCAGCCAATAAACCCGCCTGGCTAAACTGTCCATTCATTTTGCCGTTTTCAGTAATCAGTTTCCCTAAATCTCTTTCTTCAGAGGTCCTGGCTAACACAGTACTGCCTATACGGTACTCAGAGCAGGGATTCTTTCTACCCAAGTACATGATTCTACCCAAGTGCATGATATGCTACCCAAGTGCATGAGGTGCACGAGTTCACAACAGCCACGGAGGTGCATGAGTTCACAACAGCCACGGAGGTGCTAGGCTATTTTTCGGTCTTCTACCACCCCAC
This sequence comes from Gastrophryne carolinensis, assembly GCA_027917425.1. Taxonomy (NCBI): domain Eukaryota; kingdom Metazoa; phylum Chordata; class Amphibia; order Anura; family Microhylidae; genus Gastrophryne; species Gastrophryne carolinensis. Next base: position 378,662,443 of record CM051238.1, read on the forward strand.
TTCAAGGCAGTACAGTGCGCCACTTGTCCTGAATGGAGGTTTACACAAAAAGAGAATGCATCCAATAGGATCTCTGGGCCCACTCTCATGAGGTTTTTATACCCTTTGGGGAAGCGAGGCCAGAGGGGCGGGGAGGCTGAAGTACTATACTGCTCTTCTCAGTGGAAGGGGAAAGCACACAGATAAATTTAAGAATATTGTTCTCCCTGCTGTCCCTCTTGTCAAGGGGAACCCACACGCTGTGCTCTGAGAGATGAATTCTGGAAGTGCATGCTGCCGCCGTTTCCTCTGAGAATTGTCTTCTGAGAAATTTTTCTTCTGAGAAAGTTAAGTAGCGTGCAACGTTCATACACCACTGTATCAGTTTTTTCCAATCTCAGATTGACAGAAGAATGGAAAACTCTGAACTGATTTGTTGGTATGGCAAACACCACAAGACAGGCTGCTGCCAGCTTGAAATTTAAGATAGGCTTCTCTCTGTCTTGGCATCTCTGGGGAAAGGTTTTGACAAATTACCATTCAAGGCAAACACCTCATCTGCAATAAAAACACATTTTTGAACTTTGCGCTGTGATTCCTCCTCTGTCTGTCTCCTTAGTGAGGAAATTGATTTTAATGGCTTCTTTTTCTTATCAATGTGTAATTTGGACACAACTAAAATACAGTCTAAACGCACTGTAAAGTTTGTCCCTGTTGTCCCCAGGAGTAATTTCTTGTAACTGTAATTATAAAACGCTGACCAGTGCCGGGAAAATACAGTGGCAAAGGTTTCAGGGGCTGACACAGGCCGGCCAATACCTAGTGCAACAATCAAAGCTAAATAAGATATCGTTCTGCACAGCGACTGCTAGCGCCAATGTAGTCCACAGCACAGCACCACAAAATAGATGCTAAATGGTGCACATCTTAAATGAGACCCTATATTTTTTGATAATTTTTTAAGCATTTTTGTTTTTTGATCTAAGGAAGAATAGCCTGTCTTTTTATTTTTTAAGTGTATCTTTTCAGTATTTTTTTTTACATTTTTCCTTAGATACAATGTTTGTCCACTTAAGCGTCATTCCTTACAGCAAGGAAAGTGGCTGTTTTTTCTTGGCTGTTTGTTCTGCTTTTTACAAAAAAAATGGGGTCCTCCCCCCAAAGCCTGCCAGCCCAGGCATCAAGCTTGTAACCCAGGGCTCAGAGGCCACACTATTGGCAGCCCCTCTACCTGCAAGTTACCAGCCCTTATGCCCTTTGGTATGGCCTTGGAAGAACCCCATGACCACACCAATGAGCACTGGGCTCTTCTGCACCCCCTGATGCCCCAAATGGGGGTGCGAGTAGCGTGTAATTTTACCGACATTGCACCCCCCGGGCCATGCTGACTCCTGACCATGGTGAACTGGTAGAGGGGTCCCCTGGACCTATTACCAGTTTACCCCAAGTGAAAAAAAAGACACCACACCAAAATATTTTTATTGTTGTTAATTTAATTTATACTCACTCAGCCATTTTCCCGCTTCTGTTTCCCGCCGGGATTCGGGCGCTGTCTTCTCATCCTTCTAGGTGTAAATGTAGCGGTGCTAGCTGCCAGAACCTGACAGCTGTGCCGCCATTTGGGTGAAGAGGGAACATAGCGAGGGACTGAAGTGAGGGCCGGGGGAGCCGGGTTTTATACATCATTGCTGATGTCACAGAAGGGGAGTGTCCTTGAGGGGATTTTCCCATGCCACCGTTCAGTGCCAGGAGCAGGCTTGAGCCCTGGAGTTACAAGTCCTTATGCTTGGTTTGCCGGGTTTGCAATGCTTAGAGGGGGGGGGCCCAACACATTTTTAAAAAACACATTTTAAACATGTTGGGGATGAGGTTAAAATTTAAAAATATTTCCTGGAAAACATTTATGGTGAGTAAAACTCTCAACTTTTACACCATTTAACCATTAAAGTGATTGGCAAATCAAAAGTTAAAATATAAATACCAGTAGCTTACCTTACCAGGTACTCCAATACTCCAGCGCTCTCCTTCCTGCTATGTCAGTTTCCTTAGTGTGTTAATCACTTCCTCATTCAGCTTTCAGTTTCGACCCCGCTGACCTGGTCCTTCAATCAACCTTCAATGGACCAAGAACGGAAAAGCCCCCCACCCCCTTCCCAGATGTCCTGATTGGCTTCCTCTCTCTGCAGCTAAGAAACCCCACTCTCCTCTCTAGTCACACTATGTGCTGGCAGACTGGAGACGCTCTTAGCCTGCAGCATCTCTCACCCCCTTTTTCTGTTCACACTATGTGCTGGCAATAATGACTAGAGGCACAACAATGCACTTACTTTTTTACTATGGTATATGTAAAGCACGCAGTGTGCTTACATCACATCGCTTTTGCCACACTCACCTAATGCTCTAATACTTTTACCAATGACTTAGGAAATACAGGGGCTTTTTAAAAAATGGATTGAACAGTGCAACAGTGCAATGTTTAGCCTGAGACAATGGGATAATAAATACCTTTCAGGAGCAGGACATAAGCCTCGATTCAAAGACACATTCGTCCGGACTTCCGTAGCTGTCTGTGAAAGTTTGGGTGGGTGTTTTTTTTTTTGCTTTTTTTGTTCATTTTTCATTCGTACCAACGTTCGGGAAAATGCGTATATGCGCTTTCGATGAACGGAAGCAAATCGGATTATTTCCGTTAGTTCGGATCATTTTCCAAACAAAATCTGATATTTTTTGTTCGTTCAGATAACTTAGTTGTTGGGATGGGCTTACGTCTGATTCAGAGAGCTGATTTCCGACGGGCCACCACCCTATAAATCCGTTTCATTTCCGATCCACTTACGGGACCTTTGAGGGCTCGGATTGCTATTGTTGAACATGTTTTGCGGCTATGTGGAGGAGTCTGCGCGCCTTTAGCACCAAGGCATTGCATCTATCAGCATGGCCGAGGCCATAAATTGTATAGCAATGCTGACCTTAATTAGTCCTTAGCATGTAAACATTTATTTTCCCACACATCCATATAATTGCTATATTTTTTTAGACTTATGTCCTTTGTGAATTATATTTGGATTGTTGAACTTGAATCTTAAGTTGTTGTAGGAGTTATTGTTTTAGTCGGTTACCTTTGCTTTGTGTAATTATTTTATATTTGGTTGCAGGAACCGCAAGATGTGCCACTCACACAACATACAAGCAGTGTTTGGTCCAGCTATGCGATTCCTCAGTGTTCTTGCAGGGCATCCAGGGTCGTCCCATAATGCTTATATATTGCAGAGCTCCGGCTTATTTCTTCAGTTTGAGTCAGGAGAATTATCTGGTGGATGGCTCCAGGGTAAGTTTGCTCACGTTCCATCAATCCATTTTCACTGTATGGCAATGAATATAGTTGATGACTCATGTCTTAACCTATGGCTGTTTTTAGCCCTTGATGACATGTTAAACAATATTGTTGCTTACAATGTGTATTTTATGTTAGTATTTTTAAATTATCTCAGGGGATTCTGGATATCCACTCCTGCCTTGCTCCTGATGCCTGTTCTTTGCCTGCAGAATGCGGGCCAGGGGTTCTCTAATCGGGCACTATGCAAAACCCGGGCCGTGGTGGCGAGGGCCCTCTGGCTTTTGAAGTCCAGATTTAGGCGTTTGGACCGTACGGGGAAGGGGGGGGGCACTGCAGTATGATCCCAACAAGGTTATACCAATATTTTAATTTACGTTTTTTTAACAGGGACCACACGTGCCAGAGTGGCACAACTGAGTGTCAGGGTCCTTCAGTTGGTGGGCGAGATGCAGGAGCTGCGCAACTCGTTGGGGACCACAGATGAAGAATAATGTTATGTGGCCTGCCATTGCTATGTATTTTGTTTTTTATAAAATTTTGTGTCATTTCATTTACAAAATACATTAACACAAAACTAATGGGCCCAGAAATATTTAAAGATGAATATTCACATGACCGAAAAGTGATTTGGGTAAGTTTTAGGGGGCTAAAATGAAAGAAGAACCTAACCGCGAAGTGGTTTGGGTGAGCTTTAAGGGTCCAAAAGGGAAGATGGAGGATAGTGCTAAGTGATTTAGCTAAACATTGTAGTAGAAGTGAGGGTGGCAAATATGTAGGCGAGCACTTTAATGAGTTAAGTTTGTAGTGCGCAGGCACAAGATCGTAAGGATTTCCGTCTGGACGAATATTTATTGAAAAAGGGAAACAGAATCTAATGGGAAACGTAAAGGATTCGTGGGAGGATATGATGGGAAAAGGGCAAAAACTAAAGCCTACATTGTAACATGTGAAAATTAAATGGAAAAGTCACGCTCGAAAATGACATACTCGTATTTGTAATCTGCCATACGAACGGACGGAAACTTTACAGAAGGATTGCATTGCATGCATAGAATCGCTCGTACACTCATATGAGAGCGGAAACATTTAAAAAAAAAACAGATCGGCACTAAAACGGATGTTTTTTTTTGTCTCTCTGAATCAAGCCTATAGTGCAGAAGAAAAATACCATTTTGTGAAATACTCACCTGTAAAATGGGTATTATAAGTATGTCACACACCCCGCTTCAAGATATCCATAACATGTGGGTAATACCGACCTGAAGAGGGCGTTCTGCAGAGATGATAGCAAAAAGAAAGCCCCTCCCTGATCCATAAATACCTGGGACCTCCCACTCATTACCCAGTATAAAAAAGCAGTAAGGTAAGGGATCAGGAAGAGGCAAATATAAGTTAAAACAACGCAAAGTTCACAATATAAAGGATCCAGAATACAAGAAGGGCAGTTGAAGCGGGGTGTGTGATATACTTATAATACCCATTTTACAGGTGAGTATTTCACAAAATGGTATTATTCTAAGTATGTCACACACCCCGCTTCAAGATATCCATAACATGTGGGACATCCAATAGCAGTGTCCATAAAAGGGCGGGGATCCAAAACAAGGCAACAAGGTACAACTTAAACCACAACAGCTTGCAGAACTTTGCGGCCAAAAACAGCATCCGCTGAGGCCCGAACATCAACCTTGTAAAACTTGGAAAAAGTGTGAACAGAAGACCAAGTAGCGGCCTTACAAACTTGCTCAACAGAGGCCTGGTGCTGAAAAGCCCAGGACGCTCCAACCGCACGAGTAGAATGAGCAGTAACACGAAAAGGGGGACTCCTCCCCTTGGCAGAATAGGCCCCAATGATGGCCTGACGAATCCATTTACTAATGGAAGATTTGGCAGCAGCCAAACCTTTCCTAGGCCCAAAGGGCACCACAAAAAAAGCATCAGTCTTACAAAAGGAAGACGTAACCACCAGATAGTATTTCACAACGCGAACTACATCCAAGGAATGCAACGCCCTTTCCTTGTCGTTGCTGGGATTAGGACATAGAGAAGGCAGAACAATGTCCTGATTCACATGAAAGGCAGAGACCACCTTAGGAAGAAAATCCGGCTTAAAACGAAAGACCACCTTGTCCTGATGCCTTTCGAAGTACGGAGCTTTTATGGACAAGGCTGCCAACTCAGAAACACGCCTAACCGAAGTGATAGCCACCAAAAAGGCCACCTTTTGAGTAGGTGAAGACAAAGCGACCTCATTCAAGGGCTCAAACGGAGGACCCTGAAGAGCAGAAAGAACCAGGTTCAAATCCCAAACTGGAACAAAAGGCTTCCTAGGAGGCCGTACATGCGTAACTCCTTGGAAAAAAGTCTTGACCAAGGGATGAAGTGCAAAGGACCTTTGGAAGAACACCTGCCCCTTCAAGGTACTAAGTTGAAGCCCCAGATCCAGACCATGTTGAAGAAACTCCAGGATCCTGGAAATGGAGAACTCCCGACAAGAGAAAGACCTACTTTCACACCAGTCAATATAGGACCTCCAGGTCCTATAGTAAATAGTAGAGGAAGAGCGCTTCCTAGCGCTAATAAGAGTCTGAACCACCGCGTCAGAAAGACCTTCCTCCTTCAAGATGGCGGTTTCAGCAGCCACGCCGTCAAAGCCAGCGAAGGTAAATTGGGATAGCGTAGCCGACCCTGGGTGAGCAGGTCCGGCAGTAGAGGCAGAACGAACTGATCCTCTGCCAGCCTTACCAGATCTGCGAACCAAACCTGCCTTGGCCACCTTGGCGCCACCAGAATCGCCGACGCGCCCTCCATGGCCAGCTTGCGCACCACTCTGGCTAACATTGGAAACGGAGGGAACAGGTAAAGAAACCCCAAATCCCTCCAGTTCAGGGACATGGCATCCACCGCCAGGGCCAGTGGATCCTGCGAGAGAGACACAAATACTGGAAGCTTGTGATTGTGACGGGAGGCAAAGAGGTCCACCGCCGGGAACCCCCACCTGAGGCAAATCGAGCGAAACACCTGAGGACTGAGGGACCACTCCCCCTGACGAGAGGAAGACCTGCTCAGAGAGTCCGCCTCCGTGTTCTCCACTCCCGGAATGTAGACTGCTGAGATACACGGGACGTGGCTCTCCGCCCAGTCCAGAATCAAAGACACTTCCCTGAGGGCACTCCTGCTGCGAGTCCCCCCCTGGTGATTGATGTAAGCAACCGCCGTCCGGTTGTCCGACCGGACCTGAACTGGCAGGCCCTGCAACTGATGAGTCAAGCGAAACAGAACCAACCTGATGGCTCTCAACTCCAGAACATTGATGGGCTCGTGAGCCTCCTGTGGGCCCCACAGACCCTGAAACTGGAGGTCCTTCCAAACACCCCCCCAACCTGACAGACTGGCATCCGTGGTGACTGTTTCCCAACACGGCGCCAGAAAGGATCTGCCCTTCAGCAGATTGACAGACCCCAGCCACCATTGCAGGGATCGACGAACTCGGGGAGTCATCAGGAAGGACTGATCCAACGATAGTGGAGACTTGTCCCAAACCTTCAACAGATGAAGCTGAAGCGTCCTCGTATGAAACTGCGCAAAGGGAACTGCCTCGAATGAGGCCACCATTAACCCCACCAGCCTCATCCCTAGCCGGATGGCCAGATGAGGGACCGACAAGAGAAGCCGAACTAACTCCTGAATCAAAAGAACCTTGGCCTGGGGCAGAAACACCCTGGCCTGCGAAGTGTCCAGAGACATTCCCAGAAAGGTCACAACTCTGGACGGAGAAAGGGAAGACTTGGGGGGGTTGATCACCCAACCGAACCTCTCCAGAGTGGACACCACCAACCTGGTGTCCAACTCCGCTTGGTTGAAGGAAGAGGCCATGATCAGAAGATCGTCCAAATAGGGCACAATACGGACACCCTGCACCCTGAGCAGAGCCATCACCCCCGCCAGCACCTTGGTGAACACCCGAGGAGCCGAGGTGAGCCCGAAAGGGAGTGCCACAAACTGAAAGTGCCGATCCTCCACCACGAACCTGAGAAACCTCTGGTGTGCCGGAAAAATCGGAACGTGTAGATAAGCATCCTTGATGTCTATGGACGTCAGAAAGTCTCCCTGACGAAGAGAGTGAATAGCCGAGCGCAGCGTTTCCATGCGGAATTTCCGCGGCCGGATGAACCTGTTGAGAAACTTCAGATCCAATATGGGACGGACCGATCCGTCCTTTTTGGGTACCGTGAACAGATTGGAATAAAAACCCCTGCCCTGATCCGAGGGGGGCACTGGGCAAATGATAGCCATGTCCAGAAGATTCTCTACTGCCACCAGGAGTCCCTGCGCCGCCAAAGGCTCCGAAGGCATCCGAGACCTGAAAAATCTGGAAGGGGGGCGGAGCTCGAACTCCAGCTTGTAACCGGAAGACACCACTTCCCGGATCCATCTGTCCGAGACCTCTTGATCCCAGACCTGAGAGAAGTGTCGCAGCCGTCCCCCCACCCGCATGGGTGAGGGCGCCCCCTCATTGCTGAGCCGGCTTAGTAGCCGGCTTGGGCTTAGAGCCCCAACTGTATCCTGGACGGGCACGTCCTCTGCCCCTGCTCCCAGAATCACCTCTGGAAGAGGGGAAGGCAAATCCCCTGCCAGATCTGGCCCCACGAAAGGAGGGGGTAAAGGAAGGCGCCCCCCGAAAGGGACGGCGTTGTTTCTTGCGTTGAGGTAACCTACCACCCTTGGTGACAGAGTCCAATGTCTCTCCAAAGAGCCGTAATCCAACAAAAGGTAGAGCCGTCAGTGACTTCTTGGACATAAAATCGGCCGCCCACTGGCGCAACCACACCGACCGCCGAATAGTCACCAGCAGAGCCGACGTCCTACCACACATCATCAAGGCGTCATCCAAGGCTGTTAACACAAAAGATAAAAACAACTCACACCGTTTAAGGCTAAGGAACTCTTCACTACCAGGACGAAGCCCGGAGGAGGTCAAGAGATCCTTGACCACAGATCTGGCAGCCAACACCATTAGCGCCGAAGCGCAAACGGGCCGCATGGCTGACCCAACGCTAGCAAAACCATGACAAGCCATCTGGTCAATGCGTTTATCCTCTCCATCCTTGAGGGTGGAACAATCAGGTCTATTTAAAACAGAGGAGTTGGACAACTCCAAAACCGGTGCATCCACCTCGGGGGGGGGGGGGATGCCCAGCGCTTAACCGCCTCCGAAGGGAAGGGATATTTCTTATCCCACCCCTGAGGAATGCCAGGGAGCCGAGCCGGCCTGTCCCATTCCTTAGCAATAATTTTGTCAAAATGCCTTTGCGTAGGAAACTCCAAGCGCGGCCTGGATTCCTCAAACAACTCACCCTTCTGCTGTGGCGCCTCCTCTGGAGGGGCAATATTCAGAACCTCCAACATCAGAGCCAGAGCGTGAGGAGTATCCGAGAATCTCCCCAAGTCACCAAGCTCAGCATCAGCGCCAAAAGACTGCTCGTCGTCCGAAATATCTGAATCCTCATACACCTCCCCTTCCTCTAGCGGGGAATAATCAGACCAATCCAGATTATTAACCTCATCAAGGTCATCCACCGGCGGAGCCGGCGACAAATGCTTTCTCTTAGCTGGAGCCTTACGGGCGACCGAGCTGGAAATAATTTTCTCAAGATTGGCCAATCTGTGGCGCACATCTCAGATTGCAGCTCCCTGCCCATGACGACGTCACATGGGGTGCGTGTCAAGGTGGGAGGAGGAGATGAAGCGACCGGCGGTGCTGACCCAGACGCCTGGGGTTCGGACTGCCGCGTAATAGTTTGCTGTGCACAAGGTATACACAAAAGCACATCGTCCCCAGTAATGGATACCCCACACAACATACACTTCCGGGGTTGCCCCGAAGGGGTCCCGAGCCCAGTATCCGGGGATGCCTCCATAAGGTGAACTTTTAGTAGTCGCTATGACACAGGGAATTACGCCAATAAGCAACCCGGGATGCCCCTTTAATGTCCCGAGTGGGAGGATTTATAAACAAAAGTGAACCCAGGGATCTAGGACCGGGAGAAACCCCCTAAATACTAATGATGATCCTCCTGATAAAACCTTCGCCTGAAAGACAGAAAGGAACCCAATAAATGCCAATATAGGACCAATAAAGGAAGTAAAGCTAGAATAAATAGGGCCCACAGGGCCACTCACAGATCCGTATGGAGCAGGAGCAATGGAGACCTTGGGGCGTGGTCAACGCGGACCGCGCGAAGAGCAAAGACCGCCCCCTTCCTCCAACAGTACGGAGCCGAAAGCTCCGCATCGGCGACAGAAGCAGAGGGGGGCGGAGCCGGGGCGACGCGCCGAAAGCCCGGCCCCGCCCCCCCTCTGACGAAGACGCGAGGGGAGAAGCTCCCTCCCTCACAGCCTACTCAGCCTACTCGGCATGCGGCGGCGCCGGTCTAAATGACACAGCAGGGAGACACAGCCACAGGCAACAGGGGGCCGGCCGCGGCAGCGCGCCGCGGGCCGGCCCCGCCCCCCCATAAGTGTGTGAGGGGAAAGCTCCCCTCACAAGGTGAAAGGACCGGCGCCCCGGCCGTAATGGCGGCCGCGGCGCCGACACAGTACAAGCACGCACACACATACACCACACAATACAGTGCATAGCATAATAAAATGACTAAAATGATTAAGTACTAGCCCTAGGAAAGAGACCCCCAACCCCCACTGTGACCAAAAGGAGGACTGTAGAGGGACCCCCCAGGGGCAAATACCAAGGGACGGGGCATCCCAAACCGGGATCACCAACCCGGTGTAACCGTCTACCCTCTTATTTAGGGTCTCACGGGGGAGCTCTGCTCCTAAGCACCAGAGGTGCCAGTATACCCTCGCTCGGGCCAGCAGCCAAGACTGTGGAGGCATGTATCTTAAGGACTATTCAGGGAAAAGGGGGTCCGAGCGGAAATAATAAAAAAAACAGGCCGGGAGTTACCCCGGCTACCTGAAATCCCCCTGTGCAAGGAGGAGGCATCATCTTCTGACTTGCTCGCCGTCTGCAGAGATGGAAAACTGGGTAATGAGTGGGAGGTCCCAGGTATTTATGGATCAGGGAGGGGCTTTCTTTTTGCTATCATCTCTGCAGAACGCCCTCTTCAGGTCGGTATTACCCACATGTTATGGATATCTTGATGCGGGGTGTGTGACATACTTAGAATATAAGGACAAATGAAAATAACAGAATACTTAAACACCAGACAGAAGCTGCATCACAGCAATAACATCAGCAACATGATTTATTAAAAACCCCTGTAGCTACACTGTGGTGTCACATCATTATGATCACCAACTAATATCCAGAGCAACCGCTACAGAGGTGTACATAGGTTTCACAGGACCCCATAGCAAAAGTCATAGTGCCCCCATTTTGATCAAACACAAATGTATAAATATTTTTTTGTCTTGTTTAATAACAAAAAGGTAAACTTTGCCCAAAAGATTTGAAAGTAGGCCAAAACCCGTGATTTCACTATCCCAGACTTTGGTCTGTCCTCCTCCAGTTTGGGATGCCCCACCGTGTGAATGCCCCTGGATAGCTTTGGTAGTTGCTGAGCAGGAATGTTGGGGGATCGTTGCTGGGCAAATAAAAAAGCAACATAATATAGACCCAGGCCTGATCGAGCCAGCTTGACGTCATCTGCATAGAGGGATACGGCAGCCAGTTCAGCCTGGTTGGCAGTTGCATTTGCCAACCACTGAGGGAAGTACTTCCCTACTACATAATGCTAAGGGTGGGGTTTGAGATCAAAGCACCATCCCACAATCTAAATCTGGTGGTGCAATCCAAGCTTGTTAACTAACCTCTTAGGGACTAAGCGGTGCTGGACATCAAGTGTGCGGCCGTGTGTCTGGTTTAAAGGCAATGCCCGCCACTGCCCCAGCCCTGTTACTCATAGATAACAGTGTGATAAGGGAGGACAGGGCTCGCAGGCCATATCTCATGACATGGCGGGCCAGAGTTTGGCACGGGTGTGTTAACAGTATTAGTGACAACTTGTAACAGTTGTCACTATAAGGTGTATCCCCCCAAATTGAAAATTGTAACCTTTGGCTGGTGTGAATATGAGGCCGCTAAAGTCTAGGCACTTCCTCATTTTTACAAAAAGTGAAAACATTTCCTGTTTATTTTAGAAATGTCATTAATAAGCACAAAAAAGGATGAATTCATGCCAGGATACAATTGAATATACAAATTCTTCATAAACCATCTCAATATTGCCATGTTGCCATGTGTTCATCCTCTTAGAATACATGGGCAGACATGTTTGCATTTACTGTGAGCGCCCTATGATCCAATGTCAATGTCACCTGTGGGATTTTAATACAGTTCCCTCATTTCGAATATGTAAACACAAACTAAAATAGAGTATTTCCATCATAGCAGTATAGGAATTGTCCCATTCGCCAGCACGCTCTTGCTGGGCCCTTTAAGAGTGAGGAAGGTCTTGTCCTAACCCAGGTACAGCCCCCGTCAGATGGTTCCCCGACTCTCCTAGTCCCAACACGACAGATGGTATCACCAGCGGTACAAAGGATTTTCCCCCTGCGTCACACTGGCACGTTTGAAATGCGCTTCATAGCTTGGAGCGTACCCGTCACTTCTGGTCTACAGCCTGAAGTGACATAAAATGCGCCAGTCCGAGTCGGCGTATTCACCCCCACTAACTAGCTCTATTGTGAAAAGATTTCCATCTTTATGTGGGACAGTCGCACTTTGAGGCCCACTCTCCCACTGAAAACTTTGGAAATACCTAAATGTCCCACCAAAAGCGGATTGCTGGATGTCTGGGTGCTTTACAACTGCTCTGACTCTTGAATAGTTGTAGTGGAATGTAAGGCCTTCTGAGCATTGGCTCAATCACCAACATCTTTTATGGACCAAATATTCCTATAGCATGTGACCCGGACCAAATCCCACATTTTTAACTAGCATTCCCTGAATTGCTTGCCCCATAAAGAGTATCTTTTGCCAATTTTTAGTGCTTCTGCTTCATTCTAATCCCAGAGAATGGCCTGTTTTAGCTGTAAAGCTCAGCTTCCCCTATTCATTGCCATTGTTGTGTGTGGCAACGATGTCATTGCCACACCAATGCAATGACTAATTGCCTGCCATCTTACAGAGAGAGACAGCAAAAAAAAAAACTAGACCAAAAGAAAAGAATAGCTACTGTCATTAGTTTTAAACGGATTGAGCTGCTTGTCATTTCTTCTCATTCCTTCTGCTACTGTCATTACAGCATAACCAGTATGACCAGTAAAATCAATTTCCTAAATGCTCCTAGGGGCAGCTCCAAAAGAGCCAAATAAAACCTCACTTACTTGCACATCCACAATAACGAGGGCCCTAAAAATGGGCAGTTTGGCTGGACTGGCCCTTTAACTGCCCAAAAAATAGGCAGAATGTAAGTAGACCCTCCACGGCCCATAATTATTAGGCAGAGTGTAAGCAGATCCCCTTGAGGGCCCACAATTAAAGCAAACTAAAACCTTGGTTAACACAGCCCTGTAATCTAAAATACTCTGGGGTCAGCGAATGGGCCACACATGCAACATGGGATTACTGGATCAAGGTTACCATCAGGTGAACTAGTGTAGCATTCAAAATCCTACGTTTTGCTCCACTTAATAAAATCAATAGTGTGATTGGGCCCCCCAAACAAATAACAGGCAGATGTGAGTAGGACCCCCCCCCCCCCCCCACAGGAGGACTGCAAACCTCCCCCATCCTTTTCACAAAACAAAGCTGAAAAAAGTAAGCCAGTTTCCCCTGGGGACAAACAGTAGTTTTTCCTTAAACTGGACCTTCAGCATGATTTATTGAAAAGCCCAAACCCTTAAAAAAAACGATTCCCCAGCATCTAAAGTTAATATATTTTAAGTTTTTAGTCACTTACTTATTATTCTTTCCCCCACTGGGCTGCAACTCTTTTCAGGACTTTAGGATATGGGCGCCGACATCTTGACTCAGAAGCATCACACTTACTGAGGAGAGGAGAATGGGATAAAGTGCAGGGGAGTGAGTTATAGCTGTGCTTTGCTCAGACAGAGCAGAGCTGGGGTCAGGAAAAGGTCAGCAATCCCAGAATGCAGAGCAGCACAGTCAGAGGGCACTTCCTGTTTGCAGGCTGCCTGATGTTCCATGAGCCGCCATCTTGGATGTTTAAAGGCTCATAACATGCAACAGATGCAGGTAGGGTGATTTTTAATGTGAGCAATCTGTATGTACAGGGTGTGGGAAAGATATATGATAGAATCTTATTCAGAGTGAAGGACCGCTTTAACCCGACTAAAAATGAAACCAGAGCAAAAGACATATTTAAACCGTTATAGCGTGCTAAACAAAAGTTGTGTGCATCTGGATAGCACACGTCCTGCCATTAAAAGATACTTACCTCCTTTATTTGCATGAAAAATCCTGTTTTATGTCTGTAATGGCGGCCCCTGTGGCTGGTACAGCAGAAGCCCACTGTGCCGGCAATCCAGAAGCTCAGCTCTCGGCGCCCCCACAGGTGTAGACTGCTCATGCCCAGCTGGAAGGAGGCGGCTTAGCGATGGCCCATTGAGAGGGCACACGCGCCAGAAGCGGCACATGCAGGATAGCCGCCATTACAGACATAGAACAAGAATTTTCATGCAAATAAAAGAGGTGTGCATTTTTTTAATGGCAGCAATCTGGATAGCGTGGGTGCTAAATCTGTATGATAACGGCGGTTCCTGGACACGTGGAGGCTGATTCATTACTAGCGCCAGGTACTGGCAGATGAGCGTCTGTAGCGAAGCGCTCAGAGCGACCGCTAGTAGTCGCTGTGATTGGCTATGGTTTCGTTGTTACCGAGAGCCTCAGTCACTGGCTGGCATTGATGAATTTGATGTGTGAGTCGCTAAAACACCAGTACAGCGCATACTGTACTGGTGTTATAGCGACTCACACATCAAATTAATCAATGCCAGCCAGCGACTGAGGCACTCGGTAACAGCGAACGGTAGCGGCTGGTCAGTGTGAGTGACTCAAACCATATTATCAAAAAAACAGCCTCACACAGCGCCGGCGCTCAAAATTGTGTCGCTGTAGCCCAGAGCGCCAGAAGCTGTGTGATTAAAGCCTGTTTTTGAACACATATCCACCTGTAGCAAAGCGGAAACATATGGAATTACATTGTTATTACATTGTGGCATTAACACTTTAATACCAGACCTGAAATGACATTTCTGCATAAAAATATAAAAAAAATCAAAAAGTTTTCAAAAATGACTTTAAATAGGCCAGGAGAGGTCACACAATGATTCGATAAAAAAATTAAAAAATTAAAAGAAAACCCAGTTTAAAGAGAAGAAGATTTAAAGTGGACCAACACCCAGGATTTTGACTATCCTGGGTCTTGGTCCACTTCGGTGGGGCAACCCCGATCGGGGTGCCCCGCTGTGTGAAACCCCCCCGATCACCCTAAAAACTCACCTCTCCCCGCGCCGACGGACAAGCGATTTGACAGCCGCTTGTCCGTGGCTCCTCCGCCGCCGCCTCCCGCGCGTCCCTCTTGACGTTGGCTAATTGTGAGGACGTGCCACCCCCCCCCCCCCCCAGGTGCACTATCCAGAGGCAGAATGTTTCCTTTTAGGGTGTTTTTCCTGTTTAAGAGTGCACCCACTCACCTGGTGAATAGTATAGCGGCCATCCCAGGGAGTTTCACACAGTGGGGCATCCCAAATCCCAAAGACTCCAGGCTCTTTTCACAGGGATTTAGGCTCAATGGCATCCCAAAATGAATACAAAGGCAACTGTGTGAGCAATGATGGGGCCCCAAGCACCAGGGCTCACTCAGGTTTGGTTATGCATCTGTCTGCAGCGGATTCTCACATCCCAAAAAATGCATCTCAGATGGATAAGAAGATATAAACCAGATATTAAACTGGACCAACAACTGACATAATTGACAATGCACAGTAACAGCCCAGCAGCACTTTCTGTTTGCAGGTGGCCTGCAAATGCATGAACTGCCATTTTGTTTGGAAAATTTACTCCAGCAGGAGTTAGAAAAAGGGAAATACATTTTTATGTTCAGCAATGTAAATTGCTCCGGGGAGGGATGCATATGAGCACTGTTTGTTGTGTTGGTCTGGTTTAAGTCATTTGTGTCTGTTGGTCCGCTTTAAAGTGGACCAACACCCAGGGGGGATTGGCCCGGGAATCTATAAGATTCCCGGGCCGATCAGATCCCTCCCCGCGGGGCATCCGAAATCGGGATGTCCTGCGGGGTGAAACCCCCCAGGAAGTCCAGAAACCTTACCTTAACCCTGTTCCAACGGCGCATGCGCGGGCCCTCTAGCAGGGCACGCACCGTTTGTGAATGGCCGACGCGGGCGCTCTCCCTGTTAGAGGGAAGCGCGAGACGCGGCCTCCAGCGCTCAGAGCCGCTGTGGTTGGACGCCGCTTGTACGTGCAAACCACAGCGGCTCTGAGCGCTCTGACTGGATGAGCGCCCGCGTAGGAGCGTGGTGAGGTGAGTGTTTCCAGGCGTTCTGGGGGGTTTCACACAGCGGGGCACCCCCGATCGGGGTGCCCCACTGAAGTGGACCAAAACCCAAGATAGTCAAAATCCTGGGTGTTGGTCCACTTTAAGGTTTTATGAAACCCAAAGCTTTCTAAGGGTGAAGCTGGAGAGACATATATAAGGGCTGATACAGCATCGTGAAAATTTTTTCTCACTTAATAAAATAAACAATAACAATAAACAAATATTGAAAACTATTTGCAGTTAAAATGGTGCTGAATTATACTTAGGAAAAAAATCATGAGAATACGTTTTTACTCTAATGAAACATGAGAAACGAGGATACTCACGGTGCTGAATCAGCCCCATAGTGAATGACCTACCTTTTTCACACTGAACAATTTGCCCCTACACGCCCGCTTAACTGTGTCCCACCATTTGATGGATTTCACCGAGGAAAAAAATCATGAGAAAAAGTTTTTACTCTAAATAAACACGAGAACGAGGATTCTCACGGTGCTGATAGCCCCATAGTGAATGGCCTACCCTTCTCACACTGAATAAGTTGCCGCGTAACTGTGTCCCACCACTAGATGGCATCCGCATCCTCGTCAGTGGAGCTAGGTGTATTGGGTGTAGCAAGATGGCGTCCCCCACCCACACCGGAAGCCGGAAGCGTACGCGGAAGTGTCCACACATCACAGTTTACAACTATGGAGTCGCGAGCAAGGAGCGGAGCTCTCCTCCTTATCTGCCTGTTGGCAGTTGTGGTTTCGCTAGGAAGGGGTGAGAAGAAATTACTATTTACATTTAACTCTCTAATGTCTTTGTGGACGTGAGCGTGCGGCTGTCACTTGTGTACATGTCACAGTTCCGCTTCTGCTTCCGGCCAGCGTCTCCCTGCCATTGTGCTGTGCCCTACTGAGGGGCAGAGAATGAGCACAATGGGGGGGAACCGAAGCGTCCTTACGCTTCTCCCCCTCCTGTATTCTTGTTCTTCCTCCAGTTTTTACCAGCAGAAGGTTTCTACGCTTATTGACCTGTCTTTAGAATAACTCAGCAAAACCAAATCCTTCCTGAATTAGCTAAAGTGGAAACCTGAGCTGGTATTTAGGTTACCGAGTGCCTTGCTGCATATAAAACATGGAGTTTAATATAGAATTAGAATCAGGCACGCCTTGTTACACTTAAAGTGGACCAAAACCCAGAATTTGCACAATCCTGGGTTTAGGTCTGCCCGATTGGGGTGCCCCGCTATGTGAAACCCCCAAGATCTCCCGCATCAACTCACCTCACCACGGTCCTAGGGTGCATGTGCGGTCGATCGTCCAGTCAGTGCACTCGGAGCCGCTGAGCTGTGCACGTCTGAGCGACGTGTTAGGTCAGTGGTTCCAAGCGCGCTGGCGGCTGCATCTCCAGCTTCCTTCCCTTTAAAGTGGACCAACACCCAGGATTTTGACTATCCTGGGTCTTGGTCCACTTCGGTGGGGCACCCCCGATCGGGGTGCCCTGCTGTGTGAAACCCCCCCGAACCCCCCGAACTCACCTCTCCCCGCGGCGACGGACAAGCCGCGGACGAGCGGCTCCTCCGCCGCCGCCTCCCGCGCGTCCCTGTTGACCCGCGCGTCCCTGTTGACCCGCGCGTGCCCGCGCCGGCCATTCACAGACGGCCGGCGCGGGCACGCGCACGTCTAGAGGGGTGCGAGGGAGGCGTCGGCGGCCGGCCGCCGACGAAACTAAGGTAAGGAGTTTGGGGTGTTTGGGGGGGTTTCACCCCGCGGGACATCCCGATCTCTGTCCCACGGGGAGGGAGGTGATCGGCCCGGGAATCTTATAGATTCCCGGGCCGATCACCGGTGGGTGTTGGTCCACTTTAACAGGGAGCACACCATTTGTGAATGGCCGGCGCGGGCACGCGGCCTACTAGAGGGTTAGCGGGGATGCGGCCCTCGCATGCGCCGTTGGACCGGTATTAAGGTAAGTCTAGTGGGAGACCTGGGGGGGGGTTTCACACAGCGGGGCATCCCGATTTTGGATGCCCCGTGGGGAGGGAATGGATCAGCCTGGGAATCTTATAGATTCCCTGGCCGATCCAGCTGGGTTTTCATCCACTTTAAAGAGGAACCTCAGACCTTTGATGATCCCTCCCCCAACCTTCCTCGCTGCCTTTTAGATGTTGGTGTTAAATAAAACGCAGACATCCAGCAGTATTCATGGCCCCTTTCCACCCCCTTCCAACCCCTCCCCCCCCCTTAGCCGTCCCAGAGTGAAGGCTGCAGGCTTAGCCGTCCTCTCTTGAAATGTCCTGCGCCGCTCCTCAGATCTCTTCTGCGCTGGGTGTAATTGCAGCCTATGCAATTACACTGCACATGCAGAAGATCTGAGGGGCGCCGCAGTGCATGTTGGGATTCCAAGATGTCGCTGCCCGATGGAGGAGTGAAGTGATGCCGTAGGCGATGTGACCGGAGAGTTACGTTTAAATTGCCTATTTTCTACTAACTCCCCATGACCTGTAATGTTCCTCTTTAAAGTGATCAAGGTGCCCCGGGGGAAAGGACCCTAACCCAGTATAGTCAAAATCCTGGGTTTTGGTCCTTTCCCCCCGGGGCAACCCCCAGATCGACGATACCAACTCGCCTCTTCCCTGTCCTATGGCGCATGCGCGGCGGCTCGTCCAATCAGCACACTTGGAGCCACTGTCGTCTAAGGCCAGCGGCTTTAATTGTGCTGGCGGCTGCATTCCCCACTTCCCTCTAACAGGGAGTGTGCCCGTGCCGAGGGATAGCGGGGATGCGGCCGCGACTCGGGCATGTCCCATTGGACCGGGAAAAATGTGTATGGGGCGACCTGGGGGGTTTCACACAGCGGGACACCCCGGTTTTGGATTCCCTGGGGGGAGGTAATCGATCATTCCCGCGTCAATCGGCGTAGGTTTTGGTCCACTTAACACAATCTTTGATGGCAAGCTCATAGGTAACACAAGTGCCCCCAAAACCCTGGTCACCCACATAAATAAAATGTTTCCTTTTTGTTATTGTGTGTGGTTGGCATAGACAGGGCGATCATTTTACAGGAATATATGGCTGGTAATCACGCACAATAACTACTAAACTTATGACTTTTTTGATAGATTAGCATTCAGCTTGATCACCAAAGTTATCTAGGCCAAATCCACAGCGAAACTCCCTTACTCCATCCAAAACTAGTTTGGCAGAGCCCTTATTGTACAACAGGTCAGCCATGCATGTCATTATAGCAGGAAGACGTGTTAGACCAGCAGATAAAACAATGCATTGCCCCACAAACAATACTTATAGCCTTGATGATTTACAAGAATGTTGGGGAGTGTAATCAAGAGGTAATTTCCTCAATTATCTTTTTATCACTGCCTGGATAGTCCCTTTAATTCCATCCTAAAATCATAGATGTCTTATATGCCAACTGAATATCTTGATTTTGGTCAGTGATTAACCACCCTGAAAAACTCTGAAACTTGTTGTCCTCGTGCTCCCGCAGCACTCCCCAAGCCAACCTGATCCTGATGGGGGGATCACAGGGCAAGCACGTCCTGCCATGTTCATGCCCTGTTGCAAACCCTATAGTCACATCGGCAGCCTAGGTGCCTGTTGCTTAGAGGTGGGGATTTCCTGCCTAGATTTTGGTGTTTTTCTGGTTGGTTAGCAGTGGACAGGCATCCTAATTTGCAGTTACACAGAACCAGTTAATTCTGGAGCTGGTTTCCACGAGTTACAGGCTGTAGATTCTCCTCACCTGGCTTACCCAAAATTTGGGAAGGAGGTTAGCTCTATCGGAGCTCTCGCATCATAGAACCGGTTAGCAAAGAGAGGTTGAGGATCTGCACTCTTTATGATTAAAATTCGTCCTATATTAATATAATATCAGTAAAACCATGTCCATACAAAAAGCAGCCTGTAAGGTGGCGCCGGACACCCTTCTCTCTTAAGCCAGGTAATCCCCAATCTCCACCGCCTCTTCTGCCTATAGACAAGTCCCCGCTCGCAGGAGACGCGGATTATGCCTCTCCAGACTCGGTTACCCCCAGGACTTAGTTGGCGCAAAGATTACTAGCTTAAGGTGGAGACGGATGAACGGCAGGGTATCCCGAATATGGATGCCGAGATGAAGATTGGTTTAAAGGTGGGAAACCAATCAGGAAGGTCCAAAAACAAGCCGAGGTCAAGCCGGGTGGTCACAGAGCGCGGTATCCAAGGGGTCAAGCGAAGAATTGTCAAAACGAGCCGAGGTCAAACCAGGTGAGCACCAATACGCAGTATCAGAGGGATCAGGCAAAAACGTAGTCAGGACAGGCAAAGGGTCAGGGCGGGCAGCAGACAAGGATGGTCAGAGACGAAGCCGAGTAGTAACTATCAAAGCAGACTAGAAAGCACACCCTATTATCCAATGGCTATAACGGGCACTGGACAATGGGGCAGCATAGTAATAAAGGGAAGACTGGCCAATGGGAAGGGGGAAATGGAGAAGGAGAGGGAAGTGTGGTGATTGGTGCGACTGAACCTATCCAATGGGAGCAGTCCCAGGAACTGGACCTGCCCAGGCCAGACGGGCTATCCAGTCCCTGGGCCCGTCTCCCACCAGGACAGCAGACCTAATCAAGCTTTACACTCGCCCCCGGCGGATGCGCTGGGAGGCATATACTGAGCGTGCTCGCGCGCGAGCACGTGAATGGCCGGGCGCGCTCCCAGCCGGGAGAGACACAGCCGCGCCGGCAGGGGACACCACGGGGCCGCCTGCCCCCGCCACACGGCCCGCAGCGAGGCCGCCGCGCCCAGTGCCTCAGAGCGGCGCAGAGGAGCAGCAGAAGGACGGGGCCGCGACTCGCCGGAGGACGCACCGCGGGACCGAGGACGGGAGGCAGGTAAGATTCTTACACAGCCTCTATAAACAATAATTACCAGAACCCATTGCAGAAAAATAGGGATCCTCTGATGCGTTTCAGACTACTGTAGGTCCTTAATCATAGATCATAGTACCGGTCCCCATACACTGTCAAGGAAGGGGGTTCTATTCCCACATTTTCTTAAAACCGTCCGGGACCTACTGGATGATTTAAGTCTGAAGCACTTAAACATGTTACTTAACTTAAATAACATAAAAGATTTTCACAGTCAGGAACCTCCTGACTCAGGATGATTCGATGATCAGTATCGATCTCCAAGATGCCTACTTACACATGCCCATTTGGCCAGGTCACAGCAGCTGCGCTGTGGTTCTAGGCAGAGACTCTCATCACTTCTAATACAGGGCCTCCCCCTCTGCATTTCATCCGCACCCAGACTTTTCATGAAGGTGTTCATGAAGGAAATTCCTTGGATGACCTTCTGGTGACTGGGAGATCAGTGACAAGTCTTACAGAGCATCAGTCTGACAATGCCACTCCTGCAGAGTCTGGGGTGGATTTTAAACAGGGACAAGTCAGTCCTGTTTCCATCCAGACTTTGCAAATTTATGGGATACTTAATAGACTGATTATTCTGCCAACTGTAAAGCAAGAAAAACTGGTCAGAGAAGTTCAAAGCTTAATCAGGGAAGATCAGGCCCTTCAGAAGAATCTTAATGATCTTAGGTTTAATAACTCCTACCATCACCTGGGCACAGCTTCATTCCTGGGTGCTACAGGGCTTCTTACTTCAAACCTGATATCACCGACCAGATTCGGTAGCTTCCAGAGTTAAAAACTCTTTTTTGGTAGGTGGATCCCGCAATCCTGCAGGCAGGATGCCTCTGGAAGCAGACAGATCCTTTAATTATTACCATGAATGCTAGCGGGTGGGGATGGGGAGCACACCTGGACCTCCACCACATACAGGGATCTGGTCCAGGGAATTGAGGTGCAGATCTTTAAATTCAAAGACAGAGTCGGACAACATGACGACCGTAGCCTATTTAAATTGTCAAGGGGGCACCAAATCAGAAGCCTTACAGTCCCTTGCACTGTCCCTTCTGTGGCATCTCCACCTCTGGATCAGATCCCTTTCAGCAGTCCACTTAAAGGGATCCCAAAACTCAGTAGCGGACTTTCTAAGCAGGACTTTGGTCAGGCAGTCAGAGTGGATCCTAAATTCAAAATGCCGTCACTTTTTCTTGCTTTGTCGGGGGTACGAAGTCCTGGGAGTAGAAGCCCTGGCCCAGCCTTGGAGATTTTGACTCGCCTATGCCATCCCTCCACCTCAGATTGGAACAAATCAGAGTAATATTAATCGCACCAGCTTGGCCAAGAAGAAGCTGGTTCACAGTTCTAACAGCAATGGCTCCAGAAGACCCATGGGAATTTCCTCTAATTCCAGATCTGCTTACCCAGGGTCTGGATCATGAATGGACAGTACTGAGTAAGAAAGGCTTCTCTCATAGAGTAGTCATGACGCTCCTAGAGTCAAGGAAAATGACTACAAGAAAAATCTAAGCTAAAGTGTGGAAACGTTCCTAATCATTCTGAGAGTTGAACAATTTGAAAAAAAGACACAGTGCAACTATACTTGAATTTTTACAGGAATGCTTTGAACAACAGTAAGTACTCTAAAGACTTAGGCCTCAACCTTATTGGTCTTCCTAGACAGAAGACTGAGGAACCACTCTTTGATTAACAGACTCTTTATTTCTATAGCTGGAAGAAGCCAATATTTTGTAAAACGATGTCCTTCCTGGGATTTAGTGTTCCTGTTCCTCAGGGGGTTAGCTAGACCCCTCTTCGAACCTTTAGAAGATGTCTCAGATAAGTTCCTAACCATCAAACCAGGGCTTCTTCTAGCCCTAACCTCAGCCAGATGGGTGACCTACAGGCTTTATCTATCCGAAAGCCTGATTGTACCATCTTTCCAGCTAGAATCATTCCCTTATAACTACCTAACATGTCTTCTACCTTTCACCGTTCACAGGACATAACCATTCCTTCCCTGTTACCAAACCCAGATAATCCGTTAGAATCCACACAAGCTATTAATGTTCACAGATACCTCATTACCTACTTAGAACTTGTACAAGACTTCCGTAGGTCGGATAGATTTTTTTATATCCTTTTCGGGAAGGAATAGGGGCCTGGCAGCATCTAAGGTAACCCTAGCCAGATGGATTAGACAGGCAATATCCCTAGGTTACACACACATATGGATACCATATCAGGGCCCACTCTACTAGAGCAGTCTCACATCAGGGGCTTCAATTGAGGAAAGTTGCAAGGCAGCCATGTGGTCATCTCACCACACCTTCCTCAAATACTACAGGCTACATTTAATATTTTGGCTGCCTTGAAGGATGAAGGGAGAAAATCCCTGTTAGTTTTACCGGTAACGGTACTTCCATGAGTCCTTCAGGACGGCCCTTATAACCCTCCCTATACATTAGGTCCTACGGTTCACCACCAATTAATACTTGTTTAAACTGAACCTTCAGCATCATTAAATGAAAAACCCAAACCCTTTAAAAAAATATTTCCCAGCATCTAAAATATATTTATTAAAAGCATCCTTCGGGCAGCATACGCCTGAGACCTCTAGGCTCCTCCTACCAATTTGGAACACCTGACAGAATAAATTCTTGACTCCTCCGTCCATTCCACAGTTGTTTTCGTGTTCCTCCATGAGGTAGGAGCCAGACCAATAGCTCCTGGTCCGGTTGGTCTAGGTAAGTATTTTCCGGTGCTATGGGCCTGATTTTGCAGGGGGTCCATTTCTCGGTCCCGAAGGTTTTTTTCCTATGCCTGGGGCCCGGGATACCCTATGGGATTTTAGGCCAGATCCCATTCTTTGATTTTAATCAAAGGGGGATAAGCAGTATTTTTACCCTCTTACTGAGGATGACCTCTTGGAAGAAGCCGGGGTGGCCGGACCCCTTTATATGATTATGTAAGAATTATTTTTTATTGGGATGGCAGTTTGGAATGAGGATCCCTTGGATTTTACTCTGGGATTCTCTCTGGTGGTGTTTTTTATATTTTTTATATCATTTATCTATGGCAGTCCCGGAATGAAGTGGTTGCTCTGGAATCTTTCCAGCTTTTATTTTGGAGTCTTTTTTATTTTTTTTGACACTTGCGGCATATGTACCTTTAAGAGTCAGGGAAGAAAGGAGAATGACGCAATCTCTACTTTTCTTCCCCGCCTGACTCTAAGATTACACAGAGGGTGCAGTACCTGCTCTCTGGAGGTAGGCGATCACGTGCTCTCCTTCCGGGTTCTCTGTCGCCGAAGCGTCCGCATCATTTTCCGGCTGCTTTCTCCACACTGCCATCCCGTCGCCGCCACCGCTGTTGGAAAAGGGGGATTTTCTCTCCTTTAGGAGCATCTGCGCTCTTCTTTCGGGTAGGTGGATCCCGCGCACGTTTTCCGCATTTTTATTAGGATTATACAGGAAATTGATCCTGGGCTTCTTCCTTCCGGGCTGCTGACGTCACATCCCAGCGCCCGGGGGATTCTTCCTGCTTTCCACAACATGTACTTTGCCTTAAAGGGCCAGCACAGTGTGGATTATGTATGTTATGGCCTCCCCTTCTGTGTAATATATTGAAGGGTTAAATTGCTAATTTGCTCCTGCCCTATTTAGGTGGACACAGGATGCATTTCATTTGGTGCCTCATGACCAGAAGCATGGCAGACCACATGGATGAGTTTCCTATTGATCCTGGCTGAAGATGTACCTCTAGTGGACCAGGATTCATCCAATTTGCCGCCAGCTGCCAATTCTGGGAGGAGGAGGCCCAGCTCTGCACCGGTAAGTCATTTTCCTTATTTGTACCTTAAGGGCATGATTTTATTTGAGGGTTATAGTCTAAGACCCCGGATAAAGCTTCCAAATAGGTACCTAAAGCCTCTTCATCCATTATACGAAACTTTCAGATTCCTACAAATAACCCCTTTGCCAAACCTGTACAGACAAGGTGGTTAATAAGAAGCATAATGAGGATCTGATGCGGATGATGAAGGAGCTCAAAGATCAGATTTCCTCCTCATCTATGACCCAGAGGGCCCCGGATAAGGCAGATAATCAGGTTGTTTTTTTCCTAACCTACAACAGGTCCCTTTTGACGCTTCCCTATTTTCTAGCCAGATGGGGAAACTTCTTTTTTCGTCACTCAGGATTCCTTTATGCCAGAGGAAGAATCTGAGGAAGGAGAGATCTCTTCCCCAGAGGAGAAGGACGAGCAGGCCTCTGGCTCTGCTGCTCTGGGCAAGGCAAGGTATTTGTTTCCTCCTGGAGACTTACCTTTTATTCTACATATGATTTACTTATCTATCGATAGAGGAGATAGTCCCCGGCCCTAGGTCCAATCATGATGGGTTTTATCTGGATTTGGCTCCTGACTCTTCCTATTCATTTCCTTTTCATGGTTAAAGGACATGATTTTGGAGCAATGGAAGGACCCTTCTAAGAAGGTATTCAGTCTCGAGGTCTTAAAACGCAGGGATCCTTTTGCGGAGGAAGGCTCATTATTGTGGGAAAAGTGTCCCAAATTGGATGCCCCTTTTGCTAAGATCTCTAAAGGAGCAGGATTAGCTTTGGAGGATTTTGGGGTGCTTAGTGATCCCCTGGATAAGAAGATTGATTCACTGCTCAAAAAGGCCTGGCAAGTAGAATCTAGTGTCTTGAGACCTATTTTTGCATCCAATTGTGTGATCAGAAATTTAGATTTCTGGCTTCAACAATTGAAGGACTGTCTTTTGGAGAGGACTAGTCTGTAGGAAATGTTGAAGGCCCTACCTATGCTTTTTTCAGTTACGTGACGGATGCCATGGCTGAATCTATCAGATTGCTGGCACAAAATAAGGCTGTGACCAATTCCGTGCGCAGGCTTCTTGACTGAGGACCTGGTCTGGGGATACTGATTCAAAGGTGAGACTTTGTGCCATGTCCTTCAGGGCAGATTGTCTGGTTGGTTCAGATCTGAGTAAAGTTTTGATATGACGGCAGATAGGAAGAGATGTTTTCCGCCTCGTCCCAAAGCTCCAGCTAACAAGATATTTTTCCCAGGAATACTTTTAGGCGCTCCTTTCTTAATAGTGATGTCCCTAAAAGATCCAGGGGATCTGGATTTGGAAATACGGCCGATAAGGGGGACCCTGCTTAAACCGGACCTTCGCCATGGTTTATTGAAAACCCCAAACCCTTAAAAAAATTATTCCCCAGCATCTAAAACTAATATATTTTAAGTTTTTAGTCACTGGGCTGCAACTCTGTTCAGGATTTTGGGATACGGGCGCCACCATCTTGACTCAGAAGCATCACACTTACTGAAGAGAGGAGAGTGGGATAAAGTACAGGGGGTTGGTTATAGCTGTGCTTTGCTCAGACAGAGCAGAGCTGGGGTCAGGAAAAGGTCAGCAATCCCAGAATGCAGAGCAGCACAGTCAGAAGGCACTTCCTGTTTGCAGGCTGCCTGTTGTTCCATGAGCCGCCATCTTGGATGTTTAAAGGCTCATAACAGGCAGTAGATGCAGGTAGGATGATTTTTAATGTGAGCCATCTGTATGTACAGGGTGTGGGAAACATATAAGATACTCTTATTCAGGGTGAAGGACCGCTTTAAAAACCTGGGGGTACCTTCCTCCTCTACCTCTTCTACTGGAGAGGAGGGTTTTTAAAGGTTCCACTCAGTCTGAAACCTAATGGTCCAAACACGAGGAGCTATGATGCCATGTCTCGAGTTGGGGCCTGAATACCTTGTGTTGCCCCTTTCCATTCCAGGAGCATAAGAGGGGTTTCATGTGGAATTTACTTGTACCCCCTCAGTCAGAATCTTGGTCTCCCCTATACCCGTGGGTTGGAGGATCGATCAGATATTCAGAAGTCTGCTAAACTTGGAAGCCAGGCGAGTCATATTCCAGTTCCCGTCACCAGCAAGGAAAGGGTTTATTCCTCTATCTTTCTGGTGGTGGAGGCTTTGAAGGGAGATTTATTCTGCTTTTTAGAATCTCAATCTCTATGCTCGATCGGACATTTTGATTAGTTTTAAAACATTGAGAGACATGCTTCCACAGGGTTTTTTTCATGGTCTTAATAGATCTGGGGATTGCCCGAGAGGTTGCTATAAGCCTTGGGCTAAGTCTTTTTTCGGATTAGCAGTAAAGACAGAGCGGGATATTGCGCTTACAATTTATTGCTTCCCTTCGGGCTGGATTCAGTCCAAGAATTCTGCAAAGATTTTGGGGCAAAAACTTCGGACATATCGGAGACTGAGAGGAGTCTGTTGCGACTAATCTGGACGATCTGTTACCTTTTTTTGTACACTCAGGAACAAGATGCCTTAGAGCCTCGGTTACATATTCAGAGCTGTTTTTCAGCTGGATTCTAAACCTTTAGGGTTTTAGTCTGGTTCCCTCTCAGATAATGAGTTATGGTCGGAAGTCAACAACTTCTTCTGACACTTTTCTCCTTTCTCAAAGGATTTTGGCCCTTCAGGAAATCGTGATTCCTTTGTGCCAGTTCAGCACCTCCAATAACACTAGACATGAGGGTGTTAGGACTGTTGACATTGAACTTTTCCGCAGTGAGGTGATGCCACTTGTCTTAAGTACTGTGAGGTACATGTCTTGAGCAGCTTGTACGGCTCCCGGAGTGAGTGGGAAGATATATTTCCACGTCTCGATATCTGGGACCCCAAAAGGGGGGTTGGTTTACTGCAGATACCTCTGCGTGGGATTAGAGAGTCGTGGGAAGGATTGACAGATGCAGTTAAACTATGCTACGACTGTAGCATACATTAACCATCAGGTGAGAACGAGGTTCATCGCTGGATGGGGGTAGCATTGAAATCCTTTTTGGATTAGATGAAGACCTGAGTCTCCTTCAGCTATGTCCTGTAGGATTGTTGCATCATATGGCAGTTTTTTTCTGAATGTCCTCATTTGAGGGAGTCGGCTAGTGGTAGGTCAATTCTAGGGATCGTTCGGATCTATATTATTGCTTCAGCCTGTAGTCACTAGCTGACCAAATACTTTTTTCTGGATCCGGCAGTTGGGGCGGACACCTCAGCCCTTGCACGGTATTCCAGTCTAGCCTATGCACTTTTCGGTTACATGGTGTTATCCATTCGGGTCCCTAGGCCGTCTCTAATCTAGACCGTCTTTTTTTCCCTAGGTTGTCTTTAACCCTAGGTGGCCTCTAACCCAGGGCCGTCTCTAGGTCATGGGCTTTTTTTCTAGCCTAAGGCTGTCTCTAGGCACTAAGGCTGTCTCTAGCCCTGGGTTGGCTCTTGCCCTGGGCTAGTTCTTACTTTTACCCAAACAATTTTTGGGTTTAAGTTATTTCATTCAGGATCAGGGGTTCTACCCTTTGAGCCTTTTTTTCCAGATCCAGTATTCTGAGAATGGAGCTTTTATGATTCTGATCGGATTTTCTTAGACGCTAGGAATGATCCTTCTCTCGGTGCTGAGAAAGATGCTTCAAAATGATATTCTTATACACATTTAGGGAGGCCCAACTGTGGGTTCATGGACATTGTAACTCTGAGTAAGGACAGAGGGTGTTCTAGTCGACTTTTTTACGGGATTTGGCTTTCTAGTTATATCAGGCCTTATGGTATCGCATCTCATTTGGCAAGAAGTGATGCTACATCTTGGGCTAGCAGGCGAGCTAGTGCAGCCGCGTGATCCTCAGCAAGGTGCTTTTTTGCTGGACACTATCGATTAGATCTGCTGTCCTAGAAGGATCAGTCTTGTGGCAGGGGTATCCTCCATTCTATTCTTCCCACCCAACGAGGTAGTACTCGCCTATCGCTCAGGCGTATGCTGCCCGAGGGATGTTTTGAGAAAACTTAAGTTAGGTACCTGGTAACTTTTTTTCTAAACATCCATAAGGGCAGCATACGCCGGCTTCCCTCCCTTATTTTTTCTGTGGAGTTGGTTTATGTATGGGTTATAGATTGGAGTTGTGGGTCTGTTTCTTTTCTCTCTTTCAGATCTCTACAACTGGGGAATGGAGGGATTAGTCAAGAATTTATTCTGTCTGGTGGTCAGGTGTTCCAAATTGGTAGGAGGAGCCCAGAGGTCTCAGGCGTATGCTGCCCTTACGGATGTTTAGAAAAAAAGTTACCAAGTTTTAAGTTTTTAGTCGCTTACTTTTTATTCTTTCCCTCCCCCCACCCCCCGCTGGGCTTTAACTCTGTTCAGGACTCTGGTATACGGGTGCCGCCATCTTGCCTCAGAAGCATCACACATTGAGGAAAGAACAGGGGTGAGAAGTGTAGGGGGCTGGATTATAGATGTGCTTTGCACAGACGGGGAAGAGCTGGGTCAGGAAAAGGGCAAGCTTCCAAACAAGGGAGGGAACCCACCTCCCTATGATCATCAGCAGGGACATGTAAAAGTATACTTGGAACGCAGTGGTTTGTGTCAGTGCACACTGACACCGGAGAGGCATCACAAGTCTATCTTTATGTCCCTCTTCCCATCTACTTATCTATATGTCCCTCTTCCCATCTACTTATCTATATGTCCCTCTGCCCATCTATTTATCTATATGTCCCTCTGCCCATCTATTTATCTATATGTCCCTCTGCCCTTCTATTTATCTATAGGTCCCTCTGCCCACCTACCTATCTATATGTACCCCTGCCCACCTATCTCTCTATATATCCCTCTGCCTATCTATATGTCTATCTATCTATCTATCTATCTATCTATCTATCTCTCCCTCTGTCTGTCTCATTTCAATCTATTTCTCTTGTCTTTCTGCCCATTCGACTATCTTTCTATCCATTAATCTGTAATTCTGTATCTATCTGATCTCCTTCCAAATTCTATTTATTGCTTATGTTCCTTTCATTTTTATCCTCCCTTTATTTTTTTTCTTTCTTCTCCTATGTCTGTTGCCTCTCCTTTCCCTTGGTGTTCTCACCCACTCCCACACTTCACACTTTTTTTTTCTTTTTACCTTTTTCATTTAATTTACTTTATTTCCCTCCTTCCTTGCTTCTTTCTTGTGTCTTATCGCGCTCCCTACTTCCCTATTCCTCCCTAGATTGATCCCCTACTTCTCTCCTCTCTTCCCATCTTGCCAATTTACATAACTCTTCTCCTTCCCCACTTCACTTGCAACAACACTCAAAATTTTGTGTTGTCATGATTTATTCAGTAGCGCATCACATCCTGCCTGTAGAATCTGAGACCCAACTCACCAATACTCACCTCAGCCAGGATTTCTTATGTTGGGCACTGGTTTGCCAGCATCTAATAGGGATTGCCTGACTGACAAACCTCACTGGCTGCAGGCAGTTAAATGGGACCATGGTGCAACGTGGCATCCTGGAAGAGGTATTAGCTCTGGGTAAAGTACTGCTCTGGCTTTTATTCTTAGTATACAGTACGTCCTGCTCCAAATATAATACTTAAAATCGGGTTATACTCCGCCAGATGGCGCTGGACTGCAGAGACAAATAGGCTCCTCCCGGCCCCTCAAATACCCGGGGACCTCCCACAAATCCCCAGAATTTCTCTGCAGTCTGGCTGCGAAGGACGAGAAATTGGCTCTCCACTCGCAGGTGAGCGGGGCTATTAGCCTGCGGCCCTGTAGGACTATTCCCACCCGTTCCACTAGTAATATGCCTCCCAGCCTTGGCTGCGCTGGTCGGGTGAGGGTAGGCAGCACCGCTGTTAGGTGCTTAGGAGCGATGCTCCACCGCAATCCCCCACCAAAGGGTAGGCGGTTCAGGCTTATGGTGAGCCTCTATGGGATGCCCCTCCCGCACTATTGCCCCTACCTATCGGTGGGCCCTATTTAAGTGGCCGCCATCCTCCCTCATCCTCCTTGTAGTCTTCGGGGAAAAGAGGGTGTATGTGTATAGATAGGTATGTTATGCATTCTGTTTTTT
This sequence comes from Gastrophryne carolinensis, assembly GCA_027917425.1. Lineage (NCBI taxonomy): Eukaryota > Metazoa > Chordata > Amphibia > Anura > Microhylidae > Gastrophryne > Gastrophryne carolinensis. The sequence goes on from CM051238.1 coordinate 378,693,119, forward strand.
TTACACTGTCTTTCACATGCCTTTATTCTTGTGTCAGCCGCCGCGCTGACTTGTCTTTACTGCATTTTAAATTTGCCGCCACCGCACGCTGACTTGGCTCCGCGCTTGGCGGTGGCATTACCTCAGGCACTGGTGCGCCATCATTGGCTGCTTGCCGTTCTGGCTTCGCGCTCTTCGGGGGGGGCGGGGCCCGTCTTTGGCGCATTCCGCGTCATCGCTGTTACTGGCCCGCCCCTCGAGGTATACCGACGCCATCTTTCCTTCTTGGTTGGCCTATACGCTACGGTCTCCTACCTACCGCGGTCCGTAAGTGCCCTCGCGGGCGGCTTTATTCCTTCACTTTGGTTACGATGTACTTAAGGTCTTGTCTGCTTATGTCTTTCAGGCGGGACGAACCCTTCCTGGCTTCTCCCGGCCCTGTTTTTAATATATTACTTATAGGCCTTGTAAAAATTATACTCCCACTTCCCTAGTGGGTCATTGGGGCATCCAGGGTTGCTATATAGCGTTATTCCCTATCGGCATATAGCAGCGCTATAATCACCATATGGAGGCATCCCAGGATAATGTGACCGGGGTCCCATTAGGACAAGACCGGCTGTGTGTAGCGTGTGGGCAGCCTCATGCTGACGCTGACAAGGCACGGGTCTGTGTGCCCTGTGCTGAACAGGTGCGTGCATTGCAATCTGGCCTGCCAGTGGCTGCACCTCGTTTCACTTCACCTACTCCCCCAAGCTTAAACCTCAGTCCTACTGAGTTGCATACTAGTCAGCCTGATGTGTCTTCTAGACTGGCTACTGTTGAACAGATTATTGCTAAGTCCTTAGCGCGTAAGGCCCCTGCTAAGAAGCGGCATTTGACGCCTAATGTTACTGTTTTCCCTATGGGAACTGAGGAGTTTATGAATCTTTGTGGCTATACCCCGTCTGATGAAGGGGAGCTCTTTTCTGATTCAGGCTCATCTGATGAGAGACCAAGGGGTCATGACGATTCTGGCTCTGACCTCTGGGCCCCGGATGACACTGACAGATTATTGACCCAGATTTTTGAGGTTCTGTCTATCTCTCTCCCTGTTGAGGCTCCCAGGCAAAGAGGGGAGCGTTTCCATACAGCAAAATCACGTCTGGAATTTCCAGAGCAGGCACATTTCCATAACCTTGTGCTCAAGGAATGGGAGCGTCCCAGTAAACTTCCCGGGGTTCCAAAAAGTTGGGATAGGAAGTATCCCTTTACTGCTGAGGTGGTTAAATGTTGGTCATCCCCACCCGAGGTGGATGCCCCGATTCTAGGGCTATCTAACACCTCTGTCATGCATTCCCCTGATTCTACTACCCTGCGGGATGCTGAAGACCGGCGTATTGATCAGCTGGCATCCCACGCCTTTGCATGTGCGGGGACGGCGCTGCGCCCGGTCTGTGCCTCTGCTATTGCTGCTGTGGCCACTAGAACCCTTATCAGGAATATGCTTGATAGTGCCGCTGATGATTTGCCTTGTGAGGTGTTTAATGCAGTCCAGTTGTGATGTTTTTGTAAATTTTGTCCTATCAGCATTGGATGACACCATCAGTATGTGTGCCAGAACTTCTGCCCTCGTGGTGGTTATACGCCGCTCGGTTTGGCTGCGCCAGTGGGCTGCTGACAACGCTGCCAAGAAGGCCCTCACTGGGTTTCCCTTTAAAGGACTCCGCCTGTTTGGGGACCACCTGGACCTTTTTGCTAAGGGAGGCAGGTTACCCCAGCGCAGGCGGCAATCTCGGCCCTTTTGGGGTCAGGGTTCCTTCTCCTCCCCTTACCGTGGTGCAAGACAGGGAAGAGGGGATTCTTTCCCTGGGGCCCAGGGAGATTTCTGGGGTAGAGGCAGAGGACGTGGACGTCTCAGGCATGATGGGGCGCCCTCACCCATCCGGGTGGGGGGACGGCTGCAGCCCTTCGCTCACGTCTGGAGGCTTCATGTCTCAGACCGGTGGATTCAGGAGGTAGTGTCCTCCAGTTACAAGTTGGAGTTTGCTGCCGTTCCCCCTTCAAGATTCATCAGATCCCGGATTCCTCAGGACCCTGTGTCAGCTCAGGAGCTAGTGCAAGCAGTGCAAGGCCTCCTGGAGCTGGGGGTCATCTGCCAGGTCCCTTTAAGAGAAAAAGGCAAGGGCTTTTATTCCAACCTATTCACAGTACTCAAAAAGGATGGTTCTGTCAAGCCCATCCTGGACTTGAAGATTCTCAACAAGTTTGTCAGGGGCAGGCGCTTTTCGCATGGAGACTCTGCGCTCTGCCATCAGTTCCCTGCGCCAAGGGGATTTCATGACTTCTGTGGACATCAAAGATGCTTACCTTCATATTCCTGTGTTCTCAGGTCATCAAAGGTTCCTCAGGTTCGCTCTGATGGATCAACACTACCAATTTGTGGCCTTGCCCTTCGGCCTCACTTCAACTCCCAGGGTGTTCACCAAGGTACTGGCTGGCGTGATGTCTCTGTTCAGGGCGTCTGGACGACATCCTCATCACTTCCCAGTCTCTACATCAGGCAGAGTTGGATACTCAGCTGGTGGTGTCCACTCTGGAGTCATTTGGATGGGTGAAAAACCACCCCAAGTCCTCACTGTCCCCTTCCTTGGTAACTCCATTCCTATGAATGAATCTGGATACAGTTCAGCCAAGGATCTTCCTTCCTCAGCAGAAGGTGGACAGTCTGATTGCACAGGCTCAGTCCCTCCTAGCTTGTCCCTATCCCTCCATCAGGCAGGGGATGCAGCTGGTGGGCCTGATGGTGGCATGCTTCGAAGCGGTCCCTTATACTCAGTTCCACTTGAGGCCTCTGCAACTTCACCTATTGTCAGTATGGGACAAGGACCCAGCGTCCCTGGACAGGGTCTGTGTGCTCTCCCCCTGGTCAAGAGGTCCCTCTTGTGGTGGATGGACTCAAGGATCCTGTTGGGGTGCAGATCCTTTCTTGCCCCTTCCTGGGAGACGGTCACCATGGATGCCAGTCTGTCAGCTTGGGGGGGGGTTTCTGGAAGTCCCTGCGGTTCCAGGGGAGGTGGGGCCCTCAGGAGGCCCACACACCTATCAATGTCTTGGAGCTGCGGGCGATCAGGTTAGTTCTGGCTCGCTTGACTACTCATCTTCGGAGGCCAATGTCCCCTGCATTTCAGCTGTGTACATCCCGGGGGTGGAAAATCGCCTGGCTGACTCTCTGAGCAGGGGGACCTCTCGCCAGGGAGAATGGTCCCTATGCAGCAGGGTGTTTCACTGTGTCACCGTTGGGGCCAACCAGATGTGAATCTGTTTGCGTCCCACCACAATCACAAGCTCCCAGCTTTTGTCTCTCTGTCCAGGGATCCTCTGGCCCTGACCTCAGATGCGCTAGCAATGTCATGGAAGGACTTTCAGTTCCTGTATGTCTTCCCTCCAATTCCCCTGCTGGGCAGGGTTCTGCACAAGATTGCCTTGGAAGGGGTGCCAGCAATTCTGGTGGCCCCCAGGTGGCCAAGAAGAGTGTGGATTCGCAGACGTGGTACAGCTGGCAGTAGATCAGTACACTCTGCCCTTGGTGCCAGATCTGCTCACTCAGGGCTCACTACGCCATCCCAATTTACAAACTCTGGCTTTGACGGCTTGGCTGCTGAAACCTCCATCTTGATGGAGAAGGGGCTGTCTTCCTCGGTTGTGGATACTTTGATTAAAGCTAGGAAGAAGTCTTCCTCTTCCATTTATTACAGGGTTTGGCGTGCCTACATTGACTGGTGTGAGTCTAAGTCTCTTCCCTGTCGTGTGTTCTCTATTCCCAGGATTCTGGAGTTCCTGCAGCATGGGTTGGTGATGGGGCTCCAACTCAGTACTCTGAAGGGTCAGGTTTCTGCCCTGGCTATTTTCTTCCAGAAGTCCTTTGCTCAGCACCCTCTGGTCAGGACTTTTTTCCAGGGGGTCACTCATGTGTGTCCCCCACGTAAACCTATGGTGCCTGTTTGGGATCTGAACTTGGTTCTGTCAGCCTTGCAGGGTGCTCCCTTTGAACCTGTGCAGGATGCTGCCTTGGCCATTCTTACGCTCAAGGTTGTGTTTCTGGTGGCTATTACTTTTGTCAGGCGTGTGTCTGAATTGGCGGCGCTGTCCATTCAGCCCCCCTACTATGAGAGACACCAGGACAAGGTGGTGTTTCGCTTCAAACCTGACTTTCTGCCTAAGGTAGTGTCTGCCTTTCATTTGAATCAGGATATTGTTCTTCCTTCTTTGTGCCCTAATCTTAGCAATGCTAAGGAGAGGGTTTTGCACTCTTTGGATGTGGTTAGGTGTCTGAAGTACTATCTGGTGGCTACTGCACCTTTCAGGAAAACTGATGCTCTTTTTGTGGTCCCTTCTGGTCCTAGGAAGGGTTTGGCTCCTGCCAAGTCTGCTATCAGCAAGTGGATTCGTCAGGCTGTGATTCAGGCCTACTCTGCTAAGGGGAAGAATCCTCCCTTCCGCCTTACTGCTCATTCCGCTCGTGCTATTGGTGCCTCTTGGGCTTTTCAGCACCAGGCCTCTGTTGAACAAGTTTGCAAGGCCGCTACTTGGTCTTCTGTTCATACCTTTTCAAAGTTTTACAAGGTTGATGTTAGGGCATCAGCTGATGCTGTTTTTGGCCGAAAGGTTCTGCAGGCGGCAGTGGTTTAAACTGCCTGCTGCTGTCTTTTTTTTCTTGGGGATCCCACCCTACTTTATGGACACTGCTATTGGATGTCCCGATTGTTGTAAGTATTATATTTGGAGCAGGACGTACTGTATACTAAGAATAATACAATTCTGATCCTGTATGGTGATTGTTATCATTGTTATAGTTGATAGTTGGGTTGTTTAATTCTCCCGGCTTCTTGTTAACTGCTTTTCAATGCTGGGTATTTGAGGGGCCGGGAGGAGCCTATTTGCGATGTCTCTGCAGTCCAGCGCCATCTGGCGGAGTATGACCCGATTGTAAGTATTATATTTGCAGCAGGACGTACTGTATACTCATAATACCAATTCTACAGGTGAGTAATCACAGAATTGTATTTTTTTTCTTTCCTTTTTTCAAACCGTCAGCAAATTGGTTGCTCTGTATCACTGGGATATTTCATCATAATTGTCTTTTATGATGTTAGAGCATGGTTTGCATCATCGTTTGTAGTAATGCTGGTAAGGAAATATAATCGATCTTATGCATATCAACTTATTTAAGCCTTGCTTCACTTCTATTCGGTTTCCCCTTAATTTGTGCCATGTCAACCCCCCTATCCCCCCTCTTTTTTTCCCCCAAAAAACTACGTGCAGATCTTCAACCGTATTTATTTTTGATTCCAACCTGTTTATATCTAATCTATTTCCCCCCTCTGTGTGTTCTCCTATAGTCGTGATAAGGATCTTTATCCTGCTTATATGTCCATTTTAAATTTCTATTTCCTGAATTATTTTAAAACCTTCTGATAGTGCCTTTTCATACTTGGCATCTGTTGCTATAGTCATTTCATTCTTTATTTGAAGGGTCATGTGCCTTTTCCATTCAGTGAGGTCTAACGGTCCTGGTTCTTTCCACCTAATTATTATGCTTCTTTTTGTCATCCACATGATTAGGGAGATCAGTCTTTCTTCTATATGGGATGTTATGTTCTCGTTACTCTGGCTAACACGGGAGTGTGGAGGGATAAGAAGAGCCTCCTTAGCTGTATTTTTTTGATCCACTTTTTTATGCTGCTCTGGCTTTTATTAAAATTTCAAATGCAATTCTCATAAATGTTCAGAATTTTTATGGAAAAAAACAGACTAGCTTATTTATTCCCATAGCGTTCTGTCGCATGCGAAGAAGCCTCTAATTGTCATTCTGCCATTAAGTATTGTGTGTACTGTTTTTTTAATGTTGTGCTGGACAACAATGGGTGGGGGGGGCCGCATGTCCAAAAAGTGCAGCACAAATCCTTAATAGGGCCCTGCATATGACTGTGCAGTACTGTAACAGTAAAACCACTTCAGTTCTTGGTTGACTGGCTGTTCATAAATTGGAATCCGATGCAGGACAAAGATTAGTGTATTGTTCCAGAGGACACATGTGTGGAAATTCTGAGTAGGTTGTGCACTATTGCATCCAGTTGCCATTGTTTTGTGACGCTGGAAGAGGGGTTTGTAGATGTTGTTGACCTGGCCACTTCCTTCTGATGATCCTCTACAACCACCTCTGAAGGTTTGGTATGCAGGCACCATTGCAGGCTCATTTTGCCCTAGCATCCTCAGAGCGAGTCGCGCAGTTTGTCCTCTAGTGAGATACACTGCGTCCTATTGGTGCAACACCCGCAAATGACCTAATCAAGCTGTCCAGGACTTGCTGGAAACTTCAGCTGATTTATTTTTAAAGGTGAAGTCTTCATTATAGTGTGTACGTGTTATAAGTGTAGGTCAACTTTAATTTTGTCAGATTTAAAAACCTTTTGCCTGCCCAGCAAAGTTCCACCATGTGATCTCCATGTCTGGCCAGCCTCATTCGGGGATCTCTTCCTTTGCTATTACCATAATAAAGCTGTTAGTATCTAAATAGTGTCCATTTGTCACTCACGGGGTGGACAAGGAAGATCTCTCTATAGCTACTAACACAATGATGTGTTGATTTGGATGAACTGATTTCATTTAGGAACTTATGACTTTACTACATTTATGTATGTTATGTTATATTTCAACAGCTACTCCTATAAATCCAGACGCAAGTATAGAAGCAAACCAAGACCCTGCAAATAAAAACCTGCCGGATAAGACCCTGACAGGCGCCAAGACTAACACAGATGATTTGCAGAATGCTAAGGGCTCAATAGACAGCAAGACTGTGACTGAAGGCAAGGGTGACCAGAACTCAAAGCAGAATGGCAATGTTGGGCCAGAAACCAAGGAGGAAGGCAAGGGTGACGCAGGCGCCAAGGAGGCAGGCAAGGGTGACGCAGGCGCCAAGGAGGCAGGCAAGGGTGACGCAGGCGCCAAGGAGGCAGGCAAGGGTGACGCAGGCGCCAAGGAGGCAGGCAAGGATGACGCAGGCGCCAAGGAGGCAGGCAAGGGTGACGCAGGCGCCAAGGAGGCAGGCAAGGGTGACGCAGGCGCCAAGGAGGCAGGCAAGGGTGACGCAGACGCCAAGGAGGCAGGCAAGGTTGACGCAGGCGCCAAGGAGGCAGGCAAGGTTGACGCAGGCGCCAAGGAGGCAGGCAAGGTTGACGCAGGCGCCAAGGAGGCAGGCAAGGGTGACGCAGGCGCCAAGGAGGCAGGCAAGGGTGACGCAGGCGCCAAGGAGGCAGGCAAGGGTGACGCAGGCGCCAAGGAGGCAGGCAAGGGTGACGCAGGCGCCAAGGAGGCAGGCAAGGGTGACGCAGGCGCCAAGGAGGCAGGCAAGGGTGACGCAGGCGCCAAGGAGGCAGGCAAGGGTGACGCAGGCGCCAAGGAGGCAGGCAAGGGTGACGCAGGCTCCAAGGAGGCAGGCAAGGGTGACGCAGGCTCCAAGGAGGCAGGCAAGGGTGACGCAGGCGCCAAGGAGGCAGGCAAGGGTGACGCAGGCGCCAAGGAGGCAGGCAAGGGTGACGCAGGCGCCAAGGAGGCAGGCAAGGGTGACGCAGGCGCCAAGGAGGCAGGCAAGGGTGACGCAGGCGCCAAGGAGGCAGGCAAGGTTGACGCAGGCGCCAAGGAGGCAGGCAAGGTTGACGCAGGCGCCAAGGAGGCAGGCAAGGTTGACGCAGGCGCCAAGGAGGCAGGCAAGGTTGACGCAGGCGCCAAGGAGGCAGGCAAGGTTGACGCAGGCGCCAAGGAGGCAGGCAAGGTTGACGCAGGCGCCAAGGAGGCAGGCAAGGTTGACGCAGGCGCCAAGGAGGCAGGCAAGGTTGACGCAGGCGCCAAGGAGGCAGGCAAGGTTGACGCAGGCGCCAAGGAGGCAGGCAAGGTTGACGCAGGCGCCAAGGAGGCAGGCAAGGTTGACGCAGGCGCCAAGGAGGCAGGCAAGGGTGACGCAGGTGCCAAGACGGACAGTGGTGCAACACAGGATGAGGAGCAGAAGAGCAAAAACACTGACAACATTGAAGATGTTGAAGAGAATGACGATTCTGAGGTACTGGGAAATATTGAGCAAGGTGCTGATACCCCAGATGAAGATATTCCACGCCTGCAGAACAACCCATCCTCTGATAACAATAAAGACACATCTCTTTTCCTTGAAGAATCTGAAAGCAGCCATTTCTTTGCCTATCTTGTGACCTCCGCGATCTTGGTTGCTGTGCTCTATATTGCCTATCACAACAAACGCAAGGTAAACCAACCTAAATGCATGTATACCCTGTACAGGCAAGAGGGGGGGGGGAGACCATACCCCCCTTTTGTCCTCCACAGCTGATTCGCCGCCCCGGTGTTTTAAAACGTTCACCTGCAGTGCCGGTCTTTATCCTCCTCCTCCAGAATGGAATTACGCCCCCCACATGACCACTCTGTTCATTGCAATGGGGGAGGGGTGCTTTTGTTATCTTGTCTTAGCAGTCCCTTTAAAAAAGTATTGTTTACAATCCTGATATTTTCTCCTAACTTTCGTAGCACATATGTGCAGCAAGTATGAGATCCAAGCCAACTCTTGCAAGTGATAGAAAATGTATATTTCTCAAAACATCCTTCGGGCAGCATATGCCTGAGACATCCGGGCTCCTCCTACCAATTTGGAACACCTGACCACCAGACAGAATAAAATCTTGACTCCTCCTCCCATTCCCCAGTTGTTTCTGTGTTCCTGAGGTAGGAGCCAGACCACTAGCTCCTGAACCAGGAAGGTTTAGGTAAGTATATATTCTTAGTATACAGTACGTCCTGCTCCAGATAAGATTCTTTACGTCTGGGTATTACTCTGTCAGATGGCGCTGGACTGCAGAGACAGCGAAATTGGCTCCTCCCGGCCCCATAAATACCCAGGACCTCCCACAAATTCCCAGATCTTCTCTGCAGTCTGGACTGCGAAGGACTAGAAGATGTCTCTCTCTACTCGCAGGTGAGCTGGGCTATTAGCCTGCGGCCCTGTAGGACTACTCCCACCCGTTCCATTGTTAATTTTACCTCCCAGCCTTGGCTGCACTGATTCGGGTGATGGTAAGCAGCACCGCTGTCAGGTGCTTAGGAGCGCTGCTCCACCGCAATCCCCCACCAAAGGTTAGGCGGTATAGGCACATGGTGAGCCTCTATGGGATGCCCCTCCCGCACTATTTTCCCTGTCTATGGGTGGGCCCTATGTTAGGTGGCCGCTGCCCTCCCTCGCTCTCCCTTGTAGTTCTCGGGGGGGGGGGTGAGTGTGTGTCCTTGTACATTCACTTTTTGTATGGTGTGCTTGGTTTGCTTTTTCCTGTCATCGCACAGCTTTGGTTGCACTGGTTGCTTTTTGAATATGCCGCCCCGCGCTTGTACGGCGTTCCGCGGTCGGCGGCGACAATACCTCAGGCGCTGCTGCGCCATCATTGGTTGATTTTGTTACGTGTGCGGCTTCACGCTCTTCGGGGGGGGGCAGGCCCTGCGGATGGCGCGTTCCGCATCACTGTCTCGCCCCTCGAGGTAAACTTGGCGCCATTTTGCTTCCTCGTGCTGCGTGGCTGGCGCCTACCTACCGCGATCCGTGAGTGCCCCCCCGGGCTGTTTGTTCATATTTTTAATGTTATGTATGCATGTCGCTTACAGGGTTTTTTGCTTATGTCTTACAGGCGGGTCAAACTCAATTGGTTTCTCCCGGCCCTACCCCCTCTATTAGTTTATTAAACTTATTGAGGCCTAGTGTGCTAATTCCTCCCACTTCCCTAGCGGGCTATTGGGGCATCCCGGGTTGCTTTTTGTAGCGTGAATCCCTATCGGCCTATTGTGCCGCTATAATCACCATATGGAGGCGTCTCAGGTTAATGTGCTTGGGGTTCCTTCGGGACAAGCCCGGCTCTGTGTGGCGTGTGGGGTGTCCCCTAAAAGTGATGACAATGTGCGGGTTTGTGTACCTTGTGCCCAGCAGGTGCTTGTGCTGCAGCCTGGTTTACCAGCAGCTGGGCCTGCGCCACGTATGGCTTCGCCTACTCCCCCACGCTTACATCTGACTCCCAGTGAGCTGCATACCAGTGGGGAGTCTCAGCCTGATGTGTCTACTAGACTGGCTAGTGTTGAAAAGTTGCTTGCTAATACTATGGCGCGTAAGGCCTCTGCTAAGAGGCGACATTTGGCGCCTGATGTCACTCTTTTCCCTATGGAGGCTGAAGAGTTCTTTGATCTGTCTGGTTATACCCCCCTGGAAGAGGGGGAATTGTTCTCTGACTCAGAATCATCTGATGAACGGCCCAAGGGTTATGCTGATTCTGGCTCTGATCCCTGGGCCCCAGGTGATACTGATAGGCTTTCCGCTCAGATCTTTGAAGTGCTTTCTATCTCTCCCCCAGACGCGGCTCCTAAGCAGCAGGGGGAATTGTTTCATATTGCTAAGCCACGTTTAGAGTTCCCTGAACAATCTCATTTTAATAATCTCGTGCTCAAAGAATGGGAGCGTCCTAGCAGGCTCCCCGGAGTCCCTAAGAGTTGGTATAAGAGATATCCCTTTCCTGCTGATGTGGTTAAACGTTGGTCATCCCCTCCCGAAGTGGATGCCCCAATTCTGGGTTTGTCTAACACCTCTGTCATGCATTCCCCTGAAGGATAGTGAGGACCAGCGTATTGATCAGTTGGCTTCCCATGCCTTTGCCTGTGTGGGGACGGCACTGCGCCCGGTTTGTGCCTCTGCCATTACAGCTGTGGCTATTAGGACTCTGCTTAAGTGTCCTAGATGGAGCTCCTGATGATGTTTCTAGTGAAGAGTATAATGCACTCTCGCGTTGTGAGGTATGTGTTGCTTATGTCCTCTCTGCCTTGGATGATACCATTAGGATGTGTGGCAGAGCCTCTGCCTTGGTGGTGGCTATACACCGCTCGGTTTGGCTGCGCCAGTGGGCAGCTGACAACGCTGCCAAGAAGGCTCTCACTGGTTTTCCCTTCAAAGGACTACGCCTATTTGGGGACCGCCTGGCCCTGTTTGCTAAGGGCAGGTTACCCCAGAGCAGAAGACAGTCTGGGCCCTTTCGGGGCCCGGGCTCCTTTCCTTCCCCCTACCGTGGATCCAGAACGGGGAGAGTGGTCTCCTTTACAGGGGCCTGAGGAGATTTCTGGGGTAGGGGCAGAAGACGTGGACGCCTTGGCCCATCCTGGGGTTCCAAACCTAAGCCTTCCCCCAAGCCCCCTCAGGCATGAAGGGGCACCCTCACCCATCCGGGTGGGGAGACTGCTTCAGCTCTTTGCTCACGTCTGGAGGCATCATGTCCTTAGACCGGTGGATTCAGGAGGTAGTGTCCTCCGGTTACAAGATACTTTGCTGCCTGGCCGCCCCCAAGATTCATCAGATCCCGGATGTCTCAGAACCCCATGTCAGCTCAGGCTCTGATTCTGGTGGTGCAAAGCCTTCTGGAGCTGGGGGTCATCTGTCAGGTCCTCTTACGAGAAAGAGGCAAGGGTTTTTATTCCAACCTTTTCACCGTGCCCAAAAGAGATGGGTCAGTCAGACCCATCCTGGACTTGAACATCCTCAACAAATTTGTCAGATGCAGACGCTTTCGCATGGAAACTCTGCGCTCAGCTATCAGTTCCCTGCGTCCAGGGGACTTCATAACCTCTGTGGACATCAAGGATGCTTACCTTCATATTCCCATCTTTCCAGGTCATCAAAGATTCCTCAGGTTCACTCTGGAGGATCGGCACTACCAATTTGTGGCATTGCCCTTCGGTCTCGCTTCAGCTCCCAGAGTGTTCACCAAGGTGCTGGCAGGAGTGATGGCTCTGCTCAGGTCTCAGGGCATTCGCATTCTGCCCTATTTGGACGACATTCTCATCACTTCTCAGTCTCTCCAACAGGCAGAGCTGGATACTCAGCAAGTAGTGTCCACACTGGAGTCATTCGGCTGGGTGATCAACCATGCCAAATCTTCCCTGTCTCCCTCCTTGGTGATGCCATTTCTGGGAATGAATCTGGATACAGTTCAGGCAAGGATCTTTCTTCCTCAGCAGAAGGTGGACAGTCTGCTAGCACAGGTTCAGTTCCTTCTATCTTGCCCTCATCCCTCCATCAGGCAGGGAATGCAGCTGGTGGGCCTGATGGTGTCGTGCTTCGAGGCGGTTCCTTATGCCCACTTTCACATGAGGCCTCTGAAACTCCACTTCTTGTCAGTATGGGGCAAGGATCCTGCGTCCCTGGACCAGGTCCTTGTTCTGTCCCCCCTAGCCAGGCGGTCCCTCTCATGGTGGCTGGACTCCAGGAACCTGTTGGCGGGCAGATCCTTTCTGGCCCCCTGCTGGGAGACGGTCACCACGGATGCCAGTCTGACAGGTTGGGGGGGGGGCTTCTGGAAGTCCCTACAATTCCAAGGGCGGTGGGGCCCTCAGGAAGCAGACACCCCTATCAACATTCTGGAACTGAGGGCGATCAGGTTGGTTCTGGCTCACTTGACCCAACACCTTCGGGGCCGAGGTACGCTCGGACAACCAGATGGCGGTTGCCTACATCAATCATCAGGGAGGGACCCGGAGCAAGGGGCCCTCCAGGAAGTGTCTCTGATCCTGTCCTGGACGGAGGACAATGTTCCCTGCATCTCAGCTGTGTACATTCCGGGGGTGGAGAATCTGCAGGCAGACTCTCTGAGCAGGGGGACCTCTCGCCTGGGAGAATGGTCCCTCAGCGACAGGGTGTTTCACTCTCGGTGTCACCGTTGGGGTCAGCCAGATGTGGATCTGTTTGCGTCCCCGTCACAATCACAAGCTCCCAGCCTTTGTCTCCCTCTCCCAGGATCCTCTGGCCTTGGCCACAGATGCTCTAGCAATGTCATAGCAGGACTTTCAGTTCCTGTATGTCTTTCCCCCATTCCCCCTGTTGGGCAGGGTTCTGCGCAAGATAGCTCAGGAAGGGGTTCCAGCAATCCTGGTGGCTCCCCGTTGGCCAAGAAGCGTGTGGTTCGGAGACATCGTGCAGCTGGCAGTAGATCAGTACGCTCTGCCCAGGGTTCCAGACATACTCACTCAGGGACATTTACGCTATCCCAATTTACAAATGCTGGCTTTGACGGCCTGGCTGCTGAAACCTCCATCTTGATTGAAAAGGGGCTGCCTGCCTCTGTTGTTAACACCATGATTAGGGCTAGGAAGAAGTCATCTTCTTCCATTTACTATAGGGTTTGGCGTGCCTACATTGACTGGTGTGAGTCTAGGTCTCTTCCCTGTCGTGTGTTCTCTATCCCCAGGATTCTGGAGTTCCTTCAACATGGTTTGGATCTTGGGCTTCAACTCAGTACTCTGAAGGGTCATGTTTCTGCCCTGGCAGTTTTCTTCCAAAGATCTTTTGCTCAGCATTCTCTGGTCAAGACCTTTTTCCAGGGGGTTACTCATGTGCGTCCCCCACGTAAGCCTATGTTACCTGTCTGGGACTTGAACTTGGTCCTTTCTGCCTTGCAGGGTGCTCCCTTTGAACCTGTGCAGGAGGCTGCCTTGGCTATTCTTACTCTCAAGGTTGTCTTTTTGTTGGCTATCACTTCTGTTAGGCGTGTTTCTGAGTTGGCTTTCCGTCCAGCCCCCCTACTTTGAGAGACACCAGGACAAGGTGGTGTTTCGCTTCAAGCCAGATTTTCTGCCTAAGGTTGTGTCTGCCTTTCATCTTAATCAAGACATTGTTCTACCTTCCTTGTGCCCTAATCCTAGTAACTCTAAGGAGAGGGTTTTGCATTCCTTGGATGTGGTCAGGAATCTGAAGTTCTATCTGGTGGCTACTGCACCTTTCAGGAAAACTGATGCTCTTTTTGTGGTCCCTTCTGGTCCTAGGAAGGGTTTGGCTCCTGCTAAATCTACTATCGGCAAATGGATCCGTCAGGCTGTGATTCAGGCCTACACTGCTAAGGGGGAAGAATCCTCCCTTCCGCCTTACTGCTCATTCCACTGGTGCTATTGGTGCCTCTTGGGCTTTTCAGCACCAGGCTTCTGTTGAACAAGTTTGCAAGGCCGCTACTTGGTCTTCTGTTCATACCTTTTCCAAGTTTTACAAGGTTGATGTTCGGGCCTCAGCTGATGCTGCTTTTGGCCGCAAGGTTCTGCAGTGGTCTAAACTGCCCGTTGTTGCCTTTTTGGGGATCCCACCCTACGTTACGGACACTGCTATTGGATGTCCCAGACGTAAAGAATCTTATCTGGAGCAGGACGTACTGTATACTAAGAATAATACAATTCTGTGATTACTCACCTGTAGAATTGATATTATGAGTATACAGTACGTCCTGCTCCACCCCACCCTTGGTTTTCATTATTCTTGGATACCCTGTATGGTGATTGTTATCATTGTTGGTTTAGTTAGTGGTTGGTTATTTTATCATTCTCCCGGCTTCTTGTTAACTGCTTTTCAATACTGGGAATTTGTGGGAGGTCCCGGGTATTTATGGGGGCGGGAGGAGCCAATTTCGCAGTCCAGCGCCAACTGGCGGAGTAATACCCAGACGTAAAGAATCTTATCTGGAGACTCTGCGCTCAGCCATCGGTTCCCTTCGTCAGGGGGATTTCATGACGTCCATAGACATCAAGGATGCTTACCTTCATGTACCAATTTTCCCAGCACACCAGAGATTTCTCAGGTTTGTGGTCGAAGATCAGCATTTTCAGTTTGTGGCCCTCTCGTTCGGGCTGACCTCGGCACCGAGGGTGTTTACCAAGGTTCTGGCAGGCATTATGGCCCTGCTCAGAGCCCAGGGCATTCACATTGTGCCATATCTGGACGACCTGCTCATTACAGCTTCCTCCCTCTGCCAGGCGGAGCTGGACACCAGGACGGTGGTGACGACGCTGGAGAGGTTCGGATGGGTGATCAACCACCCCAAGTCTTCTCTCTCCCCATCAAGGGAGATTTCCTTTCTGGGCATGAATCTGGATACCAGTCAGGCCAGAGTGTTCCTACCTCAGCCAAAGGTGCAGAGGGTTCAGGATCTGATACGTGTTCTCCTGAACAAACCTCGACCTTCTATTCGGCTAGGGATGACTCTGGTAGGTTTGATGGTGGCTTCCTTCGAGGCAGTCCCCTTTGCTCAATTCCACATGAGGTCGCTACAACTCCATCTATTGCTGAAATGGGACAGATGTCCACAGTCCTTGGATCAGTCATTTCTGATGTCTCCCAGGGTTCGGCAGTCCCTTCAGTGGTGGCTGGAATCAAGCAATCTGATAAGGGGCAGATCGTTCCTGGCCCCTCGTTGGGAGACGGCTACCATGGATGCCAGCCTGTCGGGCTGGGGAGGTTTCTGGAAGGATCATCTGGAAGGATCATCAGTTCCAGGGGTTGTGGGGTCCTCAGGAAGCTCACACCCCCATCAATGTCTTGGAGCTCAGAGCTATCCCCTTGGTTCTGTCGCGTTTGACACTTCACCTACAGGGTTTACCGGTTCAGGTTCGATCAATCGTACTGCGGTAGCTTACATCAATCACCAAGGAGGGACTCGCAGCAGGAGTGCCCTCAGGGAAGTCTCTCTGATTCTGACATTGGGCGGAGAGCAATGTTCCTTGCATCTCGGCAGTATACATTCCGGGAGTGGAGAACACGGAGGTGGACTCCCTGAGCAGGGGATTCTCTGGCCGAGGGGAATTGTCTCTCAACCACAGGGTATTTCGGGCCCTGTGTCACAAGTGGGGGACTCCGGAGGTGGATCTTTTTGCCTCTCGGCACAATCACAAGCTCCCAACCTTTGTATCTCTGTCTCAGGATCCTCTGGCCCTGGCAGTGGATGCCTTGTCCCTTGCCTGGAGGGATCTGGGGTTTCTGTACCTGTTTCCCTCCTTCTCCATGGTAGGCAAGGTAGTGCGCAAGCTGGCTCTAGAGGGGGCACCAGCAATTCTGGTGGCCCCAAGGTGGCCAAGACAGGTTTGGTTCGCAGACGTCGTAAGATTGGCGGTAGATCAGTACAGGCGGCCCCTGTTTCCGGATCTGATCTCTCAGGGTCAACTACGTTACCCCAATTTACAAACGCTTGCTTTGACGGCGTGGCTGCTGAAACCTTCATCCTGAGGGAGGAAGGTTTGTCTGAGGCAGTTATTCAAACCTTGATTAGAGCTAGGAAGAGGTCTTCCTCTACCATTTACTATAGGACTTGGCGGTCCTATATTGACTGGTGTGAGGCTAGGGCCTTACCTTGCAGGGTGTTTTCGATTCCTAGGATTTTGGAGTTTCTACAACACGGTCTGGATCTGGGGTTACAGCTCAGTACTTTGAAGGGTCAGGTTTCTGCCCTGGCTGTCTTTTTTCAAAGGTCTTTTGCTTTGCATCATCTGGTCAATACTTTTTTCCAAGGGGTCACTAATGTTCGGCCCCCTAGAAAGTCTTTGGTTCCCGTTTGGGACCTAAATTTGGTTCTTTCGGCCCTCCAGGGGCCTCCTTTTGAACCTATGCAGGATGTGGCTCTTTCTGTGCTCACTCAAAAGGTTGCCTTTTTGGTGGCTATTACCTCTGTTCGGCGTGTCTCTGAGTTGGCAGCTCTGTCTATTCAGGCCCCTTACTTTGAGAGACACCAGGATAAGGTGGTTTTTCGCTTTAAACCAGATTTCCTTCCTAAGGTGGTTTCTGCTTTCCATCTCAATCAGGATGTAGTTCTCCCTTCCTTGTGTCCTAAGCCTAGCAATGACAAGGAGAGGGTTTTGCACTCTTTGGATGTGGTTCGTTGTGTGAAGTACTATTTGGTTGCTACTTCTCCTTTTCGTAAGATGGACGCCTTGTTCGTGGTGCCTTCCGGGCCCAGAAAAGGTTTGGCGCCCGCCAAGTCTACCATTAGTAAATGGATACGCCAGGCCATTGTTGGGGCCTATTATGCTAAGGGGAGGGTTCCTCCTTTTACTCGTGCTGTTGGGGCTTCCTGGGCTTTTCAGCACCAGGCTTCTGTTGATCAAGTTTGTAAGGCTGCTACTTGGTCTTCCGTTCATACTTTTTCCAAGTTTTATAAGGTTGATGTGCGGGCCTCAGCGGATGCTGTTTTTGCGCGCAAGGTTCTGCAAGCTGCAGTGGTTTCAATTGGTGCATTTTTTTTGCTGTATTTGGATCCCCACCCATGACGGACACTGCTATTGGATGTCCCATATGTCATGAATAGTGGAAGCGGGGTGTGTGACATACTTGGAATAATTCCATTTTGTGATTACTCAACTTTAAAATGGGTATTATAAGTATGTCACACACCCCGCTTCATCCCGCCCTTTAGTATTCTGGATCCTTTATATGGTGAACCTTTTATTGTTAAGAATGTTTTCTTAGTTCTTCCTGGTCCCCTTACTGCTGTCATATACTGGGGAATGTGTGGGAGGTCCCAGGTATTTATGGACCGGGAGGGGCTTCTTTTTTGCTTTCATCTCTGCAGAAGTTTGCCCTCTTCTGGACCATAACCCATATGTCATGAATAGTGGAAGTGGTGTGTGTGACATACTTATAACACCCATTTTAAAGGTGAGTAATCACAAAATGGTATTTTTTCCTTTTTATTTATTTTTTGCCCACATTCGCCCATTAAGACGCACTGACATCCCCCCCCCCACACACACACTTTTGGGAGAAAATAAGTGCGTCTTATAGGGCGTAAAATACGGTATATAATTATATCCGGGGTCAATATAAAGATCTGCCCCACAATATATTCATACTCCAGGGTGCAACCATAACCCGGGCACTCACTAAAAGTTAGAGGAAAGGCCTTTCTTACACCGAGATAGGAGGGGATTCTCTGCAAGAGCAGTGAGACTATGGAACTCTCTGCCAGAGGAGGTAGTCATGAAGAATACACTAAGAGTTCAAAAGTGGCCCGGATGCCTTCCTTGCATGTAATAACATTACCAGCTATGGCTACTAGACCACTGAAGGGAGGGCCTCCCTCCCACCCTCCTTCACCCCTCTGCGCCTAGAGGTGCTCTGGAGACACTACTAGGACACCAGGCCACTATCCAGACTCAGGAAAGCGTAATCAATCCAGGGCTGCCAGACCTTCAGAAATGTTTTATTTGTGTCGTTTATAATGCTCGTCATGCAAGCAGTGCTTGCTTTTTATTCACAAGAGCCCTATTCATTCTATCTCGTACCTCCTGGCTTTTCCAAGCTTTGGCAATCGATTGCTTTGCTGCCAGCAATATGAATATAATTCATTTATGCTGGTCAGGCAGTCGGGTTTAACATGGAGAAGGGCAATCTAGGGGTCCCTACGAATAATTTGAGAAAAGTGTCTGGAAAAGGCCATGCACCCTGGACCAGAAACCACAAATCTTTGGACACAACCACCATATGTGGAGAGTGGAGCCTTCCTCTGGGCAGCCCCGAAAGCAACTGCTAGGGTATCCCGGGACTGCATTGGTGATACGGGAGGGTGTCAGATACCTTCTAAGCTGCACCTTGTATGCAAAATCGAGGAATTGAACATTAATAGAGCATTTCATAGTTACTACCCAAATCTCATTCCACTCCTCTTTGGACCTAGTACTCCCAAGTCCAGCTCCTGACATAGTTGTGATTCCGTGGCGATAGGTGTTCAGGGCATTATAGATAGTGATTATACCCGCTTCTGGTCTACCTTGCACTCAAATGGGGATAGAGCACTGTAAGGAGTTTTGTTGCGCAGTAGTCCTGCAATCCAATGCTTTCAACTGACTTTAACGGAAGCCGTTAATAGGGGGTCTCGAGTGGGGGGGTAGCCATATGAGCCTGTCTGGGAGGATTGAAGCCACTTCAAGGACCAGCGAGATCAACTACAGAATTTCAGATCATGAAACAGCACCAGCTGGGCTAACTGTGCAACCAGGGCTGTGGAGTCGGTAGATAAATGTTCCGACTCCTCAGTTTTTTGTAACTCCGACTCCTCTGTATTAATATGTGAATGTATTTTATACATTCCTTGAAGGAAAGAAAGGCAACATACATGTCATTACTTCTAGCAGAGAGAGGTAGTTGGGCAGAAGCTGCCTTCTCCTTTCTGTGTGCTGATCTTCTGCTGAAGATAGGGCAGTGGGAGGATCCAGAAAGGGGCCTTTATTATAAAACATGATTTCCCTAGTAGAATCCCATAGTCATGTTTAAAGTTTAAGCTAACAATCGAAGTTTTTATAGCCTTTTGCTGAATGACAGCAGTTTTTCCAGTGGTACAGCTTCAGTCTTGAACTATTGATCCTCCATTCCCTTCACTTATACAAGTGTCTCTAGTCCTGCAAAAAACATATTTACTTAATCCCTTATCAGTGAGAGGCTAGGTTACCCATGGGTTCCCTGTAACAGCAGAACACAGCACTATGCAAAGTATAAGTATTGCCGCTTCTAATTGTGCGTTGCGTGCCATATAGTGAAGCACATGAAAAGCATGCTTCTTCACGGTCACTTAAAGTGGACCAACACCCTCCCATGATCGGCCCGGGAAAAGATTCCTGGACCGATCAGACCCCTGACTGCGGGGCACCCCGATCGGACCGCTGTGTGAAACCCCCCAGAAACCCCTAAATCCCTACCTTATCCACGATCCAGCGGCGCCCGCCACCGCCTCCCGTGCGTCCCTCTAGCAGGACCCGCACCCGCGCCGGCCGTTTGTGAATGGCCGGCGCGGGCGTGCGCCCTGTAAGAGTGACGCGCGGGAGGCGGCGGCGGGCACGCTCTCTTGTCCGTCGCTGCCTCCCGCTTGTCCGTCGGCGGGGATTGGCAGCGGTGGTCACGTGGGAGCGAGGAGAGGTGAGTTTTTCAGGGTTTCTGGGGGGTTTCACACAGCGGGGCACCCCCGATCGGGGTGCCCCGCCGAAGTGGACCAAAACCCAGAATAGTCAAAATCCTGGGTGTTGGTCCACTTTAACGTGTTCGTTTTGCGGTTACATGAGGCACTGCATGCATTGGTCTTTATTCTTAAAATAGAGAAGTCATTAATTATAACTTTTTGTGAATTGGGACATTTAAACTTGCTAAATCAAAATTTAGTAGGAGTCTGAGTCGGTGCATTGTTTGCCGACTCCGACTCCAGGTACCCAAAATTTACTCTGACTCCTCGACTCCGACTCCACAGCCCTGTGTGCAACCTGGTTATATTTAGTTAGGTCTGGAACATCTAAACCCTTCTAGAGTGAAGCAAGGTTGATCAAGCTATTTTTTGAGGAGTCTGATGTGATGGGAGGGGATCTTGATCGCAAGGGTCCTGAAATTGTAAAGGAGCTTGGGAGCCATGATATTTTTATAGAATTTATCCACCCCATCCAAGAGATCTCGTGATTCTTCTCGTTATTCTTCCAGGACTCTTTCAGGATCCCTTTCAGGGATCTAGAAAAGCGGGTTATAGTGTTCAGCAAATAGGGTTTCATATGCAGCTGTCACGCCAATGCCCACGTATTGTAAATCCTTAGGGTTCCATCAGAAGCGGAAGTTTGATTTTTTATAAGGGTCAGTTCTGTGTCCGCATGGGTTATGTTGAGGGCCACAGACTTTTCAATGTTAACCTTCAGCCCTGAAATTTGCCAAATCACTTCTTCGTATCAAATGAGGAAGGCAAGGTGGTATGGGTTCCAGTCAAGACAAGAATCATGTCGTCAACAAACAAATTAATTTTGTTTTGCACTCCTGCCAGTTCCAAATCTTTGATGATGGGAATTTGTCTAATCCACAAGGACATTGGAAATAAAGCTGATATGGAACTCACAATTTTAGTGTTGTCTATTGTCTTGCTGCTCGTAGGAATTTTTATTGGGGGGGGGGGGGGGGTGTTTGCTCATGTTCGACTTCGCCAGGGGAGACCCTGGCTTCTTGGACTTAACATATAACCTTGGGTTATCTAAGACTTTTTTCTGTTTGGTTATTGAGCAGAAGGTCAAATGTGACTCTTGTGCCCTCCACCTGCTGCTTACGTGTGGGGTTAGGCGACTCCTTTCCAGCTTTTTCTTGGGAAGCGAGCTACTGGGCAAGGTCGATCACCCTTTGTCTGTCTCTTTTTTGGAGATCATCTCCAATAATATATACAGGCGGAACTGGATAGACTAAAGTCTTTATTCATCTTTACATACTATGTTACGTCCCAGACAGCTGATTTCTGGTAGCCTGTTCAGTACAATGTTGCTGGTGGTGCCTCTCATCCTGTTCAAATTTTTTTTTTCAATTTGTATGTATCTGTGTCTCTTTTTCACCCCTATGCCAGCATGCAGGCACCGAGTAGTCTATCTCACACAGTGTGAGGAGGGGAGGAGTTCCAACTACCTCACACTGGAGAAAAAAATGCCATGCAAAACAAAGTTGAAGGTTTAGTTATAGAAAAGGAGCTAGATCTCAGCAGCAGCTTTGTTCAGCAGCACAGCAGGATGGATCAGCTGCTAGGGAGTTAGGCTACAGTCACACCTGTGCAGCTGTTATATATGAAAATGATGTGGAAACCCTAGGCACCAGGCATAAAGGCTGGGACACCCAGAACCATAATTGCTGGCCTCCGGGCATGGCATTGCACCAACCCCTAAGCCTTCTGACACAGGTCTGGTGCTCTTTCAGCAGGACAATGTGACATAGAATGAAGCTTGACATTTCCAAAACTTCCAAGTACTCCCCTGACTTTCTGATTCCCCAGACTTGAGCCCAACGCTGGCATGTGCCAGCTTTATATTTCTTGATAAGCTCTAGTAAATGCATTGCCTTCTCCTGGGCCTCCTCAGTTCTTCTGCTGTCTGCACTTGAGGGTCCCTGAGAAGTGTAATTCATTAAGGGTTGTGTAGGAGGAGTCATCAGAAGGGAGTAAGTTCAGTAGGGTTTATCAGGAAATGCAAATCGCTGGCAAATGAAAGATGAAGCACCTGACAGGCAGCATTGAAAGCGGACTAATCAAAAGTCCGGGAAATTAGAGAGGGGGGCATAGTAGCATTGGAAAGATCCTTGGTGAGTTTAAAGGGCCATTTCACCCAGCATGACCGTTTTCAAAGCCGCAACCCTCCCTGTCCCGAAATACAGTGTAGAGTATCCCCCGAGTTGGTAGGCAGGGGACTAACAATGGTAGCCAACATAACTGCTGTTTTATAGTAAATTGTCACGTCTGGGTATGGGTTTAGCCCATTCCATGTTATTGGATCAATACTTATGCTCTGTAAATAGTACCACGTGGCAGGTAAATAAATTAAATCGATATATTGTCTTTCTTTTTTTTTAGATAATTGCTTATGTAATTGAAGGAAAACGCGCTAGAGGGGCCAGGAGGCCAAATTCAGGAGAATATCAGAGACTGGAGCACAAGGTGAGAAATGGATTATCTGTGAAGTAGGACTAAAATTTTGAATATTTCACCCAATAAAAACTCTGCTTGGCCTTTTGGCTCTGTGGGTCTCTCTGAGGATAGTTACTTTTGCTAAAAAGTATTTAGGAGCATAGTGGAAATCAAATTGGATCATCAAGCACAGAAATGGTAACCATACATTGGGCAAGTGCAAATTCATACATATATATGGATCACAAATTCTACTTCTAATGAACACGTTTGTGAGGGGGAGGGTTGGACATCTGATTGAGGAGGGGGGGCGTGGATACAAGCTTTCATAATAAAAATTCGCTCTTATCGCTGACACAGGGTGGAGCGCAAGAGGGGGCAGCTGAAAGGAGTAAAGGAGGGATGGCAGCCGCTCAGACTATTTTATAACTAACCTGGGAGAGAATATGGGGGGCCTGGGGGTGGAGGCAGGGAAATGGGTACCAGCGATAGGGGTGCGGGATAGCTTTCAAGTAATTGTATCTGAAGAGGTCTTTAAAATATTTTTTCCAATTTGTCTTTCAGATCTGAACTGCCTCCCCATCAGCCATGTGATATCATCCAGGATGAGCCCAGGAGCGTCTCGCCAATCGCCTCCCATTTAAATATAATTTTTTCCTGGCACTGCCAACTTACCGTGCAGCTAGTTTTGGGCTAAATGTGTGTGGTTAGTAATAGTTTATGAATAGACCATATTTGCACACTATAGATATGTCTGGATTTGAGGGTGAGGGTATTACTCTTATGGGGTAAGGTCAGGGCATACATGGAGTAAAAATACTGTACTGTTTGTATCCATCAGCAACAATGGGGGTTAGACTTTCGGGTATTTCAGGAGTACAGTAACATTTTTTTTTAACTAAAATTATTCCCTACAGCTGCTTGGTATGTTTTGCAGGGATGGCTTTGCTGTAAGAGGTTTAGGGTTGAATTTGAACTGGCTTCCGCTCTCCTGTAAGGTTAGGAGCTGTGACAAAGTTGGTCATGTCTCCCATGTTTCTTCTTTGTCACTTTCTTCTTCTTCTTCATATTTTACTATGCAGAGTTACTAGTGGGTACAAGATGATACACGAGCTGTGCTACTCTGGACTGTCTTTTTGGCCACAGTCTTATCTTGGCCAATCCCATACTGAACTGATAGCAGAAGAAAATTTCCCTATGTACTGTTAGCTGTTTAGCCCATTGTCTTTCCTTACTAATTGGGGCTTTGGTGCTTGTCTAGCCCCGCCCCACTCTTAAAGAGGGCCTAAGGTCACTAAACATGTTAGATCCTCTCACCCCCCCCCCCCCATTGATTTGTGATCCCTTGCAAGTTAAATGTTAAGTGAAAGCCTGAAATTTGGCATATCTTCTTACCGGGTTTGTCCTCCAGTATGGCTTGCAGGCCACATGATGGCCATTGGCCAATCAAGTTTGTTGGGTAGGCTTGTGCACAAAGAATCCACGACTGCCGTAACCAAATAACACCAGAAGCATAATTATTTTTGGGTTCCCTTTATCTGTTTGACACAATGGCAGGGAAACACTTTCTGGGATGGGGGTTCTTGGGAGGTGAGAGGACCTAAAGTTGTTGTTGATGTTTCTGTAAACAGGAATGGATTTTGACTTTCCTGTTTTTTTTTTCCTTGCTCCGGAAGCATTCCAATTTGGCATGCATGGCTGTGTGAAACCCAGCACAAATGCTTACTCTTTCTCGGGTCCTACGCCACATGCGCAGGAGGTTCTTGCCCAATCTGAGGCATTAGCCGTGGATATTAATGCTCAGAAATCAGGAGCAAGAGCGGCCACACCTATCTGAATAGCTTGGGACGGGAGCATGCTTTAGCTCAGATGCCGAAATGCAGCCACTGGAAAAAGTGTGTTGCGGCACCCAGGATGCTTTCACACAGCAGGGCATTTCGAATTTGAGATGCCCCAGGGGAACGCCAGTGGCTGGCCCTGGATTCTGTTAGCCTGGGCTCTTGAAGATAAAAAAGAGAGAGTTTCTTTTTATTTATATTTTTACAGCCCCGTGCTGGATAACTCGCAGGTCCTATCGACAACTGGCACCATTGTATGCTAGATAGGGGCCCAATGATGACAATGGAAGCTCTGTAGGCTGAGACTTAGTTTCAAAACAGTTAAAGCGGGTCAAAACCCGCATGGCCGGGCCCTGGAATTTAAAAAATGTGCCACCACCGAGCCAACAGCAGCACCCAGCTTCTTGGGTGGTGGGGGGATGGGGTGGACAGCAGATGAGCGGTGGACCTATTTTTGGGTTTCCATCCACTTTAAAGAATTTTTAAAGACTCCAGTTATTCAGAATATAACCAACTGCTATTTTATGTGAAGTGACATCTAGCATTGTATTGAAAGTATTCCTTTCCTAAAGACATGAATTCTAAGCAACTGGCGTCGTCTTAAACAATAAAATCTTTATGGCCTGTAACTTCAGCCAGTGCAGTCCAGCTCACTCTGGACTGGAGGCAGCGATGGTACTATGAACTGTGTCACAGGGTGGGGTGTGAATATTCTTAGTATACAGTACGTCCTGCTCCAGATAAGATTCATAACACATGGGAATTACTCCGCCAGATGGCGCTGGACTGCAGAGGCAGCGACAAGAAGATGTCTCTCTTTTCTCGCAGGTGAACGGGGCTATTAGCCTGCGGCCCTGTAGGACTATTCCCACCCGTTCCATTGTTAATGTGCCTCCCAGCCTTGGCTACGCTGGTCGGCTGATGGTAGGCGGCACCGCTTTCAGGTGCTTAGGAGCGCTGCTCCACCGCAATCCCCCACCAAAGGGTAGGCGGTATGGGCATATGGTGAGCCTCTATGGGATGCCCCTCCCGCCCTATTGCCCCTTGCCCCTGTGTATCCATGAGTCCTATGTTAAGTGGCCGCTGCCCTCCCTCGCTCTCCCTTGTTACCTCAGGCGCTGGTGCGCCGTTACTGGCTGCTTGTCACGTGTGCAGCTTCTCGCTCTTTGGGGGGGGCGGAGCCTGAGGTTGGCGCGTTCTGCGGCACTGTCTCCGTGGCGCACCCCTCAAGGTATACCCGGCGCCATTTTCTCTGGATCTGGCTGCTGCGTGACTGGCATCTACCTACCGCGGTCCTTGAGTGCCCTCGCGGGCGGCTTTATTTGCCCTATGTCATTTACATGTCACTTACGGGGTTCTCTTCGCTTATGTCTTTCAGACGGGCCGACCTCTATTGGTTTCTCCCAGCCCTACTCCTTCTATTTAGTTATTAAACTTGAGGCCTAGTGTGTAAATTACTCCCACTTCCCTAGCGGGCTATTGGGGCATCCCGGGTTGCTTTTATAGCGTGAATCCCTATCGGCCTATTGTGCCGCTATAATCACCATATGGAGGCGTCTCAGGATAATGTGCTCGGGGTTCCTTCGGGACAAGCCCGGCTGTGTGTAGCTTGTGGGGTGTCCCCTATTGGTGCTGACAATGTGCGGGTCTGTGTACCTTGTGCCCAGCAGGTGCTTGCGCTGCAGCCTGGTTTACCAGTAGCTAGGCCTGCGCCTCATATGGCTTCACCTACTCCCCCAAGCTTAAATTTGACTCCCATTGAGTTGCATACAAGTGGGGATTCTCAGCCTGATGTGTCTTCTAGACTGGCTAGTGTTGAGAAGTTGCTTGCTAATACCTTGGCGCGTAAGGCCTCTGCTAAAAAGCGGCACTTGACGCCTGATGTCACTCTTTTCCCTATGGAAGCTGATGAGTTTTTGGAACTGTCTGGCTATACCCCTTTGGAAAAAGGGGAGTTATTCTCTGACTCGGAGTCATCTGATGAGAGGCTCAGGGGTCATGATGATTCTGGCTCTGACCCCTGGGCCCCAGATGATACTGATAGGCTGTTGGCTCAGATTTTTGAGGTACTGTCTATCTCTCCCCCCGGTTGCGGCTCCCAGGCAACAGGGGGAATTGTTTCATACTGCTAAGCCACGTTTACAATTTCCTGAGCAAGCCCATTTCAATAATCTTGTGCTCAGGGAATGGGAGCGTCCCAGCAGGCTTCCCGGTGTACCTACGAGTTGGGATAAGAGGTATCCCTTTCCTGCTGATGTGGTGAAGCGTTGGTCATCCCCTCCTGAAGTGGATTCCCCGGTCCTAGGGTTATCTAACGCCTCTGTCATGCATTCCCCTGACTCTACTACGCTGCGGGATGCTGAGGACCGGCACATTGATCAGCTGGCATCCCATGCCTTTGCATGTGTGGGGACCCGGAGCAAGAGGGCCCTCCAGGAAGTGTCTCTGATCCTGGCCTGGGCGGAGACCAATGTTCCCTGCATATCAGCTGTGTACATCCCGGGGGTGGACAATCTGCAGGCAGACTCTCTGAGCAGGGGGACCTCTCGCCTGGGAGAATGGTCCCTCTGCAACAAGGTGTTTCAATCTCTGTGTCACCGTTGGGGCCAACCAGATGTGGATCTGTTTGCGTCCCGTCACAAGCTCCCGGCCTTTGTCTCCCTGTCCCAGGATTCCTCCATTCCCCCTGTTGGACAGGGTTCTGCGCAAAATAGCTTAGGAGGGGGTGCCAGCAATACTGGTGGCCCCCAGGTGGCCAAGAAGAGTGTGGTGCAGCTGGCAGTAGATCAGTACGCTCTTCCCGGGGTGCCAGACCTGCTCACTCAGGGTCATTTACGCCATCCCAATTTACAAACTCTGGCTTTGACGGCCTGGCTGCTGAAACCTCCATCTTGTTGGAGAAGGGGCTGTCTGCCTCTGTTGTTGATACCATGATAAAGGCTAGGAAGAAGTCTTCTTCTTCCATTTGCTATAGGGTTTAGCGTGCCTACATTGACTGGTGTGAGTCTAGGTCTCTTCCCTGTTGTGTGTTCTCTATTCCCAGGATCCTGGAGTTCCTGCAGCGTGGGTTGGAGATGGGGCTCCAACTCAGTACTCTGAAGGGTCATGTTTCTGCCCTGGCTGTTTTCTTCCAGAAGTCCTTTGCCCAGCATTCTCTGATCAGGACTTTTTTCCAGGGGGTTACTCATTTGCGTCCCCCATGTAAGCCTATGTTGCCTGTTTGGGATTTGAACTTGGTCTTGTCTGCCTTGCAGGGTGCTCCCTTTGAACCTGTGCAGGAGGCTGCCCTGGCCATTCTTACTCTCAAGGTTGTCTTTTTGGTGGCTATCACCTCTGTTAGCCTTGTTTCTGAGTTGGCGGCGCTTTCCATCCAGCCCCCCTACTTTGAGAGACACCAGGACAAGGTGGTGTTTCACTTCAAGCCAGATTTTCTGCCTAAGGTAGTGTCTGCCTTTCATTTGAATCAGGACATTGTTCTTCCCTCCTTGTGCCCTAATCCTAGTAATCCTAAGGAGAGGGTCTTGCATTCTTTGGATGTGGTTAGGTGTCTGGTGGCTACTGCACCTTTCAGAAAAACTGATGCTCTTTTTGTGGTCCCTTCTGGTCCTAGGAAGGCACGTGCCAAGTCTACTATCAGCTAATGGATCCGTCAGGCTGTGATTCAGGCCTATTCTGCTAAGGGGAAGAATCCTCCCTTCCGCCTTACTGCTCATTCCACTCGTGCTATTGGTGCCTCTTGGGCTTTTCAGCACCAGGCTTCTGTTGAACAAGTTTGCAAAGCCGCTACTTGGTCTTCTGTTCATACCTTTTCAAAGTTTTACAAGGTTGATATTAGGGCCTCAGCTGATGCTGCTTTTGGCCGCAAGGTTCTGCAGGCGGCAGTGGTCTGATCTGGACACTGCTATTGGATGACCCATGTTTTATGAATCTTATGTGGAGCAGGACGTACTGTATACTAAGAATAATACAATTCTGTGATTACTCACCTGTAGAATTGTTATTATGAGTATACAGTACGTCCTGCTCCACCCCACCCTTGGTTTTGCATTATCCTGGATCCCCTGTATGGTGATTATCATTGTTATAGTTACCAGTTTGGTTCTGTTTTAATTCTCCCGGCTTCTCGTTAACTGCTTTTCAATGCTGGGGATTTGTGGGAGGTCCCAGGTATTTAAGGGGCCGGGAGGAGCCAATTTCGCTGTCTCTGCAGTCCAGCGCCATCTGGCGGAGTAATTCCCATGTGTTGTGAATCTTATCTGGAGCAGGACGTACTGTATACTCATAATATCAATTCTACAGGTGAGTAATCACAGAATTTTATTTATTTTTTCTTTTTGTTTTTTTCCCTGGAATTCGTCTTCAAGAGCTTTTTGGTGCCAGGGCTTCCTTTCCTTGTCATTTATTGACCCCATTTACTCCATTTTTGCTCTAGTTCCATACTAAAGTATGAATAGCACTTTTCAATATTTAGGATTCCGATTTTGAAGGTGTAACGTTTCCTCTTTAAGATTAGTTTCTGTTTCTCGGGGGCCTGTTTTTCTATATAGACAGCTGGACAGCTTCAAAGAGGACAGATAGTTAAAGGAGCACTATTGTGGAATTGTGTAATATTAAAAATCTATATAAACACATTGGCTAATGAGAGGAGGGGTCATTTATATACCTAAACTGAATAAAACCTTGTGGTTTATTCTCTCGTGGTAGGAATAAAATCCAGGGGTGACAGGTTTAGTCTATCAGGGGTTAAAGAACCGGTCACCTCTGATGTCCTCTTCCTTCTTTCAAAATTAAAAAAATATATATTCTGGCTGGATATTTCTTGATGTCGGGTGTATAACTGACCCCTCCTCCTGCCATCCAGTATATTTATATGGATTTTTTATCATTGGGCCAGTTTTTCGCATTAATACTCCTTTAAAGTGCAAGGTGGCTTTAATGTATTGAACAGGGAGCCCAGTGGGGAAGGGGTGTGATATCACTTTAAGTCTAGAGACTGGGAAGCCTGAAGAATGGGGCATGGTGATGTCTCAGCCAAGTCAGCACATGATCAAAGGGAAATGACAAACATTCTGCATTTATTTTTGACCTAGCAATATATTAAATGCAACTGTAATATAGAATATATTGAAATAAGGCTGCTTGTCATCTGTCCTATATGGACGTAGAGCATCATGGGAGGCAGTACAGCAGTGGCTGTGCTGTCTGTCGGTTCTTGCACCTTTATAGCAGCTATTGCACTATGTATAAAAGGCAGCTTTAGATGCTTATTATGTTCCAGGTTTCCTAACATAGTTTGTCTAATTATTTTATCCCAGAATAAAACCACAAGCTAAGCGGGATTTTTTCCCGTTGGGGGTATAAGTGACCCCCCTCCTCTCACTATCTAGCATGTTTTAATATTGAATGATTTTGTGATTCAACTCCTTTTAAGGTTTCTTGGAAAAAGTTATTATTCATTCAGTTCATCTCCATTTAATATTTTAATACTCTGTATTTTATTTACAACGAATAGGAGATGTAAAAGGTATCTGCTGCTAATAGGCTTCCCGAACAGCACTGTCATTGAAACCTCACTTGTGCTAGGATGGCTTAAACTCTCTCTCTCTATCCTTGAGTAAAGAGCTTTGTCACAATCCTGGGTTTTGATCCTTTTTAAAGCGGACTAAAAGTCCAAAATAAGAAAAGAAAAAGCCAAAAGGACTTTGCCGAATGCTTCCACAGCCACACAGTCAACTAATGTCGCACAAATGTGCGACTGCTTCTCCGAGCCACTTCAGGTTCATGTAGTGTGGTAAACCGCGCTACATGAACCAATGTGATGCCGTGGACTACTTGTCGTTGAGGCTGATCTTACCTTCTGCAGATTCTTTTTACAGGGGCTGTGATGCCCACCACCCGCTCCCACTCACCTCGCCTCTGCACCTGCTGAAGGGAGAATCCAGCCGCCATCTGAGTGGCTGCCACCCAGATGCAAGTTTAATGTATGTATCCCACAATCCTCCCAGGTGTAGCAAGATGGCAGTGTGAGAGATCCAGTATGCATTCTTATTAATAATCTTTTTTTTTTAAGTTTAAAAGAAAAAAAATTGCTTTAATGCAACATATCACCAAATGGGAACACTGCTTGAATAACACCTTGGCCTGTATAATTGCTGGGTTTGGGTGGTTGGGGGGGGGGGGGGGGGGCAAATTATGTTAGGGGTTTTTCAAAACTATGCCTTGCCTTACTAGTGATTAATAATATGTACAGGCATTGTTTCATACATTTGTAAAGAATCAGCAGGTACAGTTTCTTAAGTTGCTTAATTTGTGCTTCTTTATTGCTTTTTACAACTGTTATGGTTTAGTTTTCAGCAAATTTTCAGTTGTAGCAAGTGTACCCGTTATAAGTGGTGTAGGTGCATTTTGCACAAACACGCTTCATCAGTACACCTTTTGTAACCACACAAAAAAGGTATACTTGGTTACAAAAAGTGTACTGATGAAGCGCTCTTGTGCGAAACGCGTCTACACCACTTACAACTGGTACACTTGCTACAACTGAGAGTTACACTTGCTACAACTGAAAACTTGCTACAAACTGAACCATAACAGTCGTAAAAAGCAATAAAGAAGCACAAATTAAGCAACTTAAGAAAAGAAACTCTATCTGCTAGTTCTTTGCATATGTATGCAACAATTCTGTACATATTGTTAATCACTAATTAGGCAAAGCATAGTTTCGAAAACCCCCTAAAATAATTTTCCCCCCACCCGAACCCAGCAAATATATGGATCAAGGTGTTGTAAGGGCAACCCCCTTGGATGATAATACTCAGGAGTACTGTGACCTTGCTAAACGCCACTTAATTGGCGCCACCTTAAGAGAAGGAAAGCTGTGCCATAGGGCAAGGCCTCCCTTCCCTCCCCCCATTGTAGTGATTTAACAGCCATACAAAAGGGTACTAACCTTTTGTGCCTCACGGCTGATCGGTGTTAGTCCAGCTTCGGATTGATGGTGGGTTAAGAACACGACCCACCTTCAGTCACCGGAGCGCTGCCACAACCTTTTCATTTTTTGCAATGAAGGGGTGCGCTGAAATCTGCCATGCCACTTCATTGTAGTGAATGGAGAGGGTGCGGTTGTGCCCCCTGTGACTAGTGGGGGGTGGGAGTCGATGCGAAAGTGCTGGTGAATAGAGTTCAGTTCAGGCCCTGGGGCAACATGGAAAGCTTGGATCCAGCGATCAGGTGAGTTACTGTTCGCTAAACACTGATCAGCTGCAGGGGACAAAAGAGGAGTATCTTTTTGTTTGGCTGTTGAATGATCTAACAGATTCGCTAAGCACAGGCATGACATGGAGGTTACAGAATAGCTGCCCCTTTAACTGCATAGTAAAGTCATCTGCTGGTTTGGCACCCAGATCCCTTCACAGTATGAAACCTATTTTGGGACTATTTGTGTGAAAAAAATGGCGGCACGGCTCCTTTTTAAAGGACCTCCTCCTTGCTACCACTCCGCGGCTTGCTACTTTCCTTGTACTATCCTGTTCTAAAGCTAAAATGCTGGTTGAACCTGAAATATAAAGCCGGCATATTTCTCTAGCAGAAACCCAATCCCAGCTATTTTTGTATATGTGTATATTGTGTTTTTAATTTGATTTGTGTTGTTTTTTTAAGAAAAAATCCGTTCTATTGTCAAATTATTATGACATGCTTTGTACATTTGAGTTAGTCCACCATTTTTAAGTTATTGAAGATTTTAATATATAGAATGAAAGGAGCATTTTGTTTTATAGGGCAATTGTCAGCGGCCAACTTGTGTGTCATGACCGCGTTAATGAATTACCAGGCCTCGTACAATTAACTCCACTGATGCCACTCCTGCCTGCCTCTGTGGGGTATAGGGAAGACACACACTCCCCGGACAATATTGTTTTTGTGTAGTCATAAGGTTTGACTTGACTCAGGGACAACTGAAGCATCTTTTTATCTACCATATTGTTAGGCAACAAACTATACGTGTGTGTCAAAGCAATTGAATCTTATGTATGCAGCAACATATGTAGATACGTGCTTCAAAAAAATGCACCTGTGGAACATGGGATCTGGGTGGGGGGTTCTAATCGGGAACAAAGGATTATGCTTTATTCATTTGGAATGATAAAATTATGATTCATTTGTTTTGTAAGTTTAAATAAAATAAAACTGAGGAATGTGCACTTTAACATATTACTGTTATTTATGAATTGTAACTTTTTGGTGCTTACTGTACAGCGTTATTTCCCATAATGTTGATGTGCTTTGCAGCTAGAACTAACGCAAAAGTCCAATCTTTATGCAAATCTGCCTGCTGCGGAGGGGGGGATTGGGGGTGGTTGACAAAAAACAAAATTACCTTGAACAGTCAAGCTAAATGAGCAGGGGAAATATCACTATTGCATTTGGCAGTCAGGAGGTCATTTGTTACTTTGAGGGAAGTTTTTGTTGAGTGTAGAGTGCGGAATTCATATTACATTGGCTCAAGGAGGGAGTTGTCTGAGAGGCAGTGGATAAGCAGGGAGTAGACCAGGCGTTTCAGTAGTTTTGAGATAAAGGGAGGATTAGAGACAGGTCTGTAGTTGGTTGTGCTGGATGGATCAAGGATGGGATTTTTTAGTAGAGGAATTATAACAGAATGTTTGAAAGTGGAAGTGAAGATACCAGAAGAGCCAGAAAGGAAAATTCTGCCTTGGTGGGTAGTGACAGTGGGGAGAGAGACTGGAGGAGATGAGAGGGGATGGGGTCAGACGTGCATGTGGTAGGGCGAGTGGAGTGAGGAGACTTCTTTGGTTTGAATATATGGAGAGTAAGCTAGGTGAGTTGCGATAGGGAAGAGGGTCAATGAGTGAGCTAGGTGAGGTGCAGTGGGGAAGAGAGTCAATGACAAATTGGCTGAGAGACAATTTCTTGTTGGATGTTTTTGATTTTAGCCAGATCTTTAGCACAGACATCAGTGATAAGTGTCTGCACTTTTGGACTAAGAAGTGATTGAAATGTGTCAGTTTTTTGGGATAATGAGATAAGGTTAGTAAAATAAGTCTGTTTAGTGAGGTGAAAAGCATACATTTGTAATGTTTGAGGAATGTCTTGGGAAGTTTGTGTTTTTTTTTCAGACGTTCATCACTTCTGGAGCATCGCTGGAGGAAGTGAGTTTGGGTTGTGTGCCAGGGTTGCTTTATTCTCTGTTTAGAGAGTTTAAGTGTAGGGGGTGCTAGTTCATCAAGGGTGCGTTGGATGGTGGTATAGTGATTTGTAGCTAGCTCGGGACAGGAGAGAGAAGTGATTGGGGACATTGAGGACTGTAGTGTGCTGTGAAATGTCTGAGGTTCAATGGTCGATTTCTGAAGGTGTTATAGGTAAGAGTAAGGCCAAGGAAGGATGTTAGTGCTGGGACTTTAGAGGTCGATGGGTAGCTGGGGTTGTCTATGGGAATGTTGAAGTCACCTAAAACAAGGGTTGGTAGATCTGTGGATAGGAAATGTGGAAGCCAAGCTGCAAAGTGATGCAGGAATTTGGTCCGTGAATACAGGCAAGTAGTCATGATATAGGGGAGTTTCGCAGCATTCTGCTATTCCACACCATCTGCATGGGGTTAAGCCCTCTCAAACAGTTTATGCCACTGATCATCAGAGAGGCAGTTTAGGGGTGCAATTGGCTAAACTTAAACGAACCTACAGTCAGAAATATTAAGGAAATTTTAGACTGAACTTTCGCTTTAAAGACTCTGTCTAGGGGAAAAAACAAACATTACCCACCTGAAGGCCTGCAAGCTCAATCCTGTGAGCTGAAGAAGACCCCTTTCAGAGCTATCAGCTGTGAATCAGAAAGTATTCTCCCGACAGGTCCCAGTGTGCAAATGATTTAATGTGGTACAAATGTGCCTGTGACTAGTATCAAGAACAGGAGGGGACATTGCTTAAACATGAGCGCTTTAGGCCGCAGGGCCTACAGGCTGTCAGGTAAGTCATTCTTTTTATTTATTTTTTCTCCAGAGAAGGCCTATAAAAAGCAGGTGCATCCTGGTGTCATGACTAACATTACTGACTGAGCAGGGAAGCAATACCTATTTTTTCCCCCATAGTGCTTCATGCAAAGGTGTTGCTTGGGACACTGCAAGCCCAAAGACTTGATACCACAAATATCTTAAAGGAGCCACAGCACTTAACCCTGTTGGCTTGCAGACCAACTTAAAATCTGTCTCTAAATCTGGTTGAAAACAGGACTCGTTCACACACATCTGCATAAGTATACTGAAGCTGTACTACCAAGGTGCCTCTGTGGGGGTGCAGTCCTAACTAACATAATCTCTGAGAGCCTCATTTGGGACATGCAATGCAATAGATAAATTGGGAACAGGCTTACCTGAGGTTGCCTCGAGTGCAGCCCATGGGGTGGAAGGGTCAAAGACCTTGCAGTACAGCCTAGACCCCACACCCCATGTGCTTGCACAAATTCAAAAGAAACAAAGGACGAGTGGCAGCAGCTCAGACCATTTTATAACTAACCTGGCAGGTGCACAGGAGCAGGGCGATAAGGATACAAAAGTCTTCAAGGAGCCACAGCACTCAACCCTGCTTGCAGACCAACCTAAAATCTGTCTCTAAATCGGGTTAAAAACAGAGGACTCAGTCACACACATCTGCAGAGGTATGCTAAAGTTGCACCACCAAGCTGCTCAGCAGCCCATCAACCAGCTTTTCCATGTTCGGGGCGGGCGTTAAACTCTAACACGGACTGCTGGCTAAAGTCCATGTTTGGGTTTGGGGAACTGAACTTGCAACCCCCCCAATTCAATGATCTGATCCACCCAGATTCATATATTCTTGGTGTGCCACACACCCCGCTTCACTTCTAAATATTCATCACTTAATGGGTTAATCCACCGCCAGGTGACGTAGTGCAGAGAGGAAGTCTTGTAACGATCCCCCTACCAGCCTATATATACCTGGTACCTCCCTTCAATCACCAGTATTTTTCTCTCTGCTTGCTGACAAGTCAGAAGATGGAAGTCTCCTGCTTACAGGTAGGCCGGGGTATTCTTACCGCGCCACCCCCCTTTTGGTCTATTTCTGCCCGGTTTGAGTTTGTATACCTTTATGGTGGAATGGAAGCCTCCCAGCCTAGGCTGCTCACCGGGCAAATGGTAGATGGCACTTTAAGTGCCTAGGAGCTTATCTCCTACCGCTCGACCTCATGCGTGGGGCAATGCGGCTATCCGGCATGGTGATCCGGAAATGGGATGCCCCTGTCCCGAGGGTCCCCATAGCCCCTTTCTCTCCCGTTACGGTCCCTTCTCCCTTCACTATGGGGGGGGGGGGGTGAGGGTGTGCTTTAAGTATGTGTGTTTCACTTGTATCACTTTATTTCAACATGGTGTGTGTTCATGTTATGCATTCAGTGTTATTCAGCATGTGTTTACATTCGGTTTAGGTCTGCTTGAATGGCAGACTGCACTTGGTAGGTGGCTGGCCGCTTGTTAGCAGACTATTGCTTTAGTGGCCCCTGCCCCCTTCCCCCCCTCCCCCCTTCCCTGCTGGCTTTTCATGTGCTCCTTTAGGCTGTGCAGCTAGATGCGGTTTTTACTATTAACCTCCCCCCTCCGCTGCCTGGGCGCACGTGTAGTGGCCCATCTGGAGTAATCTTCAGCTGAATGGCTGTACTGATTGGCGTAGGGGGGGGCGGGTCCTGATGACGCGGCATCGGGGGCGCGACGCCGACGTCATGCGGCGTTTTTCGGCGGGCCCACCGTTTACTTTCCTTCAAACCGTATATACTCGAGTATAAGCCGAGTTTTTCAGCCCACTTTTTGGGCTGAAAAAAGCCACCTCGGCTTATACTCGAGTCAATACGGTAATTGAGCTGCACTTCCAGGCTGCTGCGTGCAGGTCGTCGGTGGGCGTGCCCCATATGGCCGGCGTCCAATGAAAACATTGGACGCCGGCCATATGGGGCACGCCCACCGACGACCAGCGCGCAACAGCCAGGAGGTGCTGGCGGCGGCGGGAGCGGCGGCGCTGAATGGAGAGAGCGACCGGCAGGAGGAGGAGGTTGGTGGCGGCAGCAGCAGCAGGTACCGTTTGTGTGTGTGTGTGTGTGTGCGCGCGCGCTGGTTCATGCTGACCTCCCTCTCATCTCTATGCCCAGTCCTTTAGAGCAGGGGCAGGGCCAAAAAATGTTGCATGGTGCAAGATGCCTTTCCTGTCCACAGCAGCATTAACCCTGCCTGTCCCTGCTTTCCCCCCAAGAATGTTTAATGTCTGCTGTCCCAGGGGGCACAGCAAAAAGCAGGGCAAAGATAGGGGAGAGGGGGAGCAGGACAGAGACAGAGATTCAGCATGCCAGAGATGGAAGTGAAATGTGTAGCAGGGTGGAGATTGGGGTGCAGCATGGAGCAGGGCAGAGATGGGGGTAAAGAGTGCAGCAGGGCATACATGGGGGGGCAGCATGGAACAGGTATGTGTGTGTCTGTGTCTTTTTCTGTGTGTGTCTCTTCTGTGTGTCAACTCCAATTCCAATTGAAAAAAGCCGCCTCGGCTTATACTCGAGTCAATAGCTTGTTCCACTTTTTTGGGGTAAAATTAGGTGCCTCGGCTTATACACGGATCGGCCTATACTCGAGTATATACGGTAGTTGTCTGTACTGTGGCTGCTGGTTGCAATCCTGCTCCCCGGCTGCTGCCTTCGCTGGGCCAGGTAAGCGGCCCCACCCGTTGGGGCCGTTAAATGGGGAGTACATATCTGTGTGTGTTGGATATGGTGGGGAGTCACATTTTATTAAGGGGGCATGATTTTGTCATATTTAAAGGCACTTTGGTGCCATGCTTGTATGATTCTTATACACATGTGAGGATCTGATTGGGGTTTCTTTTTCCTTACAGATCCCGGGATCCCTGCTTATGGTGGCCCTCCGGCTCTATGTTGCCTGGCTGTTTATTGGGATATCTATTAATGCATTTATATATATAGACTATATACTGATATATATATATATAGTTTATTAAAGGCTACCTTAACTTAAAAAAAAAAAAAAAAAAATCCTCCCTATAAAATCCGGGACATTACTGATAAAGGGGCATCCCGGGTTGGCTTATGCCTTAAAAGTCCCAAGTATTGCGAATACCATAAATCACCATATGGAGGCTTCCGTAAATTCCGGAAACGGTTCTGCTGAGCCGTTCGGGGGGTGCGTAGGTTGTGGGGTTCCACTCCCGGCTGATGATGTCTTTATTTGCATCCCTTGTGCAAAGCAGACTATTGCGCGCCAATCCGTTGCTTCGGCTGCGGGCCCATCGCATCCTTCATCATCTCCTACCTCTCCCTCCCTGTTCCGGACCCCGCATGACACTGTCAAAAGTGGGGATTCGCATTCCGAGGCGGCGGCACAGCCCAGCCCCCGGAAAATAGTGCCCGTTAAAGCAGCGTTAAAGGCCGCTGCAAAACGGAGGCACCTGACTCCGGTACCTTCGGCTCCACAGGACGAGCTATGTGAACCTGTGGAATGGTCCGATGGATCCCCGGACGAGGATGAATTCCCGTCAGAGTCAGATGAGCCTGCAGGTCAGCTTGTGGCTGATGAGATTGGCGATTGGTCAGAGGGGGTTGTTTTTGACACCCCCTCTATTCTGGCTCAAATGTTTAAAATTTTGAGTTTAGATCCACCTGAGGCGGCCGCCCTGCCAAAGGGTCAGTTGTTTAAGGAGCCTCAGCCGCGTTTGGTTTTTCCCAGACAACACCACTTTGAGAGGGTGGTTCTTAAGGAATGGGAACATCCCACGCGGTTATCTGGAATTCCTTCCAGTTGGGAAAAGCGTTATCCTTTTCCGCCAGAATTGGTAAAGCTTTGGTCTGTCCCTCCTGACGTCGATACCCCTGTACTAGGGCTCTCCAGCACGGCTATGGTACAGTCAGCTGAGACCACTGTCCCTAAGGATGGGGAAGATCGTCAGATTGACCAATACGCTCGCCATGGTTTTATTTATTCCGGGTCAGCGTTGCGCCCGGTATGTGCTTCAGCCCTTCTTCTATTGGCAATTAAGTCCTTAATTCAGGGGCTATATGAGGATCTTAATCCCGCTTGCAAACAGTTCACTGCGCTTAAGCAGTGTGAATCTTTTGTGTCTTATGTCCTGGCCGCTCAGGACGATGCGCTGGCTATGAGTAGCAAGGCAGCGGCTATGCTGGTGGCTATTCGCAGGTCAGTATGGCTGCGTCAGTGGTCAGCGGACACAGCTTCTAAAAGGGTGCTTACAGCTCTCCCGTTTTTGGGGTTGCGTCTGTTCGGGGAGAAAATTGATTCAGTCGCAAAGTGTGGTAAGATGCCACAACGCAAGAGGCCTCGTGTCCCCTTTGGGGGGGCAGGTTCCGGTAGGCCTTCCTTTCGAGGATTCAGAGCGGGCAGGGGTGCTTCCTTTCCCGCTACCAGAGGTGCAGGTTGGACTCGGGGGAGGGGCCGTGGCCGGCCCACTCAGTCCTGGGGCACCAAGCCCAAACCTGCTGATAAGCTCACTCAGCAATGAGGGGCTGCCCTCACCCGTGCGGGTGGGGGGACTATTGCGACACTTCTCCCAGGTTTGGAACCAAGTGGTTCCAGGCAGATGGATCCAGGAGGTAGTGTCGGCCAGTTACGACCTGGAATTCGAGTCTCACCCTCCTTCACGGTTCGTTCGGTGTCCCCGAGAGAGATGGGTCGGTTCATCCCGGCCTGAACTCTCATCAACACAGAGTGTTTCTTCCTTTTGCCCAAATTCACACGAGAACGCTTCAGCTATTTCTGTTAGCGTGTTGGGACTAGCAACCTCAGTCGCTGGATCAGTCCTTCCAGTTGTCCTCCCGTGTACGGCAGTCCCTCTTGTGGTGGTTGGTCTCGACCAATCTTGTGTAGGGCAGGCCTTTCCTGACCCCCCTTTGGAAAATTGTCACCACGGACGCCAGTCTGTCGGGATGGGGCAGATTCTGGAAGGAGCTGCAGTTTCAGGGGCAGTGGGGACCTTAAAGGCCCCACTTACCCATCAATATTCTGAAACTGAGAACCATCCGTCAGGTGCTTGCTCTCCTGACTCAGCACGTTCTGGGCCTTCTGGTCCAGATGTGTTCAGACAATCGAACAGCGGTTGCTTACGTCGGTCTTCAGGGAAGGACTCGCAGTCTGAGTACTCTCAGAGAAGTGTCCCTGATCCGGACCTGGGCAGTGTTCCATGTTCCCTGTCTCTCGGCGGTTTACATTCCAGAGGTGAAGAAACAGGTAGCGGACCGGTTGAGCAAGGGCTCTCCCCGTCTGGAAGAATAGGCTCTCCATCCTCGGGTGGTTCGCTCACTGTGTCTCCAATGGGGGACCCCAGAGGTGGACCTGTTGGCCCCTCATCACTATCACAGGCTCCCGAACTTCGTGTCGCTCTCCCAGGATCCTCTGGCTCTGGCAGTGGACGCCATGTCCCTGAACTGGGGAGCTCTGGGATTTCTATACCTCTTTCCCCCGATGCCCATGCTGGGCAGGGTTCTTCAGAAGTTGGCTCTGGAAAAGGTGTACGCCGTTCTCGTGGCCCCAAGGTGGCCAAGACGAGTGAGGTTCGCAGACATCGTTCGGCTGGCAGTGGACCAGTTCGTTCTGCCTCTTCGGCCCGATCTGCTCACTCAGGGTCAATTGTGTTACCCCAATTTACCAGCGCTGGGTTTGATGGCCTGGCTGCTGAAACCTCCATCCTGAAGGAGGAGGGTCTTTCTGATTCTGTCATTAAGACTCTGATCAGTGCCCGGAAGAGGTCTTCTTCCATCACCTACTATAGGACTTGGAAAGCCTATATCGCTTGGTGTGAGATAAGATCTTTTCCTTGTAGGGTCTTTTCGGTCTCCAGGATTCTGGAGTTTTTACAATCAGGGCTGGACTCTGGTCTCCAGCTAAGTACGTTGAAAGGGCAGGTCTCTGCCTTATCTATCTTTTTTTCAGAAGCGTGTTGCGCTTAAACCTTTAGTTAAAACTTTTTTCCAGGGGGTTACGCATGTGCGGCCTCCCAGGAAACCATTACTCCCGGTTTGGGATTTGAATTTGGTTCTTTCTGCTCTTCAGGCTCCTCCTTTTGAGCCTTTGCAGGATATTGCTTTGTCTACCCTGACTCAGAAGATTGTCTTCTTGGTAGCTATCACTTCTGTCCGGCGTGTCTCAGAGTTGGCGGCCTTAACTATCCAGGCGCCTTACTTTGAGAGGCATCAGGATAAAGTGGTCTTTCGGTTCAAGCCAGACTTTCTTCCTAAGGTTGTTTCTGCTTTTCATTTGAACCGAGATATTGTTCTTCCCTCCTTGTGTCCTAATCCTAAGAATGACAAAGAGAGGGTTTTGCATTGTTTGATGTAGTACGCTGTGTTAAGTACTACTTGATTATCACGTCTCCTTTTCGTAGGACGGATTCCTTTTTTGTTGTGCCCCATGGGCCTAAGAAGGGTTTGGCACCAGCCAAATCTGCCATTAGCAAGTGGATACGTCAGGCCGTTACTGCGGCCTATTCTGCTAAGGGAAGAGTTCCCCCTTTTCGTATCACTGCTCATTCCACTCGCGCTGTTGGGGCGTCTTGGGCATTTCAGCACCAAGCTTCTGTTGAACAGGTTTGTAAGGCCGCCACTTGGTCTTCTGTTCACACTTTTTCTAAGTTTTACAAAGTTGATGTGCGGGCCTCAGCGGATGCTGTTTTTGGCCGCAAAGTTCTGCAGACTGCAGTCATTTAAGTTATGCTTCACCTGGCCTTGAGATGCCCTTCCCTTGTGGACACTGCTTTTGGATGTCCCATTAAGTGATGAATATTTAGAAGTGAAGCGGGGTGTGTGGCACACCAAGAATAATACCATTTTGTGAGTACTCACCTGAAAAATGGATATTGTTGGTGTGCCACACACCCCGCTTCACCCCCACCCTTTTCGGTATTACCGAAGTCTTTATATGGTGAAGCCCTTTTTTATTTATATCAAAATTGATTTTGAGGTTACCGGTGGAATACTGGTACCTTGTCTTTCTGCTTTTTAATATACTGGTGATTGAAGGGAGGTACCAGGTATATACAGGCTGGAAGGGGGCTCGTTACAAGACTTCCTCTCTGCACTACGTCACCTGGCGGTGGATTAACCCATTAAGTGATGAATATTTAGAAGTGAAGCGGGGTGTGTGGCACACCAACAATATCCATTTTTCAGGTGAGTACTCACAAAATGGTATTATTTTCAAACTTAAGTCAGCGAAGAACAGAGCCCCGGCCAAAATGCTGCCCCACATTGATTGTGCAGCTTCATCCACTGTGCGGGGGCACTGCCCTATAATGCATCTTTATTCAAGGTTTAATAGTGCCAAGGCTGGATGAGGTACAGCGGAGTGGGTGCCAAAGTGATTTTTTTTTGCCTTAGCAGCTTGGAGTGAGGATTGGAAGTTTGAAACAGTATCAAGCCTCAGTAAGGTAAAGCTAGTGTGTGTGTGTGTGTGTGTATATATCAATTTTATATAAATGTATATCCGGCTCAGGCTAAATAGACGCAGGGGTGGAAGCCACCCCCAGTTGACAGAGCCAAAGCCAAAGAGCTGACATTGGCACTACCAACTATTGGAAGGCAGAAGATTCACGGATGTCCCCACAGAATAAGTACATCTTTTAGCAGATGTTTGCAGGATTTTAGAATCAGACTTATTCATGGCATGTTACAAGTGCCTTCCCCATCCTTGCCCTAACTGAAACATGGGTGACAGTTACACTTGATGCTCTGTTATATACTGGTCGACAATTTAGAAACTGACACCACTGGTCCTGCTGCCACCAGACTTCTATGTCTTACCTCCTCGGAACACTGGGTCCCTATGGTTAGTACATACTCTTGTGACCCAATCTCTTGTCTCCACCCCCTTTCCTTTAGATAAGCTTGTAAGTGCAGGGCCCTCTCTCCTAATTTGCTACTGCATCTATGAGTTTAGTTACACCTGACTCATAATATGTAATTATATTATATGCATTGTCATCATTGTATTATAACTATTTGACATCCTCCTGTAATTTTTACCTTGCACACTGACACAGACTATGATGGCATTTTAATTTTGATAATGTCATCTCCCGTCACCAGCTCAGCACTATCCACTTTTTGTTTTAGTTAGTCTCTATTGCCCTCTAGTGAGAAGATCTAGGTAATGCAGCTTAGCTATAGCAGTAAGCACTGCATAGATGTGTCCTTGTAGCACAAATCCATTACTCAAATCTGTCCACTCATTCAGATTAATATTTTATCAAAGGGTACAAGCCAGTGTTACAGTAAAACGAACATAAAAAATAAGGTGTGATACATGTATGTATAAAGTGATTCTCTCCTGCACCCATCTATCAGAAATAACATCTCCTTTTGAATGCAATTTCCTCTTTTCACCCCCAGTCTTGGCCCCTTGCCAACTGTTTGAGGGGAATAAAG
The DNA here is from genome assembly GCA_027917425.1 of Gastrophryne carolinensis. Lineage (NCBI taxonomy): Eukaryota > Metazoa > Chordata > Amphibia > Anura > Microhylidae > Gastrophryne > Gastrophryne carolinensis. The sequence goes on from CM051238.1 coordinate 378,735,666, forward strand.
TGTCACACCTTGGAAAAACAGTTCACTATTAGCCAAATAGAGTCATGACCGTCGGAAGGTGGACTTTAACGAAAATATCCATTGAGATGCTCTTCAAAGATTTATGTGGAAAATGTTGCAGAGTGTGAGTGCTGGGTGCAGTGGAGTCAAATCCAGATAGACATTAGTGGTATAACAGGAACTGGCTTTACTGGAACGTGTGCAGTAAGAGAATGACAGGAGCAATTTTTTTCTTCCCTTTTTTGGTTTAGTTTCAATACACACAAAGGGAATAAACATGTTTAGCAAAACATGTGTTACTGCAATCCTCTTCTGTGAGAAATGCTTCATTCTCTCGAATAATTTCAGGGGTGACAACATTTACAGCCTTGACTGTATCTGATGATGATGATTGTGAGGTCGATGCCAGCCTGCCTCCAGAGAGTTGGAGAGTTCAGAAGTGGCCAACAATGAGTCCAGATCTAAATTCCATTGAACACCTGTGGAGAGATCTTAAAATTGCTGTTGCCCTTCCAATAAGAGAGATCTGGAGCAGTTTACAAAGGAAGAGTGGTCCAACATTCTGGCTGAGAGGTGTAAAAAGCTTATTGATGGTTATAGGAAGTGAATGATTTCAGGTATTTTTTTCCAAAGGGTGTGCAACCGAATATTAAGGTGAGGGTGCCAATGAATTTGTCCAGCCCATTTTTGGAGTTTGGTGTGACATTATGTCCAATTTGCTTTTTTTTCCCTCCCTTTTTTGGTTTAGTTCCAATACACACAAACGGAATAAACATGTGTATAGCAAAACGTGTTACTGCAATCTTTTTCTGTGAGAAATACTTCATTTTCTTTAAAGATTTCTGGGGTGCCAATAATTTCGGCCATGACTGTAGATCAGTCCATTCACTGGAGTTATCATCCTCCCCAGACTAATCAATACATTCCTCTGCAACATCATTGGCATCGATTTCACAATCATCATCAGATAGATCAGTCCATGCAGGGGTGTAGCTAGGGGGGAGCAGCAGGGGGCACCTGCCCTGGTGCAGCAGGTCAGGGGGGTGCCAAAGGGGGACCTGAGCACAGATTTGGGGCGCCATTTTAAATCTTTGCCACAAGTGCCAGAAAGCCTAGCTACTCCTCTGAGTCCATGCATCATCGTCCAAATCATCATAAACCCAGGAATCAGGGTCCTGAATAGACATGAAGGTCAAAAACAGAATCATCATCATCTAAATCTTCATAGAACCAGGAATCAGGGTCCTGGCATCTAGCAACAGGCACAGGTCGGGGTCCTGAATAGACATGAAGGTCAAAAACAGAATCATCATCATCTAAATCTTCATAGAAACAGGAATCAGGGTCCTGGCATCTAGCAACAGGCACAGGTCGGGGAATCAGGGTCCTGAATAGACATGGTCAAAAACAGAATCATCATCATCTAAATCTTCATAGAACCAGGAATCAGGGTCCTGGCATCTAGCAACAGGCACAGGTCGGGGAATCAGGGTCCTGAATAGACATGAAGGTCAAAAACAGAATCATCATCATCTAAATCTTCATAGAACCAGGAATCAGAGTCCTGGCATCTAGCAACAGGCACAGCAACAGGACACCAGCTGACACCTGAGCCAAGACCCCTGGCCAAGCACACAGCACCTCAGAGTAACCCCCAAACACAACAGATCTATCTAAAGGGAGAGGAGCTTGGGGAACCTGACTTGGGGCACAGGGTTCAACAGAGCCAGCCTGATTAACCTGCAACAAAGACGTTTCCAAATCTAAACAGGACTGGGGATTCTGAAAATCAGGAACTAAATTACTAGGATTAAAGGCAACACCAACTAGGATTTTAATGAGGGGATAAGCAGTTGGGAAATCAAAACCCCTTGGTCAATTGGTGTGAATAAAATTAATAATCTCAAGACACTGAGATTTAGAAAATCCCACAAGCAATGCATGAACAGTATGAGCATTACTGACAGACAAAGGAAGCAGTTTAATCAAACTGGAATCCATGCAAGTGAGCTAAGACAGGAGGCACAGCAATTAGATAGAGGGAATACAAGTCCCAGCATGAAGTTTGGGTGGCAGCAGGATTATGTCAGGCCGGAAGGTCTTCTAAAGGAACTCTCTGTCACTAGAGCAGATTATTTGGCTGGAGAAATGACAAAGCATAGAGGTAATGCACTAAAAATGGTTTATTAAAAAAAAGGCAAAAGGAAACAAAAAGATCTTAGGTTCAGATAAACAGTACAGAGCAAAGAAACTAAGAAGCTAACTAACATAAGTACAACATACAAGGAAACAGAGGAAACCCAAAGGTGCTGGCAAACTCACTAAAGGGTCCAGGACAGGGGCCAGCAACCTCCAGGAGCTGATAGGAGGCCTGCTGCATGGAGCACAAGGATCACAAGGTGGCCAAGCGGCCTCAGGGAAGCCAGGTAGAGGCCTGCTTCCCACTAGATTCCAACCCAGCACCAGAGGCACAGACCACAAGGAACTCAAACAAGGAAGAGGAAGCAGCCAGGGGCTCTACTGCCACTTGCTGGCAGCTGTCCAAACTGCAGGCCATATAATAAATGGTACCAGCCACCAGCCGGGCATCAGCCGAACCTGGAATCTCAAAGGTGGTTTACCTTTGTTTTCTGTTGTTGAGCACTTTGGTTCTATGTCTGAGCTTGGTTGTGTCTGCGCTCACTCCAACTGTTTGTTCAGAAATTAACATAACGTGCTTACAACATATACATAAATATGCTATGACCACAGAAAAAGAGACAGGAGGAGGCTCCACACCATACAGCCCACCAATCAGAGGGCAGGGAGGGTGGGACCAGGGCCAACATGCCCCACCTCCCCAGCCACCCAACAGGGAGGACCAAACAGGAGAGAGCTTCTCACCCAGCATGCAGGCGATAACTCACACCCGAGGATGGAAAGAGGCTAGGGGCCAATCAAAACCACTAACGCAACACTGCTTAAAAAACACTAAACTTCAAAACAGAGTATTTGAGGGAATCTTCGTTGGATACAGTGATAATGTTACAGGGTTACAGAATCCTAAATTCAAACCACAACATAACACAGATGCTTATTTAAAAGAAAATGTAACATTAACAGTTACTATTAGCTATCAGTAAAAAACAAAAAATAAAATAAACAATAACTTCCCCTACCCCAGCACCCTTGCCTAGCCAAAACAACTATACAAGACAATATATTGTGCACTTTTATTGATTATGCCAATTATGGTCATTAATGTGCTGTAGGAGTGGTGCTGGAGTCCAGGGAACAGACATGTGATAAAGGTCAGGTGATGGGCTGGGATAAGTGGGTAGAAAGTGAAAGTTATGTGTGACACCATGTGAGGGTTCGTTCCCAGCAGATATTTGCACTATTCTGCAGCCTTGTATTCCTTACTCGTGACCTACTCCTGGCCCCTCCTTATACCCACAATGTGACTTGGTCATGCAAGTTTGTGCACATGTCCTTTCCTAAAACAAATTTGCTTTTACCCCCACCAAGTCACAAGGAGCAATTACAGTGAGTGTAGGGACAACATAATACATTTATCAATGTGTGCTAAAGGCAGCTTCACTGCACTCTTGGTGAACTGATCGCAGACTTGGTTTACAGTGACAATATATCAAAAAGTTGGATGTGGAGCCACTATCAACAAGTAGTCTAGGATGGTCTTTCACAAAGAACCTTTACAGAGGTCATTTCAACAGAAAACCGTGGCTCCCAGGATTCCTTGTTCTGTGGTACAGTAGGCCAATGTAACGCTAGTATCGGGGTCAACCAGCAGCAATCACGGTCGGCTTTAAATTGTAATCCAAAGTATGTCACAATGTCAATTTATCTCAGGCAATGTCACAGCACACAGGTAAGGGTACCTGAGGGTAAGGATTAATGGGATCGCAGCATGGGGAGCTGAGAAGATAATATCAGAGCAGACAGACACTCAATGGCAACTAAGATAAGTGAAAGCATCAGCTTGTTTTATTATTGCAGGGTCATGAAAAGAAAGTTTAATGCTTTAATCCAAATCAGTCAAATACACAGTGCATAGTTCGCAGGCCGAAGAAACAGGCATCGCTTGTAGAAAACAAACACAGGCACGCTTTATAAGGATCTTACTAGAACGTTTCAGCCTCTCAGCAGACTACTACTACAGCTCTACAGCCACATCCTCCTACTCACTTCCAACTGCACCTGTCTCTGTAGTGGCCCCATCAGCCGTGTCACACAGGGAGGCTACGCCAGCCTTCCCTTTAGCATGGTTATGAACAATTTCTCCCTGTCACCTTATATCATTGCTCTATACATTGTAGCCTGAGGTTTTCCCACCAAAACCTCTGACTGATGCCTAAAGAGGAATCCTACACCAAGATGTTAATAATCTGAATAACTTCTCTTTTCTATTTGTAGTCTAATACTCCCATCTATTGACCAAAGTGGGAATAGCAACACATCTTAAATTTTGCTAGACTGCACATACACCCCTTTTTGAGCACCCAAATGTGTGAGCGTGATTTTCAATACTACCACACCAACTGTGCTTAGATAGCAACAGGCACTGAAACTGCACTATAGCAGAGTCCAGAGAGGCACAGACAGAGCTTTACACAAACCTCATGGAGGTGTAGGTGGGGCAGATAGCAGAAGCAGGTGACCAGCTGGATCTGGGACTAGATAACTTAACTGCATGTGGGAACATGCATTGTGCATATCCCCCCTATAGTCAGTACCACTTTGGATAAGTCTCTATGTGAGCTGGAATTTTTGCCCATTCCTCAAGGCAAAACTTATTTAGATGGTTTCAGCTGATGAACAGCAATTTTCAAGTCTGACCACCGATTCTCAATTAGATTAAGGTCAATTAGATTAAGGCCATTCCAATAGTTACAGATTTTTCCCTTAAAGTGCACCAACACCCAGGATTTTGACTCTCCTGGGTTTTGGTCCACTTCCCCTATCGGGGTGCCCCACCATGTGGAACCCCCCAGATCGCAATTCACAACTCACCTCACTGCTACGGTGCATGCGCGGCCGCTCGTCCAATCAGCGTGCTCAGAGCCGCTGAACGTGAAAGCGGCGTCAAAGCTCAGCGGCTTCCCTCTAACAGAGCGCGCATGCACCAGCCAATGGAGAGAAGCACGAGATGCAGCCTTGGCCCACACATGCGCCGTTGGATCGGGATCCAGGTAAGGTCTGTGGGTGCCCTGGGGGGGTTTCACACAGTGGGGCATCCCAATTTTGGATGCCCCGTGGGAAGGGATTGGATCTTATAGATTCCCGGGACGAACAGGCTGGGTGTTGCTTTAGCACTATGCTTTGGTTCATTGTCCTGTTGGAAGGTGAACCTCTGGCTCAATCTCAAATCACAGACTGAAACAGGTTTTGCTCAAGAATATCCCTGTATTATACACCATCCATCTTTCCCTTGACTCGGACCAGTTTCCCAGTCCCTGCTGCTGAAATACATTCCCACAACATGATGCAGCCACCACCATGTTTCACTGTGGGGATCGTGTTGAAGGCTTTTTTTCTTGCCACTCTTCTATAAACTTCGGCTCGGCTGTGGGTCGCTAGTTTATAGCGACTCAGTCGCTGTGCAGTAATGATGAATACATTGTGAGGAGTCGCTATTTGACCAGTACAGCGCTGTATGGGAGTGCATGTTAGCGACTGGTCAGTGCGACCGACTCACAACATATTCATTAAAAAAACAGCCTCACAAAACTTTGGCGCTGAAAAATGCTTCTTTGAAGGCCAGAGCACCGGAGGCTATGTATTTAAAGTCTGTTTTTCAGCATGTATCCACTAGTAACAAAGCGAAAACATATGGAATTACATTGTAATAAGATTGTAACATGAACACTTTAATGGCAGACCTGTAATGTCATTTCTGCAAAAATATATAAAGAATGAAAAATTTATGAAAAAACTGCTTTTTCAATGCCAGGAGAGGTCACAGAATTATTGGAGACTTAAAAAAAAAACAAAAAAACAAAAACCCGTTTAAAGAGAAGAAAAGTATAGTCCATTGAAATGTATGGGAGAGTGACAGGTAGCGAGAGGTCATACCTGGCGCTGTGCAAGGCTGAACGCCGGCGCTGTACGCTGAGGCTGGGATAATGATGAATCGGACGCTACATGGCGTTATCTCAGTCGCTCAACAGATTCTGCTTGATAAATGTGTAATTGCGTGCCGTGTCCACCGTCCACCTGTCGCTACCTCTCATTAACCAGCCACTACCTGACGCTATCCCTTCTTAAATAAGGGCCTAAGTATTTTTTATTCTGGAGGTTGAGGTGGCACAGAGTTGATTAATGAGGTGCGGTTATTCTTTACACTAATTCAAAAAGCAGATCTTTAAAGGAGCACTATAGTGTAATAGTATAGTATAGTGTAATATAAAAAATCCATATAAACCGGTCTGCTAATGGGAGGAGGAGTCACTTATACACCCAAACTTAATAAAACTCTCGCCAAGCTTGTGGTTTATTCTCTTATGGTAGTAATAAAATCCATGGGTCACCTATCATTTTTTCTTCCTTCCATTAAAATAAAAAGAACAATTCTGGCTGGATATTTCTTGATGCTGGCTGTATAAGTGACCTCTCCTCCCGCCATACAGCATATTTATATGGATTTTTTATCACTGGGCCATTTTTCGCGATAGTGCTCCTTTAAGACAGGTGAGTATTAAAGACACCAAGGGATCTGCTGTGATGGGAAAAGGTGAGTATAGGTGTTTCTTTTTATCCTAGACAGATCTTGTAACAGCTGAATGACGGCAGTGGTTATGCTTATGCAATAAGTTTATTTGGAATGTCTACGGGCAATTTGATCCACCTTTAGATCACTCTGGATAACAGCCTGTCTCTCTCTCTCGTTACTGTGTTATTTTTCAGTGAAGCAGATCAGGAAATGACTGTTTCTCTTTATCTGTTAAAATGATCACTGTCTAACACCCGTGTGGAGTGACATCCAGCCCGCAAAGGTGCAAGGGCCTGTGCGTCCTAACAAATAACTGTTGTTTGACCGATAAAATATGGTGCACCACTAATTATAAAGAGTAAGGGCGTGCTCACTTAACATATAAAAATGCAATCTAAGGTGGAGCCTGGGGTCAAATATTCCCATAGGGACCACAGAAAACGGAGCACAGCCAATAATCAATCCATAAAGATTTATTAAGACATCAAAAAAACAGACATTTAAAAACAACACTGAAGACATCTTAAAACACCACCCCTCTCATAGTCCTATAATATTAAGTAAATTGTGTATATAGAAAATAATGGTCCGTCCTCTACAATCACTCATATAATACCAGATTGCTTTAATGTTAAAATTACTTATGCTCACAACTAGTATCACATATGTATATATATAACCGATCCCCCTTTGTGCCGGCACAAAGACTACCCAAATAAACCAACCAAAATGCTTCACATATATAGATGTGACATACTGCCCAAAAACCTCACTATGTGCAAACCTACGTGTTTAAAATATTCAAAAACGATTTTTTATAAACCTATGTCAGAAGCCTTAATAGGAATAGGTCTCACCCAAGCAAGAAGCGGTCTTTTGGTACCGCGAAGCGCAGGTGGATCACCCCCTTTGTCCTGTCTGTCCTCCCCGTGGACTGCATGCTCTTTAATGGTTCAGCTGAGTATCTCTTTCTTTATCTGTATATTTGTTGTTCTTTGTGTCTTTGGATTTTTTGTCACTTGGATTGGTTTATGAATTTGTCTTGCATCTAATCATGTACACTTCTAATTAATATTTTGCACAATGTATATCTCCTGGATTGTTTTAAGCATTCCTATTAAGGCTTGTGACATAGGTTCATAAAAAAATCGTTTTTGAATATTTTAAACACGTAGGTTTGCACATAGTGAGGTTTTTGGGCAGTATGTCACATCTATATATGTGAAGCATTTTGGTTGGTTTATTTGGGTAGTCTTTGTGCCGGCACAAAGGGGGATCGGTTATATACAGGTCCTTCTCAAAAAATTAGCATATAGTGCTAAAGTTCATTATTTTCCATAATGAAATGATAAAAATTCAACTTTCATATATTTGAGATTCATTGCACACCCAACTGAAATTTTTCAGGTATTTTTTTGTTTTAATACTGATGATTTTGCCATACAGCTCATGAAAACCCCAAAATCCTATCTAAAAAAATTAGCATATCGTGAAAAGGTTCTCTAAACGAGCTATTAACCTAATCGTCTGAATCAACGGATTAACTCTAAACACCTGCAAAAGATTCCTGAGGCTTTTAAAAAGCCCAGCCTGGTTCATTACTCAAAACCGCCATCATGGGTAAGACTGCCGACCTGACTGCTGTCCAGAAGGCCATCATTGATTCCCTCAAGCAAGAGGGTAAGACCAAGAAAGAAATTTCTGAACAAATAGGCTGTTCCCAGAGTGCTGTATCAAAGCACCTCAATGGGAAGTCTGTGGGAAGGAAAAAATGTGGCAGAAAACGCTGCACAACGAGAAGAGGTGACCGGACCCTGAGGAAGATTGTGGAGAAGGACCGATTCCAGACCTTGGGGGACCTGCGGAAGCAGTGGACTGAGTCTGGAGTAGAAACATCCAGAGCCACCGTGCACAGGCATGTGCAGGAAATGGGCTACAGGTGCCGCATTCCCCAGGTCAAGCCACTTTTGAACCAGAAACAGCGGCAGAAGCTTCTGACCTGGGCTACAGAGAAGCAGCACTGGACTGTTGCTCAGTGGTCCCAAGTACTTTTTTCCGATGAAAGCTAATTTTGCATGTCATTTGGAAATCAAGGTGCCAGAGTCTGGAGGAAGACTGGGGAGAAGGAAATGCCAAAATGCCTGAAGTCCAGTGTCAAGTACCCACAGTCAGTGATGGTCTGGGGTGCCATGTCAGCTGCTGGTGTTGGTCGACTGTGTTTTATAAAGGGCAGGTCAATGCAGCTAGCTATCAGGAGATTTTGGAGCACTTCATGCTTCCATCGGCTGAAAAGCTTTATGGAGATGAAGTTTTCATTTTTCAGCACGACCTGGCACCTGCTCACAGTGCCAAAACCACTGGAAAATGGTTTACTGACCATGGTATTACTGTGCTCAATTGGCCTGCCAACTCTCCTGACCTGAACCCCATAGAGAATCTGTGGAATATTGTGAAGAGAAAGTTGAGAGACGCAAGACCCAACACTCTGGATGAGCTTAAGGCCGCTATCGAAGCATCATAGGCCTCCATAACACCTCAGCAGTGCCACAGGCTGATTGCCTCCATGTCACGCCGCATTGAAGCAGTCATTTCTGCAAAAGGATTCCCGACCAAGCATTGAGTGCATAACTGAACATAATTATTTGAAGGTTGACTTTTTTTTAATTAAAAACACTTTTCTTTTATTGGTCGGATGAAATATGCTAATTTTTTTAGATAGGATTTTGGGGGATTCATGAGCTGTATGGCAAAATCATCAGTATTAAATCAAAAAAAGACCTGAAAAATTTCAGTTGGTGTGCAATGAATCTCAAATATATGAAAGTTTAATTTTTATCATTTCATTATGGAAAATAATGAACTTTAGCACTATATGCTATTTTTTTGAGAAGGACCTGTATATACATATGTGATACTAGTTGTGAGCATAAGTAATTTTAACATTAAAGCAATCTGGTATTATATGAGTGATTGTAGAGGACGGACCATTATTTTCTATATACTCAATTTACTTAATATTATAGGACTATGAGAGGAGTGGTGTTTTAAGATGTCTTCAGTGTTGTTTTCAAATAACTGTTGTTTCATAGTAAATGTAAAACATATAAACCTGATTACTAGAAAAATAATATCCCTCCTGCAGTTTAACCCCTCACTGTCACAGTAAAATGGACGAAACCCTCTGGAAATTATTTTTTTTTTTTTTATTGAAGATCTGGAATATATGGCTCATGTAAATAAAATTGATGCATAACTTGGCTTTCTGAAAAGTTTTTCTTAACTCTTTTACGATACACCTAAATTCTGAAATGCTTTTTAACCCCTTAATGACCCAACTAATTTCTGAAATCCAAGGTGCACACATGTCGGCATTTAAGCTCTATTTCTCACAAAACACAGAATTTGGGGGAGGGAAAAGAGGATTTTGTTTCCTTTTTACACTGCTGGGACTATTTCTTTATATTAAAAATTGAATAGTATGGGAAATGTTACCCCCCTCCCAACATTTAGGCCCTTATTTATGAAGGAATAGTGACAGGTAGCGACTGGTGAGCGACCGGTAATGACGGGCACCGCCACGAGAACGCCGGCTCCCCACCACAATCACACATTTATCAAGCCGATCCTGCTTAGCGACTGAGATAGCGCCATATAGCCACTCATTCATCATTATTCCAGCCTCAGCCCACAGCGCCAGCGTCCGACCTTGAACAGCGACAGGTATGACCTCTCGCTACCTGGCGCGCTCCAATGCATTTCAATGGAACAATCTTTAAATATTCATAATTAATTGTTATTAATGTTTTTTTTTTTTTTTAAATGTGACAAATTCTGTGACCACTTCTGCCATTTTAAATAATTTTTTTAAGGTAAAAAAAATAAAAAATGTACAGAATTGATATTACAGGTCTGATATTAATGTATTCATATTACAAAATTATTTTAAAAACTTGTTTTTTTTGGTTTCCAAAAATATGGTTGTTTGGGGGTTAAAAAACTACTTTTAACCCATCGCCGCCAGCGCTCTGGGGTTTAAGTATGCATTTTACAGCGCGAGAATTTTTGGAGCTTGATTTGTTAATGAATATGGTGGAAGCCGGTCGCTCTGACCAGTCGCTATCATGCGCTCCCATACAGTGCGGAACCTGTCAAATAGCGACTCCTCACCCAATATTCAACATTACGGCAAACCGACTGAGTCACTATCAACTATCGAACAACGGCCAAGCACAGCGACTACTAGCGGGCGCTATGAAGATGCCGCTACAGTCGCTCAACTGTCGCTACCTGCCGCTGTTAATGAATCGGCCTCTTAGTGAATAATATAACACCTTACTCCTCCAATCATTCCAATGACTGTGCTCTATCTACCTAATAAATACAGTCTTTACATTCAGGGAAAGACTAAAGCACCTTGGGCCCACCAGAGGAAATCATTTTTGGGGCCCACCAGATGAAATGTTCCTTGGGACCCACCCTTCAGCTAAAACTCAACTGGATTGTAAAAATCTAAAATCTGTTTTTCATCTAAAAACACTCTAGGCAAAACAGTTTTAGTCTTGTACTGCCCTGATGGTGGCCCTAGGTTGGTGCCTGGGGCCCACAGGATCATCTGGTGAGCTGTTGGGCCAGTCTGACACTGCCTACATCTGTCAATAACCAATAAGAAACAACACAAGCCAGTTTGCTACCATGAGTGGATAAGCTGTGTCCCTCTGTTGAAAAACTGCAATACCCAGCATCATTGCTGTCCCTATAAATAAAAAATAACACAGTTTTATTGGTGCTGTGTGTGGACCCCAACCTGCCAAAATAAGCAAGCAGCTTTTTTCAGTGTATTCTGGATTCTGCTTTAAAGATTAGCCACCCGGGTCTTTAAAACCCTTTGGGGGGGGGGGGGGGGGGTTGCTTGCTATGCCTCTTTATGGTGCATACTGAATTGGGAAGGCCACCAGATCACCCAATTTACTTACCAGTCGGTTGTGCCTGCGCTGCGTCCCTGAGATACATCCAGCTGTGGCCTTTCTGAATGGGGGGGGGGGGGGGGGGGGTTGCAGGTGCAGAGATGTGGCCGGTGGCGCTCACTCCATGCAAAATGCAATGAGTACCGCTGATTGGCTGAGCGGCCGGCGTGGGAACCGGGAAGAGGTGAGTATTTAGGTTATGGTGTGCAGGGTGCACACAGTGGGGCATCACAGATGGAGATGCCCCACCAGGGAGGAGCAACACCCAGGACACCCAAGTCATTTTAATGGGTGGTGTTCCTCTTTAAAGTGGTCTTACCATAAAAAAATGATCTTAGATTCTTTTTAACAATTGGCTCAGAGCATGCCAGACGCTGTAGTAACCTGGCCAGCATTGATGAATGTAATGTGTGTTGGGCGCTGTAACAACAGTATAGCGCTGCAGCGATCAAAGTCTGTTTTTGAACACATAAACATCTGTAACAAAGCGATCAACAAATGGAATGACATTGTTTTAACACTGGGACAATAACACTTTAGTGCCAGACCTGTAATGACAATTCTGCATAAAATTATTAAAAGTCAAAAAAGTTTCTAAAAGTGTTTGTTTGCAGCCAGGAGAGGTCACACAATGATTTAAAAAAAAAAATTGTGTCAAATCATGCCAAACATGCCATACACAACTTATGAAAGCCCATTGAAATGTATGGGAGAGCGCTACATAGCGGCAGGTACTACATGGCGCTCTTGAGCCTAGAGCGCCGCCGCTATACACTGAGCCACCTGTATTAATACATGTGACACTACATGGCGCTGTTAGAGGCGCTCCCCAGATTCGCTTTCTTAAATGTGGTTTTGCGTACAGTGACCGGCGTTCATCAGACGCTGCCTGCCGCTACGATACCTGGCGCTATCCCTTCATGAATAACCCCCTTAGAGAAGGTATGGCTGCCGCACATGTGTGCATCTGTTCCTGTCTCCCTCACAGGAAGCTCTGCCAGAAAAAGTGTATAATGTTCCTGTAAACCAGAGTCAGCGTTACCAAGGTTGTTTTTTACACTTAAACCGCCACATATCCTTCAGGATGGTGATGTAATAAATACACTGTAGGTGGCTTAATGCTCTGCGTAGAAATTTAAGGTGTGTTCCAGCCTTTTACATTCTATGGTTTCCTGTTCACCTACTTTCTGTTTCTAGGGTCAGAGGGTCACCAGTCAGTCACACGGCAGCAGTTTCTGGTAATTTCCTGTTACGCAATCACAGGTAACAGTGTTTCTTCAGGGATTAGGACTTTTCAGCAATGTAAGCAGAATGATGGATTTCCTGAAAGACAAGGAGAACAAAAAGGAAAGGGTTAGAATTGCGGAGAAGGTTAGTACTCACTGTTGCCGCTTGGAAAGATGTACAGCAGTCCAGTAGATGAAAGCAGAGTTCCTCTATATTTAATCCACAAGCAAATAGCAAACACGGAAGAAGTACAATTCCATCCAGTTACATCTCTGGTACTGTCCATAGTCAGGTACAATAATAAAGCATTGCTTCCCATAGAGAATAATGTCCTTTGCTGGATTTCTCCCTCCTCTCTCTGTTAGAGTCGGTGCTCCTGCTCCTTACAATTCAAGATGGTGAATCACAATGGCTTTGGGTTGGGGGCTTCCCTTTATCCCTTCCCACTACCTTCCAGAACCTTCTATCACATGTTCGGCCTCGTGTCCGACATCTGATTATGGTTGTAGCAACCAACCTTCTAACCAATCACTACCTTTCTAGTTATAACTATCTTTCTACTCTCCTGCTAAGACTAATAACCCTTCTGATCTCCCCATTATAGCCTATGGCCTAATGTTAGTCTATGGCCTAAACCCTCTTCTGCCATCTTGAGTCTATTTTAGGTTATGGCACTCCCAATGCACTTCCATGGGTAGAAACCACAAAAGAGCTTTATATATGGTTAACTCTATTTAAAGGATTCTTATTAGTTAATTAAAGTGTTCCTAATTATACCCAGGCCCCTACATATATATATATATATATATATATATATATATATATATATATATATATATATATATATCTTTATCAGGAATAAACATTTGAATGTCATGTTTGCATTTAAAGTCCATAAAAAAAATCCAGTGATATCGTTGAGTCCAAATGGTGATGACAAGTGCAACATTGAGGGTTCCTATCACACCACTGTGGTCGCCATTTTTGGGGGGTTTGAGCTTCCTGTTTAGTCAATTCAAACTGAAATAAACAGCAATAAAAACATCTATATTCCTAATTGGCCAGTGAGCACATCCCTTGCAGCCCTAAAACACTTCGATATGATACAACATAATACGAATGTGAATATATAGGTGTGTTGTAGAGAGGTGTCAGGCTTAAATCTTGTACAGTTTACCATTTATCCTAGAGCCAGTCCTGGTCACACTCTCATCTATAACACCAATGCAGGTGGCCATAAGGGAAACGCTGGAGCCCCATAACCTATGGTATGTGATTACACATCATGCTTCAAGCATGGCTGACATGAAGCACAGCTATCACATATAGATAGATACATTCTATATTGCGTATGGGACTTCAAAAGCTTTAATGTGATGTCCAGCCCTCTAGTTTGAACAACAACTGGGGCCCAGTTAAAACTATAGGCCCAGGTCTGGGCTGCTGAGCTAGACCAGGGCCCTCCTTTGAACTTCTGTTTGGGCCCAGTTTATAGCAGACCAACACCAGTGCGGAGCAGGTGTTGGTATCGGCGCTATAAGACAGACTAGGGGGGCATCGAGAATGCTGGAGCCCCCCCTCACATAACCCCCCAGAATGCCTGTAATTCTTACCTTTAGCCTTGATCCTCACCAAGAATCCATCGCCGCGATTGGCCGCCCAGCGCTCATGCAGGTAGTGAGTGCCGCCATTGTTCGGGCTGTCATGAAAGCCCATCCAAATAAGTGCCAGCAGCCAACAACACTGGATTCTCAGCGAGGATTAAGGCTAAAGGTAAGAATTATGAGAGTTCTGGTGCTGGGGGGGGGGGGGGCTCCATCATTCTGGATGCCCCCAAAACTGTCTTATAGCAGTGATACCAGCCCCTGTGCCTGCACAAGTGTTGGTCAGCTTTAAACTATAGGCACAGGTATGATACATACTGTAAGTTAAGGGGGGGGACTATACACCTTATAATCTGCCTGGACCCGGGCCGTAACCCATATTGTGATGGCTCTGCCCCTAGTTTGGACATCAGTTTGTTATATGTGGAAGAATGAAGGGTTCAGGGCAGGGATGCCCAGCTGGTCCTGGGCCTTCATTTAGCAGCTGAGCCCCTTGGGCCTTTTTTATGTCTCGGCTGTCTGGTAAGAAAGCCAGGCCATGTGTATGTGGGAATGTATATGTGGGTGGCCATCAGCAATCAGGATGCGCCCCTGCATTGTGATCAACACCTATTTTGGTAATGGTGTAAAAATTTCTGGATGTTAAGTTTACAGTTTCCTTTAATAGAACATTGATGATAAACTGGAAGTAGTTGCTAAAATGGTGGGGGAAGGGGGGTTGGGGGTGTGAGTGCTGGGTGTAGCAGTGTCAAATCCAGATAGACATTAGTGGTATAACAGGAACCATATTTACTGGAACATGAATGCAGTAGGAGAATATCACCTTAACATGGTGGCTAACACACACAGGAAAAAGAAGTGATAGAGCACAGCTGAATATACAGGAAATACAACTAGAGCTGTATTACAAGGGGGGCGCATGCCCCGGGCCTCCACCACTTGCCCTGCAAAGAGGGCCTCCATCAACCTTTGAGTTATGATCTGGTTCATGAGGCTTTTCAGTCTTTGGTCATAAGGGCAACCACAGGGCAGGACGGAGAGTCTAGAGTAGCAGAGCTGCCGTCAGCAACGCTACAGTGATGGGTGGTGCAGCATTGTCAATCGGCGGCCGCTCACTGCACATAAGCCACCAAGCACAGCCGCTGGCAGCTCAATGCAGGAAACTTTTCTGCTGGGCCACACTACCCTCTGCCCAGAATGGCAAAGCAGGAGATCCCAAGCAGCACGCACCCGCACAAGGGACTAGATCTGACGTTCCAGTAAGTAGGAGGGTACCAGACAACCACCAATCAGTTACTTGGTTGGACAAATATTTTAAAGGAAAAAAAAACTGTATCTGAGGCCTCCAACAGATTTTGTGCCCAGGGGCCTCCACCACACTTAATCCGGCCCTAAATACAACACAACAGAAAAATGCATAGAGAGACTACAGATAAGATTGGTAACAGCCCCATCTACTGTTATAACTTGTAACTGTAAACTGCAGTCAATCTGTCAAAAGTACCAGAATCACCTTCAGAGACAAGTAGAATCTGTTGCAAAGTATTATGACTCTTCCAACATGTCGATGGTTGTCAAACTTGCTGTGTTGCTGAAATAATAGGGCATTGGTGGGGGTGTAGTTTTAAAAGTGAACTTCCATTATGCAGCCACAGGGTGCCCTGACATTTTTTTGTTGGGTGAAGGAATCATACAGCTGAAGGGAAGGTGCACAAATTGGGAGGTGTCATGTGACTGCCTAGTAGTAGATTTATGTTTTGGGGGGGAACATACGGCTGCAGGGTAGGGTCCTGGAGTGGGGGGGGAGCTTGCAGCTGCCTAATATTAGTTTATTTTTGGGGGGTTGGGGGATGATATGAACCATAGGGCAGGTACACATATTGGGGGGTGCCATTCCCAACATTATATGTATTCAAATGCAGCGCAGAACAGGAAGACAGTGTGGGGGGTGGATTCAGATAGGGCACCAGAGCAAAGTTGGTGTCACCTTTACGTTACACCATATACTTCATGGTCATGACACCACAACTCACACAAGTTTTTCACTAGATTCACTTCCTGTTTGCTCACTCGGGACAGGAAGAAAGAAAAAAATCTCCTCAAAGGAGAGCTCTGTGCTGAGCAAGACCATTACAGGCTTTAGTTAGGTCCCTAACATAACAGGACATTAAGTGTTCTTGCATGGCAAGATCACTTTTTGTTCTCTCACATATATATTATTTTTATTATAGCCATATTTTGCACTGTAACTCCTCCCACAGTTACACTACATAGACCATAATACGGATCATTCCCGAATGGTGTGTTATTACTTTGTGGAACGTTTCGCCAAACGGTTGCCGAAATATTGGCATTTTTCTGCCGCAATTTTCCGATAGGAATGAATGGGAGTGATGTTCAAAACTAGAGTGGAGAAATTTATTAAGGCAAGTCCCACAACATGCCCAAACACCCATTAAACCATGGCACTACCGCTGTAATTATTTAAAAATAACTATTTTTATTTGATAGAAAATGTGACATACATTGGACATAATTAAAAAACACTAAAGACAATATACACAAAGGAAGGGAGACATCTAGTGGGGGCAGTGGGAAGTGGTTCTAATCACAACTAATCATAATAAATACAGATGAATAAATCCTGGCTGTACTTTAAAGTGCATAAGTGCCAACTAACCTAATCCACCTAGTTATCTAAAGGTCACTGTATAGACCTCAAAACACGTGCAATAAACAATTATCAAAAAATCATAATAACAATATGTGAAAAAAAAAGTGAAAGTGAAAAACAATAGACTTACATACACGAACGACCACCTGCCCACCGCCCCGCCCGTTCGTGTATGTAAGTCTATTGTTTTTCACTTTGGGGACTATTTCCTTTGCTCTCCCTGGCTGTGTCTGCTTGATTTAGCTCCAGTATGGTAGGTAGTGTTATCAGGTTGTTAGGATAGCATCACATATTGTTATTATGATTTTTTGATAATTGTTTATTACAC
This sequence comes from Gastrophryne carolinensis, assembly GCA_027917425.1. Lineage (NCBI taxonomy): Eukaryota > Metazoa > Chordata > Amphibia > Anura > Microhylidae > Gastrophryne > Gastrophryne carolinensis. Next base: position 378,753,172 of record CM051238.1, read on the forward strand.
GTGTTTTGAGGTCTATACAGTGACCTTTAGATAACTAGGTGGATTAGGTTAGTTGGCACTTATGCACTTTAAAGTACAGCCAGGATTTATTCATCTGTATTTATTATGATTAGTTGTGATTAGAACCACTTCCCACTGCCCCCACTAGATGTCTCCCTTCCTTTGTGTATATTGTCTTTAGTGTTTTTTTATTATGTCCAATGTATGTCACATTTTCTATCAAATAAAAATAGTTATTTTTAAATAATTACAGCGGTAGTGCCATGGTTTAATGGGTGTTTGGGCATGTTGTGGGACTTGCCTTAATAAATTTCTTCAGAGTATTGGTCACCCACTTGTGCACACCGTTTTGATTTATTATCCTAATATTTAAAATTATAGTGTGAAGTGAAAAATCAGGATATGATTTCTAAACTGCGACCTCTCCCTTATTTTTAAGCCCACCTACACAAATCTTATATCAAAACGTTCAGCTATCCCTGCTGCCGCTAAAAATGTCCATAGCCCTAACAGTTTTCACAATATGACCTTGCACCTCACACCTCCTATTGACATTCATTGAAACTCCACTCTAGACACCACAAATTTGAATGGCAATTTCTAAACTGCGACTGTGCCTTCATTTTTAATATTTCAGAGACAATAACACATTGTAGGCCTGGCTCTTGTGATTCTTACAGTATAAAGCTCTTTGCTGTAGGATGTATACTTTTGAAGCTACAGCCATTAGAATATGGCAACCACCAGTGCATTAGAAATGTGTTTTAAAGTGCATTCTCTGGTTACCTCAGAGTGAGTTGCCATAGAAACACACCTGCAGCCTGGCTCGTTACATTCATTTTACAGCTGCCCCGCCCACACAGCCAGTCTCAGGAATACTCCCCATGAAAACATGTTATGGAAAACAGGTTAGACAAATGACATAGCCAGTCATTTAGCAAGATATAAATACTTCATCATTTAATGCCTACTATCTTTACTCACTCCAAACAATCCATATAGTTACTCTGCCCAGTCAAACCTTTCCACAGTTACTCCAGCCACTCCAACCACACAACAGTTACTCCAGTCACTTCACCCAGTTACTCCGCCCACTCCAGTTGTAGAGAATTGGTGGAGGCAAGAACACTTCACACAATTTCCCCAGAAATTGCACTTTGTCTAGTTATAATTGTCATCGTAACATGGGAAACTCATAGTAATGATTTAGGGGAACATTTTTAGGTAATGTTTATAATTAATAGTAACAATGTACCACTATTAGCACTATTACTATTACATGTATTCTACTCCCTGCTGGCTGCATTTCCCTCCTTTGCTTTTTACTGTGTAGCATCACCATTATCCTGGCTGCGCATTGCACCAGATTCTTGATTCAGTTCCTTCATAAGTTCCTTCATAAGTGAAGCTGCTACAATGGCTCTACAGAATAGGATGGAAAAATACAAACTTCACACTTCAACACTAATAAAGAGGAACAACACCCGTGATTTCCAGTCTCCCGGGTGTTGTTGTTCACAGACAGGGCATCCCATTTTGGGACGCTCTACTGTTTTTCACCATCTGTATACCCCAGCAATGGGAAAACCGGCATCCCTGGAGTCTTTTAAATCCTTCCAGGCAGTGCTCTAATCAACAGGGACTCTTGAAACTAACATGATTTAAATTAGCACTTCATGTCATCAGCTTTTTCTCTTTTTGGAAGGGGACAGGATACTTTATAGTGGAATGCAGTACTAGACTACTGCATAATAGGCAATTCAGGGGTGAGTTCAGCGTATTGCTCTGTATAGAAAGACCTTCCTTCCCAGAAACTGTTCCCTTGTCATGTGACATAGGAGTCCAGACCTCACCCCTGTCTGGTTAGTCACTGGTCAGGTGCTGTGAACGGTCACATTGAAGTGGAGTAGGTACAAAGGTGAGAACAGTTTTCAAAGGCTAATCACTTTATTATCTTGGCTCATAATTTATAGCAGACAATGTAGATTCAGCGCCAGTTCACACATCCTGCAATGTTTGCATGTTCCTGATCTTACAAAGCGGTATTTAATAAGTTACCTTCCTGAACAGGAAAACAAAATTTTTTTGACCAAATTCACCTTTCCACTTTTCAGTGTAATCCCACTTGTCTTCTCGTATTCCAGTTCACCTGCCATGATCAGTGTATCAGTATAGGTATAGGTATTGCTTTTTGATTGCAATTTCATCAGGGGATCGTTGCCCACACACATTTTTTCAGGTTACGAAAGAGTAATAGCTGGGAGCCAGGCCTGGACTTTATGGTGCATGGTTAAGCTCCATGAAGCTCCAATTCCAGCTTGCTTTTTTTTACGAGACTTGTGAGTTGGTGCATTGTTGTGAAGCAGCAACACACCTACAGACAGCCTTCCACTGCATTACTCTCTGATGGCCTCACGTAATTAATTTAATTAATTGGTTGCTCCAGTAATTGTCTTGTGTGCCATGAATTCTAGTAATAACACTACTTCTGTTACCAAAAACTTGGAATCAGGATCATGGCATTGGACCTGTGATTCATGACCCATAAAAATCGAGAATAAATAGAAGTCTCCTGGATTTTCTCTGTCTTATTTCACTTGGCTAGGGATGTTTTTCTGTTTCAATATTGTTATTGTAATTTTCACTGTAATTTTAACGTGCCAATATTGCAATACAATAATAGTAACGTTTCTATTAAACATCTTGTATTGCATAGTTTGATTTCTTTAAACTTAAGACATGGGGTTATTCTCACTATAATAAAAATGTATGTTCCAAAGGTGTCTAAGGTGCATTCTCTTTTAGAATTTAAGGCCTGGGATAGGGGAATGGCCAGCTCCCCCCCCCCCCCCCCCAGCCAGCAAGCAGCGCCATCACCACCGTCTCCTGGATGAAGGGCAGAAACTTTTATAAATGTCCTATCAGAGTCCTTTAATAGCTTCATTATCTTTTCAGTAGATAGAATTCAGTTAAGTTTACCTTTGACTGCTTGGAAAGTGACATTGTTTTTTTCTCCAGAAACTAGGGATGGTTTGTTTTGCAGCCAGCAAGACCTGGGACATCCCGAACTGGGATGCCCCACTGTGTAAAACCCCCCAGAGCCCCCAGGAACACTCAAGTTCTTCCGGAGCCCTTGCTGTGTCTCTGTGCTGCGGCCACATCCCCGCTCACCTGTAGCCATGCGCGGGCCCATGTCCAGCCATTCTGAATAGACTTTGCGAGAACTGCAAGGAGTGAAGCGGGGAATGTGGCCGGCGGCGCACTCGGCTCCATTGCCGCTGCATGGCTGCTTAGCCGTGAGCAGAGTCGAAAGGAGCCGAGTGAAAGCGAGCACTCTGGTTGGCTGAGTGGGCCTCTCAGCCAATCAGCGCGCTCACTCTCTGCTTGAGCCTTCGCCATGGGAGTGACTGTAAGGTGTTACAGAGAGGCATCCTTATTTGGGATGCTCCCGCATTGATGAACAACACCCCAAAAAGCCAGAAACGGGTGTGTTGTTCCCCTTTAAAGAGGGTGTAGTAGACCAAAGACCCAGGATCAGAATATTCTGATCTTAAGGCAGTCCTCCAAATGTGTAGGACTGTGCCTTCTGAGGGGCAACCTCTGAAGCAGGTTGCCAGATAGGCTGGGATTGCTTTGCTATGTGTGATGGCATCTTGTGAGCATTTTGTATGTTGAACCCAGGGTAGTGATGTTGATTGGAGCATTTACAGATGGTTGTCTAGATATCAGGCCAGTCCTCAGTATTTTTAACTAAGTTTAGGTCTGTTAGTCATGTACCCATGTTTGGACTTGGGTGGGAGGGCAATGAGTGAGGAATATATTATTGATATCATACCTAGTGTAGGCCTCCCTACCTAGGTAATTTTTTTTGCTTAGGCTTCAATGTTCATGGTATCCATGAATCATCAAAACAATATCAATGTGTCAACTGAAACGCCTAATGCATGAGCTATAACACGGACCTTGACCTCGCAATCCCGACAAATCATGGCCTCCACTTTTCCTCTTGCTTCAACAGGTTGCACTGAATGAGAATTATCTCCAATTTATTCCATCCCATTTAAACTGCTTGGCCCAAAACTTTATTTGGTAGTAGGAAGGTGCATCATCACCATATACAGCAACCAACATTTCATGGATGTATTTATTTATTTATGACAGAACATACCTGGATACAGTAGATAACTTGATAGTAGATAAATTGAGTAGTACTGGTTTTCATTAGCAGCCCAATCGCTTCTGCCAGTATCCATCGTGTTGGATCTACACATACCCCCCACTGCCTCCCAACTATGGCACACCTTTGTATATAATGGTTTAATTCTTCTTTAACAAAGTAATGGCCTTTTAGAGTCAAAGCAGAATAACAACCTAAGCCCCCCCTGCCTGCCCTGACCCATGAAAGCCTGCAGGGATCTTAACCTGCTGTGTATCTTTGTAATAACATTATCTAATTGTGTTATTTATTTTGTTATGTACAGTGCTGTGCAGCGTGCACCCCCCCCCCCCCCCCCCCCAGGGAGCAGCATGAGTAAAAGAATCGGGGTACCTACCGGTACACAGGTGGTGGGAGGGGGAAGCTCGGGCAGAGTAACCAGTATGCGCTCAATTATAGTGGACCAAATCTGCGTGAATTTTCCAGGTTCACCTGATATACTTACATTTCTGGTAATCCCATTGCGCATGTGTGGTTTGTTTCATACCAGGCCTACCTGAATGATGCCACTCTATGCCAGACACCGTGCGCTGGACTTCAGTAAAAGTTGAAAAAAATGAAATGTAGTGAGTTTTTAAATCTTTTTTACACTGACTTTCATTGTCATCCTGAATCCTGAATTTTTTTACTACCAAGAGAATTGAGGCCACTGTGTTCTATGACGTTTGTTCATATGCACGCTATAGAACGCTGATTAGCCAAAAGCCTACTCATGAGTCATGGGATATTCTGCGCCATATGCTACATTTTCCCATTAACACCATAATGCTGAGTACAAGAACAAGTTTCCTTTAGCTTATTTGAGCAATTTGCAGATCATGGCTGAAGTCCCCTTTCACAAACCAGTCTAGCAGCAATTCTATTTCATCACAGACTGGGGAGTCCTGGAAAGAGGCAAGTATGAATGGGGGGGTGACATGCTGTCATGTGATTCCTTCTGCTCAGCAGCCTCAGGTGTTCAGGGGATTTTTAGTACATAACAGTAGAGTAGAAAATAACCGCGTAATACAGTACAGTATGTCACGGATTACACTCTCTTGAGTTCTTAGAAACTCTATACATGGCATGATAAAAAAACAAGTTGTTAAAGGAAAGTCCATTTGTTACTTTTCCTAAGAACCTCAGATCAGACATGTCACCTGATCTGCTGGGGGTAAGTGGAGGGGGTAAATAGAACTGGTATATAAAGGTACTTAAATAAGGGATTAGTAAGGATGGGAGGATGCAGGGAGAGTGAAATACTGTAGGAGTTGTGCATTGGCAAATAGGTGGCAACAGTGGCCTGGAGGGACACAATGACATTAATTGTACAACACTCCTGGGTGAAATCTCTAGCACTATATATTACTTGAATGCTTAGCATTTGTGGGAGTTTAGATGAGTTGAGTACTGGGAACATGCTTAAAGTAATATTAAAGGCAATTGTTACACCATTCTGTTGGACTACATTTGGCACTGTCCTATGTTTTCCGTTTTTTAAATTGAAGATATGTCCGAGATATCAAGGTTTACAGGTTCACCTTATGATTTCTCTTCTGAAGCAAGTGGGCGTGGCCCGTCTCTGTGATTATGCATAATAATTAGCATAATGGGCAGTGGTCTGTAAGATTCCCAGAACTTGCTTTAGACACCCTGGCTTTGCTTCTCTCCTCACCCCTTGTTGCTGGGCAACATTGGAGCCTAGACCAGCCCTCCCAGACACACAAGGCTGCAATCGCACATGCGCGCACTTCCAAGACACATGAGTGCACTCTCAAATATCTCTCCAAATATTGGGAGAGATAAGGCAATCAGCATGTGTATCAGTAGCATTTGTGAATTGTTACATATGAATGGGTAATAGGGTGGTGTGGTGGTGGAAGAACAGCGTATAAAATCACTCTAATGGAGTCTATGGTGACAGTGGGTGACCTGATTGTTGTAGAAAATATTCATAAGGCTATTCAAAATAAAATTGTGGAAAACCTGAACATATTAATTGTTTTCAAATTTCCTTAGTGGCCCACGCTCTTCATAAGTTTGAGCACCCCTGCCATACACCCTCCACATCTGAAAAATGAATTTCCAATGAAATCCAGATTTGCCACACTGATAGATGTTGGCTTATCAGTATAACTTTTGACCAGTCATATCCCTAAATTAGCGGCCCTTGTAAGTACAATCTTGGGTCTTTTAGGTAAAGCTGGTCCCAGAACTTTAAGGACCTGTAGGCTACGTTCACACCTGTCCGGTTGCATTTGCAGCAGTGGTTGCGGTAGAAGTTCTGTTTTGTGTTTGCACCTGTGTTATAAAAAGAAATCCCAGTTTCTGGGTCCTACACCCTGTCATCCTGTCTGTTGAATCCTATTAAAATCTAAAAACATGCGGTACTGCATGAAAGACGCAGTTCACATTTGCGGCCCCATAGACTTTAATTGGGTGCACAGGCATGTTTTTTCAGTCCTGCTGTAACGGAGAAGTCTGAAAGGGGCCATAAAGGTGCATTGTTGGATTTTTTCCGGTACGGTTGCAGATTTTTATTCCGGAGTTTGCCGCAGGCGCAGTAATGCATGCAGTACGGGACAGGTGTGAATTAGGGCTAACTATGTCCTGAGGTAGGTTGTTATTAGTGTTGAAAAAGCATCTCCTTTTTTATCCCTAATTTTGCTGTCATATCCACTTTTCTACTTAATAATAGCTCCTGCTGTCTTAGTTTGGATGCTGTTTTTCTTATTACCTGATTTAAATTATAATTTTCCTCATCTGGTAAGCTCTCCTTTTAATTTCCCAACCTGCGTAAAATAATCTTGTACAGCAATGCAATTTCGTCTCAGAGTAAGTTCAGCCCTGGGAACCTCCTTCAGCCAATTTCCATGAAGTCAACTTGTAGTTGGGACATATCAGTTCCTATCCGTATATCTTTGATGTAGATCTTGGTGAAGAGCTGACTCACAGTATTAGTGATTTGAATGTCTAGAAAGTGGATCGAAGAGACTATGGGGGTTATTTAAGAAGGGATAGCGCTAGGTAGTGCTTCGTAGGTGTAGGCAGCGTCTGGTGAACGCCAGGAGCTGTACACAGAACCACATTTAAGAAAGTGAATCTGGTGAGCGCCTCTAACAGCGCCATGTAGCTTCACATGTATTAATACAGGCGGCTCAGTGTATAGCACCGTCGCTCTAGGTCAGGAGCGCCAGGTATTACCCTTCGCTCAGTGACGCTCTCCCATGCATTTCAATGGGACTTCATTAGTTGTGTATAAATAGTGTGTTTGGCAATTATTATTCTTTGTTCAAATCATTGTTTGACCTATCTCGGCTGCAAACAAACACTTTTATACACTTTTGGGACTTTTTATTTTTTTATGCACAATTGTATTTACAGGTCTGGCACTAAAATGTCATTGTCACAGTGTTAAAACAATGTCATTCCATGTGTTTTTCGCTTTCTTACTGGTGGATATGTGTTCAAAAACAGACAGCGTCTGGCACTCTATGCTATAGCGACCAGATTTAGAGCGCCAACGCTGTGTGTGTGTAGTTTTTTTGTTAAGTATGGTGTTGAGCGCTGAGTGCCAGACGCACCTCTCGCTTACTGCAGCGCTGTACTGTTAGAGTGCCCAACACACATCACATTCATCAATGCCGGCCAGGTTACTACTGCTACCGTAACACTAGTTTACAGCGCCCAATACCCGTTTGCAGCGTCTACTAGCAGTCGCTCTAATCGCCGCTATACAGATGCGCATCTGGCAATACGTGGCGCTAGTAGTGAATCAACCTCCACGTTTACTATAAAATTCCAAGTCCCAGTCAGTGAACTCAATGTCAGTTCCACTACAAAAAAAATCTCATCATCTGTGTATCTTTTCCAAAAAAAAAAAGGACATTGGCAAGTCAGTCTTTTAGACTCTAGGAACAGCCAAAACCAGTTTTGATCAACTTTAATCCTCCAGTCCAGCCCTTGTCTACACATACTCTCTTTTCCTAAATAAACATATTCAGTTTGTCTAACCTTATATTGGAATTATCCTATTTAATTATTTGTAATGTTGCTCTTTTTCCAGTGGCCATAATCTTTACCCCATAATCAGATTAACGCACTGCTTTAAACATAATTTTGTTAGCCTTTGCAATGGCTGTCTGCCAGCAGATGATGCTGCTCAACCCAGGTGAAAGTTTTTTTGCAAAAGAAAAAAAAAACTTTTAGACATACATCTAGTGACAAATATAACTTTAATTCAATATGAAAATAAAACTTTTTTGCAATAATATTTTCTAGGACAAATACATCAATTAAAAATCCTAAACACATAGAGTATCTAACTTGAAACATCAATGGGGACAGTGTACCCGTAATTCCATCAAAAATATTAAATGAAAAATAATAAATATTATACAAAACATCATAATCGCAATACAGATGCTACAAAAAAAAACAAACAAAATAACACATGCGACGACTAAGCAATCAGGATTGGAGATAAAGCATGACAGCCTCCAGTGTTTCTATAATGACACGTTCCCTTAAAGTTCTGCTTAATCTATATGGAGCAAGTGTTGTCTAAAGATCAAGGCCTGCCAATCTGAGTCTACCCTTTCTATTGGGTCCTGCTAATAGCCCTGTTGATGCAACGTTTCAAGACACAAGTAGTATTACTATACGATGCTCATCATTTTATCTCCATACGTTCACATGAATGTTTGTTAAACTAAGCCACTAATAGAGCAGGTCAGACAGATGTATTCTTACAATATATAATAAATAAAGCCCTGTTGTCGAATCACTTAAGGGGCAGATTTAGGACATCTGCCCTTCCACTTAGTGCAGGATCCACTTCTCTCTTTGGCCACCTCCAGGTTCTTGTCATAGGGAAGAAGCCAGATGGTGACATCACTCCCGTGCAAGCATGTTCCATTGGAGGAGTAGCATGAGCCAGGTGATGCACTAAAAGAATGGCCCCTGGCAGCCAAAGAGGATGTGCAAAATGGGTAACCTGGTAAGGGGAGGGCAGCTCAAATTTGCTGGACCTGGCTGTGTGCCTCTGTAACGTGTCAACACTAGTTTATATATTATCTATTCACGTTCATTAAGGAAATCAATCATGACAGGAACAGTGGTCATTGCTTGCTTTCCTCCCAAAAAATCCCAGTTACCTATAGATTATGTAATGTTCTATAGGTAACATCAGCATACAGGATTGTGTCTCGGATAAAATTTACAGCTGTCCTGTACATACATATTGAGCCCTTGTAGTGTGGGTGGCACACTACAAGGGCTCAATATGTATGTACAGGACAGCTGTAAATTTTATCCGAGACACAATCCTGTATGCTGAGTTGCTGATGCAAATATTCCTTTTTATTATTTTTAATGTAATAGCCTCTGAAATGCTGTAATAGGACCATCTTCTGAAGGTAAACAGAGAAGGATTCATCCAACCACCCATTTAAATGAGCAAGGCAGTGAAGAGTTCCAAAAACACCAAGGCTGGTTTATGTCCTGCTCCTGAATGGGTAGAGGTCCCTAGTGAGGTTAGTGATGTAGCATGGCATCTCTTTACAGCCTCCATATTGACCTTTGCTCTCAAACTTGTAGGCCACTGTGTGGCTGAGTCGAGTAAGGAATCGGGTTATTTCAAGTTCCTTTTCATTTCCACTCAACATATCACACAAGGTCTGTAGGTAGATTGAGCCTGCTGGATTATTAAAAGCAGCATAACCTAGAGAGAGAAAGATAATAACAGTCAACCCCTTTTAGCTATTGAGCATGCAAACAACATTTATTCTTGATTCATTCAGCTTTTCATCTGGTTAAATTCAGCTGATACCATGACTCTATGTGGACTTAGAAGCCTAAATAGACCTATCATATCTGGAAGGAAAGGTGTCTGATTAAATAAATATGCAAAGCAGAATGTGCAATAAATCTTGCATTGAGGTTGTGTTAGTTAATGGATAATCTGGCAGCATACATGAGTATACTGGAACATATCAGGAGGGCATGGCAAGAGCACAAAGACACCTCACCCCAAATAAATACCCAACCAATACCTAGAAGGCCTCCAACTTGATGATTGCCCACTTGATTCCAAATAAACTACTTCAATCAAAGGTCTTGACAAGCCATAAGGGACTCCACGGGTTAAATGATAACTGGCCATCCATAAATGACCTCTGTTGTACAAAAATAAGAGACCCTCCCACCCCTAAATTAATAGGAGCTTAATCTCATGCAGAGACGCCCAGCCAAGCATCCACTCTAAATGAGATCACTCTACACCTCAATACAACACATACAGTTTCCATGATATATATATATATATATATATATATATATATAATTTTTTTTTTGCAAAAAATATAAGTAGGTAGATGCCATCCCTATGTTGTCTATGCAGGGTTTGAAAGCTGTGGGCAGAGATCAACATAGCAGGTCTTAGGTTGCAGCAATGGTCTAGTCCAGGGGTTCCCAACCAGTGGCATGCAACGCCCTGTGGTGGTGCATTCTGTACCTCAAATGCTGCCATCTTTACCTTTCCCAAACCCGATGTGCTCCATAAATATACTGTAAAATGGCTCTAAAAGGTGATGAAAACCCATGTATAATTGCTTTGTGTGTTTTTAACATGGTTTTAGGTGATCGACAGCCCCCAAATAGTACTTGAGATGAGTAGAAAAAAAAAAGCGTTACTTGAGGGGGGAGAAAAAAAGGAAGGTGATTTTGGGACCCCTGGTCTAAGTTTTCTAAAGCATACTGATACAGTCATTGAATTAATCATTTAAAAGAGGAACAACACCAATTTTCACCTTTTGGGGTGTTGTTTCTCTATGCAGCGGGATCCCAAATTGGGATGCCCCACTGTGTGTATCCCCCCCAAGTCGCCCCATTCACTTACCACTTATCTTCCTCAGGTGAGAACAAAAGCTCTGATTGGCTGAGTTGTTTTCACCCGAGTGAGCCGCTGACTGCATACCCTGTCCACCTTCTAGCTTTGACATGCATGTGCTGTCCATCCAGAAAGACCGGGCACGGGTGCAGCACAGAGACGTGGCGAGGGTGCCAGGACAAGATGAGGGGCATCTGGGAGGTTTTACACAGCAGGACATCCCAATTCGGGATGCCCCTGTAGTCTTTTAGACTCCAGGGCCTTTGAAGTTCCTCTTTAAATACTACTGATGATGCCAATAAGTCCCATAATGTAAGGGAGGTGAAGTAAGGTAGCCATTATTCATCATTTATTCAGATTATAAAACGCACTGCTGTGTGGATGGGCTGAAAGTAATATTTGGGATATTATATAGTTGTGACCTCCAAGCGTCATTCCCCATTTTTGCATGCTTAATTGATAGTATAACTAAATCTTTCATGTACTGGAATAAAAGGTTTCCTGTACCTTCACTGCTAGCAAACGCAACCACCGTGTCCCGTGGGAGAAAGTTGATGTGAGAAAATGCACTTATTTGTTGTGGGGCACTGTCGGTTTCCAGGATTGCACCTTCGTCCATATCTGTTCCTCGGCATGCCTGTAACCAAAAGACAGACTGTCATGAATCAAGGAGGTTTTATGCCTTAATCCAGACCGGATTTTGATCGTACTACAAACAATCGTTACGCGCAGACGTTTTTTTGGGGACTTGGCCCTAATAGCCAGACAATACATACACACACAGGTCTTTAAGCTAAGATCTCGTCTTATGCAGTTAATATATCCAATCATCTGATAAGGTTCTAGGCCCAACTATACAGCAATAAAGTCACACTGGTAGCGATAGGCAAGCACACAGGGCACAAGATTTAGCACACATACAATGTCTCTTCTAAAGGTTTAGAGGGTTAGCACACAGAAGACCACTTTATACATTTTTAAGATTTAATTCACCCATAAGGGGCAGAGCATGTAAAACAAAGATGTACAAAAAAATAACAGACATATAATATATGGCAAGATGCTTATAAAATAAAAGGGAGAAATAACAGAGATTCTTTTTTGAAGATAATGTCTTGTGAGGGGTACACACGGAAAGCAAATGATAACAGCTTACTTATTGGAAGCAATCCCCTGGCATGTCATGTCATCTGTGTCAACTCTCTCATTTTTAAACTGGTTATTGGGGCGGGCCATATGCTGGCTGCGGCCAATCATGTGTCAGTGGCGTTTTATTGTAAAAGGTTCGGCCAATCATGAGTCAGGGGCGTTTTATTGTAACAGTTATGTTTTAAAATTTCTTTTGAAGGGAGATTTGTATCGGATGTCTCATTCACTGATTTGTAGTAAGTAGATGTCAACTACCACATGTGGAGGTGTGATCTGACTTAGCCAGGAAACCTATTTAGCACATGGTTGCAAAGTGGCTTTTTCTTCTGTCCTGTCATATGTAAATGTCTTCCTGTTGGAATCCAGACAAATGTACTAGCAGCCTTCTAATTGACAAGGTATGTTTTGACAAGCATATATTTCATATCTCATCACACAGACATGAATTCCCAAGCCTGAAAGAGAAAGGCTCTCATTCCAGTTGTCTCTTCGAAATGTTCTCACTAGGCCCCATCACATTTAGTTATGCCACTGCTCCTCACGTAGATGTTCTGAGGACTTTATATTATGTTGAAGAGGGAATCTACCCCCCCCCCCCCGCTAGAGCGATTGAGTAGAAAGACCTGCATTATCTGAGAACTTGAACTTCCAGATATAACCAGCAGCCCCTATTTATAATAGTAACTATAGAAATAATATGTGATAAGCGCTATTCATAGATGGGCATAACCTGAGGAGGTACACTGAGCCCAGAAGTTCAGGGGGCCTCCATATTATTTATCATATTTGATAAAATATGATAAAACTTTTACTGTATGAACCATGAAAGGAATCCCTTTTATATACGCACCAGGGTCCCTTCACATTTAGTTACGCCACTGTTCTAGATGATAGGGCAGCAAGGAGCTTGGCAAACCACAGTGGCCCTGCTTGCTCATGTGAGGAGCGCTAAGAGGCAGCTGTGCAACCACATGTAAAACATGGCCATAGAAAAATGGAAAGGAAAGTTTAGAGACCTGCTACGACATCTACAGCTCGCAGCAAGACATTTAGGAGAGGCACATGGGGCAGACGAGCTCCTTGCAGCCTCATTATTGCCATTGACTGGAATGTTGCTTTAATAACCTATTCTGCTCTTGTATGATTACATGTGTTACAGTAACTACACATGTCCAGGCACTACTGATTTCACTATAAACTCGTCCGGGGCCACAATGAATAGGTTCAAAATGTTTTAATTGGCAATACTACTGAAGATCAGGATGCCCACTGTCGCCACAAACTCCAATAATTTGTTTTCCCACCATATCCCCAAATTCATATGTAACAATCCCAACGTGCTACCAATACACATGCTGATTGCCTTATATCTCTGAATATATGGGTCCCTTATTTATAGTCCTCCCCATCTTAACAATGTTCCCAAATACACAACCCATCTAAGCTTCCACCAATGCTCAGCATACAATTATTATAGAAAAAACTATTTTACCAAATTATTGTGCCAAAGATTTCACTAATTGGTGGTGTTGTACAATCAATGTCACCACTTTCCTCCAAGCCACCAGTGTCACCTCTATTTGCCAATGCCTATATCATGCTGTGTGCAACCATTCATTCTTGTACCCCTATCTTTACATGCCAATTCAATTTACCCCTCCCACTTCCCCAACAGCAAGTCAGGGGCCACATCAGGTGGGTCTTAGGGCCATATGTGGCTCCCAGGCCACAGGTTGAGCTTGTGTGATATAAACCACCTTACCCTCCCACCATACACCTCCACAACTAATGAATCCCAACGTCACCATACTGTACCTGTATGAAAAACAGCTTTGGTACGCCATTAAGTGCTGGACAGTTCTCTGGAGAAAGAAAGTCATACAGGTCCCTCAGATAGACTGGTTCCCCATAAAAATCATATATGAGCCCTTCTTCACCATGGCTGGATATGATGGTAATAAAACAGTCTCCCTGTTTCATTTTACTTTCTGAAACGAGACATAGGAACATAAAAAAACTAAAATGCACAGTACCACATATTCTTGATAGAATGAATAATATAAAAAAATAATAGGAATATATGCATTTATATTGGGGACATATTGGGGTGGTGACTATATTTAAAATGGACCAACAGCCTTGCACAGTTGTAAAAGCAAGGTAATGACCATTTTGTAGCTTCCACTCCCAAACGACAATGCCCAGTAACAGGAAGCCCAGCAGCACTTCCAGTTTGCAGGTGGTCTGCAAATGCATGAACCACCATCATCAATTGACCCCAGCAGGAGTTAGAAAAAGGTAAATTGTATGTGCAGCAATCTAAATTGCCCTGGGGAGGGATGCATATGAACACTGTTTGTTGTGTTGGTCTGGTTTAAGTCATTTTTGACTGTTGGTCCGCTTTAACATACTAAACTTGTGGGGCAACCCCAGCATTCCTACCAATTTTGGTTTACTTCTTCCTTTATTTTATGGCTTAAACTGAGCATGTGTAAAATCATAGTATAAAATTGATAGGACATACAGTATAAAAACCTCTAAACCGTTTCATTTTGTAAGTCCCCGTGGAAATCTTGCTTTATAAATTAAAAAGGAGCAGTCACTAAATTTTAGCTTAAGAAGCTAAGATAAGTAATCCAAATAATGGATTCATCCATCCACCCACCTTAAGAGGAACACCATTAAAAGTGATACTAACAATCAGAACCTTTTGGTCAGGACCTGTTACTTTAAAGGGATTGACCAGTCAAACTTTAAAATCAGTTGCCTGACAACTTACCTAATCTTGTGTTAGTCCCACGCTGTATTTTCATTGAAAGGAAAGGGGATTTCTTCTCTTTGTAGCCTCAAGTGTCTCCCTCCTGATCCTGACCAAAAATCAAAGCTTCGAGGCTCAGGTCAGGTTGACAACCCCTCTCTTAGTTGCAGGCTAGTTACTGAAGCCAAGCCCAGACAGACAGAGAGAGACTCACTGGGCTCCATTACAGGTGTGCCCCTGCCACCTCCTCATGATTTATGGCAATTGGCAAACTTTAAAACTGAGGTTTCAGGAGCCTCCTGGAGCAGGAGCTCAGGGATGTTTTCAGCTCTAGAAACAAGAGTTGGGAAAATAAAAGGCCCATTGTGCTGGTTAAAAATTATATTCCCACAGTTTTGTCTGGAAAGGTTGCTCTCACCCCTATTATTTTGTAATCTCTCATTAAAATATGATCTAGAAAATATACCTAAAAGACTATTCTACAAAATCCAGCTCCTGATCACTGACGTGAATGGCTTTTAAGCTTTACATTTCATAGTTTCTCAGCTTGTACTGTATTTGCCTCACCCTTCGTTTAGTTACCTGAATGCATTGTATTGCACTCAGGTAACTTTCAGTGACAGTCAGGGTGATTCATCTAGACAGGAAACCCATGAGGTTCAAGAAGACAAAGAAATTGATTTTTTGAAGAATGAGTCACTAAAGATTTGAGACGGGTTGTCAAAAAAGCGAACATTATGCTAATTCAGAGTCTCAGTGCTAGCAGCATTCATAGCATTCTACCCTTCTGATACCTGGCCTTAGGGATTACCTCTACCCACCCTTAGGGTTTGTAGCCCAACATGATACCGTTGCAGACCTGAAGAAAATGACATTACACAATTTGGAATCCAGCTCACAAGGTTCCTCAGATTTTGGTCAAGCATTACTCATGACTTGTCAACCCCTTTTTTCAATCAGTTGTCATTTTTTTTTTTTATTATCTAATTATTATTATTAAGTACCACTTGGGTTGTACATATGGGTTTTCAATCCAAGCCAAAACTACATTCAAAATAAGCAAAACAGATTTTCACCATCTCTTGGAGCAGTTATTGTATTAATGGAGCAAATTACAGAAGACCAGGTTGGGGCACAGATCGGCCTGCAGCCTAGCAGCATGCCACCTGATCGGATCTTGTGCCCCACCAGTGAACTTAAGGTTCGAAAACTGGAGATGAAAATACATTGTCATTTTTTATGTCCATGTACGACTGATATGAATAATTGAAGTCCATGTTCAAATTTGGTGTGAATTAGCCTTTTATAGGACATTGTGAGCTCTTGGTCTTCCATATGTTTTGCTTCATTGAGATATATATATATATATATATATATATATCTTGATGGAAGCAGAAGCAGTGTAAACCAGTCAGTCATGATTTAATGTTCTTGAGAAGGAGACAGTATTCAATATGTTTTTTGTCTTAAAAAGGACAGTTCTCCCAAGCTGTTTGGCAGGACAGGCAGATCATGACTACATCTTAGTAAATTCTGACCCACCTATGGATATTGATATCAACCAGAACTCTTGCTTGTACCGTTATTATTGTATAGAATAAAAACACTAAGGAAATAAATGAGAATTAATGAGGTTTTACGTGTATTCACTTTTTAAGAGATTGGCAACCTTTTTTCTAATGCCCCTTTATTATGGCAGCAGCATAGATGATGTCAGTGTGTAATCAGGTATTAAAGTGGACCAACACCCAGGATTTTGACTATCCTGGGTTTTGGTCCACTTCGGCGGGGCACCCCGCTGTGTGAAACCCCCCAGAAACTCCGAAAAACTCACCTCTCCTTGCTCCCACGTGACCGCCGCTGCCAATCCCCGCCGACGGACAATCTTATAGATTCCCGGGCCGATCATGGGAGGGCGTTGGTCCACTTTAACAGTCTGGTTATAAACTTGAGTCCTTGTGGCTTGAGACATAATTCCAGCTCAGTCACCACTGAAGTGTAGTGCTTGGGGAGAGTAAGGTTCATTATAGTGATTTTTCATACCTCCCAACTATTCTATATTTATTCCCTATTTTGGATGGACTGTCCTTCTTTTGAGTCCATGTCCCCCTGCCCTCGTTCACATTTGTCCCTCTTTGAGGTGTAACATGCAGATCTGCATCAATAAATGATTCATTTGCCCATTTACAGTTTTTATATCGTTGTTTATATTGTTGTATTGTCCTATCCATCAATCAATGTGGGTGCGTGGCCTAATTTAACAAATATCCCTTCTTCCCACCCTGAAAAGTTGGTAGGTATGATTTTTGTGTCTACTTTAGATCTATTACCTTTTTTGTAGATTTCTCGGATGTCACTGGCATCGACTTCTTTGTACATGGTAACTTCAAATCCCAGTCTGCTGAGAATACCATGAAGTTTCCTTGTTTCACTTTTTACCCCGGGACGTGGATCCAATTTGATTCCATTTCCACCTGTTCTCTTGTAGAACTTTTCTATAGAGATGATTACAGCGCGGGACTTCGTCATGGTGTATTACTAATCAAGAGAAAAAAAAAAAAAAGAAAATTAGCATGTGACCAAATAAAGTCAGTTATGTGAGCCTTTATGGGACTATCTTGTACTTCACCCTAAGGCTGGATGTACAGATGTAGCCGACGTTACTTTGGCTCCGACTCTTACTGCATTAAACAGTAGCACAGAACACATCTTCAAATCTTTTATGCTTTTCAAAGGCATCTGTGCCAAGTTATTGTAACTAGTTAACAGGTGACTTAAACTCTACTTACCCCATCCTGATTTGGAACACTAAGTAAAGTGGACCACCCTTTATGATCAGTGGAATAAGCAGTTTGAGAGGGCTTAACCCCCTACAGATGTTGTGGAATGGCATGGAGATTATTCACACCTGAATTACATGGGGGCGGCCATCTTGCCACACACCTGATAGTCCTGCTTACACATGAGAATTATGGGGAGGGGGGGGGGCTCTGCCAGCAGCAATGCACACCTAATTGAGAGAGATATATGCCTCAGAAATAAGACACTTGCCTGTCATTTTTCACACCCGCACACACTAAAACAGCTGTGATAGAAGCTGTTACAATATATCTCTATGGCGGCTGCCACAAAACCATTAGGTCAGGGGACACAATGTATTTAGAAGATTTCAGCAGTTAGCAAAGAAATAATGAGTGATGAGTAATTACAGCTGAAGGTTTAGGTCTGCGATAGCGGGGCAATCCTGATCACCGCTCAATCACAATCAGAACGCTGCCTATAGCTACCTAAGGCCCCGTTCATACCTGTGTTTCGTGATTGCAGGCATTTGCATGCAGCATTTTTGCCACGATGCTTGTGATTGCTTAATAGGAAAGGACCATCGCAAGTGCGAACGTGGCTGGCAACAAACACAGACAACTCGCAGGTGCACAGGTGATCGCGTTGCGATAATCGTCAATGCCGTGCTTCGCCTAGGTGTGAACCCAGCCTTACTACTTTGGGCTAGAAATAAGAGATGGTGGCACAGAGCTACAAGGCTATTTTGACTGAGGGAGGGTCACTTTTTCCAAAACAGCTCCTTCATGTGTGTGGCAAGATGGCCGCTGACTCGAGGTCCGCTTTTTTAAATGAGATTAGAAGGTCCGAAATTGAAGGGATCACCAGTGGCCACAGGGGTTAATTGGGCGGGTGTGCATGTTGCCATACAGATCATGTGCATGCCCGTTCTGTGAAGGCTGTTGGTTACTATCCACGTAAAGAACAGGAGAGTAGCATGGGATAGAGAACCAGGTGTGGCAAATATTTTGGCCAAATTCAAGCATCCTATTATTTTGTAACTGGTTAAGCATACTAAATCATGGGGGGGGGGTAACAAGAGAAACTCCAGTAATTTTTTTACTGGAACTTCGCTCTAGGTAATGCTTGTCAAGATTTCTCGATCTCTAGAGCTTATGTTTAAACAAGCACTGAATTCTAAGTGCGGAATGCAAGGAAAAAAACATATGAAAGTGATCCTATCCCCAGAAAGGAAGCTTATGTTGTCACCTCAGCCCAGTGCCCCAAAACAGCCTGTGTTTCTTTTACTAAAGCTTTTGCTCAATATTCATAAAAACACTAAAATGAAGCAGTAAGATGTACGAATTGCAGCCGTATGCCAATTCATTCACTTACAACTAAACTGCTACATAATGGCAGTTAGGCTGAAGTGCTGATGCTTAGCTGTGTGTACTGTAACTGAATGTACCATCGCTGGAAAGCACCAGGGGGTTGTGCTGCTCGGGCCAATGAGCAATAAGGACAACTTCATCTATCAATGAGTTATCATTTTGGGCATAGGCTTTAATTAAAGAACAAAAAAACAACAGGCTGTTTTGGGGCACTAGGCTGGAGACTAAAAGGTTTTGAAATAGGCTTCCTTTCTGGGTATAAGGTCACTTTAAACTTGAGGACTTCTGTACCAGCTCACACAAAAGTCTGGGTCAGTTGCCACCTACAGTCTGTTGCCTATATGGCGAGGTTACCTTAAAGCGGGCTAAAATGTAGAAAATAAAAAGGTAATAATAAGCATGCAAGCAAGCTTGCACTCAGCTACAATAAGATCCAAGAGCAATCTTAGGTAGAGAAGCCTGATAAAGGAACAAGGGTAAGTGAAATCACATTTTCTCCAAGCAGAACTTGCGTGTATTTATTAAGATCACTCCAATAAGGTTTATACTGGAATCTAAGTGCTGGACACATCTGCAGGCCGTACATTGACTTCAGATTTCACTAATCATAAAGGCCTGAAGAAAAGTATAGATCACTGGATTGCCATGCCTTTTAGTTAGCTCCTTTTTTCTGCTTCCAGTGGGCTGCCTGGATTCATCTGCTGGTTATACATTATCATACTCAGCCCTAACAATTTCATTAATCAAAATGACATAAAGGAAAGTACACTTTGTTAGTTGTACCTTTATGCCTTTTGTTATTTCCTTTTTTCTGATTTCCCATTTTTTGTTGAGGATTTCATTAACGAATGAAGCCCGGGTCAGTCTACAGAGTTCACTGCACAGTTATAGTAGGAAAAGGGTGAGCGTATAAAAGGTGCTAGAACAACATTTTCCCCAGGTTTAGCCTCCCCAGGATTGCTTCTAAAGCTTAGCTAAAGAAATCACTCCTTTAGCAAATCTATTTGTATTTGGCTCCACTATGTAAAGTATGTGTATGTATCCAAGGAGGAGTCGTCATTACACATCCAACAGACATGCACATAATGGATAAGGTTCAGTATAAAGGTACGGGAACAGGACGTGTTTCAACAAACACACAATCATTTTGACCATATTTACCTTTTACAGCAAAAATAGAACCATACTAAAGAATGGGAAAACATGACTCTACTCCTTGGATATTTGTATAAGGGAAAACTGTTCACACCCTTTATCTGTATAAATTTCATAAAGTTTCTTAAATATTTAGATCGCAGTAACTACACTGTACTGACAATTTACGGTAGTTGTATTTTGGATTGAGTTCTATAACGGCTTTAAATGTGGTCAGATTCTATTGTGCAGACATCGCTTTATTTTCTTTCTGAAATATCATGGATATTCGGGGGGTCAGAAATAGTGGCCACTTTGTGCTGAGATAGCACCTACGGATTTTCAGTAAAATGAACTACCCTTCTCTAGGAATAGCAAAACTAGGCCAAATGAAGGGACAGAATGAAATAAATTGGTTGCCCTAACTCTATGCAAAATTAAGAGGAAAAGTCTAGAGAGGGTACAGTCTCACTATGTGTAATATGTCCGAGATGGCCTTTATGCTAGACATTTCATAGGGAACTCCAATGCATTTATCATAGCATTTTAGATTAGAAATCAGCATTGACCAGCTTAAAGTTTACATTCAAAATGTAAAAGTTAATGAATCATTTACTCAACAGCTACACATACAGACAAGTTAGTACTTCTTTACAAAAGAAGAAAAAAAAATAGTGGGTAGGGGGAGATATATGGTCAAGCGGAGAAAAAGTCAAAAAAATTACTGGCTGCACTGGTGTAGCTGGAAGCTCCAATGTTACACAAAAACCCATTTCACTTTAGAGTGTTGTTAGTTTTATTCCTCTCAGTGCCCTTTAAACCGGATCTTATACGTTTCCCCCACCCTGTACATACAGATTGCTTACATTAAAAATCATACTACCTGCACCTAGTGTATTTTCTGACATCCAAGATGGTGCCCCATGGAGTCTCAGGCTGCCTGCAGACAGGAAGTGTCATTGGAGGCCCTGGAGTCCAGGGCCACCCAAGTTCCACACTTTGTGGCATCCCGAATTAGGGCACCTCGCTGCATCCCGGATCACCTCTAGCTTTGCTAACTCACACCTGGCCTTTCTGAATGGGTAGCTCAATTCGGGATGCCCCCATTGAGAGGCACAGCACACCAAAAAGTGAAAATCAGGTGTGTTGTTCCTCTTTAATTGTAGATGCTGGGGATTTTATTTATTTTTTAGTTATTTTAAAGGGTTTGGGCTTTTCATTTAATCATGCTGAAGGTCCGGTTTAAATAAAGCCAGTACAGGTTGTGACTCCTGCTGGGTTGAGAGGTTCTAGTAATGGAACATGTCAGGCATACAATCCACTGGCTTTCTAATAGCACCTGGGCATAGTCAAGTGCTATTCTTTTTTGGTTTTGTTTCATGTAGGTTTTTTAAAATGTACTTAAGTGAACCATAATCCTGTTAGCTTGGCCCTGGAGTCAGAAAGACTAAAAGGATTGGACGATTCTTTGTCCCCAGGGCATCCCGATTTGAAAATGCCCCTTCGGATGCCACACTGCCTATAGGGGGGATTGGGAAGGATAATCCCACACTGCCCATGGGCTGGGGGGATGCCACACTGCCTGTAATGGGGTGTTTTAGCACAACATTTAGTTTAGAGTTTTCTAATTTTCCTCCTACAAATCCTAGGTGTGTTATATGCGTCTTATAGGGAGAAACATAAGGTAAGTTAAAAAAATGAAATGTTAGGTCAGTCAGGGGGGGCCTTAGCAATTCCCTATACTGCCCTCCACTAATGCCAGCCCAATCCAGGCCGATCAGGAGACAGCCACCATAAAATATATTAACGCCTCCCACAGGTTATAAAGTTCACAGCTTTGATGATTTAAAGTGGACCAACAACCAGGATTTTTACTATCCTGGGTTTTGGTCCACTTCGATCGGGGGTGCCCCGCTGTGTGAAACCCCCCCAGAAACCCCGAAAAACTCACCTCTCCTCGCTCCCACGTGACCGCCGCTGCCAATCCCCGCCGACGGACAAGCGGGAGGCAGCGACGGAGAAGAGAGCGCGCCCACCGCCGCCTCCCGCGCTTCACTCTTTCCGGGGGCGCGCGCCCGCGCCGGCCATTCACAAAAGGCCGGCGCGGGTGCACGTCCTGCTAGAGGGAAGCACGGGAGGCGGCGGCAGGCACCGCTGCATCGAGGATAAGGTAGGGATTTAGGGGTTTCTGGGGGGTTTCACACAGCGGGGCACCCCCGATCAGGGTGCCCCGCAGTCAGGGGTCTGATCGGTACGGGAAACTTATAGATTCCTGGGCCGATCATGGGAGGGTGTTGGTCCACTTTAAAGCCACATTTACACCCAGACATTCAGGGAGCAGCAGCTTTCCATATTGACAGACTGTCAGCCCAGCCGCATGATAGTCATATGATGGCTATAAGCCACTTACACCAGCATGGAACCCAGCTAAACACGCCAAGCTTCATAATACACATCCCTCACCCTGAGCAATAAAACCCTAAACAAACAAACAGAATGAATAATACGATAGTTAAAGAAATGACTACAGTTAGTTATCAGGGGAGCCAATTTCACTCACACAAAAAAGTTGGCTTACTGAGCAAATAATTGCAGGGCATGCCGCCATTAATCTAATACTTGTGTACTTTTTATGACAATGTTAATGGTCTTTGTGATCTAACTGATAAAATCACTGACTGATAATAGGAGCAGAAAGCAATACACCCACACTAGATCTATAACATTGCTTTAAAACGTATACTGACCTGGAGAACCATTTATTTAAAAATGAATGCCTTCCAATTTTTCAGGGTGGGAAAGACATTTGTTAAATTAAGCCACGCCCCCTCATTGATGGATAGATAGGATGTAACAATAGAAACACTTTGAATAGGCAAATTAATCATATATTTCTGCAGATCTGTGTGTTACACCTCAAAGAGGGACAAATGGGAATAACGAGAGACAGGGGGACATGGACACAAAAGAGGGATAGTCCCTGCAGGACCAGTTGGGAAGTATGCTAAATGACTCAATCTCTTCTAAAAGATGTGTTTAAATTGAACCAAAACCCATGGTCTGACAGCCCTGGAATCTAAGACTCCAGGGCCACTAGATTTCCTCCCCCAGGACATACAGAATCGGGCCCGCTGTGCGACACCCCCCAGGTTGCCTAAAAACTCACTTTGTTCCCCCGGTCCAATGGCACATGCGGGCACGCTTCCTGTTAGAGGGAAGCAGGGGACGCAGCCTCCAGCGCGCTCAGGTCCCCTCCCTTAGACAATAGCTTAGACTCAAGGGGGCAGGAGCGCTGATTGGACAAGAGGCCATGCAGGCGCCGCAGGAGTGGGGAAGGTCAAGTCAGATCGGGTGACCTTAATGCAACGTGGCATCCCCAAGCGCAAAAGACCAAAACCCAGGATAGTCAAAAACCTGGGTTTTGGTCCACTTTAATCTGGCTGCATATAGAGCTATAGCATATGGCCACCCTAAAGTGGCACTATAATCAGAAATGTTGTTTTAAACCCCCACCAATGCATCCCAATGCATCCCAATTTGGAATACCTGTACAGTTAGTAATCCATGAGGCATGGAGCACTTTATGATGGGAAGAGGACACTCCAGTGAAGCATGTTGTCCTATCGGAGAAGATGTGGCTGTTTCTAGCAGGACCCACCCTGGCACAGTTGCAAGGAAGGGGGTGTAGATCCACTTCAAGGCGTGATTCATATAGCAGAAGTTTTTCAAAAGAACATCATGCAGGGATGTTAGACTATTCAGGTAGGGATAGGAAGTTGAGCAGGCCTTCAGTCATTTTGAAGGGCCACGTGTGTGTGTGTTAGTTATGCATATATAACAGATCTATCACACCCAGCTTTATGCTGACATGACTTTGGTCTTTTATAGTGTCACTTGATCTAATTGACTTTTTGAGCAGAACATTTTGGCTGCAGGCTGTGTGTGTTATGTTGGCCATCTAAGAAGCATCCAGACATATCTGCTTAGATACTATGTATATGTATATGTACTATGTATACATATATATGTAATATGTATATGTACTAGACACTATGTATATTATTTTTAATAGCAGATACTAGCTAAACAGTTTTACATAGTTAATACGGTTGAAAAAAGACATATGTCCATCAAGTTCAACCAAGGGTGTTGGGGTAGGGGAAGCTATTTTATTTATTTATTTTTTTACTGATAACCGCTAATAGTAATTGTTAATGTTATTTTCTTCTAAATAAGCATCTAATCCTTTTTTGAAGCTGTCAGCCGTTGATGCTGTAACAAGCTTCTGTGGGAGGCTATTCCATAGATTTATAGTTCTTATGGTAAAAAACAGTTGTCGCCTCCGGAGACTAAATTTCTTTTTTTCCAATCGAAGGCAATGCCCCCCTTGTCTTTAGAAAGGATTTTACATGAAATAGTGTTCCCCCCATATTGGGCCATTTATATATTTATACAAGTTAATCATGTCCCCCCTCAATCGCCTCCTCTCAAGACTAAACAGATTTAATTCTCGTAATCTTTCCTCATAATCAAGATCTTTCATTTTAGTTTCCCCTCCATCCATTTAGTTTCAATCACCTAAGTACAATCTAAGCTACATACATGTCTGTTGTGCACATGGCAGCTGTTGTCTGGCTGATAGTTACATTGCAGGCAATGCTTGGGATCATGTACGGCAAAGTTGGCTGAAAGTCGTGCTTATCGCTTAGGCCGATATTCTCGCTTTCAGCTATTGAAGGCAGCAAACACTCACCGGCACTGTGCTAATATGGTTATTGCTTTTCATTTATCGTCATGAGTTGGAAAACATTACTGCTTTTTAATAGCGTGCCTGGCACAGCTTCATTGTCACGCTAAAGTCCCTGTCCAGCCCCACACCAACTTCCTCCCACCTTATCCTTGGGGATAATATGAAATAAACCATATTAAAGCCTCTGATATATTCTAAGTAAAGATGCTTTGTTCACCTACATTTTGGGGTTGTGTGTGAGCTGGGAAGGGCAAGTTGCGGCACAGTATTAGCATAGTCACTCACGCTGAGAGCTGCTAGGGACAGAGTGGGGTTAGAATATTTTTTGGATGATTCTAGGCAAAATTAGATGAGAGGTGCTGCAGGAAAAAGAGGAAAGGCACATGGATCAGATGGGCTGCTTGCTGCCTTATTAATGCTGTTGGGTTTATAGTCCCCTTACCTTAAAGTGGACCAAATCCCACTCTGGAGTCTGTGAGACTCCAGGGCAGGCCTAGTCCCTCTCGTGGGGGCATCCCATACTGGAATTTCCTGCACTGTGAACTCCCCCGAGTTTCCCGATATTCTTACCTCCTATGCACGGCCCCGGCTGCCGCATCTGAATGCATCTGCAGGGCCGGCTCTGGAATCTAAAAGATCTCGAGATGCCCTGCTCTGTAGAACCCCCAGATCGCTTAGCTTTCCCCGGTCCACATCCCATGCATCTCTAGGCTGTGCACGCGCTCCTGTTCCAACCATTCAGATAGGCTGGGGCAGGAATATGTGCATCACTGGGGATGTGCCTGCTCTCACTCCCCATTGAAGTCTATAATATAGCTGTTAACTCAGCCATGAGACAGACTGTTGGTTGGGAAGGAGGGGGTCGTTTTAAAAGGAGATGTGGAAGCTACAGTGGGGACCCAACATAATGTTTAAAGATTCTCGGCTAGGCCCACTATATGGAGGGTCCTCCAAACCACAGCCAGGCCCCTCTTTTGCTACTGGGCCCTGTATAACAGTCATTCATGTACTGCCCTGGGGCAGAACATATCTCTCTGAGTCACTGGCTTTATTTATACCTACCAACTTTTCAGGGTGGAACATTTGTCAAATTAGCCCCCCCCCCCCCCCCCACATTGAGGAATGGACAGGAGGTTCATTAGGTTATAACTGTTAAAACTATATAAACACTTTAAATAGGCAAACAAATCATATATTGATGCAGATCTGCTTGTTACACCTCAAAGTGGGACAAATGAGAACAACGAGGGACAGGGGGACCTGGACTCAAAAGAGGGACAGTCCCTCCAAATCAGGGACACTTGGAAGGTAAAGCTTTACTATTTGCACGTTTAAATCGTGTAGCAACTATATACGGTAAGCTGCAACTGTGTCTGACTAATCACAGAAGCTTACTACTGTGCAGCTTATTTTATATGGAGCTAGTTATTTATTTTTAATACCAATCACTTCTGAGGTGTTGAGAATTTTACCAAATTAAAAACTTGATAAAGTATTTCTTATTTTTGCAAGGGGCTGGTATGCCACATGGCTGGCTTTAGCTTCTCCAAAAACTGAACAGCCATTGGGCAGGCTGATTCATTACTAGCAGCAGGTGGCGGCAGGTGAGCGTCTGTAGCGAGGCACTTAGAGCAACCGCTAGTAGACGCTGTGATCGACTATGCTGTTACCGAGCGCCTCAGTCGCTGGCCGGCATTGATGAATTTGATGTGTGAGTCGCTATAACACCAGTACAGAGCTATATGGGAGCGAACGGTAGTGACTGGTCAGTGTGAGCGACTCAAACCATATTCATAAAAAAAAAAACAAAACAAAAAAAAAAACAGCCTCACACAGCTCCGGCTCTCAAAATTGGGTCGCTGTAGCCCAGAGTGCCAGAAGCTGTGTGATTAAAGTCCGTTTTTGAACACATATCCACCTGTAACAAAGCGAAAACATAAGGAATCACATTGTTATTACATTGTGACATTAACACTTTAATAACAGACCTGTAATGACAGTTCTGCATAAAAATTTCAAAAAAAAAAAATCAAAAAGTTTTCTAAAATGAATGTTAATAGGCCAGGAGAGGTCACTCAATGATTTGACTAAAAAAATAAAAAATTAAAAGAAAACCCTGTTTAAAGAGAAGAAAAGTAACGTCCAATAAAATGTATGGGAGAGTGACAGGTAGCGACAGATAATATCAGGCGCTCTGGAAGCTAGAGCGCCGGGGGTATACACTGAGCCGCCTGTGATGATTAATCGGACGCTAAATGGCGCTGTTAGAGTGGCTCATCGAAATCGCTTTGATAAATGTGGTATTGCGTACAGTGCCCGGCGTTCACCATTCGCTACCTGTCGCTATGAGGCACTACCTGCCGCTATCCCTTGATGAATAAACCCCAAAACGATTTCGCTATTGTTGGTAATCATAACTGTATCAATGCAAAGACAAAAAGGCAACTGCCAGCCGCGCTGATACCAACTAACTGCGTGGAAGAAAAACACATGTATTTTGAACCTAGTCCTGGCCTCTCATTCACTTCATCCACTCTTGCATATCACCCCCCCCCCCCATCACATTTGATGCCCTGTGCATGTTGTAAATCAATAAAGTGTTACAATTCCCTAATCTCTGTTTCATTCATCTAATTCTCTTTCTACATATTCCGCCATTTCCTTCCCAGTGGTTTGCATGCTTATTAATGACCCTTTTGGTTTTTTTTAATTTAAAGCGGAGCAGAACCTACTACATTTGTGGAATACATTTGGCCAAAGCCCCTGCCTATACCCTCTTCTTAGAGTGTAGAACTATAAATTATTATTTTAGCTTTTCGAATTGTCCTGGAACACTGATTTTTCTACTGTCCCTTGGTGTGCGATGGCAGGTGATCAGTCATTGCATAGATGTGGCAATGACATCAATGCCACACACAACAGTGGCAATGAATGGAGGAGGCGGAGCTTTACAGCTAATATAGACATCATTATCTGGTAATAGAATGAAGCAGGAGCAGTGAAAATTGGCAAAAGATCCTCTTCACATGGGGAGCAATTCAGGGGATGCTAGTTAAAATGTGGTTTGGTCCACTTTAAAATAAAAATATACTGTTGGACCACTTTAAAAAGTGCTCAAAAACAAATGCACAGGAGCAGAATGTATTTACTAGAAAATGATCACTAATGATCCTTTTCTGATAAAAGTAGAAATTCTGCTTATTATCTATAAAGTGACCTAGTATAAATTCAGCTGTTGCATTCCTTGTAGGGAGGAAGATACCTTAGTTGCCACAATACAGAAGTGCAAAAAAAAAAAATCAAGTCAAAAATAGATCAACGGCCCCATGTGATTGGGTACCCAGCACCTACCCAAGATAGTTTTGGGGGTTGTGAAACAGAGTCCTTCTTTAAACTGATTCACAGATGCTAAAGCATTGGTGTCTATTTCAATCCTAGGGCCAGCCTAGTGATGCCTAGCAATTCAATTCATAGAGGCCAATTTAAAGTGGACCAACATCCAGGATTTTCACTATCCTGGGTGTTGGTCCACTGCCGCGGGGCACCCCGATAGGGGCCCGCTGTGTGAACCCCCCCAGAAAGCCCCTAAAATCTTACCTTTGTAGGCGACGGACAAGCGTCGGATAAGCCGTCGCCGCCTCTTGCGCGTCCCTCTTACAGGGCGCGCGCGCGCGCGCGCCAGCCATTCACGATCGGCCGGCGCGGGAGCGCGCCCTGCTAGAGGAACGCGCAGGAGGCGGCGGTGGCTTATCCGTTGCCTACATTTTAGGGACTTTCTGGGGGTTTCACCCCGCGGGACATCCCGATTTCGGATGCCCCGCGGGGAGGGAGCTGATCGGCCCGGGAATCTTATAGATTCCCGGGCCAATCAGGGGTGGATGTTGGTCCACTTTAAGACTAGTGCCACATATTGCCATTTGAGTGTCTATGTAGTGGCGATCAGAGCGTCTGCAAGTGGTCGCTACAACCGAGTGTCTGGCACTATAACCTAGCGTAGCAGCCAGACAAGTGACGCTCCACTATACTGTCCAGCAGTGATAAATTTGATGTCTGGTGGGCGCTGTAGAAGCGCTCTCCCTGATTCACTGCATAGCCAATTGAGAACGCTAGGCGGTGTCCTGCGTCCGGCACTGAAGACAATATCTAAGAAAAAACTACACACAACCAGCGTCGGCGCTCTAGCGTCAAGCGCCAGACGCTATGTGCAAAAATTCTGTTTCTCAACACATATCCACCAGCACCACCAGTGAAAACACATGGAATGAAATTGTTTTAACACTGTGACAATGACACTGCAATGGCAGATCTGCAGATACGATTCTGCATAACAAAAATATATTTGGTTGCTGGGCAGGAGAGGCCACACAGAAATTTGAACCAAAAACTTGGAACATTACTTTAGGAAAACACTATTTATACACAACCAAATAAAACACTATTGAAATGTATGGGAGAACGCTACTGAGCGACAGGTAATACATGGGGCTGCTGAACATACAGTGCTGGTGCTATATACTGAGCCACCGCTAGTGATGCATGTGACGCTGCATGATGCTATTAGAGGCGCTCACCAGATTGACTTTCATATATATGGTTTTCACATACTGCGCCGGGCGTTCACCTGACGCTACGTGGCACTACATGGCATTAGCATTTCTTAAAGTGGACCAAAACCCAGGATTTTGACTATCCTGGGTTCTGGTCCACTTCCCTACGTGAAACCCCCCAGATCGCCCGGTTCAACGCACCTCACCGCGGTCCTACAGCGCATGTGCGGCCACTTGTCCAATCAGCGCACTCGGAGCCGCTGAGCTATGCACATCTTAGCTTCATCTTAGCTCAGCGGCTCAGAGCGTGCTGGGGAGCACAAGCATCCTGGGGGGTTTCACACAGCAGGGCATCCTGATTTTGGATGCCCCGTGGGGAAGAAATGAATCGGCCCAGGAATCCCTATCAAGCTGGGTTTTGGTCCACTTTAAATAAACCCCACAATTCCTGTGCTGACCTTTTCACCTGGACTGTAAATATTTAAAAAAAAACAATTTCTCATCCCAGATTGGTTCAGAACATAGTCAGCGCAGGACCAGGGAAAAAAGCCACATGAATTAAATTAGTCATATTTGGGTCTATGTAATAAATTGCTATAGGGGGGTTGTGGAGGACAGAAAGCACTGCACACACATCCTTAGCCTAGCCTGCAGATTAGGTAGGTATATTTATAAAAATGCTGGTTGGAAATGGAATGCATAAGACATTAGGAATGGAGGTGTATGCATGGTACTGATTGCCCCTAACACTTAAATAGAATTTGGTGCTAGAGTTTGCTTTTAACAGCATAAATGGTGCAGCATTATAGGCATATCATTGCATACATGCTACACATTCATGTTGTAGTAAATCTACTCACATAATCACAATGTAAGAAACGTGTGCCTACCTCTGGCTGTATGAAGGGCTGTTCTGGTACAGGAAGGGAGGCTCTGCTCCTGGGAAGTGTCAGGTCGAGGTGTGCTGCCTTACTCTCATGTTGAGCGATAAATGTGTTAAGCTTCAGGTGGAGCTTGATGACGTGTAACACCCTTTAGCTTGACAGCTTGGTAATACCTTGAAGCTATTCTACAAGCACATACAAGAGACTTCCTGTCATAAAAGATGAGTCTGATGACTTGGAATTACAATAGATAGGCATTTCCCAGTGCAGGTCATCTAGACAGGAGCCCCTGGGCTACTGGACTTTCCTGGACAGCGGTAAAGACAGAGACGTTACTTTACATTACTGCACAGGGTTTTATCACAGAATTATTCTACACACAAAATCTTATGGACTGCAAATCAGTGAATGACATTTTTATTTCAAAATGTTGGCCTTCGTTGGTCATGCTAAAGATGAAGCAAGTTCAACTCTGGGTGCACATTTGGCTGTGAACTTGCAGCTCGGTGAGATTTTTTATTTTAACACACAGAGTGCAATAAAAAATGATATTTTTTTTGCTAAAGAAAACACCTGCAAATTGGGAATTTTTACAGGTGAGGTGCATCATTTTTCCAATTAGGTAAAAATCATTTTTTGACAGTTTGAAAACAACAGCATCCTATAGGGTATGCAGAAAACACCTTTAGCATTCCCATATAGGGTGCTGTTTCCAAACTTTTTAAAAAATATATTCTTACCTCACTGGAAAAATGATGCGCATCACCTGTAAAAATGCAGGAGATTTTTTTATTGCACTTTTGTGTGTTCAAATTAAAAAGGTCACCTAGATGTGTACCCAGAGTTCAACTATCTTCTCTAAATCTTTAGGCTCCTGGTTTGTGCCTTGCATCAACATCCTGATCCTGATTTGTGCCCTGAAATGAGCTTATGCTTCTTGTTTGTGACCTGCTATGGGGTTAAGCTTCTAGTTTGTGACCTGCACTGAGGTCCTGCCACTGGTTTGGGACCTGCACTGAGGTCCTCCTCCTGGTTTGGGACCTGCACTGAGGTCCTGCTCCTGGTTTGGGACCTGCACTGAGGTCCTGCTCCTGGTTTGGGACCTGCACTGAGGTCCTGCTCCTGGTTTGGGACCTGCACTGAGGTCTTGCTCCTGGTTTGGGACCTGCACTGAGGTCCTGCTCCTGGTTTGGGACCTGCACTGAGGTCCTGCTCCTGGTTTGGGACCTGCACTGAGGTCCTGCTCCTGGTTTGGGACCTGCACTGAGGTCCTGCTCCTGGTTTGGGGCCTGCACTGAGGTCCTGCTCCTGGTTTGGGACCTGCACTGAGATCCTGCTCCTGGTTTGGGACCTGCACTGAGGTCCTGCTCCTGGTTTGGGACCTACACTGAGGTATTGGCTCTAGTTTTAGTCCTGTACTGAGGTCCTGCTCCTGGTTTGTGACCTGCACTGAGATCCTGCTCCTAGTTTGTGACCCGTACAAAGCCCTTCTCTGGGATTGTGTTTTGCACTGAGGTATTGGCCCTAGTTTTAGTCCTGCAATGAGGTTCTGCTCCTGGTTTGTGACCTGCACTGAGGTCCTGCTCCTGGTTTGGGACCTGCACTGAGGTCCTGCTCCTGGTTTGGGACCTGCACTGAGGTCCTGCTCCTGGTTTGGGACCTGCACTGAGATCCTGCTCCTGGTTTGGGACCTGCACTGAGGTATTGGCCCTAGTTTTAGTCCTGCACTGAGGTCCTGCTCCTGGTTTGTGACCTGCACTGAGATCCTGCTCCTAGTTTGTGACCCGTACAAAGCCCTTCTCTGGGATTGTGTTCTGCACTGAGGTATTGGCCCTAGTTTTAGTCCTGCAATGAGGTTCTGCTCCTGGTTTGGGACCTGCACAAAGCCCTTCTCTGGGATTGTGTCCTGCGCTGAGGTATTGGCCCTGGTTTTAGTCGTGCACTGAGATCCTGCTCCTGGTTTAAGTCCTGCAATGAGGTCCTGCTCCTGGCAAGGTCTGGAGAGCTCTGTAGGGGAGGACGGTACAGACAGATAAACTCTGTAAATTGATACGGCCAGAGACCTCTCTGTTCTGAGCCTGAGCTACTGAAGACTAATTTTGGACCAACCACGTCCTATAGAAAGTTACATTTCAAAAACAAAAAAACAAGTTTCAAGTGTCCTGGAAATAAATTGGATAAAAATACACACAAACAATTTTGGCTTCAAAGGAAAGATTGGAAAATTAAATCTTCCTTTGGCTCTTATCTTCCTTCTGACAATATTTTCAATAGGCTCCAACTGCTCACATCATGCAATTGCGAGGAGGGGGGCTTAAACATATAGTTTAGAACAATGGTATCCTGTTTGAAACCAATTGCATACAAATAGCATACCTGGCTTGTATTGGAGGTTTGTTGAACTGATATTTGTTTTAAAGCTGGACTGTGGCTCCATGGCCTTCACAGGTTGTAGCGGCTGTCCGGGTGTCCCGCAGAGCCGTCATGGGCCAGTGGGATGGTAGGTTGGCACCTGGAATGGCTGCGGAGGAAGAAGGAGGGAGGGTAGCAGCTTATGTTGGAGGGTGGCCGCTCCCGATAGCTAAAAAAAATAGTGTCGTATGCAAGGACTGTGTCTATCGGCAGCGTCTATGGTTTTCATTGGATGCTGGCCATATGGGCCATGCCCACCGGCCACTGGGAATTATCGGGTCAGCAACCAGGAAGTAAGGTAAATGGTGTGTGAGTGAATGTGTGTGCGTGAACAGCAGCAGCGGCAGGCAGGCATGGGGGGGTGCACACTGGCTGTAATTGGGAATGGCCCTCACTGCCTGTAATGAGAGATGCCGCACACTGCCTGTAATGGGAGATGTCGATCACTGGCTGTAATGAGGTGTGCCCCTCACTTCCTGTAATGAAGAAGCCACACACTGCCTGTAATGGAAGATGCCCCTCACTGCCTGTAATGAGGGATGTCCCTCACTGCCTGTAATTAGGGATGCCCCTCACTGTCTGTAATGGGAGATGCCATATGCTGCCTGTAATGAGGGATGCCCCTCACTGCCTGTAATGGGAGATGCCACAACCTGCCTGTAATGAGGGATGCCCCTCACTGCCTGTAATGGGAGATGCCACACGCTGCCTGTAATGAGGGATGCCCCTCACTGCCTGTAATGGGAGATGCTGCATACTGCCATTAATGAGGCATTCCCCTCACTGGCTGTAATAGGAGATGCCATACACTGCCTGTAATGAGTGATGCTGGTTAGTGGCTGTAATGGGGGATGCAGCTCACTGGCTGTAATGGGGGGATGCCGCTTACTGCCCGTAGTGAGTGATGCCCCTCACTGCCAGTAATGGGAGATCCCGCACACTGCCTGTAATGAGGCATACCCCCCCACTGTTTGTAATGAGGTATGCCCCTCACTGTCTGTAATGGGAGATGTTGCACACTGCTGGTAATGAGGGATGCCAATTTCTGGCTGTAATGGGGGTTGTGAGGAACAGGGCAACTATTACATTGCATTTTATCACAGATGCAAGTCCGGAGTTCCCCTTTATTTCCCTCCTAGTCATCAATATGCACTCAGGAAAAGGAATTAGCATTTACAGGTTAAGCAAGGCAGATCACAGACTCCCTGCTGGCAATCCTCACACCTCTAGTCTGAGAAGACTCCTTGTCACGCTCTGGTAACTCCAGCCCTCTAGGTAAGCCCTCAACCCCCAATCTCCGCAGCCAGCTTCACCTGTAGGAGCCCCCGCTTGCCGGGACGCAAAATACGCCTGCCCGGGAACGGTTGCCCCCAGGACTTCAATGGCTCAAAGGATGAGAGCTTACTGGTTTAGAGGTCTGAAGAACCAATGGCTAAGAGCGAGTGTAGCGGAAGTCCAGAAACAGGCCAGAGGTTGACACGGGGAAGTCAGAGATCGCAGCGGTACAGAGGGAAGAGGCAGCTCGAGGTCAAGGTACAAAGCAGAGGTCGGCAACGGAGATCAGATCGAGAATAGTCAGTTCAGGCAGGGGTCGGCAACGGAGACCAGATCGAGAATAGTCGGTTCAGGCAGGGGTCGGCAACGGAGATCAAACAAGGTATATCACAAGACTATGCAGGGTACAAGGCGCTATCACAGGCACTGAGCAAGTGATGGAGGGAAACCTTTATAGGGACCGGATATGTAGGGGATGGAGGAGCTGATTGGTGCTGACTAGGATTCTAGAGACATTTGGAAGATAGGGCGTACAGCCCAGCAACTCCTATGGGCTAATTGGCCCTGTCCCAGCACGGGAACACCCCCCACCCACCTGGGCTCATTGGCCCTTTAACTTAACTGTCAGCGCGGCCGCCGGAGGGAACATGAAGGACGTGTCCGCGCACACGCGCGAGCACGAGAGCCGCCGGAGACGCCAGCAGAGCAGGAAGCAGCAGAGGGAGACGCACCCACAGCCGCGCTCGCAGCCGCCCGGCGCGGCCGGGCACGAGAGGCGGAGGCGGCGCTGGAACGGGGTGCAGGTAGGTGCATCGTGACACTACCCCCCCTTCACAAGGGGCCTCCGGACCCTTACCAGGTTTCCCCGGATTGTCACGATGGAATTTCTTAACAAGAGCTCTAGCGTGCACATCTTTGGCTGTAACCCAACATCTCTCCTCTGGACCATAACCAACCCAGTCAATCAAATACTGTAAAGAATTATGCACTTTACGTGAATCCAAGATCTTATTCACCTCATATTCTGACTCATTATCAACGAGAATTGGCGAGGGACCAGCAATAGGAGAATTCTTAGCCGGTTTTAATAGAGAAACATGGAGGGAATTGGATATTTTCATAGTCGGCGGAAGTTGCACCTTAAAAGACACATTATTCAACCTCCTGATAATAGGATAAGGTCCAATGAACTTGGGACCTAATTTACTAGAAGGTTGACGGAGCGCAATATTTTTGGTGGAGACCCAAACTAGATCACCCACCTGCAGAACTGGTTCCTGTGACCTGCGCTGATCAGCAAATCTCTTATATCTCAAGCCCGTGATTTTGAGAATCTCCTGAACGCGGGTCCAGATATTCTTCCGTTCTTGAAGCCACTCTTCCAATGCCGGCAAATTGGAAGGTGACCCTGAAAGGGAAGAAGCTCTAGGATTTTTCCCCAAATTACAAAAGAAAGGAGACACCTTAGTACTCTCACTAGGTGCGTTATTGTAAGCGAACTCAGCAAAATCGATAAATTCCGCCCATTGCTCTTGGGCATCAGAGACATAACATCTTAAGTATTATTCCAAAGTTTGATTAGTTTTTTCCGTCTGCCCATTAGACTGGGGATGGTAAGCAGAGGAAAGGGAGATCTGTATTCCGAGTCGTGAACAGAAATGTCTCCAAAAACGGGAAGTAAATTGGACACCCCGATCGGAGACTATATTCGACGGAATACCATGAAGACGAAAAATATGCGAAGTAAATAGCCGCGAAAGCTCAGGAGCTGACGGAAGCTTGGTCAATGGAATAAAATGTGCCATCTTACTGAAACGATCAACGACCACCCAAATTACAGTATTACCATGTGAGAGAGGCAAATCAACAATAAAATCCATAGAAATATGAGTCCATGGTTCGGCAGGAATTTCAAGGGGAACCAAACCGCCACTAGGAGCCTTGTGAACCCCTTTACTTCGGGCACAAATAACACAAGCGTCGATAAAGGCAGTAATATCCCGTCTCATGGTAGGCCACCATACATGTCGACGGGCAAGCATTAACGTCTTACGATTACCCAAATGACCTGCAGTTTTAGCATCGTGAAATTCGCGAATTACAGCAGAACGCAAGTGCGGCGGCACAAACTGGCAACCTAAGGGTACATCACTAGGAGATTCATCTTGAAACGGCGCCAAAGTATTAGAGAGATCAGGAAGTAATGCCCCGACCACACAACCCGTGGGTAGGATCGGTTCACCAGAATCCCCCCAATCCTTACATTCACCGAACATGCGAGATAGAGCATCAGCTTTAGTATTTTTTACACCCGGCTTGAAAGTAATAATAAAATGAAAGCGCAAGAAGAATAATGCCCAACGTGCCTGACGATAGTTCAGCCTCTTGGCAGAACCAATGTATTCAAGATTTTTGTGATCGGCATACACAGTTATAGGATGTAAAGAACCCTCCAACCAGTGTCGCCATTCATCAAATGCCAGTTTAATAGCTAATAGTTCCCTATTACCGACATCATAATTTTGTTCTGCGGTACTGAATTTACGTGAAAAATAAGCGCATGGATGAAGACGCTCAGGGTTACCAGAATATTGTGACAAAACTGCACCCACTCCCAGTTCAGAAGCATCCACTTCAATAATGAAGGCTTTATGAATATCTGGATGAATTAACACAGGTGCCGAAGTAAAGGCCCGTTTCAAGGTCAGGAAGGCCTCACAGACAGAGGGAGACCAGTTAGCAGTAAAGGCCCCCTTGCGGGTAAGGTTGGTAAGATGTGCTACAACATGAGAAAAGCCTTTGATGAAACGCTGATAAAATTTTGCAAAACCTAGAAAACGTTGCAATTCTTTTAGGGTTTTGGGTTGAACCCAATCCTGAACCGCCAAAACTTTCCCCGCATCCATCTCCAAACCCTGGTTGGTAATAATATACCCTAGGAAGGGAACTGTGGTGACTTCAAACACGCATTTAGAAAGTTTAGCATATAAGTTGTTCTCTCTTAATTTTTGTAGTACCAACCTAACATGGCGTCTGTGCTCCAATAAAGAATTAGAAAAAATGAGAATATCATCCAAGTAGATAACCACAAATCTACCGAAATACTCTCTGAATATATCATTAACAAAATCTTGAAAGACGGCTGGCGCATTACAAAGTCCAAAAGGCATGACCAGGTACTCGTAATGGCCGTCTTTCACATTAAAAGCAGTTTTCCACTCATCCCCCTGCCGGATGCGAATCAGATTGTATGCCCCCCTTAAATCCAATTTGGAAAAAATTTGGGACCCTGTGACTTGATTGAACAGATCCCCAATCAAAGGCAAGGGGTATCGATTCTTTACAGTGATCTTATTCAAGGCTCGATAATCAATGCATGGTCTCAGGCCGCCATCTTTTTTCTCTACAAAAAAGAATCCGGCACCAGCAGGCGAGGTAGAGGGGCGGATAAATCCCTTCCTTAAATTTTCGGTAATGTACTCCCTCATTGCTTGCTCTTCGGGCAGAGTAAGATTATAGATTTTTCCCCTTGGGGAATCGTGCCAGGTAGCAAGTCAATAGGGCAGTCATAAGACCGATGAGGAGGAAGAGTATCAGCAGAACGTTCAGAGAAGACATCAACCCAGTCTGCATATGGCTGAGGTAACCCCTGAGGTAAAACTTGCACACTTCTGAGGCCTGTAGTAAAGCAGTGATTTTTGCAATGATCACTCCACTTGATCAACTCCCCAACCTGCCAATCTAACACTGGGTTGTGGAGTTGTAACCAAGGGTATCCCAAAACCACCGGAGTTTCTGGACAGTCGAAGATGAAAAATTCTAAGAACTCAGAGTGGGAAGAGCCAACAATTAACCGAAGAGGTGGGGTCTTGGTATTTATAGGTCCAACCTGGATAGCCTTCCCATTGATAGCCAAAACTTGTAGGGATCTTTCAAGAGGAACTAAAGGGATACCTAAAATGGAGATCATACTCCTGTCCAAAAAGTTTCCCGCCGCACCACTGTCGATAAAGGTGGAAACTGTTTGCTTAGAAGAACCCCAAAACAGGTCAATAGGCACTAGCATTTTATTTTGGTGAGAGTTGCAAACTGACTCACCTAGACCAGCACTCTCTCTCTGATCTAGGTGTGGGAGTTTTCTGCCGGCTTCCCCTTGTTTGGACATGACCCAGCGAAATGTCCTGCGTTCCCACAATATAGGCATAACCCCTTGGATCGCCTACGCTGCTTTTCCTCTTGGAATAACCGGGTTCTCCCTAATTGCATGGGTTCTTCCTGGGAAGGAGATGAGGTATTTTCCCCATGGGTAGTTGGGGAACTAAGACTCTGGAAGGACCTGAAGGACGTGGGCGCCCTGGCTCTCTCCCTATCCCTCTCTCTAAGACGCCTGTCTAATTTAATGGAAACCTGCATTAATTGGTCTAGGTCTGCGGGTGGAGGAAAATTGACCAAAGCATCCTTGATGCTTTCCGACAGCCCCACCCTGAACTGACTACACAGAGCGGGATCCTTCCACCTAGATTCGATAGCCCAGCGGCGGAATTCAGCACTATAATCTTCAGCCAAATTCCGTCCTTGTCTTAAGGCCCGGAGCCTATTCTCTGCCGTAGATTGTTGATCAGGATCAGCATATAAAACGCCCATAGCACTAAAGAATGCTGTAACGGATTGTAGGGCAGAGTCATGGGATGGTAAACTAAAGGCCCAGGACTGCGGGTCTCCTTGAAGCAGAGAAATGACTAGGCCTACTCGTTGGGACTCAGTGCCTGAGGAGATGGGTCTCACCTTGAAATACAGTTCGCAGGCATTCTTAAAATTGGAAAATTTTGCTCGTTCTCCCAAAAATTTTTCAGGCAGTGGAATCTTTGGTTCAGAGATATGAGGTGGTACAGAGGATGCCGGTAACTGACGAGACTCCTGAGTGGCCACTCTTTGAGCGAGCTGGTTTATCGCCATGGCCATAGCTTGCACCTGCTGTACCAGGTCATCCATCGTGGCCTGTGATAATGTCACGCTCTGGTAACTCCAGCCCTCTAGGTAAGCCCTCAACCCCCAATCTCCGCAGCCAGCTTCACCTGTAGGAGCCCCCCGCTTGCCGGGACGCAAAATACGCCTGCCCGGGATCGGTTGCCCCCAGGACTTCAATGGCTCAAAGGATGAGAGCTTACTGGTTTAGAGGTCTGAAGAACCAATGGCTAAGAGCGAGTGTAGCGGAAGTCCAGAAACAGGCCAGAGGTTGACACGGGGAAGTCAGAGATCGCAGCGGTGCAGAGGGAAAAGGCAGCTCGAGGTCAAGGTACAAAGCAGAGGTCGGCAACGGAGATCAGATCGAGAATAGTCAGTTCAGGCAGGGGTCGGCAACGGAGACCAGATCGAGAATAGTCGGTTCAGGCAGGGGTCGGCAACGGAGATCAAACATGGTATATCACAAGACTATGCAGGGTACAAGGCGCTATCACAGGCACTGAGCAAGTGATGGAGGGAAACCTTTATAGGGACCGGATATGTAGGGGATGGAGGAGCTGATTGGTGCTGACTAGGATTCTAGAGACAATTGGAAGATAGGGCGTACAGCCCAGCAACTCCTATGGGCTCATTGGCCCTGTCCCAGCACGGGAACACCCCCCACCCACCTGGGCTCATTGGCCCTTTAACTTAACATGAAGGACGTGCCCGCACACGCGCGCGAGCACGAGAGCCGCCGGAGACGCCAGCAGAGGAGGAAGCAGCAGAGGGAGGCGCGCCCACAGCCGCGCTCGCAGCTGCCCGGCACGGCCGGGCACGAGAGGCGGAGGCGGCGCTGGAACGGGGTGCAGGTAGGTGCATCGTGACACTCCTCTGGGTCTGCAGCTGGCTGGACCCCTGGCTGTGAATTTGTCACATGAAAGTTGGGAGCCGCAGACATCCGGCACCAACACCAATCGGACCATAGATGCGCCCCCATGTGTCCCAGCACCAAACCAGGTACAGAATTAGAACCGGCTCACAAAACCGCACGTGAAGATAGTTTTCCTTTGTCGCCAAGCCCGGTGAAACCTAGGAAAACGAAGATCTAATGTTCTGACCCACTTAGGGACCCCATTTCTGGACTCATCAGATGCCCGGCGTCCAGCCCGATTGTTTGGTGCCGTTTCCAAAGCCATAGACCCCCTTGCCCAAAGTTATAACCCCTAAAGGGTTTTAGGGGCGAAATCACGCTCCAGAACAGTGGGAGGTGACAACCCGTCCCTCAGATGGGAGGGGGTGGAGGGTTGACACCTGCTTAAAAGTGAGCCAGGGGGATTAGAACAGCGTCACTTATCTGGAGAGGTCACGATTCACACGTGCTGGAGGTGTCCCAAATCATCTGTAAGCTCTTCACTTACCTCTTGTGGAAGCTCTAACCACTACTCTGCAAACTGCATATTAAGGTAACTGACTATTGTTTCTCTGGGTAACTCACTCTATCCTGTAACCGTCTCAGAACAGCATTTTGTATCATCTGTATCATTTCATATTCCTTCATAGCCAAATGTTTGTTATCACTGCCTAGTGTGCTTATAGCATTAAAACTAAAATTTTAACTTGAGCGATCTGTTTGCCTTAAACCAAGAATCTGTGTGTCTGCAGGCTTTGGGCCTGGTATTCCAGACAGGAGGTCTCGGACTAGGGTTTTGGGGAATGCGGTCTGTGTGTCAGGAGGTCCATGGTTTATAGTTGGATCACGTGACCCGCGGTTCCCTGACAGGGGTGTCGCTTACTGGCTGTATTGAAGGATGTCTCTCACTGTCTGTAATGGGAGATGCCGCACACTGCCTGGAATGTGGGATGCCGCACACTGCCTGGAATGTGGGATGCCGCTTACTGGTTGTGATGTGGGATGCCACACACTGGCTGTAATGAGGGATGCCGCAGACTGGCTGTAATGAGGGATGCCGAACACTGGCTGTAATGGGGGATGCTGCACACTGGCTGTAATGGGGGATGCCACACACTGCCTGTAATGGGGGTAATTAGGAGGGGAATTGTAGCACACCATTTGGTTCAAAATGTGTTTTCTTATTTTTGTCCTCTAAACCATGGGTGTGTCTTATGCTCAGATGCATCTTATGGCGCAAAAATACAGTATATGTATATTTATGATTTGACTAAACTGGGCCAGGAACACTACAGCAGGGCTGTGTGCCCCAAAAAGTTCTGGCACATTTTTTAACCCCAGCCTGCCTGCATGTATTTGTGTTGGGGGGCTAACCTACGTGTGTGTGTGTGTGTGAGGGGGGGGAGGCTTGCCTGTATTATTATTGTTATGTCATGTCTAGGGGCATGGTTTAATTAAAAAGAAATCTGTGCCGCTGCACATGTCCCTCTTTCCAGGTTTCAAAAGTTGGGAGGTATACAATAACAGGAATACCAGGGCAGCATTGAGGGCAGAAAACATCCGAACCATTACTGTACCTGGGGTGGGGGAGCAAAATAGATTGAGTTGTTTAGGTAGAGCTGCATCCAAATGTTGCCCCCCACCCCAGTCCTGAAGAGAGCAATGCCAATCTCTTCCAGGCCCTACTGTAATCTGAAAAGGCTGGAGGCACAGAACACACTGCAGCAGCCAGTGTGCTTGCAAATGATAGATCAGCTCCAGAAATAGATACTTTTTTTATATTTGGAAGTGGCAAACAAAGCCTGGTTCCTGACAAATATGTTCTGAGGTTGGTCTTTGGTGGGAAGCTTTAGAAGGCTAAAAAAGAATTCCTAAACACCTGGACATACATACAGGTAAATCCATTGTAGATAAACAATCTACAAATTATAGGACTTTCCTGTACCTAGCAGTGGATGTTCAGTGAAGACCACTTCAATAGTGCAGCAGGCAATACTAAAAGGTGAGGAAAGGAACTGGGGGGGCAAACAGCAGAGTGCTAAAACCTCTGTATCTGACAGGATATCCTTAATATTTTCAATATTTTCAGATTTCTATTGACAGATGAGATGCATGTACATCACCATGTTTGGAGAAAAAAAAGACCCAGACCCAGAGGAGTATCTAGGCTTTCTAGGAACCCGGGGCAAAGATTCAGAATAGTGCCCCCCACCTGTCCTCAGAACCCCCCTGACCCGGGGCACGTGCCCCTCCTGCCCCCCCTAGCTAAGCCCCTGTTCAGACCAACACTGAAAACATGATGCATGGTGGAGGGAGCAATGGTTACCATATGATCATTGAGAACAATGAATTTTAAGGTTGATCTGTGATGACCACATCCAAGGTCTCAAGATGAAGGGACTTTGGGTGTGACAGGCCAGAAAGAAATCATCTGAAGAATCAAGGAAGATTTGTGTTTTGGAAAGTCTGTAAAAGGCTAAACATAGGCCTTTAACTATTCCTAACACACACATGCTGTACCTGCGGCCCCTGGGGAACATGGGAAGGTTACATAGAACTATCTTTCTATAATAATTGTAGGGTTAGCATTAATGGCAATTTGGATAGATTGAGTATTGGAACATGGTTAAGATGTGGGACTGACAGGGGAGGGTTATAAATAATGGAACCCTATATACAGAAAGGTAAGCCAATCGGTATATACATTGCTAGCAAGTGGGGGTTGTTACATATTCAAGAGTTTTATTGTCATGTGTATAGTTAACCACACAGTTGCACTGAACAATGAAATTCTTGTTCTGCATTACCTCCATTCCAACTAAGACTCCATATGTGGTGGCAGGTCATAGAGTTTGTGGAGACAGTGGGCATCCTGATTGTTGTAGAAAATCTACATTATTATTATGCTATTATTATTATGCTTCATTATGCTATTTCAACAAAATTCTGAAGCTATTCATTGTGGCCCACAACCAGTTTCCCAATCATTTCAGTGGCTCATGCTTGTCAAAAGGTTGAGCACCCCTGTCCTAACAGATCAATAATAAAATGTATTTTGTTTTATAACCTATATTCATTTGTTTTTTATTGCTATTTTGGCAAGAGCTCCCTCTAGTGGCCACTTGAATATTAATGTGAAAGCTTTCATTAAATTAGATGTCCACTACTACTCCACTACCGTGTTTTCAGTTCTGCCCTGGTGCACATAGACTGCTCAGCACCTCAGGGATGCACCCCTAGCTTGTCTGCAGCATGGCCCCTGGATCGGCCACCTATGTATCTGCAGTAATCGGCCACCAATGTATCTGCAGTGATCGGCCACCTATGTATCTGCAGTGATCGGCCACCAATGTATCTGCAGTGAT
Organism: Gastrophryne carolinensis; assembly: GCA_027917425.1. Lineage (NCBI taxonomy): Eukaryota > Metazoa > Chordata > Amphibia > Anura > Microhylidae > Gastrophryne > Gastrophryne carolinensis. The sequence goes on from CM051238.1 coordinate 378,796,556, forward strand.
CGGCCACCTATGTATCTGCAGTGATCGGCCACCTATGTATCTGCAGTGATCGGCCACCTATGTATCTGCAGTGATCGGCCACCTATGTATCTGCAGTGATCGGCCACCTATGTATCTGCAGTGATCGGCCACCTATGTATCTGCAGTGATCGGCCACCTATGTATCTGCAGTGATCGGCCACCTATGTATCTGCAGTGATCGGCCACCTATGTATCTGCAGTGATCGGCCACCTATGTATCTGCAGTGATCGGCCACCTATGTATCTGCAGTGATCGGCCACCAATGTATCTGCAGTGATCGGCCACCTATGTATCTGCAGTGATCGGCCACCTATGTATCTGCAGTGATCGGCCACCTATGTATCTGCAGTGATCGGCCACCTATGTATCTGCAGTGATCGGCCACCTATGTATCTGCAGTGATCGGCCACCTATGTATCTGCAGTGATCGGCCACCTATGTATCTGCAGTGATCGGCCACCTATGTATCTGCAGTGATCGGCCACCTATGTATCTGCAGTGATCGGCCACCTATGTATCTGCAGTGATCGGCTTTCCACATGTCCTGCATAGTGGAAGATGGTAAGAGGGAGTGAGCGGGGAATGATCATTTGCTTCTGTGCTGACAGTCCAAAGATGTCTCTCATTCATCTGTCTAGATGTCCCTTTGTCCCCTCCAGCTCTCTTTAGATTTGACTCCTTTATCTCTATTTATCCATTTTTCTATCGCTATCCTTCTTTCTCTTCTTCCTGTCTCGTTATCCCCCTTTTGTCTCCTTCATCTCAATTTATCTCCCTATCTCTCCGTCATTTCTTTATCCCCCTATCTCTCCATCTCTCTTTGCCGATCGTTCTCTCTGCATCTTTTTATTTGCCTTTCACTCCTACATTTCTGTTTATCCCCATTTCTCATCATCTCTCGTACCTTCCTTCATCCTACTTTATCTCCCTTTCTCTCCTTCCTCTCTCGTTATCCCTCTTTTATCTTCTTCATCTCAATTTATCCCCCTATCTCTGTCGTTTCTTTATCCCCCTTTCTCTCCAACTCTTTGCCGATCCTTCTCTCCTTCCTCTCTTGTTATCCCCCCTTTGTCTCCTTCATCTCATTTTATCCCCCTATCTCTCCATCTCTCTTTGCTGATCCTTCTCTCTGCATCTTTTTATTTGCCTTTCTCTCCTACATTTCTGTTTACCCCCCTTTCTCATCATCTCTCGTACCTTCCTTCATCCTACTTTATCTCCCTTTCTCTCCTTCCTCTCTCATTATCCCTTTCTCTTCTTCACCTCTGTATCCCTCTTTCTCTCCACGATCTCTTTGCCGATCCTTCTCTCCTCATCTCTTTTTATCTGCCTTTATCTCCTTCATTTCTGTTTACCCCTCTTTCTCTTTATCTCTTACCTTCCTTCATCTTACTTCATTTCCCTTTCCCTCCTTCATCTCTCTTTATCCCTCTTTCTATTCTTCATCTTGCTTTATCCCTCGCTACCAGAGTCCCCACCAGGCAAATCAAAGCAATGTAATGTGCTGGTAGGGGGTGTCATATCCTCATATTCATCCATTTGGTTCAATGCTTTTGTGGACTGGCTCATTACTGACTGCAGTAAGAAGATCAAGGTATTACAAAGAGAAACCAACACCTCCCTAGAGTCCCTAAGATTTTAGGGATGGTTGTCTATGAGGCTGATTCATTAATAGCGGCAGGTAGCGTCAGTTGAGCGACTGTAGCGGCATTTTCAGAGCGCCCGCTAGTAGTCGCTGTGCTTGGCCGTTGTTCGGTAGTTGATAGCGACTGAATATTGGGTGAGGAGTCGCGCTGTATGGGAGCGCATGATAGCGACTGGCCATAGCGACCGGCTCCCACCATATTCATTAAAAAATCACGCTCAAAAAATTCTCGCGCTGTAAAATGCATGCTTAAACCCCAGAGCGCTGGCGGCGATGGGTTAAAAGTAGTTTTTTAACCCCCAAACAACCATATTTTTGGAAACCAAAAAAAAACAAGTTTTTTAAATAATTTTGTAATATGAATACATTAATATCAGACCTGTAATATCAATTCTGTACAATTTTTTTTTCCCCTTAAAAAAATTATCTAAAATGGCAGAAGTGGTCACAGAATTTTTCACATTTAAAAAAAAAAAAAAAAAATGAATAACAATTAATTAGGAATATTTAAAGATTGTTCCATTGAAATGCATTGGAGAGCGCCAGGTAACGAGAGGTCATACCTGTCGCTGTTCAAGGTCGGACGCTGGCGCTGTGGGCTGAGGCTGGAATAATGATGAATGAGTCGCTATATGGCGCTATCTCAGTCACTAAGCAGGATTGGCTTGATAAATGTGTGATTGTGGTGGGGAGCCGGCGTTCTTGTGGCGGGGCCCGTCATTACCGGCCGCTCACCAGTCGCTACCTGTCGCTATTCCTTCATAAATAAGGGCCTATAACTTTATGTGGAAGCCTTGTGTGTGTGCGTCTTACTTTCCGCCATTCCCATGCTGCATCTTGGGGGCGTGGCCACATCCCCGCGGTTGCCATTTTTGAGAAGCTGCCATGGGCACACCCACAGCTAAAGGCAAGCGGGAATGCGGCCAGCAGCACTTGCTCCATTCAGATTTTCTTGCTGCAGAAAATAAAATCTGAATGAAATTATTGGCTGAGCAGGGAATGATGAAAAGGCAATTCTGGGGAATGCACGCAGCAGGTATTCAAAATCAGGATGTCCCCAGCAAGAGAAACAAAAACAAGATATTAAAAACATTGGGTTTTGGCCCTCTTTAATATTGTATTTTGTTAACTAAAATTGCATTTGAATAGGGCCCCAGAAATAAGCCTGCCCCGGATTGTGAGCTACATCTTTGCCCACATGATTAATGTATATTTATATGTATTATATCTGTATTAATCTTTATTGCAGCTCTTTACTTATTTCCTATAGTTCAACCCTCTCCAGGTTAAAACATTGGGTGACAAGTCTAGGCCCCAATGCAGCAGTGGGTTCAAAGAGGACCTGCTATCCCCCGAGCCCTTATTAACACTATATCAATGTTAAAGACTAAAAGACTCCAAATGGGATGCCCCGCTGAGTGAAACCCCCAGATCACCAGTTTCACTCACATGCTCCCAGAGCCCTCGCCGCGGCCACATCCCCACTGACCTCTAGTTGTGCATGTAATCCCAGCACCAGGAAGGTGAGTGAAACTGGCAAACTATGGGGATGCACACAGCAGGGCATCCTAATTCGGGATGTCTTGGGAAAGTGAAATTCCTTTGTGTTATTCCGCCTTAAAAAGAACTAGATTAGTTTATCACCTTATGGAAATACTTAAAAATGCCATTGAATGTGGACTTTCCATTTAAAGTGGACCAGTCACCAGGATTTTTACTATTATGGTAATAGGTCCTTGTCCCCGGACCATCCCAAATCTGTGTGAAACCGGACGATCCTTCTCAAAATGGTCGTTCAATCAGCTCTGTATGGGTATTTTTAACACAGGTCTATGTATTCCATGTGATAATTTAGTGGTCTTGGCCATAGCTGGACACAATATACCAAATGGGGTTGGACAATTTTTTGAGTGGTAAAATAGTGGTCTAGTCATGTGCACCTAAACCCCCTTTGATGCACCCCATGATCCTATTTTCCTTGGCAGCTTCTGCCTAACATTGATCCCATGTACATATATATATATATATATATATATATATATATATATATATATATATATAAATATGTAATAGAAGTAAGGGGGCAAACCGGGTGCAGCATCAGCCATTCAGGCAGGGTCGTGTATAGAGGGGCAGTTTCTGGGTTAGAGTGTTCTGGTGCAGGGTACATGGTCTGTCTGAAAATAAATGGTGGCCTAATGTCAGGACATCCAGCTTCCACATGGCGAGGAGCTGGTTGGGCACCACTCTGCCTCATGATACATACCACCATCTAAGCAACTTTCATGTTGGATGAACCAATATAATAGATAGGAGGTCATGAGGAATGCATGTATAATATGCTTCCTATACACTGCCTGAAGATGCGGCTGATGGATCCCGGTAGCAGGTGAGGGTTGTGGGGAGGGAGTATTTGTACAGTGAGACATCATGATCTCCCGGGGGGGGGGGGGGGGGGGGGGGCAGAGTGGTTTCATTCCGCTTAAAATGTACTGTGCTTTTTCCAGTCTGACAAAGCTGAATGGTCCCTGGCGGTCACTACCATACGTAGGAAGGTGTAGAGGCTGCTCGGACTTGCTGGACGGTGATGCACAGCTTGGCATCCGAAAATTAGGATACCCTCTTGCTGCCATGATTGGAGAAAAATGACTTTAACTAGTTAAAGTGGACCGAAAGCCCACATTTTTAAGTAGCATTCCCTGAATTGCTTCCCCTATGTAGAGTACATTTTGCCATTTTTCACAGCTCCTTCTCCTCTCTAATCCCAGATATTGCTGTCTGTTTTACCTGTACGCCTTCCCCATTTATTGCCACTGTTGTGTGTGGCAATGATGTAATTGCCATGCCTATGCAATGACAGATCGCCTGCCATCTCACACAGAGGGACAGCAATAAAAATCAGTGTCCCAGGACTTTTTGAAAAGTGAAAATATCCTACAAAGAAGGGAGTATCAACTTTGGCTAAATATATTTAACAAATTCAGTGAGTTTTGGTCCGCTTTAAGTAATGTTTGTATGCTGTACTTGCATGTTTCTTAATTTGATAAGGCTGGATTGTAATGTCCGATTTTCTCTTTGCTGCAAATAAAGGTCTTTTAAAGCCTGCAAGTACTCTCTTTACATAAACTTGACTAACTGTGAACTAAATATACCATATAACATACTATCACACACTGCACCACTTCCACCTGTATATTCTAGCTGCAGTGAGGACTTTGTATACCGACTATGCACCACCTCCTCCATGCATAGACCTTGCTCACACCAGCCACAGAGAGGTTTATCTAGGGCATAAAAATGAAGGGGGCAACCGAGTGGAACTAGTTAGCTATTCCAGTAAGGAAAGAGACAGACAGACACATGATCACTGACAGTAGTTCGCTGCAGACTTGACAGTTGACAGGCCAATGTGAAAAACAAATCTTTTTATCATAGAAACAGGACATAGTAAATTAAGAGCTGCATCAAAAATATTTCTATTTACATTCTTAGAAGACTTACAAAATTTAAATGTATCAAAATTGTATCAATGGAGTCCTACGCCCTAAAAACGGATTTTAAATAATAGTTTTTTCAAGGAATTCCACCATGACAGAACATTTCATTGATATTTAGGCAAACAACCAGTTGCTTCCACGAGCATGTAGGGTGTTCACTATTCACTATTCCAACTTGTCTGACCAGACCAGCATGCAGGACTCTTGGATGGAACGGTTCTACATGAAAGAAATCTAGGGGGTAGTAGTGCCAGACTCGGGTCCAGTGCAGCGGGATGGCTGCCCATGCTTGTACCTATGCGCAATGTGTCCGCACCAATGTGGGAAAAAGTGCATTTCCAGCAGAAGTTTATGCACATCTTCACATTGTAGTGTGTTTTACCATAATGTTATAGATGAGTGTTCCCCAACCCTCTACTCAATAGCCACCAACAGGCAATGATTTGCAGATCTCCACAAAGATTGCAAAGTAATTAGTGCTCAGACAGAGCTACAGAACCGGCTATGTGGTTTCCACAACACATGACCTGTTGGTTTCTCGCAAGGGGAGTGTTGGGGAACTCTGTTATACATGCATCAGTCCGTAATGACAAATGATGGGCCACTAAAGTGCATGAAAGCAACCTGCATGGTTCAGTTATAATGCAGTGTAGAACTAATCTGTTTCAGGCCACTTTCATTTAATAATGTGTGGCTCATCTGCAATGACTCTTAAGCATACCAGAATTTTTAGTGCAATAGGGTCAGCATTCTGCAGTGTCAACAGCAAATCGTCTTGGTAAAAACCAGCCTCTAGTGTGCTGCCCCCCCTTACCTTTACCTGTCACCTTTCACCCACAGGCAGGGCCGGATTATGAGGGGGGCGCAAGGGGCTAGAGCCCCGGGCCTCCACCACTTGCCCTGCAAAGGGGGCCTACACCAACCTTTGGGTTATGGTCTGATCCAGAAGGCTTTTCAGTCTTTGGTCTGATGGGCCACGGGGCCAACAACAAAGCTATCAACCAAAGCCACCACAGGGCAGGGCGGGGAGTCTAGAGCAGCAAAACTGCCGTCAGCAACGCTACAGTGATGGGTGCGTGCAGCGCTGTCACTGCACATAAGTCACCAAGCACATCCGCTGGCAGCTCAATGCTGGGAACTGTTTTCTGCTGGACCAGCTGGGCCACTACACTACCCCCCACCCAAAATGGCAAAGAAGGAGTTCCCGAGCAGCACACACCTGCACAAGGGTGGCACAAGGGATTAGATCTGACGTTGCAGAAAGTGGGCGGGTGCCAGACAACCACTAATCAGTTACTTGGCTGGATTATTATGTTAAAGAAAAAATACTGTATCTGGGGCCTCCACCAGATTTTGTGCACAGGGGCCTCCACCACACTTAATCTGGCCCTGCCCACAGGAAACCGCAGAACACATTGCTGTACATGGAACCTCCTACAATAGAGGAACCGGCTGTTGTAGCGTTTGCTTCACTTTTTGGAACTCTGTTGCAGGAAGAGATGCCAAGCACCCAGCCAAGTGTAAGACTGCTAAAATTAAAATTGCAGACACACATGGTCAGTTGCCTTGCAACTTAAAGCGGACCAACAGTCAAAAATGACTTAAACCAGACCAACAAAACAAACAGTGCTCATATGCATCGCTCCCCGGGGAAATTTAGATTGCTGCACATAAAAATTCGCACATAAAAATTAATTTACCTTTTTCTAACTCCTGCTGGGGTCAATTTTAAAAACAAGATGGCGATTCGTGGACCATACCAGGCTGTTGGTTTTGTTCAATATACCCAGTTCAAGGTATTTATTAAACCGGACCAACAGTCTGGCACAGTTGGAAAAGAAAACTCCCCCAAACTCACTTGCTCCATCTGCATGCATGATACTGAAGCACTTACATTTTCTCCTGCATCCACTCAAAGCTGAAATGCTGCCTCACCGATTTTCTAGTGGTAGTGGCCATTTTGGAGCTTCCTTTCCAGCCCTCAGCCATGCTGCTGCCTGGATTCAACGGACATAGCTGACAATGTATAGTAACAGGAAACCCAGCAGCACTTCCTGTCCGCAGGTGGCCTGCAGATACACGAGCGGCTATTTTGTTTCTAAAATTTACCACAGCAGGAGTTGGTCTGGTTTAAGTCATTTTTGATTGTTGGTCCGTTTTCATTGCACAACTGGTAGTGGTTAGAGATAAATTCTACTTGGCTAGGCCTTTTATGTACACAGAACATGGGATAGGGGTATGCCTTCTTATATAGTATATGGTGTGAAGATATACTAATTATAGTATATAGGTATATAGTTTGAGTAGAAAGTGGATGTTGGCATGAAACATATCTATTTCCAGCTGAATCCTATAGTGCATAAAGGCAGTACCTAATCCACCTTATCATAAACATTGAATCGGACCAACACCCATTTTACAAAACAAGGGTGTTGATCCGCTGCGGGGGAGACCCCCAATTGCTGCCCCCCCCCCCCCCTCGATTGAGCCCTTTAAAGCTTGCAAACCTTATCTGATGACTTGCTCCCTCAGGAAAATGCAGCCCATGATTGGCCAGTGGCTGTCACATGGCTGGCAAAGGCGGAAGATGGGAGATGTGACAGCCGCCAACCAATCGTGCAGCTGCATTTCCCTAACGGGGCGAGTTGTCAGGTAAGGTTTGCAGGCTTTACAGCACTCAATCGAGTGGACCAACACCCATGTTTTGTAAAATGGGTGTTGGTCCAGTTTAAAGTAAAGGATTAATCAAATGAAAGCAGGTCAATCACTTGTTGAACATTCATAGTAGCAATATCAGAAAAGGCCACGTGTGTGTGTCCCTCTGTAGTGGTCATTGGTGCATTTCTGTAGAAACATCCCTTGTGCATCTTGGTGTCTTTGTAGCACAGAAATTAATTTCCCTTTTTATCTTTGTTCTTTAGAATCTCTTGTCGAAATTTCAAAAGGTCAAAATAAACATTTCGACCTAAGATTTCCGAAGCGCAGATCACCGCTGCATTGAGAGCACCTGCAAATCCACAGAGGAGGATATCTTGACCTGAAACCAGATACAAAGTGTAGAGTTTTAGTCAAGATACATACAGTTCATCTATGTTTAAAAAAAAAATGTTAAACAAAAAAGAACTAACTAGCAAATTCATGGATAGGTTATATCTATTATGGTTTACTTGAGATTGCAAATCCAAGAAGTACTAACACTACAAATTGCTTCTTTATTTCTAGCCCCACGGTAGCCCATCTACTTCATACTCCAGCAAAACCGCAGGTCCCATTTGGTGGACTTCCACAGATCCCAGGACAAGAGCGCCATACTAATATTAGACTTCCATGGGGTCTATTGGTCTCACAAAGCCCTGGTGTTCTGGCTTAAAAGGTTGAGCATAGTACAAGTCCAGACTGAAGCATCCATCATTTTTTATGGGAACCCCAGCCTAGCTTTATAGTCCTCCATACACCTTCAGTGAGACTAAAGCGGACCAACCACATCCTATGAAAGGTTCAATAAATAAAAAAAAAAACACATTTATCAACTCCCCTTAGTGTCCTGGCAATTAATTGGATCAAAATACTCAAAAAATGATTTTGGCTTCAAAGGAAAAATTGGGGGCAAATTAAATCTTCTTTTGGCTCTTATATTTCTTATTACCTCTTATCTTCCTTCGTTCAATAGCCATTAATTGCTCCCAGCATGAGATTGCGAGGAGGGGGACTTAAACAGCTAGTTTAGACCAATGGCATAGCTGGGGAAAATGAAAATAAAAATCACCATAACAGGAATACCAAGCAGCATTTAGCTCAGAAAACATCCAAACGGTAATGAACCTGGGGAAGAGGGGGGGGGGTGTAGAGTTGTTTTGGGGGGTTTTAGTCCACTTTAAGCAGGAAGTGCGGGATGCAGAGTGAGACACGTTGGCTTTTGTAGAAGAATTAAACCCTGCAGGCAGCTAGGTCGAGGAGCCTTCAGACAGTATGGGACTCCTAATTCTGAATACTTTTTAAGCCTTGTGTGTTAAATGAGCATTAAATGCTTTAGGAATACAAATAGGGTATCAATAGGTAACTGTGTAACTCACCTGTGAGGTAAAGTCCTTTTATAGCGGTTTTTGGTCTCATGGTGGCAACAACCTCAGGGCTCATCCTGGCCATATCATGATCTGCTCCATAAAATTCACCCCGTGAGGCACCAAGATAGTGGTCATTAGTAAGTGGGGACCCGCTGGTATAGCAATCAATCTGTAAGGGAATTTAGAGTAAATACAAATATAGCAAGACATTTTAAGGTTGAGGTTGACAAGATGAGGATGTCTGACACAAACAAAAAACTGCAGAAACCTATACAAATACACAAGTTTGTGCCAGATGCACCTTTGCTGATTGGTGTTGGATAGAAGAATTACTTAGGCATTCATTACACAAAGCTTTTTGCAGAAATTAGAGCCACGGAAATGGTTCCGCACTGACAGGCCCTGGACACTTCTGGAGTCCTCTAAATGCACAGATTTGAATTTAGGTTTCCTATATAACTGTCCTAGGGCCGGATTAAGTGTAGTGGAGGCCCCTGGGCACAAAATCTGATGGAGGCCCCAGATACAGTAATTTTTCCCATTTTAAAATAATAGTCCAGCCAAGTAACCGATTGGTGGTACCCACCTACTTACTGGAACGTCAAATCGAGTCCCTTCTGCCACCTTTGTGCCAATGCGTTCTGCTTGGGAACTCCTGCTTTCCAATTCTATGGGAAGGGTCCTGCATTGAGCTGCCAGTGGCTGTGCTTGGTGGCTTATGTGCAGTGACAGCTCTGCACGCACCCATCACTGTAGTGTTAGTGACAGCGGCCTTGCTGCTCTAGACTCTCCGTCCTGCCCTGTGGTGGCTTTGGCTGCAGGGCTGCAAAAACAAAGATAGATTTGCAGACTAAAGACTGAAAAGCCTCTTGTATCAGACCATAACCCAAGGGTTGGTGGAGGCTCCCTTTGCAGGGCAAGTGGTGGAGGCCCCGGGGCTCACGTCCCTTGCACCCCCCTCATAATTCGGCCCTGAACTGTCCAATGTTTTTTCAGCAATGACCCTCAATTTTAAGTTGTTTTCATTTTGCCTTCCTTTCCTCCTGGTCTAGCCATTCAACAGTTGAGGGTCTGTCAGGGCTGAGTCAGGGCTGGGATTTGGCAGGTTCTGCCCAGTTCTTCAGAATTGGATGTTGAAATTATAAGCAGTTCTCAGAACCAGGAAAGAGGTGCCCTCACACTGACTTGTAGAATAATTAGTATAATCACCTAATATGGACTGCTAATGTGGGTTAGGCCCAGAGATCTAATTCCTAGTTGGAATAAGGTCTTAACTCTTAGATGTATTACCCTTATCTACAATGAATGTCACCGATCAGCTCAGCACCTTGAGGACAATTTTTTGGCACTAAATATATACACTTTTGAAAGTTCCATCAAAGGTGGACATATCCTTAATATGCATTTCCCCTACCTTGTCACGGATTTGTGGGAGGATCTTCATGGTGGTCTCCAGCATGGCCTCAGCAAATGCATTCTTTACACTTTCATATTCTGAACCTCGTTTCTGTACCTTCTCATTCTTCCACTCTTCAAACCACTCATAGCGGACAAAGGAGAGAGCAGTCAGTGTGGATTTTCCTGAAAATAGATTATAACATATCTCTAAATGAGCAGCTGACAAAACTTGCAGGAATACAACCTTAATTCTATGAAAGCTATTGGGAAGCCCTCCAAATACTTCCCACACGGGTCCCAGAGGACTAACACTTGCACTCCACAAAAGTACCAATTTTCGTATACAAAATCTTTATTACCAAAAATCACATTAAAAGCATATTAAAAACAACAAATCATGGTGCCATACCGTAATGAACCACATGGGGGAGCCATCAAGCCAGACATTTGACTATAATACACTGATATAAAAAGTGAATATCTACATAGTAACTTATCTAATAAGGTGCTAAGTGCTGTGATCAAAGTACATCAATACTGGTTAGCAGGACTCCTGACAAACAAACTGGCCCAGCAAAACTAAGGGTGCAAGGTGTAAAACAATAGAATACACAAAAAATCAATAGACAATAAATCTTACTGTGTTACAGGCTAAGATGGATCCCCACGGTAAGCCCACGCGTTCCGAGCCTCGAGGGCTCTTTTTCAAGGCTATAAAGGTGCTAAGGGGCTCTGTCCCCAGCTCCCCTTAAATACCCCCCTCTCCGTCTGCTTACCCTCCGTCTCCACGTTTGCTGGGACGGCACCGACGCGCTCCGGCCGGAAGCGCGTCAGGCCGAAACCGGAAGTTGTCCTGCGTTCCAGCCTGGAGCGCAGGGCTTCAAATGGATGACAAGGAGACGCTGCGTAATTCTCCCCCACGCACGCCCCCCCGCCAGCACGGCAGGGAAGAGGGCATGACAACTAAGGGGAGGAGGCGCAGCAAGGCTCACAGCAGAGCGGGGACGTCGGACTGGCCCGACGGAAAGGTGAGTATTGCCCATAAGTCTCACTGCACTATTTACAATTAAAAACGAAGCAACATCATTGGAATATACATTCTATATTTGTACACAACTATTATCTGCTTAACTATATACAATATTTCTAAATCAATCCAATACTAAACAATACTATATACAGTATAAACCTATTAGTCATACTAATCAGGCCTATTGGGGGTATAACTGAATAGGACCCATGTCTACAGATGGACAATGGCTCTGTATTTATGGGTGACTGGAGAGGGACAATAGGAACCCTTCTGGTCCTATAAATCATAGCCCAGATGATTGGTAAGCCCTAAAGTGGATCTAAAATATCCCATAACAATAATGGTGGGATCCTTCCTGTATTCTGTCCCATGGGTGAGTGCCCAGGTATGCGCAGCCATACCAGCTCGATATTAAATACGGGTCCCACTCCACGGGGCTAACCCGCCACTCACATAAGATCCACCCAAACATAATAATGCAACATACCTAGGGCACTATACCCCTCTATCAGTCGCTAACTGGGTATAGCAATCGGGCCATGTATAAGACTACTATGTATCTATAATACCCCTTAAGCTACATCAATAGCAACATTATGGTATGTGGCAACAATATGACATATCTATGGCCTCAAACGATCAGGACCATGGGCGACTTGTTCGAACTTCCATTATTCTTCCCTTTTCATTGTTGAGACCATCCCTCAATTAGGGGGGGAGCCACTTCCGATTTGATGCACACCAAATCCCCTGGTGCTGGCGAGGAAAAAGGTGCCTGTTCCTAAAAAGACTAACTAATATAAAAATAAAAGTGTCAATGACATCTACCACAAACCTAATAACAGTGCCACATCATCCCCGAGCATGCCACACACTCCGCAAGTGCCCCTAGAAAAACGCAAAGATAAAGTGAACGTGTCCAGTGCACATGCAAAAAACAAAACCGTGCTCGAGTGAAAAAAGTGCATGTGTTAATACTTACCTAAACCCCACTTCACGTGTACCAAAAAACAAACCTTAATCCAGTGATGTCCTGTGATACTCACCCCAATAAATAAGAATCCTTAACCTAAAAATGAAGTGAAGGCCACATCCTCGTTCAGACCCCAAGGGGACTGTGTAACCAATGCAAACATCCATCTCAATTCTTTCTGTTGCAAAAGTCTTTTGATGTCCCCCCCCCCCTTGGCCCCAAACTAACCCTCTCAAGTGCTGTCACTTTAAGTCCCTCCATGTTGCCCTGATGTATGTCAAGAAAATGTGCTGCTACCGGAGGTATAACTCTGCCCATGTCCCAGTTGCGCCTAGCTAGTCGTATGGAAGATAGGTGTGCTTGTATGCGGGCCTTCAGAGTGTTCTTGGTTTCACCCACATAGCCCATTGGGCAACCAAAAGTGATCAGGTATACTACCCCCACCGTACGACAGTTGATAAACTGAGGAATGGGATGCCTTCTACCCGTCCGGATGTTCATCACCTCCTTGATGGTGTTAATTAGGGGCAGATGGAACAAGAACCACAAGGATGACAACCTTAATTCTAGGTAACACTGAGGCTATATAAAAACTATGGAACTAAATAGGTTATTAGAACAAATACTTTCACAGAGATAAAGATCTACTATTACTATAGCTATAGATTGTGTGATAGACCATGTCTATGTCTAGGGTGGGGGTCGATATTTCAAGAAATAAATCTCTATCTAGTAATGCACACCAATCACAACAAAGGTTTTGATGCAAAAAAAGAGGTTAAATGTATTTATATCAATTATACTGTATATATACAGTATTAACATCTCATCTGAATTATGTACACAAATCAAATTTCACATAGATCAAATGTACACAGATACACAAATCAGATGGTTGCACTTAAAGCGGACCAAAACCCACATTTTTAACTAGCATCCCCTGAATTGCTGCCCCCATGAGGAGCACCTTATAGTCCAATTTTTAGTGCTCCTGCTTCACTCTAATCCCAGATAATGGCCCTTGTTTTAACTGTAAAGCTCCGCCTCCTCCATTCATTGCCACTGTTGTGTGTGGCAATGATGTCATTGCCACACCTATGCAATGACTGATCGCTGCCATCTTACAGAGAGGGACAGCAAAAAAAAAAAGAAAAGTGTTTGAGGAGGATTTGAAAAACTAAATTACCCATTTCTAGTTCTACACCCTAAGAAAGGAATATTGACAGGTGCTATGGCCAAATGTATTTCACAAGTTCGTGGGTTTTGGTCCGCGTTAACTGGACTATGAAGGTGTTGTATCAGCTGATGAAGGGGTGTCACCCCCCCGAAACATTTGTTGCAAGAGTTCCAGGCTTGCTACAGGGTAATCCATTATGCTGTAATGTATTGTGCTTTATGTCATGCTGTATGCTTTACTAGTGGTCTTATGGCACTGTGTTATGCTGGTGACTCTTTATCCACTATATACTGTTGAAACCACATTGCATGTCGCTTTTCTCTTGCACTATCCTGCATTTCCAATGCCATATATTGGCCACCAGATGGCGCCTGTGTATTAAAACATTTGATGTTTGTTATATACTGGATTGTATACCGTACTTCTGCTCATAATACTGCATCAGGGGATTTATTGTCTGTACATAAACTGATGACAATAGAAGTTGAAGGCAACAGGCCAACTATTGATATATATTGGTATCGTTATTGATGAACTATTGAGTTTTGAATGCATTTTTTTCTTTCCTTAGACTGACCCATTTGCTTAAACTTGTAGCGCCATACCTTACTTACTGTGTCTCATTTTTACATCTTCATAGTCCTGTTAAAGCGGACCGAAACCCACTGAACCTGTGAAATAAATTTGGCCAAAGCCCCCACCGATACTCCCTTCTTAGGGTGTTGATGTTTTCGCTTTTTGAATTGTCCTGGAACACCGATTTTCCTTGCTGTTGCTCGGTGTGAGATGGCAGGCGGTCATTGTATAGGTGTGGCAAATACATCAGTAACAATAAATACATCAGTAACAATATGGCATTATCTGGGATTAAAGTTAAGCAGGAGCAGTGAAAATTGGTAAAAAGTTACTTTTCATAGGTGGAGCAATTCAGGGGATGCTAGTTAAAATGTGGGTTTTGGTCTACTTTAAGTGCAAACATCTGTGTGCTTTTGATCATATGTGTATATATTTCGGATGAGATGTTAATACTGTGAATATATGTTTGATATAAATACAGTTAACCCATTTTTTGCATCAACACCTTTGTTGTGATTGGTGTGCATTACTAGATAGAGATGTATTTCTTGGTTTTGGTCTGATTGGGTATACTTATATACTTATATGATTAAACAGAGAGTTCAGAAGAAGAGAAAATCCATTGATGGTATAACCTGGTAATGTAAGTATATTAAATACTATAAATATAAAATAAATAAATATTAAATAAATGAGTATATCAGGTTGTCAGTTGAACCCATTCCTTGGACACATAACATTGCTGAACCAAGACCTGACCAATCCCAGATCATAGCACTGCTGCCTAATAGTATGAACCTCATGACCTTAAGCGGCTTTCAGCTCAAGCAAGGTTATATATACACACATCTTTATCAGGGTTATAGGGAATTTACTCAAATCCATCTTATGATCTCTGTGTGCTGACCTGCCTGCACCATAGGGCCTTATTGATGAAGTGATAGCGCCAGGTAGTGCCTTGTAAGCGTCAGGTAGCATCAGGTGAACGCCGGACACAGCATGCAATTCCACATTTATGAAGGCGATTCTGGTGAGCGACTGAAACAACGCCATGTAGCGTTAGGATTCATCATTATCCCAGGCTCAGCGTACAGCGCCGGCGTTCAGCCTTGCAGAGCACTATGTCTTACCTGTCGCTCTCCCATACATTTCTATGGCCGATCCTTAAATCTCTTTCCTAAACCCATTTTTTTTAACTCAAATCTTTCAGACATGTATCCTGGCCTAGAAAATGACATTTTTGTAAACTTTAATATTTTTATGCAGAATTGTCCTTACATGTCTGGTATTAAAGTGTTCATGTTACAATGTAATAATGTAATTCCATATGTTTTCGCTTTGTTACTAGTGGATACATGTTCAAAAACAGACAGCTTCTGGCGCTATGGGCTACAACTACATGATTTTAAGTGCTGGAACTGTTTGAGGCCATTTTGATGAATGTGGTGTGAGTCAGTCGCACTGAGCTGGCGCTACCATTCACTCCCATACAGCGTAGTACTGTGAATCACATAACGTATTCAACAATGCTGGACAGCGACTGAGGCGCTCTGAAACAATGAACCATGGCCGAGCACAGCGACTACTAGCGTTTGCTCTAAAATCCTTGCTACAGACGCTCATCTCTCGCTACCTGGCGTTAGTATTGAATAAGCCCGATAGTCTGGCTGACTGTTTATGCACTTCCTCAAACTAGAAAGTGATAAAATGAAAAGGAGTCAAAAACCTGACTCCTCAATTTTATCCTCAACCTCTTCATAAATGGGCAATAATTATTAATACATTCCTGTAATAAAATAGCAACATGGGGCTTTTTCTCACGATTATATAAGCAATAGGGCAACTTATATAGAACATAAAGCATATTTATCGGAATACAATTTCTGAACAAAAAACTTAAAGCAGAGGTGCTCAACTTTTTGCAGCGCACAGCCACAATGAATAGGTTCAGAATTTCAAATGTTTAATTCTAATGATAGCGGCAGGTGAACGCCGGACACGGCACGCAATTTCACATTTATGATGGCGATTCTGGTCAGCGACTGGAACAACGCCATGTAGCTTCCAATTCATCATTATCCCAGGCTCAGCGTACAGCGCCGGCGTTCAGCCTTGCAGAGCGCCACGTCTTACCTCTCGCTACCTGGCGCTCTCCCATACATTTCTATGGACAATCCTTAAATCCCTTTCCTGATCCCAATTTTTTTTTTTTTTTAAACTCAAATCTTCCAGACATGTATTCTGGGCAAGAAAATGACATTTTTGAAAACTTTGATTAATTATATATTTATGCAGACATGTAAGGACAAGAGCGTCATCAGTATAAAAATTGGAAAACACAGAGCAACAATGAAATGAGTTCAAAAGTCTCTTTTGCAGAAAAAAGTCTAATACAGCAGAGAAAATCCCACGGTGCATGCACTAAGCAGGTCAATGCGGTGCTCTCCTCCACCATTCAAAAGTTCTGCTTACCGGAAATAAAGAGTAGCAAGCCTTTAAAGTGGACCAACACCCGGGGGGGGCATCCAAAATCAGGATGCCCCGCGGGGTGAAACCCCCCAGAAACCTTACCCCTGTTCCAACGGCACATGCGTGGGCCGCATCTCGCACGTCCTTCTAGCAGGGCGCGCACCCGCGCCGGGCGTTTGAATGGCCGGCGCGGGCGCACTCCCTGTTAGAAGGAAGCGCGAGACGCGGCCTCCAGCGTGCTCAGAGCCGCTGTGGTTGTCCGTCGCTTGTCCGTTCATACCACAGCGGCTCTGAGCGGTCTGATTGGACGAGCGCTCGCGTAGGAGCGGGGTGAGGTGAGTTATTTAGGGCGATCGGGGGGGGGGGGTTCACAAAGCGGGCGCTGCGTGAACCCTAGGATAGTGAAAATCCTGGGTGTTGATATTTCCACAGATGTTCCAAGCGTAGTCTCCTCCCACAATATACTGGCCCTTTTTATTAGGGTAAGTCACTGCAAGAATGCCATGCAGCCAAATTGTCACTCAGACAATATATCAGCATAGGAAGGAAAATGAACACAAAGAAGACCTAGTGCACTCTCTGTACTCTGTACATCAAAAAGCTTCAACTTTTAATAAAAAGAGGTATTGCACTTACAGAACTCCAAATGAACAAAAGCATTTAAAATCCAACAACTGGAAAATGTAGATAAATTGGTTTCACCAACATCCACCAGCAAAAGAGCAGTTATTCTTCAGAACAGCGCACGAGGTAGCAGCATGTGTGAATCCTTTTAGAGAAATGCCATATCCCGCCTGACGCGTTTCGTTGCGTTGGCAACTTTAACGAAGGCTACCACTACCTACCAGAGCATCATCAGTGCTTCAAGACCCTCACTGCCCCCTTCTCAATCGCCCGGTGGACCACTCCCATCTGTCATAGGGACCATGGCACGCCCCCTCCATTCACTGCAATGAAGCAGGCTTGTCAAACCTGGTGCGCCCCCTCCATTGCATTGAATGAAGGGGGAAATGCCATAGTCCCTGTGATAAATGTCAGCGTGAGGCTTGGATTGGGTGAATGTCAGAGTGCCGGACTTAGAGCGATTGTCTGAGGGGGATAAAAGGTAAACATAGCATTTTTTATTTTCATGCCTGGACAATGACTAAGTAGAAAGCAACAACATATTGCACATTTCTAAAAAGTGCTAATACACAATAATAAACAACAGGGAAAGTATAACATTGATAATGGACTCAAACCCACCAGGGAGGCTTCCACAGAGCCCCCAACACTCAAGTAACAATCTGCACTACTCCAAATCAAGTACAAAAATAATTTTATTAAAGCATGTACATAACTACAATAAATTAAAATCTCTTTCTAAAAACACGTAATACATGAACATTACACTAGAGGGCGCTGGACATGAACAAGCCCTGAGGAAGTGACGTTGCGTCATGTAACGCGTAGGACGGGGAGGGGTGCTGCTGGTCCGTTGTGAATGTAAGATCCTTTTGTGTGTTGGTCCCTCTTGACATCCCGCTGTGTCCCTCTTTTTACTTCAGCAGATTGTGATTATTGTATTTTTACTCTTTGGCATTCAGTCACTTTGCACACTGAACACTTCAGAATATAGAATAGTTATTGTATGTTTTTTTTATATGTTGCACTTTTTTGGGGACAAATAAGTTTCAGCCATCCATATACAGGGACACACACTTGAGACATGAGTATTATGTTGTACCACCAGCGCCCTCTGGTGTAATGTTCATGTATTACGTGTTTTTAGAAAGATTTTAAAGTGGACCAACACCGAGAGGTGATCGGCCCGGAAATCTATAAGATTCTCGGGCCGATCACCTCCCACCCCGCGGGACATCCGAGATCGGGATGTCCCGCGGGGTGAAACCCCCCAAAAAACCCCCAAACACCTTACCTGATCATCGCCTCCCTCGCGCCCCTGTAGGCGTGCTCGCGCCCGCGCCGGCCGTCTGCGAATGGCCGGCGGGGGCGCGCGCGCGCCGAAAGTGACGCGAGGGAGGCGGCGGCGGCGGCAGCCGCTTGGACGTTCCTGATCCCCGCCTGGACGTTGGCGGGGATTGGACCGTCCAGTCACGTGGGAGCGGGGACAGGTAAGATTTTGGGGCTTCCTGGGGGGTTTCACACAGCGGGGCACCCCCGATCGGGGTGCCCCGCCGAAGTGGACCAAAACCCAGGATAGTCAAAATCCTGGGTGTTGGTCCACTTTAATTTGTTGTAATTACCGGTATGTACATGCTTTAATAAAAGATTATTTTTGTACTTGATTAGGAGTAGTGCAGATTATTACTTGAGTGTTGGGGGCTCTGTGGAGCCTCCCTGGTGGGTTTGCTCAAGTTTGCACACTTCTTTTTGATACAAGTTAGTGCGGCCTTTTCTTTGTAATTTAGCTATTGATAATGAACTGTTTAGGTGAATTCAGAGAATTATACCTGGACAGCGCTCCTCGTGGGTGGGATCTTTTGCAGATGGAGATGATATATATAACATTGGGACATGGTTTGGGGCATCATCCACAGAAGCATTGACATAGGTTTTTATCCTGTATAGGAACAGAGTGAATACAGTTATTCTAATATGATGATTAAATCTTTTGGAGTTTTTGTTTTTTCACTCGATGAATTTCAGTTACTTCTACCATACACGCTTATACAGTACACGGTGTAGCTGGATACAATGATTGTGCTTTAAACCCATAATATAATTAGAGCGCACTGGAGCTTAGGTCAGAAACAACAGCTGGTCCTTCCAAAGTGCATGTTTAAAGTGGACCAAAACCCACAGCGATTGGCCCGGAAATCTATAAGATTCCCTCCCCCAGGGGAATTCAAAATTGGGATGCCCCGCTGTGTGAAACCCCCCAGGTCACCCATACACTTACCTTCTTTCCTAGTCCAACGGCGCATGTGCGAGTCGCAGCCGCATCTCCGCTATCCCTCTAGCAGGGTGCACGCCAGGCATTTGTGATAGGCTGGTGTGGCCACGCTCCCTGTTAGAGGGTAGCGGGGGATGCGGCCATCAGCGCGCTTGGAGCTGCTCGCCTTAGACAAAAGTCTTAGGCAATGTGACATCAGCGGATCTGAGCACGCCGATTGGACGAGCGGCCATGCATGCGCCGTAGGACCGGGAAGAGGTGAGTTGGTTTCGGCAATCTGGGGGGTTTCAGACAGCTGGGCACTCCCGGATGGAAGGACCAAAACCCAGGATGGTCAAAATACTGGGTTTTGGTCCACTTTAAAGGGAATATCTATTTTTAAATACATTTTTGTAAGTGTATTTTTTGTGCCAAAATGATGTCCTCAAGGTGCTGCGCTGTTCTAGTATTGTTTTATTGTACTTACCAACTGCGGTATTAGGCTATTCATTTATATGTATTATTATGAATTACTATGATGGATCTCTGACACCCCTGGTGTCTATTGTGTATATGTGATGTAGTCTTAAATGTATTGTATTTGGTGTCTTTTTGGCTATATGCATTTTCAATAAAATAATACTTTTTATTAATACTTTGGAGGGTAGTGCTATTTTCATGGCAATTTTTCTGGGGGCATGTGGGGACCCACACTATATATTTGAAGTCCTTTTGGTTGTTTTGCCAGGGGTATTGAGCACACCGTGTGATTCTAGTTTGATCTTTTTATTGAGTGAGATATTGGTGCCGTCCATTCTAGTTTTCCTTGGTTTGTCTGTTCTAGTATTATTCTTCCCTTATGTTATCAAATGTGTGTTTAATGTGTGTCATTATGTGCAATCTCTTGCTATTGCCAACTGTACACCAAGTCTATACACCAATATACACCACACTACGAGAATAGAGAAGAGAGTCTTGTACACACAAAACACTGCTGATGGGCATGTGTAAGGTTGGGTGAGCTCCCTCACCTCAGCGTAGAAGCAGTGTTCTGTGGGCACAGTGCTAGCGCTCTTGCTTCATGTGGAGATCGCTATCACTGAACGCCCTCCACACAGCGATTACGGGGTGCTCGCCCAAAAGCATGAGCGCTCCACAATCACTGCAGTCTGAAACCAGCCTAAGGGGTTTGCAGGCGATCTGGGGGGGGGGGGGGGGGTTCAGACACTGGGATGCCTCAGGCGAACCTAGCTGACGGCAATGATTGGTCCACCTTAAAGTGGGCCAAAACCCAGAATAGTCAATAGTTTTGACTATCCTGGTTTTGGTCCTTTCCCCGGGGGCACCCCGCTGTACCAAGACCAGCTCACCTTTTCCCGGTCCCACGGCGCGTCTAAGAGCAGCGGCTCCGATGGCCGCATCCTCTGCTTCCCTCTAACAGAGAGCTGGCCAGGAGCGGGCACGCACCCTGCTAAAGGGTAGAGGAGGATGCGGCCATCAGATTCACTGCTCTTAGACGTGCTGTGAGACTGGGAAAAGGTGAGCTGGTCTCAGCGTCCTGGGGGGGGGGAGGTTCATACAGCGGGGGATCCCCTATCGGGGTGCCCCTGGGGAAAGGACCAAAACACAGGATAGTCAAAATCCTGGGTTATGGTCCAATTTAAGTAGGCAAACTATTGGTTGCAGCTTGGGCATTTTTTTAAACTGAAATACATACACTGTGGATGGAAATATAATAAGATGTATAAAACTCACAGTTTCCCCAGGTCTGTGTCTGGGATGTACATGAAATTAGAAGCAGGAAGGTTGAGCTCTTCTTTTGTGCCCTTGATGCCAATAAAAAGGCTGAAGCCTGGTTGACCATGCTTTACCATATTCAATTGTGACTGAATATCTGCATTACAGAATAAAAAGGCATAAAGCTACTTTAATAATAATAAAAACATCTGTTCCCATTATAACAGTCGATTAAAGTGGACCCATCAGCAGGATTTCAGTATCCTAATGATAGGTGCTTGTCCCTGGTTATACTGATTTGGGATGCTCCCCCACAACTCACCTTTCCGCCATTCCCACGGCACATGTGCAGACTCTTGTCCAATCGGTGCTTTGTTCAAAACAAAGTTTTATAGAGCGCTGGCATAGGGAGCAAGAACAGCCACATTCCTGGTCTTCAGCTGTGTGTGGCGCTTTTATTACTATCCTTTTACTTATTAGCATTTTTACTTGTTACTCTATCCAGATCAAAGGCAGTAAGAAAGTAGTCGCCAAACCTTACTTCTAACCACTTGTCTTGGTTAAATTTAGTCCCACTTTAATTTTCTACAAAATAGATGTGGGCCCACATTGTGACTTGGGGGTCATCCAGATTGCCAGGCCCACCTTCTCCCCACACATCGGTCCCCTGCAATCCTTAAAGGATAACCATCATTGGAAAATGTTATGTTCTTATACATAGACATCAGAAAAAGAAACATTTCAGCAATATACTTATGATGAGGGATTGTGATGTTTGTGTCTGGAGGTACATCACTGTGCTTGAAATCTTTGTGGGCAGACATATTGTGCACAGCCCTCCTGTGAGGCATGACTGGCCCGACACCTTTTGGAATTTCAAAAAGTATCAGGCCTCTCATGGCTGATAGAAGCAGTGTGGGCAGAGAGTGCACAGAAAGTACAGTGCTGTGTCTCCAGACACAAACCTCACAATCCCTCATCATAAAGGCCAGTTCTGTGCATATCATTATAGTGCACCCCCCAGATTTCCAATTCTCACAAACCCTTCCCCGGTCCTACGGCACATGCACAGCCTTTCGTCCAGTCAGTGTGCTGCGGCCGCATCCCTGTAACAGGGAACTTACCCACACTGGCCATTCACAAATGCCTGGTGCGAGCATGCTCCCTGCTAAAGGGGTAATGGCGATACAGCCACACATATGCACCATTTTACAAGGCGCTTTATCCCAAATCTGTATTTACGGTAAGGCAATCCTAGGCACATGCCTAGGGCATTGCCCGAGAGTAGGGGCGGCCTCACCACGGTGTTATGCATAATTTTTTTAGTGGCTATTTTGACTATGCTGGGTCTCAGTCCTTTCACCCAGGGCACCCCCGATTGGGGATTCCCCACTGTGTGAAACCCCCCAAATCACCTTAGCCAACTCACCTCTTCCTGGTTCTACAGCGCATGTGCGGCTGCTCATTCAATCAGCAAGGCCAGCGGCTCAGAGCGCGCTGGTGTCCGCATCCACTGCTTCCTTCTGACAGGGAAATTGGCCGCACCGGCCATTCAGAAATGCCGGGTACGCGCCCTGCTAGAGGGTTAGCGGGAATGCAGCCGCGGCTCGGCCATGCGCCATTGGACCGGGAAGCAAGATAAGTGAACAGGGCAATCTGGGGGGTTTCACACAGCGGGGCTTCCAAATTTTGGATGCCCCAGAAGGGGAAACAAAACCCACTGTGTCTGGCCCTGCTGGCACCTGGCCTCTCTCGGGGCACCCCCTGCAGCTTCAGGCTGTGAGCATGCTCCCGTCCCCAGCCATTCAGATAGGAGCATGAGATAGATGGAGACGGAAGCACCTGCACTGCTGGGAATGCGGCAGCTTGCCAAAGCATTACATATGCAGGGCAAATGGCTCCGATTGGATGAGAGCGCAGGCATGTGCCGTTGGACCAGGAAAAGGTGGGGGAGGGGGGGGGAGTCTTGGTGTTCATATGTGCATGGGGTGCTCATGAATTGGTGGGGTGGGGCCCTTTTGTAAGGTGTGAAGTCCTCCCTGGATTTCCAGTATTTTTACCTCACTGCCATTCCCACTGCACATGTGCGGTTTCTCTTACAATCAGGTCTCCTTGTTGTTCATATTAATGAGCAGTTAGGAAACCTGAATGGCAGGCGGCCGCTCGCCTCCGGCTGTGCGTGCTTGCTCCCATCAGCCATTCAGATAGGCCTGGTGGGAGAGCATGCAGCAGCTGGAGGGATGCCACTGGGTGCCCAAAGGCACATGCACCATAGGATCACTGGTGAGGTAAGTAAT
Organism: Gastrophryne carolinensis; assembly: GCA_027917425.1. Classification (NCBI taxonomy): domain Eukaryota; kingdom Metazoa; phylum Chordata; class Amphibia; order Anura; family Microhylidae; genus Gastrophryne; species Gastrophryne carolinensis. The sequence goes on from CM051238.1 coordinate 378,820,319, forward strand.
CACAGCAATCTAGAGGCTTTTATACATCTTGATTTGGTATAAAAGTAGGGTTTACTTAGTGGACTTATCGCCAGCATTGTTCATATCTTGGTAATATGTCTGCTTTCCTGGGGCAACCAATTTGGGATGCCACGCTGTGTTAAACCCCCCAAATCATCCACACAACTCACCTTTTCTTTGTTCCCATAGTGCATGAGCAGGCTACCCTCCAATCAGCAGTTTATGGCGTGCATAATACATAACATAAAGCAATGTTTTGGGGTGACCCTGGCATAACGAAAGAGGAGCAGCCGCATCCCCAGTCTCCCTGGAATATGAATGTCTGAACGCTGGAGTGTGCCACTTATACAGGGATGCTGGGGATGAGGCTACAACCTGCAGGACCACAGGCAAGGTAAGTGATTGCGGGTCTGCCCGGGGGGGGGGGGTGGCAGTGTGTCATGCCCCAGAGGTACATCCAGGTCTGACGTAAGGGGACATATTTGGCAATACTCACTCCATCAATGTTATTTTTCCTGGTCCTGCATTTAGCGTTGATAATTTTAATTACAGGCAATAATTAAGTGTCCTAGAATTTGCAATATCCACATCTTCTACAAAAATATATTATATTATAAAAAAAAGTGTGTGTGCATGGGGGGGGGATTGGCCCTGTCCAGAGGTGGGATTTGGTCCACTTTAAGTAAGTGGGAAAAAGTACAGAAGGAAATATATATCTTTTTTAAACTTATTATTAAAATTCTTATTAAAATTATTATTAAAATTATTATATTAATTATTATTAAAATTATTATTATTATTATTATTAAAATTATTATTAAAATTATTGTTATTATTAAAATTATTATTATTATTATTATATTACTGTTTATTTATATAGCGCTATCATCTTCCGTAGCGCTTTACAAGGTATGATTATAGACAAGATGAAACAGCACAGGGAACAATACAAACTAGATGCTACGAGGTTTAGACCAATATTGTGAGCACAGTTTACTGGTGAAATGTTTCTTTTTTCCAAGGCCTATAATATAAGAAAATAACATTTTCAGAGGCTTCTAATGATAGTCATCCTTTAAACCGGACCTTTCAGCACGATTTCATGAAAAGCCCAAACCCTTAAAAACTATTCCCCAGCACCTAAAATGAATATATTTTAAGTTTTTAGTCACTTACATATTATTCTTTCCCCCACCGTGCTGCAACTCTGTTCAGGACTCTAGGATACGGGCGCCGCCATCTTGCCTCAGAAACATTACTTATTGCGAAGAGGAGAGGGGGCAAAAGTACAGAGGGGTGGGGTTATAGCTGTGCTTTGCACAGACAGAGCATAGCTGGGGTCAGGGAAAGGACAGCAATCCCAGAGTGACACAGAAGACACTTCCTGTTTGAAGGCTGCCTGATGCTTCATGTGCCGCCATCTTGGATGTTTAAAGGCTCATAACATGCAGTAGATGCAGGTAGGATGATTTATTTATTTATTGTGAGCAATCTGTATGTACAGGGTGTGGGGAACATATAAGACAGGATCATATTCAGGGTGAAGGTCCGCTTTAACTGGGGCAAAATGCGACCTGTGAGTGCCCGACGATGGTCATGTGGGACGGCCTGGACTAGTGGCCGGGAAAGAGAAACCAACCTCGGCCCACATGACTGCCAGGGGCCAAATGCAAGGCTGCAGTTCACCCAAGGATGAATGTGCAGGTAAGGATTGCGGGGGGCTCCACCCATCTGTAAGCCGTCACAATTCAGCCCCACACCCATTAAGTACTAATTGGATGTGGGACCATTTTAGGGTTACCTAACTTCCTATTTCCAATGATCAAACTGTGTTTCAGGCAAGTAAAGAATAAGCCTTTTATACTGGAAGAAAAGTGGTTTAGAAAGTGGCTCTTGGTATGTTACAGCTTCATGAGCTGAGCAGAGGTTACATTGTGATACATTGCAAACTGTTACAATGTATCTGCCACTCAGCTGCTTACTCAGCACCAGAAAATGTAACTAATTTATAAACTGAGAAGCAAAGGACTGATGGAAATATCTCCAGCTGCTCCTAGAATATCAGGCAAATCTATTAGATTCCAGGGCCGGCCAAGCAGGGTTTTGTTCTGCGCCAATTTCCCCAAGAAATCTGGTTCATTCTTTTTATAATTTGAAAAATGATACTGTCAAGAAGATCGCTTCCTGCCAAAGCAATTTTTCCTTGAAAGTAAGAGAGAATTTTGATTCATCAGAATCTTTACTCACTATCTAGCAGGTTTTATATCACCAAATTCTACCCCAGGAAAGCACATGACGAGATGAGGAGGAAAAAAAAGAAGTTCATGAATGAAAGCATAGGTCAGCTTTTTGGCCTGTTTCCCTAGCTTTTGCCGTGCATGTAGTACTATCGTATTTGCCCCAGACCACTATTAATGCCAGTTTATGCCCAGGGGTGTTCCTCGTCCCCCACCCCCTCCCAGGGGGATTGTTCTATTCAAGTTACCACTTCCTTATTGCAGCAATCCCCAACCCAGAGCCCCAAAATAGTCTGCTTTTTTTTAACTAAAGCCTTTGTGTAATATTCATTAAAACGCTAACAGGAAGCAGTGTTATGTCTGAATGGCAGCCGTATGCTAACTCATTCATTTCCAAGGTAAGTGGTCACATAATGCTAGTTCGGTTGTAGTGGTTTCAGATTTATTACAGTTACTATAACTGATAAGGTTGACCCCAATGCTGAGCTGTGTGCACTGTATCTGAATGGATCATCATTGGAAAACACCAGAGGGCGGGGCCGCTCGGCCAGGGAGCAATATGGCCCAATGCATCCAGTTAGTAGTGTTATGAATATTGGGCAAAGGCTTTAGTAAAACAAATTCGGGTTGTTTTGAGGCACTGGGCTGGGGATAGAAGGTGATGGCATACACTTACTTCCTGGGTATAGGATTACTTTAAAGTGGACCAAAACCCACAGTCCGACGGCCCTGGAGTCTATAAGATTCCAGGGCTGCTTTATTCCCACCCCCTGGGGCATTCAGAATTGGGATGCTCCGCTGTGTGAAACCTCCTCAGGTCGCCCAGAAACTCACCTTCTTTTCCGGTCCAACGATGCATGCACGATCTGCAGCTGCATCCCCGATATCACTCTAGCAGGGCACGTGCCTGCACCAGGCATTTGTGAATGGCCGGCGCTGGCTTGCTCCCTGTTAGAGGGTAGCGAGGGTAGCAGCAAGCAGCTCGCTCGAATCCGCTCGTCTTAGACGAAGGCTTATCTTAAGGGACGGGAGAGAATCAGAGTTCACTGATTGGACGAGAGGCTGGGCATGCTCTGTAGAACCAGGGAGAGGCGAGTTCATTCAGGAGACTTGGGGGTTCACATACAGCGGGGCATACCTGATCAGGGTGCTCGGGGGGCAAGGACCAAAACCCAGGTTTTGTTGCACTTTAAAGAGTTTCTGAATAGCATCATAACAGATTACAACATATTTAGACTGGCATAGGGGTAAAAGCTTTCGTCTTTACTAAGGGCGCAGTGAGAACACAACCAATCTCTGGGAGCTGGTTTCTCATTCATTCTTTTACTTTAAGATGAAGCAGAGGTTGAGTTTTACGAAAAGGAACAATAGCATCGATTCAGAGACACATTCGTCCGGACTTCCGTAGCTGTCTGTGAAAGTTTGGTGGGTGTTTGTCATTTTCTTGCTTTTTTCGTTCATTTTTCATTCGTACGAACGTTCGGGAATTCGCTTTTGATGAATGGAAGCAAATCGGATAATTTCCGTTAGTTCGGATCAGTTTCCAAACAAAATCTGACATTTTCCGTTCGTTCAGATAACTTACGTTGTTGGGATGGGCGTGGGTCTGATTCAGAGAGCTGATTGCCGAGGGACCACCACCCTATAAATCCGTTTCATTTCCGATCCACTTACGGGACCTTTGAGGGCTCGGATTGCTATTGTTGAACATGTTTTGCGGCTATGTGGAGGAATCTGCGCGCCTTTAGCACCAAGGCATTGCATGTATCAGCATGGCCGAGGCCATAAATTGTATAGCAATGCATACCTCAATCAATACATTTCATGTATGCCTTATAGATGCATTTTAATGCTGACCTTAATTAGTCCTTAGCATGTAAACATTTATTTTCCCACACATCCATATAATTGCTATATTTTTTTAGACTTATGTCCTTTGTGAATTATATTTGTATTGTTGAACTTGAATCTTAATTTGTTGTAGGAGTTCTTGTTTTAGTCGGTTACCTTTGCTTTGTGTAATTATTTTATATTTGGTTGCAGGAACCGCAAGATGTGCCACTCACACAACATAAAAGCAGTGTTTGGTCCAGCTATGCGATTCCTCACTGTTCTTGCAGGGCATCCAGGGTCGTCCCATGATGCTTATATATTGCAGAGCTCCGGCTTATTTCGTCAGTTTGAGTCAGGAGAATTATCTGGTGGATGGCTCCAGGGTAAGTTTGCTCACATTCCATCAATCCATTTTCACTGTATGGCAATGAATATAGTTGATGACTCATGACTTAACCTATTGCTGTTTTTAGCCCTTGATGACATGTTAAAACAATATTGTAGCTTAGAATGTGTATTTTATGTTATTAGTTTTAAATTCTTTCAGGCGATTCTGGATATCCACTCGCCCTTGCTCATGATGCCCGTTCTTTGCCTGCAGAATGCGGGCCAGGGGTTCTCTAATCGGGCACTATGCAAAACCCGGGACATGGTGGCGAGGGCCCTCTGGCTTTTGAAGTCCAGATTTAGGTGTTTGGACCATACAGGGGGGGGGGGGGGCACTGCAGTTTGACCCCAACAAGGTTATACCAATATTTTAAGTAACGTTTTTTTTAACAGGGACCACACGTGCTAGAGTGGCACAACTGAGTGTCAGGGTCCTTCAGTTGGTGGGCGAGATGCAGGAGCTGCGCAACTCGTTGGGGACCACAGATGAAGAATAATGTTCTGTGGCCTGCCATTGCTATGTATTTTGCTTTTTATAGTTGTCAAAATTAGAAATTTTCAAAATTTTTATACATTTTATATTTTATGATGGAATTCAAAAAAAAAATGTTACAGTGTCATTTCATTTACAAAATACATTAACACAAAACTAATGGGCCCAGAAATATTTAAAGATGAATATTCACATGACCAAGAAGTGATTTGGGTGAGCTTTAAGGTTCCAAAAGGGAAGATGGAGGATAGTGCTAAGTGATTTAGCTAAACATTGTAGTAGAAGCGAGGGTGGCAAATATGTAGGCGAGCACTTTAATGAGTTAAGTTTGTAGTGCGCAGGCGCAAGATCGTAAGGATTTCCGTCTGGACGAATATTTATTGAAAAAGGGAAACAGAATCGAACGGGAAACGTAAAGGATTCGTTGGAGGATACGACGGGAAAAGGGCAAAAACGAAAGCCTACGTTGTAACATGTGGAAATGAAACGGAAAAGTCTGGATGGAAAATGACATCCTCGTATTCGTAAACTGCCGTACGAACGGACGGAAACTTTACAGAAGGTTTTCAATGCATGCATAGAATCGCTCGTACGCTCATACGAGAATGGAAACATTTCACAAAAAAAAAAACAGATCGGCACTAAAACGGAAGTTTTTTTTTGTCTCTCTGAATCGAGCCTAATGAGTCTAGTTACACTAATTGATGCAATAAGAAGTTAGCAATAATCCAGTCAGACATTTGGAATATAGATTTGCTGAAAAGATATTGGGGTCCAACCAGGAGCAGGCCTAACCCTGTGCACAAATAGCTATTTATACACAAATTGTATGGTATAGTAAGATATTCATTGACATTCAGAAGCAATATCCCCATGATCTACTCACCTGGCAAGGACTTGACCTGAGGAGGGAGAAGTTTCTCATAGGTGTTAAAAATTCCTGCATCAGAAATTATAATAGGTGCAAAAATATTAACTGGCTCCATTTTCTTACCACGCACAGAGACACCTAAACAAGTTAGAGAAATAGGAAGGGTTATTTTACATAGAATTCAAAGAGGTTAGTACATTGTGATATTTGTTGTGCTGTGCGTTTTCCCACCTAGCTTTCCAAATGTATATAGGATGCTAAGGATAGGGACAGGTGGAGGTGGCAGACAGCGTGTAGGGAAGATTTTAGAGATGGTCTTGGTGGTTGTGAATAGCTGCATTTCATTCTGGGGCTTTGGCGGATCAAGGCGGGTTCAGTTTCGGTTCTGATCTAGGGTTAGGGTACTATAACTATTGTAGGTGTGACCACGCTGGGACCCAGGAGGTCTGTTTCAGTCTAGTTGCATCCAATTGAGTTAAAAGTTTACTGCATTTAAAGTGGACCAAAACCCACTGCGATCAGCCCGGGAATCTATAACATTCCCGGGTCGATCGATTGCCTCCCCCTTTGCTTCCTGGTCCAATGGCACATGCGCGAACCACGGCCACTATCCCTCTAGTAGGGCACATGTCCGCACCAGGCATTTGTGAATGGCGGCAAGGGCATGCTCCCTGTTAAGAGGGAAGTGGGGGATGCAGCGGCCAGCGCGCTCAGAGCCGCTGCCCTTAGACGAAGGCTTAGACTACGTGACGTCAGCATCGTCGATTGGACGAGAGGCCGCACATGCACCGTAGAACCAGGAAGAGGTGAGTTAACTTCAGCGATCTGGGGGGTTTCACGAAGCGGGGGAAAGGACCAAAGCCCAGGATAGTCAAAATCCTGGGTTTTGGTCCATTTTAATGTTCACACCCAGACCCCACCACATTTAGTTATGCCACTGGATACAATGCCACGTTTTCTATTAGGTAGCTGCATGCAGAATATGCAGGGCACCTGCCCTTGCCGCATGAAGCATCTCAATGAAAAGTGCAATTGCAGCCGGGGGGGGGGGGGGGGATGGGGGGGGTCGGGCATTGCTGATGCAAGGAAAGCATGACTGCAGGTAGCTGTCCCTGGCACAGTCTTCCTAGACCACTGTTGTGCTGTAGAGATTAGAGTAATTAAGGATCCAGAGTGGCTGGCATGTGGTAGGACAGAGAGGCAGAGTAAGCAAAGGGTCTGTCTATCCTGTAATGAAAGAGGCCTCAGACATTTGCAAATACCTACAAACACCACCAACTATTAGGGTGTCCCTGTAGATGTGGTTCCCAGATTATTTTTGAAGTTTGGAACATATACACAAAGGATGGGTTCATCTTGGTGGGGATCCACCTGTGTGTTGCTCAATAAAAAGGACAATGAAATAGCTGACTGTCAGGAACCGCTTACCTGATCCCCGTTCCAGCGACGTCTCCAGGCGGCCAGCTGCAGCTGTCACTGTGCGGCGGCCGCGCCGAGCGGCGTCGGCTCGAGCGGCGCCCAGCTCAGCCACGCCCCCCGCTTCCTCCTCCAGGAGACGTGCTCGCGCGCGGCCGCGAGCACGTGTCTGTTATGCCCTCCGACGCCGCTGTGCGGCGCGCACCCGCCGGAGGATCAATTAAAGGGTTAATGAATCCTAGGGGATTGAGGGCTTCGCCCTCTTCTGCTCTGCAGCCAATTACCCTTGGAATCCTATGTGCTCCAATCAGTACACTGCTTCACTCAGACCTGTTCCTATAAAGGCAATTCCCTCTCAGTTGTGAATTGCCTGTGATAGCGCTCAGAACCCTGTGTTACCTACTCCTGTGAAGTCTAGCCTGTTGCCAACTTGATTGTACGACCATTCTCGATCCTGAATCCTTGTTGCCGACCTCTGCCTGAATTGACGCCTCTCGATCCTGAATCCTTGTTGCCGACCTTTGCCTGAACTGACGCTTCTAGATCCTGATCCCCAGTTGCTGACCTCTGCCTGAACCCCGACTACGTCTTGCCTGACCCCTGGTGCCGCTACGATCTCTGCCTTCCCGTTATCGACCTATTGCCTGTCTCTGGACTTCCGTCACTCACGCTCTTGCTATTGGTTCTCCAGTCCTCCCACATATAAGCTTACATCCTTTGAGCCATTAAGTCCTGGGGGCAACCGATCCCGGGTAGGCGTATCTTGCGTCCCGGCAAGCGGGGGCTCCTACAGGTGAAGCTGGCTGTGGAGATTGGGGGTTGTGAGCTTATTAAGAGGGCTGGAGTTACCCCGAGCGTGACATTATCACAGGCCATAAAAATGGATGACCTGGTACAGCAGGTGCAAGCTATGGCCACAGCGATCAACCAACTCGCTCAAAGAGTGGCCACTCAGGAATCTCGTCAAGTGCCAACTTCCGCTGTACCACCTCATTTCTCCGAACCTAAGATTCCACTGCCTGAGAAATTTTTTGGAGAACGAGCAAAATTTTCCAATTTCAAGAATGCCTGCGAACTATATTTTAAGTTAAGACCTATCTCCTCTGGCACAGAGGTCCAACGAGTAGGCCTAGTCATTTCCTTGCTTCAAGGAGACCCACAGTCCTGGGCCTTTAGTTTACCGTCCCATGACATTGCTCTACAATCAGTGACTGCCTTCTTCAATGCTATGGGCGTTTTATACGCCGATCCAGATATACAGTCTACCGCAGAGAATAGGCTTCGGGCCTTAAAACAAGGACGGAATTCGGCTGAAGACTACTGTGCTGAATTCCGCCGCTGGGCTATCGAAGCTAGGTGGAACGATCCAGCTTTGTGTAGTCAGTTCAGGGTGGGACTGTCGGATAGCATCAAGGATGCCTTAGTCAATTTTCCCCCGCCAGCGGACCTAGATCAATTAATGCAGGTCTCCATTAAAATAGACCGACGTCTTAGAGAAAGGGCCAGGGAGAGAGTCGGGGCTCCCACGTCCTTTAGACCAGTCCAGAGTCATAGATCCCCGGTTCCCCGTGGAGAAAATACCTCATCATCCTCCCAGGAAGAACCTATGCAATTAGGGAGAACCCGCTTATCCCAAGAGGAGAAACAGCGTAGGCGATCCGAGGGGTTATGCCTGTATTGCGGGAATTCTGGTCATTTTGCAGGGTCCTGTCCCAACAAGGGGAAACCGGCGGAAAACTTCCGCACCCAGACCAGGTAGAGAGTACTGATCTGGGTGAGTCAGTTTGTAACTCTCGCCAGAATAAGATGCTTGTACCTATTGATTTGTTTTGGGGGTCCTCTAAGCAGACAGTTTCCGCCTTCATAGACAGTGGTGCGGCTGGAAACTTTTTGGACAGGAGCATGATCTCCACCTTAGGGATCCCTGTAGTTCCTCTTGAAAGATCCCTACAAGTTTTAGCTATCAATGGAAAGGCAATCCAGGGAGGTCCTATAAATACCAAGACCCCACCTCTCAGACTAATTGTCGGCTCTTCTCACTCTGAATTCTTAGAATTCTTTATTTTTGATTGTCCGGAAACTCCGGTGGTTTTGGGATACCCCTGGTTGCAACTCCATAACCCGGTGTTAGATTGGCGGGCTGGGGAGTTGGTCAAGTGGAGTGACCACTGTAAAGGTCACTGTTTTAATACAGGCCTCAGAAGCGTTCAAGTCTTACCACAGGAATTACCTCAGCCATACGCTGATTGGATCGATGTATTCTCTGAACGCTCTGCTGATACCCTTCCTCCACATCGGTCCTATGACTGCCCCATTGACTTGCTGCCTGGCACAATTCCCCCGAGGGGAAAGATTTATAACCTTACCCTGCCCGAGGAGCAAGCAATGAGGGAGTATATTACCGAAAATCTTAGGAAAGGATTTATCCGTCCCTCTACCTCGCCTGCTGGGGCCGGGTTCTTTTTTGTAGAGAAAAAAGATGGTGGCTTGAGACCGTGCATAGATTATCGAGCCTTGAATAAGATCACTGTAAAAAACCGATACCCCTTACCCTTGATTGGGGATCTGTTCAATCAAGTCACAGGAGCTCGAATTTTCTCCAAATTGGATTTGAGAGGGGCTTACAATCTGATTCGCATCCGACAGGGGGACGAGTGGAAAACTGCATTTAATGTGAAGGATGGGCACTACGAGTACCTGGTCATGCCCTTCGGTCTTTGTAATGCGCCAGCCGTTTTCCAAGATTTTGTTAATGATATATTCAGGGAATATCTCGGTAGATTTGTAGTCATCTACTTGGATGATATTCTCATTTTTTCTAATTCTTTACCGGAGCACAGACACCATGTTAAGTTGGTGCTACAAAAATTAAGAGAGAACAACTTATTTGCTAAACTGTCTAAGTGTGTGTTTGAAGTCACTACAGTTCCCTTCCTAGGGTATGTTATTACCAACCAGGGTTTGGAGATGGACGCGGGGAAGGTTTCAGCAGTTCAGGATTGGGTCCAACCCAAAACTTTAAAGGAATTGCAACGTTTTCTAGGTTTTGCAAATTTTTATCGGCGTTTCATAAAAGGCTTTTCCCATGTTGTTGCACCCCTTACCAACCTTACCCGCAAGGGGGCTTTTACTGCTAACTGGTCCCCCTCTGCCTGTGAGGCCTTTCTAACCTTGAAACGGGCCTTTACTTCGGCACCTGTCTTAGTGCATCCAGATATTCATAAAGCTTTTATTATTGAAGTGGATGCTTCTGAGCTGGGAGTGGGTGCAGTTTTGTCACAATATTCTGGTAACCCTGAGCGTCTCCATCCATGCGCTTATTTTTCGCGTAAATTCAGTACCGCGGAACAAAATTATGATGTTGGCAATAGGGAACTATTAGCTATTAAACTGGCATTTGATGAATGGCGACACTGGTTGGAGGGTTCATTACATCCTATAACTGTGTATACTGATCATAAAAATCTCGAATACATAGGTTCTGCCAAGAGGCTGAACTCTCGTCAGGCACGTTGGGCATTATTCTTCTCGCGTTTCAACTTTATTATTACTTTCAAGCCGGGTGTAAAAAATACTAAAGCTGATGCTCTATCTCGCATGTTCGGTGAATGTAAGGATCGGGGTGATTCTGGTGAACCAATTTTACCCACAGGTTGTGTGGTGGGGGCGTTACTTCCTGATCTCTCCAATACCTTGGCGCCGTTTCAAGATGAATCTCCTAGTGATGTACCCTTGGGGTGCCAGTTTGTTCCGCCGCACCTGCGTTCGGATGTAATTCGCGAATTTCACGATGCCAAAACTGCTGGTCATTTGGGTAACCGTAAGACGTTTATGCTTGCCCGTCGTCATGTATGGTGGCCTACCATGAGACGCGATATCACTGCCTTTATCGACGCTTGTGCTATTTGTGCTCGAAGTAAAGGAGTTCACAAGGCTCCTAGTGGCAGTTTGGTTCCTCTTGAAATTCCTGCTGAGCCATGGACCCATATTTCTATGGATTTTATTGTAGATTTGCCTCTCTCACATGGTAATACTGTCATTTGGGTGGTCGTAGATCGTTTCAGTAAGATGGCACATTTCGTTCCTTTGGCCAAACTTCCTTCTGCACCTGAGCTTTCGCGGCTGTTTACTTCGCATATTTTTCGTATTCATGGTATTCCGTCCAATATAGTCTCTGATCGGGGTGTTCAATTTACTTCCCGTTTTTGGAAACACTTCTGTTCGCGGTTGGGAATACAGATCTCTCTTTCTTCTGCCTACCATCCCCAGACTAATGGGCAGACAGAAAGAACTAATCAAACTTTGGAACAATACTTAAGGTGTTATGTTTCTGATGCCCAAGAACAATGGGCAGAATTTATTGATTTCGCCGAGTTTGCTTACAATAACGCGCCTAGTGAGAGTACCAAGGTATCTCCTTTTTATTGTAACTTAGGGAAAAATCCTAGAGCTTCTTCCCTTTCAGGGTCACCTTCCAATCTGCCGGCGTTGGAGGAGTGGCTTCAAGAACGGAAGAATATCTGGACACACGTTCAGGAGATTCTTAAGACCACTGGTTTGAGGTATAAGAAATTTGCCGACCGCCGCAGATCACAGGAACCTACTCTTCGAGTAGGCGATCTAGTTTGGGTCTCCACTAAAAATATTGCGCTCCGTCAGCCATCTAGCAAATTAGGTCCAAAATTTATTGGTCCTTTTCCAATCGTCAAGAAGTTGAATAATGTGTCTTTTAAAGTTCAACTCCCGCCAACTATGAAAATACCTAATTCCTTTCACGTTTCACTGTTAAAACCGGCGAAGAATGCTCCTCTTGCTGGTCCTGCACCAATTCTTCTTAATAATGAGCCCGAGTATGAAGTGAATAAGATCTTGGATTCACGTAAAGTGCGTAATTCTTTACAGTATTTGGTGGATTGGGTTGGCTATGGTCCGGAGGAAAGATGCTGGGTGGCAGCGAGGAATGTTCATGCCAAGGCTCTTGTAAGAAGGTTCCATCGTGACAATCCAGGGAAACCGGGTGAGGGTCCGGAGGCCCCTCGTGAAGGGGGGGGTAGTGTCAGGAACCGCTTACCTGATCCCCGTTCCAGCGACGTCTCCAGGCGGCCAGCTGCAGCTGTCACTGTGCGGCGGCCGCGCCGAGCGGCGTCGGCTCGAGCAACGTCGGCTCGAGCGGCGCCCAGCTCAGCCACGCCCCCCGCTTCCTCCTCCAGGAGACGTGCTCGCGCGCGGCCGCGAGCACGTGTCTGTTATGCCCTCCGGCGCCGCTGTGCGGCGCGCACCCGCCGGAGGATCAATTAAAGGGTTAATGAATCCTAGGGGATTGAGGGCTTCGCCCTCTTCTGCTCTGCAGCCAATTACCCTTGGAATCCTATGTGCTCCAATCAGTACACTGCTTCACTCAGACCTGTTCCTATAAAGGCAATTCCCTCTCAGTTGTGAATTGCCTGTGATAGCGCTCAGAACCCTGTGTTACCTACTCCTGTGAAGTCTAGCCTGTTGCCAACTTGATTGTACGACCATTCTCGATCCTGAATCCTTGTTGCCGACCTCTGCCTGAATTGACGCCTCTCGATCCTGAATCCTTGTTGCCGACCTTTGCCTGAACTGACGCTTCTAGATCCTGATCCCCAGTTGCTGACCTCTGCCTGAACCCCGACTACGTCTTGCCTGACCCCTGGTGCCGCTACGATCTCTGCCTTCCCGTTATCGACCTATTGCCTGTCTCTGGACTTCCGTCACTCACGCTCTTGCTATTGGTTCTCCAGTCCTCCCACATATAAGCTTACATCCTTTGAGCCATTAAGTCCTGGGGGCAACCGATCCCGGGTAGGCGTATCTTGCGTCCCGGCAAGCGGGGGCTCCTACAGGTGAAGCTGGCTGTGGAGATTGGGGGTTGTGAGCTTATTAAGAGGGCTGGAGTTACCCCGAGCGTGACACTGACTTTTTGTTTGCTCCATAAGATGCACCTTATAGGGATTAAGCGGCGTGTGTGGAAGTAGGAAATTCTGGTGGTAACATTTAAGGGGGAAGCGTCTCACTGTTAAACTTGTTGATGCCGCTGATGCCGCCCTCACTGTCTGCCCTGCCCCTGTGTTATGTGCGGGCGCGAGCAGAGAGTGGGAACAGCTTAGGATGGAGCAGGAGGCATCAGAGCCATTAACAAGTTTAACATTATGACTCCTGCTGCTCCCAGTGCGAGCTCTGCAGAAAATGTTATAATATTTTATAAATGGCGACGTCCAGGGCCGGCTCCAGGTTTATGTGGGCCCTTGGGCGGCATGGTCTCAGTTGGCCCCTTTGCGGTGGATAGTCGCGGGTCAGGGGTCTATATATTGTATGGCCGAAACTAAGAAGGGCTGCTTGCCCTCCGACCCCCTATTGGAGCTATTTTTTAGTTTGGCCGCACATGAATGGGGAAGTATTGAGGAAGAGGGAGGCTGAGGGAACATAGATGAATGGCACAGAGCTAAGAGAACAAGGATAGATAGGTCAGGTCAGGGCTCAGGAGATAGGGATGGATGGGCAGGGCTGAGTGGATAGGGAAAGATGGGTCAGGGCTCAATGACTATGAAGTAATGGGTCAGGGCTCAGGGGATAGGGATGGATGAGGCAGAGGTGACATACAACCAATGGGGCAGAGCTGAAGAGGCAGGGATGGATGGAGCAGAGAGACAGAGAAAGGAAGTGTGTGCAGTTCTTTAACCACATTGTGCCAGCTGTCAGTGGGCCCCCCTGATGGGTGGGGCCCTCGGCAGCTGACCGGGCTTGCCGGGTGCTGACGCCGGCACTGGCGACGTCGGTCCTCCTGCAGTATTTTGTAAGAGGAGTAGCTAGGCCTTCTGGCACCCAGGGGAAAAATTCTAAATGGTGCCCCCAACCTGTTCTCAGCCCCCCTGACCTGCTGCACCTGGGAAAGTACTCCCCTTGCTATGCCCCTTATTTTGCACAATGCAGACTGGGGACTCTTCTGGGCCCCACCAACAGGACTGCAGAGATGGGGTGCAGCAGGGCAGAGATTGGGGTCCAGCAGGAAGCAGGGCAGAGATTGGGGTCCAGCAGGAAGCAGGGCAGAGATTGGGGTCCAGCAGGAAGCAGGGCAGAGATTGGGGTCCAGCAGGAAGCAGGGCAGAGATTGGGGTCCAGCAGGAAGCAGGGCAGAGAAAAAAGGGGAGCAAGGCAAAGATGTGAGTGAAGTGGGGAACAGGTCGATGAAGGTAAGCAGGACAGAGATGGGAGTGAATCAGGGAGCAGGGCAGAGATTGGGGTACAACGGGACACAGGGCGAAGATGGGGGGCAGCTTGGAAGGCTGCAGACAGAATGCTGAGGGGAAACACTACCAGTTCCTAGGGCCCATGTCAGACAAATCAAAGAAAGTTAGTGCCCTAATTTTCATGCATTTGTTTCAGAATATGTTTTTCTTATTTTCCCCTAGGTGTGCCTTTTGTCCAGGTGCAATAGTTTATGTTTGGACACTTACCACATGCTTTCCCCTGACTGTTCACCAGGATTTGCTCCACTGTTGCTTTGGACAGCACAGCCCCTCCAGCCTTGACAATACCGGGGACAAAATGGTAGGTGATTTCGCTGGCGCCTCCAGTGGGGTACCACGCTCCACGCAAGTAGTGGTCAATCAGTACGGCATGCAGAGAGAAGCTGGCTTGGTCCGGGTACACACCTAATAAAACAAGACAGGATATCGTGTCTATATCGTGGTTGTGAAATATTCCTCTTACTTCAAACAAGCACCCGGGTTTACAAAGGCGGTTAATTCATAGCGACAATATGAGGAATACACCTATCCTCACCAGCCAATCACTGATTAGAGAGAACATTCCACTTGCTTGCTCATCTGTCCATGTTGTGCTTATTCCACTATAACTATTCATCTACGCAGTAGATACTCATCTTTCGCACACAAAGATATATGTATTTGAATAACTAAGGGGATTATTTAAGAAGGGATAGCGCCAGGTAGTGCCTCGTAGCGGCAGGTAGCATCTGGTGAACGAGGGGCACTGTAGGCAAAACTGTAGGCTTCCAGAGCGCCAAGCATTACCTTTTGCTCAGTGTCGCTCACCCATACATTTCAGTGGGCGTTCATTTGCTCGTGTTGGACAATTTGTTTTTTTGCTCAAATCATTGTGTGACCTCTCCTGGCTGCAAAAAAACACTTTAGAAACTTTTTGGACTTTTTTATTTTTATGCAGAATTGTCATTACAGGTCTGGCACTAAAGTGTTAATGTCACAATGTTCCAACAATGTCATTCCATGTGTTTTACTAGTGGAACAAAAACAAAAAAGGACTTTAATCACACAGCGTCTGGCGCTCTATGCTATAGCGACCAAATTTAGAGCGCTGGCGCTGTGTGGGTGTCCTTTGAGTATGGTGTGGAGCCCTGAGAGTCGGTCGGACTGAGCTGGAGCTACCTTTCACACCCTGCAGCGCTGTACTGATGTTAGAGTGCCCAACATACATCACATTCATCAATTCGGGCCAGGTTACTACAGAGCCTTATACCCGCTTACAGTGCCTACTAACGCTCGCTCTAATCACCGCTATACAGGCGCTCATCTGCCGATACCTGGCATTAGTAATGAATCAGCCTCCACGTTTGAGGGCTTTTTGGAAAAATCTTATTTTAGGTCATATAAAAACCTAGGACTTCCTCTTCCGATTTCTGTTTGTACTTGTCCCCTAGTAAGAGGATTTGAAATGGACCTCCAGCTTAAATGACTGCAGAAGCCCAACTGGAGGTATATAAATTGGGATGTTATATGTCATACTGGCCCATGAGAATAAGAATTATTAGCAGTTTTGGGTTTTTACAGGGCTTCCAAAATTAGGTTTAAAAGGGGGCTGAAAAAATCGCCCTAACCGATTTTTGACTTTAGGTTTTCATGGAGAGAAAAGAGCTTTTTTTTAACATAGAAATGTTCAGACTTTTACCACTTGTGTATGTGTCATAGATCTTTGTGAGCTGAGGCATGGTTAGGTTTGTAGTCCCAAAGCACAACATAACACTTTAGTTAGGTTGCTGCATGGGTGAAGTGTTTGGGTGGCAGTGCTTGGCATCAATAAACCTTTCAGCTCTTGCTAGAGCCCTAGGGGGTTAAAGCCGACCTTCACTCTGAATAAGAGCCTATCTTATATGTTTCCCCCACCCCGTACATACAGATTGCTCACATTAAAAATCATCCTACCTGCATCTACTGCATTTTCTGAGCCTTTAAACATCCAAGATGGCGGCTCATGGAAAAATCAGGCAGCCTACAAACAGGAAGTGCCTTCTGACTGTGCTGCTCTGCATTCTGGGATTGCTGACCTTTCCCTGACCCCAGCTCTGCTCTGTCTGAGCAAAGCACAACTATAACCCCACCCCCCTGCACTTTATCCCACTCCCCTCTCCTCAGTAAGTGTGATGCTTCTGAGTCAAGATGGCGGCGCCCGTATCCTAAAGTCCTGAACAGAGTTGCAGCCCAGTGGGGGAAAGAATAATAATTAAGTGACTAAAAATGTAAAATGTATTAATTTTAGATGCTGGGGAATCGTTTTATAAAGGTTTAAGAAGACCTAGGTAATCTTTACTTTTGTCATTTGTAAATATGCTCTAATAAAGCTGACTTTATATTCCAGAATGTTTCAACTTAATCCTTGTTTTGATCAGTGCTGGCTGTAGAAATGGGAAATATCCAGACACGCATGAAATATTCCTTCACTCTACATTATTCCTTTGGTCAGAACTTTTTAGTTAATAAAGGTCTAAATGCCACAGACCCACCATATGTGCCAAAGATGTAGCTGAGCAAAGTGCGCAACTCCTTGTTGCTGGTGAACTCATTTATGACCTCTGTTACACTGCGAGTGGCATAGCGGAAGAATGGGGACAAGCGGCTGACCAGACCAGTTCTGCACAGGAATCGGGCAATTGGCAGCGGCAGCATCTTCAGGATGACCATGTCTTGAGTACGACCAGAGATTTTCTGCAATTAAAATATTTTATTAGTTAATATTTACTGTACATGTTCAGGAATGTTAAGCTAAACTGGCCACATGATTCGGTTTGTTACCCATTATGGGCCTGATTTATCAAGCACAATCTGGCAGAATTCCTCACATTGGTGCAAATTAGAGTACTACAAAATATCATTTATATTTCTTTCAGCAGGTTGCTGTAAAGTTAATGTTTTAGTAAATGTGGTGTGTGCACTCCCCTGCACCTCCCTCCATTACCCAGACAGGCAGGCCTCGCCACCATGGCGCTCCTCCACACCACCCAGATACACAGGCAGGGGGTCCAACACTCTCCATCACCCTTCTAGAATCCAGACAGGGCCCCCCACCCCATCACTCCCCTGCATCCCCTCTAATACAGAGGAACCCCACCCTGGTACTCATTTATACCCTTGCAGATACCCAGCCAGGGGACCCCAAACATGGCACTCCCCTGCATCACCTCACCAGAATCCAAACAGGGCGTCCCCATCATGTCACTCCTCTGTACCCCTTCTAAGTACTGAGACAGGCCTCTGCGCTATGGCACTCCTACACCCTAAAATCCCTAGACAGGGGACCCCCACCCCCACTATGGCACTTTCACGCACCCCCTTCCAGTATCAAGGCAGCCCCCCCACCTTGGCACCCCCAAGTACTCAGATAGGGACCTCCCAGCAATGCCTGCCCCTGCGACTATTTACCCTGTATCAAAGATTCTAACTTTTTGGTTGTCTATAAACATACAGTGGGGCGTCATCACTTTTACCTTCACCAGCTTCATGAAATTTTCTATGGCCGCCTCTTCCCCGGGAAAAGCTTTTTTCAGCTCATCAATATAAGCCCTTGTGCCACTGCGCATATTATAGCGGCGGTGACCATTCTGGATATCGCCCAGCAGCACCACATCAAATGGGTTGTCCATTGGTGCCCACTGCAGCTGGCCATCTGTCAGTTGATCCACCATAATTCGAAATGGTGACTGTTCATTGAGCTGACCAATGTAGTGAATTCCTAAGAAAAGAAAACAAAAATGTGAACTTTACTCCCAGGTATTTGTTACATTTACCTACCCTACAGGCAGTACCGGCCTTAGGGCAAGTGTTGCCCTGTGCAAGGTTTCAGGATGGCGTCCCACATACAACACACATACATACGCAACAAAGCAAACACGGAAAAGAAGGAGACAGAGATGGGGCAAGAAAAATGAGAGGGAATACAGAAAAAGAAAGACAGATGGTGGAAAGGAGAGAGCAAATGTGGAAAAGAGATGGAGTGAAGGAAAGTAATATGAAGAGAAATTGAAAAGAAAGGGTAGGGTAGGCATAGACATAGAACATGAGAGAAGGAGATTGAAGAAATGTGACGAAAGAGAGAGAATGTGAAAATGAGAGGAAGAAAGAATCAATGAGGGAATGAGTTTGAAATGGGAGGAATGTATGAAGAAATGTGACGAAAGAGAGAGAATGTGAAAATGAGAGAAGAAAGAATAAATGAGGGAATGAGTTTGAAATGGGAGGAATGTATGAAGAAATGTGACGAAAGAGAGAGAATGTGAAAATGAGAGAAGAAAGAATAAATGAGGGAATGAGTTTGAAATGGGAGGAATGTATGAAGAAATGTGACGAAAGAGAGAGAATGTGAAAATGAGAGGAAGAAAGAATAAATGAGGGAATGAGTTTGAAATGGGAGGAATGTATGAAGAAATGTGACGAAAGAGAGAGAATGTGAAAATGAGAGGAAGAAAGAATAAATGAGGGAATGAGTTTGAAATGGGAGGAACGTATGAAGAAATGTGACGAAAGAGAGAGAATGTGAAAATGAGAGGAAGAAAGAATAAATGAGGGAATAAGTTTGAAATGGGAGGAATGTATGAAGAAATGTGACGAAAGAGAGAGAATGTGAAAATGAGAGGAAGAAAGAATAAATGAGGGAATGAGTTTGAAATGGGAGGAACGTATGAAGAAATGTGACGAAAGAGAGAGAATGTGAAAATGAGAGGAAGAAAGAATAAATGAGGGAATGAGTTTGAAATGGGAGGAATGTATGAAGAAATGTGACGAAAGAGAGAGAATGTGAAAATGAGAGGAAGAAAGAATAAATGAGGGAATGAATTTGAAATGGGAGGAATGTATGAAGAAATGTGACGAAAGAGAGAGAATGTGAAAATGAGAGGAAGAAAGAATAAATGAGGGAATGAGTTTGAAATGGGAGGAATGTATGAAGAAATGTGACGAAAGAGAGAGAATGTGAAAATTAGAGGAAGAAAGAATAAATGAGGGAATGAGTTTGAAATGGGAGGAATGTAGAAAAACAAGAGAGTGGAGGAGAAAGAGAGAACGCAAGTTGAATAGGGCTAGAAAAAGAGGAATACAGGGAAAGATAGAGTAAGAGAAAGAAACTAGAAAAGAAAGATGAGGGAAGGTTAAACAAAAGGAGGAAGACGTGAAGAAGTGGAAAAAGAGAGAATGTGAAAATGGGAGGAAGAAAGAAAAAGAATGAGTTTGAAATGGGAGGAGGAATGTAGAAAAACAAGAGAGAGGAGGAGAAAGAGAGAATGCAAGAGAGTTGAATAGGGCTAGAAAAAGAGGAATACAGGGAAAGAGAGTAAGAGAAAGAAAGAAACTAGAAAAGAGAGATGAGGGAAGGTAAAAAAGGAGGAAGATGTGAAGAAGTGGAAAAAGAGAGAATGTGAAAATGGGAGGAAGAAAGAAAATGAATGAGAGAATGAGTTTGAAATTTTAGGAATGTAGAAAAACAAGAGGGTAGAGAAGAAAGAGAATGCAAGAGAGTTGAATAGGGTTGGAAAAAGAAGAATGCAGGGAAAGAGAGTAAGAGAAAGAAATAAACTAGAAAAGAGAGATGAGGGAAGGTAAAAAAGAAGAAGGATGTGAAGAAGCAGAAAAGAGAGACAGACAGACAGGAGCAAGGTGAGGAAAGAGGGAATGTGGAAACATGAAAAAGGGCAGGAGGTACAGAAAGAGGAAAATGTAGAGATCATGAAATAAAAGAGAAAGAAAGAAAAATGTAAAAAGAATTATAAAGAATTATGCAAAAAAAGAAAGCTTCCTTCATTCGGGATGTAGTGTATCAAATGAGACCCCTGGAGTAAACCATTTCCAGGTTCCACTGTTAAATATAAGTTGTGTGCAGAGGCTTCAAATTCTGGTATAGACTTTAACCCTTAAACTGCCTGGTAGGGTATTTTAGAGCATGACCGCCAACAGTTAAACCAGACCTTCACCATGATTTAATGAAAAGCCCAAACTCTTAAAAAATGATTCCCCAGCATCTAAAATTAATATATTTCACATTTTTAGTCACTAACTTATTATTCTTTCCCCCACTGGGCTGCAACTCTGTTCAGGAATTTAGGATACGGGCGCCGCCATCTTGACTCAGAAGCATCACACTTACTGAGGAGAGGAGAGTGGGATAAGGTACAGGGGGCAGGTTATAGCTGTGCTTTGTTCAGACAGAGCAGAACTGGGGTCAGGGAAAGGTCAGCAGTCCCAGAATGCAGAGCAGCACAGTCATTTCCTGTTTGCAGGCACTTCCTGTTTGCAGGCTGCCTGATAAAATGGCGGCTTCCATAAGCCGCCATCTTGGATGTTTAAAGCCTCATAACATGCAGTAGATGCAGGTAGGATGATTTTTAATGTGAGCAATCTGTATGTACAGGGTGGAGGAAACATATAAGATAGACTCTTATTCAGAGTGAAGGGCCGCTTTAATATTACCCTTTTCACCCAGTTATGGGACTAGGCTAGATAGCAGACTCTAATGCCAATAGTTGTGTTCTGGAAGCTTGTCCCCTATAGTCTCAGATTGTAAAAGCATCATAAAGTAGAACTCTAGCCCTCTCCTTCTGGGTTTACGAATTGTCTTTATTTTTGTAGATTAAAGAATCCCATATCTACATATTCTAAAAGCAATGTAACGTTACATACTCACCCACATCAAACTCGTAGCCTTTTTCATTGAAGGTGTGGCAGCAGCCTCCTAACTTTCCCAGCTGCTCCAGGACCAGAACCCGTTTTCCAGCCCTGGCAAGAAGAGCTGCCACTCCTTGCCCTCCAATGCCACTGCCGATAACGATGGCGTCCAGCTTCTCCGGGACTTTATCAGGAGAGAAAACTAGAAACAGAGTAAATAGAAAGAAAAAAAAAAAGATTAGAACAGGAATCCTCTGTGGGCCTAGGTGTGGCATTAATTAATGGTTTACAGGTTCTCTTTGTTCTTTATAAATGGAACCACAGCACAATACTAGATCTTCTCTCTGATTTTGGAAGTCATACTATATTTCTTATTCCAGAACCAGTTTGGCACTGATCCCTATAATAAAACTCCCACCATGAGGCCAAAAATCAGCACAGGATTCTAATGGCCCTGGCCTGGGGTGAACCTAGCCTCTCTGCTACCTGAGGCAAACTATAAGAGGATGCCCCTCCAATCCCTCAACACAGCAACACAGGAGTATGGCTGCTGAGCCAACAATAATTGACCTAAAACATGACAGCAGTGGTGCTGCTTTATAATACTCATCTAAGCAGAGATCAGCTTGCATTAAACCAGACCCTCACCCTGAATAAGAGCCTATGTTATATGTTTCCCCCACTCTGTACAAATTGCCCACATTAAAAATCATCCTACCTTCATCTACTGCGCTTTTAAACATCCAAGATGGCGGCCCATGGAGTCTCAGGCTGCCTGCAAACAGGAAGTGTCTTCTGACTGGGCTGCTTTGCATTCTGGGATTGATGTCCTGAACCCGGCTCTGCTCTGTCCATGCAGAGCACAGCTATAAACTGCCCCCTGTACTTTTACCCCGTTCTCCTCTCCTCAGTATGTGATGCTTCTAATGCAAGTTGGCCTCGCCCATATCCTAGAGTCTTGAACACAGTCCAGTCACAGCCTAGTAGGGGAAAGAATAATAAGTGACTAAAAACTTCAATTATATTAATTTTAGATGCTGTAGAATAGTTTAAAGGTTTGGGATGTTCATTAAATGATGCTGAAGGTCCGCTTGAAGTGCAACATCTTTTCGGGGCATAAAGTTTTGTGATGTGTGAAACCCCTGGAATCGCTGTGACGCTCCCACAATGCATGCACAGCTCGCCCCCCTCTATTTTTAATAATATATTAAAAGATGGATTATGAGGTAAAAATATACTTAATATAGGTCAGAAATGATACGTGTAAAACGAACACAGACATCTCTTTCTTCTACAGCATAATGTAGATTTGCTTATCTTGGTACCTGGTAACGCTGCAGTACTATTGAATATAAATTGCCTTTCTGACAACATCCAGATGATAAGAAAGACTAATACTGACATGTTAAATAAAGTAGGAAAATAACACTGAAGCAGATACATACATATAAACAGAATACTCAGCAAGTCGAATGTATAATTAGCAAACAAAATGATACATATGCAGAAAAAAAACTGAAGTCTATGCTTGATGTGGGAAACTTTAGGCTTGCCAAAACTACCAGCCCGGGGCATCCAATTTTGGGGTGCCCTACTACCCAACAGTCCCTAGAACGCCTTAAAGCGGACCTTCACTCTGAATAAGAGCCTATCTTATATGTTTCCCACACCCTGTACATATAGATTGTCCACATTAAAAATCATCCTACCTGCATCTACTGCATGTTATGAGCCTTTAAACATCCAAGATGGCGGCTCATGGAACATCAGGCAGCCTGCAAACAGGAAGTGCCTCCTGAATGTGCTGCTCTGCATTCTGGGACTGCTGACCTTTACCTGACCCCAGCTCTGCTCTGTCTGAGCAAAGCACAGCTATAACCCCACCCCCTGTACCTTATCCCACTTTCCTCTCCTCAGTAAGTGTGATGCTTCTGAGTCAAGATGGCGGCGCCTGTATCCTAAATTCCTGAACAGAGTTGCAGCCCAGTGGGGGAAAGAATAATAAGTTAGTGACTAAAAACGTAAAATATATTAATTTTAGATGCTGGGGAACCGTTTTTTAAGAGTTTGGGCTTTTCGTTAAATCATGGTGAAGGTCCGGTTTAAAACAGGCCTTATTATTTGCCTTGTCCATGCTTACATACCAGTTATGCACCCACTAGACCTTGTTGGTTGCCAATAGGGTTTGGGCTGGAGTTTGAGCTTCCAAGGGGTTGGGGGGGTCTTATTTGACTTTAGGTCCTTTTTGTACCACGCTCCCTAAAATGTTCATGCTCCAAGGCTTGCTCTCCTGTGTAGAGAAGGGCAGCCTATCTGCAGAGCCATATTATATATTAGAATCACTTTCCAGTCCTCTAACACAACCAATTGGAGGGAAATTTCTGGGAATCCCCACGGGTCCCCAAATGGTCCGCACTCTACCCACAAAACACTTTGTAATGATGTTACACTGCAGTCAATAGTACTAAACAAAATATAATTTTTTTTATTAGTAATTAAAAAGGACTCACATGAGCACTGATGTACATAAAATACAAAAATGACAATCTTAAAAAACATATACACAAAAGATATACAGAGAGGGGGGGTTTGAGAGGAAAAAAGGGGCTTACAGTCAGTATACTTTCTGCCAAATAAAACTCTATCACTGCCCACCAATCTATATACAAGCAATAGAGTGCCCTAATTGTACAGGTAATTATCCCAGGTAAGGATCAATACCCACTTCTGCGCCCTGGTGAAATGGGGAGTCCACGGAACGCGTCGGCGGGCCGTTATACACGGGGGGTTCTGAGGCGGGCCAGAGACATCATGTGGTAATGTAGATCTTGTGTTTGCTACACTTGTGCTTTGACTGTCTTTTTACTGCCATGTATTGAATAGTGCCTTATAGTCTGCTTACCGGACATTGCCCCGGGATTTCTATAGATTAGAGTGTACATATATATTTTATATTGTGTATTGATCCTTACCTGGGATAATTACCTGTACAATTAGGGCACTCTATTGCTTGTATATAGATTGGTGGGCAGTGATAGAGTTTTATTTGCCAGAAAGTATACTGACTGTATTGTATACAGATTTAGCCCCTTTTTTCCTCTCAAACCCCCCCTCTCTGTATATCTTTTGTGTATATGTTTTTTAAGATTGTCATTTTTGTATTTTATGTACATCAGTGCTCATGTGAGTCCTTTTTAATTACTAATAAAAAAATTTATATTTTGTTTAGTACTATTGACTGCAGTGTAACATCATTACAAAGTGTTTTGTGGGTAGAGTGCGGACCATTTGGGGACCCGTGGGGATTCCCAGAAATTTCCCTCCAACTGGTTGTGTTAGCGGTATAGATGGGCACATATTGGCCCAGCACCCCCACATGGTGATAACCTTGGGCTGTGCGCGTCCAACCCATACTTTAGTTCACTTTCCAGTCCTGACTACTTGGGATATAGTAAATAATCACTGGTTAGGTTTCAGAATGAAGGAACTGTCTAATTTTGTTAACCAACATCAACATTTAGGGCTCGATTCAATAAGAGTTGAACAAAAATTCTCCTGGTAGTAAAATATTCAATATGAGAAAAAAAGCCTGAGAATGTCACTGTTACTGAATCACTAGATAAAAAGACAATGAAAGTCAATGGCAGCTTTTATTACAGTGTAGAAAGGAGTAAACGGTTCTCTACTTTTCTTAGGAGTAAAAAAGTGCCATTGACTTTCATTGTTTCCTTAGCTGGTGATTCAGCAACAGTGACATTCTCAGGCTTTTTTCTCATGAATGACATTTTTTACTACCATGAGAATGTTTTCCAGCTATTATTGAATCAAGGCCTTAGGGTTATAAAATGTAATGTAATCTTCAGGGCACACCATAATTCACCACCTGTCTCATTCTGCGGAGCAGAGGCCCCCTTTAAAACATTACATCTTCCTAGTAGTAAAAAACCCATGTAACTCATTGTGATGGTAGGACCATGCGGACTGCTAATTAGTGATGGCAGGAGGGACTTGGCCGGGGCCGGGGAGGTACAGTCCCTAGTTGTTGGCCTAATTCACCTCACTCCAGGAAACTAATGGTAAACATCATTTGCAGTTAAAGCGGACCTTCAGCAACATTTAATGAAAAAAAAACTATTCCCCAACATAAAAAAATTAATATATTTAACGTTTTTAATCACTCACTTTTTATTCTTTCCCCCACTGCCCTGCAACTCTGTTCAGCACTCTAGGATATGGGTGCCGCAATCTTGGCTCAGAAGCATCGCATACCGAGGAGAGGGTTCAAAAGTGCAGGGGGCAGGGTTATAGCCAGAGCTGGGGTCTCTAACCAATCCTAGAATGCACAGCGGACAGTCAGAAGACACTTCCTGTTTGCAGGCAGCCTGAGACTCCATGGCCCGCCATCTTGGATGTTTAAAGTCTCAGAAAATGCAGTAGATTCAGGTAGGATGCTTTTTAATGTGGGCAATCTGTATGTACAGGGTGGGGGAAACATAGAAGATAGGCTCTTATTCAGGGTGAAGGTCCGGATTTAAGCAGGGGGCAGTGAGACAAAGGCCACTTGCTGCAAGTTGTCTGAGTAGTGAGTTAGCATAATTAGAGCCCTGAGTGTAGTTGTGTCTGAAGAGGTAGTTGGCCCAGTGGCCTAACGCCCTGCATTATACTTGCATGTGTACCTACCTATAACTAAGGAACACATCCAAAATGGCTGCCGGATACCCCCTGTGCATACACCCCCCCCCCCCATAAACACCCATTTTACTTCAACTCACCATGATCCTTCCCATGAAATCCAGCCCCTGGTTAAGAGAAATTGTGGTGGAAGTAAGTGAAACAGGCGTTTAATGGTGGGGGGAATATGCGCTAAGGGTCTCCAGCAATCTTGATCCCTCCACATCTATAACAATAGCGCCCAACACCCATTCACTTAAATAAATAAGGTGTTGGACTGCTTAAAGCACCAGGCTGGTATTCCTGTCATCCAGAATGCTCTGCATATGGTCTAGCATGTACCTCAGCAGATAATACTTGGGGGGGGGGGGGGTGGCAGGGTCTTTGAGAGGTGAGGAACTAGCTAGAACAATTTCTTTTGATTTCTAGGGACTGAGTAAGAGCTGGTAAGAAACGTGGAGGACGATTCATTACTAACGGCAGGTATTGGCAGATGAGCGTCTATATAGCGGCGCTTAGAGCGACCACTTCTAGACGCTGTGATCGGCTATTGGGCGCTGTAACAGAGCGCCTCAGCCGCTGTAGTAACCTGGCCGGCATTGATGAATGTGATGTGTGTTGGGCACTGTATCAGCAGTACAGCGCAGAGAGTGAGAGGTAGCGGCAGCTCAGTGCGACCGACTCTCAGAGACTCACACATTACTTATCAAAAACTATACACACACACAGCGTCGGCGCTCTAAATCTGGTCGTTATAGCATAGAGCGCCAGACGCTGTGTGATTAAAGTCTGTTTTTGAACACATATACGCCAGTAACAAAGCGAAAACACATTGAATGACATTGTTGTAACCTTGTGACATGAACACATTAATGCCAGACCTGTAATGGCAATTCTGCATAAATACCGTATTTTTCGCTCTATAAAACACACCTGCCTATAAGACGCACCCTGGATTTGAAAGAGAAAAATTAGAAAAAAAATATTCTGAAACAAATAGTGTGCTAGAATACCCCCTACCAACCACCCCATTATAGACAGTGTGCAGAATTCCCCCCGATAACACCATTACAGACCCCACATTATAGGCAGTAAGCAGTATTCTACATTAAAGGCAGGCAGCGTGCGGGCATCCCCAATACAGGCAGCGTGCGGGCATCCCCAATACAGGCAGCGTGCGGGCATCCCCAATACAGGCAGCGTGCGGGCATCCCCAATACAGGCAGCGTGCGGGCATCCCCAAGGGGGGCATTGTGCGTTGGCAGGAGTCACAGGCCACGCCCACCCGGGGTCCGGAATCGGCTCACTGTCCACATGCGGCTAACTGCCGCTCCCCACCGCCCCTGTAAGAGTGTAAGAGGCGGTGGGAAGTGGCGGTGGGGAGCGGAAGTCAGCCGTATGTTCACAGTGAGCCGATTCCGGATGCCCCGGGGGCACAGAACAATCCCCGGGAAAGTCAAAATCCTGGGTTTTGTTCTGCTTTAAAATATATTGATATATGTTTCACAGGGATCCACTTGTACTCTGCATTTAAATTATTGGGTTTGAGGGTGGTTGTGGTGCCACTCTGCTTATTAACAGGGTTCGTGTTATGGCACAAGTTACTATGGTGGGAGAAAATTTCTCCTCACCTAGAAACTGCCCAGCAGAAGGACTTACCTAGAATAGGAACGATCCTTCAAAGTAATTATCTGAGCAAATGAATGAATGAATGAATGCGCTCCTTCTGCCGCCACTTCCTGTATCAGAGCTGAAGTATATCACGTCTCCCATATTAGATGTAACCAAGTACCAGGCACACACACTGGAAATAAAAGATCCCACAATGCCTGCTGTCCTGGCATCACCTGACCCTGGGGTCGGTTCAGAGAGGAGAGAAAACTGTCATAGGCTGGCAGCCAATGGCTAGAAATGGTTCTGCAGGTGGGAACCTCTGCCTGGCATCAGACTTGATGCTAGTTTATGCACAGGGAGTTCCCATGAACTCGGTGGCTGTTGGCAAACATATAGGGCATTAGGCTGGTAATGAGAAAGTGTTGGGGGGGGCACCATCCTGTAGTCTCGCACAGGGTGCCTTCCATCCTAAGGCCGGCCCTGTACCCACTTGGCAAACCAGCCTGGAGGTTTAGTTTTGTCTGATTTTGTGCGTCATCTGAAAGTGGACCAATCACCAGGATTTTGACTATCCTGGTGATTGGTACATGCCCCAGGGGCATCCCCTAATTGGGAGGCCCCACTGTGAGAAATTCCCCAGTTGCCCACTTCCCTCACCTTTCTGCTGTTCCCATGGAGCATGCGCAGGCGCTCGTCCATTCAGCACTTTATGCCGTGCATACTAATGCAGGGCCTAAAGCCGTTGTTTCGGAAGGCGCACCAGCATAACAAGTGGCATAACACCCTGGCTCCCCTGTGGAGTGCACACCCCCGTGCCCCCGGCCTACACGAATGGCTGGACGCAGAAGTGCACACAGCTGCAGGAATGCCGGGAATATGGCTGTGTCGAGGGACCGGGGGAAAGTAAGGGGACTTGTGGACGATCGGGGGGGCGGGGGGGGGGGTCACAGTGGGGAATACTGAATCTCCATGCACCAGGAGCATCTAGTCAGCTGGCCCTGGAGTCTTTTAGACTCCCAGGCCAGAATATGGGCGATTTGTCCACTTTAATGTCCACAGAGCCAGGCATCCCAAATTGGTATGCCCTGGGGATGCTGGGATGAGTATATCTCCAGCCATTTTTGACTGAAGGTTTGCTTTAAGTTACATAGCAAAGTATAAACTGGAAGAGGAGATCTTTCCTTGGGATGCTTAATTGACTGAAAGCTCCCCAAAGCTTTAATATCATGTAAATGGTTTGTTCAAACATGCCCTGACTCTGAATATTCTGATGAGTGTTCTTCAAATAAACCAAATTGTAGGGTGACATAGCTCACTGGAGGGGGCACTTGTATATGCTCACGTGGGTGATCTAATATTACAGTGGGATTTTCACCATCCTGGGTTTTGGTCCATCCCCCTGGGGCACCCCATTTGGGATGCCCCACTGTGTCAAACCCTGTGATTCGCCAGGCTTCCTAACCTGTCCAACAAGCCTATGGTGCAGGTGCGTCTCTCCTCCAATCAGCTTCTCCAGCTGTGCATGTTAATGTGAGGCTGGAGAAGCAGAATTCAAGCAGAAGGATTCCAAGCCGGAATAGGATGTGAGTGATGCCGCCGTGGGCTCGCTGGACAGGTAACAAAACCAGGCAAACGGCTGGGCTTTACAGACCAGGGCATCCCCGTGACAGGGAAGAGAGAACCAGTCGGTCCTGGAGTCTCAGACTGCAAGGCTGGTTTTGGTCCACTTTAAATTGATAAAGCCAGAAGCCCTGCATGGTATGCGGATAACACAATGTGCAAATAATTGTTTTAAATCACCTCCTGAAGTTATGATGCCATCATTTTGTCTTGTTATACAATAAATAGCTTCCTATTACTGAGGATGTAAACAGGAAATTAACCAAAACGAAATTAAACATTTGATCAGAAAGTGATCTGAATGATCCGTCCTGATCAGACGACAGCAGTGCTACATTCATGACACATCTTGGAAGAGTTAGGAGCATCTTACCATTCTTAATCACCTTCCTCTTCAGAGCTTTATCAAACACCACCGGTCCAGGTGGTCTCCTGGTGTCCACAGCGAAGGGGTTACGTCCTCGCCCACCAAGCCAGGACTTCAAGACAATAAGGAGAATAATGGAAACCCCAGCGATCACATACAGCAACATGTCTGCTCAGTGTATGTGTGTCAGTGTGTGATGGCTGGAGCTGTGAGGCTGATCTTTGTACACACACAGGAGGAACTGACAGGCCCTGCTCCACCTCCTCCATTAACCCTGCCAGTGCCTAACAGTTGGACGCTGCTCCATTCATTGCTTGTGTAACGCTGTAATGAGCACGTGCTGAGACTGTGACATAGCAGTTTTATGCCCCTCAAGCACTGTCCACAACCAGAGGTTACACAACAAAACAGCACCGGACACTCCACCAATCAAATTCACATTCATATAACCTAAAAGGATAATGTTTTCAGAAATGAATAAGCACAGAAGCTGGTATTACAGGACACACAAACCCCTAGGCCTCATCTTCCCATTGCCTTTTGTTTCATTGAAATGCAGCATAAAACTATCACCAGTAGAAATTCATTCATTTTATATAACAGCAGGGACTGATGCTTCTAATCTACAGCATGTACTCACAGTGACTGGGTCATGGTGCGAATATTAAATCGGACTCTATCATAATTTATTTAACTCAATGGGATACAACAAGATGCAGCAGAAATAAATAGCGCTAAATGTTTCTATAAATTATGCCAAAAGAACATAAATCTAATTATTATGGTGAAGGAGCCTCAATGATGGGGTCCACGGTGCAGTTGCTACCTCTGCACCTCCTATACCCTCCCACCCCGTGTACTCCGTTAAGTATTGAGGAATATGTCAGTGTTATATAAATACAGATAATGCACTATTTTCTGTATGTTCTTTTTCCATTCATGAACGGAATTTACCATGCCCGGGAGGAATAGTTAAGGTGTATATAAAATCCATCAAGCATCTGGAATCTTCCAAGAGGCATTAATTGATCTAAGGCTGTTTATCTTTACCCATTTGGTAAGCGCATATGTGTGGAGGTGACGGGCACGTGTGACACTACCAGCTCCTATGAAGTGCATGCACCGTGGGATATTTTTTCATTTTGCTTTTTAAAACTGTTTCCTGAGGTCACCTAATTGAGGACCCTTGTTGCTCCGTGTTTTCATGTACATTTAGCTTTGGAACTTTTTTGAATGAAAAGTTTTTTGACACGTTGTAGCAGATGTATTAAGAACTGTCCTTATTTCATCAATCATAAGAAAGCTTAACCTAAGTCCAGAGCGCGGTGTTAATATCCACATATTTTTACTGTTATATAAATACAGATAATGTGTAAAGTGCTGAGGAATATGTCAGTGTTATATAAATACAGATAATGTGTAAAGTGCTGAGGAATATGTCAGTGTTATATAAATACAGATAACGAGTAAAGTGCTGAGGAATATGTCAGTGTTATATAAATACAGATAACGTGTAAAGTGCTGAGGAATATGTCAGTGTTATATAAATACAGATAACGAGTAAAGTGCTGAGGAATATGTCAGTGTTATATAAATAAAGATAATGTGTAAAGTGCTGAGGAATATGTCAGTGTTATATAAATACAGATAACATGTAAAGTGCTGAGGAATATGTCAGTGTTATATAAATACAGATAATGTGTAAAGTGCTGAGGAATATGTCAGTGTTATATAAATAAAGATAATGTGTAAAGTGCTGAGGAATATGTCAGTGTTATATAAAAAAGATAACGTGTAAAGTGCTGAGGAATATGTCAGTGTTATATAAAAAAGATAACGTGTAAAGTGCTGAGGAATATGTCAGTGTTATATAAATACAGATAACATGTAAAGTGCTGAGGAATATGTCAGTGTTATATAAATACAGATAACATGTAAAGTGCTGAGGAATATGTCAGTGTTATATAAATACAGATAACGTGTAAAGTGCTGAGGAATATGTCAGTGTTATATAAATACAGATAACGTGTAAAGTGCTGAGGAATATGTCAGTGTTATATAAATACAGATAATGTGCAAAGTGCTGAGGAATATGTCAGTGTTATATAAATACAGATAATGTGTAAAGTGCTGAGGAATATGTCAGTGTTACATAAATACAGATAACGTGTAAAGTGCTGAGGAATATGTCAGTGTTATATAAATACAGATAATGTGTAAAGTGCTGAGGAATATGTCAGTGTTATATAAATACAGATAACATGTAAAGTGCTGAGGAATATGTCAGTGTTATATAAATACAGATAATGTGTAAAGTGCTGAGGAATATGTCAGTGTTATATAAATACAGATAATGTGTAAAGTGCTGAGGAATATGTTAGTGTTATATAAATACAGATAACATGTAAAGTGCTGAGGAATATGTCAGTGTTATATAAATACAGATAATGTGTAAAGTGCTGAGGAATATGTCAGTGTTATATAAATAAAGATAATGTGTAAAGTGCTGAGGAATATGTCAGTGTTATATAAAAAAGATAACGTGTAAAGTGCTGAGGAATATGTCAGTGTTATATAAAAAAGATAACGTGTAAAGTGCTGAGGAATATGTCAGTGTTATATAAATACAGATAACGTGTAAAGTGCTGAGGAATATGTCAGTGTTATATAAATACAGATAACATGTAAAGTGCTGAGGAATATGTCAGTGTTATATAAATACAGATAATGTGTAAAGTGCTGAGGAATATGTCAGTGTTATATAAATACAGATAATGTGTAAAGTGCTGAGGAATATGTCAGTGTTATATAAATACAGATAATGAGTAAAGTGCTGAGGAATATGTCAGTGTTATATAAATACAGATAACGTGTAAAGTGCTGAGGAATATGTCAGTGTTATATAAATACAGATAATGAGTAAAGTGCTGAGGAATATGTCAGTGTTATATAAATACAGATAACGTGTAAAGTGCTGAGGAATATGTCAGTGTTATATAAATACAGATAACGAGTAAAGTGCTGAGGAATATGTCAGTGTTATACAAATACAGATAACGTGTAAAGTGCTGAGGAATATGTCAGTGTTATATAAATACAAATAATGTGTAAAGTGCTGAGGAATATGTCAGTGTTATATAAATATAGATAACGTGTAAAGTGCTGAGGAATATGTCAGTGTTATATAAATACAGATAACGTGTAAAGTGCTGAGGAATATGTCTGTGTTATATAAATACAGATAATGTGTAAAGTGCTGAGGAATATGTCAGTGTTATATAAATAGAGATAATGTTTAAAGTGCTGAGGAATATGTCAGTGTTATATAAATACAGATAACGTGTAAAGTGCTGAGGAATATGTCAGTGTTATATAAATACAGATAACGAGTAAAGTGCTGAGGAATATGTCAGTGTTATATAAATAAAGATAATGTGTAAAGTGCTGAGGAATATGTCAGTGTTATATAAATACAGATAACGAGTAAAGTGCTGAGGAATATGTCAGTGTTATATAAATACAGATAACGTGTAAAGTGCTGAGGAATATGTCAGTGTTATATAAATACAGATAACGAGTAAAGTGCTGAGGAATATGTCAGTGTTATATAAATACAGATAACGTGTAAAGTGCTGAGGAATATGTCAGTGTTATATAAATACAGATAACGTGTAAAGTGCTGAGGAATATGTCAGTGTTATATAAATACAGATAATGTGTAAAGTGCTGAGGAATATGTCAGTGTTATATAAATACAGATAATGTGTAAAGTGCTGAGGAATATGTCAGTGTTATATAAATACAGATAATGTGTAAAGTGCTGAGGAATATGTCAGTGTTATATAAATACAGATAATGTGTAAAGTGCTGAGGAATATGTCAGTGTTATATAAATACAGATAACGTGTAAAGTGCTGAGGAATATGTCAGTGTTATATAAATACAGATAACGTGTAAAGTGCTGAGGAATATGTCAGTGTTATATAAATACAGATAACATGTAAAGTGCTGAGGAATATGTCAGTGTTATATAAATACAGATAACGTGTAAAGTGCTGAGGAATATGTCAGTGTTATATAAATACAGATAACGTGTAAAGTGCTGAGGAATATGTCAGTGTTATATAAATACAGATAACGTGTAAAGTGCTGAGGAATATGTCAGTGTTATATAAATACAGATAATGTGTAAAGTGCTGAGGAATATGTCAGTGTTATATAAATACAGATAATGTGTAAAGTGCTGAGGAATATGTCAGTGTTACATAAATACAGATAACGTGTAAAGTGCTGAGGAATATGTCAGTGTTATATAAATACAGATAATGTGTAAAGTGCTGAGGAATATGTCAGTGTTATATAAATACAGATAACATGTAAAGTGCTGAGGAATATGTCAGTGTTATATAAATACAGATAATGTGTAAAGTGCTGAGGAATATGTCAGTGTTATATAAATACAGATAATGTGTAAAGTGCTGAGGAATATGTCAGTGTTATATAAATACAGATAACATGTAAAGTGCTGAGGAATATGTCAGTGTTATATAAATACAGATAATGTGTAAAGTGCTGAGGAATATGTCAGTGTTATATAAATAAAGATAATGTGTAAAGTGCTGAGGAATATGTCAGTGTTAAATAAAAAAGATAACGTGTAAAGTGCTGAGGAATATGTCAGTGTTATATAAAAAAGATAACGTGTAAAGTGCTGAGGAATATGTCAGTGTTATATAAATACAGATAACGTGTAAAGTGCTGAGAAATATGTCAGTGTTATATAAATACAGATAACATGTAAAGTGCTGAGGAATATGTCAGTGTTATATAAATACAGATAATGTGTAAAGTGCTGAGGAATATGTCAGTGTTATATAAATACAGATAATGTGTAAAGTGCTGAGGAATATGTCAGTGTTATATAAATACAGATAATGAGTAAAGTGCTGAGGAATATGTCAGTGTTATATAAATACAGATAACGTGTAAAGTGCTGAGGAATATGTCAGTGTTATATAAATACAGATAATGAGTAAAGTGCTGAGGAATATGTCAGTGTTATATAAATACAGATAACGTGTAAAGTGCTGAGGAATATGTCAGTGTTATATAAATACAGATAACGAGTAAAGTGCTGAGGAATATGTCAGTGTTATACAAATACAGATAACGTGTAAAGTGCTGAGGAATATGTCAGTGTTATATAAATACAAATAATGTGTAAAGTGCTGAGGAATATGTCAGTGTTATATAAATATAGATAACGTGTAAAGTGCTGAGGAATATGTCAGTGTTATATAAATACAGATAACGTGTAAAGTGCTGAGGAATATGTCAGTGTTATATAAATACAAATAATGTGTAAAGTGCTGAGGAATATGTCAGTGTTATATAAATACAGATAACGTGTAAAGTGCTGAGGAATATGTCAGTGTTATATAAATACAGATAACGAGTAAAGTGCTGAGGAATATGTCAGTGTTATATAAATAAAGATAATGTGTAAAGTGCTGAGGAATATGTCAGTGTTATATAAATACAGATAACGAGTAAAGTGCTGAGGAATATGTCAGTGTTATATAAATACAGATAACGTGTAAAGTGCTGAGGAATATGTCAGTGTTATATAAATACAGATAACGAGTAAAGTGCTGAGGAATATGTCAGTGTTATATAAATACAGATAACGTGTAAAGTGCTGAGGAATATGTCAGTGTTATATAAATACAGATAACGTGTAAAGTGCTGAGGAATATGTCAGTGTTATATAAATACAGATAACGTGTAAAGTGCTGAGGAATATGTCAGTGTTATATAAATACAGATAATGTGTAAAGTGCTGAGGAATATGTCAGTGTTATATAAATACAGATAATGTGTAAAGTGCTGAGGAATATGTCAGTGTTATATAAATACAGATAATGTGTAAAGTGCTGAGGAATATGTCAGTGTTATATAAATACAGATAACGTGTAAAGTGCTGAGGAATATGTCAGTGTTATATAAATACAGATAACGTGTAAAGTGCTGAGGAATATGTCAGTGTTATATAAATACAGATAATGTGTAAAGTGCTGAGGAATATGTCAGTGTTATATAAATACAGATAATGTGTAAAGTGCTGAGGAATATGTCAGTGTTATATAAATAGAGATAATGTGTAAAGTGCTGAGGAATATGTCAGTGTTATATAAATACAGATAACGTGTAAAGTGCTGAGGAATATGTCAGTGTTATATAAATACAGATAATGTGTAAAGTGCTGAGGAATATGTCAGTGTTATATAAATACAGATAACGTGTAAAGTGCTGAGGAATATGTCAGTGTTATATAAATACAGATAATGTGTAAAGTGCTGAGGAATATGTCAGTGTTATATAAATACAGATAATGTGTAAAGTGCTGAGGAATATGTCAGTGTTATATAAATAGAGATAATGTTTAAAGTGCTGAGGAATATGTCAGTGTTATATAAATACAGATAACGTGCAAAGTGCTGAGGAATATGTCAGTGTTATATAAATACAGATAATGTGTAAAGTGCTGAGGAATATGTCAGTGTTATATAAATACAGATAACGTGTAAAGTGCTGAGGAATATGTCAGTGTTATATAAATACAGATAATGTGTAAAGTGCTGAGGAATATGTCAGTGTTATATAAATACAGATAACGTGTAAAGTGCTGAGGAATATGTCAGTGTTATATAAATACAGATAACGTGTAAAGTGCTGAGGAATATGTCAGTGTT
Organism: Gastrophryne carolinensis; assembly: GCA_027917425.1. Taxonomy (NCBI): domain Eukaryota; kingdom Metazoa; phylum Chordata; class Amphibia; order Anura; family Microhylidae; genus Gastrophryne; species Gastrophryne carolinensis. Next base: position 378,856,508 of record CM051238.1, read on the forward strand.
ATATAAATACAGATAACGTGTAAAGTGCTGAGGAATATGTCAGTGTTATATAAATACAGATAACGTGTAAAGTGCTGAGGAATATGTCAGTGTTATATAAATACAGATAACGTGTAAAGTGCTGAGGAATATGTCAGTGTTACATAAATACAATTAATTGCTGGGGTTAGGCCTAATCCCCAATTTGTAAGGATCTAGCATTCCCACCACACCTCAAGAGCACATTTGTTTAGAAATTCATAGTCATGTTTATTTCATACTTTTAAAAACAATATATTTCATGTTCTGACATTGCATATGGTCTATAATAAATATGATTGCACACTTGATACAACAGCAGGTTTGTATATATATGAGAAATTACATATTCTGTATGACTTTGTTGATTAAAAATTCATAATTCATATTTTTTCTGCGTTTTGTATTCATTTAGCTTACTGGTATGAGGGGCAAATACAACCTGGGCAGACATGTTTCGCCATTGCGGCTTCCTCAGTGCCCTATTGTAATCATCAAATAACAGAACAACATCCTACAGGAATGTTCACTTCAATTAATTAAATTGCTTATCGTACACCATACTCATCAACTAGAGATAATTAATAATCAAATAAAGATTACAATAGATGAACTTGAAGGAGTGCAAAAGAATGACTATTTTTAACAAAGAGATCTAGGCATACAAGAGTCAATTGAGAAACTGAATAAAGATATCATTCAGACAAAGGAAAGGAAACTGTTTAGGGACAAAACAGCCTACAAGAATAAAGAAGCCTATAGATGGCCAATTGAACAACAAGGGATAAGAGGCAGAAGGGAGTATCCTGACCGTTATTTGAGTTCATCAGATACGTCCTCCTCAAGGGAAAGGGGTCCTAAATATCAAAGAGGGACCTGGGGCAAAAAAACCCCACCCAGGAGAGCACAAATACAGGGCGATGGATCAAGGGGTCCCCCAAGAAGAGAGATCTCCCTCCAAGAAAAGGAGGAACAGCAGAAACAATTTCAAAAGCGCAAGATAGATCAAAGGACCCCCTCCCCTATAGGAGGGACCGAAAGTGGCGAAAGATCCAAACGGGATTTTTTAGAAGGAGGCGCAACATGCGCCGAAACATACGTAGGAATCAGGCACGACGCAGGAGAGTCAGTGACCTCGGCCATTCCTGCCTCTCCCTATCTACCTGTATCCCAACCAGTGAGACAATCCAAAATGTTTCCTTACCGCTAGGGAAAAGCACCCAAGCTAGTGAAGCTTTAGAAAAATTAGGAGATCCCAAAATAGACATCATCAATTTCACTGACCATATTTTTACAAACGAACAAGAGGAACTACTTTATCTAGGTCTCAACTTCTGCCCGTCAAAGCGGATAGATCCCTTTAATGTGGCAAAAGATATCCATCTCTTCGCTAGAAAAATTCTATGTCGCTATCAGTTTATGGACAAAGAAGGTCCTATTGAAAAGGATTCAAGGGTTTCCACACCCTCGGAAGCACAATTGAATAAAGACATGATTGACTTGGCACTAGACGTGGCAGGCCACTGTCCAATAGATAAGCCCCTAAAAGAATTCAAAAAATCTTCCACGTTTTACCCAGCACTAGGATTAAACCATAATGTTGCCACTTTCGTCAATCTTATGATGGCAGGTCTAGAAAAACTCTCAAAACAAGATACAAAACAACCCAATATTAGACAGGAACTTCAAATGGCTATTCAAGACTTAGAATCGAATAACAATTTAGTTATTAAGCCAGCAGATAAAGGGGGGAACATAGTGATACTATCTAAGGACCAATATGTTGCCATGTGCCTACAGATCCTAAACAATACTCAATGGTATAGGAGGGCCCCCACATCCAGACTTGCCAGGGATGCCGAGGAGTACCACGCCATGATCCGACAGGCTCATGACCAGGGTGTTGTTAGCGCGCAGGTCGCAGGATTTCTGGAGTCCCCCAACCCAATAATACCAACTTTCTATGCCCTCCCGAAGGTGCACAAGTCAATGGTGTCACCTCCGGGCCGACCCATTGTTTCGGGTGTGGGGGCACTGACAGAGAACGCTAGTAAGTACATTGACCAACATCTCCAACCCCTGGTCATGAGCTTGCCTTCATATGTCAAGGACACGGGGCATATCCTCCGTGTCCTTGGCGGGATGTGGGTGGACCCTGATGTTTTCCTGGTCACTCTGGATGTGGAGGCCCTATACTCCAGCATCCCCCATACAAAGGGGTTAAAAGCAGTAGAAATGTTCCTTAATGAACTAGATATATCCGAGCCTAACCACAACTTGTTCCTCCTTCGGCTCATTAACTTCGTCCTCACCCACAACCTTTTCCTCTTCAATGGTCGACTCTACCACCAGGTGCAGGGAACAGCGATGGGGACAACTTGTGCCCCTTCGTTTGCAAACCTGTACCTGGCTTGGTGGGAGAGGAGTTTGTGGGCTGAGGACGAGATGGCCAAGTACCTGTGCCATGTGTCAGCTTGGCACAGGTACATAGATGACATCTTGGTCATCTGGGAGGGGCCGAGGGAGGAACTAGAGGGTTTTGTTCGGATTCTAAATGACAATGATCTAAACTTAAAATTCACAAGTCACATGGATAAGTCTAAAGTTACATTCTTAGACTTAGAAATACAAAAGGACCACGAGGGCAGAATAGGCACTTGTTTATATAGAAAAGAGACAATGGCAAATACCATGCTCAGGGCAACTAGTTCGCATCCTGCCCACTTACTGCGTAGTATCCCACACGGGGAATTCATACGCGCACGTCGCAATTGTTCCACTATGGAAGCTTTCAAAATTGAGGCGGATAGAGTATGGAAACGACTACAAGCTAGGGGATACAGTCGACATGTCCTTAAAGCTGCCTACAAGAAAGCCAAACGTATAGACAGACAAAAACTTCTATACAAACCTAAAATAAGGAAGAGTGAGATGGGGCCTGCTCTAATTTTAACATATACAGAGTCACACGCATCGATAAGGAACATGCTACAGTCCAATTGGCATATTCTTTTGAATTATCCATATTTAAAAACCTTTTTACCACAGCACCCCAAGTTAATATTCAGACGCCCAAACAATTTGAAGGACAGATTAGTCCATAGTCATTTTTCTGTTCAGCAAAAGGTTAAGTGCTGTAAAGACTGGGGTAACTGTAGCATGTGTAAGTATATACTCCCTGGGGCACAGATCACACATACTCAAAAGAACAAATATAGGATCAGACATTTCATAAACTGTAATACGCCTCACATTATTTACTATCTAACATGTGGATGTGGGCGATTCTATGTGGGGAAAACAAATCGACCACTTAAAAAGCGAATTTATGAACATCAATACAGTATACGGACGGGAAACATTAAGACACCCATTGGTCGTCACTTCCAGAAATATCATGGAAGTGATCCATCAACCCTGAAGGTACAGGGCTTAGATAGGATACACCCGCCAGCCAGAGGAGGTGATGTAGATAAAATCACCTTAAGACTTGAAACGAGGTGGATTTTTCGACTAAAAGCATACCAATTTCCAGGGCTAAATGAAACAATCAGTTTTGCTTCATACTTGTGATTGTGAGAAAATATATCTTAGGCCTGGTTTGCCCCGCTTTCTCCTTTAAATAGGAAGCAGATTTAAATAGGATGATCTTATGAGATGATACTCACTATTGTGAATTTGACACTGGGGAACCCCCTTTCTTTTTCTCAAGGACATTACCATACAAGTTATTGACACGATCTATTTGTTGTGATGACTATGCATAGCGTTGCTGTCTGATCGATTGATTTAATGTAGGATGATATCAAAAGTTAACCTAATAAATAGAAGGCATTTAGAAGGCACTGATACCCCCCAAACAAAAAACTTGCTTTCCATTTCTCTTTTTCTTCTAATGTAGAAGCCATACAAAACATTATATCTCGAATTGACTTGTATCATGCATCATAAGGACTTATGCCCATGCTTAAAATGGAAACCATGGATGACATACACAATCTTCATTATATGCTGATCCCTAGAGATATTCACTGTATGTGCATCCCTATAGCGTATTAGATAACTAGACAGACACACTTACTTACTCTATTTACTTCCAGCACATTTCAGTATACACTTAGAGATATTGTTCCTTGGAGCGAAGGGTTAATGCTGAGTTTTCCCCGCTTTTCTTCCCGATCCTAAAGCCTGTATAGAAAAGTACTTGTTTTCTCCTTCTTAACATCAGTAAAAAATCTTTTTTCACTGACAGTTTCCCTATACAGAATCTGCGCTGCATTATACATACACAATACAAGATTTAATTAATGTAGTTACTCCATGGAAAGATGGCGCCAGTACCTCAGACAGATTAATATATCTAGATGGGCCAGCCTTCAACAACATGGCGCCAGCAGCGCAGGCAGTATAATACATACTGTAAATATGGGAGTTACTCTACGGAAAGATGGCGCCAGTAGCTCAGACAGGCCAACACATTTAGATGGGCCAGCCTTCAACAACATGGCGCCAGCAGCGCAGACAGGTTAACACATAGTTATGGGAGGTCGGCGCGCGTAACGTCATTTCCGGTTTTTGTTACCGGAAAGGCAATATCAGTGCCCACTATGATGGGACACTGACATACGCGCGCCGGATGCTGGAGGGGCAACACACGCGCCGGGATCGCCCTTACCTGACGACGAGCGGTCTCATTACATAGAGGGAGCTGCGCATAAAGCACCACATAGACTCGGGACATCACTCATATACAGGAGGTTAGACCTGATGAGAGCGCATTGTTACCCAGTACTCCAGCATCAAAGCGGGGATGCAGCATCTCAGCTCTTAAGGTAAAATCTCATATGGGCATAATCATCGCTAAGTACCAATGCACATAAATGCATTCACTGTCTAAAATGAAGATGATATATATATATTTTATACCCCCATAGGTTCTGAATCACAGGACCGGTTTACTTTTTCCCGTCATTCTGAAAACTTTGAACGTGAAGGCAATAGCCTGCAGTGCACAATCTTCTATAAAGACACATAACCTTGAATACAGTGGGAGGTACATAAATAACATTATATTAATTACCTATTTTTAACAATGCAATGCATTACTTATAAAAGTGCCCAATCACATAGAAAATAATGTAACAAACAGTCTGGTTCTTTTTCATTAAAGGGGTATTCAGCCATACATAACAAGATCAACTAACCATTCAACCTGTTTTCTATACCTCTACACAACAGGTGGGTGGTAGAGCTAATCTGAATAAGAGATCCCTTATATATATATTGTTCAACCCACTATCTGTTCATTATTTAGATATGAATATCATACATAGAAATACAGTAGATTACCATTAAATCATTGAAACAGCATCAACGTCAAGCATACTTATAAAATGATATGTAAGGCCACAAAAGCTAATACAACATAATGGAAATTGATGTATTGAAAAAAACATGTTGTATATATTGCTGAAGATGTTTATTTATTTATTTATGTATTTGGACCTACATGACACTTGTTAATTCTGTTATCTGATGATTACAATAGGGCACTGAGGAAGCCGCAATGGCGAAACATGTCTGCCCAGGTTGTATTTGGCCCTCATACCAGTAAGCTTAATGAATACAAAACGCAGAAAAAATATGAATTATGAATTTTTAATCAACAAAGTCATACAGAATATGTAATTTCTCATATATATACAAACCTGCTGTTGTATCAAGTGTGCAATCATATATATTATAGACCATATGCAATGTCAGAACATGAAATATATTGTTTTTAAAAGTATGAAATAAACATGACTATGAATTTCTAAACAAATGTGCTCTTGAGGTGTGGTGGGAATGCTAGATCCTTACAAATTGGGGATTAGGCCTAACCCCAGCAATTAATTTTGCAGCAATTTAATCTTTATAGGACCTGCAACTCCAAACCCCCTCTTTTGAAAGAGACATATTCAAAAAACCTTTTTCTTTGGAGGGTCGCCAGCTCACCTGGACATACCAAAACAGTTGGGTTCTGTCCTGGTATAGCCTTGATTCAAAGACACATTCGTCCGGACTTCCGTAGCTGTCTGTGAAAGTTTGGGTGGGTGTTTGTAATTTTTTGCCTTTTTTTCGTACATTTTTTATTCGTACGAACGTTCGGGAAGATGTGTATATGCTCTTTCGAAAAACGGAAGCAAATCGGAAGTTTCTCGTTCATCTGGGAGGATTTTTCCACCAAATCTGAAATGTTTCGTCCGTTCAGAAAGTTTACGTTATTGCAGTGGGCTTGCGATTAATTCAGAGAGCTGATTGCCGATGGGACAACACCCCATAAATCCGTTTCATTGCCGAACCACTCCCGGCCCCTTTTAGACGTCGGAACTAGAGCCATGGACGAGTCTACTGCCTTTGAGGAGCATGAGGATCTGCAACTCATGGGAATTGAGATCGTCCAGAGGTCAGAGACCAGACTGCATCGGCGGCGACGCATGGACATCAATAGCATGCATGACGTTGAGCTGTTCGAGCTGACCAGGCTTAATCGCGCTTCCCTCCATAAATTGTATAGTGAGTTGCGGCCATGGTTAGCCCGCACAAGGAAGGGGCAAGCAATTTCAGGTATGACCAAGATGCTTGGCTGCCTGCAATTTTTGGCGAACGGCTCGTTCCAGAGGCTGGGTGCCCTCTCCGTGGGGATCTCTCAGCCTACGCTGAGCCGTGCGCTATCCAAATTTTTGGAAGGCATGGCTACCCTAACTCGGAAATATATTTGTTTCCCTGAGGATATGGTAGCCAGAAATGCCATTAAGCTGGCATTTTATAATATCGCCGACATGCCCAACGTCATGGGTGCTATTGACTGCACACACGTTGCCCTCGTCCCACCGGCAGTCGACGAGTATATATACAGGCAAGTTGTGGCTTCCATTGTATCTAAATGTTTGGGTGTCCCTCCTTTGGCCAATAACTTTATTTGTATTTCTCCATCCTTGTTTAAAAACCATCATTGTGAATAGTCCCTCCTTTTAAGCAGAGCATTCTTTGGATTATTTACTCCATTTTTAGTCTCCCTTATTGTGAATAGTCCCTCCTTTTAAGCAGAGCATCCTTGGGCTTATTTACTCCATTTTTAGTCTCCCTTATTGTGAATAGTCCCTCCTTTTTAAGCAGAGCATTCTTTGGATTATTTACTCCATTTTTAGTCTACCTTATTGTGAATAGTCCCTCCTTTTAAGCAGAGCATCCTTGGGCTTATTTACTCCATTTTTAGTCACCCTTATTGTGAATAGTCCCTCCTTTTAAGCAGAGCATTCTTTGGATTATTAACTCCATTTTTAGTCTCCCTTATTGTGAATAGTCCCTCCTTTTAAGCAGAGCATTCTTTGGATTATTTACTCCATTTTTACTCTCCCTTATTGTGAATAGTCCCTCCTTTTCATTAGGCACTCTATGTTGCTAGTCACTCCTTTTACATATTCCCTCATTGCAATCAGTCCCTCCCTGATAATGCTTCCTCCTTGGCAAGAGTGTATGTGCAACAATGGCCCTTCTTTTCCCATTCTTTTCAAAGTTTTTGCCAAGTCAAACATTTTAAAGTGTACTTGAAAGAGAACAAGTCACTCAACCTTGTAAAGGCTCGAACATACATCTTCTTTTGTTGGCCACTTAAATGTAAGGTAGTTGTTTAGTGTTAGTTGTCTGGATGTTAACGTTTGATTTAGCCTGTTAGAAGTGAGCGTTGGATTCGTGGCCTCAATTTTTTTCTTTTTGTTTTATGTTTATTTTTTACACAGAAATCGGAAAATGGGCCACTCACTGAATGTGAAAGCAGTGGTGGCCCAGGACATGCGCTTTCTGAGCGTCCTGGCAGGCTACCCTGGCTCAGCCCATGATGCCTACATCCTGCGCCGTTCAGGATTATTCCGGCGGTTTGAGTCAGGAGAATTTGCGGGTGCATGGCTCCTTGGTAAGTTGAGTCCAATTACCTATTTAGAATTTATATGTGTGCCTTGGATTTTTGTGGGAGTCACCTTTCCTCCACGATGCCTTGGCCATCACCTTGGGAACATTACTTGATCCAAACTACATTGGCTGCCAAATTTTTAGTCCTGCATTGTTTTAACTCCAAAGTGTAATGAGAGCAAAAGTCAGAAATAGTCTTCCCAACACTTTTACATCAAAATCTGTTAGGGACTTTAGCAGAGGGTCTTTGCCATCTTTGCTTACATGCATTTCACTAACTGAGTAGAGGTGAGCGAGATAAAGTGCAGGGGCAGCCTTACACCTGTTTTGGAGTAAGCCAAAACAGAAAATGGGTCAGGTAAAGTTAACCCATAATACATTGTTCTGCAGCACAGACAAAAAACAATAGCTGCTAACAGTCTGCCTGATTACCCAGCATCCACAGTATTATTTACCTACTTTGGGCTCCCATCTCTCACATATGTTTAATTGTTGTTTTTACATCTGCAATATGTATGCTCATGTTTGTGTGACAATGTCACATACTTGATTAATCTGTTTTTTAAATGAATTTTGCGCTGCAATGTATGAATTAATGGTAATATTAGTTTCCCTTACATTGTTGTAGGCGATTTGGGGTATCCACTACTCCCATGGCTGATGACTCCGGTCCTCCGGCCACAGACTCCAGCCCAAGAGGCCTACATAGAAAGACCAGGGCAGTGGTGGAGAGGGCCTTTGGACTCCTGAAGACCCGTTTTCGGTGCTTGGACCACACTGGGGGCTCCCTTCAGTATGACCCTAAAAAGGTAATTGATATCATTATGGCATGTGCAGCGCTGCATAATTTTGCTATTATGCAAAGGGTCCCCCGATATGTTGATTGGCCACCCTCTCCACCCTCCGATGATCCAGACGACGCCTATGTGGGCCAGCCAAGTGCGTCTGGGCAAGCCGTGCGGGCAAATTTAATTGCCACACATTTTGGCTAATTTATGTTTCGATTTGTATGTGTTTATTTGGACTTGTTTTGTTATGTTTGTTTTTTTTTTATTTTGGTTTTGGTATGTATAATTTCATTAGGAATAAACCAATAATGAAGTTGTGCAAAAAAACAACAACGTTTGTGGACTTATTTGGAGACATTGGTTAGTGTTTGTTTTGGTGTCTACTTGAACTCATATTTCTCAATCAAAACACCACAGACATGAACTTGGTCAAACAAAAATGTTTACTAATTCGTAAAAGGTTTCTGGGATACAAACAGAATAGTAGGTGAGTGCCCCTCACATACTTTGGGGCCAGACATGTACATGCAATTATGTTCAAAACATGTTCAAAAACAGAAAATTGCACCCAAATAAGCCCTCTCCTGCTTGCCCACATTTTCCACAGACACAGGTTGAAAGCAAACATACCTATGCCACATCTACACCTGTAAGTCAGTGGGCCACCCAAACCAGAACACCCAGTCCCAATCCAAATACAGTACAATCACAGCCAGGGTCCAAGGTCTTAGTTTGGCAGCCCAGAATGTCACCCAATCATGCCGCCAAACATGAGGAGCCACCACAAATGTTATTGTGCCCAAGGCAGCCACGCAACAGCTTAAGTGGCCGCTTCAGTGAGTCTTGGGCTCTGGCATTGGCTAGTGGGCTACCTCAGGCCTTGAATGACCTATATGGGGGCAAATCCAAAACAACCTAGCAAGAGCAGCGCAAAATGGCAGATTTTTAGGCCTCACCAGACAAGTCAATCCAGTGGGGATGTCTCTCAAAGATGTGGAACAGATTCAGGCCAAACACACATTAATATTGGTGATGCCCATAGAACCCAGGTTGGGGCCATTGGGGGGGCCTAACCTGGGCCTGTGTGGCATTCAGAATCTGCAACTGTTCCAAAATGTTTCTTTGGTTACTGTGCATTTCGGCCATGCCTGACCTGATTTCTGATGTCAAGTTGGCCATGTGGCTGTTATGGGTCCACTGAAGGTAGTATTTAGGGACTCTAATTGGCCCCTAAGATGCTCTTGATTTTGTTGATTTTGGTGACGAAAAAGCCGCCTCTCATGGTGCCATGCTGACTCCATCATCTGCACGCCCCTCCCCTGGGAAACTGGGCGACGTTGCTGAGTACGCCGCCCAATTCCCCGGGTTGTGGGGCGTGCAGATGATGTTGCTCGAGGACCCCCAACAGCCACAGGTATGCTCGCCAAATCCTCAGCAGCAGATCTGAAACTGGGGACTGGAGGGTCAGTCTCTGCATGCTGCCCACGATGTGCAGGCAGCATGCAGCCAGCTTCCCTCTGCTGCTGAGGATTTGGCGGATAAACATTTTGGGACAGTTGCAGATTCTGGCCCAGGGGAAGATCTTCATAATCTCCAAGGAAGCTTCCATCCTCCTCCAGCTCCTGGATTTGCTCCATCAGTGTGTGGCTCTGTTGGGGACATGTGAAAAAAAAAAAGGTTCAGTGTGGGAAATACCTATGTAAATCAGACAATAAAAACATGGCAAGCCACATGCATACACAACAGCATCAAAAAACACTTACCGTAGATATCAGATCGTGGGTCCGATGCAGCGCGGAAGAAGACGGACGCGGTAACATGGCAGAGGAGTCCCCACTAGCTGAGGGATGATGCTGGGCTGCATTAGAAGAAAAAGAGCTATGAAAACACACAACTATGCATTGTTGATGTTTAAGAACACATATGCTAAGCAAAGAAACGTGGTCAAGCAGGAATGGCCACTCCCACAACGTGGCCACTTGGCCTTCACTAGGAATGCCATTACATTAGTGCATGGATTGTTAAACCAGACTAGACACATTGGTCACGTGTCTAAAAACAAACATGCAACTAATGGCTGCTGTGCCAAATAGCAGTTACAATATGATTCTGTGGGGAACATTGTATCTCTGAAAACATTTCTAGCAAACCATCTTAATCCGTTGGGCCCCCAACCCAGCTCTTAGCAAATTGACCAACAGCCAAAGATGTTAGTGTGGCGTGTGCTTGTCAATGAATACATAGCACGCATTCATTTTCTACACTCCTAAGTTTCATAGTTTTCAGAAATTTACTTAAACGTCATGTATGTGGGTGCCAATTTGCACATTACCAGTCCACACACATGACACACCCTGGTCAAAGTGAGCACTCCAATAAAAGCAACACCCTAGAGCCATGTGTTTAGCTAGCCCTTGCTGCCACACCCTAGAGCCATGTGTTTAGCTAGCCCTTGCTGCCACACCCAAGAGCCATGTGTTTAGCTAGCCCTTGCTGCCACACCCTAGAGCCATGTGTTTAGCTAGCCCTTGCTGCCTATGTGTAGGTTTACACACATTTTTGGGGTCATTCCCACATTACTAACCTGCTGGAATTTGCAGGTTGTCGGTGTCCTGCTGGCCCGAGTGTCCCTCTAAGGCCAAAGGATGGAGCAAGCCCAGAACCATCTCCTCAGCCTGTGTAAATTTCATTTTGGTGGGAAATCCTCCGCCAGTTTTTTCGCTGTAAAACATAGTAAGCATAATTAAGCGCACTGATGGATAGACAAGAATAATAAAAACCCACAAATAAGCTATGTACCTGTACAGCCGCCTTTGACTCTGTTTCTTCCGCACGGCATATTTCAGGTCCGATATCTTCCGCTGAACCTGTTCCACATCTTTGCGTTCCTCACCCGCTGCATTGACCTGGTGAGTTCTTCCAAAATCTCTGCTTTGCACTGTTTGCTCGTGGTTTTGGATTTGCTCCCATATAGGTCATCAAAATATAATGTGAGCCCACTAGCCAATGCCAGAGTTTGGGACTCACCAAAACGGCCACTCAAGTGTCCTCGGCGCAATGTGCGCCCTCTTTGGGGTGGTTGTGGCTCCTCAGTGCTTGGTGGCAAATGGGGTGACATTCTGGGCTGGGGGGATGGAGGAGACCTCAAGGACTGGAGGCTGGCTGTGGATCGTACTGGACTGGGTGTTCGGGGCTGGGTGGCCACTGAAGTAGCAGGTGTCGATGTGGCATAGGGGGAATGCATGACAACCTGTGCCGGAGGAGAATGTGGGCGAGCAAGAGAGGGTCTGGGCGAGCTGGAGCTGCTGCTTTGAGCCCTGTGGGTCTGTGGGGCCTTGGAGGTCGTTGGCTGGGGTGAGGCATATCTTCGCACACTCTTGGCCTTTGCTTTGGAGCCACGTGCGGGAGGGGGAGGGGGACGTTGGCCTTTGCAGCCTTTTCGGGCTTCTGTGCCTGCTGCGGCTTCTGGACCTGGTTCTGCCCCTGCTGCGGCTTCTGGACCTGGTTCTGCCCCTGCTGCGGCTTCTGGACCTGGTTCTGCCCCTGCTGCGCCTTGGGCCCCTGCTTCGGCTTCTGGACCTGGTTCGGCCCCTGCTGCGCCTTGGGCCCCTGCTGCGGCTTCTGGACCTGGTTCGGCCCCTGCTGCGGCTTCGGGCCCTGTGTTTAGGACCGGAATAAGGTGAGTTTGTTTGGGCAACCTGGGGGGTTTCACACAAGAGGGCAAGGACCAAAACTTAGGATAGTCAAAATCCTGGGTTTTGGTCCACTTTAAATCATAAGAGAAATCATAATTTCTGTATCCAATCCCCAGTGCTTGAAATTTTCAGCAATAATTTTTTGGCCCAATACTATCTCATGGCTGATTATAATGCCAGCACTTCGCTGTTGGTGGGGTGATAGTGATAGGGCAACATATTTTGTGGTCATGCCCACCAGTACAACATATTTGGTGGTCATGCCCACACATGCAGAAGCTATGGAACAAAGTTGTCCATTTTCTGCAAAGCTGTAGCCAAATTACTTTCTCCCAGAAAAGAGAATCAAGTTGAAAAAAAATATTGTCAACCAATGGGCCAACATTCCCCCCCCCCCCCGACCTTAGATATTGGTTGCAAACATCCCCTCCCTTATATATGAAGCTGTAATGGGTAAAGGGGGTGGGAGTAGCTCCATCACTATTATTTATACAAAAATATGATTATTATTTAGGGCCTGGGAACCAATTTAATGCCCAGTTTAACCCTCTCATCATTTAAGTATTAAGCACCAAACATGTCTAGCTATGTGGAAAGACAGAGATTTGGTTGCACATATCTGCAGATACATGTGGAAGCGACACCGCTCCGACAAGGCACTCTGTGTTTAGTGTGGTCCCTACTCTTATTTTTGAGTCCCCAAAATTGGGACATGCAAAGCAGTCAAATATTTGAGAGCTACACACCTGGGAAGCTGCCAGCCTCCATTTAGAACACTCCACAGGGAGAGATCCATATTGACTGAATCACTCCCTGTGTGTGCTCATGGCAATTCAAACTGAGTAAAGGGGGTTGGAGTAGCTCCATCACTATTATTTATACAAAACTATTATTATTCAGGGCCTGAGAACCAATTTACCACCCATTTTAACCCTCTCATCATCTAAGTATTAAGCACCAAACATGTCTAGCTATGTGGAAAGACAGAGATTTGGTTGCATATATCTGCAGATACATGTGGAAGCAACACTGCCCGACAAGGTACTCTGTTTAGTGTGATCCCTATTTGATTGCATTGCATGTCCCAACTTTGGGGACTCAAAAATTAGAGTAGGGACCACACTAAACCGCCTAGTTGGGGCGGTATATTAATAATAATAATGATAATAATAATTTTGTGTAAATAATAGTGATGGAGCTACTCCCACCCCCTTTACTGAAGCTGTAATGGCCCAAAATCAAGCACAGCCTATCCTTAATAAAACAATAATGGCAGTTAAAAACTGCTGAAACTGCAGGCAGTTCCAAACCTCCGATGTCCCTACAAGACCCTTAGGCTTTCTACCTGGACCAGAGGTAGATAAATCTGAAATATAGTACCCCCAAGGATGATACAACTTCTGCCCCCTCACTTAACTGTCAAAATAGGCAGAATAAAGGTTGGGACTCAATATCGGAGGGGGAAAAGGCATTTGTAAGTACTGCAGGGTTAGTGCCAGGAACTTAGAGGTGTATGGGGTCAGAGGTGTAGTTAGGCTTTATGGCCCCCAGGGCAAAGATTCAAATGGTGCCCCCCACCTGTGCTCAGGCCCCCCTTTGGCACCTCCTAACCTGTGCCCCTCCTGTCCCCCTCTAGCTACACTCCTGTAGGGGGCATAACTATAAGAGGGTGTGACTGCACCATTGTTGCTCCTCCTCCTTATTTATCATATCTGAGCTCACTTGGCATTATTTAGGGAAAAGAAGTGTGGTGACCAGGTTAAGGAAGCTGGGAGGCAGCTGTGGGTCAACGGCTTTTGGAGTGGCAGGCCGGAGCCTAGGTTCCAGACAGATGTTAAAGTCCGTAGGTCCAGATGGTATGAGGGCCCTGTGTCGTGACGCCAGGAGGGTTTGGTGGCACCGGTTACCCTACCAACCGGGGGTCCCAGGAGATCCCTTGCTAGTTGTTGGGTAGCAATAACAGGCAGAGGCCAGGTTAGGATCAACGGAACATTTACTGGCAGTCTAGATGGTACAGTGACAGTACAGATCAGGAGCTCAGGAGCGATCCTGTGGTGTGGGAGACTAGAGGACTTGCTGAGACTTATAGTGCCATTTAGGCTGAATATCTTACTTGCAAGATTGAAGATGGGTTCTGCGACCTTGGAGATTAGAGCTGAATTGAAGACAGGCTCTGTGACCTGGAATATGAAAGATGATGCTGTAGATTTATCAGCAGACTTTGTAAGCATTAGTCTGGCCCCTTTCTTCACACTAGCCACGTGAGACAAGCCAGCAGCACAAGCACAGAACTTCTTCCTTCAGAGATCACTGCTCTTCTGACTAGAAAATGGAGGAGAGGGCAGGCTTAGGTGCTCAGCAGTCCTGATAGGCTCAACACTTGTCACATGACCCTTCCCTAGCAAGTTAGTTACAGCAATAGGGAGTTATGAAGTTTATGGAACTGCACAATGTGAATACATTAACTCTTTGAGGGCAAACTACATAAATTCACATAGGAAACATGTTATAACATGAAAACAGGATATAAAAGGTTATTATACAGGAACAGGGTATATATATATATATATATATATATATATATATATATATATATACTGTATGAACACAGATATATTATACAATATTAGCTATGCAATATAACAGACCCCAAAGTCACAGGGACAGCCGAATGTCGAGGGGACACATATAGAACAGTATGGCAAATGCTGTACTGGGACATTGCAAAACCCCCCCGTGCTTAAGAGAAGTCGTCCTCGACGTAAGTCCTTGAGGCATGAGGATGGACTTGTGGCTGTAGGAGTCGTCCAAACAAACCTGGGGCATTAATATGCAAAGGTCCATTATATCCAGGCAAAACAGGATTTGTTATTGTTAACTTGTAAACCAGACAATTATAATACTCTAGGTATATTATTTAACACGGTAGTATTACCATTAGGTTTTAGGCTATTAGTGTTGAGCCGAACAGGGTTAAATATAGATTGTAAGTATTGAGGAAGTGTGCTAGGAAATTTTTGGGTTGTATGCACCGCTCAGGCGGTTAGTAACAGGTAATGTTGGGGTGTTGACTGGTATAAAGGCATTGTATTGAGGATGCCAGTAGCAAAGTTGTACATCCTGATAACGAATAGGTAATTGGCCTTGTGTGGACCGTTGAGACCTATGCAATACCACTTCAGGAGCTCTCAAAGAGTCTTCAGCTTCAGCGACATTTTCAGTTTCATGAACTTCTTCCTCTGATGACGGCACTTCAGGTGCTACTTCACTGCTTTGGGACCAATCCTAAGAAGCTCACTTGACCAGGAGAAAACATTGGAATGTCCATTGAGGGATGGATGCTAGAGATGAGCGAACTTTTGAAAAATTAGATTCGACTGATTCGCCGAATTTTCAGACAAAAATCGTTTCGATCCGAATTTATTCGCGACAAATCGCTATTAAAAACGGCTATTTCTGAGCCTCCTAGAGCCTCAATAGGGTTGTAAACCATTCTGCCTTGCTGTAACACGCATAGGATGCGTGCTGGGTTAGTTAAATAATACTTTAAATAAATATCACATGCAGATCAGAGGCATCACTAATAGAATCGCAGAGCGGCACAATTGCTGAGAGTTGAAGTGGCATCACTATGAGGGGCAGGAGCCCAAACATTGCTTTAAAGAGACACTGGAGTTGGCAGCAGCAGGAGCCCAAAAATTGGATGAATCACACCCTAGAGTTGCAAGCAGCAGCAGGAGCCCAAACATTGGCTGAAAGAGACACTGGAGTTGGCAGCAGCAGGAGCCCAAAAATTGACTGACACACCCTGGAGTTTCAAGCAGCAGCAGCAGCAGCAGCAGCAGCAGCAGGAGCCCAAACATAGCTTGAAAGAGACACTGGAGTTGGCTGCAGGAGCCCAAAGATTGGATGAATGACACCCTGGAGTTGCAAGCAGCAGCAGCAGCAGGAGCCCAAACATAGCTTGAAAGAGACACTGGGGTTGGCTTCAGGAGCCAAAAAATTGGATGAATCACACCCTGGAGTTGGCAGCAGCAGCAGGAGCCCAAACATTACTTTAAAGAGACACTGGGGTTGGCTTCAGGAGCCCAAAAATTGGATGAATCACACCCTGGAGTTGGCAGCAGCAGCAGGAGCCCAAACATTACTTTAAAGAGACACTGGGGTAGGCTTCAGGAGCCCAAAAATTGAATGAATCACACCCTGGAGTTGGCAGCAGCAGGAGCCCAAACATTACTTTAAAGAGACACTGGAGTTGGCAGCAGGAGCCCAAAAATTGAATGAATCACACCCTGGAGTTGGCAGCAGCAGGAGCCCAAACATTACTTTAAACAGACACTGGAGTTGGCAGCAGGAGCCCAAAAATTGGATGAATCACACCCTGGAGTTGCAAGCAGCAGCAGCAGGAGCCCAAACATTACTTTAAAGAGACACTGGAGTTGGCTTCAGGAGCCCAAAAATTGGATGAATCACACCCTGTGGAGTTGCAAGCAGCAGCAGCAGGAGCCCAAACATTACTTTAAAGAGACACTGGAGTTGGCAGCAGGAGCCCAAAAATTGGATGAATCACACCCTGGAGTTGCAAGCAGCAGGAGCCCAAACATAGCTTGAAAGACACACTGGGGTTGGCTTCAGGAGCCCAAAAATTGGATGAATCACACCCTGGAGTTGGCAGCAGCAGCAGGAGCCCAAACATTACTTTAAAGAGACACTGGAGTTGGCAGCGGGAGCCCAAAAATTAGATGAATCACACCCTGGAGTTGGCAGCAGCAGCAGCAGGAGCCCAAACATTACTTTAAAGAGACACTGGGGTTGGCTTTTGGAGCCCAAAAATTGGATGAATCACACCCTGGAGTTGCAAGCAGCAGGAGCCCAAACATAGCTTGAAAGACACACTGGGGTTGGCTTCAGGAGCCCAAAAATTAGATGAATCACACCCTGGTGTTGGCAGCAGCAGCAGGAGCCCAAACATTACTTTAAAGAGACACTGGAGTTGGCAGCAGGAGCCCAAAAATTGAATGAATCACACCCTGGAGTTGGCAGCAGCAGCAGCAGGAGCCCAAACATTACTTTAAAGAGACACTGGAGTTGGCTTCAGGAGCCCAAAAATTGGATGAATCACACCCTGGAGTTGCAAGCAGCAGGAGCCCAAACATAGCTTGAAAGAGACACTGGAGTTGGCAGCAGGAGCCCAAAAATTGGATGAATCACACCCTGGAGTTGGCAGCAGCAGCAGGAGCCCAAACATTACTTTAAAGAGACACTGGGGTTGGCTTCAGGAGCCCAAAAATTGGATGAATCACACCCTGGAGTTGGCAGCAGCAGCAGCAGCAGGAGCCCAAACATTACTTTAAAGAGACACTGGAGTTGGCAGCAGCAGGAGTCCAAAAATTGACTGACACACCCTGGAGTTTCAAGCAGCAGCAGGAGCCCAAACATAGCTTGAAAGAGACACTGGAGTTGGCTGCAGGAGCCCAAAGATTGGATGAATCACACCCTGGAGTTGCAAGCAGCAGCAGCAGCAGGAGCCCAAACATAGCTTGAAAGAGACACTGGGGTTGGCTTCAGGAGCCAAAAAATTGGATGAATCACACCCTGGAGTTGGCAGCAGCAGCGGGAGCCCAAACATTACTTTAAAGAGACACTGGGGTTGGCTTCAGGAGCCCAAAAATTGGATGAATCACACCCTGGAGTTGGCAGCAGCAGCAGGAGCCCAAACATTACTTTAAAGAGACACTGGGGTTGGCTTCAGGAGCCCAAAAATTGGATGAATCACACCCTGGAGTTGGCAGCAGCAGCAGGAGCCCAAACATTACTTTAAAGAGACACTGGAGTTGGCAGCAGGAGCCCAAAAATTGATTAAATCACACCCTGGAGTTGCAAGCAGCAGCAGGTGCCCAAACATTGGCTGAGAGAGACACTGGAGTTGGCTTCAGTAGCCCAAAAATTGGATGAATCACACCCTGGAGTTGCAAGCAGCAGCAGCAGGAGCCCAAACATTACTTTAAAGAGACACTGGAGTTGGCAGCAGGAGCCCAACAATTGGATGAATCACACCCTGGAGTTGCAAGCAGCAGCAGGAGCCCAAACATTGGCTGAAAGAGACACTGGAGTTGGCTTCAGGAGCCCAAAAATTGGATGAATCACACCCTGGAGTTGGCAGCAGCAGCAGCAGGATACCCAAACATTACTTTAAAGAGACACTGGAGTTGGCAGCAGGAGCCCAAAAATTGACTGACACACCCTGGAGTTGGCAGCAGCAGCAGGAGCCCAAACATTACTTTAAAGAGACACTGGAGTTGGCTTCAGGAGCCCAAAAATTGGATGAATCACACCCTGGAGTTGCAAGCAGCAGCAGCAGCTGCTGCAGGAGCCCAAACATAGCTTGAAAGAGACACTGCAGTTGGCTGCTGGAGCCCAAAAATTGGATGAATCACACCCTGTGGAGAGTCATGTGGAGAAAAAGTAGCTTAGTTTGTAATATCTACATAAAATTATGAATAAACAAATGCAAAAGTATAGCCAAAGTGAAGTTTTGTTTGAGGGTGTGTTTCCACCTTTTAATTAAATCAGAAACAACAAGGTATCATTGCCTCTGACTAATTAGCCCTCAAAAATTCTTGGAATTTTTAATCTGGATGTCTGATCCGTCTTATCCGAAGAATATTAATAAAAAGTAAGAGTAACGTAAAGGATTTTTATCAATACTTACTTGTGGTCCGATGCGGAGGAATGTCTGTGTCAGGTCCCGGAGACACCCACCTTCCAATAAACCAGCAACCCCCAATCTCCGCTGCTTTCTTCACCTATAGTAAGCCCCCGTTTGCCGGGACGCTAGACACGCCTCACCGGACACGGTTGCCCCCAGGTCTTATTAGCACAAAGGATGCTGATTTATGCAGGGGAAGGTAGATGAATCCGAGGACAAGACTGAGTAGCGAAAACGGGCAGGGGTCATACACAGGTGGTCAATCCGAGGTGGCACGGTACAGAAGGGTTAGACGGAAGAATGGTCAGGGGTAAGCCAAGGGTCACAACGGGAGGTCAGAAGTTCGCGGTACAAAGGAGCAGGCAGAATCGTAGTCAAAAGGGCAAGCAAAGGTCGGTCCAGGCGGCAATCAGGGATGGTCAAAAACGAGGCAAAATCACAATGAGAAGAGCAATCCAAAACACACCCAGTAGCACGCTATAACGGGCAACGACTGACTGCAGGGTGAATACTTATATAGGATGGGGACAGACTGGATTGGCTGCGGGGAGGAGTGTAGTGATTGGAGCAACTGGGATCTTCGGGCAGATTGCCCAGTTAGAATAGGGAGGCGGACTGTGTTATAGGGCACATGCCCTTTAATAGCAAGGGCTCATTGGCCCAATTCACTATAGGGAGGCGGAAACAGAAGGCAGTACAGGATACAAGGGCTCATTGGCCCAACACTAATTACCTCCGGCGGGCGCGCTGTGTGCAGCGCCGCCGGAGGGCATATGAGACTAACAGACGCGCGCGCGCGCGTGTATGGGGACGCGCGCCGGGAGCGCGCCGCACGGAGAGCGGCGCGCCCGCTCCCGGCGCGGCTAGGCCGGAAGCCTCCCGAGCGGCTGCTCGTGATAGCCGAGCGGCGGGCGGGCAGGAGCGACGCCGGCCCGCCGCCGGCTGCAACCGAGAAGGACCGGAGTCAGCGGGGGAACGAGGGGCAGGTGAGATCGAGATCGTGACACTACCCCCCCCTTCACGAGGGGCCTCAGGACCCTTACCAGGCTTATCCGGATTCTCACGATGAAACCTATTGATAAGGGTTTTAGCATGGACATCCTTGGCTGGTACCCAACACCTTTCCTCAGGACCAAAACCCTTCCAATCAATTAAATACTGTAGAGAGTTTTGCAGCACCCGAGCGTCAAGTATTCTATTAATTTCAAATTCAGGCTCATCTTCCACTATGATCGGAGGAGGAGACGACACCTGAATATTCTTGGCAGACTTTAACAAAGAGACATGAAAGGACGACGGAATTCTCATGGATGAAGGTAACTGGACCTTAAAGGTAACGTCGCTTAGTTTATCTGTGATAGGAAACGGACCGATAAATTTAGGTCCTAGCTTAGACGAGGGCTGTCGAAGGGCAATATTTTTTGTAGAGACCCAGACCCAATCACCCACCTGAAATGGTGGTTCAAGCGACCTATGTCGGTCCGCAAAGATTTTGTAAGTTCCAGAGGCTTTCTTTAAGTTAGTCTGTATTTCAGACCATACTTTAGTCCTTTCTCGCAGCCATTCCTCCAAGGCCGGCAAGTTGGAGGAAGGACCAGAAAAAGATGATGCCTTTGGATTTCTACCGTAATTACAAAAAAAAGGCGAAAACCTAGTAGATTCACTCGGCGCATTGTTAAAGGCGAATTCTGCAAATTCGATGAATTCCGCCCATTGTTCTTGGCGATCGGAGACGAAACAGCGTAGATATTGTTCTAAACATTGATTTACCCATTCGGTCTGTCCATTAGACTGCGGGTGATAGGCGGTAGAGAGCGACACTTTAATACCTAAACGATTGCAGAAAGCTTTCCAAAAACGAGATACAAACTGAACTCCTCGATCAGAAACAATATTCTGAGGTAAACCATGGAGGCGAAAAACATGCTTAATGAATAGTTGTACTAAATCTGGTGCCGACGGAAGTTTTATCAATGGAATAAAGTGTGCCATTTTACTGAAGCGATCCACCACCACCCAAATTACAGAATTCCCCTGTGATGGAGGAAGATCAACAATAAAATCCATGGATATGTGCGACCATGGTTCAGCGGGGATTTCTAAGGGAACTAATAATCCCGCAGGGGACCCATGAGTGGTCTTACTTCGAGCGCATACCGGACATGCTTCGACAAAGGCGGAAGTATCGCGTCGGATGGTGGGCCACCAGACATGACGTTTGGCGATAGCTAAAGTCTTACGAACACCTAAGTGACCAGCCGACTTGGCATCATGTAGTTCCTGTAACACGGCCAGACGCAAATGAGGCGGAACAAATAAACAATCAGAGGGTTTACCCGGAGGAGAATCAACCTGAAATGGTACCAACGAGCTAGACAGGTCAGGGAGAAGAGCCGCCACAACACAACCCAAAGGCAATATCGATTCTGGAGGACCACTCTGGTCCTTACAATCCCCGAAATTACGGGATAGGGCATCTGCTTTGGCATTCTTCTTCCCCGGCTTATAGGTGATAATAAAATTAAATCGAGAAAAGAAGAGTGCCCATCGCGCCTGACGGGAGTTGAGTCTCTTGGCAGACTCTAAATACTCCAGATTCTTGTGATCAGTATACACCGTGATGGGGTGTAGGGAACCTTCTAGCCAGTGGCGCCATTCTTCAAAGGCCAGTTTAATACCCAATAGTTCCCTATTCCCAACATCGTAATTGCGTTCAGCAGGTAAAAACTTCCGAGAGAAGAATGCACAGGGATGTAGTTTCTCAGGATTTCCCGCATACTGAGAAAGAACAGCTCCTACTCCCAGTTCCGAGGCGTCAACCTCTAATAGAAATGGAAGCCGGGTGTCGGGATGTATCAAAATGGGAGCGGAGGTGAAGGTCTCCTTTAACACTTGAAAGGCGTTTTTAGCTGAGGGAGGCCACTCCTCAACAAAAGCGCCCTTACGAGTGAGATCTGTTAAAGGACTCACAATGGACGAGAAACCCTTTATAAACTGCCTGTAAAAATTCGCAAATCCTAAAAATCTCTGAAGCGCCTTTAGGGTTCTAGGTTGTTCCCACTCCAAAATAGCAGAAACCTTGGAAGGATCCATCACCAATCCCCGTTTGGAGATTATAAATCCTAGGAACGGGATTTCAGACATTTCAAAAACACATTTGGAGATTTTAGCATACAGACGATTTTCCCGCAATCTCTGCAACACCGCCTTGACATGTTGACGGTGCTCCACCAGAGAACGGGAAAAAATCAGTATGTCGTCCAAATATACCACGAGAAACTGACCCAAAAAATCACGGAATATGTCATTGACAAAATCTTGAAACACTGCCGGAGCATTGCATAACCCGAATGGCATCACTAAGTATTCATAATGCCCATCCTTTACATTGAAGGCCGTTTTCCATTCATCCCCCTGCCGAATGCGAATAAGGTTATATGCTCCTCGAAGGTCTAACTTAGTGAAGACCTGGGCCCCAGAGACCTGATTAAAAAGGTCATTAATTAATGGTAGAGGATATCTATTTTTTACAGTAATCTTATTTAACCCACGATAATCTATGCAGGGGCGTAAGCCGCCGTCCTTCTTCTCGACGAAGAAGAACCCAGCACCGGCAGGGGAGGTGGAAGGACGGATAAAACCTTTCTGGAGATTTTCGGTGATATAATCTTTCATGGCCTGCTCTTCGGATCTAGTGAGATTATATAGCTTCCCCCTAGGGGGCATAGTGCCTGGGAGTAAGTCAATAGGACAGTCGTAGGGCCTATGGGGTGGAAGAATGTCGGCGGATTTCTCCGAAAATACGTCTGCCCAATCTGCATAGACTGGAGGTAACCCATCAAGGACAATAGGTGTGGTCCTAAGGGATATAGAAAAACAACGACTTTGACATGAAGGACTCCACTTCACCAGATCCCCCGATCTCCAATCTATCACGGGGTTATGGACTTTTAACCAGGGAAATCCTAAAACGATAGGGGAGACGGGACTTTCAATAATCAAAAATTCTATTTCTTCCGAGTGGGCAGATCCTACGACTAAATTCACCCCAGGGGTCTTGTGGGAGACCACCCCCCCCTCAATGGGTTTATTGTTGACCGCCAGGACCCGAAGGGAATTTTCTAATGGGATTAACGGGATCCCTAGAGTGATGGCTAAGGATCTATCCAGGAAATTGCCAGCCGCTCCACTATCGATGAAGGCGGAGGCAATAGTCCGGGACGGACCCCAAGAGAGTGTAACAGGTAAGAGTACACGATTGTCTGGAGGGAACGATACCTGATCGCCTAGAAGAGGTCCCTCTGCAAGATCTAGGCGTTGAAGTTTCCTGCCACCGGAGCCTTGTTTGGGCAGGTCTTGGCAAAATGACCCGGATTACCACAATAGAGGCAGAGGCCTTGGGATCTGCGCCGAACCTTCTCCGCCTGAGAGAGGTGGGTAACGCCAAGCTGCATCGGTTCCTCATGCGACACGGAAGGAGAGGAAACGGCTGCCCCCTTAAAGCTTGACTCTTGACGCGAGGACCCCCAAGGTTGGTCCTTGCCTCTTTCCTGGCGCCTTTCTCGAAGACGTCGATCCACCCTGATGGCCAGTTGCATATATTCATCTAGGTTTTTAGGCAAAGGATAATTCACCAGGATGTCCTTGATGTTATCGGAGAGCCCCATTCTAAATTGGCTACATAAAGCCGGATCGTTCCACTGGGAATCTATAGCCCACCGCCGAAATTCTGCGCTATATTCTTCAGCAGAACGTTTGGCCTGTCTCAGGTTCCGCAATTTAGAATCCGCCGTCGCGGCCCGATCTGGGTCAGCATACAGTAGTTCCATGGCCGAAAAAAAAGAAGAGACCGACTGCAAGGCTTCATCAGACGGAGCTAGACCAAACGCCCAGGTCTGTGGGTCGCCCTGGAGGAGTGAAATGACTAGCCCAACACGTTGCGCTTCGGATCCAGATGCGTGGGGTCGAAGGCGGAAGTAGAGTTCGCAAGAATTCTTAAAGTTAGAAAACTTCGCCCGATCCCCCAAAAATTTCTCGGGGAGAGGGATCTTGGGCTCGACGGTCGGAGAAGGATCCGTTGGCGCAGGCATCTGACGATTCTCTTGCGCGGCCACTCGTTGAGCCAGCTGATTAATGGCAGTGGCCATAGCTTGAACCTGTTGGATCAATTCTTCCATCTAGAAGATATTCTTCCTATGTGGCCCGTTATAATGTCAGGTCCCGGAGACACCCACCTTCCAATAAACCAGCAACCCCCAATCTCCGCTGCTTTCTTCACCTATAGTAAGCCCCCGTTTGCCGGGACGCTAGACACGCCTCACCGGACACGGTTGCCCCCAGGTCTTATTAGCACAAAGGATGCTGATTTATGCAGGGGAAGGTAGATGAATCCGAGGACAAGACTGAGTAGCGAAAACGGGCAGGGGTCATACACAGGTGGTCAATCCGAGGTGGCACGGTACAGAAGGGTTAGACGGAAGAATGGTCAGGGGTAAGCCAAGGGTCACAACGGGAGGTCAGAAGTTCGCGGTACAAAGGAGCAGGCAGAATCGTAGTCAAAAGGGCAAGCAAAGGTCGGTCCAGGCGGCAATCAGGGATGGTCAAAAACGAGGCAAAATCACAATGAGAAGAGCAATCCAAAACACACCCAGTAGCACGCTATAACGGGCAACGACTGACTGCAGGGTGAATACTTATATAGGATGGGGACAGACTGGATTGGCTGCGGGGAGGAGTGTAGTGATTGGAGCAACTGGGATCTTCGGGCAGATTGCCCAGTTAGAATAGGGAGGCGGACTGTGTTATAGGGCACATGCCCTTTAATAGCAAGGGCTCATTGGCCCAATTCACTATAGGGAGGCGGAAACAGAAGGCAGTACAGGATACAAGGGCTCATTGGCCCAACACTAATTACCTCCGGCGGGCGCGCTGTGTGCAGCGCCGCCGGAGGGCATATGAGACTAACAGACGCGCGCCGGGAGCGCGCCGCACGGAGAGCGGCGCGCCCGCTCCCGGCGCGGCTAGGCCGGAAGCCTCCCGAGCGGCTGCTCGTGACAGCCGAGCGGCGGGCGGGCAGGAGCGACGCCGGCCCGCCGCCGGCTGCAACCGAGAAGGACCGGAGTCAGCGGGGGAACGAGGGGCAGGTGAGATCGAGATCGTGACAGTCTGTAACTGGAGAGCAGCGCCTTAAATCTGTTTTGCACGATCCATCTTTCTTTAGTGTTGGTCTGGCCCCGTCATCAATCTACTGGAATACATCAGGCATTGTTGGGAGGAAAGCTTGGCTGATCCATGCGCCATTCATTTCCACGCAGGGCAGTCTCTGGAAAAAAAAATGTATGTATAAACCAGGGTCTTTTTCATATAAAAACAAATGGTTATTCTTGCTTTTCAACCATATGTTCCACAGCTTTACCAGTCATTGTGTCAGCCAATGAAGCAACTTTGTCTCAAAGTGCTGCAAAAGCAGTCCACTGCATCACAAGTGGCATCTGACACCCCCAGTCAACTGTCTGTTGTTATGCTTTGGGTTCAGCTCCACTATCCATTGATGAAGATCTGATAATCATAAAATTCAGCAGCTACTGCCCAGCCAAGAAGTGAAGGAGAAACTCGCCTCTTCTTCCACTAGCCGGGCAATTAGTGATGAGGATAGTGTCGTGGGAGGAGGTGTTGCAAGCGGAGGTAGTGGAAGAGGGGCCCTGGAGTCTGCGGCGGTGGCGGCGGCGGCAGCAGCAGCAGCAGTGAATTATTGCGGACTGTTGGTAGGAAAAATCAGCTACTCAGCGATGTGGCAGTTTTTCATACAGCATCCACAATCATGTGGAGAAAAAGTAGGTTAGTTAGCATATATACATAAAATTATGAATAAACAAATGCAATAGTATTGCCAAAGTTTTGTTTGAGGGTGTGTTTCCACCTTGTAATTAAATCAGAAACAACTAGCTATCATTGCCTCTGAATAATTAGCCCTCAAAAATTCTTGGAATTTTTAATCTTGATGTCTGAGGGATTTCTCCTCTCAGACAGCGTCACCATAAGTCCAGCCTGCTGCATTACCCAGTGGTGGACCTTTCAGAGAACTGATGGCTTGTGCCGAGCCGAGGTGGAGAGTCCCATGGTATCATTGCTTTGCGAAGATGGCAGTACCTGCCCTGTAAAATGTTGTTGAACAGAAGGTAGGCCAGTCCTTTAGCCTGTCAGTGTGTACCAAAGTGCACAGTGTTGTCTACGTCTGGAGCTGTAACTATGGACTCATGGTGGACAATATATATCCTTTTAGGCCCCCTTGGTGATTGTGGTTTCACGCTGTTCTTCACATGGTTTTCCTTGACCAACAGAGTCACACATGGGAGGAACTACTAAAAATGAGAACTTAATCCATGAAATCATTGCTTAATCCACGAAAACTGCAAATTTGGACCCATGGTGACTGACACTTGGAAGAACATCTTGTTTGCGCTGCGACAAGGAAGCCAGAGTCATGCGTCCTGACATGGCACACGTGTTCAGTCTAGTTGTCAAGCGTTTTCTGAAGTCTTCCCCCCTATCTGAAAGACATCCGAACAACAGGAAAGAAAGTTAGCATTCACTTCTGGCACTCCTACACCACCAAGCACAACCTTATTGAGCTTCAGCGTCAGAACGGTGTACCCCAACGATGAGATTCCACTGCTTCATGTACTACAACACATGTTGGAAACCATGGCTGGTCAGGGCACTGGAGACATGGCACATACATTTCACAGCCACATGAAGCCTGTGGGGGCTGAAGTGGAGGAGGAGGAGGGGGTGGGGCACAGCAAACCACAGTTTAAGTTTCACAAAATGACCATTTTATCTAGTCATCTGACAGGAGAGGAGGAGCAGGAGCAGCCACAGGAGCTAGAGGGTTGGGAGGAAGGCGAGACAGAGGACCCAGAAACACCGTGGCAGTTTACAGTGGAGATGGAGACAGGTAGTCCCTCCGAGTCACTTGCACAAATGGCACGATGCATGCTCACATGCTTGCGTACTAGTGAGCGCAGAATTGTCTCCATTTGTCAGCGGGAAGACTTCTGGCTCTCCAACTTATTGGACCCTCGCTTCCGGCACAAAATGGGGGCATTTTTTACGCCCACTGAGAGGGAGGACAAACTGACCTACTACAGAGACATCCCACGTAGTCAGTTGGGCGATGTCTATCTGCGCCATGGCCCATATGTAGCGATAACCCTTATCGCCGGAGGGCTTCACCGCCCGCTAAGTCCTTTTCCCAATGGTGAGAGGTGCTGCAGGAATCCCAGAGTCATCCGTGAGGAAACAGGAACAGCCCTTACAAGGGCTAGTGAAATGTAATATAGCGTTTCCCCCAATAAGAGACAGAACTCAGTATTGAGGGTGAAGATGAACTCTCTTTATTAGTGCCACTCTAGGCCTTATATACACAAGTCTCCATGAAAGGTGGACCTGATGGAGAACTGCATGACACACACACCGACCAATAGCAGCAGGGCACACAATCCCTCAACTCTGCGGTAACACAATCAGTATAACAATAGCAGTCTGTAATACAATCAATCAGAACAATGCCATTGTATGTGACATAATCAATCAACACAATGGCAGTCTGTAACACAATCAATCAGAACAATAAATAACGTAATCAATCAACACAATGGCAGTCTGTAACATGCTTAAGAAAAGGAAAGTAATGAACCTGTGTAAAGTCCAAAGGGGCAGAGAGTCTGTCACACCATACTCCCGCAGGGGGACCTCTGCGATCACCTTCCACTGCCATGGCTGCTGGGGGGGTGGAAGGAGCAGCAGCAGCAGCTCCATCAGCAGCAGCCTCAGTCTTCAGTCGCTAGTGAGTAGCTTTCTACATCTGCATAGTGAGTCTACTCATGAGCAGCAGGAAGACCTGGAGCTGGACCTCAAACAGCAGGTCATGTCATACCTTGACATGACCATGCCAACACACCTTCAGGATCCACTGGATTTGCTGGGAAGCCAAACTTGACTTGTGTCCGCAACTAGCAGAGTTTGCCCTGGAAAAGCTGTACTGGCCGGACAGTAGTTGATTTAGATGGCAACTGGGCTGCTCTATATAATGAAGAAAAATGGCAAATTTACCTCACAATATAAGCTATTGCCCCTCAGATTTACACAGGGGCTGCTCCATATAATGGTGCAAAACCATGAATTTACCTCATAATATAAACTATTGCCCCTCAGATTTACACAGGGGCTGCCCTATATAATGAAGCAAAATGGCAAATTTACCTCACTACATACCTCCCAACTTCTGAAAACGTGAAAGCGGGACAAGCCATGTCCCCGGCCACACCCCCGTCACGCCCCGGCCACACCCCCATCACGCCCTGGCCACACCCCCGTCACGCCCCGGCCACGCCCCCGTCACGCCCCGGCCACGCCCCCCCCCCCGTCACGCCCCGGCCACGCCCCCCGTCACGCCCCGGCCACGCTCTCCAGCTCCAGCAATGTCGGCTGCCTTCACCCCTGCATGCGGTACGTATCCCCAAACCAGCATACCGCCCGCCCCCCCACCCCCGTGCGCCTGCCCACCCACTCCCATTAACAGTTCAGCGAGCCAGCAAACAGCCTCACTGCCCGATCTAACTCCGCCCCCAACCCCCTGCAGCTGCCCCGGCACCGCCCCTTTCTCTTCCAGCTCTTACGCCGCACAGAGAGCTGCAACCTCCTGCCCGGTGTCCCGGCCGCCGCCGGATTCCGGGACATGTTGGGGCCCTGCGGGACAACGGGACAAGGGCCCCAAAGCGGGATTGTCCCGCCCAAATCGGGACAGTTGGGGGGTATGTCACTATATAAGCTATTGCCCCTCAGATTTACACAGGGGCTGCTCTATATTATGCTGCAAAATGGCAAATTTACCTCAAAATATAAGCTATTGCCCCTCAGATTTACACAGGGGCTGCTCTATATTATGCTGCAAAATGGCAAATTTACCTCACAATATAAGCTATTGCCCCTCAGATTTACACAGGGGCTGCTCTATATTATGCTGCAAAATGGCAAATTTACCTCACAATATAAGCTATTGCCCCTCAGATTTACACAGGGGCTGCTCTATATAATGAAGCAAAATGGCAAATTTACCTCACTATATAAGCTATTGCCCCTCAGATTTACACAGGGACTGCTCTATATTATGCTGCAAAATGGCAAATTTACCTCACAATATAAGCTATTGCCCCTCAGATTTACACAGGGGCTGCTCTATATTATGCTGCAAAATGGCAAATTTACCTCACAATATAAGCTATTGCCCCTCAGATTTACACAGGGGCTGCTCTATATTATGCTGCAAAATGGCAAATTTACCTCACAATATAAGCTATTGCCCCTCAGATTTACACAGGGGATGCTCTATATAATGATGCAAAACCATGAATTTACCTCATAATATAAACTATTGCCCCTCAGATTTACACAGGGGCTACTCTATATAATGCTGCAAAATGGCAAATTTACCTCACTATATAAGCTAATGCCCCTCAGATTTACACAGGGGCTGCTCCATATAATGGTGCAAAACCATGAATTTGCCTCATAATATAAACTATTGCCCCTCAGATTTACACAGGGGCTGCTCTATATTATGCTGCAAAATGGCAAATTTACCTCACAATATAAGCTATTGCCCCTCAGATTTACACAGGGGCTGCTCTATATTATGCTGCAAAATGGCAAATTTACCTCACAATATAAGCTATTGCCCCTCAGATTTACACAGGGGCTGCTCTATATAATGAAGCAAAATGGCAAATTTACCTCACTATATAAGCTATTGCCCCTCAGATTTACACAGGGGCTGCTTCATATAATGGTGCAAAACCATGAATTTACCTCATAATATAAACTATTGCCCCTCAGATTTACACAGGGGCTGCTCTATATTATGCTGCAAAATGGCAAATTTACCTCACTATATAAGCTAATGCCCCTCAGATTTACACAGGGGCTGCTCCATATAATGGTGCAAAACCATGAATTTACCTCATAATATAAACTATTGCCCCTCAGATTTACACAGGGGCTGCTCTATATAATGAAGCAAAATGGCAAATTTACCTCACTATATAAGCTAATGCCCCTCAGATTTACACAGGGGCTGCTCTATATTATGCTGCAAAATGGCAAATTTACCTCACAATATAAGCTATTGCCCATCAGATTTACACAGGGGCTGCTCCATATAATGGTGCAAAACCATGAATTTACCTCATAATATAAACTATTGCCCATCAAATTTACACAGGGGCTGCTCCATATAATGGTGCAAAACCATGAATTTACCTCATAATATAAACTATTGCCCCCCAGGTTTACTCAGGGGCTGCTCCATATAATGGTGCAAAACAGGGCAAATGTATTGTCCAATATTAACTATTGCTGCTCTGATTTTCACAGGAGGGCCACTCTAAAGAATGGTGCAACATGGCGAATTTAGCTCACAATATAACATAGATTGCAAAATGAGATTTTCAGACAGGGCCTGCTCTATAAAATGGCAACTTTACCTCACAATATAAACTATTGCTCCTCAGATTTACACAGGGATTTAGGTTGATATATATATAATAGTGCAAAACAGCGAATTTACCTCACAATACTGTATAAACTATTGCTCCTCAGATTTACACAGTGAGCTTCTCTATATAATGTTGCAAAATGGCGAATTTACCTCACTATATAATCTATTACAGCTCTATATAAATAAAAATAAATAAAAAAAAGGGCTGTAGAAGCTTATTTAGTATAACAGATAGGGTGACATGTGCTGGTTTGGGATGCCCATATGGGCTAGTGTTTTGACTGCAGGACAAAAACCAATTCAAAATGCAATACTTTGATTAAGCTGAGGAAGGATCAAGCGTATTTAGTATAACAGATAGGCTGCTAAGTGCAGGTTTGGGATACCCTGGGGCCTAGTGTTTTGGCAGCAGGACAAAAACCAATGCAAAATGCAATAGCTTAATAAAGCTGATGCTGAGCAACGCTTATTTAGTATGGGGTGCAACATGCAGGTTTGGGATACCCTGCGGCCTGGTGTATTTAAAGTGGACCAACACCCAGGATTTTGACTATCCTGGGTGTTGGTCCACTTAGGTGGGGCACCCCGATCGGGGGTGCCCCGCTGTCTGAAACCCCCCGATCGCCGCAAAAACTCACCTCTCCCCGCTCCCACGTGACCTCGTCCGGCCAATGACAGCGCTCAGAGCAGCTCTGGTATGCGCGTCCAAAGCCGCTTGGACGCGCATACCAGAGCGCTGTCACTGGCTGCGTCTCTCGCTTCCCTCTAACAGGGAGCGCTCCTGCGCCGGCCATTCACAAAACGGCCGGCGCGGGAGCGCGCCCTGCTAGAGGGAAGCGAGAGACGCGGCCGTGTCTCGCGCATGCGCCGCTGGATCGCCGGTAAGGTGAGGATTGTGGGCCTCCTGGGGGGTTCCTCCCCGCGGGACATCCCGATTTCGGATGCCCCGCGGGGAGGGATCTGATCGGTCCGGGAATCTTATAGATTTCTGGGCCGATCCCCCCTGGGTGTTGGTCCACTTTAAAGCAGACCAAAACCAATTCAAAATGCAATAACTTAATAAAGCTGAGGCTGTAGATGCCTATTTAGTATAAACAGATAGGGTGCAACGTGCAGCTTTGGGGTGCCCTGCGGCCTGGTTAAATGAAAGCAGTCAAAAAGGAAGTGCAAACTGAAGTAGCTTAATGAAGCTGATGCTGATCAACGCTTATGTTGTATACCAGATAGGGTGCAAGGTGCAGCTTTGGGGTGCCCTGCGGCTTGGTTTTTTAAAAGCAGTCAAAAACAAGTGCAAACTGAAGTAGCTTAATAAAGCAGCTGATGCTGATCAACGCTTATGTTGTATAACAGATAGGGTTAAAATAGCATGTGCCTTGGGATGCCCGTGTGGCCTGGTATATTTTAAGCTGAACAAAAAGTAACAATAATCCAAGTATGAGAAATGCTTGTGCTTAACAAATAGGGTTAAATAGCATGTGCCTTGGGATGCCCGTGTGGCCTGGTATATTTCAAGCTGAACAAAAAGTAACAATAATCCAAGTATGAGAAATGCTTGTGCTTAACAAATAGGGTTAAATAGCATGTGCCTTGGGATGCCCATGTGGCCTGGTATATTTTAAGCTGAACAAAAAGTAACAATAATCGAAGTATGAGAAATACTTTAGCTTAACATATAGGGTTAATCAGCATGTGCCTTGGTATGCCCGTGTGGCCTGGTATATTTTAAGCTGAACAAAAAGTAACAATAATCGAAGTATGAGAAATGCTTGTGCTTAACAAATAGGGTTAAATAGCATGTGCCTTGGGATGCCCGTGTGGCCTGATATATTTTAAGCTGAACAAAAAGTAACAATAATCCAAGTATGAGAAATGCTTTAGCTTAACATATAGGGTTAATCAGCATGTGCCTTGGGATGCCCGTGTGGCCTGGTATATTTTAAGCTGAACAAAAAGTAACAATAATCCAAGTATGAGAAATGCTTTAGCTTAACATATAGGGTTAATCAGCATGTGCCTTGGTATGCCCGTGTGGCCTGGTATATTTCAAGCTGAACAAAAAGTAACAATAATCCAAGTATGAGAAATGCTTATGCTTAACAAATAGGGTTAAATAGCATGTGCCTTGGGATGCACGTGTGGCCTGGTATATTTTAAGCTGAACAAAAAGTAACAATAATCCAAGTATGAGAAATGCTTTAGCTTAACATATAGGGTTAATCAGCATGTGCCTTGGGATGCCCGTGTGGCCTGGTATATTTTAAGATGAACAAAAAGTAACAATAATCCAAGTATGAGAAATGCTTTAGCTTAACATATAGGGTTAATCAGCATGTGCCTTGGTATGCCCGTGTGGCCTGGTATATTTTAAGCTGAACAAAAAGTAACAATAATCCAAGTATGAGAAATGCTTGTGCTTAACAAATAGGGTTAAATAGCATGTGCCTTGGGATGCCCGTGTGGCCTGGTATATTTCAAGCTGAACAAAAAGTAACAATAATCCAAGTATGAGAAATGCTTTTGTTTAACAGATAGGGTTAAATAGCATGTGCCTTGGGATGCCAGTGTGGCGTAATGTATTTTAAGCTGAGCAGAAACTTTTAAAACTAATCCAAGTATGAGAAATATTTTGACCTTCTTTACAGCGCCATACTTTGAAAAAAAATCCTTAATTTCATGCCGATCAATCCAAAGGTCAATGCCCCCAACAAAAATAGTGTTCGGCATAAGTTTTCCTTCTGGAAGGACGTAACCTTTAGTTTACATGGTTGGGGTAGGTTATCTTACAAATTGGGATACCCCAGGCAGCAGTGTCATTGAAAGAGACAGATTGTAATGCAGGCCATACGCACGCAGAGAAACTCAGGCTGCAACAGGCCTCTTTAGTTTACATGGTTGGGGTAGGTTATCTTACAAATTGGGATACCCCAGGCAGCAGTGTCATTGAAAGAGACAGATTGTAATGCAGGCCATACGCAAGCAGAGAAACTAAGGCTGCAACAGGCCTCTTTAGTTTACATGGTTGGGGTAGGTTATCTTACAAATTGGGATACCCCAGGCAGCAGTGTCATTGAAAGAGACAGATTGTAATGCAGGCCATACGCAAGCAGAGAAACTCAGGCTGCAACAGGCCTCTTTAGTTTACATGGTTGGGGTAGGTTATCTTACAAATTGGGATACCCCAGGCAGCAGTGTCATTGAAAAAGACAGATTGTAATGCAGGCCATACGCAAGCAGAGAAACTCAGGCTGCAACAGGCCTCTTTAGTTTACATGGTTGGGGTAGGTTATCTTACAAATTGGGATACCCCAGGCAGCAGTGTCATTGAAAGAGACAGATTGTAATGCAGGCCATACGCACGCAGAGAAACTCAGGCTGCAACAGGCCTCTTTAGTTTACATGGTTGGGGTAGGTTATCTTACAAATTGGGATACCCCAGGCAGCAGTGTCATTGAAAGAGACAGATTGTAATGCAGGCCATACGCAAGCAGAGAAACTCAGGCTGCAACAGGCCTCTTTAGTTTACATGGTTGGGGTAGGTTATCTTACAAATTGGGATACCCCAGGCAGCAGTGTCATTGAAAGAGACAGATTGTAATGCAGGCCATACGCAAGCAGAGAAACTCAGGCTGCAACAGGCCTCTTTAGTTTACATGGTTGGGGTAGGTTATCTTACAAATTGGGATACCCCAGGCAGCAGTGTCATTGAAAGAGACAGATTGTAATGCAGACCATACGCAAGCAGAGAAACTCAGGCTGCAACAGGCCTCTTTAGTTTACATGGTTGGGGTAGGTTATCTTACAAATTGGGATACCCCAGGCAGCAGTGTAATTGAAAGAGACAGATTGTAATGCAGACCATACGCAAGCAGAGAAACTCAGGCTGCAACAGGCCTCTTTAGTTTACATGGTTGGGGTAGGTTATCTTACAAATTGGGATACCCCACTGTATATGAAACCAAATAAAATGCACACCCAATAGTGGACAATCAGCCTCCAAGAGGCCTGCTTAGTTTAAATAAGAGAGCTGCTTAGCTTAAATAAGAGAG
Organism: Gastrophryne carolinensis; assembly: GCA_027917425.1. Lineage (NCBI taxonomy): Eukaryota > Metazoa > Chordata > Amphibia > Anura > Microhylidae > Gastrophryne > Gastrophryne carolinensis. Next base: position 378,891,274 of record CM051238.1, read on the forward strand.
CTGCTTAGTGTAAATAAGAGGCCTGCTTAGTTTAAATAAGAGAGCTGCTTAGTGTAAATGAGAGAGGTAGGTTATGTTATGTTACAGAATGGGATGCCCCCACAGCAGACTTGAGATCAGTATATATGCACAGCAACAGTGGATAAGCAGGCTCCAACAGGCCAAATTACTTTAAATAACTGTGCAGCTTAGAGTAAATACAGAGGCTAATGTGATGTTACAGAATGGGATGCCCCGAAGCAGGCTTTAGAACAGTATATATGCACAGCAACAGTGGATAAGCAGGCTCCAAGAGGCCAAATTACTTTAAATAAGTTTGCTGCTTAGAGTAAATACAGAGGCTAATGTGATGTTACAGAATGGGATGCCCCGAAGCAGGCTTTAGAACAGTATATATGCACAGCAACAGTGGATAAGCAGGCTCCAAGAGGCCAAATTACTTTAAATAACTGTGCAGCTTACAGTAAATACAGAGGCTAATGTGATGTTACAGAATGGGATGCCCCGAAGCAGGCTTTAGAACAGTATATATGCACAGCAACAGTGGATAAGCAGGCTCCAACAGGCCAAATTACTTTAAATAACTGTGCAGCTTACAGTAAATACAGAGGCTAATGTGATGTTACAGAATGGGATGCCCCCGCAGCAGGCTTTAGAACAGTATATATGCACAGCAACAGTGGATAAGCAGGCTCCAACAGGCCAAATTACTTTAAATAACTGTGCAGCTTACAGTAAATACGGAGGCTAATGTGATGTTACAGAATGGGATGCCCCGAAGCAGGCTTTAGAACAGTACTGTATATATGCACAGCAACAGTGGATAAGCAGGCTCCAACAGGCCAAATTACTTTAAATAACTGTGCAGCTTACAGTAAATACAGAGGCTAATGTGATGTTACAGAATGGGATGCCCCGAAGCAGGCTTTAGAACAGTATATATGCACAGCAACAGTGGATAAGCAGGCTCCAACAGGCCAAATTACTTTAAATAACTGTGCAGCTTACAGTAAATACAGAGGCTGTGATATCACAGAATGGGATGCCCCGAAGCAGGCTTTAGAACAGTATATATGCACAGCAACAGTGGATAAGCAGGCTCCAACAGGCCAAATTACTTTAAATAACTGTGCAGCTTAGAGTAAATACAGAGGCTAATGAGATTTTACAAAATGGTAATGTTCCCACAGCAGACTTGAGATCAGTTCAGTATATATGCACAGTAAAAGTGTATAAGCAGCCTGAAAACGCTAACAAAGCCAGTCAGCCAGCCAGTAACACTCAGGCTGGATGAAAAAAAAAAAAATCTCCCTGTGACTGCCTCCGATTTTTCCTAACTTTCCCTGCTTCTCGCTGACTTCCTGCCTGTCTCCTGCCTGTCTCCTGCCTGTCCCTGACTCTCCCTGACTACAGCAGTGTCCTGTCTTTCACGAATGCAATAGAGAAATGAGGAAAAGCAAGATGTCTGCCGCCTTAAATAGCGCTGTGACGTCACCGGGCTTGCTGGCTGCTGATAGGCTGCATGTGACTGCCCCAGCATGCACTGGAGCGGGGTAGATGTCTGGACATGTCCCGTCCGCCATCTTAGAATGCCTGTAATGTAAATGAATGGATGTTAAAGGAAAACTTCGAGCGATCGAAGCACGGGGAAATTCGGATTCGATCCGAATCGAATTTTTCATGAAATTCGGATCGAATCCGGGTTCGTCCGGATCGATTCGCTCATCCCTAATGGATGCCTTCTCCAGGTACATATTCCCGGGTTAGTCTCCTCACTAGAGGAGCAACAGGAACAGTGGAAACTACAGGCAGATCCTCTTTCTGGCAGAGTTTCAGGCGATTTAGATGAACCACCTGGGGTTAAAATCCTGGTTTCCAGACTTTATAGACAGCAGAGTTTGGATAGGGCACCTCAATTACTTCAAAGGCTCGGTCTCCCACAAGGAGTCCAACTTGTGTGTCCTCTGGAATTTCCTCATCCAAACCCGATCACCAACTTGAAGAGGTTGGGCAGTCGCCTTCCGGTTGCACTCTTGTTGTTGTCTGCCTTGAGCTTCCCCCATATTTTTGCCGACAATCTCTTTGGCCTCCTGAATTCTCCGTTGATGGTCTGAGACCCACTCCAGAGGCACTTGAGGGGAATTATTGATCGGAGCTTGTAGTCCAAAGATCCGGTCCTTGGGCAGCTGTCCATGTCAGCCCATCATCAGATAGAAGGGTGTATACCCGGTAGAACAGTGTACTGTGTTGTTGTACACCTCTAAGAGTTCTGGTAGAAGTTTGGGCCACTCTTCGTGTCTGGAGACTGCTGCCGCCCTTAACATTTGGAGAAAGACTTGGTTGATCTTCTCACAGAGCCCATTTCCCTGGGGATGATAGGCAGTAGTCCTCAATTTCTTACAGTCATGGAAATGGCACAACTCCTGGAACAGGTGAGCTTCAAAGGCAGCCCCTCTATCAGTAAGGACAGTCTCTGGACATCCGAGAACTTGGACCCAGTGGGAATAGAACAGTTGGGCGGTGGTTTTGGCAGTCAAGTCTTTCACAGGCACCACCACGACCCACTTGGAGTAATGATCCACCATGGTAAGAGCATATGAGTACCCTGATCGGGTAGGAGCCAGCTTGACATGGTCCAAGGCAACCATCTGATTCGGTCTCTCGGTCTGAAGGGAATGAAGGGGGGCTCAAGGAATCAGAATCTGATGAATTCTTTCGCCTGAGACTGGATCCAGGGAATTTCTGTACAACAGCCCTTTGTGAACGAACAACGAGTTCCGCTGATGCCACAACCGCTTCAACTCATAGTCACTCTGGTTTTGGCGTAGACGCGTTGGCACCCTTCGCCTGAGTAGGTAATCCAACAGCTCCCCCATTACTCGACTCTCCTCTTGTAGGGTCCTCCAAGTATAGAGACCTTACTGGATCTTTTGTACTCAAGGTTCGCCCTCTTTGCGGGTTGTCGCAGCATTTTGAGCCACGAACCGTTGGTAGAAGGGAGGCATCTCCACTGTCAGAAATCGTCACTTATCTAGGCCCCGTTCCAGCGCTGGTCGTGGGCGGCCGGGTGCGGCGGCTGTGTCTGCTCGGCGGCCGCGCCGGGCAGCGGCTGCTTCTGCCGGCGCGCGCGCGCCCCCTGCTGTTCCGGACGGCGGCCCCGGCTCCCTTACACGTGCTCGCGCGCGAGCACGTTCTGCTTATATCCACCGGCGACGCTGCTCTCAGTGCGGCTGCCGGGGGAAAGTTAATTAAGGCCAAGTGGGGTGGTGGGAGTGCCCTGCAGGGACAGGGCCAATGAGCCTTAGTGTTGTCTTTGGGCCCATGAGCCCAGCTAGGGACAGGTCAGGCCAATCCTGGCCTGGATCTTAAAGTGCACCAATCACTCACACCTTCCCTCTCTGTCTGTCCCTATAAAGGCAATTCCCTCTCAGTTGTGAATTGCCTGTGATAGCGCCTTGTATCTAGTATTGACCTCTGTGTATTTGTTATTGACCTGTTGCCGACCACCGCCTGAACCGACCATTCTCGATCTGAAACCCTGTTGCCGACCACCGCCTGAACCGACCATTCTCGATCTGAAACCCTGTTGCCGACCACCGCCTGTACCGACCATTCTCGATCTGAACTGCTGCCTGTTGCCGACCTCTGCTTTGTACCTTGACCTCGAGCTGCCTCTTCCCTCTGTACCGCTGCGATCTCTGATTTCCCCGTGTCAACCTCTGGCCTGTCTCTGGACTTCCGCTACACTCGCCATTGGTTCTTCAGACCTCTAAACCAGCAAGCTCTCATCCTTTGAGCCATTGAAGTCCTGGGGGCAACCGATCCCGGGCAGGCGTATTCTGCGTCCCGGCAAGCGGGGGCTCCTACAGGTGAAGCTGGCTGCGGAGATTGGGGGTTGAGGGCTTACCTAGAGGGCTGGAGTTACCAGAGCGTGACAATATCACAGGCCCAAAACATGGATGACCTGGTACAGCAGGTGCAAGCTATGGCCACAGCGATCAACCAACTCGCTCAAAGAGTGGCCACTCAGGAGTCTCGTCAAGTGCCGACTTCCTCTGTACCACCTCATTTCTCCGAACCGAAGATTCCTCTGCCTGAAAAATTTTTTGGAGAGCGAGCAAAATTTTCTAACTTCAAGAATTCCTGTGAACTATATTTCAAGCTGAGGCCTATCTCCTCTGGCACTGAGACCCAACGAGTAGGTTTAGTCATTTCTCTGCTTCAAGGAGACCCGCAGTCCTGGGCCTTTAGTTTGCCGAGTCATGATATTGCCTTACAATCAGTAACTGCATTCTTCAACGCTATGAGCATCCTATACGCTGACCCTGATTCACAGTCTACAGCAGAGAATAGGCTTCGGGCCTTAAAACAAGGGCGGAATTCGGCTGAAGATTACAGTGCTGAATTCCGCCGCTGGGCTATCGAAGCTAGGTGGAACGATCCCGCTCTGTGTAGTCAGTTCAGGGTGGGGCTGTTGGAAAGCATCAAGGATGCCTTAGTCAATTTTCCTCTGCCAGCGGACCTAGATCAATTAATGCAGGTCTCCATTAAAATAGACCGACGTCTTAGAGAAAGGGCCAGGGAGAGAGTCAGGGCTCCCACGTCCTTCAGGCCAGTCCAAGGTCATAGGTCTCCGGTTCCCCGTGGGGAAAATTCCTCATCATCTCCCCAGGAAGAACCTATGCAATTAGGGAGAACCCGCTTATCCCAAGAAGAGAAACAGCGTAGGCGATCCGAGGGGTTATGCCTGTATTGCGGGAATTCTGGTCATTTTGCTGGGTCCTGTCCCAACAAGGGAAGACCGGCGGAAAACTTCTGCACCCAGACCAGGTAGAGAGTACTGATCTGGGTGAGTCAGTTTGCAACTCTCGCCAAAACAAAATGCTAGTGCCTATTGACCTGTCTTGGGGTTCTTCAAAGCAAACTGTTTCCGCCTTTATCGACAGTGGTGCGGCGGGAAACTTTTTGGACAGGAGTATGATCTCCCTTTTAGGTAAGTTTCCCGCCGCACCACTGTCGATAAAGGCGGAAACAGTTTGCTTTGAAGAACCTTTAGTTCCTCTTGAAAGATCCCTACAAGTTTTGGCTATCAATGGGAAGGCCATCCAGGGGGGACCTATAAATACCAAGACCCCACCTCTTCGGTTAATTGTTGGCTCTTCCCACTCTGAGTTCTTAGAATTTTTTATCTTCGATTGTCCAGAAACTCCTGTGGTTCTGGGATACCCCTGGTTACAACTCCACAACCCGGTGTTAGATTGGCGGGTTGGGGAGTTGATCAAGTGGAGTGATTATTGCAAAAATCACTGCTTTACTACAGGCCTCAGAAGTGTGCAAGTTTTACCTCAGGGATTACCTCAGCCATATGCAGACTGGGTTGATGTCTTCTCTGAACGTTCTGCTGATACTCTTCCTCCACATCAGTCTTATGACTGCCCTATTGATTTGCTACCTGGCACGATTCCCCCGAGAGGAAAAATCTATAATCTTACTCTGCCCAAAGAGCAAGCAATGAGGGAGTACATTACCGAAAATTTAAGGAAGGGATTTATCTGCCCCTCTACTTCACCTGCTGGGGCCGGATTCTTTTTTGTAGAGAAAAAAGATGGCGGCCTGAGACCATGCATTGATTATCGAGCCTTGAACAAGATCACTGTTAAGAACCGATACCCTTTGCCCTTGATTGGGGATCTGTTCAATCAAGTCACAGGGTCCCAAATTTTTTCCAAATTGGATTTAAGAGGGGCATACAATCTGATTCCCATCCGGCAGGGGGATGAGTGGAAAACTGCATTTAATGTGAAAGACGGCCATTACGAGTACCTGGTCATGCCTTTTGGTCTTTGTAATGCGCCAGCCGTCTTCCAAGATTTTGTTAATGATATATTCAGAGAGTATCTCGGTAGATTTGTGGTCATCTACTTGGATGATATTCTCATTTTTTCTAATTCTTTATTGGAGCACAGACGCCATGTTAAGTTGGTACTACAAAAATTAAGAGAGAACAACTTATATGCTAAACTTTCTAAATGCATGTTTGAAGTCACCACAGTTCCCTTCCTAGGGTATATTATTACCAACCAGGGTTTGGAGATGGATTCGGGGAAAGTTTCGGCGGTACAGGATTGGGTTCAACCCAAGACCCCCAAAAATTGCAACATTTTCTAGGTTTTGCAAATTTTTATCAGCGTTTCATCAAAGGCTTCTCTCATGTTGTAGCACCTCTTACCAACCTTACCCGCAAGGGGGCCTTTACTGCTAACTGGTCTCCCTCTGTCTGTGAGGCCTTCCTGACCTTGAAACGGGCCTTTACTTCGGCACCGGTGTTAATTCATTCAGATATTCATAAAGCCTTCATTATTGAAGTGGATGCTTCGGAGCTGGGAGTGGGTGCAGTTTTGTCACAATATTCTGGTAACCCTGAGCGTCTTCATCCATGCGCTTATTTTTCACGTAAATTCAGTACCGCAGAACAAAATTATGATGTCGGTAATAGGGAACTATTAGCTATTAAACTGGCATTTGATGAATGGCGACACTGGTTGGAGGGTTCTTTACATCCTATAACTGTGTATACCGATCACAAAAATCTTGAATAAATTGGTTCTGCCAAGAGGCTGAACTCTCGTCAGGCACGTTGGGCATTATTCTTCTCGTGCTTTAATTTTATTATTACTTTCAAGCCGGGTGTAAAAAATACTAAAGCTGATGCTCTATCTCGCATGTTCGGAGAATGTAAGGATCAAGGTGATTCTGGTGAACCGATCCTACCCACGGGTTGTGTGGTCGGGGCGTTACTTCCTGATCTCTCTAATACTTTGGCGCCGTTTCAAGATGAATCTCCTAGTGATGTACCCTTAGGTTGCCAGTTTGTGCCGCCGCACTTGCGTTCTGATGTAATTCGCGAATTTCACGATGCTAAAACTGCAGGTCATTTGGGTAATTGTAAGACGTTAATGCTTGCCCGTCGACATGTATGGTGGCCTACCATGAGACGCGATATTACTGCCTTTATCGACGCTTGTGTTATTTGTGCCTGATGTAAGGGGGTTCACAAGGCTCCTAGTGGCGGTTTGGTTCCCCTTGAAATTCCTGCCGAACCATGGACTCATATTTCTATGGATTTTATTGTTGATTTGCCTCTCTCACATGGTAATACTGTAATTTAGGTGGTCGTCGATCGTTTCAGTAAGATGGCACATTTCATTCCGTTGACCAAGCTTCCGTCAGCTCCTGAGCTTTCGCGCCTATTTACTTCGCATATTTTTCGTCTTCATGGTATTCCGTCGAATATAGTCTCCGATCGGGGTGTCCAATTTACTTCCCGTTTTTGGAGACATTTCTGTTCATGACTCGGAATACAGATCTCCCTTTCCTCTGCTTACCATCCCCAGTCTAATGGGCAGACGGAAAGAACTAATCAAACTTTGGAACAATACTTAAGATGTTATGTCTCTGATGCCCAAGAGCAATGGGCGGAATTTATCGATTTTGCTGAGTTCGCTTACAATAATGCACCTAGTGAGAGTACTAAGGTATCTCCTTTCTTTTGTAATTTGGGGAAAAATCCTAGAGCTTCTTCCCTTTCAGGGTCACCTTCCAATTTGCCGGCATTGGAAGAGTGGCTTAAAGAACAGAAGAATATCTGGACCCGCGTTCAGGAGATTCTAAAAATCACGGGCTTGAGATATAAGAGATTTGCTGATCGTCGCAGGAACCAGCTCTGCAGGTGGGTGATCTAGTTTGGGTCTCCACCAAAAATATTGCGCTCCGTCAACCCTCTAGTAAATTAGGTCCCAAGTTCATTGGACCTTATCCTATTATCAGGAGGTTGAATAACGTGTCTTTTAAAGTTCAACTCCCACCGACTATGAAAATACCTAATTCTTTCCACGTTTCGCTGTTAAAACCAGCTAAGAACATACCTCCTGCTGGTCCTTCGCCGATTCTTGTTGATAATGAGCCAGAATATGAAGTGAATAGGATCTTAGATTCACGTAAAGTGCGCAATTCTTTACAGTATCTGGTTGACTGGGTTGGCTATGGTCCGGAGGAAAGATGTTGAGTGGCAGCAAGAGATGTGCATGCCAGTGCCCTTGTGAAAAAATTTCATTGTGACACTCCGGGAAAGCCCGGTAAGTGTCCGGAGGCCCCTCGTGAAGGGGGGGGGGTAGTGTCAGAAATCGTCACTTACCTGGGCCCTGTTCCAGCGCTGGTCGTGGGCGGCCGGGTGCGGCGGCTGTGTCTGCTCGGCGGCCGCGCCGGGCAGCGGCTGCTTCTGCCGGCGCGCGCGCGCCCCCTGTTGTTCCGGCCGGCGGCCCCGGCTCCCTTACACGTGCACGCGCGCGAGCACGTTCTGCTTATATCCTCCGGCGGCGCTGCTCTCAGCGTGGCTGCCGGGGGAAAGTTAATTAAGGCCAGGTGGGGTGGTGGGAGTGCCCTGCAGGGACAGGGCCAATGAGCCTTAGTGTTGTCTTTGGGCCAATGAGCCCAGCTAGGGACAGGTCAGGCCAATCCTGGCCTGGATCTTAAAGTGCACCAATCACTCACACCTTCCCTCTCTGTCTGTCCCTATAAAGGCAATTCCCTCTCAGTTGTGAATTGCCTGTGATAGCGCCTTGTATCTAGTATTGACCTCTGTGTATTTGTTATTGACCTGTTGCCGACCACCGCCTGAACGGCCATTCTCGATCTGAAACCCTGTTGCCGACCACCGCCTGAACCGACCATTCTCGATCTGAAACCCTGTTGCCGACCACCGCCTGTACCGACCATTCTCGATCTGAACTCCTGTTGCCGACCTCTGCTTTGTACCTTGACCTCGAGCTGCCTCTTCCCTCTGTACCGATGCGATCTCTGATTTCCCCGTGTCAACCTCTGGCCTGTCTCTGGACTTCCGCTACACTCGCTCTTAGCCATTGGTTCTTCAGACCTCTAAACCAGTAAGCTCTCATCCTTTGAGCCATTGGCCCGCTCTGCGTACAGTCGAAGTCCTGGGGGCAACCGATCCCGGGCAGGCGTATTCTGCGTCCCGGCAAGCGGGGGCTCCTACAGGTGAAGCTGGCTGCGGAGATTGGGGGTTGAGGGCTTACCTAGAGGGCTGGAGTTACCAGAGCGTGACATCCACATCCTCCCATTCATCCACGATGGGTGGAGCTTCACCAGGCGCCAACCGGGACAGTGCATCCGCATTCACATTAGACTTCTCACTGCGATACTTGATAGAGAAGTCATAGTTCGCCAATCTGGAGGACCAGTGCTGTTCCAGAGCACCCAACTTTGCTGTGTTCAAATGAGCCTAAGGGTTGTTATCCGTATAGACAACAAAGGGCGTAGCAGCCAGGTAATCTTTGAACTTCTCAGTCACAGCCCAGACAAGGGCCAGGAGCGCCAACTTAAAAGAGCTATAATTGGCATCATTCCTCTCCGCTCCTCGCAGGTTTCGGCTAGCGTAGGCGATAACATGCTCTTTTCCCTCTTGGACTTGCGACAGGATGGCACCAAGTCCCTCAAAACTGCCATCTGTGTACAAGCGGAAAGGTTGGGAATAATCCGGATAAGCTAGTATGGGAGGCTCTGTTAGAAGGCGTTTCAGGGCCTGGAATGCCACTTCTTGTTCTTCGCCCCAATCCACGGGGAGCCTTCCATTGTAGTTTTCTTTAGCTGTCCCTCGGAGAAGGGTTGTGAGAGGTTCAGCAATTTGGGCGAAATGTGGTACCAACCGCCAGTAGTACCCAGCGAATCCTAGGAAGCTCTGGACATCCTTGACTGTACGCAGAGCGGGCCAATTCTTCACTATCTCCACTTTTGCTGGATCAGGTAGAACGCCTTCCGCACCGACGACATGTCCCAGATAATGCACTTGAGGCTTCAAAAGGTGACACTTTGGTTTGATCTTGAGGCCGTGTCGGATAAGTACCTGGAATACCTCAGAGAGGTGGGTCAAATGTTCCTGATAGGATTGAGAGTTGACAATAACATCATCCAGATAGAGAAGGACACTCTGGAAATTAAGATGACCCAAACAGCGTTCCATCAGGCGCTGGAAGGTGGCCGGTGCATTACAGAGGCCGAAGGGCATGCTCTTGAACTCAAATAGCCCCATCGGGGTCACAAAGGCGGTCTTCTCTCTATCTTCTGGAGCCACTGACACTTGCCAGTACCCACTGGTAAGATCCAGAGTGGAGAAATAGGCTGCTGATCCTAAAGCCGTGAGTGATTCCTCTATTCGAAGGAGTGGATACGCGTCCTTGTGGGTGACATTGTTCAATCTTCTGTAATCCACGCAAAATCGGATGGTGCCATCTTTTTTCTTAACGAGAACCACAGGGGAGGCCCACGGGCTTTGACTCTCTTGAATGACATCTGCATCCTTCATGTCACCCAATAGTTTCTTCACTGTCTGATACATGCCCGGAGCCACAGGCCGATGCCTCTCCTTGATAGGAGGATGAGTCCCAGTCTCTATCCGATGCTGTATCATGGTAATTCGGCCAAAGTTAGTGGGGTGCTTACTGAAGGCAGCTTGATGGTCCTTAGCCACTTGCATTACCCCTTCGATTTGATCCTTTGGGGTATCTTCCCCGCCTATTTGGAGCTGTGTCCACCAGGGTGGTGATGGTTTATCTGTGGCATCAGAAGTTAGGTAGGCCACGTTCTGGCAAGCCACGTCACGCTCCGACAACAGGTCTTCTGGCAGGAGCAAGGATAGCTGGGCTACCAGCGTATACTTTGGCAGTACTGCGGGCACTCCTGATAGATTCACTAGCCGGACGGGTACCTTTCCATTCATCACCGTGACTAGACTTCTAGCAGCTCGGATTAGCGGGTAATTCTCCATTTGTATAGGTTCCAGCAGCGCAGAATAATCTTGGTTTCTCACTCCTGGCCGTGCCCGGCACCATAAAAAGATCTCTGAGTTAGGGGGGATGGTCACAGATCGGATGTCCTGGACTCTCACTTTACAAACTTCTCCTCGTCGGTTAACGAACCTTTCTTCAGCTTGTAGCACCTTTAAGTGGTGTTGCGCAACCCTCTGGTCTGATGGGGAGAGATAAGGGAGAGAAGCGTGCAATGCCTCAACAATCTCTGGGAAGCAATGTCGCATAATATTCATTCCCAGAATAAAAGCAGCAGAACCCTTATCTGAAACTTCTGTGACTATTATCCCTTGTCCCCTTAATACACATTCCCCAACCTGCATGGTGGGCTCCCAGTATCCATGTCTGGGGACTGGTTTCCCGTTACTGGCCATCACACTGAAATTAACATTGGTGGGTTCACACAAACATTCTGCACTCCAATACTGGTAAAAGAGGTCTTTGGAGATGGTGGACACCCGAGAGCCTGTGCCAACTAGGGCCTCCAGCTGAACACCCTCTACAATTACCCTTACATAGGGACATGAGGTGACATATAATGAGTGTCCTGATGTGGACTGTTCTCCAGATGGGCCTGAGAATGACTTTCCTGAGGGCCGGCCCTCGACCTCAGGGGATACCCGTTTAAAGCCCAGCACGACATTTTCCAGTGTCCTGGTTTACTACAATAAGTACAATAGGGCCTTTGAGTCCCAGGGGGTTTAGGGTTAGGGCCCTGACGGGTATTAGCAGAACGTGGAGCAGAAGCCGCTATGGGATTTTGTCCCACAGCAGCTTGGCAGCAACCTTGGACAGATTCGGTAGTAAGTTACCTTATGGATTGGGTCAGCTGTTCTATGTCTTGCTTGACACTTTGTAACTCAGACAAACTGGGTGTAGCAGCAGAGGCCGGATTATTAGGCTGTACCTGTGGTGTGGCAGGTGTAGCGATGGCACTGACGGTTTCCAGAGAGGGTTTACAAATATCTGCTGAGTCAGTGTTGGGTTCTATGACCTGAACAGCAAGTCTCTTAAAGGCAGAGAAGGGCAAGTTTGGATTCTGGGTGGCTAACATACGTAATTGGGCCTTATCCCATTTGTTATGGGCCCCATCTATGAACCGGTCCATCAGGACTTTGTTGCCCTGTTCGGGAGAGATCCCATCTAATTTTTGTACTGCTTCCAGAGCCCTCTGTAATGCAACAGCATAAGCCCTCAGGCTCTCACCTGGCTTCTGGCGTCTTTCATAGAGCCGGAGACGTACCTCAGAAGGAGAGTAAGCTTCAAACACCTGGCGAAGTCCCTCAAAGATCTGCTCCACCGTCGCCTTCTCAGTGGAGGGCCAGGTACGGACCTCATCTAAGGCTGATCCCTGAAGTTGTCCCACCAGCAACTGCACCTGTTGGTCAGGGGAAAAGAAAAGGAATAAAAGAGAAAGAGACCCTGGATCCTCTCCTTGAAATCTTGCAGTGTGAAGGGGTCTCCATTATAGGTGGGCAGAACGGGGTTCCCTATGAAGACTGGGGAGACAGGTGGGGCTCCTATAGGATTGCGTGGCATCGGCGGTGATGGTGGCAATCTCCTCCGATCTCCCCTTGGAGAAGATGATCCAGCTGCCGGAACTGGAGGGGCCCCCTCTTCAGCCGACTCTGGTGAATTTGGATCAGACATGTTGCTGCTGAATGGCAATGCGCTATTGGCAGGAAAATTAGGGTGCGCTGGCCCTTTAAGAAGTTGAGTGCGTCGTCTATTGGGTACGCTGTCCTTGAGAGCGCTGTCCTTGAGAGCACTGTCCTTGAGAGTGCTGTCCTTGAGAGCGATGTCCTTGAGAGCGCTGTCCTTGAGTGCGTTGTCCGGTCGTCGGAGGTTCTGCAGCAGCCGCAAAATAAACTTGCTCTGGCGTCCCGGTGAAGTCTCTGGGAGCTGGGGGAATTTCACGGATGGCGGCGCCCAGGAACTTCCTGTTTGGTCCGGGGCTGAATATATTCCCCTGTGCAACACAGGATGGATCTTTAGTTCCGGCTGGCGCAGAAGGGAGAGAGGCGTTACCGCTGGCGTCTGGCTGGGCGGAGCTGCGACCGCTCGTGCGCACAGGAAATCGGCACCAGGAATTAACCCCTTCAGGTACTCTTTAACGGTTTTAGTGATCACAATGGCGGCCCTTACTTCACCTTCCCCGCAATTGTATAGAAAAGTCCCGTACAGCGAATTGCAAATTTTTCGGTGCAAATATCACTTAGTCCGATAACTGGGGAAGGACTTGATAATACACGGTGACTTGTGGGCAAACAGGCACACACTTCGAATCCTGTTCGTGATGCCAAATAAAGCTATGTGGTGACCAGGTTAAGGAAGCTGGGAGGCAGCTGTGGGTCACCGGCTTTTGGGGTGGCAGGCCGGAGCCTAGGTTCCAAACAGATGTTAAAGTCCGTAGGTCCAGATGGTATGAGGGCCCTGTGTAGTGACGCCAGGAGGGTTTGGTGGCACCGGTTACCCTACCAACTGGGGGTCCCAGGAGATCCCTTGCTAGGTGTTGGGTAGCAATAACAGGCAGAGGCCAGGTTAGGATCAACGGAACTTTTACTGGCAGTCTAGATGGTACAGTGACAGTACAGATCAGGAGCTCAGGAGCGATCCTGTGGTGTGGGAGACTAGAGGACTTGCTGAGACTTATAGTGCCATTTAGGCTGAATAGCTTACTTGCAAGATTGAAGATGGGTTCTGCGACCTTGGAGATTAGAGCTGAATTGAAGACAGGCTCTGTGACCTGGAATATGAAAGATGATGCTGTAGATTTATCAGCAGACTTTGTAAGCATTAGTCTGGCCCCTTTCTCCACACTAGCCACGTGAGACAAGCCAGCAGCACAAGCACAGAACTTCTTCCTTCAGAGATCACTGCTCTTCTGACTAGAAAATGGAGGAGAGGGCAGGCTTAGGTGCTCAGCAGTCCTGATAGGCTCAACACTTGTCACATGACCCTTCCCTAGCAAGTTAGTTACAGCAATAGGGAGTTATGAAGTTTATGGAACTGCACAATGTGAATACATTAACTCTTTGAGGGCAAACTACATAAATTCACATAGGAAACATGTTATAACATGAAAACAGGATATAAAAGGTTATTATACAGGAACAGGGTATATATATATATTGTGACATTCATGCAGGTCTGATAGTAGAAGACAGGTATATTTCTCCCAGGTTCCGTTCCTATGTGAGGTAATAGCTGAGCCTCTCACCTGTCAGGTAATTAATTAGGGGGAATGAGAGGCTGACAAAAGGAGGAAGTCAGGGGGCAGATCTATCTCTCTGGCTGAGGACACAGCCCAGGTCTGTGGAGAGATTCATGTGAGTAAAGGTTGCTGGAAGTGTTTTTTGTAGCTGGCAGAGAGAAGCTCTCCAGCTAGTAGTGAGGGTTTTTACTTGTTTAGTTAGTGCCGGACAGGCAAGGATTTTCTTTTGTTGCTGTGTTATCTTTATTTTGCTTTTGCAACCTTTACCAATAAAGCTGACCAAGAGTCAGATTGAACGAACTTTCTGCTGTTTGCCTGATTGGATACAGACAAAATACGTGTCCCTCGACATCAGAAGAGGGCGATCCCGGACACTTATCACATGTGGTGTCGGATGCGGGCAACACGTTGCTAGGGGCAACAGCCCAGTGTCAAAATGGATGACGTGGTAAAGGCCTTGGTGCAGTCGGTCGCTGCGCAGCAAGAGGCTACCAGAGCTCAGCAGGAGTCTTTCAGAGAGCAACAACACACCAATCACCTGCTGGCAGCGCAGTTGACTGCTCTAGCAGAGGCCGCAAATAAAGACCGCCAGACGCTGCAGGAGCTGATGCAAAGTGTGGCCAATCTGCCAAGCGGGCAGCTGCCGACTCCGCAGAGAGATATCCGTGCAAACCAATATCTGCAAAAGATGACGCCGGAAGATGATGTGGAGGCCTTCCTTGCAACCTTTGAGAGAACAGCTACACGGGAGGCCTGGCCGAGAGAAAGTTGGGCAGGCTTGTTGGCCCCATTCCTCATAGGAGAAGCACAAAAGGCTTACTATGATCTGGAACCGGCTGCGGCCCAGGACTTTAACAAACTCAAGGCAGAGATTCTGGCACGCTTGGGTGTAACCATAGCAGTCAGAGCCCAGAGAGTACACCAGTGGACATATAACGTGGGTAAGCCGCCACGTTCCCAAATGTTTGACCTCGTCCATCTGACCAGGAAGTGGCTACAACCAGAGGTTCTATCTGCACCAGACGTGGTTCAACGTGTGGTTATGGATCGATATCTAAGGGCACTACCTCCAGCGTTAAGGAAGTGGGTGAGCCACGGAGACCCAAAATCTGCAGATCAGCTTGTGGATCTTGTTGAACGGTACTCTACAGCAGAAGAGCTCTTAAGTAACACCCAGCCCCAGGCCTCAACCAACCGGACAGCCAAAGTTCCCGGTAAGACTGTTCTGGGGTTTATGGGAGCTGGGAAAAATGTAAAGACTTTATATGGAAAAGATGAGACTGTGGGCTCAGGGAGGCCTAAAATGCGAGACTTTGGGCTAGGTAGAGAAAACATAAGATGTTTTCGTTGCCATGAGTTGGGCCATATTGCAATGAACTGTCCTTTGACTATTGAACCTATGCAATGTGACGCGGCCTTTTTGAAAAAACGTATGTCTATGTTTGCCCAAGTAATGTGTACTGCTGTCAGTTCAGACAGTTCTAAAAACCACCTGTATGAGCTAACAGTAGAGGATAAAAAGGTGGTGGCTTTACTAGACTCAGGGAGTGTGGTAAGTCTGGTAAACGCCAACCTTATAAGTACTGCTAACAGGTATCCAGACACTTACACGGTATCTTGCGTGCATGGGGATACGCGTGAATATCAAATTGCCATTGCTTGTATTTCAACTCCTTATGGTTCAGTATGTCACAAGGTGGGGATAGTCCCCGCCTTAATGCATGATGTCATTCTTGGTAGAGACTTTCCATATTTTTGGAAGTTGTGGGAAGACAATCTCGCGATTAAAGATGGTACACCTGATAGGCCCACAACCTCCAACCTAAGCCCTGATCCATTTGATAGTTCCCCAATGGAAGATGTGGTTGGGGTAGAAAAGCCTTTAACTTTTCCCTTTTCTGTTATGGCGGGGGATTCAGGAGAACCATTAACAGAGACAGAAATTCCGGGGACTTCTCAGCAGTGTATACCTGACTTAGAGGTCAGAAAAGATGATTTTCAAAGTGAGCAGTTAAAAGACCCTACCCTTACCCGAGCCAGAGAAAATGTAAAAATAATCAATGGGGTACCTGTGGAGCCTGGGGCTAGGCTTGCTTTCCCATATATGGTTCTAGAGAATGATTTACTGTACCAGGTTGACAAAAAGGGCGAGGATAACATACAGCAGTTAGTGGTTCCCAAAGCCTTCAGGAGAACAGTTTTAGATCTGGCACACGGGCACATATTGGGGGGACATCTGGGAGTCCAGAAAACTACAGAGAGAATTTTGCTCAGATTCTTCTGGCCTGGGGTACATCATGATGTTAAAGAGTATTGTGAATCCTGCCCAGACTGTCAGATGTCTGCACCTAGGCCTCGTTTCCGCAGCCCTCTAGTTCCATTACCAATCATTGAGGTACCATTTGATCGGATTGGGATGGATTTGGTTGGTCCCCTGATAAAGTCAGCGTGTGGTCACCAACATATTCTAGTTATAATGGACTATGCTACACGTTATCCGGAGGCCATACCTTTGCGAAACACATCATCTAAGACTATCGCAAAGGAGTTAGTGCAGGTGTTTAGTAGGGTGGGCATCCCAAAAGAAATACTTACCGATCAAGGCACACCCTTTATGTCTAATGTGATGAAGCAACTTTGTAAATTGTTTAAGGTGAATCAACTACGCACGTCCGTCTATCACCCTCAGACCGATGGCTTAGTTGAAAGATTTAACAAGACTCTAAAGCAGATGTTAAAGAAAGTAGTGGACAAGGACGGGAAAAATTGGGATTTGTTGCTTCCATATCTGTTGTTTGCCATAAGGGAGGTGCCTCAATCGTCCACCGGGTTTTCTCCATTTGAGTTGGTATATGGTAGACATCCCCGGGGGTTGTTAGATGTGGCAAAGGAAAGCTGGGAAGGGCAGGTCACTCCCTACAGAAGTGTAATAGAACATGTTTCACAAATGCAGGACAGAATTTCAGCTGTGATGCCAATTGTAAAAACCCACATGGAACAGGCTCAAGGTGTGCAAAAAAGAATCTATGATAGGGGTGCTAAGGTACGTACATTTGCACCAGGAGATCGGGTGTTAGTACTAGTTCCTACTATAGAGAGTAAGTTCTTGGCCAAATGGCAGGGTCCCTACTCCGTTATAGAAAGAGTAGGTGAGGTCAATTATAAAATTCACCAACCAGATAAAAGAAAGCCTGAGCAGATTTACCATGTGAATCTGATTAAACCTTGGAAAGACAGGCAAACTCTAGCTGCGAAGGTTGCGTGGCCAGCCTGTGATGGTTCTCTAATACCTAACGTTATTATCGCTGAGTCCTTGTCTGACACACAAAAGAAAGAGGCTAGACAACTGATAATTCATAACAAAAATTTCTTTTCTGACAAACCAGGGCAGACTCCACTGATAAAACACGATGTTGTGACCGAACCTGGGGTAAAGGTACATGTTAGGCCCTATAGAATCCCTGAGGCTAGGCGTGAGGCAGTGTCTAAAGAAGTGAAAGACATGCTGGAATTGGGAGTGATTGAGGAATCCCATAGTGAGTGGTCCAGCCCAATTGTGTTAATTCCAAAACCAGACGGTACTACAAGGTTTTGTAATGACTTTAGGAAGTTAAACTCTGTGTCTAAATTTGATGCCTATCCTATGCCAAGGGTGGATGAGCTGATTGAGCGGCTAGGTACAGCTCGCTACATCACCACACTAGATCTGACGAAAGGTTATTGGCAGATTCCGCTGACTGAATCTGCCAAAGAAAAGACAGCATTCTCCACACCTGACGGTTTATTTCATTATGTAAATATGCCCTTCGGCTTACATGGGGCTCCTGCAACCTTCCAACGGTTAATGGATAGAGTGTTAAAACCACATAGGAAATATACTTCGGCCTATCTTGACGACATAGTGATACATAGTCCTGACTGGGAGACACACCTTTCTGACGTGCAGGCAGTCATTGACAGTTTACAGGCTGCAGGTTTGACAGCTAACCCCAAAAAGTGTTGTATTGGGTTAGAAGAAGCCAAATATTTGGGTTATATTATTGGAAGAGGCGTAATTAAACCCCAGGTAGATAAAGTTGAAGCAATCCAGAAGTGGCCTCAACTGTTAAATAAAAAACAGGTGAGGGCATTTCTCGGAATTACAGGGTATTATAGGCGATTTATACCCAATTTTGCTTCCATAGCAAATCCCCTGACTGATCTCACAAAAGGAAAAGACTCAGTGATGATAAGGTGGAACCCTCAGGCTGAAAAAGCGTTTCAAACCTTAAAATTGGCCCTTTGTTCCCTGCCAATATTGATCACACCAGATTTCAAGAAAGAATTTGTGGTCCAGACAGACGCTTCCGAGACAGGAATAGGGGCTGTCTTGTCACAAATCCGGGATGGAGAGGAACATCCCGTGCTTTATTTAAGTAGGAAGCTGAATAAACACGAAAGAAATTATGCAATTGTAGAAAGGGAATGTTTAGCTATTAAATGGGCCCTCGAGTCCCTCAAATATTATTTGTTGGGAAGAAAGTTCCGGCTAGTCACTGACCACGCCCCTCTGAAATGGATGTACCTTAATAAAGAGAAAAATAGCAGAGTAACGAGGTGGTTTCTAGCTCTGCAGGCCTACAACTTTACAGTAGAGCACAGGGCTGGGCGACTGCAGGGAAATGCAGATGCACTGTCACGTGTGCACTGCCTTCTGGTTACAAATGCTCATTCCCAGTGGCCTGAGCAGAGGGGGGGGATATGTGACATTCATGCAGGTCTGATAGTAGAAGACAGGTATATTTCTCCCAGGTTCCGTTCCTATGTGAGGTAATAGCTGAGCCTCTCACCTGTCAGGTAATTAATTAGGGGGAATGAGAGGCTGACAAAAGGAGGAAGTCAGGGGGCAGATCTATCTCTCTGGCTGAGGACACAGCCCAGGTCTGTGGAGAGATTCATGTGAGTAAAGGTTGCTGGAAGTGTTTTTTGTAGCTGGCAGAGAGAAGCTCTCCAGCTAGTAGTGAGGGTTTTTACTTGTTTAGTTAGTGCCGGACAGGCAAGGATTTTCTTTTGTTGCTGTGTTATCTTTATTTTGCTTTTGCAACCTTTACCAATAAAGCTGACCAAGAGTCAGATTGAACGAACTTTCTGCTGTTTGTCTGATTGGATACAGACAAAATACGTGTCCCTCGACATCAGAAGAGGGCGATCCCGGACACTTATCACAATATATATATATATATATATATATATATATATATATATATATACTGTATGAACACAGATATATTATACAATGTTAGCTATGCAATATAACCAGGGCCGGATTAAGAGCATCCCGGGCCTGGTGCTGTAGATTTTGACGGGCCTATTTATCGAAGTATACTATTACAATGTACCACCTAAAGTGTTCCACCAGTTGGGTATATTATTCAAAACGAGAATCAATAGAGCAAACAGCACATTATAACTTACTCTTTATTATGTAATGGCTAATTTAGTCATACTGTGAGAATTCCCAAGAAGAGAACTTACCACTGACACTCTCAAAAATCATAAAAGCTAGAATGAATCAGCATGCCACTAACTACACCAAACTAAGATGTCCTTACCTGGTACTTGTCATATACGGCTGGGAGAGAAAACATTGACACCACAGCTAAAAATAAAAACAAAAAGCTGTAAGCCATTGCTGATATAACACGGGAAACAGAGCAACGTTCTGAGTTCTCATATTTTATTGGCTACACATTTCACATATGCATTCTTAAGATTGTCACGACCACTGATATTTCTGTCTTGTATGGATCTGGGGTCCGCTGGGCCCCAAAGCAAATTTTGGACCAAGCCCCCCCAGCACATTATACAAAATTATTATTATGGGGCCCCACACACACCAGTCTGCTACCCCTCCAACACACACACACATACACACACCTATGACCCTTCCTATGAAACCCTTCCAACACACACAAACACACACACACACACACACACACACACAATTCTGAACCCCTCTCTGCTCCCCGCACATACACAATCTGTAACCCCTTGTGTGCACAAACACATCTGTCACCCTCCCCCCATTGCACACACACATATCAGAACTCCCCCAACCATGCACACACACCAATTTGTCAACCACCGCTGCACACACACAAAGCAACATCAACCCCCCACACCCAAACACACAGGCAAGCGTATATGCACACACAGATACACAAGCACACACACTAAGTCACATCGGGAAAAGATAGATGGGATGGGACAGAGCTGGGAAAAGAGATATGGGATGGGACAGAGCTGGGATAATAGAGAGATGGGATGGGACCGAGCTGGGAAAAGAAAGATGGGATGGGACAGAGCTGGGAAAAGAGATATGGGATGGGACAGAGCTGGGATAATAGAGAGATGGGATGGGACAGAGCTGGGAAAAGAGAGATGGGATGGGACCGAGCTGGGAAAAGAGAGATGGGATGGGACAGAGCTGGGAAAAGAGAGATGGGATGGGACAGAGCTGGAAAAAGAGAGATGGGACAGAGCTGGGAATGGAGAGATGGGATGGGACAGAGTTGGGAGAAGAGAGATGGGATGGGACAGAGCTGGGAGAAGAGAGATGGGATGGGACAGAGCTGGGAAAAGAGAGATGGGATGGGACAGAGCTGGGAGAAGAGAGATGGGATGGGACAGAGCTAGGAGAAGAGAGATGGGATGGGACAGAGCTGGGAGAAGAGAGATGGGATGGAACAGAGCTGGGAGAAGAGAGATGGGATGGGACAGAGCTGGGAGAAGAGCGATGGGATGGGATAAAGCTGGGGTAATAGAGAGATGGGATGGGACAGAGCTGGGAGAAGAAAGATGGGATGGGACAGAGCTGGGAAAACAGATGGGATGGGACAGAGCTGGGAGAAGAGAGATGGGATGGGACAGAGCTGGGAATAGAGAGATGGGATGGGACAGAGCTGGGAGAAGAGAGATGGGATGGGACAGAGCTGGGAGAAGAGAGATGGGATGGGACAGAGCTGGGAATAGATAGATGGGATGGGACAGAGCTGGGAGAAGAGAGATAGGATGGGACAGAGCTGGGATAATAGAGAGATGGGATGGGACAGAGCTGGGAGAAGAGAGATGGGATGGGACAGAGCTGGGAAAAGAGAGATGGGATGGGACAGAGCTGGGAGAAGAGAGATGGGATGGAAAAGAGCTGGGAGAAGAGAGATGGGATGGGACAGAGCTGGGAGAAGAGAGATGGGATGGGACAGAGCTGGGAGGGGACAGAGCTGGGAGAAGAGAGATGGGATGGGACAGAGCTGGGAGAAGAGAGATGGGATGGGACAGAGCTGGGAATAGAGAGATGAATGGGACAGAGCTGGGAATAGAGAGATGGAAGGGGACAGAGCTGGGAAAAAAGAGATGGGATGGGACAGAGCTGGGAATAGAGAGATGGGATGGGACAGAGCTGGGAAAAGAGAGATGGGATGGGACAGAGCTGGGAATAGAGAGATGAATGGGACAGAGCTGGGAATAGAGAGATGGAAGGGGACAGAGCTGGGAAAAGAGAGATGGGATGGGACAGAGCTGGGAATAGAGAGATGAATGGAACAGAGCTGGGAAAAGAGAGAGATGAATGGGACAGAGCTGGGAAAAGAGAGAGAGATGAATGGGACAGAGCTGGGAAAGAGAGATGGAGCGGGGAAAGGTGAGTTTTTCCAGGTGTTCACACAGCAGGGGCATCCCGATTCAGGATGCCCCAGGGAAAAGCAGCATTTAATGAGCGCCACTCGGCCTCCTGCGATCAAAGAAGGCAGCTGAGCCAGATGCTCCTCTTTAACTCACCCCGCCTGCTGTCTTTCCTCCTGGCTTGTCCCACACGCCGTCTTTCCTCCCGCCCGCCGACCCCACCACGTGTCTTTTGTCCTGCTCCACGGCCCCGCCCCTGCTTGCTGTCTTTCCTTCTGGCCGCCGGCCCCGCCCCTGTGTCTCCGCCTGCTTGCAGCCCCGCCCCTGCCAGCCCCGCTTGCTGTCTTTCCTTCTGGCCGCCGGCCCCACCCCTGTCTCCGCCTGCTTGCGGCCCCGACCCTGCCAGCCCCGCTTGCTGTCTTTCCTCCTGCTCAGAAGAGAGATGGGATGGGACAGAGCTGGGAGAAGAGAGATGGGATGGGACAGAGCTGGGAATAGATAGATGGGATGGGACAGAGCTGGGAGAAGAGAGATAGGATGGGACAGAGCTGGGATAATAGAGAGATGGGATGGGACAGAGCTGGGAGAAGAGAGATGGGATGGGACAGAGCTGGGAAAAGAGAGATGGGATGGGACAGAGCTGGGAGAAGAGAGATGGGATGGAAAAGAGCTGGGAGAAGAGAGATGGGATGGGACAGAGCTGGGAGAAGAGAGATGGGATGGGACAGAGCTGGGAGGGGACAGAGCTGGGAGAAGAGAGATGGGATGGGACAGAGCTGGGAGAAGAGAGATGGGATGGGACAGAGCTGGGAATAGAGAGATGAATGGGACAGAGCTGGGAATAGAGAGATGGAAGGGGACAGAGCTGGGAAAAGAGAGATGGGATGGGACAGAGCTGGGAATAGAGAGATGGGATGGGACAGAGCTGGGAAAAGAGAGATGGGATGGGACAGAGCTGGGAATAGAGAGATGAATGGGACAGAGCTGGGAATAGAGAGATGGAAGGGGACAGAGCTGGGAAAAGAGAGATGGGATGGGACAGAGCTGGGAATAGAGAGATGAATGGAACAGAGCTGGGAAAAGAGAGAGATGAATGGGACAGAGCTGGGAAAAGAGAGAGAGATGAATGGGACAGAGCTGGGAAAGAGAGATGGAGCGGGGAAAGGGGAGTTTTTCCAGGTGTTCACACAGCAGGGGCATCCCGATTCAGGATGCCCCAGGGAAAAGCAGCATTTAATGAGCGCCACTCGGCCTCCTGCGATCAAAGAAGGCAGCTGAGCCAGATGCTCCTCTTTAACTCACCCCGCCTGCTGTCTTTCCTCCTGGCTTGTCCCACACGCCGTCTTTCCTCCCGCCCGCCGACCCCACCACGTGTCTTTTGTCCTGCTCCACGGCCCTGCCCCTGCTTGCTGTCTTTCCTTCTGGCCGCCGGCCCCGCCCCTGTGTCTCCGCCTGCTTGCGGCCCCGCCCCTGCCAGCCCCGCTTGCTGTCTTTCCTTCTGGCCGCCGGCCCCACCCCTGTCTCCGCCTGCTTGCGGCCCCGACCCTGCCAGCCCCGCTTGCTGTCTTTCCTCCTGCTCACCGGCCCCACCGCTGTCTTTCCTCCTGCTCGGCGATAGCAGGCGCTGGGCGGCCTATGCGGGCCTCGTTTGCAGGCTGCTGGGCCTGTTTTAACGTAGGGGCCTGGAGCGGTAGCTCCGTCCACTCCTACGTTAATCCGGCCCTGAATATAACAGACCCCAAAGTCACAGGGACTGCCGAATGTCGAGGGGACACATATAGAACAGTATGGCAAATGCTGTACTGGGACATTGCAGAAGCACCATTTTTCCCTGCTGTTTTTAGTCTAGCTGCATCCAGTTGAAGTTAAAAGACAAAGTTTACTGTATAAACCTTGAAATGTAATATTTGCACAAGGGCCCCTGAACATTTAGTTATGCCACTGTAGGGGTGGTTCTAGGGTTTGTGTAAGCACTGGGCGTGTCCGGACAGGTGCCAGGGCCCCTGCACCCTGCAATGGCCCTTGCTGCATGATAGTCATGTGACACACTGCTTCTCAGCTTACTTTCTTCAATTTTTTTTTCTTTCATTTATTCTATTCTTTTTTGGATATCAGCAATTCATTATTTCTATTCGTTTGTTCTTTCACATTCCTTCTATGCTTTTTCCTTCTCTCTCTGTTTTTCTTTCTTTCTTTCTAATTCATTCATTACTTTCCTTCCTTCCTCTGCAGGGCAGCAATGCCAGCATGGGGCCCTGAATCCATGAGCTGCACTTTGCAGCATGGGGGTGGGATGGATTCCCCTCTTTAGCAATGGGCCCCATGAATGCAGCTCTACCACACACAGCAAAGGGCCCAGTGAGACTGTCGCCCAGGGGCCCACATAGACCTGCAGCTGGCCCTGGGTGAATTGCAAAAGGGGAGTGCCTACAAGTGATATGAGGGCGTGCCAGAAGCTAATGGGGCGCTGGCGAGTAATAGCAGCTACTGCGCAAGCGCAAACTGTTGCCTGTGCTAAGGTGCCCTAATCAAAGATGGAGACTGAAGGAACGAGCAGGTGACTTTACAGCCGCGTGATGAGCCCACCCATCGCCGGGCTGCTGATCAGGGGGAGATCATGTGACCCGGAAGGGTAATGCGGGAGCGGCGCTGACAGCGAGTGTCACTGACACCCGGGGAAGGGACTTTGTGGGAAGGGAAACTGAGGTAAGAACTTGGGAAATTCGGACTTCTGGGACTTGTGCTTCAGGCTTACAGGTTGCCCCAGCCAAGAAGAAGCTACTGGGGGAGCGGGCGGCCATAGAGGAACTGACAACACACATATATATATATATATATATATATATCTCCACTAAAAGCACCTGTCATGGCGCCTCCTCCTGATTTACCTGATCTTATAGCAATCTCTGCACACTGGCTCACCATAGGAGCTTACAATCTAATGCCTCTTGTGCCTATAAATCATTTTGCCTGATGTATATATTCAGAAAGGGCACAAATTTAAACCCGGAAGCTAAGGTTGGGAGCTCACCCCTTACCAGTGACACCATACCTACCTATTTTTCAGTGTAGGGAAGAGGGACATTTGTTTAATTAGGCCACGCCCCCTCATTGAGGAATGGATAGACAATAGGGTGTAATAGGTAAAACAATATAAACACTTTAAATAGCCAAATGAATTTATTGATGCAGATCTGCATGTTACATCTCAAAGAGGGCCAAATGGGAACAACGAGGGGCAGGGGGACAGTCCCTCCAAATCAGGAACACTTGGGAGGTGTGGTGACACTGCAGATCCCACCCTCTGCCTCCCTATTTGTGCTTCGGCGACACCCATGGCTCTGTTATAAGCTGAACCTTGTCTCTGGACTGAGATCTTCTTATACTTGTGCAGGGGGAGCAGTTAGTGACACTATAACAAAACCTCATTCATCAATCTATTTGACCAGTCTGCAAAGAAGGTTAAAGAGGACCCATCTCCAGGGCTAAGATTCCCTCTTCCTGTGGCCTTGTGATTTGGGATGCCCCACTGTCTTAAAACTTTGCGATTTATGTATGAAATCGCCTAGCCACTGATCCCCCGCTATACCTTTACCTGTGCCAGGAATTTGTTTAATGGAATAGAAGGGGAAGCTAAAGGGAGGTGAGCCCACTGTTCGACTGGCTACCTACCTGCACAGAGGGAATGCAGGAAAGGTGAGTTTTACTGGCGATCAGTGGGGATACAAACAGCAGGACATCCCAAGTCAGGAAACTCCCCTTTAAAAGCAGATCAAAACCTAAGTTTAGGTGATCCACGCCCCCCACTCCCCTGCCGCGTAGCTCGGGCAATCCCCTGCCGCGTAGCTCGGGCCCAGCTTGGTGGTGGCACGGTTTTAAAATAAAAAAAAAAAAAGACCCTGGAGATTTCAAACAATGGGCCATCCTGCTTTAGGATACCCCAGGGAAAGGTTTGTAGTTTGGCCTAGAATTTTTTAGGTTCCAGGGCTGGCACTTTAATTGGATCAAAACCCAGGTCAGTGATAAACCTGGGTTTTGGGCCTCTTTAAAGTGGACCAATAACCAGGATCTTCACTATCCTAGTTATCTGTCCCTCTCCCCGGGGCATCCTGATTTGGGATGCTCTGCTGTGTGAAACCCCCTAGATCGCCCACTCAACTCACCTTTCTGCCATTGCCACGGCACATGCACAGGCTCTCATCCAATCAGCGATTTGTGCTGTGCATATTAAGGCACAGCATGAAGCTGTTGTTTTGGACTGAGCTTCAGCATAGGGAGCCACATCAGGCTCCCTGAACCCAAATGGGTCAGCTGCAGTGATGCCGGAGATGCAGATTCCGGGCCACTGTTGGGGGTTCACACAGTGAGGCATAATGAACTGAGATGCCGCGTAGAGGGGGGTTGATTCCAAGAGACTCCAGGGCCACCCAAGATGGGTTTGGTCCATTTTAAAGCCACTTTCTAGGCTAAAATAATAAAATGCCTAGTTCTCTGCAGCTCCTCTGTGTGGGCCCAGTGTGCCCATTCATCTCCTCCATCCAGTTCCAGCCTCTTCATACTTACTGAGGGCAGGGATCCAGCAATTCCATCTCCCAGCATGTCAGCCTCTTATGGCGGTGTTGTGGGGGCCTTGTTTCTATCCTCGCACACCTACTCTATTTACTGCAATGGAGGGTGCGTAGGCTATGAAGGTAGGTTTAGCAACGAATGGAGTAGGTATGAGGGGGCAACAAAAAAGGTGCCAGGATGCCGCCATGTATGCCCATCATCAAAGGAAGGGAGTCCCTTAATCTCCACCATCTGTAATTATGAAGACGATAGCGCTACAGGAGCAGGGGGTGATAAAAGGTTTAGAGTTTTTTTTAATGCCTGCACAAAGATCATTAGTAAATCAAAATTGGTAGTGTCCGCAATTTAGGATGCCCCACTGTGTGAAATCCCTCAGATTCCCTACTACTACTACACACCTCACCGGTGACCCCATGGCAGATGTCACCTCTGGCTTCCCTCAGCTGAGGTGTGTCCCACTTCAAGCATTTCTTAGTGGATGGCGTGGGAAAGCAGCCAGTGGCTCGCACTCCATTTGGTTTTATTTCGCTGTCCTGACATCAGAATGGCTAGTAAAATCAGAATTGAGCATGAGTCGCTAACTGGCCAGTAACCTGTGCCTGCACCATGGGATTGCCTGAGGGGTGTGTTTTGCAGCTGGATGCCCTGCAGTGGAGGAACAGTATGCGGGGTAGTGAAGATCCTCTGCAGAGTTTCTCTTTAAATTGCCATTATTCTTTAGTTCCACCAGCTCTAGTTAATTTGGTCACCTGATCTGATGCTTTGTTTCCCAGGTTTAATCTGTGAGCTGCCATGCCGGAGCATAGTGATGCCAGCTTGCCCCCTGAGGAGAGGCTCCGGGCTCTAGTGCAGATGGGGACATCGGTGGAGGCCAATGACGACATACCACTGAAGCGCTATTATCGGTCTGGCGTGGAGCTGATCCGCATGGCCAATGTGTATGCTGGAGAGGGCAACACAGAACATGCTTTTATCTTATACAATAAATACATCACGTAAGTCAGACGAGCTTTATAAAGCAATTTCTATATACTTAAAGTGATCCTATACCCAGATAGGAAGTTGATTTTGTCACCTTCTATCCCCAGCACAGTGCCCCCAAAACAGCCTGCGTTTCTTTTTTTTTTTTTTTTACTAAAGCCTTTGCCCAGTATTCATAAAACATGAATTGGAAGCAGTCGGCCATATTGTTCCCTGGCTGAGCAGCCCCGCCCCCTGGTGCTTTCCAGCGATGATGCATTCAGTTACAGTACACACAGCTCAGCCTTGAGCATCAGCCTTATTAGTTATAAAAACTACAATACTTCTGAAAGCACTACAACCTTCAAAAGCACCCCTGAGACCCTCCTGTTTAGAGAAGCTTACCATCTGGCCTATCCAAACCACTTTACAGTCCTGTTGACCTTCTGAGCACTTGATACCATGCTTAGTAAATACTCTTTGTGACCCAACCTCTTGTCTTCACCCTTTGCCTTTAGATTGTGATCTCTCCTCGTGTACCCCTGTATTAATGTGTTATGTTGCATTTGACTCATAATACTGTATGTATTATATTATTGTTATGTTTATTTATGTAGCGCCATCTTCTTCCGTAGCGCTTTACAATGTAGTAGTTACAGACTGGGTAAAACATATAGTACGCAGACAATTTCAGCCCAAATGCAACAAAAACAAAGCAGACACTGTGAGAATACAACATGATAGGAGGCAGATCCCTCCCCTTTTGAGCTTGTAGTCTAAAGGAAATGATAGAGAAGCAGGGGATGGGTCACAAGTAGTAGGTATTGAGTTTGATGTCATGTGCCCAGTGGAATTGCTTAAACCAGGTTATATGCTTGGTTTTAAGCACCCCTTGGAGGTGGGTTTTGAGGGCAGTTTTAAAAGTTCTGAATAATGGGGAGTGTCAGATTGAACAGGGAAGGGGAGTGGCATGAGAAGTCCTGGAGACAAGTTAGAAGAGACGACCAGGGGGGAGAACAGGAGGTCAGAGGCAGAGTGAAGGCTGCATCCAGGGTGGATTTGATTTAAATCTAACTGATTTAAATCACGATTTAAATCACTAGTCAGTAAGGCTTGATTTAAATCGGTGATTTAAATCAAAGTTTCTACCTAAACTAGTTCTTGCTATTTTAACATGCAAGTAGATGAAGATTTTTAGAATCACTTTTTATATTACTTTTTTCCCCAGTTTAATGGGTTAATCATTCATATTTGGACACCAGTGTTCTGTTGTAGTTAGGAAGGAGAAAAATAATCCTGACCTTAATAACAATTTAAATAGATTTATTCAACTGAAACAATAACAACATTACAGCATAAGTTATTTGCTTAAACAAACATCCATGTTTTGTTAACTAATTTGGCTAAACAAAATATATATATATTTTAAGAAACTTAGACTGTCAGCCCAGCCGACACATGAAAAACTTAAATCCTACTGTCCCTGCTGTCCTCTGTAGCTCACTAGTCATAGGTTTGTAGAACAATAGGATTAAGGTCTTTTTCTCAACTCTGTTCATGTTGTAACATTTTTGCTGTGAAGAAGAGGCTGGGACCTCTGCGGAGTCAAATTCAGTTTTGAGAACTGCGTAAGTAAAGCGAGCGTCTGTGATAATATAGGAGAGAAACTGCCCACTAATCCTACAGAAACCTCTGGAAGAGCATGGCATTGTGAATGTTACACATATACAGCCTTTATTCTACTGAGTTAAACAACTCAGCTTTATCTCATGATGGAAGAACCTTTGGATGGTAAAATATTTTCCCCAAAAAGCAGTTTATTGAAAAAAAATCCGATTTAAATAAAAAAAATCCGATTTTTTTTTAATTTTTTTAAAAAAACATTGATTTTTATCCACCCTGGCTGCATCTGTGTTGATAGTGTTGGATTAGAGATAAAATATAAGGAGGAACCTGGCTGCCACATCTTTGTTGTAATACACAGGGCATTGAATCTGCACACGGCTGCCATTCGGACATCATACTGCTTTCTGTTAGTGTTATTATGAATATTGGGCAGATGCTTTAGTAACAAAATAACAAAAAAAATAACACAGGCTGTTTTGGGGCACTGGGCTGAGGTTAGAAGGTGACCTAAACTTTTTTTCTGGGTATAGGATCACTGTAATGACCGTTAGCTTCATGAGTAAAGAATAAAGTCTGCTGTAGCCTGCAAATTGACCCAGGACTGTGGAGTCAGAGTTGGGGCTAGTTCTGGCTCGAGCATGAATCCAAGGGGGGGGGGGGGGGGGGGTTGGGGGAACGAAAGGAACCAACCATTTTAGCACCGGGGACCGCCTTCATGGGAGGCAATCGTTCCAGGGCCTGTTGGGGGCGGGGGAAAGATATAGGTCAGGTAGCAACGGCTTTAGACATAAAGCTAAGAGCCAAATGGATCAGAGCATGTCGCTGGCTGCATGCCCTCTAGCTGGAGGCCTGGCCATGTTGGCCATTCACAAATGCATGGCGTAGGCAAGCGCCTGGATAAAGGTATAGCGTTAGATCAGCAGTCAGGTATGTTTTACAGGGGGGTTCGCACAGGAAGTGGGGGTCAGGTGGCCTAAGATTCTCATAGACTCCCAGGGCTGTGGAGTCAGTAGAGAAATGTTCCGACTCCTCAGTTTTTTGTACTTCCGACTCCCCGACTCCTCTGTATTAATATGTGAATGTATTTTATACATTCCTTGAAGGAAAGAAAGGCAACATACATGTCATTACTTCTAGCAGAGAGAGGTAGTTGGGCAGAAGCTGCCTTCTCCTTTCTGTGTGCTGATCTTCTGCTGAAGATAGGGCAGTGGGAGGATCCAGAAAGGGGCCTTTATTATAAAACATGATTTCCCTAGTAGAATCCCATAGTCATGTTTAAAGTTTAAGCTAACAATCGAAGTTTACACGTTTTTATAGCCTTTTGCTGAATGACAACAGTTTTTCCAATGGTACAGCTTCAGTCTTGAACTATTGATCCTCCATTCCCTTCACTTATACAAGCGTCTCTAGTCCTGCAAAAAACATATTTACTTATCAGTGAGAGGCTAGGTTACCCATGGGTTCCCTGTAACAGCAGAACACAACACTATGCAAAGTATAAGTATTGCTGCTTCTAATTGTGCGTTGCGTGCCATATAGTGAAGCACATGAAAAGCATGCTTCTTCACGGTCACTTAACGTGTTCGTTTTGCGGTTACATGAGGCACTGCATGCATTGGTCTTTATTCTTACAATAGAGAAGTCATTAATTATAACTTTTTGTTAATTGGGACATTTAAACTTGCTAAATCAAAATTTAGTAGGAGTCGGAGTCGGTGCATTGTTTGCCGACTCCAGGTACCCAAAATTTCCTCCGACTCCTCGACTCCGACTCCACAGCCCTGTAGACTCCAGGGCTTCTTTTGGTCTACCTTAATAAAATTGGGCAATCTGGGGGGCATCCCAATTAGCTTTTCCCATAGAGAGAGAGTGGGGTGTTGCTCCTTTTTTTAATAGTATCCTATATTTCCCTCATCATCTCATCCTGTCTGCATCAACTACCCCTCATGGAGGTATCCCACAGTTGCCACAGCAGTATCGTGCCTCCATAGAGGAGTTGAAAGTCATGCAGGCAGGAGAAGATAATGGGGGCAGCTGACCCACCGCATGTGCCAGCAGCCAGATACCTCAGCTAGCTCAAGTTCCGGCATCTGACACAGAGCTCTCACGTTCCTTATATACTAGCGCATGAGTGCGTGTCTGCGTAACGGGTCCGAGGAAACTGGAGAGGGCTGGCACAGCACAGCAAACCAAGAGAGCTGACTGCCAGCCCCATCAAACCCATCAGTGCCGGTTCCAGTGCCACAGCCCACCTGACAGGGTGCCTCGGACTGGGAGTGAGGACTCACCCGGTCCTATAGATGTTCTATGGATGTAAATCAATGGCAAATAATTTACAGATTAATTTCTTTTATTAAGATTTCATTGGTTCAAGTAGTGTTGTTTTTTCTGCCATTCAGGTTGTTCATAGAAAAGCTTCCTAAGCATCGAGATTACAAAAATGCCAACACACCAGAGAAAAAAGACACTTTAAAGGTAAGGGCTACGTATTTGTTTTTTTTAAACACATTTCTTGTCCAATTGGAAATCCAGCACAAACATTTCAGAAGTAGGGAATAATCCCCCTGCTTACAAGGATGTGCTGATGAGTTCTTTGCTCTGACCATAAGAAATTGTGATAGAATTCTTGATTTTTCAGAGCAATTCTACATATTTTCCCTTGGGTATCAACTTGAGTGCATTGTTGCAATGTATATAACCCATCCAGATAAACTGTCATATGCCCACATCAGAAATTGATTCAAATTTGGTTCTCTTGAGATGTTTCTTCAAAAGAAAACAGGTGAATAAGGAGGATGGTCCAGCAACTCAAAGCCTAGGTTAGCCATTTTGTTCTGGGTAATGGCTGATGTGTGGGACAAAGTATTGTCATTGAACCTTTAACTTTCTACAACTTGTTGTCTTCATGGTCTTCTTCACGTTATCCAGTGCAAGCAAGTGTTGTGTAATACACAGCTGTTGTAGCAGACCCCTGTCCAACAAGCAGTATCCCAACTTTATTCCAGTCGACAGACACCTTCAGCTTGGATGATCACTTGAGCTCTGAACGTCTTTGGATGTGGGGAACCACAATGTCTCTTTACTGCTTTTTCCATAGGCTTACACACAGGCATGCTTTTGATCTCCATCTTGGGACCCACTTGAAAAACACCTTCTTCATGTCCAGATGATCATCAGTTCTAGACCAAACTCTTTCTTTGCTGTTCAGAACCTTGGCTATTTTCATAATTTGCAAAATATGCCAGTCTTCCAGAATCATGTCCTGGATGCTGTCTATAGTGTTTAGAATGGTCACCAACAGAGGTCTTCATCGTCACATTCAAGTGGCTGGTTTTAAATTTGACAATCCAATTTGGCATACAGATATTTGCACCACATCACCATGAGTGTCTTATCTGACATTAATTTTGAAGACAGGAAATTCTTTACTGCCCTGCTCTCCTTTGCAGTGAAATCTGCTGCAGATTCAGCCATGTTGTCCTCAGTCCTACATAGAAACAGAAGGTTTGATGCCAGAAGGAGACCATACGGTCCATCTAGTCTGACCTTATGTGTATACTGTATGTGCTCTTTATCTTAGGATAGATGTGTGCTTATCCCAGGAATGTTTAATTTCATTGACTGTCGATTTTTCAACTACCTCTGCTGGAAGTTTGTTCCAAGCATCTACTACTCTTTCTGTAAAATAATATTTTCTAACATTGCTCCTGATTTTCCCTCCGACTAGCTTTAAGTTGTGACCCCTTGTTCTGTCTTGCATAATTTAAGAACTGAACATGAGATAAGACCAGAATTTGCTCATAAATATTGACCTTTCAATTTATATAACTTTTGTTAGATGCATTTCTCATCTCTTCCATTCCGGGGCACTACCAGTTGTAACACGTGGGTTAATCTCCTTTCTTGCAGTCGCAAGGGACTGTGAAGATGTCTGGATTTTTGTTTTTGTTTTCAGCACAGTGCTGACAGGGAACGTGGGCTCCGACTGTCTCCCAGACCCTCACTGGCTGCAGCATTCCTGGGGACCCCCGTTAGATGCCTGAAGTCAGTTCCTAAGCCCATAGCGTTGGATCGTGCAGAGTGAGGGGAGTGTGCATGGGTCCGGGTGGGTCTGAGCCCCGAAGATCAGGACTCTGCATGGTGGTCCTGCTCTGCAAGAGATTCAGTCTGCTTCCCCAGGGCTGCTGGGGGGGTTGAGCTAGGGGTTTCGTATTTTATGAAAGAGAGTGGTGCTGCGTGTCTGGCCTCAGGCGATGGACCCACTACTGCCCTGCGCCACCTTACGCAGCTGGCAGGTTTTGCACCTCATTCAGGTCATCCAGTTTCCCCTGTGGCTTCAGGCTCGGACTCGTCGGAGCGGGATACCCCCTCCGGGAGGCTGCTAGGTCCATTTTTGTCCCCGGGTCAGCCCACAGACGGGGTTCCTCTTTTAGACTTGGCAGTCAGGGTGGCTCGGTTGAAGAGCATGGTTAGTGGCCTTCGTCAGTAGGGGCACCCCGAGTCTTTCTCTGCCCGCCCAGGTGGGAAGGCTACTGCCAAGCATGGGCATATTCAGAAGGAGTCCTCTGTGCATTCTAACTCCTACGCCGAGGACCTATTTAAGGGTTTAGGATCTAGTTCTGGACGGTGAGGGGGGTGTTTCCTCCTACTTCAGATAGTGCGACCTTGAGAGACTCAGGGGGTTGAACTGACCAGGCATGCCTTCTCTATGGTGGGGTCGGCCATGCGTCCAGCTTGCCCCACATCCATAGCGGCTACGGCAGGGAAGTACTTTGTTGTAACTGCTTATTGCTAGGGGGTACTTGGTGTTAAAGAGGACCAACACCCAGGGGTGATCGGCCCGGAAATCAGGGCTGTGGAGTCGGTAAGCCACTGGTC
The DNA here is from genome assembly GCA_027917425.1 of Gastrophryne carolinensis. Taxonomy (NCBI): domain Eukaryota; kingdom Metazoa; phylum Chordata; class Amphibia; order Anura; family Microhylidae; genus Gastrophryne; species Gastrophryne carolinensis. Next base: position 378,925,060 of record CM051238.1, read on the forward strand.
CGACTCTGACTCCGACTCCGACTCCTGTATTTTATCAGGGGCCGACTCCGACTCCGACTCCAACTCCGACTCCAACTCCGACTCCGACTCCTCCATAAAAAGCGAATTAATACCAACAAATTTACTGTATTAAATATTAACACTTTTTTATTCTGTTTACTAGTCAGCAGAAAAAGAAAGGCAAACAAATAAACAAATGAAAGTCCCCTGCGCAGAGGGAGACATCAAAATATCAAACGTAATACAACTAGAATGCGTACAATTGTCCCCAGGGGGACGGCCAACAGGGCCAACAATTATCATAAAATTTTGAAAACAAAAAGGAGAGAGAAAAGGAAAGGGAGAGGTGACGTTTACCCTAAAAGAAACAACAAGAAACCAGAAGGAGAAGAGAAAGAAGGGCAGGGGGTGGAGAGGGTAGAGTATGGGAAGTAGGCAAGCAATAGGGAAAGTTATGTATGCATGATGAACATTGGCTTTTTACTGCCATCATATAAGCAATCAGAACACTTGAATAAGATCACAATTTTTTTTAGAATACAATTTCTGAACAAGTAAACTTTATGCCATTAACAAGAGTAAATTAACAATTTGTTCTAAGAAAAAGTATTGCCTCCATAAGATCCTCCTTCATTGATGCCCGCAAATCTGATCTTATAATTTTTAGTGCTGAAAACAACCTCTCCACACTCACTTGGGTTGGAGGAAGAGCAGAAACCACTCGGGCAACGTCTTTGACAGTTTCAGGATACATGTTGATTGCTTGCTGCACTGTTATTTTTGATGAACGGTCAAATTTCTCCAACTCTTTTAATGCACAAGCAAAATTCTGCCGAAATCTACTAGCGGTGTCTTCTGATGGGTGAGACTCTTTTTCTATTCGTGAACGCTTTGCACGTTCCTTGTGATCCAAGTATTTCTCGAAGTCTAATTCTTCATCTGTTGAGGAAGATGAAGATGCAGCAGCAGGACCAAATTGTTCTTGTTCCTGACAGTTCTGCATGGTATTCATCCTTAAAGCGATTTCAAACAGCGATTCTTTCCCTTTTTTTAGCTGTTGGTCGTTTAAAAGAATACGATGCATTGGATCCACGTAAACGGCTGCTAAAAGAATGTTGTTTTCTAATAGCAGTTCCTCTCTTTCTTTCATTGATGTGGCAATGCCACTTGCAATGATCCCTCCTTTTTGTGACAGACGAAAAATCAGGTTTTTCCACTCCTTAAGGAAAATACCTGGAGTTAAGTCCTCTGCTTGGAGTTTTTTAGTCACTTGGAATGGGTGTTCTAACAGTTCTTCTAGTTCTTTTATCTGCCTCCATTGCGTTTCAGTTAGCGTCAATTGAGGGTTAGCCATGTCTATGAGATACGATTTCAGTTCAACCAATCGCTGAATCATTAGGTAGGTACTTCCCCATCTTGTGGCTTGATCAATAATTGCCCCTTTTCCAGCACGTCTTTTCAAAATTGAGTCAACCTTAGGGGTTCTGGCAGCAGTGGCCAATTTTCTCACCTTGCCAATCAGTGTAGCAGCATGTCCTTGTTGCAGACTGTCTCTTATAGCCAGCTGGAGCGTATGCACAACACAGCGCATGTGATGAATATGAGAACGTACTGACGCAGCTTCAACAAGAGCATCTAAACTGTCATGTTCCTGTTCATCTGAAGCAACTTCAGCTTGCACCTCAGTTTCAAAATGGTGTTCCTCCATTTCAAACATTTCAGTTTCTCTGAACCCAGGATTTTCTTCTTCGAGCTGCTGTTCAGCTTCATTATTCTCATTCATTAGCCTAATAGTACTTATCATATTTGAAGCATTATCAGTTACAACTGAAAGAACTTGCTCTTTCTTGAGTTCATATTCTTGCAGAACATTTTCCACCAAGACCTGGAGAAACTCGCTAGAGTGATGAGCTTTGGTGTCTTTTACTGCCAATGTCTTGGTAATGGTAACTATCTCATTTTTCTCACAAACAAATCGCACATTGATGGCAAAATAGTTCACTCTGTGACGTGTGCAGGCGTCCATTTTTAGAAATACAAAGCGTCCCTTGAGTGATTCTTTAAAGTGGACCAACACCCAGGATTTTGACTATCCTGGGTTTTGGTCCACTTCGGCGGGGCACCCCGATCGGGGGTGCCCCGCTGTGTGAAACCCCCCAGAAACCCCAAAAAACTCACCTCTCAGCGCTCCCACGTGAGCGCCGCAGCCAATCCCCGCCAACGTCCAGGCGGGGATCAGGAACGTCCAAGACGCTGCCGCCGCCGCCGCCTCCCGCGCGTCACTCTCGGCGCGCGCGCGCCCCCGCCGGCCATTCACAGAGGGCCGGCGCGGGCGCGCGCACGTCTGGAGGGGCGCGCGGGAGGCGGCGGCGGCGGATCAGGTAAGGTGTTTTTGGGGTTTCTGGGGGGTTTCACCCCGCGGGACATCCCGATCTCGGATGTCCCGCGGGGTGGGAGGTGATCGGCCCGGGAATCTTATAGATTTCCGGGCCGATCACCCCTGGGTGTTGGTCCTCTTTAAGTTCTTTCTTTTGTTTAACAGCTTCTTCAATTACTAGTTTTCTAATACTCTCTCTCTCCAGAGAAACACCAAGCTTGCGGGCCATTTCTCCATTCAGACCCATAAAAGCTGGTCGTGAAAATAATGATATAGGCACAGCATCCTTTACAACAAGCTCTATGATCTGTTTTTTAAATGTTTCTACTGTCATTGTCACAGTAACTTTGTCACTGACAAAATATCTTCCAAGTGTTGTCTGTGAGGTTCTCTGCTCATTTGCTTGGCTGGAAGTGCTGCTGGCCACTGGTTCATTGCTTTTCATGTCTTTCTCTGACACTGTTTTGTATACTTCTGGATGAAAGCGCTGTAAATGTCTCTTTAAATTGGAAGCTCTCGTAGGAGCATTTTTGTCAGTGCCTGAAAATGCACTGATCTTGACTTCGCAGCATTTGTTTTCATCTGGATCATTTGTCATACATTGACAGACAAAATGTTTTCCATCTTGCGTTAAGGTGAAATATTCAAATACAGCTGATTTAACTGGAAGCTTCTTTGACATTTTCAGTTTTTTTATTTGTGCGTCCACAAACCAACTGACAATTGTTTTTGCTAAAAACAATTGCACAAATTAAAATTATGTATATATAAATCTCCCCCATAGTGTTTTTCCTCATGTATTTACTCTAATTTAAGCAAAGTTTGTTAAAAGGTGAAAGAAAGCTGAACAATTTTCATCAGAATAAGTTGGAGAAAGAGTTTACATTACCTTCAGCATAGAGTCATCAAAATCTGAGATTTCCCTGGTCTGGGAGATACCAAGTGTGAGGGGGAGCTGACTTTTTAATGGTATGAACCAAACTAAGACTTAGTTGTAAATGTCTATTCTTCTACATAAGGGCATCGGCTGCTTTTAAGGGTTAATTTCAGCCTGACACACAAACAACCTGCTGCAGCCATAGCACTGTGAAGGAACAGACAGTCTCCTCAGAGAGAAAACATTACAGTGAGGTCAGAGTTTATCTTTTACTACCAAACTTCTTAGGGCTCCTCGAACACTGCATATCTTCATATTACATTGCTGCTCATACACAATAATCCAGCATTCAGGAAGAAAGTACCACACATTTCCCTTTTGTTTACAGACTACCCCCACACAATGGATTCTTCTTTTTTATAGTTTTGATTTAATGATTAAGGACCTTAGATTGATGAATAACATTTTTAAAATTCATATGAAAGTTTAATTATGAAATTTTTAAAGCTGGAGTCGGAGTCGGTACAATTTTTCCGACTCCGACTCCGACTCCACCTAAAACTAGCTCCGACTCCGACTCCACGACTCCGACTCCGACTCCACAGCCCTGCCGGAAATCTATAAGATTCCCGGGCCGATCACCTCCCACCCCGCGGGACATCCCGATCTCGGATCAGGTAGGGTCTTTTTGGGGTTTCTGGGGGGTTTCACCCCGCGGGACATCCCGATCTCGGATGTCCCGCGGGGTGAAACCCCCCAGAAACCCCAAAAAGACCCTACCTGATCCACCGCCTCTTCCGCCGCCTCCCGCGCGCCCCTCCAGACGTGCGCGCGCCCGCGCCGGCCCTCTGTGAATGGCCGGCGGGGGCGCGCGCGCGCCGAGAGTGACGCGCGGGAGGCGGCAGAAGCGGCTTGGACGTTCCTGATCCCCGCCTGGACGTTGGCGGGGATTGGCTGCGGCGTTCACGTGGGAGCGTTGAGAGGTGAGTTTTTTGGGGTTTCTGGGGGGTTTCACACAGCGGGGCACCCCCGATCGGGGTGCCCCGCCGAAGTGGACCAAAACCCAGGATAGTCAAAATCCTGGGTGTTGGTCCACTTTAAGCGGTTCAGAACCACTAGCATAAATCCTTTTCGATCTACAGCAGAATGGCCCCCTCGTCCCCAATGGACAAGGAACCCTCCAAAACAAATGGGGGGAACTGTGCGTGTGATCCCAGAATGAATATGATCTACAATAATAATCATGGGCACTTGAAGACAGAGAATCCCAACTCAACTCCAGCTTGCTCCCATCTTTCGCTTCCCTTGATTCCATGTCCCCCTCCGACATTGTATAGCATAGCGTAGTTTTATGTAGATGCTTCCCTTGTAAATAAACATCATATTCTTATAATCCATGGTTTACTGTTATTTGCCAAACACCCCAAAACCAGACAGACACTACAGCTTTGTAAAGCAGCACAGAAGGGACTTGATGGAACTAAATAAAGCCTTTAAGCCCCCTTCTATTTTGATTCCCTTCTATAGCAACCATTCTGTCTCAGCTGTGTGCAGGCTGACTACATTGTAAACTATAGAGCAGGGTTTTCCAACCAGAGGTACCAATGGCCGCACTCAAGCTCCCATCTGGTGGTACCTGAGGCCAGAAAGTTGGAAAACATGAAGCATTACGGACAAGCTGTTGCTCCAATAGGTCATTCCATGTGACCAGGTCAAGTTGGGCTAGACATAGTATATAGGACCTTCACCCTCCAAGGAGTATATAGGACCTCCACCCTTGAGATATATGCAAAATAGGAAATAGTACTAATATTAATAGAAGGGAACCCTTCTCTAGAGTTTGGAACTTCGGACCTTCAGCGTGATTTAATGAAAAGCCCAAACTCTTAAAAAACGGTTCCCCAGCAACTAAAATTAATATATTTTACGTTTTTAGTCACTAACTTATTATTCTTTCCCCCACTGGGCTGCAACTCTGTTCAGGATTTTAGGATACGGGCGCCGCCATCTTGACTCAGAAGCATCACACTTACTGAGAAGAGGAGAGTGGGATAAGGTACAGGGGGCGGGTTATAGCTGTGCTTTGCTCAGACAGAGCAGAGCTGGGGTCAGGTAAAGGTCAGCAGTCCCAGAATGCAGAGCAGCACAGTCAGGAGGCACTTCCTGTTTGCAGGCTGCCTGATAAGATGGCGGCTTCCATAAGCCGCCATCTTGGATGTTTAAAGGCTCATAACATGCAGTAGATGCAGGTAGGATGATTTTTAATGTGGACAATCTGTATGTACAGGGTGTGGGAAACATATAAGATAGGCTCTTATTCAGAGTGAAGGTCCGCTTTAAGCCACCTATGCCACACTGTGAGGAACCTAACATTTTATACCTCCGCCTCCCATCAGACATTTATGGTTCTGCATAAATGTTTCTCTTTTTTTTTATTTTTTTTTTTATAGAAACTAAAGGATGTAGCTTTTCCCAAGGCGGAGGAGCTTAAAAAAGAGCTGCACAAGCGGTACAGTAAAGAATATACAGAGTTCCTGGAGAGAAAGGTGAGTTTTAGAAATGTTATCTGAGCTGCACTAGTGATATAGTAAATGACTGGTGACATTACTTTGGTTCTGTTTGTCTAGAAAAGCGAGGAGGAGGAATGTGCACGCCAGGTGGCTTTGCAGAAGCAGCTGGAAGCGGAGAGGCAGCGAGTGGCGCTCATGAAGCAGCAGCAAGAACAACAGGAGCAGTTCCAAGCCTTTGAGCAGATGATCCGTAAAAAGGAACTTGAAAGTGAAAGGCTAAGAATTTTACACCAGTTTTCGAATGACTCCACCAACTCGCAAGTGTCTGGGGGACCCCTTATTCCTGGTGTTAATGAGCCGCCGCCTGCCCTACCCCTGCACCCCACAAATGACCTTGTCCTGCCACGGCCACCTGCTGTAGATAGAACTCTGAAACCAGCAACCCTAAACTCTCATGATGGATGTAAGTTGCATGATTGCTTAGGGGAAACTTGCCTAAACATATGTCAGCTGTATTTGTTAACGTTCACTAAAAACTCATATACGGTAAATGAGTTCGTTATCTTTATAGTGGACCAAAATCCGGGACTTTCACTATCCCGATTCACAATCCTGACCCAGACGATTGCCCTGATCTATATACCTCGCTGATTTTTCCACGGTGCAGTCTTGGCTCTCCTCCAATTAGCTTTGTCGACCATGCATATTAATGTTCAGCTGGAGAAGATGAATGGAATTCTAGGCCCACTCCCAATCTGTGCACATCACCCCCTGCATCCCCAGGCTGTGCCTGGCCATGCCAGCCATTCAGTTACGGCGGGTGTGGCCATGGACAGGCTGAGAAATATGCGCCCGCAGCCTTGGCTCATTATCAAGGTAAGCATATATATGGAGAGCATGCCAAGTCGGGATGCTCCAAGGGTGAGATGCAAACCGGACCTAGCGTCTTATTGACACTAGGTCTGATTTTGGTCCACATTAAGAGATTTCCCTAGGGCCACCCTAATTTGGGAAGTCCTGCAGTGCAACCCCCCCGGTTTCTCCTTATGCTTGCTTCGATCCCACAGCTGCAGTTATAATATATTAAATATCCAGATAAACACGTTGGCTAATGAGAGAACTAAACTGAATAAAATTCTCGCCAACCTTTTGGTTTATTCTCTCATGGTAGAAATAAAATCCAGGGGTAACAGGTTTAATGTATCAAAGTGACAGAGCCTGTCAGCTCTGATTTCCTCTTCCTTCCATTAAAAAAGGAAAAAAAAAAAGACGAGTATGTAGACTGACATTTTGATTAGCTGTGCGACTATGTCCTCTTGAAAATCCCTGAACTTTTCAGAACCACTATATTCAGAATGCTGCAAAAGCCATGTAAATTTAATGGAAACATAAAAAGTTGATGGTGGTAGACCACCACATGGTCCATCTAGTCTGCCCTTATGTGTGTATGTTCTCTTTACCTTAGGATAGATGGATGCCTATCCCAGACATGTTTACATTCACTTACTGTTGATTATTCAGATACCTCTGCTGGAACTCTTTCAGTAAATTTTATTTTTTTTTTATTCTGAGATTAATTCTGATCTTCCCTCCACCTAGCTTCAGGTTTTACCCCCTTGTTCAGTCATTACGTTTCTTCTTAAAAACACTTCCCTCCTGAACCGTATTCAATCCTTTTACATATTCACAGGTCCCCACCATGCCCCCTCTTTCTCAACTTTCCTCCAGGATGTATATATTAAATTCTTTAGGTCCCTCTTGATAAGACGGGTTCTATTTGATTAACGTCTTTTTGCAGCTAAGGTTTCCACTGTACTGTACACAGTATTCCAGCAGATCTCTATACATCAGCATCACAGCCCCCCCCCCCCCTTTTCCTAATGGTGAGGCCTCGTACTATAACCACTTTTGAATACACAAAAGCAGAGACCATCTGCACGCTTCTTTAAAGTGGACCCAAACCCCGATTGGGGATGCCCTGCTGTGTGAACCCCCCCCCCCCAGATCGCCGAAGCTAACTCGCCTCCTCCCAGTCATAAGGCGCATGCGCAGCCGCTCTTTCAATCAGCGCGCTCTGAGCCACTGATGTCACGTCATCTAAGACCAGTAGCTCCGAGTGCGCTGGCGGTCACATCCCCCCTACCCTCTAACAGAGAGCGTGCCCCCGCCAGCCACGCGCCTTACTAGAGGGATAGCGGGGATGCACCCACAGCTTGCGGATGTGCCGTTGGACCGGGAAACAAGGTAAGTGTATAGGGCGACCTGCGGGGTTTCACATAGTGGGGCATCCTGATTTTGGATGCCCCAAGAGGAGGGAATCGATCAGCCTGGGAATCATATAAATTCCTGGGCAGATCATGGTAGGTTTTGGTCCACTTTAAAGAGGATCAAACCCCAGCCCTAATTAAAAATACTCCAGGGCTGGACGATTTCCTGTCCTAGGGGCATCCTGACTTGGGAGGCCCACAGCATGGGACTCCCCATTCTCCCTTAAACTGGCCTCAGTCCTCTCGCTCATGTGAACCTCCAGAGGAATTTCTGCTGTGCTCGCCTACCGTGCTCTTCAGACTTAAATGTCTCCCAGCTACCCTTAGGTGGCGTCCTTGCTCCCTCCACCCTGTGTACTTATGGGTTTTATTGGGTGGTCTTGCACACAGCAAGACATCTGTGCCTGCTTGGTGACCCCCCCAGTTGTTTACCGGTGAAGCTGTGTAATGTGGTGCAAGCATGAGTTTGCCTGTTTACAGACTTCCCTTTACTCAAAGCAGAATAAAACTTAAAAGACAGCAGGGGTGGCTGATTCCCCCCCCCCACCTCTGGGCATCCCACTTGGGATTTGTGGAATTCCTCTGTGATCCACATAAAATGTGCCTTTGCAGGGATCCTGCGGTGCATGCACAGCCGCAGTGACGTCACCAACATCCCTCTGGCTGATGCGCTTTTCCGCATCAGGCCTATTTTAATGGCCACAAAAAGTACAAAATAATTTAATATGATGTAAATAATAATAATATACTTGGTTGCTGTGTTTAGTTGACATTTGGCTGCATTTCTGTTTATTTCTCAGCAGCGTTTACCGTCGATGGTCTGCGCCATGTCAGGATTCCTCAGGACGCGTGCATCAAGTTTCTGAGACTAGCGGAGATGAACACACAGAGAGGAGTGGAGACCTGTGGCATCCTGAGTGGGAAGCTGGTAAGGATGTGATGCCACATTGATAAATAATGCTGCCTACTGAGATTACATAAGACCTATCTATTACATTTGCCATAATAGGCTCAATCACGCTGAATCACTAAAGGTGCTGCAAGCAGATGCCTCCTGTCATGGGAGAACAGAGCTGGCTTTGCTGGCTTCCTTCAAAAAATGCTAGATGCTCTTTTTTTCACTTTGATGAGACCATAGGGTGAAAACCTATTTCTTTTTTTGCTATCCATTGAGATTTAATTTCTGTTTGGTCACATGAGGCTGGAAGCTAATTGAATAGGAAATACATAAGTGCTATAGGGATCAAAAGGTGGGCAGAAAATGTGGTTTTGGTGCCAGTGACTATTTTCTTTGCATCAATGTAAAAGTGCCAGTCCAGGCAGGAGAAAAAAAAGGCACTTACCTGGCAACCCGCAGACACAACCCTAAGGAGCCATTCAGCCCCCTGGAAACAGAGCTCAGCCTAGCTGCGCATCCCTGCTGCCAGGTTATTGGTACCAGTCTCCCTCACTGATTAGCAGCAGCATTAGCAGGGCACATCACATGCCCAACACGTCCCACAGGGATTTGTATTCAGCAGGGGATGGGAAGCATGTCGACTAGATTTGGCAGAACTAAAACTGCAGAGCTCTAGACTGTAAGACTTCCTGGGATTGAGTCTGCTTGCTATCCGCTAAGTGGCCTTTCTTTTCTGTTGTACCGGACTGGACACGGCACACATGGCTGTCAATGCAAACTAAGGCAGATGGAGCACTCTATTTCGGGATGGTCCCACTGGATTAGAACAACACCTAGGAGACTTAAAATCCCGGGTGGTGTTCCTCTTTAAGAATGTTCAAAGAACAATGGCAAATTCTGCATCCTACTCCTGTAGTCTAAAAGACTCCAGAGCCCGCTGCTAGCCTGCCCCTGGAGCATCACAAATCTTGATGCCCCGATGTGTGAAACCCTCGGGGTTGCCTGCAAATCTTACCTTTACCAGGACTCCCATGGTGCTGTTCTTGCCCGCGGCTGCATTCCCGCTTCAGGAGCACTACCCAGACTAGAGGGAATATGTGAGCAGGTTATGTAATATGGTACTTTTTAGATCAGCCAACTGGCGATCTCAAAAACTTCAGCTGGGCAAGGTCACATTGGTGTAAAGACATGTTTGTTTTTAAACCGGGCCACCTCTGAGCCATCATCGTACAAGGTACTGGGGCGGGAAGGGGGCTATGGGTGCCCGTGGTCAACCTAATTAAAATACTGTTGTATATAGGCAGCCATTAACCTGCATTGACTAAATGATTAGAAATGAGAAAAATAAACACCTTCCTCCATTATGTGGGTATTAAACATGCTGAAATAAGTGGTGGTCTTTACAACCTGTTATAGATTCGAAAATGGAAGAGAAATCCCATTTCTAATCTGGAAAGAGTCGTATGTTCTGTATTTATGTAAAAGATTTGGTGTTTAGAACCAAACAAGACTGAAGTGGACGTGTCCAATTACACACCTTTCTTCAAAAAGGAGCACCAATATCAATATGGATACAAAATTCTTTATTATGAAAAAGGAGATACTATTAAAATACACAAAAACACACTGGACAATTAAAATCACATGGATGACCCCATGGTCTCAATAATATTCATGAAAAAAAAACCCTAAGGGGAACAATGCATCAAAAGACCCTATGTGCACTTATTAGATCCTATTATAACAGTTATTTTATGCCGGCATAAAAATTATATGTGTGAACCCTCTCCTAAATGACACCAGCAAACCTGAATATTCAAGAATAAAAAATGGCACATAGAGCATCACAGGGTCATCAAATATAAATCACCGCGCCCGCGACTCCCATGTCGCTTCACCTTGAATTTTTATTTTTTATTCTTGAATATTCAGGTTTGCTGGTGTCATTTAGCATGCACACGTGCACTTTGAGTATATCTTTATTGTTTCCATTCACTTATAACTGTTTGAACTGGGCGAGTCTGTCAATATATTTTCTGTGGAATTTAGTTTTTTATTTATTTTCACATATGAGGTATTTTTGTTAAGAGTTGACACTTATCTGTATAGGAGACTATCAGCATGTCTCATGGTTTATATGTAGTAGATATAGGGTGTACACTTTGAGGGTTTACACATATAATTTTTATGCCGGCATAAAATAACTGTTATAATAGGATCTAATAAGTGCACATAGGGTCTTTTGATGCATTTGATGCATTGTTCCCCTTAGGGGTTTTTTTTCATGAATATTATTGAGACCAAGGGGGCATCCATGTGATTTTAATTGTCCAGTGTGTTTTTGTGTATTTTTAAATCTCCTTTTTCATAATAAAGAATTTTGTATCCATATTGCTATTGGTGCTCCTTTTTGAAGAAAGGTGTGTAATTGGACACGTCCACTTCAGTCTTGTTTGGTTTTTGTGAGTGAGCACATGTTTATATTCAGTGGTATTGTCTGGTGCACCCCTGTTACTAGAGATTTGGTGTTTAGGTTTACTTGCTCCTTATTTCTGGATAATCGCCATTTATAATCATTGCAGACCTTTTTCTGCTCTTCCCCTAGATGCAGAATGAATTTACGATCACTCACGTCATTGTGCCTAAGCAGTGTGGTGGCCCTGATTACTGCAACACTGAGAACGAGGAAGACCTGTTTGTGATCCAGGACCAGTATGGACTGATAACCTTGGGCTGGATACATGTAAGTCCCTGTTCACTATTCTGCCTAGTTGTGGCTTCTCATTTCTAGTCTATAATTATAGGCCAATCCTAAACCCCTTAGCTCCTGCCCTGCTTAGATCCCTCAAGGACTGCTTCAAAAACAGGATTAGACCTAAATGTTGTACTGGCCATAGTCTGTTGATGGGGTTTTTTTGGAGAATGATACCTCTGCAACACTGATTTCATAATGAAAAATATGAATTTGAATGCAAATTACTGTGTGCAAAGTGCTGTGCAAATTGCACCTTCCTTGTTATTTAGTCAGTCCAGCAACACTCAAACATATACCATTGTATAGGGTTTTACACTCTAGAGTTACTCCTATGAGCTTCCCTATATTGTGCGACCCTTTGTATAGAATACCCCGTTTAATCATTTTATTGTTGGGGGTACATAATCAAGACTTGAAAATTCTCTTGAACATGGCTTTGCGGGTTAGGTATCTTGCTTTCTGGACTGTCTCTGATTATGACCACACCATAATTCTTGTTGTAAAATTATTCTGTGTTTATTTAATTTTTAAATACATGCATAATAAAATTAAAAGCGCGCAATTTCATATATAAAGTCATATAATGTCATCAAACATGAAAAATACCATTTTGTGAATACTCACCTTGTAAAATGGGTATTATGAGTATGTCACACACCCCGCTTCAAGAATCCATAACATGTGGGTAATATCGTCCTGAAGAGGGCGTTCCTGCAGAGATGATAGCAAAAGAAAGCCCCTCCCTGATCCATAAATACCTGGGACCTCCCACTCATCACCCAGTATACAGAAGCAGTAAGGTAAGGGACCAGGAAGAGGCAAATATAAACAACAACCACGCAAAGTTCGCAATAAAGAGGATCCTGAATACAAAAGGGCGGGTTGAAGCGGGGTGTGTGACATACTCATAATACCCATTTTACAAGGTGAGTATTCACAAAATAGTATTATTCTTAGTATGTCACACACCCCGCTTCAAGAATCCATAACATGTGGGACATCCAACAGCAGTGTCCATAACAAGGGCGGGGATCCAAAACTAGGCAACAATGCACAACCTTAAACCACAACAGCTTGCAAAACTTTGCGGCCAAAAACAGCATCCGCTGATGCCCGAACATCAACCTTGTAAAACTTGGAAAAGGTGTGAACCGAAGACCAGGTAGAGGCCTTACAAACTTGTTCAACAGAAGCCTGGTGCTGAAAGGCCCAAGACGCACCAACTGCACGAGTAGAATGAGCAGTAACACGAAAAGGGGGACTCCTCCCCTTGGCAGAATAGGCCCCAATGATGGCCTGACGAATCCATTTACTAATGGAAGATTTGGCAGGAGCCAAACCTTTCCTAGGCCCGCAGGGCACCACAAAGAAAGCATCAGTCTTACGAAAGGAAGACGTAACCTCCAGATAATGTTCCACAACACGAACTACATCCAAGGAATGCAATGCCCTTTCCTTGTCGTCGCTGGGATTTGGGCATAGAGAGGGCAAAACAATGTCCTGATTCAGATGAAACTCCGAGACCACTTTAGGAAGAAAATCCTGCTTGAAACGAAAGACAACCTTGTCCTGATGTTTCTCGAAGTACGGAGCTGTAATGGATAAAGCTGCCAACTCAGAAACACGCCTAACCGAAGTGATAGCCACCAAAAAGGCCACCTTTTGGGTAAGAGAAGACAAAGCTATCTCATTCAAGGGCTCAAACGGAGGGCCCTGGAGAGCAGAAAGAACCAGGTTCAAATCCCAAACTGGAACAAAAGGCTTCCTAGGAGGCCGAACATGTGTAACACCTTGGAAAAAGGTCTTGACTAAGGGATGAAGTGCAAAAGACCTTTGGAAGAACACCGCCAGGGCAGAAACCTGCCCTTTCAATGTACTAAGCTGGAGCCCCAGATCTAGACCATGTTGGAGAAACTCTAAAATTCTAGGAATGGAGAACTCTCGACAAGAGAGAGACCTACTTTCACACCAATCAATATAGGCCCTCCAAGTCCTGTAGTAAATAGAAGAGGAAGAGCGCTTCCTGGCACAGATAAGAGTCTGAATCACTGCGTCAGAAAGACCTTCCTCCTTCAAGATGGCGGTTTCAGCAGCCATGCCGTCAAAGCCAGCGATGGTAAATTGGGATAGCGCAGCCGACCCTGGGTGAGCAGGTCCGGCAGCAGAGGCAGGGCGAACTGATCCTCTGCCAGTCTTACAAGATCTGCGAACCAAACTCGCCTTGGCCACCTTGGGGCCACCAGAATTGCCGACGCACCATCCAAGGCCAGTTTGCGCAGCACTCTGGCTAGCATTGGGAACGGAGGAAACAGGTAAAGGATCCCCAGATCCCTCCAGTTTAGAGACATGGCATCCACTGTCAGAGCCAGAGGATCCTGCGAGAGAGACACAAAGACTGGAAGCTTGTGATTGTGACGAGAAGCAAAGAGGTCCACCGCAGGGACCCCCCACCTGAGACAAATCGAACGAAACACCTTGGGACTGAGAGACCACTCCCCCTGACGAGAGGAGGCCCTGCTCAGCAAGTCCGCCTCCGTGTTCTCCACTCCCGGAATGTAGACTGCTGAGATACACGGGACGTGGGTCTCTGCCCAGTCCAGAATCAAAGACACTTCCCTGAGGGCACTCCTGCTGCGAGTCCCTCCTTGGTGATTGATGTAAGCAACCGCCGTTCTGTTGTCCGACTGGACCTGAACTGGCAGGCCTCTCAACTGATGAGTCAAGCGAAACAGAACCAACCTGATGGCTCTCAACTCCAGAACATTGATGGGCTCGTGAGCCTCCCGCGGGCCCCACAAACCCTGAAACTGGAGGTCCTTCCAAACACCCCCCCAACCTGACAGACTGGCATCCGTGGTGACTGTTTCCCAACACGGAGCCAGAAAAGATCTGCCCTTCAACAGATTGACCGAGCCCAGCCACCATTGCAGGGATCGACGAACTCGGGGAGTCATCAGGAAGGACTGATCCAACGATAGAGGAGACTTGTCCCAAACCTTCAACAGATGAAGCTGAAGCGTCCTTGTGTGAAACTGCGCAAAGGGAACTGCCTCGAATGAGGCCACCATTAACCCCACCAGCCTCATCCCTAACCGGATGGTCGGATGAGGGGTAGACAAGAGAAGCCGAACTAACTCCTGAATCAAAAGAATCTTGGCCTGGGGTAGAAACACCCTGGCCTGTGAAGTGTCCAGAGACATTCCCAGAAAGGTCAGAATTCTGGACGGAGAAAGAGAAGACTTGGGGTGGTTGATCACCCAACCGAACCTTTCCAGAGTGGACACCACCGCTCTGGTGTCCAACTCCGCTTGGTTGAAGGAAGAGGCCATGATCAGTAGATCGTCCAAATAGGGCACGATGCGGATACCCTGGCCTCTGAGCAGAGCCATCACCCCCGCTAGCACCTTGGTGAACACCCGAGGAGCTGAGGTGAGACCGAAAGGAAGTGCCACAAACTGAAAGTGCCGATCCTCCACCACGAACCTGAGAAACCTCTGGTGTGCTGGAAAAACCGGAACGTGTAGATAAGCATCCTTGATGTCTATGGACGTCAGAAAGTCTCCCTGACGAAGAGAGTGAATGGCCGAACGCAGCGTTTCCATGCGGAATTTCCTCGGCCGGATGAACCTGTTGAGAAACTTCAGATCCAAGATGGGTCGGACCAACCCGTCCTTCTTGGGTACCGTGAACAGATTGGAATAAAAGCCCCTGCCCCGATCTGAAGGGGGCACTGGGCAAATGACAGCCATGTCCAGAAGATTCTCCACTGCCACCAGGAGCCCCTGCGCCGCTAGAGGCTCCGACGGCATCCGAGACCTGACAAATCTGGAAGGGGGGCGGAGCTCGAACTCCAGCTTGTAGCCGGAAGACACCACTTCCCGGATCCATCTGTCCGAGACCTCTTGATCCCAGATCTGAGAGAAGTGCTGCAGCCGTCCCCCCACCCGCATGGGTGAGGGCGCCCCCTCATTGCTGAGCCAGCTTAGCAGCCGGTTTGGGCTTAGAGCCCCAACTGTATCCAGAACGGGCACGTCCTCTGCCCCTGTTTCCGGAATCTCCTCTGGAAGAGGGAAATGCCGAACCCCTACCAGATCTGGCCCCCCGAAAGGAGGGGGTAAAGGCAGGCGCCCCCCGAAAAGGGCGGCGTTGTTTCTTACGTTGAGGTAACCTACCACCCTTGGTGACAGAGTCCAATGTCTCTCCAAAGAGCCGTAGACCAACAAAGGGTAAAGCCGTCAGTGATTTTTTGGACATAAAATCGGCCGCCCACTGGCGCAGCCACACCGACCGCCGAATAGCCACAAGCAGAGCCGAAGTCCTACCACACATCATCAAAGTATCATCCAAGGCAGTCAACACAAAGGATAGAAACAACTCGCACCGTTTAAGGCTAAGGAACTCGTTACTACCAGGACGAAGCCCGGAAGAAGTCAACAGGTCCCTGACCACAGACCTGGTGGCCAACACCATTAGCTCCGAAGCACACACAGGCCGGATGGCCGACCCAATGCTAGTAAAGCCATGAGAAGCCATCTGATCAATACG
The DNA here is from genome assembly GCA_027917425.1 of Gastrophryne carolinensis. NCBI lineage: Eukaryota > Metazoa > Chordata > Amphibia > Anura > Microhylidae > Gastrophryne > Gastrophryne carolinensis. Next base: position 378,941,289 of record CM051238.1, read on the forward strand.
TTTATCCTCTCCATCTTTGAGAGTGGAACAATCAGGTCTGTTTAACACCGAGGAGTTAGACAACCCCAAAACCGGTGCATCCACCTCGGGGGGAGATGCCCAGCGCTTGACCGCCTCAGAAGGAAAGGGATATTTCCTATCCCACCCCTGAGGGATGCCAGGGAGCCGAGCCGGCCTATCCCATTCCTTGTCAATGATTCTATCAAAATGGCGTTGCGTAGGAAACTCCAGGCGCGGCCTGGATTCCTCAAACAATTCACCTTTCTGCTGTGACGCCTCCTCGGGAGGGGAAATATTCAGAACTTCCAGCATGAGAGACAGAGCGTGAGGAGAGTCCAAGGATCTCCCTAAATCAGAAAGCTCGGCATCAGCGCCATCAACTTCCCCCTCCTCTAGCTGAGGATAATCAGACCAATCCAGATTGTCTCTGTCATCAAGATCATCCACCGGCGGAGCCGGCGACAAATGCTTTCTCTTAGACGGAGCCTTACGGGCGACCGAGCTGGAGAGCATTTTCTCAAGGCTAGCCAATCTGGCACACATCTCGGATTGCAGATCCCTGCCCATGACCACGTCACACGGGGCACGAGTCAAGGCTGGAGGGGGAGTTGAGGTGGCCGGCTGTGCTGACCCCGCCGCTTGGGGTTCGGACTGCCGCGTAATAGTTTGCTGTGCACATGGTATACACAGTAACACATCATCCCCAGTAACGGAAATCCCACACAACATACACTTTTTGGGATGCCCCGAAGGGGTCCCAGTCCCAGTATCCGGGGATGCCTCCATAAGCTGAATTTTGAGTGGTCGCTATGACCCAGGGAATTACGCCAGTTAGACAACCCGGGATGCCCCTTTAATGTCCCGAGTGGGAGGATTTGTGATGCTAAAATGGACCCAGGGACCCAGGATCAGGAGAGACCTTCCAATACTACAGAAGATCCTCCTGGATAACCTTCACCTAAAAGACAGAGAGAGACCCATAAGTCCCTACAATAAGACTTAACAGATAAAGAAAAGAAGAAATAAATGAGGCCCACAGGGCCACTCACAAACGCTGCGGTGAACGATCCGCCTCAGAACAATGGCGATTTCTAAGGTGAAGTGAGGAGAAGAAGAACTGCCTTGTCAGGGGCGTGGTCTGCGCAGCCCGCGCAAAGCTGATCTGTGCCCCCTAAGCTGCCTAGTAACAGGGAGCTGCCTAGTAACAGGGAGCTCAGCTCCGCAGCGGCGCCAGTACAGAGGAGGGCGGAGCCGCGGCGACGCGCCGAAAGCCCGGCTCCGCCCCCCCTTCCAGTGTGAATGAAGCGTGAGGGAAGAAGTCCCTCACGCACCAGCCCAGAGACCGGCGCCGCCGACAACCGCGGCGCCGGCTGCCATGACAGCGGGTGCTCCCGCTATCACTAGCGGAGCACCCGCCCCGCTCGCTGCGGCGAGGAATGAATGAGAGAACGGGGGCTGGCCGCGGCAGAGCGCCGAGTGCCAGCCCCGCCCCCCCAAAGCGTGTGAGGTAAAAAATTACCTCACAGACTGAAAAACCCCGGCACCCGGCTGCAATGACAGCCGCGGTGCTGCAACATAGTAACAGTGCAACCAATTCATTGAGGGATTACTTCCAGACGCTCCACATCAACAAGAGAAAGTGAATAAAGAGAGAATAAAGCTAACCCCTATGAGAGGAACCCCCAGCCCCCATAGTTGGTAAAGGGAAGGGCCCCCCCCCCAAGGGAAAAGTCAAGGGACTGGGCATCCCAAACCGGGATCACCTACCCGGTATGACCGCCTACCCTCTCTTTTAGGGTCTCACGGTGGAGCTCTGCTCCTCAGCACCAGAGGTGTCAATGTACCCTCGCTCGGGCCAGCAGCCAAGACTGTGGAGGCATGTAATATGAGGTCAATTTTGGGACAAACAGGGGTCCGAGCGGAAATAGACAAAATAAGAGGCCGGGAGTTACCCCGGCTACCTGAAATCCCCCTGTGCAAGGAGGAGCCATCATCTTCTGACTTGCTCGCCGTCTGCAGAGATGGAAAACTGGGTGATGAGTGGGAGGTCCCAGGTATTTATGGATCAGGGAGGGGCTTTCTTTTGCTATCATCTCTGCAGGAACGCCCTCTTCAGGACGATATTACCCACATGTTATGGATTCTTGAAGCGGGGTGTGTGACATACTAAGAATATACATCTCATGAGTATTGGTCCGTCGTTGCCTTTTGACAGTACCTTACAGGTGGGCAGACATGTTTCGCCTGACTGAATAGGCTTTATCAATGCCCTTTCACCTGAATAAAAAACATAATACAGTATATAATATGTGAGGCACGATGTATTCACATGATATACACAACTATCCTATCATTTTTTCATTGCATGTGTTTGCATAATATCAGTTCACAAACTATACATATACATATGAACAATGATGTACCTTGTCTGAAATTGTGTTGTCTTAGGTATCTTTATTTTTTTACGGACCAATACTCATGAGATGTATTTTCATGTTTGATGACTTTATATATGAAATTGCGCGCTTTTAATTTTATTATGCATGTATTTAAAAATTAAATAAACACAGAATAATTTTACAACAAGAATTATGGTGTGGACATAATCATTGTATAGGGTGACACATGGCAATGTTCTCACTGTTTTCCATTTTAAAAAGCTATATTTGCAGAGAAATGATACATTTAAAGTTATACTAAAGGCAAGCGCCCGATTGTTGTCCCATTGTCTCAGCTACATGTTGCACTGTCCCAAACTTCAATCCGTTTTCAAAAAGACCCTGTAGTTCCTAAGTTATTTGTAAAAGTATTAGAGCATTGGAGATGCAGAGAAAAAATGAGGAGAAACAGCGGGTGTGGCAATAGTGATATGATGTAAGCACACTGTGAAATATATATTTATATATGTATTATATATATACCATATATACTCGAGTATAAGCCGAGTTTTTCAGCCCACTTTTTGGGCTGAAAAAAGCCGCCTCGGCTTATACTCGAGTCCAGGGGCGGCCGCCGCCGCTCTCATTCATACAAACAAGCACACACATTCACACACTGACCGGCACTTCAGGCTGCTGCGCGCTGGGCGTCAATGGGCGGCGTCCAATGTTTTCATTGGACGCCTGCCATATGGGGCACGCCCACCGACGACGAGCGCGCAACAGCCAGGAAGTGCTGGTGTGTGTGTGAGAATGGCGGCGATGGCGGCTGCGGAGGAACAGAGGAGGGGAGGAGGGTAACCTGGGCCAAACCCTGACCCCCGACACCTGCGCGTCTGAGAGTGGCAGCAGCAGCAGGTACCCACAGGGTTTCAGGGTGGGAAAGAGGGACAATTTACTTACTTACAACAATAGAAACACTTTGAATAGGGGAATGAATAATTTATTAATGCAGATATGCATGTTACACCTCAAAGAGGGACAAAGGAGAACGAGGGACATGGGGGCATGAGCTTCAAAGAGGGACAGTCCCTCCAAATCAGGGACACTTGGGTGGTATGGTGTGTGTGTGTCTCTTTCTGTGTGTGTGTGTGTCTCTCTTTCTGTGTGTCAACTCCAATTCCAATTGAAAAAAGCCGCCTCGGCTTATACTCGAGTCAATAACTTGTTCCATTTTTCTGTGGTAAAATTAGGTGCCTCGGCTTATATTCGGGTCGGCCTATACTCGAGTATATACGGTATATATTTTTATCATAGTAAAAAAAAGTGCATTGTTGTGCCTCTAGTTATTACTGCCAGCACATAGTGTGACCAGAAAAATTGGGTGAGAGATGCTACAGGCTAAGAGCATATCCAGTCTGCCGGCACATAATGTAACCAGGGAGGAGGGCGGGGTTTCATAGCTGCAAGGAGAGGCAGCCAATCAGGTGTTTGAGTTCTCGGCCCACTGAAGGTTGATTGAAGGACCAGGTCAGAAGGGTGGAGACTGAAAGCTGAATGAGTAAGGGATTTCTGCACTATGGAAACCGACATGGTAGGAAGGAGAGCGCTGGAGGGACTCAATGTAAGGTAAGCTACTGATATTTCTTTTTTTAACTTTTGACTTGCCAATCACTTTAAAGCTGAATCTCCTGTGCTGTCCTCATGTGATAGGAGTGGCAGGGCTGAATGATGCACGTGCTCTGTGAGCATTGCATTCATATGAGCTGAGATTGATTCTAGCCTATCACTAATAGAGGGGATGCCAACTTGACCCGAGCCTCAGTGTTGTACTGCTAGCATGGATCAGAGGGGAAGAGATGGAGGAGGAGGAAGAAGAAATTCCTCTTCTTTTCTGTCAGCAGACTGCATTAGACGGACACTGCATCAGGCAAGCTGGCAGGCAATTTTAGTTTGACTGGTCAATCCCTAGCAAAGCTTTGAAATAGAAACATTTAACCCATAAATTAAATCCAGACTTTTACACCTTCATCTTGCTTCCCCCAAAATCTGAGAGCTGCCCGCAAAATGCTGATGTTTTTTTTTTTTTTTTTTTTTTTTTTTTTTCATCTTCTCTTTTTTTTTTTTTTTTCTTTTTTTGCCAACAGACTCATCCAACCCAGACCGCCTTCTTGTCTAGTGTGGACCTGCACACTCACTGCTCCTACCAGATGATGCTCCCGGAATCCATTGCTATTGTTTGCTCTCCAAAGTTTCAAGAGTGGGTCCCTGTTTATTTGAGCATTTTATATATTTATTAGAGCACACACCTTCCCCTGCGCTGGTTCCGGGCCATGGGTGACTGTGGTGTGTATTGGGTCGGCGTCCGTTGAAATCGATGAACTCTGACCCGATACACAGGCCATGCCCACCCACGGGCCAGTACCAGCGCACCTGTGCGAACTGTGTGTGTGGCGGCAGGAGATGGGCTGCTGCAGGAGCCGCATGCCCAGTGCAGTGGCGTGGGAGTACCTGGAATGTCATTGGGGTGCCTCGCGCTGCCTGTGATTGGGGTGCCTCGCGCTGCCTGTGATTGGGGTGCCTCGCGCTGCCTGTGATTGGGGTGCCTCCCGCTGCCTGTGATTGGGGTGCCTCGCGCTGCCTGTCATTGGGGTGCCTCACGCTGCCTGTGATTGGGGGGCCTCGCGCTGCCTGTGATTGGGGTGCCTGACGCTGCCTGTGATTGGGGGTGCCTGACGCTGCCTGTGATTGGGGGTGCCTCACGCTGCCTGTGATTGGGGGTGCCTCGCGCTGCCTGTGATTGGGGTGCCTCGCGCTGCCTGTGATTGGGGTGCCTGACGCTGCCTGTGATTGGGGTGCCTGACGCTGCCTGTGATTGGGGTGCCTCGCGCTGCCTGTGATTGGGGGGCCTCACGCTGCCTGTGATTGGGGTGCGTCGCGCTGCCTGTGATTGGGGTGCCTCGCGCTGCCTGTGATTGGGGGGCCTCGCGCTGCCTGTGATTGGGGTGCCTCACGCTGCCTGTGATTGGGGTGCCTCATGCTGCCTGTGATTGGGGGGCCTCACGCTGCCTGTGATTGGGGTGCCTCACGCTGCCTGTGATTGGGGTGCCTCACGCTGCCTGTGATTGGGGTGCCTCGCGCTGCCTGTGATTGGGGTGCCTCACGCTGCCTGTGATTGGGGTGCCTCACGCTGCCTGTGATTGGGGTGCCTCCCGCTGCCTGTGATTGGGGTGCCTCCCGCTGCCTGTGATTGGGGTGCCTGACGCTGCCTGTGATTGGGGTGCCGCACGCTGCCTGTGATTGGGGTGCCGCACGCTGCCTGTGATTGGGGTGCCTGACGCTGCCTGTGATTGGGGTGCCTGACGCTGCCTGTGATTGGGGTGCCTGACGCTGCCTGTGATTGGGGTGCCTGACGCTGCCTGTGATTGGGGTGCCTGACGCTGCCTGTGATTGGGGTGCCTGACGCTGCCTGTGATTGGGGTGCCTCACGCTGCCTGTGATTGGGGTGCCTGACGCTGCCTGTGATTGGGGTGCCTGACGCTGCCTGTGATTGGGGTGCCTGACGCTGCCTGTGATTGGGGTGCCTGACGCTGCCTGTGATTGGGGTGCCTGACGCTGCCTGTGATTGGGGTGCCTCCCGCTGCCTGTGATTGGGGTGCCTCACGCTGCCTGTGATTGGGGGTGCCTCACGCTGCCTGTGATTGGGGGTGCCTCACGCTGCCTGTGATTGGGGGTGCCTCACGCTGCCTGTGATTGGGGTGCCTGACGCTGCCTGTGATTGGGGTGCCTGACGCTGCCTGTGATTGGGGTGCCTGACGCTGCCTGTGATTGGGGTGCCTGACGCTGCCTGTGATTGGGGTGCCTGACGCTGCCTGTGATTGGGGTGCCTGACGCTGCCTGTGATTGGGGTGCCTGACGCTGCCTGTGATTGGGGTGCCTCCCGCTGCCTGTGATTGGGGTGCCTGACGCTGCCTGTGATTGGGGTGCCTCGCGCTGCCTGTGATTGGGGGTGCCTCGCGCTGCCTGTGATTGGGGTGCCTGACGCTGCCTGTGATTGGGGTGCCTGACGCTGCCTGTGATTGGGGTGCCTCACGCTGCCTGTGATTGGGGTGCCTGACGCTGCCTGTGATTGGGGTGCCTGACGCTGCCTGTGATTGGGGTGCCGCACGCTGCCTGTGATTGGGGTGCCTCACGCTGCCTGTGATTGGGGTGCCTCACGCTGCCTGTGATTGGGGTGCCTGACGCTGCCTGTGATTGGGGTGCCTGACGCTGCCTGTGATTGGGGTGCCTCACGCTGCCTGTGATTGGGGGGCCTGACGCTGCCTGTGATTGGGGGGCCTGACGCTGCCTGTGATTGGGGGGCCTGACGCTGCCTGTGATTGGGGGGCCTCGCGCTGCCTGTGATTGGGGTGCCTCCCGCTGCCTGTGATTGGGGTGCCTCACGCTGCCTGTGATTGGGGTGCCGCACGCTGCCTGTGATTGGGGTGCCTCGCGCTGCCTGTGATTGGGGGTGCCTCACGCTGCCTGTGATTGGGGGTGCCTCGCGCTGCCTGTGATTGGGGTGCCTGACGCTGCCTGTGATTGGGGTGCCTGACGCTGCCTGTGATTGGGGTGCCTGACGCTGCCTGTGATTGGGGTGCCTGACGCTGCCTGTGATTGGGGGGCCTCGCGCTGCCTGTGATTGGGGTGCCTCGCGCTGCCTGTGATTGGGGTGCCGCGCGCTGCCTGTGATTGGGGTGCCTCACGCTGCCTGTGATTGGGGTGCCGCGCGCTGCCTGTGATTGGGGTGCCGCGCGCTGCCTGTGATTGGGGTGCCTCACGCTGCCTGTGATTGGGGTGCCTCACGCTGCCTGTGATTGGGGGTGCCTCACGTTGCCTGTGATTGGGGTGCCGCGCGCTGCCTGTGATTGGGGTGCCTGACGCTGCCTGTGATTGGGGTGCCTGACGCTGCCTGTGATTGGGGTGCCGCGCGCTGCCTGTGATTGGGGTGCCTCGCGCTGCCTGTGATTGGGGGGCCTCGCGCTGCCTGTGATTGGGGTGCCTGACGCTGCCTGTGATTGGGGTGCCTCGCGCTGCCTGTGATTGGGGTGCCTCGCGCTGCCTGTGATTGGGGTGCCTGACGCTGCCTGTGATTGGGGTGCCTGACGCTGCCTGTGATTGGGGTGCCTCGCGCTGCCTGTGATTGGGGGTGCCTCGCGCTGCCTGTGATTGGGGTGCCTCGCGCTGCCTGTGATTGGGGGGCCTCGCGCTGCCTGTGATTGGGGGGCCTCGCGCTGCCTGTGATTGGGGTGCCTGACGCTGCCTGTGATTGGGGTGCCTCACGCTGCCTGTGATTGGGGTGCCTGACGCTGCCTGTGATTGGGGTGCCTCACGTTGCCTGTGATTGGGGTGCCGCGCGCTGCCTGTGATTGGGGTGCCTGACGCTGCCTGTGATTGGGGTGCCTGACGCTGCCTGTGATTGGGGTGCCTGACGCTGCCTGTGATTGGGGGGCCTCGCGCTGCCTGTGATTGGGGGGCCTCGCGCTGCCTGTGATTGGGGTGCCTGACGCTGCCTGTGATTGGGGTGCCTGACGCTGCCTGTGATTGGGGTGCCTCGCGCTGCCTGTGATTGGGGTGCCTGACGCTTCCTGTGATTGGGGTGCCTCGCGCTGCCTGTGATTGGGGGGCCTCGCGCTGCCTGTGATTGGGGGGCCTCACGCTGCCTGTGATTGGGGTGCCTTGCGCTGCCTGTGATTGGGGTGCCTGACGCTGCCTGTGATTGGGGGTGCCTGACGCTGCCTGTGATTGGGGGTGCCTGACGCTGCCTGTGATTGGGGGTGCCTGACGCTGCCTGTGATTGGGGTGCCGGACGCTGCCTGTGATTGGGGGTGCCTGACGCTGCCTGTGATTGGGGGTGCCTGACGCTGCCTGTGATTGGGGGTGCCTGACGCTGCCTGTGATTGGGGGGCCTCGCGCTGCCTGTGATTGGGGTGCCTGACGCTGCCTGTGATTGGGGTGCCTCGCGCTGCCTGTGATTGGGGTGCCTCGCGCTGCCTGTGATTGGGGTGCCTCGCGCTGCCTGTGATTGGGGTGCCTGACGCTGCCTGTGATTGGGGTGCCTGACGCTGCCTGTGATTGGGGTGCCTGACGCTGCCTGTGATTGGGGTGCCTGACGCTGCCTGTGATTGGGGTGCCTCGCGCTGCCTGTGATTGGGGTGCCTCACGCTGCCTGTGATTGGTGGTGCCTCGCGCTGCCTGTGATTGGGGGGCCTGACGCTGCCTGTGATTGGGGTGCCTCGCGCTGCCTGTGATTGGGGGTGCCTCACGCTGCCTGTGATTGGGGGTGCCTCGCGCTGCCTGTGATTGGGGGTGCCTGACGCTGCCTGTGATTGGGGTGCCTCGCGCTGCCTGTGATTGGGGGTGCCTGACGCTGCCTGTGATTGGGGGTGCCTGACGCTGCCTGTGATTGGGGTGCCTGACGCTGCCTGTGATTGGGGGGCCTCACGCTGCCTGTGATTGGGGTGCCTCACGCTGCCTGTGATTGGGGGTGCCTCACGCTGCCTGTGATTGGGGTGCCTGACGCTGCCTGTGATTGGGGGTGCCTCACGCTGCCTGTGATTGGGGTGCCTCACGCTGCCTGTGATTGGGGGTGCCTCGCGCTGCCTGTGATTGGGGTGCCTGACGCTGCCTGTGATTGGGGTGCCTGACGCTGCCTGTGATTGGGGTGCCTGACGCTGCCTGTGATTGGGGGTGCCTGACGCTGCCTGTGATTGGGGTGCCTCGCGCTGCCTGTGATTGGGGTGCCGCGCGCTGCCTGTGATTGGGGTGCCTCACGCTGCCTGTGATTGGGGTGCCTGACGCTGCCTGTGATTGGGGTGCCTCACGCTGCCTGTGATTGGGGTGCCTCGCGCTGCCTGTGATTGGGGTGCCTGACGCTGCCTGTGATTGGGGTGCCTGACGCTGCCTGTGATTGGGGTGCCTGACGCTGCCTGTGATTGGGGTGCCTGACGCTGCCTGTGATTGGGGTGCCTGACGCTGCCTGTGATTGGGGTGCCTGACGCTGCCTGTGATTGGGGTGCCTGACGCTGCCTGTGATTGGGGTGCCTCCCGCTGCCTGTGATTGGGGTGCCTCGCGCTGCCTGTGATTGGGGTGCCTCACGCTGCCTGTGATTGGGGTGCCTCACGCTGCCTGTGATTGGGGTGCCTCACGCTGCCTGTGATTGGGGTGCCGCACGCTGCCTGTGATTGGGGTGCCTCACGCTGCCTGTGATTGGGGTGCCTCACGCTGCCTGTGATTGGGGTGCCTGACGCTGCCTGTGATTGGGGTGCCTCGCGCTGCCTGTGATTGGGGGTGCCTGACGCTGCCTGTGATTGGGGTGCCTGACGCTGCCTGTGATTGGGGTGCCTGACGCTGCCTGTGATTGGGGTGCCTCACGCTGCCTGTGATTGGGGGGCCTGACGCTGCCTGTGATTGGGGGGCCTGACGCTGCCTGTGATTGGGGGGCCTGACGCTGCCTGTGATTGGGGGGCCTCGCGCTGCCTGTGATTGGGGTGCCGCGCGCTGCCTGTGATTGGGGTGCCTGACGCTGCCTGTAAATGGGGTGCCTCGCGCTGCCTGTGATTGGGGTGCCTGACGCTGCCTGTGATTGGGGGGCCTCGCGCTGCCTGTGATTGGGGTGCCTGACGCTGCCTGTGATTGGGGTGCCTGACGCTGCCTGTGATTGGGGTGCCTCGCGCTGCCTGTGATTGGGGGTGCCTGACGCTGCCTGTGATTGGGGTGCCTGACGCTGCCTGTGATTGGGGGGCCTGACGCTGCCTGTGATTGGGGTGCCTGACGCTGCCTGTGATTGGGGTGCCTCACGCTGCCTGTGATTGGGGTGCCTCACGCTGCCTGTGATTGGGGGTGCCTCCCGCTGCCTGTGATTGGGGTGCCTCCCGCTGCCTGTGATTGGGGTGCCTCCCGCTGCCTGTGATTGGGGTGCCGCACGCTGCCTGTGATTGGGGGTGCCTCACGCTGCCTGTGATTGGGGGTGCCTCACGCTGCCTGTGATTGGGGGTGCCTCGCGCTGCCTGTGATTGGGGTGCCTGACGCTGCCTGTGATTGGGGTGCCTGACGCTGCCTGTGATTGGGGTGCCTGACGCTGCCTGTGATTGGGGTGCCTGACGCTGCCTGTGATTGGGGTGCCTCGCGCTGCCTGTGATTGGGGTGCCTCGCGCTGCCTGTGATTGGGGTGCCGCGCGCTGCCTGTGATTGGGGTGCCTCACGCTGCCTGTGATTGGGGTGCCGCGCGCTGCCTGTGATTGGGGTGCCTCACGCTGCCTGTGATTGGGGTGCCTCACGCTGCCTGTGATTGGGGGTGCCTCACGTTGCCTGTGATTGGGGTGCCTGACGCTGCCTGTGATTGGGGTGCCGCGCGCTGCCTGTGATTGGGGTGCCGCGCGCTGCCTGTGATTGGGGGGCCTCGCGCTGCCTGTGATTGGGGTGCCTGACGCTGCCTGTGATTGGGGTGCCTAACGCTGCCTGTGATTGGGGGGCCTCGCGCTGCCTGTGATTGGGGGGCCTCGCGCTGCCTGTGATTGGGGTGCCTGACGCTGCCTGTGATTGGGGTGCCTGACGCTGCCTGTGATTGGGGTGCCGCGCGCTGCCTGTGATTGGGGTGCCTCGCGCTGCCTGTGATTGGGGGGCCTCGCGCTGCCTGTGATTGGGGTGCCTGACGCTGCCTGTGATTGGGGTGCCTAACGCTGCCTGTGATTGGGGGGCCTCGCGCTGCCTGTGATTGGGGGGCCTCGCGCTGCCTGTGATTGGGGTGCCTGACGCTGCCTGTGATTGGGGTGCCTGACGCTGCCTGTGATTGGGGTGCCTCGCGCTGCCTGTGATTGGGGTGCCTGACGCTGCCTGTGATTGGGGTGCCTGACGCTTCCTGTGATTGGGGTGCCTGACGCTGCCTGTGATTGGGGTGCCTGACGCTGCCTGTGATTGGGGTGCCTGACGCTTCCTGTGATTGGGGTGCCTGACGCTTCCTGTGATTGGGGTGCCTCGCGCTGCCTGTGATTGGGGGGCCTCACGCTGCCTGTGATTGGGGTGCCTCGCGCTGCCTGTGATTGGGGTGCCTGACGCTGCCTGTGATTGGGGGTGCCTGACGCTGCCTGTGATTGGGGGTGCCTGACGCTGCCTGTGATTGGGGGTGCCTGACGCTGCCTGTGATTGGGGGTGCCTGACGCTGCCTGTGATTGGGGGTGCCTGACGCTGCCTGTGATTGGGGGTGCCTGACGCTGCCTGTGATTGGGGGGCCTCGCGCTGCCTGTGATTGGGGTGCCGCACGCTGCCTGTGATTGGGGTGCCTCGCGCTGCCTGTGATTGGGGTGCCTCACGCTGCCTGTGATTGGGGGTGCCTGACGCTGCCTGTGATTGGGGGTGCCTGACGCTGCCTGTGATTGGGGTGCCTCACGCTGCCTGTGATTGGGGGTGCCTGACGCTGCCTGTGATTGGGGGTGCCTGACGCTGCCTGTGATTGGGGGTGCCTCGCGCTGCCTGTGATTGGGGGGCCTCGCGCTGCCTGTGATTGGGGTGCCTGACGCTGCCTGTAATGAGGTTATATTTATGTTTTATTATTTTTCTCCTCCAAATCCTGTGTGCTGTATATCTCTGGAAATGTCAATTTATAAATTATGTTTTTTTACTTATTTTTTCCCCTTTTGCAGAACGGGTATTTTTAAGCTGACAGACTATGGAATGAAGGAGATTGGTGATTGTCGACAAAAAGGATTTCATCCACATTGTAAAGACCCTCCTCTCTTTAATGTAAGTGTCGCCCCATTTTCAGTTGTGTGGATAGCTGTAGGTAGCATCCCGAGTGTATCAGTGCCTGGAATTGATGTGCATTTTAGTTTCTGCTAAATGTTGCATTTTTGTTCAAAATCCTCATTTGTTCTCTAGGTGGCGCCATTATACTACAAATGTGTAGATGCTGTGGCTGTTACCTGCACATGTCATCAGTCACTAAACTATCTGAGCAAACACTTCCATGTTCTCTTCTTTTCTGCAGCAGCTCCCATTCTCCCCTCCTTGTACAAGCACAGCTAAAACAGGCTTTGTAAGTCTTAGACTTTGGCCTTTTGAAATCTATTGCATTGATTTTTTTTTCCACCTAAATAGGAGACCACAGAAACAACCCCAGTCATTGCCTCTTTCCAGCGATAGGGCCTGTTTCTCCCCAAGGAGATTATTTTTGTGTGGGAGGCATTAGTCTCCACCCTAACCTGTTTCTCCCAGTAATCACAACCTCCAGCACAGCCAGTGTGAGACCTTTCACCCGGTGCCATTGCAGTTGCTCTCCAGTAGAGGGTGCATTGAATTGCATGGGCTGCACTTGAGGGGTGTCTTGATTGCTGGGTGATCTATAATTGCAAGTCACAAGTTCCATTGCAGTTGCAATGCAAACAATTGAGTTCATGAACTCAAGACTTTAGATCAGGGGCACCATATATGTCACAAGGTGACGCTACTCCTATGCCACTGGGCTCCCGCAGCCATGGTTTGGGATGCCTGGGCTTCTGGCCAGCAGTTACATGTAGTCTGTGTATAGATGGCTTCCATTACAATGGGGCCTCCAATTATGGAAGCTCCCTGTGTACAGAAGCATCCTTTGTTCTCCTTGGGAGCTGGACATACACAGGCCATACCCACCTACTGGCTGGAGCCAGGAAGAACAGCTCCCAGTTCAAAAACCAGGGCTGAGGGAGCCCGATCAGCAGTGCAGGAGTGGTGGTAAGTTAAAGGGGAACCTGTGAATTTGACTTTCCCGGGTTTTGTTTTGTGCCCATGGAGCATCCTGAATCGGGATGCCCTGCAGAGTGACCCCCCCCCCCCCCGTTCATCCACTATACTTCACCTTTCCATGCTCCAATGGCAGGCAGCTCTCATTGACCTAAATGGACATGTGCTGCCGCATCTCCGGCTGTGCGCATACTCCTGTCCTAGCCTATCTGAATGGCTGGGGCAGGAGCATGCACACAATACTGGGGATGCGGCAGCGCCCACTCACCATTCACAACAACCGGAAATACAGCAAAAGGCTCTGATTGGACGAGACTCTGCGCCTGCGGCGTAGGAGTGATAGGAAAGTGAGTTTATATGGAGCACTGGGGGGGGTTTCATACTGTGGGGCATCCCAATTCATGATGCCCCAGGGAAAAGACAGCGGCCGCTGGTGGGGTTTGTTCCCCTTTAAGGGGTCGTCTTGTGCCCTCTATGGCACACCTGATCTGAGGTCTCGGGAAAAGAATACAAGAGTGGAACAACACCCAACAAAATTACTTTCTTGGGTACATCTCACTGATAGGGCCATCACGTAAGTGCGGCGAGAAAATCTGAATGGACCGCATCCCCGCCCCTGCCTCTAGCTGCACCCACAGCGTCTATGTAGAAAGGCCTGGTGTGGCCGTCCAAGCAGTGACTGAATCAGGAGATCCGGGGGGGTTTTACACAGTCACAGGGATATAGGGTGTTGCTCCTCTTTAACAACAAATAGCTCTCGTTGTTGCTATATTTTTTGAATTACTCACATATTTGACTGCTTTTCAACTGATTATTTAGAGGAGGCCTAAAGTTTAAAGAGGAACATCAGAGGCCCTGGAGTCTAAAAAAAAAAAAAAAACCCGCCCGCGTTCTACTCTGCAGTTTTCACGATTGGGGATGCCGCTCTGTGTGAATCCACCCTCCAATCACCAGTTTCAGCAACCTTCTCCTGGAGCCTCTGCCGCGTCCCTGTGCTCCGGCGCATCCTCGCTCACCTCTAGCCGTGTGCGTCCGTGGCCGGCCTTTCTGAATGGGAAGCGCGGGCACGCCATGGCTGCGAGGTTGGAGGGGGAATGCGCCTGGCGTTGCAGCTTGGCTTCTGTGTGTGGTTCCTCTTTAAAAAGACCCTCAATGTACTGCATAACTTCTATGTTCCAGCAATGTGGAATAGCTGCATCCTGCGCTTAGCCCCCCAGTGTTTTTGGACAGAGACAGGTTGCCAGCAGTGATGTGCATAGAGGGAGAAGCACTGATTGGCTTCTCTTTTGCAGTGGAGTTTGTTCTCAAACTACCTTTTACTATTTTACTGCAGGGCATCCCAAATTGGGATATGCCCCAAGAGAATCACTTAGGTGGTCCAAGTTAAACCGGACCTTCACCATGATTTAATGAAAAGCCCAAACTCTAAAAAAACGGTTCCCCAGCATCTAAAATGAATCTATTTTACGTTTTTAGTCACTTACTTATTATTCCTTCCCCCACTGGGCTGCAACTCTGTTCAGGAATTTAGGATACGGGCGCCGCCATCTTGACTCAGAAGCATCACACTTACTGAGGAGAGGAGAGTGGGATAAGGTACAGGGGGTGGGTTATAGCAGTGCTTTGCTCAGACAGAGCAGAGCTGGGGTCAGGGAAAGGTCAGCAGTCCCAGAATGCAGAGCGACACAGTCAGGAGGCACTTCCTGTTTGCAGGCTGCCTGATAAGATGGCGGCTTCCATAAGCCGCCATCTTGGATGTTTAAAGGCTCATAACATGCAGTAGATGCAGGTAGGATGTTTTTTAATGTGGACAATCTGTATGTACAGGGTGTGGGAAACATATAAGATAGACTCTTATTCAGAGTGAAGGTCCGCTTTAAGCTAGAGATGGACATTCCAGTTATTGTGCACACTATGTGATAGTGTGGAACATTGCCACAAGAACCTCTGGAGATAATGGAAGACTTAATATTCCCAACCACTACTAGGTTGAGCGCCGGCACTACCTGCATGGGTTGAAGCTGCCGAAATGTATTTTAAAGCCGATCAAAACCCAGCACACCTGGCCCTAGAATCGTAACAAATTTCAGGGCCAGCCGCTGGCCTTCCTCTGCGGCATCCCATATCAGGATGCCCGCTGTGTGAAATGAATATGCACCTCAAACATCTCTGATTGGATGAGGGCCCATGCATGCAGCATAAGACCAAGGAAAGTTGAGTTAGTACTGGGAGATCTGAGGGGGTTTCACACAGCATGGCATCCCAAATCCGGATGCCCACAGGGCAAGGAAAAAAACCCAACTCAGAATTACAGGTTTTGTTCAGCAAGGCTCTGTCCAGGAAAGGAAAGAAAAGAAAACCAATCTATCTAACATTTTGTTAGGGAGATTTCCCCATTGCAATTGCCCAGTTCTCTTTTCACAAGCAAAAGGTGGTTTTCATGATACCCTTTGTTTTATGGGGCATAGTGGGTGTAAATCTAAGAAATAGCATCTTAGATCGTTCCTCACTCAGTGGCGCCTCTCTGAAGCATGTTCCTTTATAGCTAGGCTACAAACAACAAGGCATGCTGGAGATGAAAGTTAGCAGGGTGTAGGTCCACCCTAAAATCCCAACTGATTGGCACATCTTAGCTTCTTATCTGGAAGTTCACCTGCATAGATGAGCCTGTTTAAGCTCTCCCATATGGTCTGGCAGTTGCTGTTGTGGGGTTTCACCCAGGCAGCCTTGCTAGAGACTCTTGTACAGAAGGTTAACTTTTCAAACCTCCAGCAATGCGTAAGTCTTTGGCGCCATATGATTTTTACTTTCAGGCTTAGAAAGCTTCTCCATGTTGCCCAGGTTCACACCTGCTCTGTTTTATCACCATTATTTTAAAGAGGGAAAAAAATCCTTGGGATTCCTTAGCACTTGCCTTGGTTTGGGAAAGAACAGCTTGTGGAATTTTGTGGTTTTGATGGCCTAATGGTAGATTTTTGGTGCCAAATAATGAGATCAGGAGGAGCAAAATCTAAGCCCGGTGTGAGGATCGAACTCACGACCTTCAGATTATGAGACTGACGCGCTACCTACTGCGCTAACGAGGCAATTCATGAAAAAAGTCTTGGTAGGGTGCAGCTTTTTGGATTGCTTTACCCAATCAGTAGCTTCAGGAGCCCGTTTGCGGCCCTCATTTTTAAAAATCATGTTTCAAGCTGCCATGTGCCATTCACATCCGAGTGTCATATTTGGCTTCCTGACCATGCAAGGGCTTGGGATTGAATCCCATATAGGAATAGAGGGTTACCTTTCAGTGCTTTTGGTATTGCTACAAGTTTTGCATGGTATTTTTCTTTTTTAAATCAAAAGCTTCTCCTCACTGACGAAGTGAACTCCTGCTGTGTTTTAGTAATGTGCTTGCAGAGGGGCCCATCACCCAACAAAAGTCTCCCTTGGCAAATCCTCAGCTATGGCCATGTACTGGCCAGAAAGTCATGGGTGCGCCGTTCCCATATGGTCTAGCGGTTAGGATTCCTGGTTTTCACCCAGGCGGCCCGGGTTCGACTCCCGGTATGGGAAGTTGATCTTTTATATGTAAGGGCAAGCGAGATGGACCATAATATCACTTTCTGCCTTTAACATTCTATGTTCCTACATTTCTCATTTTCAGATCCCAGCAGAATTATATTAAACTATAAAGAAACCTTTGGAAGTGAAAACAAAAAATCACTTGACAGCAGAGCCATTGGCATGTTCATCTGTAGCTGCTGTCAATTGACCAGAATGTAGTAATCTCAATGATATTTTGCAAGGAAGCCAGGTTGGTTGATGCAAGTGTTTAGTTAAGAAGATTTGGGCATGTTTCCTTATAGTTAGTGAATATGTGGCT
Source organism: Gastrophryne carolinensis (assembly GCA_027917425.1). Taxonomy (NCBI): domain Eukaryota; kingdom Metazoa; phylum Chordata; class Amphibia; order Anura; family Microhylidae; genus Gastrophryne; species Gastrophryne carolinensis. Next base: position 378,958,291 of record CM051238.1, read on the forward strand.
CAATAATGGAAAAAAAAAGTACGCCCAACGTGGGGCTCGAACCCACGACCCTGAGATTAAGAGTGTCATGCTCTACCGACTGAGCTAGCCGGGCTTGTGCACTTTGGCGCCACCCAGGGAGATTTCCGCATTGCATTTACCAAGTCCTCTTTTCGCACGCAAGGGTGGTTTTCATGATATCATGGTGGTTTTCATGATAGCATCTTAGATCTTTAACCACTCAGTGGCGCCTCTCCTGAAGCATGTTCCGTTATAGCTATGCTACAATAGACAAGATAGCAGGGTGTAGGTCCACCATAAAATCCCAACTGATTGGCACATCATTAGCTTCTTATCTGGAAGTTCACCTGCATAGATGAGCCTGTTCAAGCTCTCCCATAGGGTCTGACAGTTGCTATTTTGGGGCTTCACCCAGGCAGCCTTGCTAGAGACTCTTGTACAGAAGGTTAACTTTTCAAACCTCCAGCAATGCATAAGTCTTTTTGGCGCCATAGGATTTTCACTTTCAGGCTTAGAAAGCTTCTCCACGTTAGCACAGGTTCACACCTGCTCTTATCACCAAAATTATCACCATCCTTTTAAAGAGGGACAGGCTCCTGAAAGTCTTTTTGGCGCCATATGTTTTTTACTTTCAGGCTTAGAAAGCTTCTCCATGTTGCCCAGGTTCACACCTGCTCTGTTTTATCACCATTATTTTAAAGAGGGAAAAAAATCCTTGGGATTCCTTAGCACTTGCCTTGGTTTGGCAAAGAACGGTTTGAATAATTTTGTGGTTTTGATGGCCTAATGGTAGATTTCTGGTGCCAAATAATGAGATCAGGAGGATCGAACTCACGACCTTCAGATTATGAGACTGACGCGCTACCTACTGCGCTAACAAGGCAATTCATGACTAAAATCTGCCAGGGTGCAGCTTTTTGGATTGGTTTACCCGGTCAGTAGCTTCAGGAGACCTTTTGCGGCCCTCATTTCTGAAAATCATGTTACAAGCTGCCATGTGCCTTTTACATCTGAGCATCATATTTGGCTTCCTGACCATGCAAGGGCTTGGGATTTGAATCCCATATGGGAATAGAGTGTTACCTTTGAGTGCTCTTGGTATTGCTACAAGCTTTACAGGGGGATATTTTTTTAATCAAAAGCTCCTTGTTGTCCAAGTGAACTCCTGCTGTGTTTTAGTAATGTGCTTGCAGAGAGGCCCATCACCCAACAAAAGTCCCCCCTGGCAGTTCTTCGGCTATGGCCATGTAATGGCTGGAGAACCTTTGGTGTACAGCTCCCATATGGTCTAGCGGTTAGGATTCCTGGTTTTCACCCAGGCGGCCCGGGTTCGACTCCCGGTATGGGAAGTTGATATTTTTTATGTACGTTAAGGCGAGATGGACCATGCTATTATTTTCTGCCTTTAGCATCCTATGCAGAGAGGCCCATCACCCAACAAAAGTCCCCCCTGGCAGTTCAGCTATGGCCATGTAATGGTCGGAGAACCTCGGGTGTACAGTTCCCATATGGTCTAGCGGTTAGGATTCCTGGTTTTCACCCAGGCGGCCCGGGTTTGACTCCCGGTATGGGAAGTTGATCTTTTTTATGTACGTTAAGGCGAGATGTACCATGCTATTATTTTCTGCCTTTAACATCCTATGTTCCTACATTTCTAGTTTTCAGATCCCAGCAGATTTATATTGAATCACTTGACAGCAGAGCCAGTGGCGTGTTCATCTGTAGCTGCTGTCAACTGACCAGAATGTAATAATATTGATGATTTTTGCAAGGAACCGAGGTTTGTCAATGCAAGGTTTAAGTTCCCTCATAGCTAGTGGATATTTGACTCAATAATGGGAACAAAAATGTACGCCCAACGTGGGGCTCGAACCCACGACCCTGAGATTAAGAGTCTCATGCTCTACCGACTGAGCTAGCCGGGCTTGTGCATTGCAGTGTCCCCAGGGAGATTTTCCCATTGCATTTGCCAAGTCCTTTTTTTCGCAAGCAAAAGGTGGTTTTTATGATGTTATTAATTTTGGGGTGAAAATCTAAGCAGTGGCATCTTAGATCATTCCGCACTCAGCTGCGCTTCTCTGAAGCATGTTCCCTTATAGCTAATGAATATGTGGCTCAATGATAGAAAAAATGTACGTCCAATGTGGGGCTCGAGCCCAAGACTCTGAGATTAAGAGTCTTTATTTTTGTCTGGTCGGACTCTTTTATTTTAATGTTTCCTTAAGTGTTCAGACAGGATGGGGGGGCACACACAGATGGGGGGGGCTCCGCTCAGTGCATCCTTTCCAAGATGGTGGCGCCAAGTACCCGTAGCCTCAGGGCTACAGCACAGGATGCCAGATGAGGTAAGCTTTGTTTTTTTTTTTTCTTGTAATCCCCCCCCCCAGGGGAGGGTGGCAGGTTGAATGCTGGACTTCCACTTTAACATATGCTCCACTTATGTCTGGTTGTCTCCTCCTGCAGGCCACCAGCCACACTACAATCTGTGATCAGGACGTCGTCGTCATGGACCTGCGATAAGCTCGGCAAGGTTTATGCCAAATACCATTACTTTAACTCCTAACTTTAGATTTGCCACATTGCCATTAAACTTTGTTAGGGACTGGACTGCATGAAGACTGAACAAATGCTATTCTGGCCTGTGGAGACTGCAGACATTAGGAATCGGCCTTTACTTCCTGGAATGCTTTCCCAACATCATAGGCTCGAAACAGTTGCACTTTGTTCTCTGGACCTGATGCTTACTATGAAACCAACGTAATACTATTAGGCGTATTTAATTTTTAGATGGTTTAGAGCAGGTTTTTCCAGTGACCTGTTGCAGCTAGTTGAGATTTTCTAGAAAACGCCTATGGGTTACTGCACACTGTACACAGCTCTTTGCCTTACTAGGATGCCTAGCTGGCCGGGATTTTATTTTTAATGTTTCAGTTTGTGACACGTTGGTGCTAAAGCTTGCATCAAGTTTGGCGGTCATTTGGGGGCCACACATTTCCTCTTTTTTTTTTTTTTGTAATCTCCCAGTTTCAGTTCCTTTTTTAAGGAAGACTTCCTAATTCAAGCTTTCCTCATTAAAGTTTGAGATGTTATTTTAATATTAGAAATTTTGTACATACGTTTAATTTATTTCCTAATTCAATACAAGATTATATCTCGCTGTTTGATAAATGACAGAATAATACTGTAAAATGTTTATTTTCTAGCAACATTAAATGTTTTCATTGCACCCCGAATGAGCTGGTGTTGGTGGATTTTTATTTGGTGCAAATGAACATTCAGCTTTGGAGCAAATAACCTACTTTTACTTGTTTGGAGTGTTTTTCTGGCTGATATCCTTGAATCCTAGACCACCCATAAGCAAGGTACGTGTAAGAATCTTACCTGCCTCCCGTCCTCGGTCCCGCGGCGCGTCCTCCGGCGAGCGGGGCGCGGTGGCCTCGCTGCGGGTCGTGCGGTGGGGGCAGGCGGCCACATGGTTTCCCCTGCCGGCGCGGTTGCGGCTCTCCCGGCTGGGAGCGCGCCCGGCCAACCACGTGCTCGCGCGCGCGCACGCTCAGTTTATGCCCCCCGGCGGCGCTGCTCCCAGCGCATCCGCCGGGGGCAAGTGTAAAGTTAATTATTTCCTGCTGTCCTGGTGGGAGACGGGCCCAGGGACTGGATAGTCCGTCTGGCCTGGGCGGTCCAGTCCCTGGGACCGCTCCTATTGGGTAGGCTCAGTTGCACCAATCACCACACTTCCCTCTCTTTCACCAGGTCCCCCTTCCCATTGGCCAGTCTTCCCTTTATTACTATGCTGCCCCATTGTCCAGTGCCCGTTATAGCCTTTGGTTAATAGGGTGTGCTTCTAGTCTGTTCTGATAGTTATTACTCGGCTTCGTCTCTGACCATCCTTGTCTGCTGCCCACCCTGACCTTTTGCCTGTCTGACTACGTTTCTGCCTGATCCCTCTGATACCGCGTTTTGGTGCTCTTCTGGTTTGACCTCGGCTCGTTTTGACACTTCTTCGTTAACCCCTTGGATACCGCGCTCTGTGACCACCCGGCTTGACCTCGGCTTGTTTAGGACCTTTCTGATTGGTTTCCCACCTTCAAACCAATCTTCATCCCAGCATCCATATTCGGGATACCCCGCCGTTCATCCGTCTCCACCTTAAGCCAGTAATCTTTGCGCCAACTAAGTCCTGGGGGTAACCGAGTCTGGAGAGGCATAATCCGCGTCTCCTGCGAGCGTGGTCTATAGGCAGAAGAGGCGGTGGAGATTGGGGATTACCTGGCTTAAGAGAGAAGGATGTCCGGCGCCACCTTACAGTACGGATATGACCTTGCTGTACCTGGGCGTTAAAGCAGAACAAAACCTGGTTTTTGACTATCCCAGTTTTTGTTCAGTGCCCCTAGGGCATCCTGAATTGGGATGTCCCGCTGTGTGAAACCCCTCAAAACGCCCTTTAAAACGCGCCACCTCCCTGTCCAATGGCACATACGCGGGCACTTGTCCAATCAGAGCCATTTTCCATGACTGTTGTTTGGCAAACAGCTCTGAGGTTCATCAGTGGGGAGTGCAAGCTGCCGCATCCCCAGCAGTGCATGTGCGCCTACCCCAGCCTTCTGAATGGCTGGGGTGAAAGCACGCACAAAGCCCAAAGGTGCAGGGGATGCAGCCGCTCTCCTTGCAAACAATATGAGCTGTTTGCCGAATTAGATAGGCACTGCAAACGTCTCTCATTGGACCAGGGAAAGATAAGCTGATGCCAGTGATCTGGGGGGTTTCACACAGCAGGGTATCCCAATTCAGTATGCCCCAGGCGAAGGCCAGTAGCCAGTCCTGGAATCTTGTAGATTCCAGGGCTGGCCACCCTGGGTTTTTTCCACTTTTAAGCAGCATTATAGCAGCTTCCAGCAGCAAGACCTGATGATGGAGGAGCTGAAAATGGGTTTCTATTGCTGTCCATATCTTGGTACATCCCGGGTTAAACCTCGTTCACCAAAATTTTGTTGTGCTGCCTCAGGGCATTTTTTTGTAATTTTCCAGGGTCATGTGACACCTCTTTATAACTTTTTTTCACCGCACAATTGTCTGATCTATTTACCCAGTATATATACCCAAAGCTGACTCCAGTCTATGGAGATGGGTGTTACAGGCTCAAGCTTGTTCTCTTACTAACCTTCATTTTTCTTTCCATTTTTAATTCTTTATTTTAGAGTTCTAAAAAAAGGTTATTCAACAAGACGTGTGTACATCCAATCACTTTTTTGTATGTTCTTATGAAAAAAATTTTAATGGATAAAAATGATTTGTACACCATTACTAGTTTAATTGCCGTTGTTGTCAAGCAAACTATATTTCTAGGTATATATCTGATCTAAGAAAAGCTGAGATAAAAAAAGCCAAAAAAAACTAGGTTTTAGTCTCTTCAGTGCAAAATCAAGCCAAGGTTGTGAGAAAAATTATTTCAATTCTGACCAGTAAAACCATTTTTGTGAAGAAAAAAAATAAATAAAATAATGAAGGGGTAGGAGTGACTGACAAAGTAGGTCTAGTTGTTCTATGTTCCAGGTCGTGTGCCTTTAGTGTCCGCAGGTCTCTCGAGTGGGACATGCAATTTGCTTCTTTAGTTTCCATCCGTCCTTTAGTACTGCTCTTGTGGTTCCAGACCAATACCCTCTGAAGAGGCAATGCTATCCAACACAGACACACATTAGTTTTGCGTTGCTTTTCGCGTCACTGCCGTGCGGCCCGCCCCTCGAGGAACGCTCGGAGCTGCTGACTCCCTGGGACCCCTCCGGTGTGGCTTCACTGTCGGTGTCGTGAGTCCCTATTGTTATCAATATCTATTGTGTTACTGTTATTAGGCATGTGCTGTGGAATGCTTATGGCCCCTTCTTTTGCTTCTGTCTTTCAGGTGGGCCCTTTGATAGATTGTGGGTTGTGGTTCCTCCCGGTCCCCCGCCGCCCCTTTTTTATTAAGAGGGATCACAAAGAGAGGGAATAAATAGGAGGACTACATAGGTTTGGGCCGTCAGTGCCTTGTAACCTGCATAAAGATTTTTCTCTGCTAATCACCATAATGGAGGCTTCTGGGGATAGTGAGCTAGGGGCCCCATCTGGGCGGGTGAAGCTCTGCCCCATGTGCATTGCTAGCCCTCTGGGCAGACTCAGCACTGTTTGTGTCACTTGCACCAGGAGCGTCATTTTGGAGCATGATCAGGCGGCGAATCTGCCCCTAGCCCATTATTGCCTGCTGCCTCTCCAGGTCCCCCGCTGCTGCACTCAGCCCCCAGCGAGGGGGAAGCCAGCAGGGGGTCCCAAGTTGATTTGGCATTTCTGGGTGGCCAGCCTTGAGAGACAGCTCTTGCGAACTGCTCCTAGGAAGGCCACGAGTAAGAAGCGGAACATCGAGCCCGTATACTCGGATAATGATGATCTTTTTGGAGGTCTGGGGTCCATGGAGGAAGGCTAGTTGCAGGAGGACTCCATTTCCACTGTGGATTATTCTGCTGGCTATGACAGCGGGCCTGGTTCTTCCTCGGGCGAGGATACGTGGCTCCCTGATGATACGGAGACGTTGCTGGCTTCCGTTTTTGAGACGCTGCACATTGTCCCTCCAAAAATGGCTAAGAGGAAGCAGGGTGATTTGTTTCGAGGCGAGTCTTTCCTGAGCAGGCCCATTTTTCTAATATGATTTTCAAGGAGTGGGAAAAGCCTAACAAGCTACCATCGGTGCCTAAGGGCCTGGACAGGCGGTATCCCTTTCCTGAGGAGCTGGTCCGGCTATGGTCACGTCCTCCCGAGGTGGATTCCCCGTGTCGGGATTGTCCAACACTACGGTTATGCCGTCACCCGATACCGCTTCCTTACGTGATCCAGCGGACAGGCGCATGGATCAGCTGGTCTGTCATGCCTTTACCTTTGCTGGTGCTTGGTTTCGCCCTGTGTGTGCTGCGGCTATTGTCTCCTTAGCCATCAGAAAGAAGGTGAGATGCCTTATGGATATTGCTAAGTCTCGCAAGCAGGTGGAGGAGTATAAAGACCTCAAAGCTTGTGTGGATTTTATTGCCTTCGTTGTTTCTGCCATGGACAATGGTGTCCGGCTCGGTGCCAGGGTTTCGGCCCTGCTTGTTGCGCTTTGCTGCTCGCTCTGGTTGTTCGGGGAGCGTCTGGACCTCCTGATGGTAGACTCCCTCAGCGACGAAAGCCTGCACGGCCCTTTCGGGGTTCTTCTGCCTATCGCTCCTTTCCAGGAGGAAGAAGCTCCTCATTTTCAGGTGGTCGCAGAGATTTCTGGGGACGAGGTAGGTCCCGCGGCCGACCCAATCCCTCCTGGGTATCCAAGTCCAAGCCCCCTGCCAAGGCTCCTCAGGCATGAGGAGGCGCCCTCACCCATCCGGGTAGGGGAACGGCTTCTGCTATTTGCTCATATCTGGAGACAGCGCGTCTCGGATCGGTGGATTCAGGAGGTGGTGTCCTCTGGTTACAAAATAGAGCTGGCAGTCAGGCCGCCCTCAAGATTTCTTTAGTCTCGAATATCCCAGAACCCAGTGAAGGCACAGGGCCTAAGAATGGCCGTGCAGCACCTCCTGCGCTTAGGGGTGATTTGCCCTGTGCCTCGTCAGGAACAGGGCCAAGCCTTCTACTCCAATCTGTTCACAGTTCCCAAGAAGGAACGCTGAGGCCTATCCTGGACCTGAAGGGTCTCAACAGGTTTGTCAGTCAGAAATTTCCGCATGGAAACCTTACGGTCTACGGTCTTGCTTCGGCCCGGCGATTTCCTTACCACGGTGGACAACAGGGATGCCTATTTGCACATCCCGATATTCCAGGGACATCAGAGTTTCCTGAGGTTTGTGCTGGAGGACCAGCATTACCAGTTTGTGGCTCTGCCATTCGGGATATCCTCAGCCCCCCCGGGTTTTCACCAAGGTGCTGGCGGGCATCATGGCTATTCTGAGGAATAGGGGCATTCGTGTGCTGCCTTATTTGGACGATTTACTGATTGCGGCTCAGTCCCTTCAGCAGGCAGAGAGCGACACCCGGACTGTGTTATCCACTTTTGAGGATTTTGGATGGGTAGTCAATTGCCCATTTTTGGATGGGTAGTCAAGTCTTCGATCACTCCCTCAATGGTGAGGTCCTTCCTGGGCATGACGCTAGACACCTCTCAGGTCAAGGTATTCCTGCCACAGTAGAAGGTGGTGGGCCCTCAGGCGCAAGTGCAGGCCTTGCTGTCTTGTCAGCGGCCATCGATCTGTCTGGGGATGAGCTTCATCCCCAGCTTGGTGGGCCTGATGGTGTCATGCTTCAAGGCAGTCCCCTTCACCCAATTCCACATGAGACCTCTTCAATTGAACCTGTTGACCAGCTGGGACCGGATGCAGGAGTCGCTGGAACAGGAGTTTTCACTGTCCCCCCTGGCCAGACAGACCCTCTTGTGGTGGCTGGACTTCAGAAACCTGTTGGTGGGCAAGTCCTTTCTGACTCCCCGGTGGGAGATAGTTACCACGGATGCCAGTCTGACCGGCTAGGGAGGCGTTTGGCAGACGCAGAAGATCCAGGGTCAGTGGGGTCCGCGGGAGAACCACTTACCCATAAATCTCCTGGAGCTGAGCGTGATCCAGTTGGTGCTTCTTCGCCTGACTCCCCATTTAAGGGGTCGTGCGATCCAGGTTCGCTCGGACAATCAGGCGGCTGTCACCTGTCACCAGGGCGGGACTCGAAGCAAGCGAGCCCTCAAGGAGGTGACCCAGATTCTGACTTGGGCAGAGGAGAATGTTCCCTGCATCTCGGCGGTTTACATCCTCGGGGTAGAAAACCAGGAGGCAGACTCCCTGAGCAGGGGGCCTCACGCCTGGGGGAATGGTCTCTCAGCAACAAGATCTTTCACGCTCTGTGTCTCTGCTGCGGTCAGCCGGATATGGACCTGTTTGCATCCAGACACAATCACAAGCTCCCAAGGTTCGTCTCCCTGTCCAGAGATCCTCTGGCCTTTGCCACAGACGATTTGGCAATTCCTTGGACGGAGTTCAGGCTCCTTTATGCATTCCCTCCGTTTCCACTCCTGGGCCAAGTGCTGTGCAAGATAGCCCAGGAAGGGGTTTCAACCATCCTAGTGGCTCCTCACTGGCCGAGAAGGAGTTGGTTTGCTGACATTCAGATGTCGGTGGATCGCTACATCAGGCCCGACGACACAGGGCTTCTCACGCAGGGGTCGCTGCGGCACACCAATTTACAGACGCTAGCTTTAACGGCCTGGCTATTGAGACCTCAATCCTGATGGAAAAGGGGCTGTTGGCCATAGTTGCGCATACCATGATTCAGGCACGGAAGAAGTCTTCTTCCATGATATATTACAGAGTTTGGCCTGCCTACATTGCTTGGTGTGAATCCAGAGTCTCCCTTGTCGCACATTCTATATCTCTAGTATCTTGAAGTTTTTACAACCTGGTTTAGACTTGGGCCTCCAGCTGAGCACCCTCAAGGGCCAGGTCTCTGCCTTGGCCATCTTTTTCCAGAGATTCTTTGCCAATCATAGATTGATCAAGACCTTTTTCCAGGGAGTCACCCATGTATGTCCACCACGTAAGCCTGTATTACCGGTGTGGGACTTGAATTTGGTACTTTCTGCTCTCCAGGGTCCTCCCTTTGAGCCCTTGTGCGATGCTGCTTTCCCATTTTTAACCCTCAAGGTGGTCTTTTTGGTAGCGATCACCTCGGTGCATCGCGTGTCGGAGCTGGCTGCGCTTTGTATGAAGCCTCCTTATTTTGAGCGCCATAAGGATAAGGTGGTTTTTCACTTTAAACCTGATTTTTTTGCCTAAGGTCGTTTCTCCCTTTCATCTTAATGAGGAAGTGGTCTTGCCTTCCTTGTGTCCAGTACCTACTAATTCTAAGGAAAGGACCCTCAATGCCTTGGATGTGGTCAGAGCCATCAAGTATTACCTGGTTGCGACTGAATCCTTCAGGAAATCGGATTTGCTCTTTGTACTAACAGAAGGTTCTAGGAAGGGCTTGCCACTAGCCAAGTCCACTCTCAGTAAGTGGATTAGAAAGGCGGTGGTGCAAGCATATTCTGCCAAGGGGAAGGATCCCCCTTTTCAGATCACAGCTCATTCTACCAGAGCTATTGGTGCCTCTTGGGCTTTTCAACACCAGGCATCTGCTGAACAAGTTTGTAAGGCCGCCACTTGGTCTTCAGTTCATACCTTTACCAAGTTTTACAAGGTTGATGTTAGGGTCTCAGCTGATGCTGTCTTTGGCCGAAAGGTGCTTCAGGCGGTAGTGAAATGAACTACATGCTGTTCTGCACTGGGGATCCCGCCCTAATGGTCACTGCTTTTGGATGTCCCACATGTCATCACTTCTAGGACGAACTGGACTGGATATAGGGAAAAATAAAATTCCGTGAAGCTCACCTGTCGAATTGTTTTTGAATATATCCAGTCCAAGTAGTCCCACCCCGCCCTTGTTTCATTATCTCTTGTTTGCCTGTTATGGTGATTACCATTTTTATATTGGACCGTTGTCCTTAAGTTTTTGTTGGAGAGAGTACATGCTGAAGCTATGTGAAGTAACATGGTTTCTTGGCCTTCAGGCCTGTCTCTTTTTCTTACTGCTGTTTAACCACTGGGAAATCATAGTGAGACACCTGCTTTTATAGGAGGCCGGGAGGAGCGACAGCTTTTGATCTTGCAGTCGAGCCCCCCCCCCCCCCCCCCCCCGGGGGAGGAATACCCACATGTCATCACTTCTGGGACGACCTGGACTGGATATATTAAAAAAACAGGTGAGCTTCACAGAATTGTATTTTCTTTTTTTCCCAGGGAAGACGGCGGGTTGTGACTCCCTCCCCTTTCTCCAGCAGACTCAGGTGGTGCTTCGGTGACCCATTGCTGCCAGATACAGGGGGCTTCCCTCTCTTTTTCCACTCCCCCCCCCCCCCCCCCCGGGAATACCCTCCCCTGAAGCTACTCCCAGTGGCAGTCTCCAGGGCAGGACACAGGATAGAATCTGAGCTTGGTTCCAACCATTTACCCCTACAGGCTATGTGGAAGTGGAAGCATCAAGAGCCCCCCACCCCTCTTCAGGGAGAGGGGTAGGTAAATACAGGGCTCACTTTTGGGGGATTCCCAGGCAGTTTGGTATTCTGAAGCTGTGGCACGCTCTGGCTCTGACACGCTGTAGATTCGTGCCAGTGTGCAGCTTCCGAGTCAGGGCAAGCGGCGTGGAAACCTGCGTTCAGGGCAGAGGCAATGCCTCGGCTGCGCCTCTTCCAGAAAGTGGGGGTGTACAGCTCGGACTTGCCCAGCATACAGGTGGGCTTCCCAGGCATAACGGTGGCCGGTATCAGTACAGGTGACACTTAACTAAATGGGGTAAGTCATCACCCCCCCCCCCCCGCAGACTGTCTTTGGGACCAAGAGAACATATGTTCCTTGATTTTTTTAATTCTTTAGCCTATAATGCAGCGGTTCTCAACCTGTTGGTTTGGGACTACAAATACATAAAAAAATACATATTTCCGATGGCTTTAGCCGCTGAGAAGTCGCGCTACCGTCTGCAGCAGCGCTATTCAGCTGGAACGCACGCCGCTATGGATGCGCATTCCAAAATGAATGCATGCGCAGACGTGATTGCTTCATCTGTCCGGGGCCTAAGGGGCGGGGTAAGCGAGGGGAACGCTCCACAGTCCATAGCAGCGCATTACGTGTGTCCGGCGCTTGCTGACATCATCAGTGGTCGGACGCAGCAAGCGCTGGAGGACAGAAGCCTAGGAGGCAAAGAGGCAAGAGAGCCTGCGAGACAGCCTGCTGATGTAAAAAAGCTTAATAATGTAAAAAAAAGCTTAATAATGTAAAAACAGTACACACACCATGCACACAATACTGTGTAAGGTGCTTTGTGTGTAATCATTACACAGTACACAAAGCAGCTTACACTTACACAAAGCACCAGACATTTACACAGTGTGAACTACATTGGTCTTATACTATGAGACCACTATAAGATGTAGTTCACACTGTTCCCCAATGTCCCCCAATCTCCCATATCTCTCATTATTTTCCCATATTCTGAATGAGGAAACTGCTGAAATCAGCAGTTTCCGGCATTGAATCCGCCTCCTATTGATTTCATTGTGAGTGTGTCGGATTTTGTGGAAGAGAGCTCCTGAGAATCCCGAGTTACCACACATTCCGACGCAGCCTCCTATTAATTTCAATAAGAGGCGGAGAAATGACAGTTTCTAACACATGCTATGCCATGGTGAAATGTTATTTATTGGAATTAGTAATAAATATTTCTCAACATATAATTCAATATTGTTTTTATGATTAATCACTATATTTAAATCATGTTTGATTTGTAGCAATGAGAATACATAATGCATATCAGGTATTTACATTCTGAATCATAACTGTAGCAAAATTACAGTTTTGAAGTAGCCACCAAAATTATTTTTTGGTTTGGGGTCACCGCAACATGAGGAACTGTATTGCGGGGTCACGGCATTAGAAAGGTTGAGAACCACTGCTATAATGGAAACAAAGTTCAGAGATTCTAAGCCCACAAAGGATTCCATAGAGACCAAGGAGCCCAGTGAGCAGGAGGAGCCCAAGGAAACTAAATTGCCCCAACCTAGGTTATGTGTAAACTGCCGGGCCACCATGCCGGAGGGCTTCTATGTAAGACTTGCTTAAAGGAGGTAGACAGGGGTGAATCTCAATGCATGATGAAGAATTTCTTTGAAACTTTCGACTTTAGAATGGCCCATATTTTTGATTTTTATAAAAATGTATGGCCCAGTGTGACTTCAGAGGCCAGGCCTTACAGCCGGAACCCCGGTCACTTCTCACTCCAGACTCTCTCTGGTCATAAGAAAGATCAGGTTAGACCAGGCAAGGGTGATCCTGATTGCCCCCTGGTGGCCCAGGAGACTGTGGTTCTCCCTGCTAAGGCAGAAGTCAGTAGGGCCTCTGGTAACTCTTCCCGACCCCAGATCTTGACGAAATGGATCCTGAATGGGGCCTGCTAAGGAGTAAATAACTTTTCTGTTGGGTCATTAAGACCCTTCTCCAGAGCAGGAACATGGTTACCTACAAGATCTATGGTAAGGTCTGGAAGAAGTTTTCTTCATTTAGTCCTGTCCTTAACCTGATTCGTTCAGGCCTCTGTTTTGGAGTTTTTACAGGAGGGGCGGAAATGAGCCTAGCCACCAGTACCTTAAAGGTTCAGGTGGCAGCACTATAAGTATTCTAAAACTGTAGGCTTATACAGAAGGATCTGTTTGAAAGGTTTTTTGTTTCTCTGTCTAGAGGAAGACCAGTGAATCCTAAGGCCTTCCCACTCTGGGACCTTTTCGATCATCCTGAACGGTCTTACACAGCCATCCTTTGAGCCCACGAAAAAGACAGCAATTAAGTTTCTGACTCTCAAAGTGGCTTTTATATTTTTTTGAAAGGGGGGGAATAGGGAAAAGAGCAGGTGATTCTGTTTGCTCTAATGTTATAACCCCATTTCCATAGTGGTGAGCTTGTACCTTGGCCCAGAGGGCACTGTAGGAAAGAGAAAAAGGGGGGTAGGGCCCACTCTTCCCCATGGGTCCCTGTGGGGATCCCCAGGAGTGGGGGCGGACTCTATGGTACCTTAAGTCAAATTGCAAATTATTCACAGTGCAATAGATACAATTAAATGGCAATAGATTGTGACAGGACCTCAAAATACTTGCTACAAACACCCAAAGAAGGGTACAAGCTTGCTACAACGTGAGAACAAACCTAAATTTTGCTACAAACAAAAGGGTATTTTTCCGCAACCACGACAAACTAACTCCATGAAAACAGTGGAAAAAATCCAACTAGTTTTGAAGCCACTTTTTTCCAACTGGGAATCCAAAAGAACTGTATTGATAAAACAATGAACATGCATTGGTTTTAATGGAAATCTCTTGCCAGTTAATTGTATCTATTGCACTGCTCCAGGCTTTATACATGACCTACATTTTTTTTTTTGCCTACCTCAGTAAGTAGCTAATTTGGTGATTGTTTTTTTTTCACACAGCGTTTTGCATTTACAGTGCAGGAATGGTTATCTGGGACTCCTCAGTTCATAAGAAACCGACTTGATCGAAGCAGATAAACAGATACAAGTACAGTTACTATATCAAAGTGCTGTGAGTTTAAAGTCCACATAAATGAAGAATTGTGTAACCATTCTGCTTCACACAAGCCAGAGTGCAGTACATGTTTATTATAGTAGTGATGTTTTTGGAGTCTAGGCTGTGCTTTTCGAATCCTGCATTGTCATCATTCTTTTACAACAGCTATCGTGGACCATAAACGGTACACAAAATGAAATACTCATTGGCCATAGTCCAAAGCCAATGCCCCCCAGTACGAAATTGACTTCAACGGTAACAAAAGATAATAGATAAAGATAATGGAAAAAAAACAAGAGGAAGGAAGAAAAGTGGGCAAAGATGGTGGAAAAAAAGAAATGGGGGGAGAAAAAAGGAAAGAATAAAAAATAGAATAAAGACCCACGAAACAGTTAAAAAACAAAAGAAAGAAATGTTGGTAGGAAAAGTGAAACAAGAAGCATAGACAAAAAGTGTTTAATTAGAGCAGAATAAATGGGCACCTCAACCCAAAAATATGTAGTAAAACGAATCATTTTTATTTGTTGTTAATGGCCACAATTAAAACAATACCACACTAGGCAAGGTTAAAAAAAAAATCACCGTCTTCCCTGGACCATGGTAACAATATGTAATTCATAAATGTTAGGTTAAATACCTAGGACGGCTACCTATAATCCAATAATAGTACATTAATAACCCCCCCCCCCCCCAGAAAGAAATTTTATATTCTCTCCCTGAGTCTAATTACATTTGACAACAAATTATTAACAACAAATAAAAATGATTAGTTTTACCACATATTTTTCGGTTGAAGTGCCCATTTATTCGGCTCTAATTACAGTCTTGGTTTATGTCCTTTAAAAGCTTGGGGCCATGGGAGCACCTCCCATTAAAGAGGTAGTACAAACTTTGTGTTTACATTGGATGGTGGTGCCCACTTTGTATATGTGATAGACAAAAAGAGGGAACAATGACCGGAGAAACACACACATAAGAAAACCATGATTGAGACGGAACTAGGACAGAAGGAAAAGAAAAAATGGAGGGATAAAAAGGAAAACGAGAAGAGTTAAGTGTTAGAACAAATTAAACAAATAGTAAGTGGCGCCCATCACTCCTAATCCCTATATCAAATCTATGTTCGTCAAGGAAATTGGAGTTGCCACATGATGTGTTATTCCTCTGGTGTGCATGGTGTCCAATTCGTGTATCCAGAATTTTCAATAAGTAAATAAGCAATCTCCACCTCTAGTGGGACAGACGGTCTGTGCGATGACTATTTCCTGTAATACATGAACCAGATGTTATTGTGGAACAAATTGTAGCGCTACAGATTTCTCATCATCCACTGGGACGCCCAGCTGAGATTATTTAGTCTTTAACCCACCGTATTTTTGAATGGGCCTTCAGTCTTTCCCACAAACACAAGGCCACATGGGCATTTCAGAATGTACACACCGTACTCTGCGTTACATGCTTAGAAGCCCTTGTTTTTATATTGTCCAGCCGTGTGGTGGGGAAAAGCCGGAGCCCAAAATCAAATGAAACACATTTATAATTCTTACACCAATAATCCGGACCCCAACAAAGGTTTGTAAGTTTCACAGCTTGTACAAATAAGTCCCCGAGACTTCTACACCATTTTTATACTTGGACAACAAATTAGCTCTGGCTAAACCAAGCTAGTGTGACACAAGACTGTGACCCCCCCATCTTAAAGTGGACCAACACCCACCCCTGATCGACCCGGGAATCTTATAGCTCCCTCCCCGCCGGGCATTCGAAATCAGGATGCCCCGCTGTGTGAAACCCCCCAGAAAGCCCCTAAACTTACCTTATCGGCAACGGATAAGCCGCCGCCTCCCGCGCATCCCTCTAGCAGGGCTCGCACCCGCACCGGCCGTTCATGAATGGGCGGCGCGGGCGCGCACCCTGTAAGAGGGATGCGCGAGAGGCGGCGGCGGCGGCGGCTTATCCGTCGCTTGTCCGTCGCCGATAAGGTAAGATTTTAGGGGCTTTCTGGGGGGTTTCACACAGCAGGGCTGTGATCGGGGTGCCCGGCGGAAGTGGACCAACACCCAGGATAGTGAAAATCCTGGGTGTTGGTCCACTTTAAGAGGTTGAATGAATGCAGATGGGATTAAAACTGTCATCTGTGAGTCAGGAAGTTTCTGAAATGTACATCAGAACACCGCTTTCATGTACATTGCTAAGGTAAACACATTGTTCCTAGGGAGAATGGTTTACTTTTTATAACATGGAGTTACAAGCAAATAGAAAACAGGTAAGCTCAACCCCTTGAGCACATCATATTGGCACACAATAATGAAAACTTATAAAAATTTAATTGAATTAGTGGAATTACCCTTTAATGTGCACCCAGGGCCAGCCACAGGTCTATGTAGGCCATTGAGTCTCAGTGAGCTCCTTTTGTTGTGTGTTACATTATGTCATTCTTTTGCTCTGCTACCACAGATAGGTTGTCCTCTGCCACTGACTGACCTCACTGTCATCTCTAATTGTCCTCTAGTCCTGACTGCCTTCTCCACTGCCACTGTAGGGTACACCCAGAGGCATGCACCGTCCTGATGGGGCCTTATAACAGGGCACCCACCATGGTCCCCCATCGGCCGCCCCGGGGGACGCCCACTGCTCGAGTCCACAGCTGTTCAAGCCAAGTGTCGCTGATGATGGCACGACGCGTGTGGATGGTGCAGCAATGGAGATGTGGGCACAGAGATGAGCCACGACAACTGAGATGTGGGTCATGCAGAGCAGCCACCGAGACACAGCCAGCGGAAAGAAGTAAGTATGTCTAGGAGGTGGAGGCAGCATCCGCCGCCCCCCCCCCCCTCCCCTTGTTCCACAGGCCTGGGGGCACGTGCCTGCACTGTCATTGTGATATGTACACACCTGGGTACACCACTTCTGTAATTGTACTGGTCCTTGTCACCTGATCTGCCACCATTCGCCCTCCATTCCTTACCACCTTCTCAACTGCTGCAGATCAGCCTCTGGTAATTGAGCCAAATGTGAGCAGTTCTGTAGAGGGAACACTGGTGGGTGGAGCCCTGGGCCTGACACTTGCAAAAGCCACTATAAAGTTGAAGAAAAAAAGTGTATCATTAAAAGAAAAACTAAAAACCCAGGTGACCCCAACAGGTCACAAGTGGCATCTAAAAGGCATTTCGGGGATTAAACCCACTTTAGTTGTGCCCAGGTTTGCCCTGTGTATGCTGCTGGCCCTGTATACCCAATCTAATTGTGAATAGACTCTAGATCAGGGGTTCCTTTTTCATCAAGTCCCACTTTCCATGTTTTAATTAGCTCCAGTACCGTCTGGGTGGTACTTAAGATTTGTCAATCACCTAAAAGCATAGTACAAAAAAAATCAAAAATCAATTAAATGCACACAAATTTTTATATTTGCCCTTTGGAGCAGTTTTGCACTTCTTAGCTTAAGTATAGACCAGATCAGGATGGGATTACAGATCCAGCTGCAGTCTTGTCATGTACCATCCAACACAGGGGCCTTTCTTTCTTTATGTCAGACCTTCTAGTCTTTGTTTCTTCCTTTCTTTCCTTCTATTCTTTCTTCTTTTACTCTGTTCTTTCTTTCTGCCATTCCTTATTCTATTATTTGTATATTCCTTTTCTCTAATCTTTTTTCTTTATTTATTTCTATCTATCTCTTATTTTCTTTCCATCTATTCTTTGCTTCTTTCTTTCATCTATTTGGTCTGCCATTCCTTTTTCTTCCCTTTCTTTCTTTTAATCTTTCTTCCTTTCCCTTCTATTTTCTGCCTGTATCAGTAATAAAGTCATTAATTTTCTTTCTTTTTGCCATTCTTTGCTTTCTTTCTTTCTTTTTATTCTTTCTTTCTTCTCTGTTTTCTAATATTCTTTCTTTTTTTGGTAATTCTCTAACTCTCTGTTTTATTTTTTTCTGTAATTTCTTATATCTTTCTTTCTTTTTCTTCCTGTTCTGCCATTCCTTCTATGTCTTATATCTTCTATACTTGCTTTCTGTCATCCCTTCTGTTCTTTACCAATATTCTATCCCAGGTTACCTCTGTTTTTATGGCTGGATTAAGATTTGATTTGCTGTTTCCACATACCTTTAAAAAAAACTCTATTCAATTTGATTTTTTTAGGGAAGTGCCAGCTACCTTGCTTTTTTTCAGATATACAAATATTAATACCTAAGTGCAAGCAGCCCAATGAGACGCTATCGCCCAGGAGCCCGCATAAACCTGGAGCTGGCCTTGCATAATAGTAAAAATTGGTTGTGAACTCCTGCTCTAGTTATTACATTTTTCTCCATACTCTTTCCATACTCTGCAAGTGTTCTACCCTCCTCTCGATTTAAACTACATTTAATAATAACAGATTATTTTGCAGTTTAAAGTTATTGTTCAGACACACTCAAAAGTATACACATGGAAATGTTCTAATTGTATTTCCTTTTTGAAAATGAAGCATTGACATTGAGTAATTATACATTTCAAACCCTGTGCTTTCATCTGTGATGGGAGTGGCAGGGCTGAATGATGCCAGCACACGGATTGAATTGGTGGTCCAGATTTGGAGGAGGGAGCACTAGAGGCAGAGTAAAATGAAATTCCTCTTTCTTTCAGTGACCAGGGCATAGAAACATAATAGGACTGACACTGCCAGGCAAATCATTCTAAAGTTTGACTGGTCAATCCCTTTTATCTACATGTCAATAAAACGCATTGGGAAAAGACAACAAAATGAAAGATCACTTGTGTCATCAAAGGCATGTTACCTGTTGTGGATGAGTCTTTATCACTTAGAAGATAACTGCAGTTAGCAGTAAAAAGAGACTGTGAGACAGTTTTTAATTCTGCAGCGCATGGGAAGACAGGGTTGAGAAAAGCAAACAATGATCTGCAAAACTTCCCTTGTGAGAAAACGTTCCTCCATTATGAAACAAAAGCGTGTAAGACCAGAATCAGAACATACAAAGAATTCACTACGCCTGGAGGTGGGAGAATAAGTAATAAGCAAGCTGGGTATTTTAAATAGGACGGAATACAAAGGCAGAAGTTTATAGATGTAGATGTGTATAGATGTTAAAGCAGATTCAAACCCACCAGTGGCCACCTAGAATCTAAAAGATGTCAAGCAATGAGAATTATTAATCCGCCGCATTCCTAGCTGCGTGTGTGCAGTCAGGGAGCATGTGCACCAGGCCAGGGATGCAGGGAATTGAGAAGCACGCACTCCCCTTTTAAACAACGAGAGCTGCCTGCCGAATGACATAGTCACAGCAGGCAGCTCTCATTGAATGACAGCCTGCACATGCACTGTTGGAGCATGGGAAGATGAGCTTTTTAAGCTTCCTGGGGGGTTTCACAGAGCGGAACATCCAGATTTTGGGTGCCCCAGGGGCACAGAACAAGACCTGGGAAAGTAAAATGGGGTAAAAGCTGCTGGTCATGATGGCATCCAGAACAAAATGGCTAAAAAGATGGAAGAAGATGTTACCTTGGTGGTTTGGATCATTATTAATTCTCATTGCTTGAGATTTTAGCCTCCTCGTTTAATACATGTCCTGGAATGTAGGAAGACCAAACCAAAGTTTTTTCCCCGGTACGGCAACTTATAGAAGCCTCTCCCCCTCAAGAAGTGCAGGAAATTAAGTTTAAATTCTGCTCCACCCAAACCAACCTAGTGGCTTTCCTGTCCTTCCTTACGAATGATCCCAAGAAATGTCATAGAACTCGGAGTACCTTGCTTAAAGTTGTGCCGTGTCCTCTGGATGTTCTGCTTCCTGTTTTACCTGTTCGTGGCCTTGGTGTAGGACCTATTGGCAGGTAGGCTAAACATCTGAAAGCAGGTCTTTGGAATCTGGCAAACAAGACCAGGGGTCAAATGTAGTGTGCATCCTTTAAAAAAAATGGAATGCCTCTTGGTCAAGCCACTGCTTGAGTGTAAGAGTTGCCAGACATCCTTCTTTTCCACCTGGGTGGCAGCAACATGTAGCAGATGGGCCATCATTCAAACGACTGCTCTGGGGTTTCCGCGAGCAGGCTACAGGTTGCCCATGTTGGCGTCTAGTGGGACTTGGAGCGCCCCGTGCCTTGCGGTCTTTGGTGTGCATGATGCCACAAGCCACACACTGTATGGCGGGCCAAGATGGTGCCTGAAGTCTCACGAGACACAAGATTATTTTTACTATTGTTTATTTATAAAGCACCATTGTATTCCATAGCGCTGTACAAAGTATAAATTATAAAAGAGTGGAATGAGTAACATACTTATAATACACTGGGCATTATGAGTTGTATATAACAGAGATATGACAACGAATGCATATAATGCATTCATATATTATAAGTCAAATGCCACAAAACCCATTAATACAGGAGTTGGTGAGTTGAGAGATCCTTGCCCTTGCAAGATTATAGTCTAAAGGATGAGGGTGGTGACAAGAGGTTGGAAAGGTCACCATCATGGTGCTCCATTGGAGTACATCTTGTAGGGTGCCCAAGGATCTTGCGTCTCACAATACCTGTGTGCCATATTTGTGCTCACGTAGTAGAAATGTGCTCCCTGACTGCAGCCACTTTTATACACCTGGAGCTGGAACTCAAACAGGTTTAAATATAAGGAATGGTTTAAAGTGGAACAAAACCTGGGAATTTGACTTTCCTGGGTTTTGTTCCAGTCTCCCGGGGCATTACGCAGCTTTTCACTCACCTCTTCTTGTTTCCAATGGTGCAGATGCGGGCTCTCGTCCAATGAGAGCTGTCTGCCATGACTATGTCATTCGGCAAACGTCTCTTAATGACTAGTATGGGGAGCTCACACTGCTGCATATCATACCGGAATGGCTGGGGTGTGAACATTAACAAGAAGTCACGGTAGATGGCTCTCATTGGTCAAACACCCGTACATGTACCATTGGAGCAGGGAAAGGGGAGTATTGACAGGTGGGTTTCACATAGCGGGGCATCCCGATTTGGAATGCCCCAGAGGAAAGCCAGCGGCCGGCCCTGTAAATTTTAAGATTGCGGGACTGAGTGGGTTTTGTTCTGCTTTAAATTTGGCAAAACAAACTCGTAGCTTTAGCCTAAGATACAAATCATTATTGTGCTGCCTGTCCTATAGGGTGATGTAAAAGTTATTTTTGTAGGGGGGAGGAGTTTGAATAGAGGAAGAGGCAGTTCCATCCTTATTTTCTGTCCATTTATTAGAGGAAAGGATCACATTGGATCCTCCAGGGTCTTACTGAGTTACTGAGAAACATGCAGAGATGTCTGCTGATAAAGGTACAAAAAAGTGCACAGAAAAGCAAGCAGAAAAGGCCCTGGAAAAAATCAGCTGAAAAGACAGGAAAAAACACAAGAGCAAAACATAAAAAACTGCCCTGTGTTCTATAGTACTGCCCGATTCTCATAAAAATCAGGGTATAAAGATTTCTTTAGTGAGGATATACAGGAAGAATCCCCTCCTCTTCCACAGTGCATTTTGCTTTTCTATAAAATTGAAATTCATAGCACAAATCTTTAACCCATTACTAAGCGGAAATGCTGATGATTTAGAGGCAGAGTGCAGAATAGGAGGCAGCTGGATCTCTGTCTGAATCAGGCTCTGATGGACATGTACCCAATTCATTCCTGCAGAAGAGACAAGCTCCAATGGTCTAGCAAAGCCATGAAGAGAAAGTGGGAAAACGTCTCCCTAAACCTTCAAACTGAGTTAGTGTCTACTACCTCGATCTAGATCTCTGGGGTTGTGGTTATGGAATTTTTGAAGAAGTAGATTCAGTCAGGTGCTCCTAAGAAAAATGTTAAAGACCTTTGAGGGTATTCAGAAATGTGATTATTGCAATGCCTTAATAGAAAGAGATAGGACGACAGCTAAAACTGCTGCCCCTTCTAATACTGCCAGAAGGATCTTGGTGGGGTGGCAAGGATAACCAAGTCAGAGCTCGGTGTATTTTTTGGGTCTCAGTCGGAAGCTATTGTAGAAAAAGGGGTTTCTGTGAGGAAATAGAAACTTAAAGTGTGCCAACACTCCTAGGTTTTGGACTTCAGGGGGTTGCAGGGTTCTAGCAAACAGGGATAATGGTGAATTTTTTTAAGATAGAATGGAAGCACCCCTTCCAGAATGGATCTTCTGTAGATGCTAGCAAGGATAGGGGCAAGTTGGTCAGTGCAGGTTTTAGAGCTTTAGGTTGAAATGCCATCAGACCCTGGAGCTTTAGGCCCATAAGTTATTCTTCTGACACCTAACTGGCAGACCAACCCAGAGGGGGTATGATCAACCCTCCTAATCTAACTTCTACAGTAAAACACAGCTCCCTATTAATAGGCATTTCTTGACCCAGCAAAAATGAATAATACCCTATTTCCAGCATAACTGATGCTTGGGAACCTGGCAAAAAGAGCCATTTTGCTTATGAGTTTGAAGCTACCTACCTAGGTAACATTTCCCCGGGGTCTCCACTGCTCTCATGCTCTGTGCTCCCCCACACTGCACAATCTGCCCACTGCCTCACACCCACCATCCCTCTGAGAGCAGCATGAGCGCCTTGGACCTGGAGAGAGGTAAGCAGCATCCAACATGCTTTCAATGGTCTGTTAGGCTTAGCATACCTCCCAGGTGTCCCTTATTTGGAGAGACTGTCCCTCGTTGTTCTCATTTGTCCCTCTTTGAGGTGTAACATGCAGATCTGCATCAATAAATGATTTATTTGCCTATTTAAAGTGTTTCTATTGTTTTAACGGTTACAACCTCCTATCCATCAATCAATGAGGAGGCGTGGCCTAATTTAGAAAAAATGTCGCTCTTTCCCACCCTGAAAAGTTGGTAGGTATGGGGTTAGGTTGCCATTCCAGATATTGGCATGATGTGATTGGGCTCTTAGGGGCTCTACTCTAATGTATTAGAGTCCCTCAGCTCACTAGCTTTCCAGCAGGCTGGCCATATACCTCTGGTGCTGCACCAGCTTTTAGTGCTGGGTATCCTGTTGTGTAATTGCCACCCTCACGTTCACCACTCACCAGTCATTTATACATTGTTGAGCAGCTGTCATTTTTTTTTCCCTTTTAGCTCAGGGCATAAGTCCTGATTTCTTCATCCCTTATCCTCGGTGTCCTTGTGCTTTCGAAATATTTACATAGTGGATACTCGTTGTTGCCTGGTCTCAGAACGGTCACTGATTTCAGACTCTGACCCTTCAGTCTTACGAGCCTCATATAAAAGAAAGGAGGCAAACATTCATTTTGGAGTGTAGGTGAGCGGATCTGCCCAGCACTAGGAAGAGAAATGGAGAAAACGAATCTTTCCGACTGTTATGTGTCTGAGGAATATGGATTCATCCTTCAGGAGCCTCTGGTGAGTGCACAGAGAATTATGGCTAGATGCAGGCAGTATTGAGCCTGTGGCCCTTATTTATGAAGGAATAGCGACAGGTAGCGACTGGTGAGCGGCCGGTAATGATGGGCACCGCCACGAGAACGCCGGCTCCCCACCACAATCACACATTTATCAAGCCAATCCTGCTTAGCGACTGAGATAGCGCCATATAGCCACTCATTCATCATTATTCCAGCCTCAGCCCACAGTGCCAGCGTCCGACCTTGAACAGCGCCAGGTATGACCTCTCGCTACCTGGCGCTCTCCAATGCATTTCAATGGAACAATCTTTAAATATTCATAATTAATTGTTATTAATGTTTTATTTTTTTTTTAAATGTGAAAAATTCTGTGACCACTTCTGCCATGTTAGATAATTTTTTTAAGGTAAAAAAAAAAACAAAAAAATTGTGCAGAATTGATATTACAGGTCTGATATTATTGTATTCATATTACTAAATTCTTTAAAATTTTTTTTTTTTTTGGTTTCCAAAAATATGGTGGTTTGGGGGTTAAAAAAATACTTTTAACACATCGCCGCCAGCGCTCTGGGGTTTAAACATGCATTTCACAGCGCGAGAATTTTTTGAGTCTGATTTTTTGATGAATATGGTGGAAGCCGGTCGCTCTGACCAGTCGCTATCATGCGCACCCATACATCGCGGAACCTGTCAAATAGCGACTCCTCACCCTGTATTCAACATTACTGCACACCAACTCAGTCGCTACAACCGAACAATGGCCAAGCACAGCGACTACTAGCGGGCGCTGTGAAAATACTGCTACAGTCGCTCAACTGTCGCTACCTGCCGCTATTAATGAATCAGCCTCTATATAATGTATGTCAATATGGGCATAAAGGGAAAAATGAATTTAGGTCCATGCCACCCCCTTCCCTGGGTTTTTAATACTTACATTTCCAGGCTTCTGCACTAAAGCATGTCTAATAGTGCTTCCCCTTCTCTGCTGGGGACCAACTGTGTTTGCCCAGCGGGCATGCATGTGCTCCCATTGGCCACAAATGACTTGGGGCACAAGATGGCATTTTTAGGAGATCAGATAGGGAAAGAAGGGAATATAGGGTAGCAGGAGGATTTCTCGTAACTTGTCTACAGTTTTAATTTGTGTGCTGCATTACCTGACTAGCACTATTAAGGAGCCCTGATTGGGGATGCCCCTCCAGTTACATATGCCAAAATCAGGCAGGAAATTGCTGCACACTGCAATAAAGCATGTCTCCTACTGGACAAGATGCAGCTATTTCTTATCCTAAAAAGGGTTAGTCTCTGTAATGCAAGGCTCACTGACAGCTTGCATTAAAGAGACTAGAAAGGTAGCGGCCATTTAGGAAATTCCTCTCCCAGCATCTCAGCCATGCTGCTGTCTGGATTCAACTGACATAACTGACAATACACAGTAACAAGAAGCCCAGCAGCACTTCCTGTTTGGACGAGCAAATGCATGAGCCGCCATTTTGTTTCTAAAATTTGCTACAGCGGGAGTTAGAAAAAGGTAAATGAATTATTATGTGCAGCAATCTGAATTGCCCTGGGGAGGAATGAATATGAGCACTGTTTGTTGTCATTTTTGACTGTTGGTCCGCTTTAAAGTGGACCAAAACCCAGGATTTTCACTATCCTGGGTTTTGATCCTTTCCCCTGGGGAAACCCCGCAAATTCCAACTCACCTCTTCCCGGGCCTACAATGCATGCGCGGCCGCTCGTCCAATCAGCATGCTAAGAGACGCTGACGTCACGTCGTCTAAGCCTTCATCTAAGGCCAGCGGCTCCGAGCACGCTGGTGGCCGCATCCCCACTTTCCTCTAACAGGGAGCGTGCCTGCATCGTCCATTCACAAATACCTGGTGAGGTACGCACCCTGCTAGAGGGATAGTGTGGATGCGGCTTGCGCATGTGCAGTTGGACCGGGAAACAAGGTAAGTGTATGGGGCGACCTGGGGGGTTTCACACAGTGGGGCATCCCGTTTTTGGATGAAATTGATCGGTCTGGGAATCTTATAGATATCTGGGGCGATCGCTCTGGACTTTGGCCCACTGTGAAATCAGGGCCCTCCCTAGTACAGTGTTGCCCAGAACCATGAAGGTCCATCCCAAATTGGGATACCTTGCAATGTAAAAATGAAAACAATCCCGTGAATGAGCTGAAATACTTACCCTATCTCTTTATGCAGCTGTATGTTCCAGGTCTGCTGTTTAAACATACATGTTTAGTAGATCCATGGTCCTCATGGTTCTTTGAAAGCAGTGCCAATGGCTCAGACAGAGGACATGCACTGCCCCCCCTGCACATACAGTTTGTTGAGCTACTCTACATGCTCCATCAGGGGGGGGGGGGGGGGGGCTCCCCACTGTGGCCTGAGTAGATGAGCCAACAGGAGCGTAGCTGGTGGCTGAGGACCAGAGCCAGGATCCACTGACAGGTACTGTACTGTATGTACTGTTTTATAGGAGCAACCATCTGCAAGAATTCAATGCGTGAGAAGCTGGTGAAACTTTAACAATTTTGTGTTATAATTTACTAGTGTTGTGTAACAAACTGATACTAGGATCTCGAATCAGTAAGAGTTGAAAAAAATTCTCATGGTGGTAAACCGTTCACTTCATGAAAAAAATCATGAGAATTTCATCAGCTAGGGAAAGGAGACAATGAACGCCAATGGTACTTTTTACTCCTAAGAAATTAGTGAACTTTTTGCTCTTTTTTACACCATAGTAAAATAGCGCAGTTGACTTTCCAGGGCTGATTCAGCACCGTGAGAATCTTTTTTCTTACATTTTTTGGTTAGGAAATAAATGTATAATGTTTTTTTTTACTTATTCCAATTCAGCGCCATATGTTAAATAATTTGCACAGCTAAATATGGTGCTAAATTGCAGTGAAGCATTAAAAAAAAAACTCTCGCGGTTCTGAATCAGCCCTTCATTACCTTTCTAGCTGGTGATTAGAAACATAGAAACATAGAAAGTTGACGGCAGAAGGAGACCATACGGTCCATCTAGTCTGCCCTTATGTATATACTGTATGTACTCTTTATCCCAGGCATGTTTAAATTCAGTGACTGTTGATTTTTCAACTACCTCTGCTGGAAGTTTGTTCCAAGCATCTACTACTCTTTCTGTAAAATATATATACATTTTTTTTTCAGGGACAGTGAAATTCTCATGTTTTTTTTTTTCAGAAAGTGAATTTTTTACTACTGTGAACATTTTTTTCAACTCTTTTTGAATTGAGGCCTATGTTCCAGAAAGACTGTCAGAGATTTTTCATGTTATACATGTATTAAAGTAGACCTTAATGTCAAAGCGGCCTGTGTAGGATATCACGATTAGAGATTTGCATGAAACCCCTCAGGCATACCCTCCAACTTTTTAGGGTGGGAAAGAGAGATATTTTTTTATATAAAGCCATGCTCCCTCATTGAGGTATAGATAGGTTATAGCTAGAGATGAGCGGACTTTTGAAAAGTTCGATTCGGCCGATTCGCCGAATTTCACAAAGAAATTCGGGTTCGGCCGAATCGAACTTTTACAAAGTTCCCCATCAAAAATGCCGGCATGGTGGGAGCGGGCCGGCCGGCCCGCTCCCACCATGCCGGCATTTAAAAAAAAAAAGCATTTTTGCCGGCATGGTGGGAGCGGGCCGGCCGGCTCCGCTGTCAGCGGAACCGGCCGGCTCCGCTGTCAGTGGAACCGGCCGGCCCGCTCCCACCATGCCGGCATTTGAGAAAAAAGGCAAACACTTACCTGCAGGTCCGGAGCGTGGAGGCCGGCGCCGCTCTCAGCTGTCATCTGAGGGCGCGTCATCAGAGGGCTCCGGACCTGCAGGTAAGTGTTTGCTTTTTTTTTAAATGCCGGTATGGTGGGAGCGGGCTGTCCGGTTCCGCGCTGACAGCGGAACCGGTCGGCGGGCCGGTAAAGCCGGCCGGCCCGCTCCCACCATGCCGGCAAAAATGCTTTTTTTTTTTTTTTAAATGCCGGCACGGAACCGGACGGCCCGTTCCCACCATACCGGCATTTTTTTTTTTTCATTTCAGGAAAAATTCGATCGGCACGAACCACAAAATATTCGGGTTCGTGCCGAATCGAATATTTCCTGAAATTCGGAGCGAATTCCGGTTCGTCCGAACCGGTTCGCTCATCTCTAGTTATAGCTTGTAACATTATATTAACATTATATAACAACATATTGTTACAACAATATAAACACTTTGAATAGGCACATTAATCATTTATTGATGCAGATCTGCATGTTACACCTCAAAGAGGGACAAATGAGAAAAACGGGAGGACAAACAGGGGGGACAAATGAGAACAGGGGGACATGGACGCAAAAGAGGGACAGTCCTTCCAAATCAGGGACAACTAGGAGGTATGCCCCTAGGAACCCTAAAATAATACCCTTACTCACAGGTGTACCAGCGAGTACACTCTTTAGCACTTCTGTCCAAAGACGTTAACAAGGTAGACCTGAGGGCTACCTGACTGGAGGTCTGCTTTGATATTATTATAGGAAGGCTTGTACACCCCTCACAATGTAAAAATCTCAAACCTATTTTTTCAAGGGTTGTTTTACTTCTTTATTCTCATGTGTAGTTTATAGAAGCAAGTTATTCTGTTACAGCAGCCATTCGTATGGCTAGTGAGGGAGGGGGCATTGATTGACCAGACTGGGCCCATACCCAGCTAATGCTAACACACTGCTTAACCTGTCTCCCAAATAGGATAAACTTCCCGACTACTACAAACCCTGGATGGATATTGCAGAGAGTTTAGCTGTTCTGATTGAGAGCAAGAAATTGCGAGATGAGGTCAGACAGGTGAGTGTGGCCATAATAAAATAAGTAATGAGAGCCATTATCACAGGTATTTGCTCATCCTTCTCATTACTATTTTTTAATAGCATGTCTTCATTTCCCCCTCTGTATACTCTGTGGACCACCTCATTTGGCTCTTTCTTTTAGTAGCCCTCCCCTCCTCTCTCTCTATCTCTTCTAGCTCTGTCATTTTATGTTTAATCTTATTTTATTGCAAATGTTGAATACAACAGAGTAATAAACAAGCACAATACATAAACATACACAACAAGAACTCTCCTAGTGAACAGTATACATTCCTCTTTTGCCATTGTCGCAGTCTTTTAATCAATACTACATGACTTTCCATGGCTGCTCCTAACGTTATTTCTCGCCCCATCGAGCAGCCACTCGTCCTACTACCGTTTTGGTCTGTATCCCAAGTGTTCACTAGGCCCACTCATACGAACGACGGGGGGCACAGCCCCCAACAAGACATCTCATACACGCCACAACACTAGGGTAAAAGCCTAGAAAAAGAGAAAGAAAGGAAAAAAAGGAAGGGTGGAGGGGAGCAGTGCCTCCTACCATTGCCACTATCTCCCCAGCATCCTACCCACACCCTGATCCGAACTCCTAAACCCCATCCAGGCCACCCATCTGAAGGCCTCCTGTCCCCCCTTCCACCCCAACTCCTCCATCCTCATTATATTATTTAACTCTTCGTACCATTCCACCATGGAGGGGACCTCCACTCTCCTCTAATATCTTTCCACACCATTCTTCCTGCCATTAAGAAATGTCGTAGAGTTTCTTTTTTACACGCTTGTTTACTGCCCGGGAGCATGGACAACAGAGCCACCTCGGGGGTATTTGGGGTAGAGGTACCATAAGCCTCATCATACAAGGAAAGGATCTTTGCCCACAAGTTGTTTATGCTTGTGCATTCCCACCATATGTGTCGGAGAGTCCCCCTATCTGAGTTACATCTCCAACACACATCTGAGGCCGAGCGAAACATCTGCCGAAGCCTTACTGAGCTTCTGTACCATCTAGATAGCAATTTAAAATTATTTTCCTGCGCCTTGCAAGGTATCGCCATTTTGTGGGTGAGAAAATTGCCTTCTCCCACTCCTCCTCTTCAAATTGCTGCCCAATCTTCCTCTCCCACAAAGTCTGTGTTAGCTCTGTCATTTTAATACCATGGCCGTATCTCTGCTGATTCTATATACCCACTCCAGCCATTCAGACCTATGTGTGACCACACAGTGGGCCATCCCAAATATATAGTGAAAATCCAGGGTTTTGTTCCTCTTTAAGGTATTTACCTACCAGCATCTGGCTACCTGATTAATTTTATCAAATGAAATATTTGATCAATATTTGCACTTTTTTAAAGTTTTCTTTCACTTTTTATAGAGACATTAATATTTTATCAAATATTTTTGTGAATGTGGTGTCAAATCTATAACTCCTGTATTGGAAATACTCCAAACTGGGCAAATCTTTGTGCTCCTGCTGGGAAAACTGGGAGCATGGAAGGGTGAGGTGCCTGCCTGTCTTTTGGGCATTATTAGGGGTGGGGCAATAAGGGGGAAATTTAGGGATAGAGGAATCCAAAATGGGGATGAACAGGGGTGTGGGACACAGTGGGTGCATTTGGGTATGCAGATATAGCAATTCATGCATAAATTAAAGAAGAACTAGGGTCAGTAATGAAATGAAATAGTCCCCCCTTTAAAATGCAGCAGCGGGGCTGCCCTAACTGTGCATCACACTGCTAAAACAAAGAGCCATCGATCCGGATACTCGCCTCTTCCGGTATGCGCTCCCACATGACCACGAGCAGCCTACCAGCAGGGCTGGCGCTGGCCAAACAAGCTGATAAGCTGCTCCTGGCAGTGGTAGGAGGTTCCCGGGAAAAGTGAGTACCTGGATGGTTGGGTTCTTTTTGTTATTGGCGAGATGCACAGCAGGGCAGTCTGGGTTGGGCTGTCATGCTGCTGCATAATAAAATCATTTCTGACCATAGTTACCCTCCAGCCACCTCCTCCCTGCGACTTGGGTACTAAAATAATGAAACAACTTACCTGATTGCTGCACTCCTGCCCTGATGCTGATGGGGGCGGGGCTCTGCATGATAGTGCTGAGTGACAGTTGGACCTGAATAACACACCAGTACAGTCGCAATCAGGGCTGTATTTATCATTAGGCAAACCTAGGCCTGTGCCTAGGGTGGCCACCTGCAAGGGGGGGTGCTGATGTTACAGCTATAGTAAAAAGAAATGGCACATTAATGCCTCCTTATAAATGCTTCCCCACAGTGTGTGTGTGTGTGTGTGTGTGTGTGTGTGTGTGTGTGTGTGTGTGTGTGTGTTCGTGTGTTCAAAGGCAGTTTGTCGCCTAATCCTCCTCCCTTGGCAGACCGCGAAATCAGGGCAGAGCTGTAACTAGGACTAAGGACTGTTAGCCAGCTGCAAATTGGCCATTGGGAGAGCCTCTCTTTCTTTGTCAGTTCTTCTATTCTCTGTTTCTCTTGCTCTATTCTACTCTTTCCTTTCCTACTAGTCTTTTTTTCGATCTATTCTTTCATCTGTTATGCCATCCCTTTTCTTCTATTTTTTTCTGTCATTCCTTCTATTCTTTCCTTCCAACTTTTTTCTCCCGTTCCTTCACTGTCTTACCCACTTTTTTCCCTGTCTTTTCATTTATTTTTTGTTTCGGTCCTTCATTTTGTGCTTTTGTTTTCCCTTTGTTGCTTTTGCATTTTTTTTTTATTTCGTTCCATCTATTTTTTCCTTTTTTTGCAATTCTGTTCTTTCTTTTCTGCTTACATTTATTTTTCTGTCATTCCTTCTATTCTTCTATTCCTTATTTCTTTTTCTTTCTGTCATTCCTTCTATTCTTCTATTCCTTATTTCTCTTTCTTTCAGTCATTCTTTCTATACTTTGTAATTCCTTCTATTATTTTTTTTTCTTTAGCAGAATTCACATGGAGTCATACCACATCACAAGGAGCCCACTTATACTCTATCACCCAAGGGCCCGCATAAACCTGGAGCCGGCCCTGATCAATGTTATTTAACAAAAAAGGGGTGCGAGCACTTGAAGTGCCTAGGGCAGCATGGACACCAAATACAGCCCTGGCTGGCGCCTGCACAGGGCTAGGCTGGGCCATTGCCAGGGCCCCTGGCATCTTCAGGGGCCCACTCAGGCTCACACTTGGCCATGTTATTATTTTACAGTGGGCCTGAACAATTAAATGCAGGGTATTGTGTGCAGACCTGCTCATGGCTGGAGAAGGTGGCATGGAATGGAGGGCAATTGATGGAAGCTCAGAAGGTGGCGAGAACCAGGTGACATCTGACAGCAATGATGGAGTCTTTAGTGGCAGCAGAGCAAGCAGTGAGGGCTGATGGGTGCTTGGTGGCAACAGAGAATGTCACAAGGACTAGAGGACAATTGGTGGCTATAGGAAAGGCAGTAAGGACTGGAGGGCGATCAGCAGCAGAAGATTTGTGGCAGCGGAGCTGAAAGGTGACATCATGTGACACATTACTTTGAGGCCCACTTAGGCCCTTATTTAACAAGGGATAGCGACAGGTAGCGACTGGTGAGCGGCCGGTAATGACGGGCCCCGCCACGAGAACGCCGGCTCCCCGCCACAATCACACATTTATCAAGCCGATCCTGCTTAGCGACTGAGATAGCGCCATATAGCCACTCATTCATCATTATTCCAGCCTCAGCCCACAGCGCCAGCGTCCGACCTTGAACAGCGACAGGTATGACCTCTCGCTACCTGGCGCTCTCCAATGCATTTCAATGGAACAATCTTTAAATATTCATAATTAATTCATATTAATTTTTTTTTTTTTAAATGTGAAAAATTCTGTGACCAATTCTGCCATGTTATATTTTTTTTTTTAAGGTAAAAAAAATAAAACATTGTGCAGAATTGATATTACAGGTCTGATATTAATGTATTCATATTACAACATGTTATTAAAAACTTGTTTTTTTGGTTTCCAAAAATATGGTTGTTTGGGGGTTAAAAAACTACTTTTAACCCATCGCCGCCAGTGCTCTGGGGTTTAAACATGCATTTCACAGCGCGAGAATTTTTTGAGCGTGATTTGTTAATGAATATGGTGGAAGCCGGTCGCTATGGCCAGTCGCTATCATGCGCTCCCATACATCGCGGAACCTGTCAAATAGCGACTCCTCACCCAATATTCAACATTACTGCACACCGACTGAGTCGCTATCAACTACCGAACAACGGCCAAGCACAGCGAATACTAGCGGGCGCTGTGAAAATACTGCTACAGTCGCTCAACTGTCGCTACCTGCCGCTATTAATGAATCAGCCTCTAAGACTCTTTTGCCCCCACAAACCTGGAGCCGGCCCTGAGTTCTGCATTGGATTGTAACTTCAGCTTACGTGACAATTGCTCACCCACTGGTGAGTTTTTTTATGTGCTTGCCTAAATCCAGCTGAGCACAGGGAGAGGAAGGATGGATGGAGTGTTACAAAATTGTATTTTTTTTCTCTTTAATTAGGTAAATGACAGTCTAAGCAATTAAAGTAAAAAAAAAACGTAATTTGCCTGCCAGCTCACAGGCTCAGATCTAAGCAATCCTGCAAACTGAGCCGGTCTGATGCGGATCACATGATCACCCTGTTTTAATTGTCTATTTTAACATTTTTATGCCATGTGCAATACCTAGTTTGTATACTTTTATATTGCAGTATTGCTTGAGGGCTGCAGTGTAATAGGAATGTGTTGGTGTGATATCACATTGCTAATGTTCCAGGTGAATATCACTCCTATGGAAACGGTCTGTTTGGCTGTTATTGGAACAGTGTGGTCCCACAACTATTTTATTAATGTGACAGACATACTACAAACAGCTGGGAAATATGTTTTCTAATATTTTTATCCAGCAGCTGTAGCAGTGAGAACTAATAATTCAGTAACTTTCCACTAGTAACTAACACAGCAAAACAATTCACACTGCTTGTCATCAGTACATTATTTTTGAAAGGACAACAGAACACACACATTAAAAATCCGGCATTTTAAAAGCTCCCTCCCACTCAACTATTCCTTTTAGCTTAATAATTAAGTGTGGTTTTGTTTTCTTACCTACCGTATTTATTTTCTTGAGTTATGTTGTTGTTTTGGCTAGTGCTTCCCCTAGTGGTCACATTTGTATTTAAAATGAAAGCTTTCATTAGTCTTGTTGTAGGCAAAAGTGTAGAGGCAGGGGGGCAGCTGCTATGGGCCCATGGCAAAAGGGGGCCCCATGCTAACTGCCTTCTCCACATTGCAGAACCTGCGTCAATGTCTGGATTGGCCCAGTGTTGCCATCTGGATCAGCTGTGATGGGGCCCTGGAAGCCACACAGGACATACCAAGAGGCTTTTCCTCACTAGCACTTGTACTGTCCAGTCCCGATAGGCTGTCAACAGGGATTGGTGCAGGGACCTGAGCTGTATGTTCCACAGGATTCAACAGGCAGCCAACTGGATTTCCCCTTGATGGTCAATAGACCCACATAGTGCACAGGGGCCCAATATCTGTGAGAGATGATGGAAGTCCTCATTTCCCAGCTACCTGCAAGACGGTAATGTGCTGGGCGCTGGGGTTATTTTAATAATGCTGAGGGGGCCCACTATGACTTTAGCTATGGGGCCCTGTGAAACGCCCCTGGGTGTTCCTCATGTATCTTGCTTATACTCATACCTCACAACTTTTTAAAACAGAAAAGAGGGACATTTTCCTTAATGGGAAACACCCCCTAATAATTACATAATAATAATAAATAAATTACAGGCAAGCCCCCACCCCACAGAGCCAAGCCTCCCCACAAGCAGCCAAGCCCATCCCCACACATAGCCAACCCTCTACCCCACACACAGACAACCCTCTACCCCACACACAGCCAAGCCCACCCTCTACCCCACACACACAGCCAACCCTCTACCCCACACACACAGCCAACCCTCTACCCCACACAGCCAACCCTCTACCCCACACACACAGCCAACCCTCTACCCCACACACACAGCCAACCCTCTACCCCACACACACAGCCAACCCTCTACCCCACACACACAGCCAGCCCTCTACCCCACACACACAGCCAGCCCTCTACCCCACACACACAGCCAACCCTCTACCCCACACAGCCAACCCTCTACCCCACACACACAGCCAACCCTCTACCCCACACACACAGCCAACCCTCTACCCCACACACACAGCCAGCCCTCTAACCCACACACACAGCCAACCCTCTACCCCACAAACAGCCAACCCTCTACCCCACACACAGCCAACCCTCTACCCGACACACACACCCAAGCCCCCCCCACACACACACACAGACAAGCCCCCCACATGTCTTTCTCTCTCTCTCTCTCTGCAAATTACACCTGTCCCGGCTCCACCCTCTCCAACCTCCGTCCAGCTACTGGGCAGCCGGACTTCTTAAAGCGGCGCCACCATACTCAACAACAGATGCCATACACACCTCCGGGACTCAACACTCTGGCATGGGACAGCGGGACAATGGTCCCACAGCAGGATTGTCCTGCGAAAATCGGGACACTTGGGGGGTATGCATACACAGTCCAGTACCATTATTATATCCAGAATATCTGCCATGTGCAGCACAGACAGCAGCGAGACCCCCTAATAATTACATAATAATAATAAATAAATTACAGGCAAGCCCCCACCCCACAGAGCCAAGCCTCCCCACAAGCAGCCAAGCCCATCCCCACACATAGCCAACCCTCTACCCCACACACAGACAACCCTCTACCCCACACACAGCCAAGCCCACCCTCTACCCCACACACACAGCCAACCCTCTACCCCACACACACAGCCAACCCTCTACCCCACACAGCCAACCCTCTACCCCACACACACAGCCAACCCTCTACCCCACACACACAGCCAACCCTCTACCCCACACACACAGCCAACCCTCTACCCCACACACACAGCCAGCCCTCTACCCCACACACACAGCCAGCCCTCTACCCCACACACACAGCCAACCCTCTACCCCACACAGCCAACCCTCTACCCCACACACACAGCCAACCCTCTACCCCACACACACAGCCAACCCTCTACCCCACACACACAGCCAGCCCTCTAACCCACACACACAGCCAACCCTCTACCCCACAAACAGCCAACCCTCTACCCCACACACAGCCAACCCTCTACCCGACACACACACCCAAGCCCCCCCCACACACACACACAGACAAGCCCCCCACATGTCTTTCTCTCTCTCTCTCTCTGCAAATTACACCTGTCCCGGCTCCACCCTCTCCAACCTCCGTCCAGCTACTGGGCAGCCGGACTTCTTAAAGCGGCGCCACCATACTCAACAACAGATGCCATACACACCTCCGGGACTCAACACTCTGGCATGGGACAGCGGGACAATGGTCCCACAGCAGGATTGTCCTGCGAAAATCGGGACACTTGGGGGGTATGCATACACAGTCCAGTACCATTATTATATCCAGAATATCTGCCATGTGCAGCACAGACAGCAGCGAGACAGGCTAAAAGTGATTCAGTAAGGTTCCGGTAGGGGGTCACAGATATCTGGAGCCATGCTGACTGCAGCACGTACCACAGCTCCTAGTGGATGCATTGGGGAAAGAGGAGCAGAAGGGGGCCCGGTGTAAACTGTCTCTCGTCCCCACCTTTCAGCACTTGTCCTGCAGTAATGTGCCTGGATGCCTTTGCCCTGAATTCCAAAAGGGGCTTCCTGTTTCACTATTGCACGCGAGTGTCCTGCCCCCTTTCTTACCTGGGTATTGATCCACTTTACTGGGGCATCCCAGACTCCAGTGACATTTAGGATGTCCAGCTGCTGTGTGACACCCTCACCTCCCCTGTGACTGCCTGTAATCTTACCTTACCACCCCAAACCAGTCAAACTTTTGCCATTTCTACATATTCAAATCAAATAGTGGAGACAAAGACAGAAACAATCAGGCAAATATTTGTAGATGTTATGGCCGTATCCCTGAAACCGCTCTATATTGTTTATTGGGTCAATATACCTAACCATGCAGCCCTCTACCTTTCTCCATTGGTTCT
Organism: Gastrophryne carolinensis; assembly: GCA_027917425.1. Classification (NCBI taxonomy): domain Eukaryota; kingdom Metazoa; phylum Chordata; class Amphibia; order Anura; family Microhylidae; genus Gastrophryne; species Gastrophryne carolinensis. Next base: position 378,994,763 of record CM051238.1, read on the forward strand.
GTCTATAAATTCTAGGTGCAGTGGATGAGCCTAGAAGTATAGGATAGATGAAAGAGGTGTGGAGCGCTTAATATATATGTTGATGTCAGGGGCTGTACTTAAAGCGGGACAAAACCTTTCGGAATGGCTGGGCGCAGGAACGCGTGCATGGCCGAACAGTGTGTCGGGATGCGGCCAGCCTGCTGCACCTCGTCATAGCGGCACTCAGTGGAAAAGCCGCCGAACCGACAGTAGCGCCAGGCAGAGGGGAAGAAATATGAGTGGTGGGCCCAGAAATGGGTTTCCATCCACTTTAATATATTATTATTATTGTTTATTTATATAGCGCCATCATCTTCCGTAGCGCTTTACAAAGTAGTAATTACAGACAGGATAGAAACATACAGTACATAGACTATTATAAATGCAGGGTTACAGAGTTAACAATGAATATTCTGAATACAACATACAATAGGAGAGCGAGCCCGGCCCTTTCGAGCGTACAGTCTAAAGCAGGGGTACTCAATTACTTTCAATGGAGGTCCACTTACCAGGGTCTGCCGTGGGATGAAGGTCCGGGGGGCGAGGGAGCTGGGCAATGCCTGAGCGTGCGGTGGCATCCCCTGCCACCCTCTAACAAGGAGCGCGCCCGCGCCGGCCATTCACAAATGCCTGCCATGGGTACGTGCCCTGCTAAAGGGATAGCGGGGATGCGGCCGCTGCTCGTGCATGCACTGTTGGACCGGGAAAGAAGGTGAGTTTTTGGGTGACCTGGGGGGTTTCACACAGAGGGGCATCCTGATTCTGGATGCCCCGGGAGGAGGGAATCAAGCAGCCCTGGAATCTTATAGCTTCCCGAGACGATCTCTGTGGGTTTTGATCCACTTAAATGGAATCCCAGCCACACACATCCGCAGCAGGTGGCATCACTTGCATCCTTCAGCTGTGTGCGGCCACGCACAGCCGAAAGAAAATGCGCGAAGTGATGCCGCTGCTGGCCATGGGCTCAGACAGCTAAGATCTGTGGAAGAATGGCTGGGTTTCAACTTTCCTGGGTTTTGTTCCATTCCCCCAGGGCATCGTGAATCGGGATGCCCCACTGCATGAATGCCCCCAGAACGCCGCCATTTACTAACCTCTTCCTCGTTCCAACGGCCCATGTGCGGGTTCTCATCTGCCGCAACTATGTCACATGCGCCATTGGAAAGAAGAAGAGGTGAGTGAATAGCAGTTTTCTGGGAGTTTCATACTGTGGGGCATCCCAATTTGGAATGGCCAGGGGAAGAGTCAGCGGGCAGCCATAGAATCTCTTAGATTCCAGGGATGGAATGCATCCACACCCAGCCCCTGTCCCTAGCACCCTTAACAAAGTTCACATTGAACAATTACCTGTCCTGAAGCGAAGCTGATGAGGAGAGAGACACCGAGCACCTCTTCTCCAGACAGCGGTTCAGGGTCAGCCAGCATGTGTTCCTCTGTCATTGCTGTATCAGTGCTTTGCTCTCCGCACATCAGAGCACTGTCAGCATGCTGGTGGGAGCGAGTCGGCGCGGGAGGGAGAGATGGTCCCGCCCACATCCAATCAGCGTCTTTGCAGCGCAGACAGCCTGAATGAATCAGTGATTCATTGGCTGTGCTGTCTGCCAGTAAACCCGAGGTCCGCCCCAGAGCATGTGATGACCTCGCCGCCGGGTGCCAGTGATGACCTCGCCGCCGAGTGCCAGTGCCGGCCCTGCCGTCAGCGTCCGTGCACGGGCGGCAGGCGAGACTGAGCGGAGGGGCTGTCGCGGGTGCGCGGGCGCGCACCTTACAGGGAACACTGGGCAGCGGTCCGGACAAATGGCGTCTGCGGTCCGGATTCGGACCGCGGTCCGCCATTTGAGTACCCCTGGTCTAAAGGGTGAGGGGTGAAGACGAGGGGGAAGGATCATAAACAGTCAGGTTAAATTCGCTGCAGATTTAGAAAGATTCAGAATTTGAAAGCATTCTGAACTGCAGCCTGGAAGTGGCTTGCACCCCTTACCACTCAATATGAACAGTATTTAAATATATATTATATTAATATATAAATAAATATAATATATTGAATGCAGCTGTCCACTGCATTTATAAATAATAAAAACAGCTGTTTGACATTTTTTTGAGATTTTATATCCTATCAATGATGTGATGATATTTTAATAAACTGGGAATATGCAATGCGCAGGCAGCAATAGATGTGACCACCAGAGGGCAGACGAGCATCACAACCCTGTAAGTTGTGCAGTGTCCTATTTAGGAAACATTTCGGGGGACTAAGAAATGATCAAATTTACATAATTACTGAGCAAGCATCCCAGTAGAAATTTGCCTTTTGATTTAATTTATGCTCTTTACAGCTCAATGTCCATGTACCTAGCCAGGGGCCCGCTATGCTTGGAAGCTTTGTATTGCTAGTTGGGCCATAAGTACGCATCATAGTTATCTCAGCCGATATGTTAATAAAAGCAAACAGCTTTAGGCCACTTTTAGACAAAGTGCAGCGCTGGGAAAAATTGAAGTGGGGAAGATGTGGTGAATGGAGCTAAATGGAGGAGCGGATCTTGTGATCTTGTGCCTTTGGACTATCACAAGATAGTGGATACGCTCCTCTGTTTGTGATCGATTTGTGCAGTTCTTTTATTATTACAGATGACATTATTTATTGGATGTTTATAGCCCCATGGTTCAGGGGTCTTTTTAGCTCTGTGTTTTATCTTTGATCTGTCTTATTACTGCCTGTTATTCGTGACCTGCACTTAGCCAGGGCAGACATGCTAACCATATATTTGTGACCGGTTCATGTATGTCCTACTTATGTAATATTTATGGGTATTAGATATTTTAATGTTTTTAAAATGAATGTGTTTAATTTTTTTTTTTGCCCTGTAGTTGCCACAACTAGATGTACAGTATCTTAATGGGCACCGGCAGCAGCGCCTGGCCAGGGTAGTCCTGAGTCACATGGTCATGGGTTATGTCTGGCAGAATGGAGAGAATGAAGGTGTTAAGGTAAGCGCGTTTGGCTTCATAAAGATGAATATTGGTCAAGTAAAGTAAAATACAGGAAATAATTACGGTACATGGACACATGGGAACATTATATATTTTATATGTACCTCCAAGCCTTATATGTTCAGATAGAAGATCCGCACAGGCTGCCATCATGCTAGAGGTCCCGGTGGGGCACCAGACTTTTTTGTCTTTGGGCATGGTGGATCAAACAGGATCTAGGCCAGGGTCTCTAACCTGTAGCTTGGGAGCCCCGTGTGGCTAGCTGACCCTTGCTGTGTGGCTCGCAGACAGTATGCTGGGCCAAGCCACCTGTTGGAGGCCTATCACACTGTTGAGGCTGGGGAGGTACATGGCTCCCTGGGGTAGATATTGCAGTACCATGCAGGGGGTTAATGCAGATTATGTGTCTTTTAGACTCCAAGGCCAGATACTCAGGGTTTTGTTCTATTTTAAAAGGGCTGATGGGTCAAGGAAATGCAATCTGCACAGCGCAGGCTCTGTCGGATTGCTTTTTTTTTTGGGGGGGGGGGGTAGGTGGGGTTAATGACGGACAGATTACTCACATTTCCCAGATTTAGTTTTTTTAGGAATGAGGAGTCAATTGGAGGACAATCACTCTGTTTTGTCCTGGAGGGGGTCATCCTACAGTTTTGCACAGGGCACCTTCCAACATAAGGCCGGTCCTGTGTACCTGTGTACCTGGTCCTGTGTACCTTACATATTTAATTATGTCATGTAGGGTCCACACCCTATAGGACTATGAGCAGCCAGCTGGGTGTGTCTGGTGAACCACTGCCGGTGGTCAAGTAAATGGCCACCATCAAGGGATCTTGGAACAGGTACGTTTTGGCTCCTTGGTCCTGAATCAGGATGCCTCTGTGCTCTAATGATCAGAGAAGCCCAGTCAAAACTGTTAAAGGGAGTGTAAACCCCTCAAGCCTTACCCATGTGGCTCGCTTCCATTTCCGGCTCAAAAGTTGGCCCTCCTTTCATTTCCATTCCTCCAGGACTACGCAAAAAGGTGGTCTGCCACTCTGTCCCTTGGTGCTCTCAGAGAGATCATGGGAAGTCACAGTGGTCCTGCAGCTTTCTCTGACCACAGCAGAGCATGCTCATGACTCATAATGCTGCGTCATGACATGTCCCTCCCAGCTCAGCCAGGACCCAGAAATTGGAAAAGTTAAGAAAGCAGCATTGTCTAGAATACATAAGGTATCACATATAATCTGAGATTTTGAGATGCTTTGAAATGGCTTATTTTACACTTTTCCAATGGCGGATTGGGGGGATTGCCTGGACAGGGACTTTAAATTATATTTAAATTGCACCAAAACCCACTCTGGAGTCTATGGGACTCCTAGGCAGGCATACTCGCTCCCCCAGGGGCATCCTGAACTGAAAATAGCGCCACTGTGTAACCCCCCCCCCCTCCAGGGCACCCGAAATTCTTACCTTTCCCCCAGCCCACAACATATACTCGGTGCCGGCATCACTCGCATCCCCTCTCGTTCGCCATAGCTGAGCGGAGTCTAAGGGAGCGAGAGATGCCACGTGCTGCTAGTATGTGTGGCTATGGATTTCCATTGAGTTTTTCTAGCAGCACATTAATATGCGCAATTGGAGAAACTGATTGGAGGAGTAGCCGCTCCTGCGCAATGTGCTCGAGGAGAGCCCTGCGTTCCATAATCGGGATGCCCCAGGGCATTTGTTCTAGGTTGCAGTTTAAACTAAGACATCAGTTTAACAATTATAAAGAACTTTAGTTGCTCCAACTTGCTCTCTTTAAATTGCTCAGTGCCTAAAGGCAGCTCAAAAAAAACATTCTTTTACCATCTACTACGTCAACATCTTAATTTTGATTGTGTGTTATTTCATCAAGCGGAGGTTAACAATGCCAAGCCATGTAATCTAAGGCAGATTAACAAACACAATGGCATGTTTAATGGAGTGAATTACAATCTACTGGAAGAGCAAGAGAATTTATCTAACTAGAGCCAGTGACTAATTTATATTCTACGCTCCCCAGCAGCCCATAACAGGCCAGTAACAACCTCTATAGTGTCCTCCTCAATGTGTTGCCTGGTCCGTTAAGAACTGACAGCAGGAGTTACTGCATAACAGCTGCACAAGCTTCTTCTACACAATGTACAAACACAAAACAGTCTCATGCAATTAAAATAGAGCAAAAGACTCCTGGGCCACCTGATCCCCCCCCCCCCCCCCGAATCTGGATGCCCTGCTGTGTGAAATCCCGAGTCCTCTGTAAAAACGTACCTTTTTCCTGATCCAATGGCGCATGCATGGGCTGCAGCCGCCGTAAGCCGCAGGGTGTGCTCCCACGCCAGGCATTTGTAAATGCCCGATGCAGGGACGCAGCTTCCAGGGCTCTGCCCGGCTGCTTTCTGCTAGATTTGGCCCTTAGCCGAGTTTTACTGGACGACCTGGGGGGGTTTCACATAGCAGGGCATCCCAAATCCAGCTGCCCCAGGGGCAAGTGCCAAAATCTGGGATAGTCAAAATTCCAGGTTTTGGTCCACTTTAAGGCCTCAATCAGCTGAGCAGTGCCCACATGTCCTACTTACCGTATATATTTGTAATAGGAGCTGCGGGGGGGGGGGGGGGGGGCAATTGGAATCAGATCTGGTTATCTAATGATTTTTTGGGGAGGGGAGTTGGGCATAGATGGATATTGCTTGCTTACCTGCACATAGGGAATTATCTTCTGCATTTAACCTCATCCGTACACATTCTATGAGTGCACACATGCCTGGAGCAAAGGGCTGCCCTAATCACGGAGCCAGGGGATTAGTTAGGGGGTGTCCTGGCTGGGAATCATGGTCGCTACTAGGCCGAGACTGCCGCTCTTTTTAGTAACATTTTTTTATGATGTTACTTGGTATGCTTTGCATCTCGCAAATTGCACAAAGATATCAATTTATTACCCAGATTGGGCATTTTTAGGTTGGATGATGCGATTTAAAGTTTTTTTGTGATAAGTAGCTTTGAACAACCCTTCAGCTTTGGACCATTTTTGGCCTGAATGTGCACTTTTACTCAATATACTTATCAGCGTACACCTCCATGCAGTGGCGGACTGGGGCCAAAAATCAGCCCTGGACTTTGCCAGCCCAAGACGCCCTTGCTGAGGCCTGCCCCCCCAACCATGATACTGGGGTTGTAGCATTAGGGGCTGGGGTTCCCTGGCTTGTGGGTACAGTGGGGCTGCATACAGGGGCCTTAGACGGAGACTAAGGGGGCAGGGATTGAATGAGGGTGTTAAAAGCAGCAGCCCAAATGGCCCCAAAGCAGTGCAGCCCACCGGGCATTGTCCCGGGTCTCCCTATGGCCAGTCCGCCCCTGCCTCCATGCCATTTGGAGGGGAGGGAACTTTTTCTATAGCCCATAAAAACATGCTGGGCCACAGTGTAGTGCAAATCTTTGCTATAGGGTCCTGCATCATCCTAATAAGAAACTATATTAGAAAAGTATGTTGCTTCTAACGCATATCCGGCCTCCCCAGGCCTCTCTGTACCCGGCCCCATCGTACCACCCAGAAAATAATCCCACCCTATCAGTCCCCAAAATGCTATAGTCTGGGCCTTGAAGGACACTGGTGCCCAGTAAGCATATTACTGCCCCCAGTCTGCCACTAACTGATTATTATACATTATGGTCATTTAATATTGGAATGATTAACACATTAGGTACTTTATATTTATGCTGTGAGTATATGTGTTTAGATATATTCCTTGTAATGACAAAAGGGGGCACATGTGCCTATTGATGGGTTTATATTTCCTCTTGTCTTTATGTATTTTTTGAGTATGTGCCAATAGAATTATGTATACTTTTCAGATTCTGTATCTTATAATGATGGTTTGGGCCATATAACAAAGGCTTTGGGGTCGATTCTGAGCCAAGTCAGAATTCTCACTTTCATTGTCTACCAGGTGTACATTTTCACCTGGCTCTGAAGGTAGACAATGAAAGTGAATGGCAGTTTTCTTTCCTAAAAAAGGAGTGAGAATTATCACCTGACTCTGAATTAGCCCCAAGCTAGACAATGAAAGTGAATGGCAGTTTTCTCTTCTAAAAAAAGGAGTGAGAATTCTCACCTGGCTCTGAGTCGACCACTTTTTCTCATGTTAGTTGTATAGCTTTGCAGGCAGGCAAACCATGCTTAAACAAAGTGGGGGTACAGGGGCGTTTCTCCTCGTTCTTATACAGGCCATAGATGGAATTTAAGCATGCTCATAAATGAGACTTCTTTCCATTGATACCAGGTGCTCCCTCGTGCATTGGCTGTGCCCTATCACAAGGTTTCCGAAGCACTTGGATTGCCTCTGATCATGGTACATAGCGATTTTGTCCTAGCCAACTGGAAAAAGAAGGACCCAACAGGGTAAGCTGAACTCTTCTGCTGTCCAAGCCATTCCATGATCTACAAGACATTGCTATACATTGAATGCATGCCACATTTAGACATATAAGGAAGTCTTTACCTTGGCTGTAATAATAGAACATTTTCTATTGTGAAATCCTACACAATAAGATTTTGACCACATTAAACACAAAATGGGCTGGGGTAGCCTCTTGCAAAGGTTCTTGTATACTAATTGTTGGTTTCCTTCCTTTCTGCGCTCCTGGGGATTCCTGCGAAGGCCTCTGACAATAGAGTGAGTAAAATTCAATTACTTCTATAAAACACTTTGAAGTTCATGAAGGTTTGCACTCCGAGGGTGCAGGAAATTTGGCAGTAAAAAGTTGAAGTGGTCCTCTGTAGATAGCTGGGATAACCTGATAAAAAAACTGAGCACTTTGCAATAATTGGCCTGCCTCTGAGCTCCCTAGAGAGTGATAAAAACTTACCCCTGACTCTCATACAGGATTTTCCGACACTATAAAACTTGGTGTTACCCTGGAAAAACAAACTCCTATCCTCTAGGGCGGTACCATTGAAGTTGGAACAGGCACCATATGTAAAACCAGACAAGTAGCGGACTGAAAAGCCCATAACTTAAGACAGGATTTCCTTCTTAGCACAATGACAACATGACATGTTTAGGTAGTCATCATTCTTGGACTTTCCCTCTTTAGTGCTACAACTTGGGCTTTATTTTACCGTTTGACAATTTTACCATTGTAAAACACTTGATATAAAAATTGTATAACACACTTAATCAAGACTTGGCAGCTTAGGCATACCTAGAAATATACATGAATGTGGTGCACCACTTATAAACAACAATAAAGGCGTGCTCACTCACTAACCATGGATCATTTGAAGAATTTTTGAGACCTGGGACAAATAATCTCCCAAGGGATCAAAACAAAGAGAAGCACAACCAATAAAATAATCTAATATTTATTACAAGAGTTGCACAAAAATTACAAACACCATATACAAGACAACATGCAAAACATATTAAAAACCAGGCTGACCCCAATGTCCTGCTTTACTCTACATGACCCTCAAATATAAGGCTGAAGCCAATCTGAATATATTATGTATCCATCCTCGTTATGGAATACATAAAAGTTACATATTTTTGTATGTGTTTAAATTACTAATAGCATCAAATAAAAAACTGTGACCAATATACAATACTATACACACCAAAAACCTATATAAAAAATAATTTTTTTGTGCCGGCACAAAATCAATAACTATATATCCCCAATTAATTATACAATCTCATCTACAACCAAAGTAATATCAAAATAAATATAATAATATATAAAATATAATAATAATAATAATTTGATATTACTTTAATAATACATAATAATACATACATAATATATTCAGATTGGCTTCAGCCTTATATTTGAGGGTCATGTAGAGGAAAGCAGGACATTGGGGTCAGCCTGGTTTTTAATATGTTTTGTATGTTGTCTTGTATATGGTGTTTGCAATTTTTGTGCAACTCGCCCTGATGAAGTAGTGTAGGGTCACTACGACACGCGTTGGCTCTTTATCCCTGCAGGGGTTCCCCGGTTGGTCTGTCTATATGCGCAGTTATTTTTTACACTTTGCTCTATTGTCTGATATTTGTTTACTTCCTTTGCATACCCTGGTTAGTCCTCCTGTTGTATTTAGAGTGTTTTTGTATTTGTTATAATGTAAGTGTTTGCACTAGCACAATTGCACAATTTATTGCTGATTTGCACATATTTGATATTTGATATAGGTTATGTCTGTGGTTCAGGTGGGACTTTAGGGTGTTATTATGAAATTGGCAGACCTCCGGTGCCCCCTGGTGTTTTTAGACTGTAACGTTTTGTCCTTTGTGTATATGTAATAGTGTAGTGTGTCATGTCTTTTGTAATTATTGATGATAATAAATTCTTCATATTTTTGCACATTTATGAGTAGTGCCACTCAATAGTTACCCGGTATCCTTCTTTGGGGGAGGGTGGGTCCCCCATTTTTTGCTTTTTTTTTCAACTCTTGTAATAAATATTAGATTATTTTATTGGTTGTGCTTCTCTTTGTTTTGATCCCTTGGGAGATTATTTGTCCCAGGTCTCAAAAATTCTTTAAAACATACCTAGAAATAGGTGACATATGCATTATCAAGATAATGAGTCAGTATAAACATGGGTGTTCAGTTGTTTTAGTCAATTTCTCTTAAATAGGGAAACCTTATTTTCGCTAAAAAGGGGTTGTGCAAAAACACAGGCAGGCCAGGTAGCGACAGATGAGCATCCGCTAGTAGTCGCTGTGCTTGGCCATGATTAGTTGTTTCAGAGCGCCTCAGTCGCTGGCCGGCATTGATGAATATGTTGTGTGAGTCACAGTACTACGCTGTATGGGAGCGAACGGTAATGCCAGCTCAGTGCGACTGACTCACACCACATTCATAAAAAAAACAGCCTCAAACAGCGCCGGCGCTCAAAATCGGGTTGTTGTAGCCCAGAGCTCCAGAAGCTGTGTCATTAGAGTCTGTTTTTGAACATGTATCCACTAGTAACAAAGCGAAAACATATGGAATGACATTGTTATCACATTGTAACATGAACACTTTAATACCAGACATGTAAGGACAATTCTGCATAAAAATATTATTAATCAAAAATGTTTTCAAAAATGTCATATTTTAGGCCAGGATACATGTCTGAAAGATTTGAGATTTTATTTTAAAAAATTGGGATCAGGAAAGGGATTTAAGGATGAGTGCCAGGTAGCAAGAGGTAAGACGTGGCGCTCTGCAAGGCAGAACGCTGGCGCTGTACGCTGAGGCTGGGATAATGATGAATCGTATGATGCATGGCGTTGTTCCAGACGCTCACCAGATTCGGCTTCACAAATGTGGAATTGCGTGTTGTGTCCGGCGTTCTCCTGCCGATACCTACCGCTTACTAGGCACTACCTGCCGCTATTCCTTCATGAATAAGGCCCTTAGTGGGTTTGAGGGACTAGTTTAGCATAGGAGAAGGTAATTATCTACAGTGTATATCTATATAGCCCTGCCACAGTTTAAGATTTTAGATAGAGGCTTCAAGATAAAATCTTTGGAAGGCCCTGTTAGCTTAGCCATGGGGGCTTGTGATTTGTAGTTATGTTCTAGTTTAGAAGTATCTACTTTGATCTGCGCTTACAGCTTTGAGTTTTTTGGTTTCGTCTATTAGCTTTTTGAATCTGGCCAAGAACAAGTGAGTATCATTCACTATAAGGCAGGAGGAGAGATTTTGCTGCCCAAGGGAATACCTGTCCCTCAAGATGAAGTCCTCATAATCCCTTTGAAAGAATGTGCTATGACGTTGTGTTCTGGTGATTTTTATGGCTGTACTGGGAGTCCAGTTTGATTTTTTGAGCCAGCATGGACATAAATAGAGAATATATCTTCTCCAGGCAGACAAGATAATAGTTTCAAGAAAACTAAGGCCCTTATTTATGAAGGAATAGCGACAGGTAGCGACTGGTGAGCGGCCGGTAATGACGGGCCCCGCCACGAGAACGCCGGCTCCCCACCACAATCACACATTTATCAAGCCAATCCTGCTTAGCGACTGAGATAGCGCCATATAGCCACTCATTCATCATTATTCCAGCCTCAGCCCACAGCGCCAGCGTCCGACCTTGAACAGCGACAGGTATGACCTCTCGCTACCTGGCGCTCTCCAATGCATTTCAATGGAACAATCTTTAAATATTAATAATTAATTGTTATTCATTTTTTTTTTTTTAATGTGAAAAATTCTGTGACCACTTCTGCCATTTTAGATAATTTTTTAAGGGAAAAAAAATAAATTGTACAAAATTCATATTACAGGTCTGATATTAATGTATTCATATTACTAAATTATTTAAAAAACTTGTTTTTTTTGGTTTCCAAAAATATGGTTGTTTGGGGGTTAAAAACTACTTTAACCCATCGCCGCCAGCGCTCTGGGGTTTAAACATGCATTTTACAGCACAATAATTTTTTGAGCGTAATTTTTTAATGAATATGGTGGGAGCCGGTCGCTAGGGCCAGTCGCTATCATGCGCTCCCATACAGAGCTGAACTTGTCAAATAGCGACTCCTCACCCAATATTCAACATTACGGCAAATCGACTGAGTCGCTATCAACTACCGAACAACGGCCAAGCACAGCGACTACTAGCGGGCGCTCTGAAAATGCCGCTACAGTCGCTCAACTGTCGCTACCTGCCGCTATTAATGAATCGGCCTCCCCACCTTCATTCTGCTTAATACCCTTTGAATGCTCTTATTTTATCCTCAAACTTAGCCCTGTTAGTCAAATCTTAGCTATTTATGGTGATGCTGGGAAGGAACAGGTTGACTGAGTTACACTCTTGGGAGTGCAAAAAACTGAGCAATAAATCAAATCACACCAAACACAATACCAGTCACTAGGGGAAAAGAGTTTGTGAGTTACCTGCCTTGGATATCAGTGGTAATGTTAGGTCCAAATGCTTACTCATTGCAGCAGAGGAAATCTTTTCCTCAGTGACAGGCAGACCATTGCCCAAACTGTAAGCATTATGTGTTTTACTGTACATGCAGCAACATAACCAAAGAGGATTTGTTGTGCTTTGAGTTCATTTCTATTTTATATTGTAGTATTGTAGAGTAGACAAGTGGAAGACCTTCAGTTTGAGCAGTGTTATTGGGGGATGACTAGCCTGATAGGTAATACTTACCTATTAGGGCCTTGGTGCCAGAGGCTGCTGCATTAAGCTAGTGGGAGTACTTACAGTAGTACTAGAGTAGGGGCATAAATAGGCAGTTAAAGGAGTTTCACACATGCTGTGATATGGTTACTTTTGCAATCGAGCCATGTATACTAATATAATGTGAGGTACCGCATCCTATATAGGATTGGGAACCAGATAGGACTAGCTTTATTCGTCCTGGGGGTGAAAAAACAATTCAGAAGCAAGGACCAGCAGTAAGCCTGGGAGAAATTTGAAGAAACTTTTGAGCCTGACATAGGCCAGGCAGCCATCACTAGGACCTGCGGAGGGAGTCACAGACACAGGGACCAGCTGGAGTGTGTGGGACTGTGTCACTATAGGGGCAGGTAAGACCTAGTGTGTGTACCCATGTCAATGTGATGCTCAAGAGAAACTGTTGGGACAGTGTGTTGTAACCATAGACACAATGCTAATAAAGTGAAACATAACCTAGGTAACTTGCCTAGACTTAGTTTGATCCCCTGCAAGAGGGTAAAATTGTTCATGGACAATCCCCAACCCACACATGCACCACAGGACGCCCCAGGGTTCCAAAGAAATCCATTCGCCTCTCACCCTGCCAGCCACCTAGGTTTGTGAGTGTATGCTTCTAAATTGTAAGCTTATGTGCATAGGGCTTTCCCCTACTTTTTATAGCTGCTTCTTCTCATGGATCATTGCCCATCTTACCCTTATTTGTAATGGTTACTTTTTATGGATTGTTGGAAGATATATAACTCAATAATATTAATGATATACGGCCAGCTTCACAGCAGTGTCATGCAAGATAGAAAAATAGAAGGCTAAGGGCAGAAGGAGACCATATGGTCCATCTAGTCTACCTTTAGTATATATGCTTCTCACAGCTTATAAGTCTTCTTTCTGTCCATAGGAACCTGTCTACCATTGTGTCTTTGCCAGGAGGGGACAACCTGCAGGGCTTTGTGCTAGTCACGCTGTTGGTAGAGGTGGCTGCAATCCCTGCAGTCAAGGTGAGTACTTGGTAGGAAAGGCTGAGAGTTCAATGACAGCAAAATACAGCTTGAGTTCTTATCATACTGTAATAAAAACTGTTGGGTAATAAGATCCTGGAAAAGCCCTGTAATTACGCTAATAATGTGTAGGCTCCCTGGATACGTTTATCAATGTTTTTCTGTGTCTGCCTTTCCGGCCGCTGTTATATTCGTCCTTGGCTAAACAATATTCTCCTAATAATGACATCAGGCTGAATAATGCAACGCCGTGCACGACATGAAACCAAACTGTTACTGCAGGCAAATGTCATATCAGGGAATGTGTTTTTCACCCAGGGCAACATTACTAAATAAAATACGTATTATGGTGGCCATAGACACGAGACAGTCAGGGTCAGATTTGCAAACAGCGTATTGATATGTTTCTTGAACAGTTATGTTTATAGGCATTTATGTTCATATACTGTACTATAGAATCCTGACAGGTCAGAAATCTGTATATGGAGGAAACCATAGTTCAAAGATCAAAATAATCCCCCCGACTAATGGGCTTATTGCTCATGATCCTTTGGCTGAGTGCCTGAAAGTCAGCAGCCAATTATGATTGCTAATCTCTGCCATTGTCATGCTATGCACAGACCACACAAGGAGCAGCAAGAGTGTATAGTAACCCCCACCATTTTGGAGCTTCATTTTAAAGAGCATCTTCAGACAAAACTGGCTGGAGGTCCTCTGACCCTCACAGCATGGGGGCAGTCTAGGCTGTCCAGTTTCAACCTTCTCCAGGGGGGATGTGCAGCAGGGGAACCCAAACTGTAATGCCCAGCTGCATATCCCACTCATTTGGCAAGCAAAAAAAAAAAAAAAACAGAACGCATGTTAGGCACTTACCTCGTCGCCGTCCCTGGTCCCGCGACGTGCTGTCGGGTGGCCCTCAGCTGTCTGCTGCCCGACGGTCCTCGGGTGTGCCGGCTCCTCGGCGCTGTCGTGGGGACCGGGGGTCGGCGGCGCTGGGCAGTGTGGGTGGCCGCGCCGCAGCCCGCTCTGCGCGGCTGGGCGGCCCCGCCGGGCTCCCTCTCAGTGTGGCGCTTCCCCCTCCTAGCGGGGGCGCGCCCGACCTTCAACGTGCTCGCGCGCGCGCGCGAGCACGTCCTGTTTATGCCTCCCGGCGGCGCTTCCCCCAGCGCGCCCGCCGGGGGCAAGTTTAAATTAGCCTATCTCCAGCTTGATCCTGGGAGCGGACCCAGGGACTGGTCGGCCTGTCTGGCCTGGGCCGTCCAGTTCCTGGGACCGCTCCCGTTTTAGTACTTTGCACCAATCACTATCTTTCCCTCCAAATGCCCCCTTCCTTAGTGGCCAGCATTCCTTATAAATTATGACTCCTTCATTATCCCAGTGCCCGTTATAGCCTCTGGGTTCTGGGAGCGTTACAGATTGTCTTTCTCCATATTATTCGGCTTTGAACTTTGACCACTCTCGCTTGCTGCCTGCCCTGACCTTTTGCCTGCCTGACCACGATTCCGCCTGACCCCTCTGATACCTCGCCCCGTGACCTTCTGGATTTGACCTCGGCTTGTTTGACTTCTCTTCGTTACCTCCATTGGATACCTCGCCCCGTGACCTCCCGGCTCTGACCTCGGCTTGTTAATCGAACTTCCGCCATCCGGCATCCTCACTTGGGACTCCCTGCCGTTCATCAGTCTCCACCTTAAGCTGGTAATCTTTGCGCCCTATAAGTCCTGGGGGTAACCGAGTTAGGAGAGGCATAACCCGCGTCTCCTACAAGCGGGGACTTGTCTATAGGCAGAAGAGGCGGTGGAGATTGGGGATTATCAGCTCAAGACAGACTGGTGTCCGGTACAGTCCTTACAACGCATTTTGATAAAACACTTTGCAGTTGATCAGAAGAGACCAGCACTTGGCTTTTTGCTTAAGTGTGATCAGGGCCTTAATACTGTTGAATGTCCATACACTGCCATTGAGATTCTATTTTGCAAACTAGAAGTATTAGTTGCTGTCAGGACATATGAGGCACCAATCCAGTATGGCACCCAGCTAACCTGACCCTAAAAGAGCAATTTTTAACATAGTTTTTTACTTTTTGGTTCAGACTTGCCAACCATATTCTAGAATATTCAGTTTTTATAGATTGGGTGCAGTTTTATAAGGGGGTCCATGGAGGGAGTGGGGCCTTGGTTGATATGACCAGTAACTAATGTGCTTCAAAGAAATATAACAGCTCAGAAAAATTCCTTTAACAGGGCCATTGGGAGCAAGGAGGAATATCTGCAAATCCGAAGCATGCTATGAACATGTATCCAGCTCACCAATGCCCTTGAAAACATAACTTTTACTAGACAAAGGGGCCCACAACCCCAAAACGCGTCACTCAACTCAGCCAGGGGCAAGTAGCCTTTCACATATATCTTGCACTGGGTATACAATCGTCTTAAATGCATTAGTAAAAGTTATGTTTTAAAGGGCATTGGTGAGCTGGATACATGTTCATATGACCAGTGACTAGCCTACTAACTAGAGGACCAGAGGATGGATCCTTCTTTGTTTTTGATGGGGCCCTAAAACATTGTTTTATATTTCATTACAATAATGGAAAGAAGAAATTGATAAGTGTTGGTAGATCAATTTATTACCTATACATTTGGAAATAGAGGTAGGCTAAAGGGGATGCCTGAACTATTAGCTGTATAGGTCCTAAAATTCCTGATGCTGTGTACAGCTGTGCTAGACATTTTAAATCTGACCCAGTAGCTGGCCTTTGTTAAGAAAATATTGGGTTTATTGTGGCATATCATTTAATCTGATTGCTGTTGTATTTGTAGGCGATCATCCAAGCAGTAGGAGCCCTAGAATCTGATGACAATGAGACATTGCTGAAAGCTCTGCAAGATATGGGACAGGCTATAAACATGATGCGTGAGGCTCTACATCTCATGTATGGTCAGTGAGTAGGTG
Organism: Gastrophryne carolinensis; assembly: GCA_027917425.1. NCBI lineage: Eukaryota > Metazoa > Chordata > Amphibia > Anura > Microhylidae > Gastrophryne > Gastrophryne carolinensis. The sequence continues at coordinate 379,010,906 of CM051238.1, forward strand.
TACCCATATTATTTACCATATAGGGTTGCAAGGAGCATCTGATCCATGCAATCAGTGTCATAGTATCATAGTTAATACAGTTGAAAAAAGACATGCTGTCAGTGGTTGATGCTGTAACAAGCTTCTGTGGGAGGCTATTCCACATATGTATAGTTCTCATGGTAAAAAATTATTGTCGCCTCCAGAGATTGAATCATTTTTTTCAGTTGAAGGGAGTGCCCCCTTATCTTTAGAGAGGATTTTACCTGAAATAGTGTTTCCCCATATTTTTTATTAACAATTATATTGGCCATTTATATATTTATACAAGCTAATCATGTCCCCCCTCAGAGGTCTACTCGCAAGACTAAACAGATTGAATTCTTGAGCGTCCTTTTTTTGAATGCGGCATATTCCAGGTGAGGACGCACCAGTGCCTTGTAAAGAGGCAAAATGACATCCCTATCCAGTGATTCCAGGCATCTTTTAATGCATGATAATATCTTGGTGGCCTTGGAAGCAGCTGCTTGACGTTGAATGCTGTTATTTAGCCTGTGGTCTACACCCCCAGATCCTTCTCAACAAGTGATTCTCACAGTTTTACTCCCCCGAGGACATATGTGGCCTTCAGGTTATTAGACCCCAAGTGCATGACTTTACATTTCTCCACATTGAACTTTGCCAAGTGGATGCCCAGACACTCAAAGTGTCCAAGTCAGCCTGAAGCTTGTGAGCATCTTTAGTAGACTGCACTGTTCTACTGTCATTGTCAGCACTGCCAGTTGGCACTATGACACATGGGGAGTGGTGGCCATTTTTCTGTGGCCCCGGGGGTAGACCATTTCACATCCTGCCACTGACAGAAAGATTAGCGCAGGGCTCAGGTAGGTTTTTACAGCTTCGCTCTTCCTGCTGCACATTCTACTAGACTCCATTGCTGAAGAAATATACTATAGTCTGGTCAGATGAGACCGAAATAAAATGTTACGATGCTATAATACATATTATGTTTGTAGATCAGAAGGTGGCACTGTAAATCAAAAACATTACACCAGCAGTTTTTCAGTATACGGCACTGGCATGTGTCAGATAATTAATGGAAGGGTAGAATGGATAAACGTACTGAGGCACTCTTGATAAAAATCTGCTGCCATCGACTAGACTGTTGAAGATGAAACGAGGGTGGACATTTCCACAAGAAATCCCAAACACACAGCTAAGAAAACTCTCAATTGGTTTTTGAGAAAGAAAATAAAGCTACTAGAATGGGCCCAGACAGTCACCTGACCTTCCCTGAATCCAAATAAATGGAAGGAACTAAAGGTCACAGTTAATAGAAGAAGCCATCTTATCTTTAGAATGTGAAAAGTGTTTGGCCTTGGTGTAAATCTAGCTAGAAAAGGACAGTTAGGCAGAATAATGCGAGTGGGGCATTTGGGTCCCACAGATTGGCAGTTGGGGGTATGCAGTTATTATGTGGTCTTATAGCAACAGAAGTTGTCCATGGCTAAACTACTGTTAAAATAATGTGTTTTTCAAATATGAATCCTGGTCAAAAGGTCAATTTTTCTCATGAAAATGCAGACAAAGCCCCGGCCAACAGTCAAGGAAGGAAAATGTCTAAGAAATCAAAGCTTGTTTCCACTGACCTTGCTACAAATGTAGCCAGTAAGGTGGATCCCTCTAGGGTCTGAGCTCCAGTCAGGTCACTTTGCCAAATTGTTACAAAAACAGTATTTTTTACATGATTATGATAAGTTATGTGTTTGTGTTTATGCTAATGTCATTCACTTCACACTCTTAGACTGCCCAGGGTGAACTCGCCTTTTTCTTCGACATACAGTGAGGAAAATAAATACGGTATTTGTTAGATGATTTCCCTAGTTTTCCCACCTACAAAGAATGGAGATGTCTATAATGTTTACAGTAAGTACACGTCAACTATTAAATACCATATTTTTCAGCAGATCTCTCCCCCAATCCCCAATTGCAAGCAGCATGCAGAATCCCCCCTATAACATGCAGTGTGGAAGCAACCCCCCCAAAATGCCCAATAGGAAGCAGCATGCAGAATCGCCCTATAACATGCAGTGTGGCAGATCCCCCCAAAATCCCCAATAGCAAGCAGCATGCAGAATCCCCCCTATAACATGCATTGTGGCAGATCCCCCCAAAATCCCCAATAGCAAGCAGCATGCAGAACCCCCCCTATAACATGCATTGTGGAAGCAACCCCCCAAAATGCCCAATTGGAAGCAGCATGCAGAATCCCCCTATAACATGCAGTGTGGCAGACCCCCCCCAAAATCCCCAATAGCAAGCAGCATGCAGAATCCCCCCTATAACATGCAGTGTGGAAGCAACCCCCCAAAATGCCCAATAGGAAGCAGCATGCAGAATCCCCCCTATAACATGCAGTGTGGAAGCAACCCCCCAAAATCCCCAATAGGAAGCAGCATGCAGAATCGCCCTATAACATGCATTGTGGAAGCAACCCCCCAAAATGCCCAATTGGAAGCAGCATGCAGAATCCCCCTATAACATGCAGTGTGGCAGATCCCCCCCAAAATCCCCAATAGCAAGCAGCATGCAGAATCCCCCCTATAACATGCAGTGTGGAAGCAACCCCCCAAAATGCCCAATAGGAAGCAGCATGCAGAATCCCCCCTATAACATGCAGTGTGGAAGCAACCCCCCAAAATGCCCAATAGGAAGCAACATGCAGAACCCCCCCTATAACATGCAGTGTGGAAGCAACCCCCCAAATGCCCAATAGGAAGCAGCATGCAGAATCCCCCTATAACATGCAGTGTGGAAGCAACCCCCCAAAATGCCCAATAGGAAGCAGCATGCACAATCGCCCTATAACATGCAGTGTGGAAGCAACCCCCCCAAATGCCCTATAGGAAGCAGCATGCAGAATCCCCCCTATAACATGCAGTGTGGAAGCAACCCCCCCAAAATGCCCAATAGGAAGCAGCATGCAGAATCGCCCTATAACATGCAGTGTGGAAGCAACCCCCCCAAATGCCCAATAGGAAGCAGCATGCAGAATCGCCCTATAACATGCAGTGTGGAAGAACCCCCCCAAAATGCCCAATAGGAAGCAGCATGCAGAATCGCCCTATAACATGCAGTGTGGAAGCAACCCCCCCAAATGCCCAATAGGAAGCAGCATGCAGAATCGCCCTATAACATGCAGTGTGGAAGCAACCCCCCCCAAATGCCCAATAGGAAGCAGCATGCAGAACCCCCCCCTATAACATGCATTGTGGAAGCAACCCCCCAAAATGCCCAATAGGAAGCAGCATGCAGAATCCCCCTATAACATGCAGTGTGGAAGCAACCCCCCAAAATGCCCAATAGCAAGCAGCATGCAAAATCCCCCCTATAACATGCATTGTGGCAGATCCCCCCCCCCCAAATCCCCAATAGCAAGCAGCATGCAGAATCCCCCCTATAACATGCAGTGTGGAAGCAACCCCCCAAAATGCCCAATAGGAAGCAGCATGCAGAATCCCCCCTATAACATGCAGTGTGGAAGCAACCCCCCAAAATGCCCAATAGGAAGCAGCATGCAGAATCCCCCCTATAACATGCATTGTGGCAGATCCCCCCCAAAGTCCCCAATAGGAAGCAGCATGCAGAATCCCCCCTATAACATGCATTGTGGCAGATCCCCCCCAAAATCCCCAATAGGAAGCAGCATGCAGAATCCCCCCTATAACATGTAGTGTGGCAGACCCCCCCCCCCCCCCCCCAATCACCGACTGCTACTGAGGCTAGGACAAAAAAAACGTCTTACCTCCCGTGATCCGGAAGAAGCCATCAATGGCTGCATTGACAGTGCACAGAGCAGCGATCTGTGTTCGCACCCCTGCCAACCATTCACTTGAATAGGCAGACGGCCAGGCATGTGTTCAGCAGCAAGTAAGCCGCTGCTCTGTGCACTGTGTCAGAGCAGGTGGATCAGCACATGGCCTGGTACACTGCACGTGCAGAGGTTGTTCACATCTTCTTCTTGGTTTTTACAGCCTCAGCGGCGGTTGGAGGTGTGGGCAACTTTTGGGGGAAAAAATACGATAATTGTTTAGCATTTTATTGCATGAAATTAGTATTTGATACACTAGATAAACAAAACCTAATATTTGATACAGTTACAATTACAGAGGTCAGATGTTTCCTGTAGTTCTTGACCAAGTTTGCACACACTGCAGCAGGGATTTTGTCCCACGCCTCCATACAGATCTTCTCCAAATCTTTGAGGTTTTGGGGCTGTCGATTTGCATCATTGATTTCAGCTCCTTTCAAAGATTTTTTATTGGCTTCAGGTCTGTAGACTGCCCAGGCCACTCCAGAACTTTGAATTGCTTTCAACAGAGTCAGTCCTTCGTTGCCCTGGCTGAGTGTTTTGCGTCAATGTCAAACTGCCAAGACCCAGCCACGGCCCATCTTCAGTGCTCTTACTGAGGGAAGGATATTGTTGGCTAAAATCTCGTAATACATGGCCCCATCCATCCTCCCTTCAATACGGTGCAGTCGCCTTGTACCATTTGCAGAAAAGCACCCCAAATGTCTGATATTTTCACCTGTGGTCATGTATTCTTGGGGTGATACTCATCCGTCTTCTTCCATGCCTCCTCTGGATCATCCAGATGGTCATTGGTGGACTTCAAATGGGCCTGGACATGTGCTGGCATGATCAGGGGGACCTAACATGCCCTGATCTTAGTTCATGATGGCATAGTGTGGTGCTAATGGTAATCTTTGAGACTGTGGTCCCAGCTCTCTTTAGGTCATTGACCAGGTCAGTCCGTATTGTTATGGGCTGATTCCTAACCTTATCCTATGAGGCAAGATCTTGCATGGAGCCCCATAAGGCCCAAGGAAGATAGACAGTTATCTTGTGTTGCTTCCATTTTCTAATAGCAGTTGTTGTCTTCTCACTAAGCTGCTTGTCTATTATCCTGTAGCCCATCGCAGCCATGTGCGGGCCTACAAGTGTGTTCCTGGTGCACTTAGACCAGTAGTCCTCAAACTTCCTCCTCAAGGGCCGAGACAGGCCAGGTTTTGCAGCTCTCTATGCTGATGCACAGATAGAATAATTAGGGCTATAGCTCTGTCTGAGCACCAGTTAATTCACCTGTGGAGTAGCGTGTAGAGCTGCAAAACCTGGCCTGTCTCGGCCCTTGAGGAGGAAGTTTGAGGACTACTGACTTAGACAGCTCTTTGGTCTTGGCCATGGCGGAGAGGTTGGGGTGTAATTGATTGACTGTGGGGATAGGTGTTTTTTATATAGATAACGAGTTCAAACAGGTGCAATTATTGCAGGTATTGAGTGCTGAGTAGGAGGGTTACTTAAAGAAAAATGACCAAGTCTGTAAGAACCAGATTCCTGCTGGTTGGTAGGTGATCAAATACTTAGAGGCCGATTCATCAATAGCGCCAGGTAGCGACAGATGAGCGACTGTAGCGTGATTTTTTCAGCGCCAGCCAGTATTCGCTGTGCTTGGCCGGCATTAGCTTGATGACAGCGACTCAGTCGGTGTGCGGTAATGTTGAATACGGGCTGGGGTGTCGCTGTTTCACAGGTCCAGCGTTGTATGTGAGCGCCTGACAACGAATGGCCAGAGCGAACGGCTAGCTTCATATTCATCAACAAATCACGCTCCGATTGTGCTGTCGCTGTCCATTCCTTGTTTAAACCCCAGAGCGCTGGCGGCGATGTGTATTAACTAGTTTTTAACTCCTAAACAACCATATTTTTTGAATGTAACATTATACATGTTTTTAGAATCATTTTGTAATATGAATACATTAATCTCAGACCTGTTAGATCAATTCTGCACATATTTTTTTTTTTTTTGACTTAAAAATAAATCCTAACATTGCAGAAGTGGTCTCCGATTTTTTGACATTAAAAAAAAAAAAAAAAAAAAAAAAATACCAATAATTTATGAATAATTATAGATTGCTCCATTGAAATGCATTGGACATCGCCAGGGAGCGACAGCTCATACCTGGCGCTGTGAGGGAATTTGCAGCGGCGCTGTTCGGTCCAGGCGGCTTCATGATGAATGCCGCGCTAGCCGTCGCTCTCGCCGGCGCTAGCCTCATTTTGCTTGATAAATGCGTCATTGTGACCGCCGCCGGGCGTACTTGAGTCAGTAGTCGCCGTTAGCTGCCGCTACCTGGCGCTCGTCAGACACTACCTGGCGCTATCGCTTGATGAATAAGGGCCTTATTTCATGCAATAAAATGCAAAAATAAATTTTAAAAGTCATACAATATGATTTTTTAGGTTTGTTTTTCAGATCGTGTCTCTCACAGTTGAAGTGTATCTGATATGATAAAATGGTAGACCTCTCCATTCTTTGTAGGAGGGAAAACTTGAAAAAAATCGACAGTGTATCAAATCCTTATTTTCCTCACTGTAGCTTCCTTCCTATAGCTGCTTCTTCCATTTTTTATACAATGTGCCCATTTCTAAGTTACCTGGGTGGCCGCCCACTGTTTACAGACAACATGGAGGATGTGGTCCTGCCCCCACATCACAGTGACTTGGGCACCAGCAACCAACTTCATTCACCAAAAACTTCTCACAGAGAGGGCATGCTGAGGTAGTACCTGGCACCACCTCTCTGCAGAACGAGGCTGGAGCCCGGTTGTGGGACCTGAACTGTCAGAAACCGGTTACTTTCTGAGCACCAGCTCAAGGAGGAGATGCTTCAGGGGCTTTTTTTTCTCCTTGTAATAACTAGACAGCTTCCCCCCCCGAGGAGATGCCGGTCTAGACCAGGTAAGCATAGGCTGGATTGCGGGAGAATGCCTGTTCCCTTTAGTGTAATACAAAGCATGGTTCAACTTTAAAGGTCTGTTGCAGATATCACTCACACTTTGCTTTTCTTTCTTCTGCTGTAGATTACGTGGATTCAGATGTATATTACAATACAATACGCACGTTCCTCTCTGGGTAAGTCTCATTGCCATAGTTCTAGTATGTTATAAGCTCTATTTAAAGGAGGATCTAGACTACACTAATAATATACACTAAAGCTATACAAAGAAAAAAAGCTGGGATGATGCTTGGTCAACATTTTAGACTGGAAATAAGTTGCTTCCTGAGCAAGGTATATATATATATATATATATATATATATCCATCAGGTGCCATTGAAAATAATGTCCTGGGATATCTTTGTCATTTTGTGGGGAAGAGTACAGCACTAAAACCACAATTGAATAAATGGGTCTATGAAACAATAGCTGTACAAGAATTTTTTTAGTTTGCAAAGGTACTCCCTAACCTAAAATGTGTGTGTACAAGTAGGAAGCATCTCCATTCACAAGTGAGCCACTACCTTCTCCATAGACCACCTTTGCCATAGAGCACTAATCATTGGACATACTAGTATTATGCAGCCTGAGCCACCCCAGCCAGTTCCCATTCCACCTCTCTGCTCCCCCCTCCACTTGCACATAACAACCCTAATTAGCACATGAGTAGCCACCGCGTTTAATTAGCGTTTCAATCATATGTGTGCTTGTCAGCTTTGGACCAATGTATAAGAACACTGGTAATAGTTTAAAAATGCATGTGGTATGACTTTATTTGCATTTTTTTCGTTATATTATTGTTGTTTGCCTTATGTTATGTAAACAAATTTGCTTAAAGTAGTTATATACATTTCAGTTACATGATATATGTATATGTGTGGGAGTGTGCGCTTCAGGGCATGATTATAATGCTGACTAATATGTGGCATCACAAAGCCAAGGGCCTTGCACACATATTTCAAAAGATAAATCACAAGGTGAAACTGTAAACCTTGACATTTCTTCTTCAATTTGAAAACGGAAAACAGTTTAGGACTGTACCAAACATAGCCTGACACAATAGTCTAACAAGTGCTTTTGCCTGGTGTCCATCCCCCGGTTAAATATTTTAGGCAAATTTAAACCGGACCAACGCCCGTTATTACATTAACGGGTGTTGGTCCGGCTCTTTGCTGCTAGAAAGAAGCTTGAGGGGGCATCCAGAACACTGGAGCCCCCTCGCACCTAAATGCACAGGATACGAATAATACCTTTCTAACGAGCCAGCGCCGGGACAGGAGTCCCGTGATTGGCCACCGGCCGGTCACGTGGGCTGTAGTCGCTGACAGGACCCTGTAGTGACCGGCCGGCAGCCAATCGCAGGACTCCTTTCCTGGTGGCGCTGGCTCATTAGAAAGGTGAGTATTATACTTATCCTGTGCATTTAGGTGCGAGGGGGCTCCAGCGTCCTGGATGCCCCCTCGAGCTCCTTTCTAGCAGCAAAGAGCTGGACCAACACCCGTTAATGTAATAACGGGTGTTGGTCTGGTTTAAGCTTTCTAAACCACTTGTCATGATTGTCCACCCTAGGGTTTCCCTGCTTCTCTTCCAGACTTGCCATCCACAGCAACTGTGAACGCTTCTGTGTGCAGCTGGGGTGATCTTACAAGAAGAAATTCTCAGGCCTAGCTGGATGGTGACACTGGGGTGCACATACTATAGAGGCAGGGGAGGCAGCTGCTGTCAGGCCCATAGCAAAAATAGGCCAGGTTCAAGCTCACTCTGCATTTTAGCACCTGTGGATACCTGGTGTGGTCTGTTTCTTGTCTAAGATGCTGCTGTAGTGGAGCGTTTTGTACAGTGCTTCAGGGTCATAGGTGGCACCGTATCTGAACAAAGATGCCAACACATTGTTTGGTGCTGGCATCTTAGTTTCGCCCTGCGCAACCTATGGCTCTATCCTCTGCATACTGCAGCGGCTCCCTGGACAAGGAACAGACCACACCAAGCAGTTTAGAGTGGGCCTGGGGGACAGAATTTTACTCTATTTTTCACTTTAGGTTTGTTTTGAATGTAAATTCTATTTACGGGGTTATTTAAGAAGGGGTAGCGCCAGGTAGTGCCTCGTAACGGCAGGCAGCGTCTGGTAAACGCGGGGCGCTGTATGCAAAACCACATTTAAAAAAGCGAATCTGGTTAGCGCCTCTAACAGCACCATGTAGCGTCACATGTATTATTACAGGCGGCTCAGCGTATAGCGCCGGCGCTCTAGGCTCAGGAGCGCCATGTAGTACCTGTCCCTCTGTAGCGCTCTCCCATACATTTCAATGGGCTTCCTTACTTGTGTATAAATCGTGTGTTTGCCAATTTAATTTTTTTTTGCTCCAATCATTGTGTGACCTCTCCTGGCTGCAAACAATCACTTTTAGAAACTTTTTTGATTTTTAATATTTTTATGCAGAATTGTCATTACAGGTCTGGCACTAAAGTGTTATTGTCACAGTGTTAAGACAATGTTATTCCATGTGTTTTCACTTTGTTACTGGTGGATATGTGTTCAAAAACAGATTTTAATCACACAGTGCCTGGCGCCCAGCTTTAGAGCGCCAACGCTCTGTGTGTCTAGTGTTTTGTTGAATATGGTGTGGAGCGCCGAGTGCCGGACGCACTGAGCTGGCGCTACCTGGCTCGCTGCAACTCTATACTGTTGTTACAGTGCCCAACATACATCACATTCATCAATGCGGGCCATACAGAGCGTCGTCTGGCAATACCTGGCGTTAGTAGTGAATCAGCCTCTTAGTGAGCATGTTAATTCAAACATGACCCCCTTTTTAATGGTTTATATGTAGATTAATGAATGTAACTGGTTTAGCTATTTCATACTGAAGCGAGATACTTTTTACAAACTATTTTAAGAAAACTGGGTAATGGGTGAAGGTTGTAAAACTGTATTATTAGGGCTTTATTAGGCTTGGCTGTCATCCAGCCAGAGTATAGTGCTCTAAAATGCTCTCTAATAAGATGGGCTTTAAACCAGTTCTATAAATGGCATTTCCCCACATCCTGGCTAATGGAGGGGTATTCCAGATGACAATTACTCATGGACAAAGCAGCCCATGGAACAAATGGAGACGGCAGGCTATGATTTTGCAAGATCTTATTGCAGATATGTCGTTATTCTCAAGGAGGTTGCGTTAAGGAATGTAACCTAATTTTAGGAAATGAAAACTGACCAAATATGCCTTGTTTCCATATTACAGAGTGCTTTTACATTTCTGTCCCCACATTTCCTATTTCTTAAATGCTTGTAGTGTTAATTAAAAGTTGACCAATGCTTCAGATCCCGCCATGTGTAAAAGGAGAAGCCCAGGTTTAATAGTGGGCTGGTGAAAACTGAATGGTCCCAATGCTGCTGGAGAAGCGAGTAAAAGTTCAGGGTGGAGAATCTACCATTTTTGGTAGGCAGCTGCTTCCTCCCACTTGTGAGTCTGCCTCCTGGTACTTAGAGTCTAATATGGACGTCTTGGCATCTGCAGCATTTATAGGGAGGTTAATTGTTAGAACACTACTTACACTACTACTTACTTTCTGCCTTCTCTCTTTTATTTTAAATATCCCTCAATATTCTGTGGCTACTTTTGTTGCGATTTTCAGTTTAAAAGGCATTTTTAAAGAGCTAAATAAATAAATTGTGATTATTTGCTTATTGTACGCTTGCACACACACAGGAATGTGTCCTATGCATTTAACCCGTGCAGTGCGTACAAACACAAACCCACCAATGAATCGCACCAATGAGCAGCGAGTGCAAGCGTGCCTGGATCGGTGGTCTGCCGCAGTGCAGCGACCAGGGAGCAGTTGGAGGGGTTAGGTGCCTTGCTCAAGAGCACTTTAATAATGTTTCATGGCCAGCAACCCTCCGGTTACAAGGCTACTTCCTAGGCCACGACTGCCCCAGGTGTGACCACTGGGCCAGAGTGTATAAGACTTGGGATGCCCCAATGTGTAAATCAACCGGAATTGCTGTAAAATCGTTGTGAAACAGCCAATCCCACCTTGGTTCGCGGCCTCATTCCGGGCCTTCTTGCTGCTGTGACGTGGTGCCGCCCCCGCCATTCAGATAGAATGTGGTCAGGAGCATGCCCTACACTACAGGGAGACTGGGGATGCGGACGCTCCGAATGCTGCGGCTTTGCATTAGTATGCACAGCATAAAGTGATAATTAGATGCCCGGTGGGCCACACTGCTTTAGGGCAGTCTGGGCTGCTACCTTTACTAACACTCCAATCCCTGCCTCCCCCCAGCCCCCCATTGCACTTCCTCACTCTACCCCCTGATGCAAGCAACCCAAGCCCAATGTCCTTCCCCTAATGATGTAGCCTCAGCCTTGGAGCACACTGGTTGACTGGCCAGGAAGCAGCAGAGATGCCACTGGCTTATTATGGGCCAGCCAGGTGCTGGTAAAATCCCGGGCTGATTTTTGGCTCCAGTCGCCACTGCTGAGGGGCATCTGGGTTTGGGATGCCCCTCAGCAGTGGCGGACTGGAGCCAAAAATCAGGAAAATGGACCTATAACCAGGATAGTGAATATTCTGGTGGCACCCCCTCTTCACCATGGACAAAGCCACACTGTCTGCCCTTCAATGAAACCTGCTTACACCCATAAAGGCAATATAGCAGAGCTGGTGCTGAGCAGGTGATGCTCTGTGCACCTTGCCCCCAACCAAACCAAATGGTGCCGGCCCACAAATTATACCATCAGCCACCCCATGTAGGAAGGCCTACCAAATCCCCTCTGGGTCCCTGGTCATGCAATGAGGTACCAAAAACTGCAACACAAATCCCAAACAAGGATGTAGGTCCACTTTAGTAGAGCAAGCAGCTATTTACCTTTCAGACATTAGTACGCAACTTTGTGTTCTGTGACCCTCTATATCCCACAGTTTACCTAATTTGTGTTGTTATAACGACCAAGCCCAATTTAAAAACAGAATGAGGATTATGTGTCCCACTGGACGCTGTGCTCAAAGCATATGCATCTAATAATAAAATGTATCATAATTAACATGGAGGATCTTCAAAAACATATTTTCGTCCTGGGTAAGCTCTAATACCAGTGGGGCTGACATGATGATGTCATACCACCACTAGATTTCCCAGCACTGAAGATATGAGAATGCCCTCTGGGCCTTGCCCATCTGTAGTTCACAGAAGTTTCTGCTTATTAGAGATTTCATTTATTTGTTAGTTACACACAACAATACAATTATCAGGGTCTGTGTGACATCCTGTGTTTCTGACTTTGCGTCATGAAAATCCACAGTTGACTTCCCTAAAAATTGCAAAGTAGCAAAGAGAGTTCATGTTAAACACATCATTACCCTAATACCTTATTAAAGCAGCACTCTAGTCAAGTCTCCGCTTCCTAATTCATGGTATATAGCAGTTGTGCAAGCCCACCAGAATATCCAGATTGGTCAACGAAAGTCACATGATTGCCAGCCATATGTGAATGCAAAAGTGGTTAACTTATATGTATAGCACTGCTTTAAACTCAAGGCAAACAACATTGTGCTAAACCAAATACACTCCAATGTCGTCAAGCTAATTTTAAAGGTTGATTTCTTTAGGCAGTTCTGGCATCCCCAAGTGCATGCACAGTGATTTCACATGTAGGTTACAATAGCATCTCAGGTGCTTCACAGAGATCAAGTACCTGACATTTCAACATCATTGCACACAAAATCAGGCTTTTATGGCTGGATGGTTGAAAAAAATCACTACTGAGAAACAGCGCAAGGGAAATCTCTCAATGGTCAAGATTGCAATAAATGGCCATTACACCAGTGGAAATCTGTTGACCGATTTTTCATTCTAACCACCATATCTTTGTGAGACAGAAAAAGGTCAGCAGTTTCAACATGTGTGTTCCAATCATGGAGATGTGATGGTATCCTTGTGCTTTGCTGGTGACACTTGGTAATTAATTTTTCGCAAAAGGTGCATCCAACCAACATGACCACCATAGCATTCTAAAGTAACATGGCATCCTTCTGGTTTGCAAATAGTGTGGCCATTATTTGTTTTCCAACAAAACAATGACCCCCAAATACACCTATAGTCACCTATATATCACCCAACCTAAACTCAGTTGAGACTGTTTGATATGTTTGGGTTGCAAGGTTTAAAGAAAAGCAGACAACATGCAGTCTCCCATATACTGAAAAACCTTCCCACACTATAATAAGTAGCCCCTTATGAGATATTCACTAATCTCTGGAATAAACTCTCACACCTCACCAAACATCTTCTCTACTTGGAAATCCAGCCGGATGCACTCTATTGTGGGTTGAGTGGAGCTCTTAAAATCCTTGGTGAATGCTGAGAACTGAGGCAGAGAACCTATTTCCAAGTGTCCGTAGCCTACTTTTATGAGTCTGTTGTATTTGGCTTTTAGGCTAAAGGTTGCCTGTCCTCCCTTGCACTCTTTCATGATTGTCATTAAAATATACTGTATTTTAAGAACATTATTATGGCTTTTATTCCTCACAAGTCTCTGTGGTTTTATGAATAACCAGCTCCGACAGTAATCAGATTATTTTCTGCTATGCACATTACTTCCCATGGTGAGTCCTCCTTGTTTACTAATCAGACACTGATGTGTAGATTTTTTGGGCTACAATAAATGTAATGGAATATTTTGGGTCTTCAAATGGGTTCGCTCTGCATGGCCTTATATTAAGTAAGCTTCTGGCATGTTCTGCTGCTTGAATTTTTGGCTGGAAAGCTTGCATATCTATTGGCCAGGAATGCATAGCCAAAGCTTATATAGCTTATATAATGACTTGAGGTCGAGCAAAGAGGTGGGGGCAGTCCTGATTCTATTTGGAGTATAGGGGTTGCAATAGATCAAACAAGGTTCTATTACATGTTGAATCATTGTGCACCAGGTTTCTGAGTAACAAATTGTCTTGTAGTGCTCCCTACATTTAAAAATACTAAATGTGCATTGGGAGGTTTTTATAGTGGCTCAGCTTTAGTGGCAAAGTAATCCCCCCGTAATGATCGGATCCATAGCTTAGCATCACAAAAGGGAATGTTGAATGATCCTTTGTGCTCATGTGGGTAGACACTGCCACCAAGCCTACATCAAATTTATGTTAAAGCGGGCCTCCAGTCAAGTAAGTCAGTTGGCCCTGGTATTCACTGAACCCACTGGAGGGTGGGTTTGAACAGTGCTGTGCTTCCACCCACACCGACACGTGTGATCCCGATTTAGTAGCTGAAACCAAGGATTGCAGAAGTAGGTAAGTATCTAAACTAGGGTTTCGGCTTCTACTGACGATATGTTAGGAGTTTCCTCTTCAGGATGGTCACCACTGCCTAGTTCAATGACCCTCCAGTCTTATTTGCCCGGAAGTCCCTTAAGGCTAATGATTAAGTTACGTATAAAGGCCCTACATTCAAATATGAAGCCAGTGCACTGCTTCATGTTTGACCACCCTCCCAATTCCTTTACAATTTTACGATTGGAGATTAGTGTAGGTGATGCTTCTCAGCCTATAAGCTACCTCTGTATCGACCTGGAGACAGTTATACATTTTTAACAACAATGGAAGTAGAACTAGATCTTTACAATGGCAAAAAGAAACATACATTTGTCCTAAAGTGATCAACAAAAACAGTCAAAAACAGTGTACTCACGTTTTTTCCCCCGAAGCTGATCGGTCTAACCTGGCAATAAGCGACTCACCTGATCACTGAATCGCATCCTGCACCACCCGGAGCCTGAACAGCAGTGAGCCGCGTTTCCGGGTCTGGCTCACACCCCCCGACATCAGTTATAGGAGCAGTACCACGCCCTCTCCATGCACTACAATGAAGGGGACGTGTCAGGCCTAGGCATAGAAGTGCTTCTGTGACTAATGGCTGGAGTGCACATCATCAATTCCGAATAATGTTCCAGCCCGCGTGATGTGATCCAGCCATCGTGTAAGTTGCTGATCGCTGTATTCGGATCAACTGCAGTGGACAAATAGTCGGTGCCCATTTTTTAATTGGTGGTCCATCCATTTTAAGAAACTCTATAGACTCTATGCTTTTGCTGGCTTTACACAGGCAGATCAATTGGCTGTTGGCTAAACGAGCGACCATACAAATCGATCCGTGTAAACAGGACATTAGGCTGTACAGGGGGTTAAAAAAAGATCCTATCCTCACCTAGTTCCCTCAGCACATTCCTCAATGCTCCTGAGGTGACTTCACAGATTGGCATAGTGGAGGGATGCTGATCTGTGCAGCTTTAATGCGGCCACCACCAAAAACGCATGGGAACACAACGCCAAAAGAGGGTGAGTTTAGGGTCCCTTTTAAAGTGAATCTGTCACCAGAAAGGCCCAGGATCGCATATGAGGAAGAGGTTTTAACAAGATATAAGCTGATATATTAACTGTGCATTAAAAGGTTTATATATGTGCTGCAACTGGATAAAGCAACCAAGACCTTATAGTTAAAGCAGGCCCAACCTTTGCTCCTCCTTGTGTTACCCTCATTTGTCATTTACAACAAAGGTTATTGACTAACTTATTTTTAAATGTTTACAGTATAACTGAAAAGTGATTTTATTAGTAATACATATTAGGCACAATTCAATCATTGTTTTAAAATGCATAATGTGCACTATTCACTCAGTAATTGTAAAGCCAACATGGAGTGCAGACATGCAGAAGTAGAATTTTACTTATCATATGGTATAAACATATGCAGTGACTGACAAAAATCAGGCCGGTATTCAGCTAGCCCATGATGCCCCTACTTAACCCCCAATGTGCCCCCTGACCGATTATTGAGTGCGGTCCAAGGCATTTGCTATGCATGTAAAGCTCATGAGCAGGGTGGACATGGAAGCTGAGGCTTTAGTATTGGAGAGGCAGATAATGTGTCGGAAGGGTATGTCCCCCTCCAGCCATGATGCTGAGGCTATAGCATTAAAGGCAGGACATGTACTGGGGTTTCTTAGCTGAAGGAGGACAGGGCAAGAATTGGGCGTAGGTGTAAAAACAGTGGTCTAACCAGCTCAAAGCAATGCGGCCCACCAAGAATTCTCTCAGGTCTCCCTATGGCCATTCTGTACATGGAGTATTTGGAGAAATTCTCAGTACTGGAGTCAGTACTGGAAAAATACAAAGGGCAAGGAACAAATCCTCATTAGTCATTACTTTGGAAAAGTATTGTATATTTTAATTGTATATTTTAAAGCTTAGTTAATGGTTTAATTAATGCCTGTTCTGCAAACAAATATATCAAGATTATTACTTTGTCTGCCAAGTGACTTGTAATGTCAAGTCACAAGTCCATGTGCTCATTGGGTGGCCCATAAGGAGACGTAAATATCTCTATCCAAGTGGAAAATCTCCAAGCAGGAGTCTCTATTATTTTCATTCCTCTTCTTTCTCTATAAAGGAACCAGACAAGAATTGCAGAAGGTACTTTAGAGTTGCTAACATGAATAAAGTGGATTAAGTGGATATCTAAACATCACACTGAGGTTATTTCAACTTGTGATGGGATGGTCTCCACTCTTCCACAGTAAAAAACGAAGTACCTATCTGGGGAAAGATCTAGGCCAGCAATCAAGGAGCAATGATGCCCAGGGCAAAACCCCGGACAGAAACCAACCCTTGGGGTGCTCCAAGGGTGTGCTGTGAGCAGGTCTTTGGAAGAAAAACTCTAGCCTCTAGAAAATAACAGCAGCCCAGTGCCTCAAAATTGTATGTGAAGATCATAATATGAGGGTAATTGTACAATTTAAAAAAATATATTTAAAGGGAGAGTTTGAGCTGAATCTCCTTTGTTAAATGGAAGCCTTGAAATTATATTTTGAAGATTTGTACTATATTACTTTACTAAAAGGGGCTCCTATCCTTTTGCCATCTAAAAATATCTCAGCCCTTATTTAAGGAAGTTACTTGCATTAAGAACACCATTTAAAGTCAACCAAAATCTGGGACTTTGACTATGTTTGGAAACAGCTGTTTGCCTGCGGGATGCTGGGAATGCTTGCGCCATGGGGTCTCCAGAGAGGTCAAATTTGAGGCGATCAAGGGGGATTTCACACACCATAGCATCCCAGATCAGGAATCTGCATTTAAATGCACATCATACAGGTCAGTGAGGGGAGCAAAGGACCTAAATCGTTACCACGAAGGTTTGTGGGGGGGCAGCCAGCAACATGAAGGTTAGGATAGAACTACAGCTGGGCCCTAGAAGCAAGACATGCATAATAACTGTGGTCAGCAGAACCCCTTTAACTTTGTTTCTTAACAAATTCAGCTCACCAAGTCGGGGTGCAAAGCATGAGTGGAAGCTCCCTGGAAACAGCCGACGTGTTGCACTCATGCTTTGTACCGCAACTTGGAGAGCTGATGTTTTTACTTTGTTAAGAAATAAAAGAACATTTTATTTCAATACTGTTGGCCACAATTATTATGTATGGATTGGCTGTGGGGAGTGGCGCCTCCCGAGGCTGTGCAGTTATAAAGACAGCGTGACAAGACTAGGCATTTTTTATTGTCCCAGAAGCTTTTGTAAGGAAGGGTAAAACAAATGATGTGCATGAAAAGCTAGAGATTACATTGGATAGTGGCGTGTTTAACCACCATTCAAACCATGCAAAGGGGGCCCCAGAGGCAGGGTCAGATCAGCGGAAACTTTTTGTTTAAAATAAATTAATACATAACCAACTAGCAAGCTGAATGGTGCAAAGCAGGCCACTGGTTGCTAGGGCTGGCTAATCAGAAATGGTTGCCCCGGGTATGCATCTAGCTAAAAGTATAGCGAGGCTGTGACCATGCGCATGCATCACTGGAACAAGGTTAGGTGAGTGGGTTTGGTGATTTAATGGGGTTTCACACAGTGGGGTATCCTAGTTTGGGATGCTACAGGGAGTAGGAACTTAAACGGCCATATGGGGGATTCCTGTACTATCCTATTCCTACCCTATGCCATGGACAGACAAGGATGCTTCTTTGTGTGAAACCCTCTGTGTTCGCTCGTGCCCCTTGGGTTCTAGTTACACCCCCAACAAAGTGCAGTAATATTTTGTTTCGCTCTACAAAATTTGTCTTTGATTATAGCCCCCAGACACAACTTTGCATGGGGCCTCAGAAATGATAAGCCCACCCCTTTCATGGGGCATGAATGGTGTTGGGGATTGGAATGTTGGGGGAGATGCGCAGGCCGTGGCTAAACCCCCAACCAGGTGTGGTAATATTGTATTTAGCTATACAAAATTTGTCTTTGATTAGGTCCCCCAGACGCAACTTTGCATGGGGCCTTAAACATGATAAACCCGCCCCTGCATGGGGGGGGGGGGAGTGAATGGTGGTGGATTATGGAATGTTGGGGGAGCTGCAGTAAACCCCCTAAGTAGCAGGTATCCAGTGGTGAGATGTGACAGGTTACCTGGAGCAGAGGTACTTAGGAATAAATGGGGGGGGGCACATGCAATTTTTATGAAGGGGGCTTCAGAGGAACATGATATAGAGATGGAGACACAGGTAGTTCTAGAAGTTAGCACTGGCAGACAGAGATCAACAAATCGTAAAGGAGCGACAGAACACAACCCTGCTAGCAACCAGTTCTAGAATCTGTCTCTAACATCTAGTTATAAACCACCAAATGCCAAGGTGCCTCTGTGTAGGTGCCGTCCTGACTCCAATCTATGAGAGCTTTCTTTGGGACATACAATGCAATAGATACATTGGGAGCAGCTTACCTGAGGTTGACCTATAACCTCGACTGGGGGGTGGTGAGGGTCAAACGCTTCCCCCATGGAGCTCACCCCATGTGCTTCCATAAAGATCAAACAAAACAGGACTGATGGCAAATGCTCAAGCGAAAGATCAAGTCTGTGAAAGGTCTAGTAAGTACAACTTTTCACATTACTTTATTTTCACTTCAATATTGTGAAATGTGTGTTTAGATCAAAGTGTACGAAATCAACATTTAACTTTAACCCAAATCCGATCAACACTACTTCTGAGAGCCAAAATGGAAACTAGACTCCAGTCTAATATTGTTCAGGACTTGCGTTACCAGCATCTTACTGAATGGTATTTCTTACATAGAATGTTTAGGTATGCAGCTATTGTGGGACCTTTACTATCTAGCATTCACTTTATAGGGGTGGAAACCTATAATCAGATACCGGTTGTACACAGTGGGGAACTAACTTATTGTGGAGACCATAATCTTAAGGAATGCAATGGGCACAGCAATTAAAGTTGTTTTGCTGTGACGTCATGTGTCACAGTCTCATTTAGGTCTGTATTACAGGTCAGTTTCATCAGCATAAACTACATACCAGTCAGTATTATGGTTCAGTTATAGTGTAGCTGCTGGACGTCTAATCTAAATACCTTGAATCATTAGTCATGTTAAATTACTTGATTCCACTGCATGATATGACTGGGAATCTCTGCAGAGGGATTGCCGTGGGATCTGTAAAAGTTCCAGTTCAAATGGATTATAACCGGTGAAGTGCAATTATACAGTATGTAATTCCTTATTATACAAATACCATTGTTCACATGCCAACAGACCCTTACCATTTAGCTTTACTTAATTTTCTTTTCCCCTTCTTCTGCTCCCTGACTTTGAGGCTTGTTTTTCCGGATATATTTAGTAACCCCCTCCTGTTCTCAAGCCCCCCGGAACATTATTTTTAGAAACTTCCTAAATAATCCCCTAGGGGCCTGCATAAATGAAACATTTTCCCCAAAAGTCAGTGTGCTATGGAGGCCAGTGTTTATTAGTGCCGAAGGAAGAATCCACATCTGTTAATATTTCATGGATCAAAATGTCTTCCGCTAACCAAGTAATCAGATCAGTGTACACGCCGGACAACACGTAGGGATCACAGTTTTGTCTTGCGGAAATTCTTAGGTAGATTTTTGTTTCTGGAAAATGTAGAGCTGTTTAATGTATTAGGGTCAGTTTGAGTCACGAACAGTAGCTGTTAGAGTAAATGAAAGCATAGATCCCAGAAACCAAGTAGCCAGTGCCAGTTTTTTAAGCTTTTCAGTTGTTATCAATTAAACCATGTTCTGCTTGCTTCTAATGAATGGTCAGATATCTTAATCTTATTATTAGTAATGTACTTTTAATTCACTGTTGGCCCCCAGACCTCCCACCGGGATTCTAAATAGAGAAGCCTATCTGCTTCAAGCGGATGGAAGCCTAATGGCATCCAAAAGACCATAGGTTTACTGAATTTCCTGCAAAAGGGCATTAAAATCAGGATGCCCGCACCCCCATACTCACCGGAAGCCGTGATCCTGCACAGTGCTATCTAGTGTTCAATAGAGTGGATCATGCTACACAAATCTCCATTGGTACCCAGAAGTAGGTTAATATATCCAGGCTCGGTGTTAGCTCCCCCTAACAGATGATGCCGCTGAATAAACCAAATAAAAAGTTGCTGATGCTCCACCGTCTTCTTATTCCTCTGCATTATTTATAATGAATATTATTATCATATTGTTATTTATAATTTTCAGCTTTAGAGGTCAAATGGGCCCAGGGTCACTCGGAGACATTGAGAATAAAACTACAATAAACACTGTTGGAGAGAACGAAGATGGCGGAGTGCCAGTGAAACTTTTATTTTTTTAGTTTTGTTTCAAACTTTTTTGAAAATTCTATTTAAATAACAGGCTTTTATAGATTCAATATTGTATAAAGAATTAACACATCAGCAGCAAGCTTATACACAAGTACATACATATAACTTCATAACATTTCCTATTCGATAATTGCACATGTATTATTATATAGAAATAGAAAAACTGTTTATTAAAGGAGGTAATAGGTATGTGATAGGTATGGAATAGTGAGAGCATCATTTAGAGGCTAATTCACTACTTACGCCACGTATTGCCAGATGGGTGTCTGTATAGTGGCACTTAGAGCGTCCGCTAGTAGACGTGTCAGGCGCTGTGACCTAGCATTGTGGTCGCTCTTGTAACCTGGCCGGCATTGATGAATGTGGTGTATGTTGGGCGCTCTAACACCAGTACAGCGCTGCAGGGAGTGAAAGGTAGCGCCAGCTGAGTGCATTCGGCACGCAGCGCTCAACATCATAACATGCACACAGCGTTGGCGCTCTAAAGCTGGGCGCTGTAGCACAGAGCGCCAGACGCTGTGTGATTAAAGTCTGTTATATCCACCAGTAACAAAGCGAAAACACATGGAAGGACATTGTTTTAACACTGGGACAATAACACTTTACTGCCAGAACTGTACATTCAGTTCTGCATAAAAGTCCAAAAAATGTATAAAAGTGTTTGTTTGCAGCCAGGAGATGTCACAATAATTTGAGCAAAAAAAAAAAAATTAAATTGCCAAACACGCTATTTATACACAACTAATAAAATCCCATTGAAATGTATGGGAGAGCGCTACAGAGCGACAGGTACTACATGGCGCTCCTGAGCCTAGAGTGCCAGGGCTAAACGCTGAGCCGCCTGTATTAATACATGTGACGCTACATCACCAGATTCGCTTTCTTAAATGTGGTTTTTGCGTACAGCGCCCAGCGTTCACCAGACGCTGCCTAAGCACTACCTGGCGCTATCCGTTCTTAAATAACCCCCTTAGTGGCCGACGTTCTCCAATGATGACTACTAATATTCTGGCCAGGTTCATCACTTTTACCCGGGAGATACAAGTTGGGTGGAGTGTACACAAAATCCCAGTCAGCAAAAAAGTATTTTCTGTAAAACATAAAATGGAAGTTTTTGCAACATGGAAAAGGGAAAGAGAGGTCATAAAGAGAGAAGACGGGACTCAGGCCAACCCACACACTAGCATACCTATAATTTTCTGTGCATTAACTGTACATGGATACTATAACTAGGGAATGTCCCACGTCATAAGGAATTTTTAAGTAGGTGTGTTTGACCACATTTGTTCATGTTTCATTTATAAATAAACCTGTTATTGGTCTCTAATGTCTATCGATTTTTATATTTAAGTTGGAAGGATAACCCCAACATGCCAGATGGTCTGATCTATGAAGGTGTATCAGAGGAGCCCCTTTACTTCTCCGGCGGGAGTGCAGCACAAAGCACCATCTATCACGCGTTCGATGAGCTACTGGGAATTCAGCATAAGCCTGACAGCTGTAAGTGAGGGGAAAGAACATGGCCACTTGATTATGATTTTCACTGTCTAGCAACATAATGGGAAGAGCTAGCCTCAGCTCCTGGTCACTGGAGATATGGATAAATGGAGAAATTCCATCCATAATATAATCTATCGGTGTCATCAGGACCAAAGGGGGGCGACCAGCAAACCAACACCTCTCAGGTTGGTCCTTGTAACTGAATCTCCCAGGCAGGGTCACAAACAACAAAAAGCAACTCTTGATTTTTACTTTTAATGCAACTGAAACTTCTAAGCTTGCTTACTTCTGCCTGGTATGGATACAAATTGAGCTTCCAAAGCATCTAAAATGATGAAGGGACATCACACGCTGTTTACCTTCCTACATTCTCTAAGAGCTACAGGCAGGTATAAGGTACAGTCATTCAAACTGTGATGCAATAAACATTGTTATCTTTTTCTCTCAGTTGATTTTCTCCTGAAGATGCGCCATTATATGCTACCAGCACACAGAGCCTTCATTAGATGGATTCAAGAAGCTCCAAAGCTACCAGAATATGTGTTGAGATCGAAGGATACATCCATTCTCACAATTTTCAACCAGTGCATCTCTGACCTGACAGAGCTCCGCTCCCTTCATATCCGCATTGTCTCGAAATATATAACTACAGCAGGAGTCAAGGCCAGGATGAAGAAGGCCCAAGATGTCAGTTTGGATCAGCAAGAGAGGGGTACTGGTGGATCTTCAGCTATGAGCTTCCTAAAAAGCATCCGTGATACCTGCAGAGAGGGAAAATTGTGACCCAGTACATCAGGCCTAAAAAAACACTCAAAGGCTATTATTTTCATTGCATGTAGAAAAGATTGGAATAGAGTTTAACAAAGGTATTAGGGCTTGAAACAGATCTTTTGGTCAAATGTTATTTTGAGGCATGACAGGATTTGACACACGTACACCAGGTTTTCAATGCAAGTAAACATTTTAGTTTCTATTACAGTGACCAACAGGGCTGACCTCCCTTTTCCTCATTAAGGGGGCATTATTGTTGCTTAGTTCCAGTCCCGTGGGGTTACTCTTACTAAAAATTTAGAGAATACCACTATCCTGGTGACTGGTCCTTGCCCCCGGGGCGTCCCAATTTTGGATGCAATTCTGTGTGAAACACCCGAAATCGCCCACTCTACTCACCTGTCCGCCGTTCCCATGATGCATGCACAGGTGCTTGTACAATCAGCGCTTTATGCCATGCCTACTCCTAACAAGAAACCATATGATCCCGCACCACCTTTGAATCTAAGAGGCTGATTCATTAATAGCGACAGATAGCGACTGTAGCGGTATTTTGACAGCGACCGCTAGTAGTTGGCCATTGTTCGGTGGATGATAGCGACTCAGTCGGTGTGCCGTAATGTTGAATACAAGATGCTGAGTCGCTATTTGACAGGTTCGCTGTTGTATGGGAGCGCATGATAGCGACTGGACATAGCGACCGGCACCCACCATATTCATTAAAAAATCAGCCTTAAAAATTCCTAGCGCTGTGAAATGCATGTTTAAATCCCAGAGCGCAGTAGGCGATGTGTTAAAAGTAGTTTTTTAACCCCCTAACTACCCAAAAAAAATGGAATGATTTTGAAATAATATTCAAACCTGAATAGTTTAAAATCAGACCTGTAATATCAATTCTGCAAAAAAAAATTTTTTTTTTAAATCCCCAAAAAATACATTTTCAAAGGAAGAAGTGTTCACAGATTTTTTTTTTTTAATTAAAAAAAAAAATATATATATATTAAAAAATAATTATTAATTAAAATACATTCTGCCATTGAAATGCATTGGAGAGCGCCAGGTAGCGAGAGGTCATACCTGTCGCTGTTCAAGGATGTTCGCTGGCGCTGTGGGATGAGGCTGGGATAATGATGAATGAGTTGCTAGGTGGCGCTATCTCAGTCGCTAAGCAGTATCGGCTTGATAAATGTGTGATTGTGGAGGGGAGCCGGCGTTCTAGTTGCGGTACCTGGCTTTACTGGCCGGCTCCCCAGTCGCTATCTGTCGCTACCTGTTGCTATTCCTTGATAAATAAGGCCCTAGGTATGAATACTGTGCCCGACCCAAGGAGAATCTTAGAACCATGCAACAACTGCAGATAAGACTAATAAGGGAAGTGGTTCCAGTACCCACCAAAAATCCCCTTGGATCAGCACACAAAATATATATAGTCAAACAATCTTCATGAATCAAATCATTATCCTAATTTATTTGATGAATTTA
Organism: Gastrophryne carolinensis; assembly: GCA_027917425.1. Lineage (NCBI taxonomy): Eukaryota > Metazoa > Chordata > Amphibia > Anura > Microhylidae > Gastrophryne > Gastrophryne carolinensis. The sequence goes on from CM051238.1 coordinate 379,035,142, forward strand.
AAAAACATATATACTGTATATACTCGAGTATAAGTCGACCCGAATATAAGCCGAGGCACCTAATTTTACCACAAAAAACTGGAAAAGTTATTGACTCGAGTATAAGCCTAGGGTGGGAAATGCAGCAGCTACCGGTAAATTTCAAAAATAAAAATAGATACCAATAATGTTTCTGAATACCGTAAAGAGTAAGAAGGAGGGAATGTGAAAAATGTTGGATGTAGAAAAGAGAAGACTGATGCAATCTGAAAAGGAGAAAAAAAGGTAAAGGCGTAAAATAAGAAAGAAAGAATGTGGAAAAGGGAAGAAAGAGTAAAAGAGAGAGATGTGTAAAAGTTAACCCCCCTGGCGTTATGATAGAGGCAAATGTAATGGTAACGAAAGCGTTACCATTACATTTGTCTCTGACGCACGGCTTCGCCCCCATGAGCCTCTGCGGCTCACAGAGACAGAACCAGGAAGTGAGACGGACGCCGCAGCCGCGGCTCTCACCTGCGATCGCAGCGGGGACATCGCTGGATCGCAGGGAGAAGGTAAGGAGACTGCGACGCCCGCTCCTGCTCCCAAATCGATCCCGAGCGTGACTCGGGGTTACCGCCACTTACAGCGCAAATTAACCCCGAGTCACGCTCGGGATCACCACTAAGGAGGTTAATTACTAATAGTTGTAAATGCTTTACCCCTGCAGTGCACGTGTCCCAGCTTTATCAGTGGAAAAGGCAATATATCCCGGTAGCCGTCCCACAGCCGGAGGCTCTCTATGAAGGGACAGGGGCGGCAGGGGCAGTGTGACAGTGTGACTGAGCTGCAGGTGGGGAAGCTGTGGCCTGGCTCTGGGGAAGGGGACACGGCGGCGCTGTGTGAGGAGACTCCGCGGCGCTGTGCTCCAGTTCCGGCTTTTGCCGCCGCCCCGCACTGGCTCCGCCGCACACAGGTAAGTCACCCGTCACCTCTGTGTGGCACACACACACACACACCTACCTGATGAGGGGGACACAAGAGGACCACATGCCCCGCACTGCTCCAGCATCTTGAACATCCTCACTGCCGACGGCGACCATTCGCGGACGGCAGGCGGGGCTGCGCGGGGGGGGGCAGGCGTGGGTGCGCGGCCGCGCGCGCACCTTAGCGGGAACAGTGATGGCCCTGTCCCTTTTTCTCCTCCATTTCAGCCAAAATTTTCACTGACTCGAGTATAAGCCGAGTCGGCTTTTTTCAGCCCAAAAAGTGGGCTGAAAAACTCGGCTTATACTCGAGTATATACGGTACATTCACAATACACCATTTAATACATAACATATACAAAAGACCATGTTGCGCAGAGAGATTTTTTAACATGGTCTTTTGTATATGTTATGTATTAAATGGTGTATTGTGAATGTATATATGTTTTTTAAATTCATCAAATAAATTAATATAATGATTTGATTCATGAAGATTGTTATGCCATGACTACTATTACGCGGCATAAAGCCGTTGTTTTGGACTCAGCATCTGGGAGTGGGTGCTCTCCCCGGCACATGGCCCATCTGAAAGACATGTGGCCCACGGTCGTGGCAAGGGACCAGTGGAAAGGTAAGGGGTTTGCGGGCGATCTGGGGGGAGGTTCACACAATGGGTGCCCCTGGGAACATAGTCGGCCGCAGCAGTGAGTGGCCCACTTTAACAGATGTTTCAACAATAGCCATGATACAGGAATTGGTGAGGAGGGCTGTCTATTGGGATTAGACAGAAATGGACCCCCTAGTCGAAGAGATTTTCTTTCACCACTGTATTAAAAATAGAAGAGTTAAACCGGACCAACAGCCTGGTACAGTTGGAAAAGAAAGGTAGCAGCCATTTTGGAGCTCCCTCTCCCAACTGCACAGCAACAGAAAGCCCAGCACGACTTCCTGTTTGCAGGTGGCCTGCAAGTCCATGAGCGGCTATCTTGTTTTTAAAATTTATTCCAGCAGGCGTTAGAAAAAGGTGAATTAATTTTTATATGCAGCAATCTAAATTGCCCCGGGGAGGGCTGCATATGATCACTGTTTGTTGTGTTGGTCTGGTTTCATTCATTTTTGACTGTTGATCCACTTTAAGCTTTCAGAAACCCTGGATCGGTGTATTTACATCCGGCAATATAACTGACTGCTTTGGGGAAACTTTTTCTATTCAGATACAATGTTGGACTGGACTACCTTGGGCACATCAGAGTAAATCATTCTTGGGACCGACCCTTCAGCTATATGGAAATAAAGGAAGAGTCTTAATAACAGTCCTGTTCTATTCTGTTCAGATAAGGACTTGTTAAGGTCACGCTGATGTTCTTATTCTGCCCTTGGTGATCACACAGAAAGTGAGCCAAGATCTCAATAACTGGGTCAATGCCAGCAAAAGTAAAAAGTGCTCCCAACCAAATGACATTAAGGCCCTTATTTATGAAGGAATAGCGACAGGTAGCGACTGGTGAGCGGCCGGTAATGAGGGGCCCCGCCACGAGAACGCCGGCTCCCCACCACAATCACACATTTATCAAGCCGATCCTGCTTAGCGACTGAGATAGCGCCATATAGCGACTCATTCATCATTATTCCAGCCTCAGCCCACAGCGCCAGCGTCCCACCTTGAACAGCGGCAGGTATGACCTCTCGCTACCTGGCGCTCTCCAATGCATTTTAATGGAACAATCTTTAAATATTCATAATTAATTGTTATTAATTTTTTTTTTTTTTAATGTGAAAAATTCTGTGACGACTTCTGCCATGTTAGATAATTTTTTTAAGGGAAAAAAAAAATTGTACAGAATTGATATTACAGGTCTGATATTAATGTATTCATATTACTAAATTATTTAAAAAACTTGTTTTTTTTTGGTTTCCAAAAATATGGTTGTTTGGGAGTTAAAAAAATACTTTTAACCCATCGCCGCCAGCGCTCTGGGGTTTAAACATGCATTTTACAGTGCGAGAATTTTTTGAGCGTGATTCTTTAATGAATATAGTAGGAGACGGTCGCTAGGGCCAGTCGCTATCATGCGCTCCCATACAGCGTTGAACCTGTCAAATAGCGACTCCTCACCCAATATTCAACATTACGGCAAACCGACTGAGTCGCTATCAACTACCGAACAACGGCCAAGCACAGCGACTACTAGCGGGCGCTCTGAAAATGCCGCTACAGTCGCTCAGCTGTCGCTACCTGCCGCTGTTAATGAATCGGCCTCCCCGTTGGCTGTTGTTAGGTTTGGGGTTTAGACTGTACTTGTTTATTATTTTTTGTGTGTCATTTCCTAGGTATTATGTATATAATTAGTGATTTGAACTTGTAGCTGCACCCTAAATGTCTGCCTGTCATCTAAAGAATTCCCTTCAGACTCTTTTAACTACCAACTTTTTAATGTAATCTTTGTAATATAGCAAATTCTTGTTTTTTTTTTTGTTTTTTTTAAGCATTCATGTTATGCATTTGTTGCCAAGTATATAAATATATATATATATATATATATATATATATATATATATATATATATATACACACACACATGTATGACGAAGGGCCTGAAACTATTTTCTGAACTGCTAGGATTAGGTACATTTTGCTTGTCCTTAGAGCTTTATTTGCCAACAAAAGGCTGGTATGGCCAAGGGGTGAGGACTTGAAATACGGCCAATGAGAGAGGGTAAGCGGAGCTGCAAGCATGTTAGCCAATTCCTTTCCAGTGATATTCCCAGCGTAATTTGTCAGCACAGGGCATTCTTTTCATCAGTGACACAGCAATGTAATTTTAGCATCTACATCAGTAGTGGGTGGCGGTTGGTTGGTTGGAAGGTACAGAGCATTTGGGGTGGACCAAGATTATTAGGAGCACACATTTTTGAAGAAAGTAAAATTGGATCACTTGAAAAGTAATTTCAGTAATCATGTGACCTCTATGACCCCAGTTAGGAGCTTGAGCGTTGGTAAGATCTGTCCTCCATACCCACAGCTGCGCTAATGCCCTTATTCATCAAGCGATAGCGCCAGGTAGTGTCTGACAAGCGCCAGGTCCCGCCAGCTAACGGCGGCTACCGACTCAAGTACGCCCGGCGGCGGTCACAATGACGCATTAATCACGCTAAATGAGGCTAGCGCCGGCGAGAGCGACAGCTAGCGCGGGATTCTTCATGTAGCCGACTGCAACGAACAGCGCCGCTGCTAATCCCATCACAGTGCCAGGTATGACCTGTCGCTCCCTGGCGATGTCCAATGCATTTCAATGGAGCAATCTTTAATTAATCATAATTAATTGCTATTAATTTTTTTTTATTTTTTTAAAGGCCAAAAATTCTGTGACCACTTCTGCAATGTTAGGATTTTTTTTTAAGGTAAAAAAAAAAAAAAAAATGATTTTGTGCAGAATTGATATTACAGGTCTGATATTAATGTATTCATATTACAGGATGTTTATAAAAACTTGTATAATTTTACAATCAAAAAATATGGTTGTTTGGGGGTTAAAAACTATTTTAAATCCATCGCCGGCAGCGGTCTGGGGTTTATACAAGGAATTCACAGCGCGAAAAAATTCGGATCGTGATTTGTTAATGAATCTGCAGCAAGCCGTTCGCTCTGGCCATTCGCTGTCAGGCGCACCCATACAACGCTGAACCTGTGAAACAGCGACCCCTAAGCCCGTATTCAACATTACCGCACACCGACTGAGTCGCTGTCAACAAGCAAACCCCGGCCAAGCACGGCGAATACTAGCTGGCGCTGTGAAAATCACGCTACTGGCGCTCATCTGTCGCTACCTGGCGCTATTAATGAATCGGCCTCCCCGTCTAATAGTGCCAATGTCACAGGCAGCATGCCAGAAGTCGAATACAAGGGGAAGCAGTTGGACTGAGCAGTCATAAAACTGAATTTCTTTTGTCTTCAAAGTACCACTGGGCATCGTTCTTTATTACCTGAGCCATATTATATATAAGGGTGACTTACAGAACGGTGTGTTCCCCTGCTTGGACTTTCTATTAGCTCCTGAAGTTCCTGTACTGGGTTTTAGTTTTTGCTCCTGGCAGCTGCATTGATTCCCACCATTTGGTTTGTTCACAAATGGTCTCAAATCACAATGGTTTCTGTTGTTCCAAACAAACACAGAGAACATTATGCCACAATCACGCTTTTGTAGTTAATTAAGGACATAGTGTAATATAAATCATTCATATTCTGCCAAATGGTAAGCAAAATACAGAACACCAACACAGATAAACAGGTGACACAAAAGCCTGTTGATATGAGGATCTGCTGTTCATAATACACATACCTGTTTTCTGCACATATTCTGACGCTAGTAGTATTTATCCAGAAAAGTGAAGAAATCAGGCGATACCTTTTGTAGGACGAGTATATTTTAAGGTGTTTTGTCAGCTGACAATTACAACAATTTAACATATACAGCCCAGTCCCTGTTGGGTGTCATAGTGGCACTTAGAGGCCGATTTATTAATAGCGCCAGGTAGCGACAGATGAGCGACAGTAGCGTGATTTTCACAGCGCTGGCTAGTATTCGCTGTGCTTGGGCGTTGTTCGGTTGTTGACAGCGACTCAGTCGGTGTGCGGTAATGTTGAATACGGGGTTAGGAGTCGCTATTTGACAGGTTCCGCGCTGTATGGGAGCGCATGACAGCGATTGGCCATAGCGAACGGCTCCCAGCATATTCATTAACAAATCACGCTCAAAAAATTCTCGCGCTGTAAAATGCATATTTAAACCCCAGAGCGCTGGCGGCGATGTGTTAAAAGTAGTTTTTTAACCCCCAAACAACCTTATTTTTGGAAAAAAAATAATAAACAAGTTTTTAAAAACATTTTGTAATATGAATACATTAATATCAGACCTGTAATATCAATTCTGCACAATTTTTTTTTTTTTTTTTTTGACCTTAAAAAAAAGATATAACATTGCAGAAGTGGTCACCGAATTTTTGACATTTAAAAACAAAAAACAAAAACATTAATATCAATTTATTATGAATATTTAAAGATTGCTCCATTGAAATGCATTGGAGAGCGCCAGGTAGCGAGAGGTCATACCTGGCGCTGTGATGGGATTAGCAGCGGCGCTGTTCGCTGAAGTCTGCAACATGATGAATCCCGCGCTAGCTGACGCTCTCGCCGGCGCTAGCCTCATTTAGCGTGATAAATGCGTGATTGTGTTCGCAGCCTGGCGTTCTGGAGTCGGTAGCCGCCGATAGCTGGCGCTACCTGGCGCTAGTGAGACACTACCTGGCGCTATCCCTTGATAAATAAGGGCCTTAGAGGTCCTCGGTAGCTCCCCTTCTTTGTCATGTTGGTTCTTGGCCCACAGAAGGGCCTATATGTCAAAGGGTCAAAGTTGATCTATGGCTTCACCTTCAGAGAAGCTGTAGAACTGGTGCGGCATCAATGGGGTGTGGGGGGGGGAGTATAGCTGCAGAAATCTTATGGTGCTTATTGTTATCAGGATAATTTAGGCTAGCTTTAAAATGATGTCTCTTGATAGAGTTTGATACCAGCATTCCTTTCCATTCATACAACCCCAATGCAACACTCACATGCACTTTATTGTGTGTCAAGTGAGTAAGGGTATTTAAAGAGGAGCTAGCACCAGCCTAGACTCTATAAGACTTTGGTGGTCTCCCTCATTGTAGAGTATCCTGATTTGGCAATTAACCGCATTGGAATTATCTGCATTATCCACATTCTAATTGGAATTATCCTCATTAGAAGGGGTTACACACAACAGGGCATCCCGATTCCAGATGCTGTGCTGGGGAGGAACAGTCACCAGGGTAGTGACATTTCTGGTGGTTGCTCCTCTAAACTAAAGACCAATAGAAAATCATAGAATCGCTCTCTTTTGGATTATCTAATAAGTTAGGGGTCCTCAACCTGTAGCCAGGTGGACACATGTGGCTCGCCGGCCCTTGCTGTGTGGCTCATAAACTGTATGATGGACCAAAACACTTGTGGGTGTCTAGCAGACTGCTGAGGCTGGGGAGGCACATGGCTTCTTGGGTTAGGCATAGCATGGCCATGCAGGGGTTAATGTAGATTTAACAGATTAAAAAATATGGCAATATTACCTATTTTTTCAGCATCCAGTGTCATACTCATTTCCCCACCTTCCTGTTAAATGAAGAGGATGGAAGCTAGAAATTAGAGTAGAGTAAGCCAGTATGCTTTTTATGCCCAGATCTGCCATTTAATCACCTTGTGGCTGGGCGATCCAATTCTGTAGAGTAGGTATGTTATAGGCAGAGAAGATCTGTTTATTATTTTTTGGGGTGCTAGAAAGGTCCATGTTCTATAAACCATTGTGTTTTATGCCTTCAAGTCCTTCCCGGTAAATTGTTTCAATATTTTCATATTCTATAAGGGTTATTTGACGTTTATGATATTTTAATGTCAAAAGTGGCTCCTGATCATCTCTCACTGCTAAGATGGGCTCTCATAGCATAAACGGCTGGAGATCCCTGCTCTAAGTGAACAGGAGTATAAATCATGTCAAAAACGTTGTAATCTACTCAAATCTAGTGACAGCCCTGGTTTCTTCTTCTCAGTGCTGCTGCCACCCAAAAATATCCTTGGCAGCTGTATTTTCTGGTCATCTGGAGCCTCATTTGCCAACAGGAAGGTCTGTATGTATGACCAGGGGGTGGGTTCGAATCATGGGCGTACATACCATAGGGGCAGTGCAGGCACCTGCCCCTGGCCCGTGGAACAAGGGGGCCTGGTGCAAGCTACCTCTCCTGCCTCTTTGGTATGTACTCCCAGTATATACTTACCCAGCCATACCATCTCCTTCTTTCTGGCTCGTTGCACTGCAAGTCGGTGAGTGTCCGCCCCAGGGGGTGCAGATGGGGCCCTTTTAGGGGGCCCCAATAGTGCAATGTACGCCACTGGTTGGAGTATTGACTTCAGCCTCTACCTCGCAGAAGATGAAGGACTGGTTAATAGCATCCCAGTGTCAGGAAAATAATGTTTTGCTTCAATCCTTTTGTTCATTAATGGAGTTGGATTACCATTCGAAACCAGTTATATTATGATGTTTATGAGTGGGACACGCTGAAGCTATATTGTAACTCTGCATTTACAGTATGGGAAAGTTTGGGTCAAAGATCGGGGCACAGATATCTGTACTAGGTATACAATGTTTATACCATCAAATAAAATTGAAAGAAAACATTTTAAAAAGCAGCCCCACTTCTATCTGCAAATGACTGCTCAGCTAGGAGTTGTCACCTGCATCTACAGCAGTCTCAAGGTTATTAGTGACAGTGTCCCTGGCAGCGTGCCAGCAATCGGCCACAAGGGAAGTCACTTGGACCACAGTGGTCATAAGACTGAATTTCCTTTGTCTTCAAGGTAATAATAGACTGTAGCGATAACCCTTATCGCCGGAGGGCTTCACCGCCCGAGACGTCCTTTCCCAATGGTGAGAGGTGCTGCTGGAATTCCAGAGTCGTCCGTGAGGAAACAGGAACAGCCCTTACAAGGGCTAGTGAATTGTAATATAGCGTTTCCCCCAATAAGAGACAGAACTCAGTATTGAGGGTGAAGGTGAAGTGTCTTTATTAGTGCCACTCTAGGCCTTATATACACAAGTCTCCATGCAATGGGACCTCCCCCGTGGACTTCATGACAAATACACAGACCAATGGGAGCAGGGCACACAATACCTCAACTCTGCCGGTGACGCAATCAGCAAAACAATAGGCGTCTGTAATACACTCAATCAGAACAATGCCATTGTCTGTGACGTAATCAATTAACACAAAGGCAGTTTATAATACAATCCAAACTACAATGACATTGCCTGTAACAGTATCAAAATACAATGACCTAATTAAGAAAAGGCCAGTGAATGACCCGGTGGGCAACTGAATAGTGATGACATCCAAAAGACAGAGCGTCTGTCACAATGCCCCCTTTTTGTGGAACACCCGGCAGACCCGGATTGACCCTGTTCGGGTTAACGTGGGGCTGTCCGGACTCTTGTTATGGGCAGAGTTCTGTGTAAGGACAAGTCTGCACATAGTGAGTAACCGGACTAAACATTGACGTGGGCTGTACATAGGAATCGGTCATGGGTGGGGTCCAAACATTGGGATATTGTGGCGTTGGTGAGTTCAGCACCAAAGTCCTTGGTTGGATGTGTGCACAGGTGCTTTGCTTTCTTATAGCTGGTCCAAGTTTCAATCTCTTTCCATGGAAGCTGATCGGAGAATCCACAATCTTCTGCACATCTACATCATCGTAAAAGTAGACAAAACCATAACCCTTAGAAACGCCAGAGGCATCCCTAATAATTTTGACATTCTTTACAGCGCCATACTTTGAAAAAACATCCTTAATTTCAGGCTGATTAATCCGACGGCCAATGCCCCCAACAAAAATAGTGTTTGGCATAAGTTTCCCTTCTGGAAGGACGTAACCTGATGGCTGATCCTCTTCTTGACTTCTTGTAACAGACATGACGTGATGCAGACGAAACCCCTGGGTCTCCCCGACTAGTGGGCTGGAGTCGGCAGCTCGGGCTGGAGCCTGGGTTGTAACAGGGTTGACGCTGGCTGGCCCAGAGGTAGCGTAGGCAGAAGTCATTGGTCCTAGATCATTTCCCAATAGTACTTCTGCTGGTAAGTTGTCCATAAGTCCCACCTGTACCCTGCCGGATCCAGCGCCCCAGTCAAGATGTACTCGGGCGGTGGGTAGTCGAAACACAGCTCCTCCCGCCACCCTTACTGCAACGGTGTGTCCAGTGCGGTCTTTGTTCTTGACCAAATGAGGTTGGAGCAAGGTAAGTGTGGCTCCGGTGTCGCGTAATCCTTGCGCGGTGCGCCCATTGACTCGTACCTCCTGGCAATGGTGCTGTCGGTTGTCTTGGATGGCCGCTTGTACGGGATCAGCTTCATACAGTACCCCCAGATACTCTTCCGAACTGCTCTCAGCTTCCAAACAGTGTGCCACAGGAGTACGGGAGGTGGAAGGTTGCTTTTGCCCCCACGTGTTTCGGGGAGGCTCTAGGGCGCAATCACTGCGATAACGTCCCCATTGTTTGCAACGATGGCACTGAACTGTGGAGAGGTTCGGTTGCTGCGCTGGCCTATGTGGCCCAGAGTCACGAGTTGGCGCTGAAGCCACAGGTGCTTGAAATTTGATGGGAGGTGGTGGTTTTGGAGCGGACTGTTCTGTCTGGCGAGCATCGGTGTACTCGTCGGCTAGACGAGCAGCCTCAGGTAGCGTTAGAGGCCTCCGGTCACGTACCCACTCTCTTAGCTCTGGTTGCAGGGCATTGAGAAAATGTTCTAGTAAAAACAACTGTAGTACATCCTCAGCGGTCGTGGCTTTGCATCCAGTGACCCAGTGTGATGCTGTACGATGGAGGCGACATGCCCACTCTGTGTAAGAATCCCCTCCCTTCTTTTGGGATTCCCGAAATCGTCGCCTGTAGGCTTCCGGGATTGACAGCGTACCGGGCTAACAAAGCCTCCTTTACCAGATGGTAGTGTGGTAAGTCCACATCAGGGATGGCCCGGAAAGCATCGGAAGCTTTCCCAGATAGTTTCCCTGATAATGTGGTGACCCATTCCTCCGTGGGTACCCGGTGTAAAGCGCACTGCCGTTCAAAATCGGGCAAAAATCCGTCAATCTCGTCGTCACTTTCCTGGAAGGACTTAAATGCTGCAAATAGAATCTTTCTCCCCCCAGTGTAACTGAGGCTGAGAGGCTGCTGGGTTGAAAGTCGCCGATCTTCCCTTCGCTTACTGGCCTCTGCCTCCGCTGCGGCAAAGACTCGGTCGATCAGTTCTTGTGATGGATTCGGGCCATAGACCGACAATCTGTTCCGAACCGCTTGAACAAGAGCAGCGTCTTCCTCGATCTCTATATTGGTTTCGGTCCTCACTGCTGCACGATCCATTTAGATCAGCTTGGCTATCAGTTCCCGACGTGGGCGGTTGCTAGCCGACCTTCCCCGGCTCTCGAGTAGATCCTTCAGGGTCAGCCTTTTCAACTTGTCATGCTGACTCTCCATCAGGGTAGCACTCTCTCTGGGTAGAAAGGACCATCCGACCGCTTGCCACCAATTGTAGCGATAACCCTTATCGCCGGAGGGCTTCACCGCCCGAGACGTCCTTTCCCAATGGTGAGAGGTGCTGCTGGAATTCCAGAGTCGTCCGTGAGGAAACAGGAACAGCCCTTACAAGGGCTAGTGAATTGTAATATAGCGTTTCCCCCAATAAGAGACAGAACTCAGTATTGAGGGTGAAGGTGAAGTGTCTTTATTAGTGCCACTCTAGGCCTTATATACACAAGTCTCCATGCAATGGGACCTCCCCCGTGGACCTCATGACAAATACACAGACCAATGGGAGCAGGGCACACAATACCTCAACTCTGCCGGTGACGCAATCAGCAAAACAATAGGCGTCTGTAATACACTCAATCAGAACAATGCCATTGTCTGTGACGTAATCAATTAACACAAAGGCAGTTTATAATACAATCCAAACTACAATGACATTGCCTGTAACAGTATCAAAATACAATGACCTAATTAAGAAAAGGCCAGTGAATGACCCGGTGGGCAACTGAATAGTGATGACATCCAAAAGACAGAGCGTCTGTCACATAGACATTTTTCTTTTTTTTTAATCTGGGCTTTACTAGGGAAAGAGGAGGTTAGATACTAATAAAACTGCATGTTCTGATGTTTGGACTTTAAATGTGAGCTCCAGAACTTCCTGTAAAGCGTTACAGAACTTTGTTCTTGGCATCTGCACCAACTCCCACCATAAAGTTTGTTCACATTTGGTCCCTGATCACAATGGTTACTGTTGTTCAACAAACACAGAAGCCATTGTAGCACAAGCAAGCTTTTGTAGTTAATGAAGGACATCATTTCATGGAGATCCCTCATAGTCTGCCAAACTAGATACAAAACTCCAACACAGGTAATCATTTATTTTTTGTTACCGCATTATGGCATGTTGTCCATAATTCAAGTGTGGTTGGGACCTGTTATGTAGTAATATTATCTAACTTAACAACACCTTGTGCATCACTAATCAGCTGCACGTGGTTGGAAATAAGTAATCCGAATATATTCAGGCTACTCATATTTTTAGATTGCAGAAAATAAATATAATGACACTGATTTCACCTCCAGCAGCTCCTTTTCATGGTCTTAGGGCCGGGTCTCCAACCTTTCTTACTATGAGAGGCACATCCAGCACTAGGAGAGGACTGGGAGCCGCATTTAACGTAAAAAGATCATAGAAGCCATTTAACCCTTATAGAACTGGAAACAGCACAGTGATTCCAAATAGCAAACACAGTGACTAGAAACCATAAACTAACAGGGGTCTGTGAGTCACAAAACAGGGGTTCACTCCCAATTGAGCCATTTGGCAAACATACATATGCCTGGTAAATGGCTCTAATCGGGCAAGCGCCCGCGCATGTGCTGTAAGGCCCAGGAAAGGTTAGTTTGTATGGGCAATCTGGGGGAGGTTCACACGGCGGGACATTCCTAATCGTGGAACAAAACCCAGGAAATTGAAAATCCTGGGTTTTGTTCTGCTTTAAGCTTTGTTTAGAGTCATTCATCTACCAACTGAGGCGGTCAGTAATACTCACAAAAATAATTGCAAATATGTAAATTGAGGGGTGTTGGTGTGAGCATGTCTACCATGGTTTACCACCATTAATACACCATCAGGGCCACATGTTGCAGAATCCAGAATAAGCCCCAGTTATGCTGCTTTCTTGCTGTCCTTGTGGCTGTGCAGTGGGTTCTGGTACAGATAAGTGGGCTGTGCTACTAAACTGGAGCGTGTAGAGAAGATAGTGGTAGTAAAGTTTTGTATAATGCATTGTTTAATTACTGTATACCTTTACCACCACTATTTGTACTTACTGATTGTACTTACTTATTGGTTGAATTGGTTAGAGGTGCTATAAGAGGAAAAATTTGACTTACAAAATAGGTATAATGATTAATAGTGATGAGCGAGTAGTATTCGAGCGAGCCGGTATTCGATCGAATACTACGCTGTTCGTCATACTCGATTTCGATCGAGTACAGCGGCGATGGCGCACTCACAATTCGTTTCCCCTCCCACCTTCCCTGGCGCGTTTTTTACACCAATCACCATGTAGGGGGGGTGGGACAGGTCCTGGGAGGACGCTGGCATCGCGAAAGCGGCGTCTACACGCATTGGCTGGAAAAACCATGTGACCTCGAATATACAAAACTCAGCACTTCCTCTTCGTCAGCATTAGCAGCTTGAACTTAGTGAGGGACAGACGCTCACAGCAGGGAAAGACAGGCTGTCGCTGGCAGGGCCCCAGAAGCTCGGAATATCGCTTTTACCACCATCTATACCAGCTACCAGAAGACAAGACAGTCCTTAAGAGCCCTTATTAGGGCTGCTACGCTGAACAGTATATAGCTCATTTTCTATTTAGTCAGGCAGGGCCCCAGAAGCTCAGAATATACCTTTTACCACCAGCTACCAGAAGACAAGACAGTCCTTAATAGCCCTTATTAGGGCTGCTACGCTGAACAGTATATAGCTCATTTTCTATTTAGTCAGGCAGGGCCCCAGAAGCTCAGAATATACCTTTTACCACCATATATACCAGCTACCAGAAGACAAGACAGTCCTTAATAGCCCTTATTAGGGCTGCTACGCTGAACAGTATATAGCTTATTTTCTATTTAGTCAGGCAGGGCCCCAGAAGCTCAGAATATACCTTTTACCACCATATATACCAGCTACCAGAAGACAAGACAGTCCTTAAGAGCCCTTATTAGGGCTGCTACGCTGAACAGTATATAGCTCATTTTCTATTTAGTCAGGCAGGGCCCCAGAAGCTCAGAATATACCTTTTACCACCATATATACCAGCTACCAGAAGACAAGACAGTCCTTAATAGCCCTTATTAGGGCTGCTACGCTGAACAGTATATAGCTCATTTTCTATTTAGTCAGGCAGGGCCCCAGAAGCTCAGAATATACCTTTTACCACCATATATACCAGCTACCAGAAGACAAGACAGTCCTTAATCCCTTATTAGTGCTGCTATGTTGAACAGTATATAGCTCATTTTCTATGTAGTCAGGCAGGGCCCCAGAAGCTCAGAATATACCTTTTACCACCATATATACCAGCTACCAGAAGACAAGACAGTCCTTAAGAGCCCTTATTAGGGCTGCTACGCTGAACAGTATATAGCTCATTTTCTATTTAGTCAGGCAGGGCCCCAGAAGCTCAGAATATACCTTTTACCACCATATACCAGCTACCAGAAGACAAGACAGTCCTTAATCCCTTATTAGTGCTGCTATGTTGAACAGTATATAGCTCATTTTCTATTTAGTCAGGAAGGGCCCCAGAAGCTCAGAATATACCTTTTACCACCATATATACCAGCTACCAGAAGACAAGACAGTCCTTAAGAGCCCTTATTAGGGCTGCTACGCTGAACAGTATATAGCTCATTTTCTATTTAGTCAGGCAGGGCCCCAGAAGCTCAGAATATACCTTTTACCACCATATATACCAGCTACCAGAAGACAAGACAGTCCTTAATAGCCCTTATTAGGGCTGCTACGCTGAACAGTATATAGCTCATTTTCTATTTAGTCAGGCAGGGCCCCAGAAGCTCAGAATATACCTTTTACCACCATATATACCAGCTACCAGAAGACAAGACAGTCCTTAATCCCTTATTAGTGCTGCTATGTTGAACAGTATATAGCTCATTTTCTATGTAGTCAGGCAGGGCCCCAGAAGCTCAGAATATACCTTTTACCACCATATATACCAGCTACCAGAAGACAAGACAGTCCTTAAGAGCCCTTATTAGGGCTGCTACGCTGAACAGTATATAGCTCATTTTCTATTTAGTCAGGCAGGGCCCCAGAAGCTCAGAATATACCTTTTACCACCATATATACCAGCTACCAGAAGACAAGACAGTCATTAATCCCTTATTAGTGCTGCTATGTTGAACAGTATATAGCTCATTTTCTATTTAGTCAGGCAGGGCCCCAGAAGCTCAGAATATACCTTTTACCACCATATATACCAGCTACCAGAAGACAAGACAGTCCTTAATCCCTTATTAGTGCTGCTATGTTGAACAGTATATAGCTCATTTTCTATTTAGTCAGGCAGGGCCCCAGAAGCTCAGAATATACCTTTTACCACCATATATACCAGCTACCAGAAGACAAGACAGTCCTTAATCCCTTATTAGTGCTGCTATGTTGAACAGTATATAGCTCATTTTCTATTTAGTCAGGCAGGGCCCCAGAAGCTCAGAATATACCTTTTACCACCATATATACCAGCTACCAGAAGACAAGACAGTCCTTAATAGCCCTTATTAGGGCTGCTACGCTGAACAGTATATAGCTCATTTTCTATTTAGTCAGGCAGGGCCCCAGAAGCTCAGAATATACCTTTTACCACCATATATACCAGCTACCAGAAGACAAGACAGTCCTTAATCCCTTATTAGTGCTGCTATGTTGAACAGTATATAGCTCATTTTCTATTTAGTCAGGCAGGGCCCCAGAAGCTCAGAATATACCTTTTACCACCATATATACCAGCTACCAGAAGACAAGACAGTCCTTAATCCCTTATTAGTGCTGCTATGTTGAACAGTATATAGCTCATTTTCTATTTAGTCAGGCAGGGCCCCAGAAGCTCAGAATATACCTTTTACCACCATATATACCAGCTACCAGAAGACAAGACAGTCCTTAATCCCTTATTAGTGCTGCTATGTTGAACAGTATATAGCTCATTTTCTATTTAGTCAGGCAGGGCCCCAGAAGCTCAGAATATACCTTTTACCACCATATATACCAGCTACCAGAAGACAAGACAGTCCTTAATCCCTTATTAGTGCTGCTATGTTGAACAGTATATAGCTCATTTTCTATTTAGTCAGGCAGGGCCCCAGAAGCTCAGAATATACCTTTTACCACCATATATACCAGCTACCAGAAGACAAGACAGTCCTTAATCCCTTATTAGTGCTGCTATGTTGAACAGTATATAGCTCATATTCTATGTAGTCAGGCAGGGCCCCAGAAGCTCAGAATATACCTTTTACCACCATATATACCAGCTACCAGAAGACAAGACAGTCCTTAATAGCCCTTATTAGGGCTGCTACGCTGAACAGTATATAGCTCATTTTCTATTTAGTCAGGCAGGGCCCCAGAAGCTCAGAATATACCTTTTACCACCATATATACCAGCTACCAGAAGACAAGACAGTCCTTAATCCCTTATTAGTGCTGCTATGTTGAACAGTATATAGCTCATTTTCTATTTAGTCAGGCAGGGCCCCAGAAGCTCAGAATATACCTTTTACCACCATATATACCAGCTACCAGAAGACAAGACAGTCCTTAAGAGCCCTTATTAGGGCTGCTACGCTGAACAGTATATAGCTCATTTTCTATTTAGTCAGGCAGGGCCCCAGAAGCTCAGAATATACCTTTTACCACCATATATACCAGCTACCAGAAGACAAGACAGTCCTTAATAGCCCTTATTAGGGCTGCTACGCTGAACAGTATATAGCTCATTTTCTATTTAGTCAGGCAGGGCCCCAGAAGCTCAGAATATACCTTTTACCACCATATATACCAGCTACCAGAAGACAAGACAGTCCTTAATCCCTTATTAGTGCTGCTATGTTGAACAGTATATAGCTCATTTTCTATTTAGTCAGGCAGGGCCCCAGAAGCTCAGAATATACCTTTTACCACCATATATACCAGCTACCAGAAGACAAGACAGTCCTTAAGAGCCCTTATTAGGGCTGCTACGCTGAACAGTATATAGCTCATTTTCTATTTAGTCAGGCAGGGCCCCAGAAGCTCAGAATATACCTTTTACCACCATATATACCAGCTACCAGAAGACAAGACAGTCCTTAATAGCCCTTATTAGGGCTGCTACGCTGAACAGTATATAGCTCATTTTCTATTTAGTCAGGCAGGGCCCCAGAAGCTCAGAATATACCTTTTACCACCATATATACCAGCTACCAGAAGACAAGACAGTCCTTAATCCCTTATTAGTGCTGCTATGTTGAACAGTATATAGCTCATTTTCTATTTAGTCAGGCAGGGCCCCAGAAGCTCAGAATATACCTTTTACCACCATATATACCAGCTACCAGAAGACAAGACAGTCCTTAATCCCTTATTAGTGCTGCTATGTTGAACAGTATATAGCTCATTTTCTATTTAGTCAGGCAGGGCCCCAGAAGCTCAGAATATACCTTTTACCACCATATATACCAGCTACCAGAAGACAAGACAGTCCTTAATCCCTTATTAGTGCTGCTATGTTGAACAGTATATAGCTCATTTTCTATTTAGTCAGGCAGGGCCCCAGAAGCTCAGAATATACCTTTTACCACCATATATACCAGCTACCAGAAGACAAGACAGTCCTTAAGAGCCCTTATTAGGGCTGCTACGCTGAACAGTATATAGCTCATTTTCTATTTAGTCAGGCAGGGCCCCAGAAGCTCAGAATATACCTTTTACCACCATATATACCAGCTACCAGAAGACAAGACAGTCCTTAATCCCTTATTAGTGCTGCTATGTTGAACAGTATATAGCTCATTTTCTATTTAGTCAGGCAGGGCCCCAGAAGCTCAGAATATACCTTTTACCACCATATATACCAGCTACCAGAAGACAAGACAGTCCTTAATAGCCCTTATTAGGGCTGCTACGCTGAACAGTATATAGCTCATTTTCTTTTTAGTCAGGCAGGGCCCCAGAAGCTCAGAATATACCTTTTACCACCATATATACCAGCTACCAGAAGACAAGACAGTCCTTAATAGCCCTTATTAGGGCTGCTACGCTGAACAGTATATAGCTCATTTTCTATTTAGTCAGGCAGGGCCCCAGAAGCTCAGAATATACCTTTTACCACCATATATACCAGCTACCAGAAGACAAGACAGTCCTTAATCCCTTATTAGTGCTGCTATGTTGAACAGTATATAGCTCATATTCTATGTAGTCAGGCAGGGCCCCAGAAGCTCAGAATATACCTTTTACCACCATATATACCAGCTACCAGAAGACAAGACAGTCCTTAATAGCCCTTATTAGGGCTGCTACGCTGAACAGTATATAGCTTATTTTCTATTTAGTCAGGCAGGGCCCCAGAAGCTCAGAATATACCTTTTACCACCATATATACCAGCTACCAGAAGACAAGACAGTCCTTAATAGCCCTTATTAGGGCTGCTACGCTGAACAGTATATAGCTCATTTTCTATTTAGTCAGGCAGGGCCCCAGAAGCTCAGAATATACCTTTTACCACCATATATACCAGCTACCAGAAGACAAGACAGTCCTTAATCCCTTATTAGTGCTGCTATGTTGAACAGTATATATCTCATATCCTATGTAGTCAGGCAGGGCCCCAGAAGCTCAGAATATCGCATTTACCACCATATATACCAGCTACCAGAAGACAAGAGAGTCATTGAGAGCCCTTATTAGGGCTGCTATGTTTTAAAAATTGTGTGGAGGCCCAAGAGCTGAGACCTTTTAAAAATTGTGTGGAGGCCCAAGAGCTGAGACCTTTTAAAAATTGTGTGGAGGCCCAAGAGCTGAGACCTCTCAAACATTGTGTGGAGGCCCAAGAGCTGAGACCTTTTAAAAATTGTGTGGAGGCCCAAGAGCTGAGACCTTTTAAAAATTGTGTGGAGGCCCAAGAGTTGAGACCTCTTAAAAATTGATTGTATTAAGCCTAAGAGGTGAGCCATAATTTTTTTCATTAATACAGCAATTCTACGGCGGTTAAGGAGGAGGAGGAGGAGGAGGAGGAAATGGCACTTCATACAGATGGCACTTCACTCTTGGCTGCTTTCCACTGTTGTACAAGCAAAGTCCGGGTCAATCCACTTGCTGTTCATTTTGATTAGCGTCAGCCTGTCGGCACTGTCGGTTGACAGGCGGCTGCGCTTATCGGTTATAATGCCCCCGGCTGCGCTGAACACACCCTTTCTGATAGCACGCTGGCGGCAGGGCAGGCAAGCACCTCCAAGGCGTACAGGGACAGTTCCAGCCACGTGTCCAACTTGGAGACCCAGTAAGTGTAGGTCGCCGAGGGATCGGGGAGGACAGGGGTGTGGTCTGCCAGGTAGTCCCGCAACATCCACCGATACTTGTCCCTCCTGCTGATAGCGGGCCCCGCAGTGATGGAAGTTGCACGAGGGGGTGACATGAACGTGTCCCACACCTTGGAGAGTGTTCCCCTGGTGGCTGTGGGCCTGATCGATGTTGTCAGACTCTGGGAGACACTCTCCTCTCTGCCGCCAGCGATGCTGGGTGGGAAAATCTGCATCATGTTCTGCAAGAGTTCCCTCTGGTATTCCAGTAATCGATTCGTCCTCTCCTCTACCGGAATAAAAGAGGAGAAGTTATCTTTATACCGGGGGTCCAGGAGTGCGAAGACCCAGTATAGTTTGTTCTCCAATATCCGGACAACACGTATGTCCCGGGAAAAGCAGCCCAGCATGAAGTCAGCCATGTGTGCCAGACTCTGAGTAGGCATGACGTCACTGCCCCCACCAGAAGGATCATTTTCCATTTCCTCCTCTTCCTCCTTCTCTCCGCCCCATCCGCGCTGAACCAATGGGACGCACACAGCCTGACTGCTACCCTCGCCGCCAGCATCCTCTTCCACAGCCACCTCCACGTTGTCCTCCTCCTCCTCATCCTCCTCCTGCAACTGCCACCGAGCAGCAGACAAAAGTGTGGTCTGACTGTCTACCTGCGTTGCGTCTCCTCCTACCCCCATCTCCTCTGTGTGCAATGCGTTCTCCCTTATTGCGATGAGCGATTCTTTAAGGACGCCTAGGAGCGGGATGGTTACGCTCACTATAGCGTCCTCGCTGCTGACCTTCTTAGTGGACTCCTCAAAGATACGCAATACATCGCATATGTCTGCCATCCATGGCCACTCGTGGTTGGCAAACCACGAGTGAGCTGAGTTGGAGGCACGCGTGGATGCATCATCTGGTACTCCATCAATGCTTTCTGCTGCTCACACACCCTGGCCAACATGCAATAGGTGGAATTCCAGCGAGTGGGCAGGTCGCACAACAGCCGATGTTGAGGCAAATGGAGGCGTTGCTGGATTTTTTTTTAAGCTAGCAGCAGCTACAGTTGACTTCCGAAAGTGAGCGCACAAGCGCCGCACTTTGACCAGTAGCTCTGCCAGGTTGGGGTAAGTCTTTAGAAACTTTTGTACTACCAAATTAAAAACGTGGGCCAGGCATGGTACGTGATTGAGTTCTGCAAGCTCCAGAGCCGCCACCAGGTTACGGCCGTTATCGCACACGACCATGCCTGGTCCTAGCTGCAGCGGCGACAGCCACATCTCTGTCTGCTGCAATATGGCGTGCCTCACCTCTGCGGCGCTGTGCTTCCTGTCGCCTGCTGACGTCTCCCCGTGCCAGTGCTGCAACGCTTCCAGCTAGGGGCTGAGGGCGATGTTAAGGCAGAGGAGGAGGAGGAGGAGGAAGAGGATGAGGAGGAGGATGAGGAGGAGGAGGATGAGGAGGAGGAGGATGAGGAGGAGGAGGATGAGGAGGAGGATGAGGAGGAGGATGAGGAGGAGGATGAGGAGGAGGAGGAGGAGGAGTAGGAGGAGGAGGATGAGGAGGAGGAGGAGGAGGAGGAGGGGGGTCTATCAGAACCTGTGCTGGCAATCTTGGGCGGGGGTGGTATGTAGGCCGTCCCTGTTTGCGACCCCGTCCCCGCTTCCACAACATTCACCCAGTGTGCCGTCAAAGAGATGTAGCGTCCTTGGCCGCAAGCGCTTGTCCACGAGTCGGTGGTCAAGTGGACCTTTGCGCTGACTGCGTACCTCAGGGTCCGCCTGATGTTACGCGACACGTGCTGGTGCAGGGCGGGGACGCCACACCGGGAAAAATAGTGGCGGCTAGGGACGGAATAGCGAGGTGCGGCAGCCGCCATCAGGTCGCGGAAGGCCTGCGTCTCCACAAGCCTAAACGGCAACATCTCCAGGGCCAGCAGTTTGGAGATGAGGCAGGTTAAGGCTTGGGCTTGGGGGTGACTGGAGGCGTACTTCCGCCTGCGGTTGAACGCCTGCGAGATGGACAGTTGATGGGACGAGGAGATGGAAGGTGCAGACGAAGATGCGGGGGAAGGTGGGGCTGAAGGAGAAGGCCCCAAAGTAGCCGAGGCAGAGGCAGATGTGGAGGTGTCCTGGCTGGAGGTCTGGACCGCAGTGGCAGCACACAACAAAGGGGAAGAGGCAGTGGCAGCAAGACGGGGCGCAGGTTGTATTGCGTTTGCTCTCTCCCACTCAGCCCAGTGCTTGAATTCCAAGTGACGGCGCATGCCTGAGGTGGTCAGATTGCTCTTCTCAGAGCCCCTACTCAGTTTTGAGTGGCAGATTGCGCAAACCGCGCTCAGTTTGTCATCCGCGCAAACGTTAAAAAATCTCCCCACCACAGAAGTACGAGGCCTCGATGGGGGAGCTTCGCGCGACTGCCTGCTGCCAGGGAAGAGCTTCGGCCCTGCTGGCTGTGGCCTGCCTTCTCTGTCTGGACTGTCCTCTGCCTCTGGACTGTCCTCTGCTTTTTGCTGCCTTATTCGGTGATGCGCAGACCGCATCTCCACTGCTTTCCCCGCTGGACATCACCCCTGTCCAAGTGGGGTCGGTCATTTCGTCGTCCACCACCTCCTCTTCCACTTCCTCTCTCTGCTCCTCCTCCTGCCCACTGGACATTCCAACAGCCTCCCTTGATGGCAACTGCGTCTCATCATCATCATCGCTCATGATAGCAGATGCTGGTTCCGGGTCCACATCACTAGCAGATGGCGGATACTCAAGTGTTTGGGCATCACTACAAACAAATTCCTCTGCTAGCTCCTGGGATTCTTGCAGCACATCTGGAAAAGGACCCGAAAAGAGGTCCTGGGAGGGGTCAAGGTTGGGCTGACTCTGTTGGCCAGGTTGGGAGGAAGGAGGGTCAGAGTGAGACTGTGTGGATGACTGGGTGGTGGACAAGTGACTGGAAGCGTTATCGGCCATCCATTGCACCACCTGTTCACGCTGCTCAGGCCTTAACAGAGGTGTACCCCGCCCCCCGCATAACTGTCCCATAAAGGCAGGGAAGCTGGATGAGCGTAATGCTGGCTGCCCCTCACCAGCACGCATTGTATCCCCACTGGCTTCAACGCGGTTTGTGCCCCCACCAGCATTTCCGCGCCCCCGTCCTCGTCCACGTCCCTTTGCGCTAGCCCTCCGCATTTCAGACGTTTTACTTTTTTGGCCACGCGTTATGCCAAATATAAAAATATTTTTAAGAAGAACACCTGGCTATACAGCCGTATACTGCCAGAAGGTGAAATGGTGCCTATACGCACCGTGTATAAAACAGTGTTTTGTTGGCACAGAGGACACAAAACAGTAGTGCCAAATATAAATATATTTTTAAGAACACCTGGCTATACAGCCGTATACTGCCAGAAGGTGAAATGGTGCCTATATACGCACCGGGTATATAACAAGGTTTTGTTGGAAAAGAGGACACAAAACAGTAGTGCCAAATATAAAAAATATTTTTAAGAAAAACACCTGGCTATACAGCCGTATACTGCCAGAAGGTGAAATGGTGCCTATACGCACCGTGTATAAAACAGTGTTTTGTTGGCACAGAGGACACAAAACAGTAGTGCAAAATATAGTTTTGTATATAGGTGCTAATACACCACTGAAGTCTTTCTGTCCCTATTCCAGCATCAGCAGCTACCCCTCACTAAAGCAGCCGTTTTGAGCAGAGTGTATATAGTTTTGTATATAGGTGGTAATACACCACTGAAGTCTTTCTGTCCCTATTCCAGCAGCAGCAGCTACCCCTCACTAAAGCAGCCGTAGCTGCAGCACTAATAAGTGCTCAGCTCTTGGGCCTCCACACAATGTTTGAGAGGTCTCAGCTCTTGGGCCTCCACACAATGTTTGAGAGGTCTCAGCTCTAGGGCCTCCACACAATTTTTAAAAGGTCTCAGCTCTTGGGCCTCCACACAATGTTTGAGAGGTCTCAGCTCTTGGGCCTCCACACAATTTTTAAAAGGTCTCAGCTCTTGGGCCTCCACACAATTTTTAAAAGGTCTCAGCTCTTGGGCCTCCACACAATTTTTAAAAGGTCTCAGCTCTTGGGCCTCCACACAATTTTTAAAAGGTCTCAGCTCTTGGGCCTCCACACAATTTTTAAAAGGTCTCAGCTCTTGGGCCTCCACACAATGTTTGAGAGGTCTCAGCTCTTGGGCCTCCACACAATTTTTAAAAGGTCTCAGCTCTTGGGACTCCACACAATTTTTTAAAGGTCTCAGCTCTTGGGCCTCCACACAATTTTTAAAAGGTCTCAGCTCTTGGGCCTCCACACAATGTTTAAGAGGTCTCAGCTCGTGGGACTCCACACAATGTTTGAGAGGTCTCAGCTCTTGGGCCTCCACACAATTTTTAAAAGGTCTCAGCTCTTGGGCCTCCACACAATGTTTGAGAGGTCTCAGCTCTTGGGCCTCCACACAATTTTTAAAAGGTCTCAGCTCTTGGGCCTCCACACAATGTTTGAGAGGTCTCAGCTCTTGGGCCTCCACACAATTTTTAAAAGGTCTCAGCTCTTGGGCCTCCACACAATGTTTGAGAGGTCTCAGCTCTTGGGCCTCCACACAATTTTTAAAAGGTCTCAGCTCTTGGGCCTCCACACAATTTTTAAAAGGTCTCAGCTCTTGGGCCTCCACACAATTTTTAAAAGGTCTCAGCTCTTGGGCCTCCACACAATTTTTAAAAGGTCTCAGCTCTTGGGCCTCCACACAATTTTTAAAAGGTCTCAGCTCTTGGGCCTCCACACAATTTTTAAAAGGTCTCAGCTCTTGGGCCTCCACACAATGTTTGAGAGGTCTCAGCTCTTGGGCCTCCACACAATTTTTAAAAGGTCTCAGCTCTTGGGCCTCCACACAATTTTTAAAAGGTCTCAGCTCTTGGGCCTCCACACAATTTTTAAAAGGTCTCAGCTCTTGGGCCTCCACACAATGTTTGAGAGGTCTCAGCTCTTGGGCCTCCACACAATTTTTAAAAGGTCTCAGCTCTTGGGCCTCCACACAATGTTTGAGAGGTCTCAGCTCTTGGGCCTCCACACAATTTTTAAAAGGTCTCAGCTCTTGGGCCTCCACACAATTTTTAAAAGGTCTCAGCTCTTGGGCCTCCACACAATTTTTAAGAGGTCTCAGCTCTAAGCTTCCCTTACTGCTGGGGTGACACACTGTAACAAACCTCCTCCTGTAAGCTTCCCTGACTGCTGGGGTGACACACTGTAACAAACCTCCTCCTGTAAGCTTCCCTTACTGCTGGGGTGACACACTGTAACAAACCTCCTCCTGTAAGCTTCCCTTACTGCTGGGGTGACACACTGTAACAAACCTCCTCCTTTAAGCTTCCCTTACTGCTGGGGTGACACAATGACACAAGAGGACATGTCTGACCACATCTCACACACACACACACACACACACAATGACAATTAGGGGTGGGGTATATTTATTTTCCCCCTTGCCTATGCCATCTGTGGTTGTCATTAGGCAACGTGATTTTAAGGGGTGCAGAATTTTGTTCTTCTTTTTTGTACAGTTTGGCTTGGGGTCCATGGCAATGTAGAGGAAAGAAGGTTTCCTTGTCTTGTCTCACTTTACGTAGAAGTAATATTGTGTTTGGAGTGTATTGTTGAGAGGCTGTGATAGTGGCGTAATAGTGCGACTTGGGCGCGTTATATGCACCCAGACATGCTTCCCCTGCTGTCCCAGTTGCATTCCAGCAGTGTTGGCATCATTTTCTGATGTTTCAGGGTGGACTTGGTGACCTCCAAGTGGTCGAATTGAGATTTCCAAGTGTCGAGCATTTTTTTCCCATAGACTATAATGGGATTCGATATTCGGTCGAGTAGTCGAGTAACACGGTCTATTCGAATCGAAATTCGAAATTTCGAATATTTCACTACTCGCTCATCTCTAATGATTAAATTTAGTGTTAAGCCAAAACTATACTATGTCCTATGAATTTTAAAGTCTATGTGCCCTACACTTCACAGTGTACCTAGGCTACTTATGCGCCATCTACTTATCTTAATTACCTGAATGGCACATGTTTTAAAGAGGAACAACACACATGAATTTGACGTTCCTGTGTGTTGTTCCTCACTGAGATGGCATCCCCAATTGTGATGCCCCACCGTGTGTACGTCCCCAGATCGCCTCGTTTCACTCACCTTCCTTCCGCTCCCACAGTGCACACACAGTGCCAATCAGTGCGCTTGCTGTCACGCAGCTCTTTTTGGCACCGAGGACAGCTAAGCAGCCGAGCGACAGCGCCAGCCACATCCCCCGCCCACCTGGCAGCCGTGGCGTGACCACGCCACCCATTCTGGATGGTCGGGCAAGGGTGCACGCACGGCTAGGGGTGAGCGGGGATGCGGCCGTAACACACAGATGCGGCAAGGGCTCTGGGAGAGGGTAAGTGTTTCAGGGGTTTCACACAACGGGGCATCCCCACTCGGGATGACCCAAGGACTGGAACTCCTGTTCCTCTTTAATAGGAAAAAACACACAAATAAAATGAAATAATCTCCTGCCTGGCTTGCCAATATAAGAGAAAATATGATTTAATTAATATTTGCAGCACATTAATCTCCAATATTTCTATCAGAGATTAATATTATAAATATTGCAGATACTAATAATCATATCAGCCCAACTGACATTAATCTGATACAAACCAATGGTCGCTGAGGCTCTCCTCACACATCCAATAAAATCCTAAGAAGAAATATTTAATCAAATGCCTTGCACATACAATCTATTGTGCGAGAAATTATCCACCACACAGTAAGATGTAGAAATGAAAACGGGTTTAACATGTAAATAACCTTCTATAACCCAATATGTTAGACATAGAAAGACCTTATGTTACAGGCAGTTATTACATGATAAGTTATGTTAGTTACATTACAATAAATGTTATAATGGAGAGAGAGAGCAATCACATGTAGATACTTTGCCATTATGCTCCAGGCAGGGCGGCCTATCCATTCACTGAATACCCCTACAACCAGCCTCCTAATCTACTAACACTAGGAGGTGTGACCAGCATTCCCAGCCTCCTGGATGTGTCTGCATTGTACTGCCTACGAGTAAGGGCTCATTTGAAGCCTGAAACGCGTCACGTGTGGTGAAGGGTGCAGAGGGGGATTTTGCCCAGAGCACATGTTTGGATTTATCTGGACTTATTTTAAGCTAACAAGTAAAAGTTACATTTTAATTTCGGCTGGAGTTATCGTCGTTTGCTTTACAATTGTACTGCCTACAACCCGCCTCTGTGAGAATAGATAAATATTCTATAAAGTAATATAACTCCCACAATATGCATGTTATCATATTGTAACCAAGAAATTCATGATCCCCATTAATTTTTTAGTTAAATGAACCCAAAAACTAAATACATACAATACAGAGTCTGATACTATGTGGTTTATCAGTCTCTGGCCAATACATATATTCTATGTTTAATATCAAATGAAAGTTCTTATAATCCTGTATAAGACTCTCTCATTAATATAGTCATAACTGTCATATTTCAGGAGTTACGTCACTTTTGATAAATATCTGATGTGTATTTGAATGTCTGAGTCGAGGTCCAACCTAATTAGGAATTCAAGGATGCCTTTTCAAATGGAAATGACCTGCAGCTCAGAACCTCAGCTATTGAGGTACCTTGTTGGCAACTAGGTGTGAGTATAGACTATTGTATTCATTGGGCATGGTCTGTTTACTCTAAATGGCAGGATCTCAGGCTCACATCCTAGTAGGAGTATAGGCGTATAATTTGGGGGATATCTGTAACCATATAGTATATTAAATATCCAATAATAATTACACTTACTTTCCCCTTTAACAGGTGCAAATAGTTGGGATGGCATTTAGTTAAAACATTTGTAGGGCATGCAGGAAACCCACCAACCATCAATCTTTGAAATATTCTGTTTAGGATGCGATCACATGAACCTGAGAACTTGAACATCAACTTGAGACAGTCTGCCTTGGGCAGAGGAAGGTGAGTATCTTTACAGGCACCTTGCAAGGCCTGCTTTCATTTCAGGCAGGCCGACAGCCTATGTATAGTTCCTTGTTACTTTCTTTTCCCCTGGAGCTCCATTAGTTGCTCTGGCCCGTGTTCCCATAAATATTCGCAAAGTTTTGTTCAGCATTAGGTGTTTATGCTATAAATAGAATGACTTGTGGAAACTTTACATTTCCATTCCCGCATATGGGGGGCGTTTGGGAGGAAATGGCTACAATTTTTTGTGGATCGGGTCAATGCGTTCACTCCAGGCACAGAGCAACATGTGGAAGTGATCATTAAATGTAATGGTGTTATTGTGTATAATGAAACATGCAAAGCATCTTCTGGTGGCGCTGCCTCTTTCCGTAGCTAAAGGCTCTTCCTGATTTCTAAATACATGATTCAGAGAGAAATACAGAAACTGGGAGATAAAAAATGACATCTGCTGCAAAACGGAGTCAAGGCTTAGACTGGTCCCCAGTGCAGCAGGTGAATGCCATTGTAAGCCCCTAAATGCGGGGCTCCCCTGTTCTGGGCACCTTTTCTGCACTATTTGCATTTAACTGTAATATGGGCACCCAGAGTTAGTTCTATTTGTTGCCCCAAGACGCCCCAGTCTGATGCGGCCTATGTGCCCCTTCACCAAAAGGATTTAGTCCAGTCCTTAAATTGATGTATGGTCCACATGGCTACAGTTATAGGGATGTCTGTCCACAAAAACCTGTTGCAAAAGCCTGAAACCATCCTTCACATCGAATATGCCTATCAAATCACTTTCCTGTCCAGAAACCAATAGAGCTAACCTGCAGCATGTATATACTGCTTAATGCAGGCACATACCTTCCCTGGATTGTCGGTCCCTGTGAATTAATTATATTTACTTGTTCCAGTGCTGGGTCTTCTCCAGGAAGCTGCTGCACATAAACTATCCACTAAGTGCTTCTCCAATAGGACGTTTTGGCTGCAGTAGTGTGTGCTGCATCTTCTGGTTCCTTATTATACAGAGATCCTGTGCTGGACCAGGCGAGCATGCCAATCTGCAGAACTGGGTAGTGGCAGGAAGGGGGGGTTTTAATGGAATCCTACAAGTTATGTGGCTGAAGCATGGACCTGAAAGCCTGGGCTGGTTAGGTAAGGAGCACAATTTTGAGTTTTTGCACCGTGGATAAGCATCTCTCTTAGGAATGCATCTATCTTAGGAAGCAAGTGTGGGCCCATCTTCATCAAGGTATACCTGCCTCCTCATACCATCCTTCTACAGTTCATTCTCACATCCAGCATGCCAGCATCTTCTGTTTGACCCCCTTGTTATTGTCCATTGCCCTCTGCTCAACTATTTTGATATGCAACTTTTGTTGCAGCTTTACCCTCCTTGTTGATACCCTAACATAGTAACATGGAGGCTGATTCATTACTATCGCCAGGTATCGGCAGATGAGCGTCTGTATAGAGCGACCGCTAGTAGACCCTGGTGTGCGTGTATTGGGCGCAGTTGCTCTAGTAACCTGGCCCGCATTGATGAATGTGTTGTATATTGGGCGCAGTATCACCAGTACAGCGCTGTAGGGAGCAAGAGGTAGCACCAGCTCAGTGCGACCGACTCTCAGCGACTCACACCATACTTATCAAAAAACTACAAACATACAGCGTCGGCGCTCTAAATCTGGTCGCTATAGCATAGAGCACCATTTGTGAATGGCCTGCACCGACATGCTCCCTCTTATAGGGAGGCAGAGGATGCGGCCGTCAGAGCCACTGCTCTTAGACGCGCCATGGGACCGGGAAGAGGTCAGCTGGCTGCGATGATCGGGGTGCCCACGGGGAGAAGACCAAAACCCACGATAGTCAAAAATATTTTCGGTCCACTTTAAACTCTTTTAGTGTATTCTTAATAACTACCTCCTCTGGCAGAGAGTTCCATAGTTTCACTGCTGTAACAGAGAAGAGTCCCCTCCTATGTCGGTGGAGAAAGCACCTTTCCTCTAACCTTAGTGAATATATTTATATCCAGGAGCAATTATACGCTTTGGGGTATAAATATATCATGGGACAGATCTTATATATATATATATATATATATATATATATATATTAGATCACCCCTCAGGCATATCTTTTGCAAACTAAATAAAACTTTGAGAATCTTTCAGGGTACTCCAGTTTCTGTGTTCTATTTATTAATTTAGTTGCTCACCTTTGAGCATGCTCCAGTGCTGATATTACTTTCGTATGCACTTGTGCCCAGAACTGTACACAATATTCCATATAGGGTCTGACCAGTGACTTATAGAGGTAAAATGATGCTCTGGTCCTGGGCACCTATGCTCCTCTTGATGCACCACATGATCCTGTTTGCCTTGGCAGCTGCTGACTGGCATTGAACATTAAAGTTAAGTTTACTGTTAACTAAAACCCTAAGTACTATTTGATTGTAGTTTTAACAAGCATTACCTTATTTTTTGTGTAACCATGGCACAAATTGCTCCTTCCCATGTGAATTAACTTACATTTATCTGTGTTAAACTTCATTTGCCATTTTACTGCTCATACTTCCAATTTATCTAAATCCGTTTGTAGCTGCCTGCTGTCCTATTTTATGCTAATTACTTTACACAGCTTAGTATCATCTGCAAAGATTGGGACACTGTCTCTCTATAAAGCAATGCTCTCAATTTCTGGAGTAAAAAGCAGTATGAGATCAAGGGAGAGGCTAGGGATGCTGTAAAATGTATAGATCAAAAAAGTAATAGTATGGAAATGTGGTGAGCTCTCCACCCCCATATGTTAGAGCCGGCCGTCCTAGCTCTCCATCTAAGTCACTGCTATTCCCTAATGTTTGACAAGCTCTCCACCTCAATACAGAATAAAGTGTTTAATTCCAGCTAATTTAATTAGGTTTTGAAGTATAGAAGTTCTCCAAGTGCAAAGCAGACATTCCCCACAAAGTAGAACATAATGCAACATAATGTGGAGACACAGGAGATCAACATCTGATATAATAATTGGCAGGTTTGTGTGTTCAAGGAATCCCATGTACAGTAGCAGAATAGCAAGTATATTGAATATCAAAGGTGTCGAATACAGTATAAGATACAGATATTTTAGCATACCAAAAGGAAAAAGAATTGGAAGAGATGGGAAATGGCTCTTTGTAACAAGGGTCCAGGTCCAGGCAGCCATACAAAGCACCACATGGAGAAGCTCACATAAGGCAAGAGATGGAGAGCTTGCCACATTTTAGTGAATCTCCCCCATGTTAAGGCACAAGTTTGCCAATTTTTGTATATGCAACTTCATAGATGATTTTCCCCGACAGTTATCTTTCCCTGGAGGTGACCTATTAAGGAGTATAGCAAGAAAAGAGTAAGCCAACAGGACAGCTGTGATTGCAGGAAAAGAAATAAAACAGCTGCATCCTGGGAAAGGGGGAGTTCTGATGTGTCTATATCGTTCCTTTCATTCCCACTGTACTGATGCATGTTCTGCCTAGAAGATCAACAAAGAGCATCAATTGATTTCTGAGAAGCTGGACCCAAAATGTCACATTACATCTATGCAGGTTCAGGTTCATCAATAAAAGCCGGGGCAACTACCTGTACCCTTCTGTCAATACAATAATTTCAATATGGTGGCACCTAGAAGGCAAAAACTGGGACTTTTGTTTTTAATGGTGTACAAGTCAGCAATTTAAAATGAATCTCCTATCTAAAATGCCACGCCCTTGGGGCTCCTGCATTCCTTTGGAATTGGGATGCCATCCAGCCGGCGGTCCACTGGAAAAAAACAAAACTTGCCATACTACTTGTTCACACAACCATGCCACTTGAATGTCCAATGGGACCACCTAAAGTAAAATGGAGATCACTGAGCAGACATGCGAGCATGTAGTGTGCATGTCCTTCAAGCAAACCCTACATTGGCAGCGGCCTCCAAGGGATGATGTTGCGATGAGTACTCTATTCAGATTTGACCTTCACAAGTCAGGATACCCAGCGTTGGGGGATAAAACGAGCCTAAACTAATTTTCTTCTCTTTAAATTGGACTGGACTTGGTGGTGGATGTGGAAGTGTCTGGTGCATTTTAATGTTATCCAACCAATAAAACTTCCTCTGCAAAATAAACACATAAAATCTGATCAGATCATTTCTTTGCATTTTAACTAACATCTTAGGTTTTTAATTTACACAGCACAATACAGCAGATCTCCCAAGCAATAAGATACAACACACTATTTGAAAATGCAAGAATGTGTGATGAAACGTCATAGAATACACTCAACAACAAGATCATATAATTGCTCTACTAAAACAACAACAGACAATGTTATATGTGTTTCATTTTACATCACACCATCACTATTTCATAACTACCCAGAGGCTTCAATCCAGGAGCCGTGATCAAGGCAGAAATTTCCGCATGCGCAGATGCATCTGGCCAGGAATTTCATTACAAAGTTCTTACGTCAGCTCTGATATAAAGTCTGGTCACACCTTAATGAAATGCTCCTAATTGTTTTTAATATAGGTAATTAGCCCAGGGCTTCATTTGTGCTCTGGACAATTGTGTGTTATAATAAATTATCTGAGCAGGGATAAAAGGTATCACGAATTTAAAGAAACCAGGCTAAGAAAATAGTCTGTACTCCCTTTTCTTTTGTTAACCTAGAATGCTGCGAGAGAGAGAGAGGCCGATTCATTAATAGCGCCAGGTAGCGACAGATGAGCGCCAGTAGCGTGATTTTCACAGCGCCAGCTAGTATTCGCTGTGCTTGGCCGGGGTTTGCTTGTTGACAGCGACTCAGTCGGTGTGCGGTAATGTTGAATACGGGCTTAGGGGTCGCTGTTTCACAGGTTCAGCGCTGTATGGGTGCGCCTGACAACGAATGGCCAGAGCGAACGGCTTGCTGCAGATTCATTAACAAATCACGCTCCAAATTTTTTAGCGCTGTGAATTCCTGTTTAAACTCCAGACTGCTGGCTGCGATGGATTTAAAATAGTTTTTAACCCCCAAACAACCATATTTTTTGATTGTAAAATTATACAAGTTTTTATAAACATTTTGTAATATCAATACATTAATATCAGACCTGTAATATCAATTCTGCACAAAATAATTTTTTTTTTTTTTTTTTTTTACCTTCTCCTAACATTGCAGAAGTGGTCACAGAATTTTTTGCTCCATTGAAATGCATTGGACATCGCCAGGGAGCGCCAGGTCATACCTGTCGCTGTGATGGGATTAGCAGCGGCGCTGTTCGTTGCAGTCGGCTACATGATGAATCCCGCGGTAGCTGTCGCTCTCGCCGGCGCTAGCCTCATTTAGCTTGATAAATGCGTCATTGTGGCCGATGCCGGGCGTACTTGAGTCGGTAGCCGCCATTAGCTGGCGGGACCTGGCGCTCGTCAGACACTACCTGGCGCTATCGCTTGATGAATAAGGGTAAGAGAAATGTATACATCATAAAAAAGTACCTACAACCTGTTGGGTAGGGTTATGCCCAGTCCAAAATATATTATTCACTGAGTTGTTAGGGTAAAGCAATGATCCCCAACAGGTCATGTGTTGCTGATTTCCACATAGACTGTCTCTAGAGCTCTGTGTGGAGATATAGAAACGGGGGGTTGAAGACCCCTGCATATAGAACCAATCTGTTTACCCATTGCTGACCATCTGCTTTCTGCCTGGACCAAGCCTGTTTTGAATGTGAACCTGCCTTGCCATCTGGATATTTTAATACTACTTCCTAACTCTTGGTCTGACACTAAATTATACTTTTGTTTGTCGCCTTCATTTTCATGCTTGAAGGACTGAAAACCTGGTATAGACCAAAGCTTTCAAGACAAACTTTGTGGTATTACAGCTTAAAGTGGAACAAAACCCAAGATTCTAGGGACAGCCACTGGTCTTCCCCCTGGGACATCCAAAATTGGGATGCCCTGCTGTGTGAACCCCCTACTACCACCACCCCCGAGTCGTCACAGAACTCAACTCTTCCAGTGGCTCCCTCTGCAATGTAAAAAATTAGGAGCGAGAGCGGGCACATCCCCAGCATCTCTAGGTTAGGTTAGTTCAGTTAGGCTGGCAGCAGGAACAGACGCCCGTGTCTGAAGATGAACCACTCTCCTTCTTGTCTTTGTAAACTGAATTATTTGCCGAGCATTAATACGCATGGTAAACAGCTCTGATTGGACAAAAGCCTGCACATGCATCGTAGGACCAAGAAAGGTGAGTTTTTATGGGCAGTCTGGGAGTTTAACACAGCAGGGTAGGGGGCAAGAAACAAAACCCAGAATAATCAAAATCTGTTTTTTTTCTGATTTATGTTTTGCCGTGGTTTTAGGCCTCAGGTCCCTTCTTTTGCACTCGTGAGTCCTGGGGACGCCATCTTTCAATGGCCATATACGCCCCCCCCCCCCCCAAAAAAAATTGTAAAGAGGTACAGACCTCTTCTGTTGAAGGGTTTTGCTAGTAGAGCTTTAGGTACCCTCTAGTCTGAGTTGAGATGGGAGGGTGGGAGTTTGCAATATGGCTCTTGACAGTTTGCCAGGGGGTAATGTAGGATGTGACCTGTACTTGCTTGTGTATGGAAGTAAGACTCAGCATTTAGACTGAGCTTATTGTTAAACAGACAAAAGTTGCCAGTCCTTTCCTGCTTAAAGTGGACCAACACCCAGGATTTTTGACTATGCTGGGTCTTGGTCCACTTCCCCGGGGCACCCCCGATCGGCTATGTGAAACCCCCCTAATCGCCCGTAAAACTCACCTCACCCCGCTTCTAATGCGCATGCGAGGCCACTCATTCAATCAGCGCGCTCGGAGCCGCTGTGGTATGCGCGTCCAAGCGACGTACAACCACAGCGGCTCTGAGCACGCTGGCTGCCGCATCTCGCGCTTCCCTCTAACAGGGAGCACGCCTGCGCCCTGCTAGAGAGAAGTGCGAGATGCGACCGCGGCCCGCGCATGCGCCGTTGGATCGGGATGAAGGTCCTGGGGGGTTTCACACAGCAGGGCATCCCAATTTTGGATGCCCCGCAGGGAGGGATCGGATCGGACCCATCCGGCAGGGTGTTGGTCCACTTTAATACGCCTGTCAACAGCACTACGGAGGGAACAGCCACAGAAACTCTTGCAAGCACATGCCCGGCTCTCCGCTGCCACGTCCTCCAGCATCAGTGCATGGCCTGGCAGTTACACTTGGCTGGTTCCCTGATAAAGCTGAATGAACAGAGTATGTTCTAGAGATAATGTTTTGTTATGTCTACAGAACTGTTTATCTGCCCGCTCACGTAGGAGATGATGTATTGGATTTGTGACATTGCGGCTACCAAGGGCTGTTGAAACCAGTTCCATTGTGCTGGGGTCCTTTCTACATGAAAGATATTTCCCACAAGTCATCCTGGGACAGTCCAATGAAAAGAGGAGGACTACGTGACAGAAACAGATAGATAAAGTCTCCAAGGCACGAGTTTCTAGGAAGTATTGGGCACTACATTGTCTCTTGATGGAATTTATAAAAATGAAAGTCACAGAAGTGAACTATGGGATTCTACCCAGTTATAAGAATATAAAATAAGACATCATTTAAACACGTTACTTTATGGTTAAGAGTGTCTGAAGGAAAAAGTCTTCTAGCTGTAAAAACCACAGAGACCTCATAAAAACAGATGGCTACCTTAACCAAAAATACTGCTTTTATACATACTCTGTCAGAGCCCTGTTCAAGTGTTGTACTAATGTAGGTCAAGCATATTTTTACTTATTTTAGTATTATATACTATCATCTTTTATTAAGGCGCTAACAAAAATTGGAATAAGTTCAAATTTACCACTACTACTACTACAGCTTACGGCCTTATTTATCAAGGGCTAGCGCCAGGTAGTGTCTGACGAGCGCCAGGTACCGCCAGCTAACGGCGGCTACCGAATCAAGTACGCCCGGCGGCGGTCACAATGACGCATTTATCACGCTAAATGAGGCTAGCGCCGGCGAGAGCGTCAGCTAGCGCGGGATTCATCATGTAGCCGACTGCAACGAACAGCGCCGCTGCTAATCCCATCACAGCGACAGGTATGACCTGGCGCTCCCTGGCGTTGTCCAATGCATTTCAATGGAGCAATCTTTAAATAATCATAATTAATTGCTATTAATGTTTTTTTTTTTTTTTGTCAAAAATTCTGTGACCACTTCTGCAATGTTAGGTTTTTTTTTTTAAGTAAAAAAAAAACAAAAAAACAAAATTGTGCAGAATTGATATTACAGGTCTGATATTCATGTATTCATATTACAAAATGTTTAGTAAAACTTGTATAATTTTTACATTAAAAAAATGGTTGTTTTGGGGTTAAAAACTACTTTACACACATCGCCGCCAGCGCTCTGGGGTTTAAACAAGGAATTCACAGCGTGAGAAATTTTTGAGCGTGATTTGTTAATGAATCTGCAGCAAGCCGTTCGCTCTGGCCATTCGTTGTCAGGCGCACCCATACAACGCGGAACCTGTGAAACAGCGACCCCTAACCCCGTATTCAACATTACCGCACACCAACTGAGTCGCTGTCAACAAGCAAACCCCGGCCAAGCACAGCGAATACTAGCTGGCGCTGTGAAAATCACGCTACTGGCGCTCATCTGTCGCTACCTGGCGCTATTAATGAATCGGCCTCTTAGTAGAGGTTCTGATGAGCTTCGCTTCGCAATTAGCTTCTTCAGAGAGCTGTTATAAGGGTCAAGAATAAAATTCAAAACTTTTGAGAAACTTCCTTTGGGCCCATAGAAGCTCATACAAACATTTCAGTTTAAAGTGGCCAGAAATCCAGACCAGCCTAAAAGACCATGTCTGGGTTCAATCTTTTTCTTAGTGGCATCCCAATTTGGAATTCCCTTCAGCAAACTCCCTAGTTTCCCTGTATACTGATCTTGATCCTCAATCCTGTTGTGCATGTGTGGACTCTTGGGAGCATTCCTGATTGACGCACTTAAACTTCTGCTTGTGGGGCCGTGCTTAACTCATCGGCTTTGATTCTATTTCAAAATAAGGCATGAGATAAAATAAGATGTGATTCAGTATAGCAAGGACCTAAAGATTTCCCTAGAGTAATGTGCCAAATTATTTCAATTGCTTTTAATAGTAAATGTTATGCTGTACAGTCAGTGGATCTTTATACCTTCCTGGATTGAAAGCTGTAGGTTTTAATGACCAACACATTTAAGCATTTACTGTAGATACTCCTGAAATTTTCTTCTTTGAATCACGCCTTATACTATCTCCTGTCTCATTTTGAAATAAACCTTAAAATGGTCCATTATTTGCATGAACTATTTATGTCATCACCTGCTATCCCCAGCCCAATGGGCCAAAACAGTCTGTTTTTGTTTTTTTCACTAAACCCTTTGCGCAATGTTTATAACGACATAAACTGATTGAGAGTCTGTTGTTCGAATGGTCGGCCTGTATTGCTTCCTGGTGCTTTCCAGCGATGATACATTCAGTTAAGCACAGCTCAGCTTTGAGGGCAGTTTTATCAGTTATAATAACTGCAATAAATCTGAAAGCTCTACAAGCTAAACTGCCATAATGTGCCAGTTTAGCTTGTAACTGAATTCATTTGCATATGACTGCCATTCGGACATCGATGCTTCCTGTTTTAATGACTATTGGGCAAAGGCTTTAGTAAAAAAAAAAAAAAAGAAACACAGGCTGTTTTGGGGCACTAAGCTGGGCATAGAAGGTGAGGACATAAACTTCCTTTCTGAATATAGGATCACTTTGATGAAAAGTTTACTGCATCAAGGCCATTGTCCAGGTAAAAAAAAAAAAAAAAATCACCCTTTGTCCCCAGCAGAGGATTGCACTGATTGATCCTGATCGCTGGATCCATATTCCATGCCACCCGGCTCAATCGTTCATCAAGGCAGGCCCCTCCATCAGTCACTGTGGTGCCTGCACACTGCTCCATTCACTGCAATGAAATGTTAAGACCTGGCACATACCTTCCATTGCAGTAATTAAAGTGACTGATGGCAGGGGTTGTCCTGCCAGGAATACAGAATCGACAGACTATTGGGTGGGTTGGCACATGGCTTGCATCCAGTGATTGGGTAAGAGTCAGCGCAACAGACTATGAGCGGTCATCTGTGCAGCACAAGAGGTGAGTATAGTGTATTTAACAGAAAGAAATGAAGTATGCTGTGGGAGGTGGTGGAGGTGCTGCAGAGTGTGGCTAAGATTAGCCACAGCCACAGGATTGAATACCAATGTGAGTTTATGGTGAAACTAAGTGGGGGGTTCCAGTACCAGTGTCAGCACCCGGCAAGGCGAGGCAGCAGCCAGGGGCCCCCACAGTCCGGGGCGGCCTTTGGGGTATACAACGGAGCTTGACTGGTGGCAGACTGGGAGGGCACCACCACAGCTGGTGCCCATATCTCCTCGAATGGCGGGGTTTCACATAACGGGGCATCTCGATTTAGATTCCAGGGAAGAAAGTGCTAGGTTTTGTTCTGCTTTTAAGTTGCCCATCCCAGCTGATTTCCTATCCCTGGAGCATCCCAATCTGTGATGCCCTACTGTGTGAAACCCCCTACTGTGTGAAACCCCCTGGGATTGCCCTGCATTTTGGTCCGCTTTACAGGGGCATCTCAATTCAGGATGCCCCTGTTTGTGAAAGAACCCTCCTGGTTTGGCCGTTAACTCAAACTGGCAATCCCACATGGTGCATTCACCAGTTCCAGGAAAGTTATGAACAAAGGGGGGGAGGGGTCACACACAGGGGCATCCAAAATCGTGTGACTCATTCAGATTGATTCATTTAGACTCCAAGGTCAGGTTTAAAGGGGTTTGGTGCTCTTCAGAGTAGACCAAAACTAGAGTTTTGGGTCGAATAGCATCCAGATATGGGACGTCCCTCTGTAATGTGACGCGACTCTTCACCACAAAGGGGCCCACTGAGACCATGCTGCCCAAAGGCCCATTTAAACCTGGAGCTGGCCCTGGGGGGGGGTTCACACTGCAGAATATTTCAATTCTGAATGCCCCTATGGCAATGTTCCCCAACCATCTCCTCGAGAGCCACCAAAAGGTCATGTTTTGTGGATCTCCACATAGCTGACCACTAATGTGCGTCTGTACGGACACCTGGAAAACCTGAACTATTGGTAGCTCTCGAGGAGAGGGTTGGGGAACACTTCCCTATGGCAACACATGTTGCCATAGGGCAGCACATGTATATTAGTTTTGGTCCACATACTTCCAGTAGTTCCTACATGTCTAGCAATGCCAGTTACATATTATTATTGCACAAGCATTCTATGGCAATAACACACATTTTCCCAGGCTGAAGCAGCAACTCATCTGAATGTTCCGTAGGTTTCTGTCTAAGAGTAAATATTTTCTTCTGGATTTGCAATCAACCAGCGATATATGAATAGTGTCTGTTTAAAAAAGAGATTCTTTCCAGGGAATGAAACAGCTCTGGTCATAAAAGGCCCGAATTCTAAGAAAATGCTATTGTGTGTGAGAATCCTCAGTGGAGATAAGCTGCAGAGAGTTGCACTCCCTGACCCTCATATTCGGGGCAGCATCCTCTGTATTATGGAACACACAGTCTTAAAAGCGATAACTTCAGGAGCATCTTTGTCTGTTTATAGTCCGTCTCCCCCCCTCTAAGCTTGGCGTCTCCTGCTACAATACAGGAAGCTCCTTCTGTCCAAGGTCTGTCTGCTGGAGTCTCGCTCTGCCCTTCCTGAGCACGAAGCTGCCAGAATCCGCCTGTCACTCAGCAGCGCCAACGCCAATATGTTCATCACTGGGCGATGTACCATGCTTGTATACATATATGTGCACGTACACATTGCATCATTCTAGGAAAAAACGCATGTCATATTTTTACAAATAATATATCACATTCATACAATACGTGGAAACTTAGAGTACAGTTCATTTGGTATTTAGACAGCTTTTCGACCGTAGAGAACTTTTCTCAAGTTCCAAGGTGCAGCATTTCTCCAAGTGGGTAGAGATGTTCTTCAAATAACTGGAATGCGTCGCCACACTTTAGTACAGATGGAAAAACACATGCTCTAGGTTCAAGAACTATACATGTCATGGAAATAGCAGCGTTATTCCCCTTTACAATTGACTTTGCTAATAAGGTGTGTATTCCTTAAAGAAGCTCCCCTCCTTTGGAAATCTGTTCCATTTGTTGGAAGTAAACAAAAAGC
Source organism: Gastrophryne carolinensis (assembly GCA_027917425.1). Taxonomy (NCBI): domain Eukaryota; kingdom Metazoa; phylum Chordata; class Amphibia; order Anura; family Microhylidae; genus Gastrophryne; species Gastrophryne carolinensis. The sequence continues at coordinate 379,074,578 of CM051238.1, forward strand.
TGAAAAACTTGCAGTACAGTGTTGTAGAATTGCTAGATTATTGGAAATGTGCAGCCAGATAAGAACCCACAAGACCATGTCCACAAGTAGGAGACCTGCTGCTTTGAAGCATTTTTACAGATAAGACATGATTTCCGATAGCATTTTATAAACAACAGGGCCCTATGGCGTATGCATTAAAATTGCCAACTTATTCTTACTCTATTTTCCATTAGAAAATAATGTTCATCACCTTTAAAAATGCCCCATTGCAAGTATTGGTGATATTTTGGGACAAAAACCTTTCTTTGCACTTTTCTGTGTGCTAAAATTCACACTTCCAGGCACACTGCAGGTGCACCATGCTTTACTAAATAATTATCATAACACCCATTGGCTTTGTAATTATTGAAAAATATACCCAAGCATTGCACATTCAGCGTCCTTTTTCTGAGCGCTTGGGATAGCAGAGCAAGTAAAAAAGCACTCTTTACCTTGTAACTTCAAACAGGGGGTTTTGAACTATTTTAGACCCCTATATGAAGCCTAACATAGGTCTCTCCCTAAAGTGTCTTGCCTATCTGTTAGATAATTTATCTAGAGAGATTTAGCTTTAGTTCTAAAGTGGTCAGCAGGCATTACAAACTATGAAGTATCACCAGAACAAAAAGGTTGTCTTTGGAATATTCTAGCACAGGGGTTCCCAACTGGTGGCACTCGAGAGCCTAGTTTTTGACTGACCTGAACCCCAACCTGATCCGCAGCATCTATATTTTACCCAAGCCTGATTTGCTCAATGAGTACAAAACTGCTTTGTTATGCTCCTTTATGCACTTTGCACTTTAGATGGTTGTTTGGAGCGTTTTTAACTTGGTTTTAGGTGAGCGAAAACCCACGCGTATGATCAAGGTTAGGGATGAGCGAACCGGTTCGGACGAACCGGAATTCGCTCCGAATTTCAGGGAAAACTCGATTCGGCACGAACCCGAATTTTTTTGGGTTCGTGCCGATCGAATTTTCCCTGAAATAAAAAAAAAAATGCCGCTATGGTGGCAGCCGCCGGTCCGCTGACAGCGCAGCCGGCCTGCCCACTCCCACCATGCCGGCATTTGTTTAAAAAGCAAACACTTACCTGCATGGTCGGAGCATGGAGGCCGGCGCCGCTCTCAGACGCCCTCTGATGACGCGTCCTCTGATGACAGCTGAGAGCGGCGCCGGAGCATGGAGGTCGGCGCCGCTCTCAGCTGTCATCAGAGGACGCGTCATCAGAGGGCGCGTCATCAGAGGGCGCCTGAGAGCGGCGCCGGCCTCCACGCTCCGACCATGCAGGTAAGTGTTTGCTTTTTAAACAAATGCCGGCATGGTGGGAGCGGGCAGGCCGGCTGCGCTGTCAGCGGGCCGGCTTCCGTCGCCCGCTGACAGCGTAGCCGGCCTGCCCGCTCCCACCATGCCGGCATTTTTTTTTTCAGATGAGCGATTCGTGAAAGTTCGATTCGGGCGAACCCGAATTTCTTGGGGAAATTCGGCGAATCGCCCGAATCGAACTTTCAAGAAGTTCGCTCATCTCTAAAGGTGATACTTGAAATAATTCGAAAAAAAAGAGTGGTACTTGATGAAAAATGGTTGGGAACCCCTGTTCTAGCACATAAAAAAGCATATGTATGCATATTTACAGGGTGGATTATGAGGGCATTGCCCTGCAAAGGGGATCTCCACCAACCTTTGGGTTATGGTCTGGTCCAGGAGGCTTCTCAGTCCTTGGTCTGAGGCCAGCAACAAAGCTGTTGTGGCAGTGGGGGCCCCCGCGCCTGGGCAAGCCTTTTTTTGTTTTTGCAAACCTGCAGCCAAAGCCACCACAGAGCAGGATGGAAAGTCTAGAGCAGCAAAGCCGCCGTCAGCAAAACTACAGTGATGGGTGCGTGCAAAGCTGTCATTGGGCGGCCACCAAGCACAGCCACTGGCAACTCAATGCAGGGTAATGATTTCTGTTGGATCTGCTGAGCGACTACACTAACACACAACCAGTAAGTTCCAGTAAGTAGGCGGATGCCAGACAACCACCAGTTACTTGGCTATTATTTTAAAAGGAAAAAAATACTGTATCTGGGGTCTCCACCAGTTTTTGTGCCCAGGAACCTCCACCGGACTTAATCTGGCCCTGTATATATATCCCAGCCACTCTGTTTTCTGCTGATGGGTCAGGGCCATTATTTGTGGTGCAGGCCATAAGACATCACCAATATTGGGCTCAGTCATGGGGAGGGGCACTGCCTGCTGCTAAGGTAGAGGCAGAGAATGGCACATACCCTTATGGTACAGCAGCAGCACCATAGGATGGATAAGGAGGAGGCTGATTTTTTCCTTCCCGCGCTGCTATTTGCTATTTTGCCTAGAAACTGCCCTAAATGTTTTACAGACAGGAAGATGAGCTATATCTTTAAAATTACAGGGAATCTTACCCTTCAAAAAACAGATGGGTTTGATTCAGAGCCAAGGGTAAAAAGTGCACTTTGGCATAAAAAAACTTAGGCAAGTGAACAATTTACTCCAAAAACAACATAGAGGGTGTTTCACTACTAGCACCAGGTATTGCCAGAGGAGTGTCTGTATAGCGGCGCTTAGAGCGACCGCTAGTAGACGCTGTAAGCGGGTAGCAGGCGCTGTAACAGAGTAACCTGGCCGGCATTGATGAAGGCGATGTGTTGCTTTAACAACAGTACAGCGCTGCAGTGAGTGAGAGGTAGCGCCAGCTCAATGTGTCCGGCACTTGGCGCTCCACATCATATTTATGGGATTGGGATGCCCACACACTGCCTGTAATTGGGATGCCCGCACAATGCCTGTAATTGGGATGCCCGCACAATGCCTGTAATTGGGATGCCCACACCGTGCCTGTAATTGGGATGCCTGCACACTGCCTGTAATTAGGATGCTGCACACTGCCTGTAATGTGGGGTCTGTTATGGGATGATGGGCGGGATTATGCACACTGTCTGTAATAGGGTGATTGGGAGGGAGGCATTTTAGCACACCATTTGGTTCAGAATTTCTTTTTTCTTATTTTTCTTTTCCAAATCCTAGGTGGGTCTTAAAGGGTATATTTTCTGGTCCTGATTTAAGGATTGAGGCAAATACCATCAGATGTGTCTATTATATGTGAAACTTCACAATACAAATATTTAAAATGAAAACAAAATCTCTAATATACATGTATGGAAAATATTAGCCAAAGCAACATTCTATTCTCTCGGCATTATTGTTATCCTATTGTTTCGTTCTGCCTGCCTTCTGTGTCCAACATATACTTCCCTCCTGGAATTCAGCATGAAACCTTTTGTATACACAGTTGTTACTCCAAAGTGTATTGTTGGCTTGCAAAATTCCTGCAGTTCCAAGAATTCCAGCAATGTGCTATTTCTTTCAAATTTGAGACAATATGCATTCTACGGTGTGCTGAGCTGTAATAACAATATTGTGCACCATCTGCAAATGCACAGCATCCTCTAAATGACTTGGGAGTGTCAGTGTAAGGCTGCATACATACCACAATGATATGGCGGTAGTGCAGGATGGTATTGTGTTTGCAGTGCTTTATATAGTACAAGTGAATGGGGCAATTTTACATAATAGGCCTGTTGTGTATTGCATCATCTCATACTGCACTGCAATCACTGATTGGGAGAATTGGTCATCTTAAGGGGAGCACCCCAGGTGTGGAGTGCAGCATGGTCACTGTTTTCATTGCTTAGTGCCAATGAGCAGCCACTATTAGTACTATTTAACAAGTGAGAGCAGCACATAATGGGGTAGAGGAGGCAGAAGAGGGGGCACAGGAACCACAGGTACATGGAGCTAAGGACACAGTTCAGGAGGAGATGGAATGGGCTGTCACTGTTCAGGCAGAGATGCCAAGTCACCTGGTTTTCCAGGGAGTCACCCGATTTTTAACCCTCCCTCACCCTGTCACCCTGTCTCCAGGTGATTTCACCCAGCAGCCAGTGGGTTAGCAGAAGTCCACGCCCTTGGATACTACACATTGCCAGGCAGGAGCTGCAGAACATAAGGGTCACAGAGGTCACCACCTGAAGAGGAGCAAGTGAATATGCTCCATGGAAACAGCCAATGCGATCAATCGATGAACAAGATTTGGTTAATGGTTCGGCTGTCATATTGATTTGACTGACCAAAAATCTCTCGTTAATCATTCGATGGTCAGAGTGTGTAAACTGAAGAGCCCTTAAAACAATGTGTTTTGCTATGAGAACGAGCGACACAAGTGATTGCATGAGCAATCATTCTAGCAACCGATTGACCAACAAATCTTTGGCGTCTGTACATAGTTGCAGAATTGCAGAACATTTGCATGGTCGCTTGCTGAGCGCACAGCCAATTGATCTGCTTGTGTAAACCCAGCATTAATTATTAGACTACATAAATGGAATGACATTATTTGCAGTGTCTGGCTGTGCTAATTGCTTTCAGCTCTGTTTAAGCTCTTCTGTACTTATTCTCAGATTAGCAGGGGCTTGATGTTCCAAAGAGCAAGAGAAACTCCTTAGCTGCTGGTGAAGACAGGCCAAGCAACAATTCCAGGACAAGAGCCCTTAGCATCCAATGCAACAATGTCAAAGTTCTCCGTTCTACACAAGCTCTGTGGCCCTGATTGTATCCCCTCTGGATTTGTGAACTGATGTGTGGTGCTGGCAAAGAGATATTGCACCCGAGTCACTACTGACCTCGAGGAAAGTTTAGAAAGACAGGCAAATGGTATGATTTCACAGAGAGGGGTATCCCGGGTTTTGGTCCACTTAGTGGACCTATCACCAGGATTTTCACTGTCCTGGAGATAGGTCCTTGACCCTGGGGGAGAGAAGTACCAGCCTGGGAGCCTACATTAGAGAGGAAGATCAGCATGGGCGCCTAGGGGGAGAGGAAGATCAGCATGGACGCCTAGGGGGAGAGGAAGACCAGCATGGACACCTAGGGGGAGAGGAAGATCAGCATGGACACCTAGGGGGAGAGGAAGATCAGCATGGACACCTAGGGGGAGAGGAAGATCAGCATGGACACCTAGAGGGAGAGGAAGACCAGCATGGGTACCTAGGGGGAGAGGAAGATCAGCAAGGGTACCTAGGGGGAGAGGAAGATCAGCATGGGTACCTAGGGGGAGAGGAAGACCAGCATGGGTACCTAGGGGGAGAGGAAGATCAGCAAGGGTACCTAGGGGGAGAGGAAGATCAGCAAGGGTACCTAGGGGGAGAGGAAGATCAGCATGGACGCCTAGGGGGAGAGGAAGATCAGCATGGGTACCTAGGGGGAGAGGAAGATCAGCATTGGCCTAGGGGGAGAGGAAGATCAGCATGGACACCTAGGGGGAGAGGAAGATCAGCATGGGTGCCTAGGGGGAGAGGAAGATCAGCATGGACGCCTAGGGGGAGAGGAAGATCAGCATGGACACCTAGGGGGAGAGGAAGATCAGCATGGGTACCTAGGGGGAGAGGAAGATCAGCATTGGCCTAGGGGGAGAGGAAGATCAGCATGGGTGCTTAGGGGGAGAGGAAGATCAGCATGGGCCTAGGGGGAGAGGAAGATCAGCATGGGTGCTTAGGGGGAGAGGAAGATCAGCATGGGCCTAAAGGGGAGAGGAAGATCAGCATGGGCGCCTAGGATGAGAAAGTTCTCCTTTCTACACAAGCTCTGTGGCCCTGATTGTATCCCCTCTAGATTTGTGAACTGATGTGTGGTGCTGGCAAAGAGATATTGCACCCGAGTCACTACTGACCTCGAGGAAAGGTAAGAAAGACAGGCAAATGGTATGATTTCACAGAGAGGGGTATCCCGGGTTTTGGTCCACTTAGTGGACCTATCACCAGGATTTTCACTGTCCTGGAGATAGGTCCTTGACCCTGGGGGAGAGAAGTATCAGCCTGAGAGCCTACATTAGGGAGGAAGATCAGCATGGGCGCTTAGGGGGAGAGGAAGATCAGCATGGACGCCTAGGGGGAGAGGAAGATCAGCATGAGCGCCTAGGGGAAGAGGAAGATCAGCATGGGCGCCTAGGGGAAGAGGAAGATCAGCATGGGCGCCTAGGGCGAGAGGAAGATCAGCATGAGCGCCTAGGGGGAGAGGAAGATCAGCATGGGCGCCTAGGGGGAGAGGAAGATCAGCATGGGCGCCTAGGGGGAGAGGAAGATCAGCATGGGCGCCTAGGGGGAGAGGAAGATCAGCATGGGCGCCTAGGGCGAGAGGAAGATCAGCATGAGCGCCTAGGGGGAGAGGAAGATCAGCATGAGCGCCTAGGGGAAGAGGAAGATCAGCATGGGCGCTTAGGGGGAGAGGAAGATCAGCATGGGCGCTTAGGGGGAGAGGAAGATCAGCATGGGCACCTAGGGGAAGAGGAAGATCAGCATGGGTGCCTAGGGGAAGAGGAAGATCAGCATGGGCGCCTAGGGGGAGAGGAAGATCAGCATGGGCGTCTAGGGGGAGAGGAAGATCAGCATGGACACCTAGGGCGAAAATGTTCTCCTTTCTACACAAGCTCTGTGGCCCTGATTGTATCCCCTCTGGATTTGTGAACTGATGTGTGGTGCTGGCAAAGAAATTTTACACCCGAGTCACTACTGACCTCGAGGAATGGTAAGAAAGACAGGCAAATGGTATGATTTCACAGAGAGGGGTATCCCGGGTTTTGGTCCACTTAGTGGACCTATCACCAGGATTTTCACTGTCCTGGAGATAGGCCCTTGACCCTGGGGGAGAGAAGTATCAGCCTGGGAGCCTACATTAGGGAGGAAGATTAGCATGGACGCCTAGGGAGAGAGGAAGATCAGCATGGACACCTAGGGGGAGAGGAAGATCAGCATGGACACCTAGGGGGAGAGGAAGATCAGCATGGGTACCTAGGGGGAGAGGAAGATCAGCATGGGTACCTAGGGGGAGAGGAAGATCAGCATTGTCCTAGGGGGAGAGGAAGATCAGCATGGGTACCTAGGGGGAGAGGAAGATCAGCATGGGCCTAAAGGGGAGAGGAAGATCAGCATGGGCCTAAAGGGGCAGAGGAAGAGGAAGATCAGCATGGGCGCCTAGGGTGAGAGGAAGATCAGCTTTTGCGCCTAGGGCGAGAGGAAGATCAGCATGGGCGCCTAGGGGAAGAGGAAGATCAGCATGGGCGCCTAGGAGGAGAGGAAGATCTGCATGGGCGCCTAGGGGGAGAGGAAGATCAGCATGGGCGCCTAGGGGGAGAGGAAGATCAGCATGGGCGCCTAGGGGGAGAGGAAGATCAGCATGGGTGCCTAGGGGGAGAGGAAGATCAGCATGGGCGCCTAGGGGGAGAGGAAGATCAGCATGGGTGCCTAGGGGGAGAGGAAGATCAGCATGGGCGCCTAGGGGGAGAGGAAGATCTGCATGGGCGCCTAGGGGGAGAGGAAGATCAGCATGGGCGCCTAGGGGGAGAGGAAGATCAGCATGGGCGCCTAGGGGGAGAGGAAGATCAGCATGGGTGCCTAGGGGGAGAGGAAGATCAGCATGGGCGCCTAGGGGGAGAGGAAGATCAGCATGGGTGCCTAGGGGGAGAGGAAGATCAGCATGGGCGCCTAGGGGGAGAGGAAGATCAGCATGGGTGCCTAGGGGGAGAGGAAGATCAGCATGCGCACCTAGAGGGAGAGAAAGATCAGCATTGTCTCTCCGTCCAACGGCACATGCGCGATCCGTGGCCCCATCCCCGCCATCCCTCTAGCAGGACGCGTGCCCGCACCAGGCATTTGTGAATAGCCGCAGTGGGCAAGCTTCCTGTTAGAGGGAAGCGGAGGATGAAGCCGCCAGCACATTCAGAGCCACTGGCCTTAGACGAATGTGCCGCAGGACCGGGAAGAGGGGAGTTGGCGATCTGGGGGGTTTCACACAACGGGGCACGCACAATCGGGGTGCCCCAGGGGAAAGAACCAAAACCCAGGATAGTCAAAATCATGGGTTTTGGTCCACTTTAATTTCAAGATAATTCTACTGGGGGTCAAAAAATGCCTGAGCTGCAAGGGCTCCATTTCACCAATGATAATCTGGCCCTGTGCAGGGGGCTGCCCTCTCCATAATGCCCTAAAGTCTGTAACCAATGCCACAGTGGGCCCTGATTGCACAGAACATTCCCTAGCCACAGATGGCTACATGAGTAACCCACGTTGATACACGACAGACAAATCTTAGTCTCCATATTGGGAGAAAACAGCAGCTTGCAACACCAAAATGAATGTGTCCACCAAAATGAACCCAGCCCAACGATTGGCCGCCTAGCGCTTATGTGGGTAGTGATGTTTTGGCCACCGGAATGTCCTGCCCACATGAGCGGTGGCGGCCAATTGTGGCACTGGGTTGAGGAAAGATGTCCCTAAGTTCACCGGTGTGGTGAATTTAGGGTATACTTAAAGCAGGGGTTCTCAGGCCTTTTGAAGAGCGCAGGCCGTATAAGCGATTTAAAAACTGGTCACAGAATGAATAGGTTCAGAATTTCACATTTTTTTCAGTTTAAATAGCATATCAAAGATCTTCTGCACTAATCAGGATATTCACTGTCTCCACAAGCTCCATAGATTTTTTCTTTTAGGTCTTTCCAGCACACCACCCTATTAGCACATTTAAAAATCCCCACATGCTACCGTTACACATACTGATTGCCTCTCCAAATAAATGTGCCCCATATTTTTTTTAGCCCATAACCCCATCAGTCCCAAACTGTAACTGTATTACCAACACTGAACCCATCTAAACGCCGACCAATGCTAAACATACAACTTAAATATAGAAAAAAAACTCTTTTATGTTATGGTGCCAGAGATGTCACCTAGAGGTGGTGCTGCACTATCAATGTCACTACGTTCCTCCAAGCCACCGCTGCCACCTATATTTGACAACTGGCCCCTCCTGTATCACTCTCCTCGCAACTTCTCATCTTTACTGAGTTCTATTTACCCCTTCCACTTTCCCCACAGCAGGTCAGGGGCCACATCAGATGGCTTTGACGGCCACATGCATATGTGCTTTAAAGTGGACCAACACCCACGGGTGATCGGCCCGGGAATCTATAAGATTCCCGGGCCGATCACCCCCCACCCCGCGGGACATCCGAGATCGGGATGTCCCGCGGGGTGAAACCCCCCCCAAACACCCCAACTCACCTACCTCCGCCTACAGGGGCGCGAGGGAGGCGGCGGCGGCCGCCGCCGCTTAGACGTTCCAGATCTTCCCTTGTACGTCGGCGCTGGGAGCGGGGAGAGGTGAGTTTTTCGGGGGGTTAGGGGGGGTTTCACACAGCGGGGCACCCCGATCGGGGGTGCCCCACCGAAGTGGACCAAGACCCAGGATAGTCAAAATCCTGGGTGTTGGTCCACTTTAAATAGTGCATGGAAGCTCAAATGTAGGCAAACTGCTTTTCTGAGTCTGCGCTACTGTTCTGAACCTGGTTGGCTGCTGGCAGAGCAGGTAGCGAGGAATCCATAGCTGCTGTTGCCTATGGACCCCAAAAGCTCATGGTCCATATTTGGGCCCGATTTCAGGCTTCCATGTAACACTTAGCCTGAAGGGCATCCTGAATCCAGTTATGAGGGATGTAAAGGGGTCTTTTGGCTTTGATATGACCGATTTGAGTGGTAAAATAATAGGACATTTCACCTGACGCTGACGGGGGGGCTTTGTTCGGGCAGGACTCTGCATGGCAGCCAGGGCTGTTCTGTTTCTAGGGAAGGGCGAGCATAGCGATCATTCTGGGCACTACTGCAAATGTTGCATCTTTATCCCTGCCACTAGGGATGAGCGAACCGGTTCGGACGAACCGGAATTCGCTCCGAATTTCAGGGAAAATTCGATTCGGCACGAACCCGAATTTTTTTTGGTTCGTGCCGATCGAATTTTCCCTGAAATTAAAAAAAAAAATGCCCGCATGGTGGGAGCGGGCAGGCCGGCTACGCTGTCAGCGGGCGGCGGAAGCCGGCCCGCTGACAGCGCAGCCGGCCTTCCCGCTCCCACCATGCCGGCATTTGTTTAAAAAGCAAACACTTACCTGCAAGGTCGGAGCGTGGAGGCCGGCGTCGCTCTCAGGCGCCCTCTGATGACGCGTCCTCTGATGACAGCTGAGAGCGGCGCCGGCCTCCACGCTCCGACCATGCAGGTAAGTGTTTGCTTAAAAAAAAAATGCCGGCATGGTGGGGGCGGGCAGGCCGGCTACGCTGTCAGCGGGCCGTCGCCGGCCCGCTGACAGGCGTAGCCGGCCTGCCCGCTCCCACCATGCCGGCATTTTTTTTTTCAGATGAGCGATTCGTGAAAGTTCGATTCGGGCGAACCCGAATTTCTTGGGGGAATTCGGCGAATCGCCCGAATCGAACTTTCAAGAAGTTCGCTCATCTCTACCTGCCACCCTGTTTTCTGCAGATGAGCCAGAGCCACTGTTAGCCAGAAGATTCCTTGGGCTTGGGTAACAGTTGGAATTGAGTGACAGGCCAGTACAGTCACACTGCTACATGGATTGGGTGACTGACCTGTCATGATCTCCCATTCCCCAGTGATTTTTTTATATGTAATTTCCCATGTATTTTTGAAAATGGATTGTAGTTTAGGACAGTGCAACGTGTAGCCAGGGACAATAGGACAATCAGGCTTTTAGTATAACTTTAAAAAAAGCATTTAAATTTCTGCCATGGCATATTTCTTACCTTCCAACTCCCTTATTTCAAAGGTCCGGCCCTCTTTTCAGCCCATGTCCCCCCTGTCGTTGTCCTCATTTGCCCCCATTTACCTTTTGGCTGTATACACTGTATCGGCATAACTAATGACTTACCTAGTCAATGCTCTTGTTTTGCTTTAACCCTTTGTGTGTGGTATTTCTAACATTAAAATCCTATTCCAGAAAAAAGTACATGAACAGGTTATGGTACATGAAGTGTCCACAGATCATGCCTGTTGATGTATCCCTCTTTCCTATCTAAGAACGTTGGGAGAGCTATGTTATTTTCCTAATTAAAGAAAAAACACGATTTTATTTAAGAAAACCAAAAAAATCCTAAGGACAGAAATAGAACGTTCCCTGGGAAATGTGGAATGCAAAAAAAGCCCTGGTTGCGTTCCAAATGCATTCTCTACGCTTCTCCATAATTTATGAAAATATGAAAAATCCTTCTAGATATATTCCCCATGTCAGATTGAATTTCCACACACCCAGATATGATCAAATAATAGCAGCCGTGGAAGGCGCCCGTCTCTTAATTCCTAATGTCATGTGCCCTACTGTGTATCCGCCTGAGGAGTACATCTGTACCGTACATTCCAGGTACACAACACACCGCCTTACACTGTATGGAAGCCTTTCATTGGTGGGGGCATTTATTTCTAATGAATCCCGGGCTTGTTATTTAGTAGTTTAGAACAAATGAAACTATTTTCCACCAGTTGGATCTCTACTTGGTTTTCAGAGAAATTAATGGTTGTCCTCTAATAGTCACATGACCTTGGTGGGAACTTTAAACAAGGTCTCCACCATGGCTGATACAGAGTCCTTTTTTGTTTCTTTCATCTTCAGCCAACAACATGTTTTAGTTTTAGTGTGAGTAGCAATTCCAGTCAATATTTATTCTGTTTGCCAGTGCAGAAATCAAATCTTTATTCACATATTTAGTCACCAATGAAGAGGTCCATATAACATGTTTCACAGATACAAGTTTCCTCACTAGCAACAAAATGCCAAATTATGTGGTGGTCACCATATCATTTTAGGTCCAGAGCAAGTGGTGGACTGAGCAGAAAAATCACAGAAAATCACCTACTGAGTAAAGGGGGAGGAAGTTGCTCCATTACTATTATTTATACAGGATCATTCAGGGCCTGGGGACCAATTTACCACCCAGTTAAACCCTAAAAATCATCACTGTATAATATTCAGCCAACAGGCATATGAATCCTGTACAGAAACTAGGGGTCTTGGTTTGCATACAATTGCAATTGCATGTATTAAACCCCACGCCACGTCAAGGCGCCCCTTTTGGTGGGGTCCCTACTCCTATTTTTGAGTGCACAAAGTTCGGACATGTAATGCAATCAAATATTTCAGAGCTACTCACCTGGGAAGCTGCCCGTCTTCCTTTAGAACACTCTACAGGGAGAGATCCATATTGACTGAATCCCTCCCTGTGTGTGCTCATGGCAATTCAAACTGAGTACTATTATTTATACAGTGTCTTTCAGGGCCTGGGGACCAATTTACCGCCCAGTTTAACCCTTTCATCACTGTATAATATTAAGCAAACAGGCATATGAATCCTGTACAGAAACTAGGGCCCTTGGTTTGCTGAATATTATATAGTGATGCTAGGGTTAAACTGGGTGGTAAATTGGTTCCCAGGCCCTGAAACATCCTGTATAAATAACAGTAATGGAGCAACTCCCCCCCTTTACCTAGTCGAAAATCACCTACCCCTGGGTAGCCAATGTTCAGCCTGTGGCATACCCAATGGGCACCCACCAATGCACCCTGGCCAGTCAACAAGTATGCTCCATGGTTAAGGCTATAGCGTTGCCAGGATAGATCATGGGCACATATGGTCAATCTAAAACCAACAGTTCTGAAGCGTTACTATTGTAGAGACATATAACATGGCAGGGATGGGTATGGGCCCCTACTGCCATGATGTGGAGGCAGAACATCACCTGGGCATGTTGGGTATAATAGGGATGAGTACAGAGGGAGTAAGAGATTGAATGGAGGTATTAGAAGCAGCAGCCCAGATGGCCCAAAAGCAGTATGGCTCAACAGGAATTCTCCTTTCCTTCCCTAAAGCCAGTCCTCCCCTACCCAGGGGATGGGCATCCCAAATCAGAATGCTGGGGGGCATTTAGACATTAAATAGACTCCAAAGTCTCCCCCTATCTGGTGTCAGAGCGGGGATGCCATGTGCGCGGCCTCAGTGTGGTCACTTCTGGGAACACCATGGGAACAGCAGGTTGGGTGAGTTATTTTTTATGTTACCCCCACACGGACTCGAAGCCTCGGAAACGGAACAGGAATGAGGAAATTAGAGCCGCCAGTCTGCTGATTTGATTCTCCCTCTTCGGACATAAACCCTTCCTTGATATTCTATGCCGGTGAAAAGAACCTGCCCCCTTGCAACATCAGTGAACCCTGCATTGAAGCAGACCAAAACCCTGGTAACCTGGAAAAAGGATCTAGAGAGCGGCTATTCGGCAGCATCACGGGCACTCCTTATGCCCGAATGGCTGGTGGCATCTGCCCGCAGCACGGGGAGCGACCAGCGGGAAGTGCCCAGCAGTCAGTTCCATTCAGAATTCTTTGCCAGGAATAATTATACACAGCGGTTAGTTCTGCTTAGAGGAGAGTCCACACACATGCACTGTGGGAGTGTGGATCAAGGTGAGTAAATATGGACCAAAACCCAGGTAAGCCTGGGTTGTGATCTGCTTTAAAGTGGAACAAAATCCTGGTGTTTACCGGGGATTCGGGGGGTTCACACAGTGGAGCATATCAAACTGGCATGCCCCTGGCCAGGAACGAAACATGGTATAATCAAAATCTCAAGTTTTTTTCTGCTTTAAAGTGGAACAAAACCTACCAGCGGCTGGCTGGATTTTCTCTGGGGCATCCTGAATCGGGATGCCTCACTGTGTGAAATCCCCCAGAAAAACGTTGCCACGATCCAACGGGCATGTGCAGGCTCTCTGCCAATGAGAGTCGTCTGCTATGATGTCATACAGCAGACGGCTCTCATTGTTTACATTCAGGCTGGGTCGGGAACGTGCGAACGGCTAGGGGTGCAGGGTATGCGGCAGTATGCGGTCACCACAGATTCGAATGAGAGCCATCTACCCAATGACGTGATCATAGCAGATGGCTCTCATTGGACAAGAGCCCGCACCCGCGTGGTTAGAGAGTTTTGTGGTGAGTTTTTCTGGGGCTTCCTGGGTGTTTCACACAGTGGGGCCCCGGGGCATGGAGAGTCAAATTCACGGGTTTTGTTCTGAATTAAAGACGTATGCCAGCCGCAGCTCCTCCAATCAGAGAAATGCTTCACTGGAGTTCGTATTTATTTCCTGTCCCCCATCATAAAAAGGTCTATGCCTGGTTGTGTGTCCCCTTTATTATGTAGAGATCAGAACATAGGAAGTAAGAACGTCACCAGAGCCTGGCATTGTTACCCTGGTTTACATCTCATCCTCTCAGATACGCCATAGTGGAGTGGCAGTGATGATGTGACACGAGCATATGCTTTCCTCTAAGGTCTCGCTACGTGAGGATTTGGCTGGTTGTGTGTTCTTGTTGATTTTTAATGTCACAGAGCGCCCATCTCCAGCATTAGATAAACACTGGCTATAGGCAGCTTCCTGCTCCACCACTTTGGTCTATATTTAGAAAGTCCGCTAAGTACTCACGCCCTTTTTAATGTTCTTGTCTGCATTATATATACAGACTGGGCTTCCCCAGGGGTCCCCACACAAAGGGCATATTATGGCTCCACCATGTACTTTATGTGTGTTCCTACAGACAGGCTATGCTGCCAACATTTACCCTCAATGTAAAGCCATTGCTGAAATGATTTCCACAGCGCTTAGGGCAGCGGTGTCAGTATAATCCCATCCATTTCACTTCAGTGGATCAAAACCCAGGATTTTGACTATCCTGGGGTTTGATCCTTGCCCCTGGGGCACCACGATCGAGGATGCGTCGCTGTGTGAAACCCCCCAAGTCGCCGAAGTCAACTCACCTCTTCACGGTCCTATGGCGCATGCGCCGGCGCTCGGCCAATCAGCACGCTCAGAGCCGCTGACGGCACGTCATCTAAGGCGAGCAGCTTCGAACTGACAGCTGCATTCCCCGCAACCCTCTAACAGGCAGCACGCCCTCACAAATGGCAGGCGCGCCCTGCTAGAGGGATAGCGGGGATGCGGCTCGCACATGCACGGTTGGACCGGGAAACAAGGTAAGTGTACAGTGCCATCTGGGGGGGGGGGGGGTGTACACACAGCAGGGCATCCCGATTCTAGATGCCCTGGGGGGGAGGGGATCAATCGGCCCGGGAACCTTATAGATTCCTGGGGTGATCGCAGTGGGTTTTGGTCCACTTTAAGGGGGGTGTCTAGGTAAAATATTTTTTAAAAAGTCTATACTCTTTGACCCCTTTCCCCTGCAGTAGCATCCTCATAGTCTGGCACTGTAAAACTTGTCTTAAAGGGTAATTCCATTTTCAATGGCATTTTTTAAAGATTCCATTACTGTCTGCCAAAATGATGTCCTCAGGGTGCTTATCTTTTATTTTTCTTTTCTATTTGTTTACAACTCTGTTATAAAAGACAGTTTTCTCTAGCCACAATGTGTGTTCGTACACGTACCAAAGACTCTGGCTTGGTAATCCTCTGATTGACAGCTTTAACCCCATCTCTCACTAACTCAACCTCTTCAAATACCGGGATCACAATCTTGTGTTCCAGTAGCTAAAGAGTTACTGAAAGCATTTTCACCTTGGGCGGTCATCAATGCTGCATTATTTAGCCAAAGCTGCTGATTAGCTCACCCGTTATAGGGGAAGGATGCTGGGACTTGCAGTCAGTAGTTTTTACTCAAGCCGAAAAAAGAGCCACAGAAATGTAAGAAAGTTGGAAACAGTGTGCTGATATGTAAATCACAGATCTGGAGGCACAATCATAACACAGGTGTTTATTTTTCATCCGGAAGAGGAAATCAATAAGACAGAAAACAACAAAACTTAAGGAGTATTCCTTTAAGTACCTGCAAACACATTTTGGACACAGGACCAGGGCACACCGCACTGAGCTGCAGCTGAAGTTTATTTTGTTTCGTTGGGTAGAGTTTTTAATACTCCTATTGCTACATAGACAGTGGCACTGATGGAAAATGTTTATCTATAGCATATGGCCGTAAAGATGTTGCTGTACTTATGCATTGCAACATCTGATCCCAAGAAAGTTGCTATGGGGGAGAGCATGTACTGGATACCCCTCAGCACTTTAAAAAGTGTAGGTCCACTTAAAAAGAAACATTTGCCTTTTTGGACGACCATGCTTTCCTAAAGACTCCAGGGCTGGCCAAATTCCCTCACCCTGATGATAGATGGGTAGACTCACCTAGCCAGCGATCCAACAGCACATTGCATGGAATGCGGCGGCATTCCCACTATATCTATAGCTGGGCATGCACCCATGCTCGTGGCTAACAGAACTGAATGGCGCACAGTTTGCTAATTGGCTCGCCACCCTCCACCATGGGATCGACGGAAATATTTACTCAGCAACCCATAGAAATACACACACAAGGGGCATTACAAATCGGAATGCTCCCCATAGAGTGACAACAACCCGGGGAGTGAAAATCCCAGGTGTTTTTTTCTCTTTTCTCATTCTGCTTTAAACCACAAAAAGGAGGTACCATGGGTTTCTGAAAATACAGATAAAGGAGAACTATTTGCATCCCTTTGAGAATCTGAGTTTATTAAAGTGGATCTCTAGCCCAGACTATTTACAGCAGAACATAGGCTCAATTATTATTTTAGTTCCACTGTCAATCCTTTACAGGTTTTAGGTCTGGGAGTACTGTTAATGCTGAAATCTGTAATCTCCTCCTGTAGATCACGCTCCCTCCATTGGCTTGGGGGGGGGGGGGGGGTGGAGGAGCTCCTTTCTGCAATAAGCAACAGACCCTGTTCATTTATGATACAGGACACAGATCTCAGGTAACAAAAACAAATTTATTGGAGGGGCACCTCCATGTCTCCTCGGCACACTGAAGGTAGCAGAGGCGGTACAACCGATCTCGTACATCTGCAGATGGATGGGAGCAGAGACAGTGACAGCATCACTGGGCTTCTACGGGTATGTGGCTGGTATCGGAGAGATGTGGCCCTGTGGCTGGCATGGCAGGTATAGCCCAGCTCCATGTCTCCTCTGCCCAGTGGCCCATGTGCTAACCCCCCCATAGGCTGGGGTAGAACCCTTCCTTTAGAAATGTGACTTGATGTGCCTTCACCCTTCTTTACGGTCACTCCTGTTCCTTTGCTGAAGCAAGGCAGCTGTATAATAAATTGTAACTAATGCTTATTAGATTGTAACTAATGCTATTTTATTTTTATGCATTGACAAAAATGCTGATAAAACACTGTTGGAGCACTTGTAACACTGTAAACTTTTATTTATAAATTATCCTTGAATTACTATTAAATGCTTCACCTGGGAGCTGTCAGTAACATTGCTGTGTATACTACACTATGTTCCCAGCTGGAAGTTATTGCTTTCACATGCTCTTCTTCATAGCATAGAAGTGTTTCAATGGTCTGTAGATTGCCTCCCCCAGCTGAAAAAAAACAAAAATAATGTCCTGAAAACACAAGAATACAAACACATAGTACAGGCGTATCATGTGTTGATATACAGAGGGCACAGAGAGTAAGCAATCTTTGTATGATAGAACAAAAACAACCCGAGATAAATATGAAACGCCTAGACAGCTAGTGTATACAGAGACATCTTACAAGCTGTACAGAGAAAAGATATAATTTCCCTATAAATTACATATTAACGAGAACCTGGCACTGTCACAGCTGTCACATAACAGTGAATAACCTATGTCTGGATTAAAGGGATTGCCCAGCCAAAAAAAAAAAAAAACAACAGCACTAATCACCTTTTGTCCACCAGCGGTAAGTTGTACCCCATGACACATGAATAATGTGATTGCGCCCCACAAATGCTACTGGGAACTGCAAATAGCACCATACTGCCGCGCTTCAATATACAATTCAGTCATTTTACTTTGCTATGTAAAGGGCATCTGTAAGCTTAACAATAGGAAAATAAATATTAAAAAAAACACTGGACTTATCCGCCCATCTGATAAGTTTAACTTCTTCAAAATCTGTTGAGGAGATCCTATCTTTCTGTTATTATTCAGGTAGTTATTAAGTATTTCACTACTTGCGAACTGGTCAGGAGCCCCACAACAGTTCAAACAAAAAAAAAAAGTTTTTTTTGTCTAAAACTGACTCTAAGACTCTAGGGCCATCGGTACTGGGGCACCCAGATTTGGCGTTCCTTGATGTGTTAAACCCCAAGGATCACTGTGAAATTCACCCTTTCAGTGATCCCACAATGCATACATAATGGCATCCATAATGGCCAGCCTAGCTAAATGGCCAGTGCAGGCCTCTTTATGGCTCTCTCACCAATGTAAATATAGGTGGCTGCATCTCCAGCATCTTCGTGGGGTTTGCACCCATTCGCGGTCCTCATTGCAAAAAACAGAGATGTTTGCCAAACATGACATATACACGGCAAGCAGCTCTAATTGGATGAGAGCACACACTGTAAGACCGGGGAAAGGTGAGTTTTCCTGGGTGATCTGGGGGGTTTCACACATTGGGGCATTCCAAATGGGAATATCCCTGGGGCAGGGAACAATCCCTGGGAAAGTCACTCTCACAGGTTTTAAAGACAATTCACAGGCAAAAATAAAAAAAGGTATACCCACCTTGTGTCCCACGCGGACCATTGCTCCAAGTCAGTGGCTCCAAAACTTACCTAATCACTGGATCAGCGTCCCGCACGCACCACTCCATCCCCCCCCGAGTGTATCTTCTGTGTTCTCCAAAAGGGAGATGTCCCCACCATCAGTTACTATGAGTTGACCCCACCTCCTCCATTCCCTGTGTGTTTGAAACCCCCCTATTCGCTGTATACTTACCTTGTCAATGAGTCCACAGTGCATGCACGGCTGGCGGCTGCATCACTTGCATCCTTTTCCGATGTTTTGTGTGGTCAAACGTGCCATAACTGAATGGCTGTGCATGACCAAAGGATGTGTGTGAATCATTTGGCGGTGTGTGGCATCACACGCATCCTTTGGCCATGCACCGATCACGTGCACAACTGGGATTCCATTCAGCTTCTCCAGCAGCGCATTAAAGTGGACCAGACCCTGGAATTCTCACTATCCTGGGTTTGGGTCCGTCCATCTGGAACACCTCAGTTTGGGATGCCCCACTGTGTGAAACACCCGCTGTTTGCCCAGTAAACTCACCTCTCCTTGGTCCAACTCTGAGACCTCTCTTCCAATCAGCTGGAGTGGCCACGGCACAGCCGGAAGAGGATGCAAGTGATGCAGACCGCGCATGCGCTGTGGGCTCAAGAGAGAGGAATAACTGGGAAACGGAGGGGTTTTCTGTTTCAATCTTTTTATTGTCAATTTTTGGTATATAAGTTGTCAACATGACATATTGTACTTTTAAAAAAAAAAAGGAACACAAAATACAAGTTGTCATTGTTAATCCACCGTCTCTTACAGGTATATCGGTTTCAATGAATTGCTAAGGGGCATTTAAAGTATTATAAGGCTACTGAGGCATAATTGAGCATTAACATAAGGAGTTAAAAAAAATTTCTGCGGTGGTCAGAAGTGGTCATTATTCTTC
The DNA here is from genome assembly GCA_027917425.1 of Gastrophryne carolinensis. NCBI lineage: Eukaryota > Metazoa > Chordata > Amphibia > Anura > Microhylidae > Gastrophryne > Gastrophryne carolinensis. The sequence continues at coordinate 379,094,023 of CM051238.1, forward strand.
TATCTGATGGGACAGGTGGGTGGTCTCCTCCTGTCCCGAGCTCACTACACCGCCGTCCCTTTAGTGCCGGAGGGAGGGGTGGGGAGACCTAAAGATTTGGGGCTCAGGGGAATGGTAAAAGTGGGAAAGGGGGGGGGGAGTGGAAAGACAGGGGAAGGGATAGAGAGGGAAAGGGGAAGAGAAGAAAAAGGAAAAAAAAGGGTCCGCAGGCCGCTTTTTACTGTAACAAGCTCTCCCTCAGGTTTGGAAAGGAGTATTCTATCCAGGGGCTCCAAATCTTTATAAATTTCTCGTGGGAATCTCTCAGAATGCTGGTTAGTTTTTCATTGACAAAGATACCATTCAGCCTTTCTTCTTCTTTTTTCTTAACCATCTGGAACGGGACATTACCTTTATTCCAGGAGCTTGCAAAAGCTAATTTTGCCGCTAGCATAACTTGGGTCAGCAAAGCATATTGAAATTTAGTGATGCTGACTGGTCTCACGTGTAGCAAGGCAACCCAGGGGTCTCTTCGCAAATTAGTGTGCAGAAGAGTGTATAGCAGGCCAAAGACCTGAGACCAACGGAGGCGTTTTCACACAGGCCACACATATTAGAGCGGGGAATCAGCCAAGCCTGGAGCCTCGTAGAATCCAGGGCCGGTTTGGTCAACTTTAATATGTGCAGCCAGAGAAGCTGACTGGAGCCGCACCTGCGCCATGGCCTCGCGGTAAGGTAAAGCCAGCCGGCTAATGGCGAGGTTTTACACAATAGGGATACCCCAGGGGAATGGACCAAAACACGGGATAGTGAAAACCCTTCGTTTTGCTCCACATTTAAAGTGGACCAACACCCTGAGGTGATCACCTCACACACCGCGGGACATCCGAGATCGGGATGTCCTGCGGGGTGTAAACCCCCCGAAAAACCTTACCTCTCCAGCCGCTGCTTCCGCCGCCGCCTCACTCACGCTCCTCTAGACGTGCGCGCGCCCGCGCCGGCCGTCTCTGAATGGCCGGCGCGGGCGCGCACACGTCAAGAGTGACGCGCGGGAGGCGCCGACGGGCAAGCTGCTTGTATGTCGCTGTCAATCAGCTTGTCCGTCGGCGCCGATTGGACGGCGCGGCCACGTGGGAGTGGGGAGAGGTGAGTTTTGGGGGCTTTCACACAGCGGGGCACTCCCGATCGGGGTGCCCCGGGGAAGTGGACCAATACCCAGGATAGTCAAAATCCTGGGTGTTGGTCCACTTTAAGAGCTGTTATCCTGGAATGCTATAGGACGCCTCTACCTTTATGCATCGGCTGCAAGCATCTTTTTACTTTTAATAAAAGAAGCAAAATATAAATACATACCGCAAAATGCCAAATCCAGAATCTCACCCGTCCTGCAGACTCTGTGGTGGCAGCGAGCGCCCTAATGCAATGCTACCTGCAGCACAGCCCCTACTATGCAGCTATGACGTAGCCGGCATTGAGTACGATATATATATATATATATATATATATATATATATATATATATGTATTGTCGGGCACAGCGTGTGACCCGGTTGCATAGTGTCGCAGCACAGCCCACAACTCCCATCCCCTCAGAGTGGCGCCAGACCGGCGACTAAAGTGGGCGGTGACAGCGAACAGCCATGTTCCGACTCCTCCCCAGGGCGGAGCGTGACGTCACTAGCCATGCGGTTCTCCGGCTATATAAGCAGTGCAGAGCTGGCATTCAGTAGCAGAGTCTCTCGTGCTCTCATCTGTTCATCAGCGCTATAGAAAGCCTTGCGCACTCTTCCTATTACCGGCACAATCATGTCCACCTCACTGAGAGTCAGCCCGTCCGTGCACGGCTACCGCTTCGATACGGCCAATCGCAAAAGGGCCACCGGCAACATCTTCGAGGGGGTGGACCAGGACTCCCTGCAGAGGCTCTTCAAAAAAACCGGTGACAAAAAGGCGGAGGACCGGGCCCGCATCATCTTCTGTATAGACCAAGACAATGAAGAGAAAGCCCGGGCGCTGCTCGCCCTCAAGCAGAGGACCCGAGATAAAATCCTGCGCTTCCTCCGCCTCACCAAACTGCCCATCAAGGTGATCTGAGCCCAGCGGGCCGAAGAGCTTGCAATCGAAGTTCTAACCTCCTCCCAGAGAATGGGCTGGAGAGCACCGGCAATGGCGGGCGAGCCAGGGTGACATGATGTCATGCAGGGGACTGGTCTGCAGAGCTTGCACTCCATCTGCCAGAGACTGACCTGAGTGATTCAATGCAAGGGACTGGTCTGCAGAGCTTGCACTCCATCTGCCAGAGACTGATCTGAATCCATGCAAGGGACTGGTCTGCAGAGCTTGCACTCCACCTGCCATAGACTGATCTGAGTGATTCAATGCAAAGGGACTGGTCTGCAGAGCTTGCACTCCACCTGCCAGAGACTGATCTGAGTGATTCAATGCAAAGGGACTGGTCTGCAGAGCTTGCACTCCTTCTGCCAGAGACTGATCTGAGTGATTCAATGCAAGGGACTGGTCTGCAGAGCTTGCGCTCCACCTGCCAGAGACTGATTTGAATCCATGCAAGGGACTGGTCTGCAGAGCTTGCGCTCCATCTGTCAGAGACTGACCTTGATGATGCCTGAGAGCGGCTGTCCCTGGGTATGTCCCATGTTGATGGAACTGGTCTGCAGAGCTTGCAATCGAGATACTATTGTACTAAATCCGGGGCGACTGAATGGGAAGCGATGCCCCTGTGACTGGTGTTAGAGGCACTTTCCTCCATGTGAGCAGAAGACTGATGTGATGATCATATGAGACACAAACTGGACTTTTCTTGTTGCTGAATGTTCAGTTATTAAGCCGATGATTCTAGATGTGTTCTAAATAAATTACTTTTTAATTTGAAACTTATCTTGTATTTCTATCATTTGGGAGATGTATTTAGCCTTTGTGTGTAATGAGTTTTAAAATGAATGAATGAATGAGTGAGTGTTTTGGGATGTAATCATTCATGGTATACAAAAGTGTAACTGCTGCCAGTGTAAAGTAGAACTACAAGTGCCAGCAAACTGTCCCAGATGCTACTCTACTCCAACTAAGGTTGCTGGTGCTCCAAAGTGATGGTGTAAAACATAAAACTGAGTAAAAAGTGTAAACTTTCACTGATTGCATAATTCTCAGATGCCGCAAGTACCTGTGTTTAATGCACACCTACAGTGGGTCAATGGTATACTATATCCATCATGAAATAAACCGATGAGGTGCTGTTCTAATGCTGTCTTCTAAAAAAAAAAAAAGGTTCTGCCTAATCTGCTGCAGCATCTGTGTTTAATAAGCTGCTGACCAAAGGTCTAGAAAGGATTGGCGTTCCTCACCTGTTCTGGGATGGAAAGCTGGTCTTAATAGAGCTTCATGTTCACCAGGTAACTAGAGAATATTGGCATGGCATGACCTGCTTCATTTGATAAAAATCACAAGGCTGGTGCCCCAGACTAAAAATATCTGCAAATATTGGCGGATATTTGCCCACCACACATTTGCATTATACTTTGCAATTAAAAAAGTATTATCACAGGTTTACAAGCATCAATTAAAATTGGCTATACAGAAAAAATGATACAATATGAAGACTAGGAATTGGTACAGTCGTGGCAAGTCCTGCCAACTATGGACCACATCAAGGTAAATAAGATATGTGATATAGCATAACCATATAGTAACATGTATGACTATAACAAGATAGTACCATGTAAGTCTATGAAGGGGTTTCCAGCTCCTCAGGATCATTTCTGGAAACCCCTCATAGACTTACATGGTACTACCTTTACCTTATTAAAGTCATACATGTTACTATATGGTTATGCTATATCACATATCTTCTTTACCTTGAGGTGGTCCACAATCCTGGAGACTGTACCAATTCCTACAATCTGAGTCTTCATATTGTATCCTTTTTTTTCTGTATAGCCAATCTGAATTGTTGCTTGTAAACCTGTGATATTCTAATACACTTTTTTAATTGCAAATTATATATATATATATATATATATATATATATATATATATATATATATATGTGTGTGGTGGGCATCTATCGCCAATATTTCCAGATATGTTCTGTTGAGGTGTGCAGTGGGGAGCCACCTCGGATATTGATTGCACCCTCGTTCCATTTGCTTCATTATTCATAAGCTTAAAGTGGACCAACACCCACCGGTGATCGGCCCGGGAATCTATAAGATTCCCGGGCCGATCACCTCCCTCCCCGCGGGATATCCGAGATCGGGATGTCCCGCGGGGTGAAACCCCCCCCAAACTCCTTACCTCAGTTTCGGCGGCGGCCGGTCGCCGCCGCCTCCCTCGCGCCCCTCTAGACGTGCCCGCGCCGGCCGCCTGTGAATGGCCGGCGCGGGCACGCGTGCGTCAAGAGGGATGCGCGGGGAGGCGGCGGCGGAGGAGCCGCTTGTCCGCGGCTTGTCCGTCGGCGCGGGGAGAGGTGAGTTCGGGGGGTTTCACACAGCGGGGCACCCCGATCGGGGGTTCCCCACCGAAGTGGACCAAGACCCAGGATAGTCAAAATCCTGGGTGTTGGTCCACTTTAAGGTGTGCCACTACCTATTGATATTACAATAGCCACAGACTAAAAATCAATTTAAAGTGGACCAAAGCCCGGACTAGAACGAAGACTAGTTTGGGTGGAATCCTTCCCTTAGAGTGAAAAGACTAGTCTGGGTGATGCCGCTAAAGCACAGCTGTCAAATTCCCTGAAGGGCCAGCAACAGGCCAGGTTTTGCAGATCTCCACACCGATGGACTAATTAGTGCTCAGACAGCCATAGCGATGACTGTGGAGATCCACAAAACATGAGCTGTTGTTGCCCCTTCAGGAGTAAGTTTGACACCCCTGCCCTAAGGAAAGGCCCTTAGGGGCATCCCAATTTAGGATGCCCTGCAGTGTGAAGCTCCCTGTATTCTCACCTCCACCCCACAGTGCATGCCTGCGCCTGCCTGTTCTGCCCACTTGCTGCACCTGGCAGATCTTAATGTCTGTAATGTGCGGGGCAGCACTGGCAGGAGGCGATAAGGATACTGTGCAGTTCGGCTCTATTTAGCTGCAGCCAAAGGATTGGGGTGAGTCTATGGGGAAACGGGGCGTTTCAAACTTGGAAAGCGCTTAAAGTGGGCTAACTCCTTTTCTGCAAATGCATTTTAGTCCTCTTTATTACAGTATAGTGCATTAAAATTGACCTTTACTGAAGGCATGCGCCTGTTCTGAAGAAGTATTTTTTTTTTTAGCAAACAGTATCCCCAAAAGAATGCAGGTGGCTCTATTTGAGTAATTGTAGGGAGGAAGGTTTCTTGCTGGTGCAAGAGCAATATGTGTGTGTGTATGTCCACTTTAAAATGACCATGCATTCTTCCTGGCAACTCTGTAGACACTAAACTAACCTAAACTACTCCAATCGGGGAGCCCTGCATAAGAGGGATAGTCTCCCTTTTTTGTCAGAAACTCTAATATGAGACATGCTTCATTGTAGTGTGCAGCTATTTCCTATCCCCCATCATATAGATTTATATGTCTAATTTTGGGGTTTTGATGCCCATTAACTGTAAGAGGAATACTCCAGATGTCATTGTTCAAAGAGAACTTAAAGGAGCACTATCACGAAAAAATGGACCAATGATAAAAATCCATATAAACATGCAGGATGGCGGGAGGACAGGTCACTTATACACCGGACATCAAGAAATATCCAACCAGGCTTGTTTCTTTTATTTTAATGGAAGGAAAAGGGGTGACAGGGGTGATAGACTAAACCTGTCACCCCTGGATTTTGTTCCTACCATGTGAGAATAAACCACAAGCTTGGTGGGAGTTTTATTCAGTTCAAGTATATAAGTGAATTGTCCTCTCATTAACCAATGTGTTTATATGGATTTTTAACATTACACAATTTCGCGATAGTGCTTCTTTAGAGGTCCACTTTAAAGTGGACCAACACCTAGGATTTTGACTATCCTGGGTTCTGGTCCACTTCGCGGGGCGCCCCGCTGTGTGAAACCCCCCAGAAAGCCCCAAAAACTCACCTCTCCCCGCTCCCACGTGACCGCTGCAGCCAATCCCCGCCGGCGGACAAGCGGGAGGCAGCGACGGACAAACGGCCGATCGGGGTGCCCCGCAGTCAGGGAGCTGATCGGTCCGGGAATTATAGATTCCCAGGCCGATCATGGGACGGTGTTGGTCCACTTTAAGTAAACAGGTATTGGGCTCAGTAAAACCAAGGCTTCTCGCTGGTTCTTTTAGTATAGTATAGTATGTATAGTATAATATAGTATAACACACATTCTAATATATAGTAATAAATCAAGGCACCCAGATTTGATTTATTGCTCCACTCCAATATAAACATAGACTGATATAAAACATAATGGTGAATTTTAAATTGAGAGAAAGGGTAAAGATGTCACCCACAGGAAGCAATGTGTTTTATATTTCCCCTTTTCAGGGAAAATGTGCAATCTTCTAGGATGCTGTGGGTAAGCCTGCCAGCTTCTCTCGCCATTTCTCTTTATTATTAGGATTATAAGCAGTCTCTGGTTGGCACTTACAGGGAGCTGGTGCCAGCTTTAATTACAGCCATTCCTCTACAAGTGGCATCAGGGAGGAATATGTGCAGTCAGAGCTGTCGCTGTCCTGATTAATGATCCAAAATTGGCAGCTTCTCCAGGGAGAGCCGCCAAACGACCAGTCAGACCCTAAAAGAACTCCAAGACTGCCGAGCTACAAGAAAAGGAAAGTCATCCCTCTGTACTTCTCGGTTTATTCTTTCCTTTAAAGCAGTCCTACAGTCCCCCATGCAAGTTCCTTTTTCGCAGGCAACCTACACTAACTTAAAGTGGACCAAAACCCACACCAATTGGCCTGGGAACCTATAAGATTACTTGGCCGATCGATTCCCTTCCCCCGGGGCATCCAAAATCGGCATAACCCGCTGTGTGAGACCCCCCCCCAGGCCGCCCTATACACTTACCTTGTTTCCCAGTCCAACGGCACATGCGCGAGCCACAGCTGCATCCCCGCTAGCAGGGCCCATGCCAGACATTTGTGAATGGTCTGTGCGGGCATGCTCCCTGTTAGAGGGAAGTGGGAGATGCGGCTGCCAAGGTTCTCGGAGCTGCTGGCCTTAGACGAAGCTTAGACGGTGTGACTTCAGCGGCTCCGAGCACGCTGATTGGACGAGCAGCTGTGCATGCGCCGTAGGACTGGGAAGAGGTGAGTTGCTCATTGGCAATCTGGAGGGTTTCACACAGCGGGGCACCCCCGATCACGGTGCCCCGGGGGGAAGGAACAAAACCCAGGATAGTCAAAATCTTGGGTTTTGGTCCACTTTAATCTACCCACTCCCACCATCAGCCCTTCCTACTGGAGCAACGCCCGACGAGGGACAGGAAACAGCTGCACACCCATGCAGCAATAAAAGACGAGCGTCATAGCTGTGCACAGCTTTTTCCTGTCCCCATTATACAGAGTACCATGCCTGATCTTGGCTGCTAAGGATTTTTAACTTTAGAGGCATCCCATATCAGGATCCCCCGCAGGGATGTTTATTATTAGAGACCTAAAGTCATTTTTGTGTATGAAAAAAGTAAAGGGCAATTCGGGGGATACACACAGCGACTATGGGGCATCCCAAGTTGGGAAGGTGGCAGTGTATATTTTAATATTAGAGGCTGGTGTGGGGGTTGTTATTCACTAAAATCTAGCAAGCACTCCACCTCACTTTACTAACTGTCATTTGTCATTGATGCTATGATCAGCTCAATTTCAACATCCCACGCTGGTGGCTTAGTAATTATTCTAGTTGACCCAGCATCTTTTAAAGCAGACCAAAAGCCACATTTGTACCTAGCATCCCCTGACACCACCTTGGCAATTTTAACTGCCTCTGAATTGCTCTCCTCTTGCAGAATAACTTTTAGCAATTTTAACTGCTGCTGCTTCACTCTGATCCACGCTAATGCTGCCTGTTTTAGCCAGAAGTCCCGCCTCCTTCAGTCATTGCTGCTGTTGTGATTGGCAGGTGATGTAATTGCTGCACCTATGCAATGACCAATCACCTGCTGTCTTACACTGCAGCAGCAGAGATCTCGCTGTGGTTTCTCCTTTAAGGCATTATGCCCCGTCTCCTCAAGATAAAGCCACAGTGCAAGCGCGAGATGATGTATAGCCAACGGGGAGGGACAGCAAAAATCCTCATTGATTGTTAGCAGGTCACATGGCTTTTTCCATTTTTTAAAGCAGACCAAAACCCACCCTGGCGTCTATGAGACATGCTCGCTCCCCTCGGGGCATCCAGATTTGGGATGCCCTGCTGTGTAAAACCCACCAGGTCGCCCAGTAAACTCACCTTCTCCCCGATCCAACGTGAGTACATTTAGCAGCCAGACATTTGTGAGTGACAGGTGTGGGCAGCGGGGATGCGGCTGCCGGTGCACTCATCAGGACTCGGCTAGACTTGGCTAAGACGATCCTTAGATGGGTGGGTGGGAGCAGATACCAGTGCGCTGATTGGACAGGAGGCCGCGCATGCTCCGTAGGACCGGGGAGTTTGTTCGGGCAACCAGGGGGGGGGGGGGGGGTTGGGGGTTCACACAGGGCCAAGGACCAAAACCCAGGATCGTCAAAATCCTGGGTTTTGGTCTACCTTAAAGTGGACCAACACCCAGGATTTTGACTATTCTGGGTTTTGGTCCACTTCCGCTGTGTGAAACCCCCCAGAAAGCCCCAAAAACTCACCTCACCACGCTCCCGCGTGACCGCGCCGTCCAATCCCCGCCGACGGACAAGCAGGTGACAGCGACGGACAAGACAGCACGTCCGCCACTGCCTCCCGCACGTCACTCTTACAGGGAGCACGCCGGCCATTCGCAAACGGCCGGCACGGGCGCGTGCACGTCTAGAGGGGAGCGCGGGAGGCGGCGTAAGGTTTTTTTGGGGTTTTGGGGGGGCTTCACCCCGCGGGACATCCCGATCTTATAGATTCCCGGGCCGATGACCCCTGGGTTTGGTCCACTTTAAGGGCAACCAGGCAGATGGGCTTCCCTATGCCCTGGGGACTACTCTAGGTTGAAGATCCAATTTAAAGGAGCACTATCACGAATTGTGTTATACCGGTAGTAAAAATCCATATAAACACATCGGCTAATGAGAGGAGGGGTCACTTATACACCCAAACTGAATAAATCTTTTGCCAAGCCTGTGGTTTTCTTCCCCTGGTAGGAATAAAATCCAGGGGTGTCAGGTTTAGTCTATCAGGGGTGACAGAGCCTGTCACCCCGGATGTCCTCTTCCTTCCATTAAAATAAAAAAAGAGGCCTGGCTGGATATTTCCTGATGCTGGACGTATAAGTGACCTCTCCACTTGCCATCCAGCTTATTTTTATGGATTTTTAGCATTGGGCCATTTTTTCGTGATAGTGCTCCTTTAAAGTGGACCAAAATCCTGTGTTTTGAAGAAGAGATTGAATTAGAGCAGAATGGGTTAATACTCTTGTCTCTTCCTCAGCCAATCAGCAAGCTAGAGTGAGGAAGTGTCTGATCTGTACTTTTATCATACTACTTTGATGTACGTTGCTAAGGTAAACACATTGTAGCTAGGGAGAACTGTCTTCTTTTATCACTCTCTCTTTAACACAGAGATGCAAACAAATAGGAAACAAAAACATTAACAGATATGCTGAGCACATTGAATACATCATATAGCCACATAATAATGAAAACTTTTAGAAATGCCATCAAAAGTGAAATTACCCCGGACCTTCACCCTAAATAAGAGCATGTTTCCCCCACCCCCTACATACAGATTGCCCACATAAAAATCATCCTACCTGCACCTATTACATTTTAACCTTTTAACATCCAAGATGACGGCCCATGGAGTCTCAGGCTGCCGGCAGACAGGAAGTGTCTTCTGACTATGCTCTGACCCCAGCTCTGCTCTGTCTGTGCAAAGCACAGCTATAACCCCGCCCCTCTCCTCAGTATGTGATGCTTCTGAGGTAAGATGGCAGCACCCATATCCTAGAGTCCTGAGCAGAGTTGAAGCCAAGCGGGAAAAAAAAAAAATAAGTAAGCGACTAAAAACTTTAAATATAATAATTTTAGATGCTGGGGAATCGTTTATTAAGGGTTTGGGCTTTTAAATAAATGATGCTGAAGGTCCGGTTTAACTATGCAATCATATAAAAAATATCAATAAATATATATATATATATATATATATATATATATATATGAAATATGTCAATCTAAAAGTTTACAATGAGGTATTAATTAATGCTTAGATAAGTGTTGATGAACATTTTGTTTTGTCCTGTTCACAAGGGCTAGGTCGCCATGGTCGGGGGGGGGGGGGGGCACCTAGTAGCTGCGCCCGCCTGCTATGCTGTATATATTAATGCAGGAAATAGAACTATTTATGGCCAAAAGAGAACAGGGAGCATTGTGCAGACATCATGGGATTGTTTGTGAGGTAAATATACCAGCGATTCCGGGTGGTTTCACACAGATGGGTGTCCCACACAGGGGTCCTCCGGGCATAGGGAATCAGATGACTCCAGAGTTTTTTGGACTGCTGCATCATCCCTGATATAGGAGGAACTCCCCCACTTCTGCATTGCCGCCCCACCGGCTGCCATTTTACCATCCCACTTGGGTGGTCACATGGGGCATTGAACTGACAGCCATTGGCTAGGGGGCGCTTCTGTGAGTGGCTACCTTTGCCTGGCATCAGGCATGAAGCTGGGCTATTTGCATGATATGGGGCAGTAGGCGGATAGTGAGGAGAGACAGATGTGTCTTGCTACCATGCATAGTAATTCAAGTAATTCAGGAAATTCTAACCCTATTTAAAGTGGAACTAAATGACTGCAGGTTCAGCTAACTCCTTGTACCTGGAGCATTCTTATTTGAGATGCCCCTTTGCGTGAAATCCCAATTATTTCTCGTCTGGCTGTTGTCTCCCAGTATAGTGAATGTTGATAAATGTAATCTCTCTGTGATATATGATTTCATATATATATATTTTTTTTCTTGAATTGCTTAAACCAGAACAAAACTCAGCAGCGGCTGGCCTGGAATCTAAAAGATTCCAAATCGGGATGCCCTGCTGTGTGGACCCCCCCCCCCCCAGAGCGCCCATAAAAACTCCCCGCCCCAATGGCACATGTGTGAACTTTCATCCGTCATTTCGCAGGCTGCTCTCATTGTTTACAATGAACAGTGCACGCTCACTTGCATCCCCTGCGTTGTGAGCGCAACCCCACCAAGCCATTCGTCCCAGCCTATCTGAATGGTTGGGTGGGGGTTCACGCACAACACGGGGCATGCAGGGGATGCAGCAGCCCACGCTCTCCATTGTAAACAATTACTATTCTAGTAAATGAGAGCTCGCATTGGATGCGTCGTCGGAGCCTGGACAGGTGAGTTTTTTTCTGGGGGGGTTTTACATAGCGAGGCATCCTGTTTGATATGCCCTGGGAGCACAGAACAAGGCAAAGAAATGGCAAATACCTGTGTTTTGTTCCTCTTTAAAGCGGTCCTTCATTCTGAATAAGAGTCTATCTTATATGTTTCCCACACCCTGTACATACAGATTGGTCACATTAAAAATCATCCTACCTGCATCTACTGCATGTTATGAGCCTTTAAACATCCAAGATGACGGCTCATGGGTCGTCAGGCAGCCTGCAAACAGGAAGTGCCTTCTGACTGTGCTGCTCTGCATTCTGGGACTGCTGACCTTTTCCTGACCCTAGCTCTGCTCAGTCTGAGCAAAGCACAGCTATAACTAGCCCCCCTTTACTTTATCCCACTCTCTTCTCCTCAGTATGTGTGATACTTCCGAGTCAAGATGGCGGCGCCTGTATCCTAAAGTCCTGAGTTGCAGCACAGTGGGGGAAAGAATAATAAGTAAGTGTCTAAAAAGTTAAAATATATTAATTTTAGACGCTGGGTAATCATTTTCTAAGGGTTTGAGCTTTTCAATAAATCATGGTGAAGGTCCGGTTTAATTAGTTACTGTAATGACATTACTTAATTATACAGATTAATCCTTAAATAAAGCTTTTATATTTTTATTTAAAGTAATATCTTTATCTAATCAGGCTCAATTAGGCAATATGGTGAGGTTAAAATGAAGCAAGCCAGACACGGCATACTCCAAGGATCTCCCAGACAGGGATAGCACAGGGATCGGTTCCCTTTAAAGTGGACCAACACCCTCCCGTGATCGACCCGGGAATCTCTAAGATTCCCGGACCGATCAGCCCCCTGTGAAACCCCCCAGAAACCCCTAAATCCCTACCTGATCCTCGATCCAGCGGTGCCCGCCGCCGCCTGCCGCACGTCCCTCTAGCAGGACGCGCACCCGCGCCGGCCGTTTGTGAATATCCGGCGCGGGCGCGCGCCCTGTAAGAGTGACGCGCGGGAGGCGGCGGCGGGCGCGCTCTCTTGTCCATCGCTGCCTCCCGCTTGTCCGTCGGCGGGGATTGGCTGCAGCGGTCACGTGGGAGCGGGGAGAGGTGAGTTTTTGGGGCTTTCTGGGGGGTTTCACACAGCGGGGCACCCTCGATCCAGGTGCCACGCCGAAGTGGACCAAAACCCAGGATACTCAAAATCCTGGGTGTTGGTCCACTTTAAGATGCAGATAGGATGTAAGGTTGTCACTATTTTGTGAAAGTTGTATCATGGATGCAGTCATGTTTAGGTGTGTAATAATGTTTATCTAAATTTAGCCCCACAGCTGTAGGACAACAATAGGTCATGCATAGAATGTAGAATGCGCAGAAGCTGTGGGGACAGTCACTGTGTGGCCAGCAGGTGTATCCTGGAGGAGGGTGATGTAACGCACAAAGCTCTGCGAGGCAGATGCCATTACGCTGACTTCAGAGAAGTAGGTGCATTCAATATTTCTATTCATTCCAGATTTGACTAAATAAAGTCAGCACAAAAAAACACATAAACATCAAAATACTTGTACTACTACTTATAATAATATTAATCCATGAAAGACCCACGTATCCATTACCAATAAAAAACATTATGTAAACTTAGGTCCACGATGCGCATTGCCCTGAATTATTACTGTGGACTATATGACTTCACAAGTTAATTTTTTTTTACAAGTGTGATATTGAGGTGTTTCACTTGATTTTTATTACAGATTTTTCCTTTATATGTGAGGTATTTTGCATTTTCAGGCTTTTTTATGTACAGAATGTTACTTGGCATGCAGTGATTTATGAGGTATGTGCCATGCATTATAATATCATTGTATTGTCACACTGCAAGTTCTGTACACTGCAATCCAGTTCTCGCCATTGAGCTCTATGGGTTCTTGCTGCTTCAACCAGAATCCCCGAACTGCGACTTTTTGGGTACTAGTGTTAAATAAGGTGCTAGCTGTGGGCCTCATCGGCGCTGCCATATTTTTATTTCATTATCTTGTAAAAATTTCATCCATTTATTAGTATTCACAATGAGAAAAAAATAATTTTCTTTTTAACAATAAAAAGAGTGAACAGACCCTAATCATGTGGCTTCACTTTGTGTTTTGTCATCATCTGTAAGTCAAACCACCAGATAATCGATATAATACATGTAATTTCATGGTGGGTCCTTATTCCATATTTATCCAGTCTGAACTGGGGTGTACTAGTTTCGAACTGGTAGGCTTTTTCAACATCGATTAAAGTTCAGCGTGTAGCATGGCAGGACACTGTCCAAAATAAAGTACAGGTAATTAAACACCAGTAGGTAATACATTGCAACAAACTATATGTTTGAAATACATTAGTAACTGCTTTCAATGGGCATTGCAATGTGGCACGGGTTCAACGGGGCCCCCAATGAGAAAGGTAACTTAATTGGTCATATACCTGTAGTGGATACATAAATTATATTGCCCTATTAATTTGATGATTGCTTTTATAAATATAGCTTACTAGTAGATATAGTTCAAGAATCAAACATATAAGGGTGAGTGAGGACCCCTGTCTTTTTGGATCAGGGAGAATCCACTCATGCTCTGTATACTTCTTAGTTTTAGTTTTATTATTCTCTTTAGATGTTGTTTAGTTAAAACTTGAATTCTAAAGCAGATACACTAATGAGTGTACAATAGTAGGGGCACAAGGGCTGATTCACATCACTTAAAGGAGCAGTATCGTGTAATTTGCATTAAAAAAGATAAATAATTCAATAGCCACGCAATAGCTTCTAGCATGCGTATAAATAATCTGGCGATAGAAAACGGAAAAAATATCTGCCTTTCTTTTAAATTGTATAATGACAATGGCTCAGTCCATTTGCTGAATAGGAGGATCTGCTGGGTTGTATTTAGTGAGCTGCTTCATTTAGCCCACTGGTCTCCTAGCAACACTTTACCTCAGAGGCTGACACTGTAATCAGTGGTAACGGCTGTGTGTGTGTGAGGTGCTGCTTTTGTTATGAGACCAGGTGACTCAAATGTGTAAAATCTATACAAAATAAACTAAACTGACTGAAAATGACTGAAATTCTTCTTTGAATAACTGTGCAGGAAAATCTAAAGGTATTAAAGTGGAACAAAACCCTGAGTGGCGACCCTGAAGTATATAAGACCCGGCCATTGACCTTCCCCCTTGGGCATTCTAAATCAGGATGCCCACTGTGTGAAACGACCCCTGGATAACCACAGATCCCCCCATTTTTCTGGCGCGCTCACGCAGATAGTCATTTAGACAGGCCGGGCGGTCAGGAAGGTTACTGCTCAGGCTCCCCATCTGTGTGCAAACAAAGCTGACTGGATGAGAACCCGCGCATGCGCTGTGGGACAGGGAAAGGTACGTTTTCACAGGCGAACTTGGGGATTTCACATATCAGGGCATCCCAAGTCGGGATGCCCCTAGGGGCACAAAACAAAACTCCAGATAGTGAAAATCCTGGGTTGGGCTTTGCTCAAAACACACAAAGCTGAAAGAAAGATCATATGGAAAAATGAAAAATAAGAATATGAAAGAGAAAATGGTAAACTGAAAGATTCTGCAGCAGAGCCAACATGACGGGGAAACTGTCAAAATCAGCTAAATGACTTCTAGAGCTTTTCTCTCTGTTTTAGATATATAAGTTCTGGCCAGGCAATGTTGCAATGTTGTTATCTTATGCTGGACGGCTGCCAGCACTGAACAGCTGATACTTTGATACATTGTTTCACCCCTCTCCTCAGCATGGAACAGGCGAGAGTGTCGGGCTCCGACACTCACAAGACATAAACATGAGCTATTAGTCTCCAGCTGCTCAACACGCACACCATTTTTTTTTAAATTTGTAATTCTTACTCCAACACTTACCTACATTCAAAGTACCATTTAAATATGTCACCAAGAAAAATTTGCGATACTGCTCCTTTAATTCTACAGAACGAGTTTTTTATGCAGGTAAAATATTTAGCAACATTCACCATGATGCTGTTTTACTGCCGAGTGTTGTGACACACCGCAAAGGGGTCTACTGAGACTCTATTGCCCAAGGGCTCACCTAAACCTGGAGCCGGCAAAGAGAGCCAAACTGCAGCCAGGAGATCGAAATAACTTTCACAAGCATGTTCCTGTAAGTTGCTGAAAGCTGGAAACTGAATTTTACCACTTTCTGGAAAAAAATATTTGCAATAAGAGAAACCCTTCATAACCCCGAGGATGGGAAAGAGGTTTGTTTGCTTTCAGTTTGCTTCGTTGAATAACATCGTTGCTTCAAATCAGGTGATGGAAGGAAAGAGTGTGTCACAGGGATTAATGAAGTCAGTCAGTTACACACATTAAAGGCAGACAAGTATTGTCACATGTTACTATATATATCTATATATACCTATATATAGATATATATTTCATGTCTCAAGTAACTGTCCTTTTAAAGTGGACCAGATCATGGGATTTTTTATTTCCATTTTGGCCCTTGTTCCTGCGGCATCCTCATTTGGGATGCCCCACTATGTCCTTAAAACGTATCTTCTCGATGTTCTTCTCGGGCTGTCATCTAATCAGTGCTGTATGTTGTGCATAATAAAGTGGAAGTCCAGTCATGGCGTAACCCTCCCCCACATCCTACCACTCTCCCCTGGCACTGAGGCAGGACAGGGGAGTTCCAAAGATAAAACAAAACCCTTACCTCACCCGCGGTCCGGCACCGTACTCCCAGTGCCCTGGGTTCTGGGTGCAGCCAACTTGGGTGAAAGCACAGTGCGGCCTCCCTGGCTCGGTGCACGTTCCCATCCACCCATTCAAGTGAATGGGCAGGAATGTGCACAGTGTGGGGGATGCCACTTTGTACTCAGTGCCAGGGGAGGGTGGCAGGGTGGGGGGGGGTTACCTAGAAACAGGACTTCCACTTTGATTCACCCAGAGCTCCGGCATAGTGATTGGCAGGATGAAAAAGTGTTTATCAGCCATGGAGAAGCCGGGGATGTGTCCACTGCCTGCCAATGTGGCATGGAAAATGTGAGTGATTATGTGGGCGATCGTTGAGCAATCAGCCCATGCTTTGTAGCTGGGCCAATGAGCCCTGGTGTTTCCCCAGACAATCCTGTACAAGTCCCTCCTATAAAAGTGTTACCCGGCTCACTCTCCCACTGCCCATGATAGCGTTCTGCTGGGTGCTAATGATCCTGAAACTTCTGACTGATTACTGTAGTCGACCTAGCTTGCAAATGTGGTAGTGATGGGTGGAGAGATGGTGGGGGGGCAGAGGACCCTGGGCCTACACACCCTGGTCTACAAGCTCTGCATAGCTAATGGCCAGGCTGGTTATGCTGGGAAGGGGGGACCTCACACCATTTTTAAAAAATATTTTAAGCGTTTTTAACCAAGACCTAAAAAACAATATAACATTTTCCTGGGAAATCTCTGGATATCCCTTCAAAAAATCACAGTTAAACATGTATATCTCAAAATAGTGAAAAATGGTCTGGCAACAGGGTGGCAAAATCTTGAGGTAGGCTGGTACTTAAAGGGTTAATGGACCCCCAAAATAAAAAGGACACATTATTTTAACTGCAGGTGTCTAACAATGCAGAAAGGTTGCTTTTGTATTTTAAAGGCATTGCAATTAATCCAGAGGATAGCATAGTTTAAAGTGGAGCAAAACCCTGGATTTTGACTAACCTGGATTTAGATTTTTGACCTGGGGTCATCCCAAATTGCTAACTGAAACTGCTCAGATCACCTATAAAAACGCACCTTTCTCTCGTTTATTGGGCATGTGCGGGCTCTCATCCAATCAGCGTTATATGCCATGCATATTAATAACCAGCATACCGCTCTGTTTACATGCAGAGCTTGGCAATATGAAGCGGGTGTCTCCCTTTAGATGAGCGCGCGCTCCCATACCCAGTCTTTCAAAATGGCTCAGCACAGGAGCGCGTCTTCCGCCTAGAGATGCTGGGGTTGCGGCCATTAATGTTGATATAATCAGTTTTGCAGTGCCGCGGGGGGGGGGGGGGGGGGGTTCACACAGTGGGCCATCCTGATTTAGGATGCCCCAGGGCTGGCCCCAAGGGTTTTTCCACTGTATGCCAAAATCCGGCAAAGCTCTCGTTTAGATTTTAATATAGCAATAAAGGTCTATAATCTTAATATTCTTTTGTTGTCTATGACCCAATTGTGAAGATATAGCCTTGGTTCCTTCCTGTGTTAACCAAATGGTATGTTTATCCAAAGGCAATGCGTGTAACAGTAAATGAGGTGTGTCTGGTACAGAAAATCCATGATATTTAATGGCCACCACCATTAGGTCCCACTGAACCTCATGAATTCCTGTCCTCACTGACCAAACAAGAAGTGAGCCAAATCAAATATTAAATTGGTTATAGCGCTTAACTCTCTGTCCTAAGCTCAAACAAAAGCGTAGCCTGAATTTGGATGTGAATTAAAAAGATTTGAGCGTGGGTCTGTCAGAGTAGCTATTTGTGCCAGAACCATCCAGATCTGTGCTATAAACACACTTCGAACTTTATGCAGCAGCACTGGCATCTCTGGATAATGGGCTCTGCACCACCAAGCTGAGCACATGCGCCAGGTGAAGGATATGCATCAGCACGGCCCAAGGATGCTATAATGTTGCGCCAACTGTCGCTCACCACCTTGCCAGGCTTCAGTCATCTGTCCACTCCTGAATGCCGGTCTACAGCTCCCGGGCGATGTGGGTCTTCCCAGGGAAGAGGGAATGAGGTGGGTCTTCCCAATGTGCAGCAGCCATTGCATCTGCCTAGGCATGTCCAGTGCCCGGATGTCACACTCTGCCAATATACAAAATAAATGTGTAGCAAGGAGAGGTTTCAAGGGGCAAAATGCAGAGGAGCATGCACTTGTATTATAGATTACTGACACACAGGAGTCACATAGCCACAGCAATAAAGGGGATAGGATGAAGCTGCAGACTGACTTTAGCCCGCTGCGCCCAACTAGTCCGCCTCAGTCCCGACCACCACACTGACCCAGTGAGCAGTTGGAGAGATGTAACGTCCCTGCCCATGCTTACTTGTCCACGTGTCAGTGGTGATGTGGACACTGGAACTAATGGCATTGCCTAGTGCACATCATATTTTTTCCACAACCTGTTGATGCAGGGCAGGGTTGGCCTGGTAAGAGAAGTAGTGGCGGCTGGGAACGGTGTATTGTGGAACATCTGCCACCATCAGATCTTTAAAACTGTCCATCTCCACCAATCGGAATGGGAGCTTTTCAAAAGCCAGCAATATCGAAATGCCCGCATTCAGGGCCAGGGCTCATGGGCCCAACTTCCGCTTTCTCTCCAAAGTTTGTGGGATGGAAAACTGAATGCTTCCATGGGATGGTGTGGACAGGCTTGGTGATGATGGTGACGCTGCTTCTGGAGGTGGTGGCGGTCCCACATCCTCCCTTGAGGGGAGACAGGTGGTTTTGATGTTGGGTAGGTAGTGCTAGAGACACAATTGAAGCAGTAGAGGGAGATTCAGTTTCAGGTGTTTCTGCCACTGCAGCTCATGTTTTGTCTGCAGATACCTGGTCATGCACAAAATGCTGAGATTGCACTTTTCCCTTGCTTCAGCGACTGTTGGCACTGCGTGCACATGACCAGTGTCCTCTGTGCACTGCTTGAAAAAATGCCACGCTGGTGAGATCCTTTGAGGCAGGGTTCCATCGAGGGTGTCCTCTGATGGTACGCTGGCCATGTCCTCATCCTCCAACATAACTTATTGGGCATCTGGGAAGCCTAGGTCTGCAATTGGGGCAGGTGGATGGCCCATGGTATCCCAGCTAGGAGTGTCATCATAGAGCATTAGCTACTCCATGACTTGTGGCTGGAACGGCCTTGCTGATTTGAAGGGGGTGAGGTAGAGGGCTCAGCACTCTCAGCAGAAGTGGAGTGGGTGGAAGACAATCCCATGGAACTGGTAGCACTGTGTGCCCTATAATCTACGACTGCCTCAACATGTTCTGGCCTCACCACTCTGTCAGCAGTATTGGGGCCTACAAAAATGTGCTCCAAACCCTGGTGCCTGCTTGCACCAGAGGAGGGTGTAGCAGGCAAGGATGAAACACGTCCTCTCCCTGCAGCATCCGCTCCATGACCTGCAGCAGCAGAAGCACCACAGCCATACCCCTGTCCCGTATTTGCTGCTTTCTGTATTGTTAGACACCTGCAGTTAAAATAATGTGTCCTTTTCACTTTGGGGGTCCATTAACCCTTTAAGTACCAGCCTACCTCAAGATTTTGCCACCCAGTTGCCAGACCATTTTTCACTATCTTGAGATATACATGTTTAACTGTGATTTTTGAAGGGATATCCAGAGATTTCCCAGGAAAATGTTATATTGTATTTTAGGTCTTGGTTAAAAATGCTTAAAATGTTTTCACACAACACAAGACTGTCAGTCTTGGCCCTCCTGTACTGCCCTGCTGGTGGACTTGATTCAGTGCCTGAAACCCACCAGAGGATCCTCGGGTTCTCTGGTAAGCCAGTAAAACCCTGTATCCATCTCTCAAGTCAGGGCTGCTGGATACCAAGGAGGCATTTGATAAGATATGAGGATACTACACCACTTCTGCGGTAGATGGTGTTAAATTAAAGTTGACAACAGGAAGGCTCCTGATTTAGGATGCCCCAGGGCTGGCCCCAAGGGTTTTTCCACTGTATGTCAAAATCCGGAAAAGCTCTCGTTTAGATTTCAATATAGCAATAAAGGTCTATAATCTTAATATTCTTTTGTTGTCTATGACCCAATTGTGAAGATATAGCCTTGGTTCCTTCCTGTGTTAACCAAATGGTATGTTTATCCAAAGGCAATGCGTGTAACAGTAAATGAGGTGTGTCTGGTACAGAAAATCCATGATATTTAATGGCCACCACCATTAGGTCCCACTGAACCTCATGAATTCCTGTCCTCACTGACCAAACAAGAAGTGAGCCAAATCAAATATTAAATTGGTTATAGCGCTTAACTCTCTGTCCTAAGCTCAAACAAAAGCGTAGCCTGAATTTGGATGTGAATTAAAAAGATTTGAGCGTGGGTCTGTCAGAGTAGCTATTTGTGCCAGAACCATCCAGATCTGTGCTATAAACACACTTCGAACTTTATGCAGCAGCACTGGCATCTCTGGATAATGGGCTCTGCACCACCAAGCTGAGCACATGCGCCAGGTGAAGGATATGCATCAGCACGGCCCAAGGATGCTATAATGTTGCGCCAACTGTCGCTCACCACCTTGCCAGGCTTCAGTCATCTGTCCACTCCTGAATGCCGGTCTACAGCTCCCGGGCGATGTGGGTCTTCCCAGGGAAGAGGGAATGAGGTGGGTCTTCCCAATGTGCAGCAGCCATTGCATCTGCCTAGGCATGTCCAGTGCCCGGATGTCACACTCTGCCAATATACAAAATAGATGTGTAGCAAGGAGAGGTTTCAAGGGGCAAAATGCAGAGGAGCATGCACTTGTATTATAGATTACTGAAACACAGGAGTCACATAGCCACAGCAATAAAGGGGATAGGATGAAGCTGCAGACTGACTTTAGCCCGCTGCGCCCAACTAATCCGCCTCAGTCCCGACCACCACACTGACCCAGTGAGCAGTTGGAGACATGTAACGTCCCTGCCCATACTTACTTGTCCACGTGTCAGTGGTGATGTGGACACTGGAACTAATGGCATTGCCCAGTGCACATCATATTTTTTCCACAACCTGTTGATGCAGGGCAGGGTTGGCCTGGTAAGAGAGGTAGTGGCGACTGGGAACGGTGTATTGTGGAACATCTGCCACCATCAGATCTTTAAAACTGTCCATCTCCACCAATCGGAATGGGAGCTTTTCAAAAGCCAGCAATATCGAAATGCTTGCATTCAGGACCAGGGCTCATCTCTCCAAAGTTTGTGGGATGGAAAGCTGAATGCTTCCATGGGATGGTGTGGACAGGCTTGGTGATGATGGTGATGCTGCTTCTGGAAGTGGTGGCGGTCCCACATCCTCCCTTGAGGGGAGACAGGTGGTTTTGATGTTGGGTAGGTAGTGCTAGAGACACAATTGAAGCAGTAGAGGGAGATTCAGTTTCAGGTGTTTTTGCCACTGCAGCTCATGTTTTGTCTGCAGATACCTGGTCATGCACAAAATGCTGAGATTGCACTTTTCCCTTGCTTCAGCGACTGTTGGCATGGCGTGCACATGACCAGTGTCCTCTGTGCACTGCTTGAAAAAATGCCATGCTGGTGAGATCCTTTGAGGCAGGGTTCCATCGAGGGTGTCCTCTGATGGTACGCTGGCCACGTCCTCATCCTCCAACATAACTTATTGGGCATCTGGGAAGCCTAGGTCTGCAATTGGGGCAGGTGGATGGCCCATGGTATCCCAGCTAGGAGTGTCATCATAGAGCATTAGTAACTCCATGACTTGTGGGTGGAACGGCCTTGCTGATTTGAAGGGGGGTGAGGTGTAGGGCTCAGCACTCTCAGCAGAAGTGGAGTGGGTGGAAGACAATCCCATGGAACTGGTAGCACTGTGTGCCCTATAATCTACGACTGCCTCAACATGTTCTGGCCTCACCACTCTGCCAGCAGTATTGGGGCCTACAAAAATGTGCTCCAAACCCTGGTGCCTGCTTGCACCAGAGGGGGGTGTAGCAGGCAAGGATGAAACACGTCCTCTCCCTGCAGCATCAGCTCCATGACCTGCAGCAGCAGAAGCACCACAGCCATACCCCTGTCCCGTATTTGCTGCTTTCTGCATTGTTAGACACCTGCAGTTAAAATAATGTGTCCTTTTCACTTTGGGGGTCCATTAACCCTTTAAGTACCAGCCTACCTCAAGATTTTGCCACCCAGTTGCCAGACCATTTTTCACTATTTTGAGATATACATGTTTAACTGTGATTTTTGAAGGGATATCCAGAGATTTCCCAGGAAAATGTTATATTGTATTTTAGGTCTTGGTTAAAAATGCTTAAAATGTTTTCACACAACACAAGACTGTCAGTCTTGGCCCTCCTGTACTGCCCTGCTGGTGGACTTGATTCAGTGCCTGAAACCCACCAGAGGATCCTCGGGTTCTCTGGTAAGCCAGTAAAACCCTGTATCCATCTCTCAAGTCAGGGCTGCTGGATACCAAGGAGGCATTTGATAAGATTTGAGGATACTACACCACTTCTGCGGTAGATGGTGTTAAATTAAAGTTGACAACAGGAAGGCTTGGTTGAAACTTAATTCGAAAAAGAATAAAAATAAAACCAGAAATATTAACTTTACATTAGATTGTTATATATACATATATATTCACTACATGTTGTTGTTTTTGTTTTGGGAGGGGTAGATAAGGTAACTGAGGCAGGTGGCAGCTGTCTTCCAGAGGCTACCAATGTCATGGGATCTTCTCCTAACTTACAATATGAGTTTAAGGATCCTAAACTTGTAATGTTGTTAACAAAACATTATTCACATACTTTGTGGTTTATTTTTAAATCTTTGTTTTCCTTCTTAACTTTTATGAGAGTGCTGAAAATAGACTAATCCTGTTTTGTGGAGCCAGAGACTGTTCTGTTCATTTCTTCCCTGTCGGACAGACTAACATCCCATAAGAGACATAATGGCTGTGATTTATCTCACCCATTAGAGCTGTGTGTATGGAGCTGCTCAGGGAAGTAAACACAACTTTCTATGTTATAAAAGAGTCAGTAGGAGAGGTGACTAGAAAATCCCACTTGTGTAGTTTATAGAAAAGTACAACAGATGTGCAACTAGTAATTAACTGTATAGTTTATAAACTTGTCAAAAATGATGTCACTATTAGCAACAGGGTCACCATCAGTAATTTATGAGCCCCAAATTGCCAGCTCCTCCTTTAATCTCTCTCCTTCCTATGCTACCCCATTGCCCCATACCACTATAATACAGTGTACCCCTTTTCAATCCTTGGGCTACCTGTACTGTCAAAGGAGCTTCTCCTAACACTGCGGCCATCTGCTCAACCATTACCAAGGGTGCCAAATAGTACTCTTTTTATCACCCTTGGGCATAGAGGTCCTCTCCAGTGTCCGTGTTGTTGCCATATTATATCGTCACCATGCTGGGTATTGTACCTCTCTAGTGGTGTGTACCCCCATGGATCACCGAGAGAACTCACCTTTCTGGCAATCCTATAGTGTAATTGTGGCAGGCTGGCAATCAGTGTGTTCAGCTCCATTCCGCTTCTACTAGCTGTTCTGACGTTCTCACTATCCCGGGAGTTGTACCTCTTTGGTGGTGTGTATCCCTCTTGGATCGCTGAGAGAACTCACCTTCCCGGCAATTCTATAGTGTAATTATGGCGGGCTGCCAATCGGTGTGTGCTCGGCTCCATTCAGCTTCTACTAGCTGTTCTGATGTCCATACCATCCCGGGTGTTGTACCTCTTTGGTGGTGTGTATCCCAGTGGATCATTGAGAGAATATCATTTTTTTTACCTTCCCAGCAATCCTATGGTGTAATTGTGGTGGGCTGCCAATTGGTGCGCTGTGCTCCATTCAGCTTCTACTAGCTGCTCTGATGTCATCACCATCCCAGGTGTTGTACCTCTTTGGTAGTGTGTATCCCCGCGGATCGCCGAGAGAACTCACCTATAGGGTAATTGTGGTGGGCTGCAAATCAGGGCGCTCTGCTCCATTCAGCTTCTACTAGCTGCTCTAATGTCAGAGCAGCAAGCATGCTGAATGGAGCCAAGAGTGCCAGCGCTGTATCCCCGCTCACCTCTAGCTGTGAGGCCTAGCTAAAGTTATAGCAGGGATGCGGTGCATGGGTCATTGGAACACTGGCTAGGTGAGTTTACTCAGGAAGAGGGACTCGGCCTTTTGGACTCCTGGACCCTCAACAAAAAAAACAAAGGGGGGTGGCAGCCGCTCAGACCATTTTATAACTAACCTGGGAGGTGCACGTTAGCAGGGCAATTAGGATACAAAAGTCTTAAAGGAGCCACAGCACTCAACCCTGTTAGCTTGCAGGCCAGCCTATAATCTGTCTCTAAACATGGTTAAAAACAGAGGACTCGGTCACACACATCTGCAGAAGTATGCTTAAACTGCACCACTACGCCAAAGTGCCTCTGTGGGGTGCAGTCCTAACTCTAATCTCTGAGAGCCCATTTGGGCATCAACAAGGTCGATGTTCCTCTTAAATGGGTAAGTCCACTTTTGCTAGAATTTTTGAAAGTTTATATTTTTTTGTACGAAAATCATGTCCTCAAGATGCTGAGCTTATCTAGTTTTGTAAAAAAAATGTTTTTCTATGTTAAAAAATGTGTTTTATGAAAGCAGTTTTTCGCTACCTGCAATCTGTTGCCATTGGCAATGTACACCAAGAGACTAGTGCATACTGCTATAGCAGCTGCTGAGGGGAGGGAGCTCACTTAATCTTACACATGCCCAGAAGCAATGTTCTATGTGTACAGGACTCACATGTCTCTTCTTGGTGAATGCTGCCAATGGCAACAGATTGCAGATAGTGAAAACTGCTTCCATAAAACACATTTTCTAATGTAAGAAAGAAATATTAAATCAGTTCAGAACCTTGAGGACATCATTTTGGTACAAAAATACACCTAATGCATTTCCTAATGATCACAAGTACCATGTGAGTGGTTTATATGGGTTGTCGGTCATATAAACCTGTGTTTATATGACAAAAAACATTTAGGTTGCATGAAATACACAGATACACACATTAAAAGTTTCCATTTACTTTTGGAGCAGTTTTGAAGATATGAAGAAAATCAGGTTTGGGTGAAGTATTGGTGGCAGCATGTCAGGTTGGGGTAAAGATCAATCTGAAGCTTCGCTGAGCACCACCTGAGAGGCTCTCCAGTAGTACTTGTAGCACTGGTTGGGAAACCCTGTTCTAGATGATTTACCTGCACCCACTATGATTTAAAGCGGACCAACAGGTGTGGGTGTTGGTCCCACCGCTCTAAGGCGCCTGAAATTCTTGCCTTAGCCACGATCCTCTGCCAGGAATACCACGTCATGATTGGCCAACCGGCGCTCACGTGAGTACATCCATTGTTCCAGGCGCCAGAAAGGCCTGCCCATGCTAGTGCAGGCAGCCAATCATGGTGCTGTATTTCACTAATACACTTTAAAAAGCTCCTAAAAATAAGATGGGATTTGTGCTCTTTTTCAGAATAAATGAACTATCATGAGATAAAATATGTGATATGTGTTTGGATGTGTGTACAGTAGACCAAAGTGACAACTTATTGAATTATGAACTTAACCACACACACACATTGGTTATCCTGCCGGGGCTGGCACAAAGCACACACGGCCAAAACACTTCAAGTTTAATTATCCAAAAACATACAGGTATGGCACATGACATATGACAAACATAGGGCACACAAATATCTGTACACACATGAATAAAAGGCAATTGCTAGTTAAAAAAAATGAAAAGGCAATTGCTAGTTAAAAACAGGGGCCCCCACCAGGATGAACCTGGGTTCCACACTTCCCCTCACTCACACCGCTGTCACACTTGCCGGCCGGCATCCATAAGAGGGACAAAGTCCACAAAGTGAACAACTGTGTGTAAACGATATTGCAGCAGGAATTATGGAGATCCAAATCCTCCAGATGGTCAGCTATAATTTGACTTGATTTGAAACGGTGAACCCCACTTGATGGAGGTAATAGCAAATTGCTTATTTAGCAATATAACGTAGCCCGCACACACGCACGTGTCCAGGTTTACTGAGGGAAATATGAATAAAAGGAGCGCATGTGACCAGAGCTTGGATGCGCATTGTCCAACATCCAGAGGCATAGCTAGGCTTTCTGGCACCTGGGGCAAAGATTCAAAATGGTGCCCCCCATCTGCTGGACCCGGGGCAGGTGCCCACCCTGCCCCCCTCTAGCTACGCCCCTGCCAACATCTGCTTTTGAAAAGTAGCTCGTCAGCAGCTTGCCCACTAGTAATTTCATCATTCTAAAATGATCAATGATTAGAGCGCCATCATATTCCACAGCAGTGTACATAATGTGTGCCATTCATAAAATATTGGGTGGCTTTACTCTAAGTTTAGAAGACATCATTAATGTAGAAGCCGAGCTTTGGTTCCTCTTCTTACAGCTGATTTAGTTTTTCATTGAAAATCCTAGTTTTTATTTTGCTCTTGCCTAGTCAACGTTGCTGAACACATTGTACCCCCCCCCCCCCCCCCGGTCTTTCTGCTGATAAAGTCTTTCTGAAATGCTCCTTTTAAAGGTCATCCTGATGATAGGCCGATGAGTGTGTCATATTGATGGGCTTGTCGCCTTGCAGCCTGCGCTCAGTTCCAGGATTTCTTGTATCCTGCGGTTGCTCAATCTTCGTGGGAAGAGAAGCTGAGACTTTTCTGTCTGTTACAGCCAAGGCTTATCCAACACAAGAGCCAGCTTGTTAACAAAGGCATGACGAACGCATAAGGGAACATTCCAGCTGCTGAGGTTACTTTGTCTTACTCAAGGCTGGAAGCTCCCATTTTTGGAGCTATACTGTACTTGCTTCAACCACCCTCTTGGGAGTTTTAGATTTATAAGAGTCTGCGGCATCTCACAGTTCTGTTACATCCGGGTCTAGATGTGCTGCAGCACTTCAACAAAAAGGAAAGAAAACAGAGGTTGGGTTAGAGGCCCCTTTCACGTGTTTTGCTTCGATTGCAAGGAGATTATGAACACCCTGCAATTGCCTGTGAAACACTCACGTATGGGCTACTTGCCCATGGTAGTGTATAGGCACATTCACGGAGGTGGTTGAGATTGCAGTCACCACGCAAAAGCCTTGCCTACAGCGGTTTCAGGGCCCCAGTGCGGTCGCACCCCCTGCACCCCCACAAGTTACGCCCCTGGGGCTAACTAAGTATATACAAGGTAGATCTTAAAAATATATATTATTTACATATGGTGTAGTCAACACCATAGCACCATATCGGATGAAGATACGTTTTTTCAATCTTACCCTACTCATCCTTAAAGTGGGCAAAAAACACAGCCCACCCAATTGGTTTTCTTAACAGGGGTACTCCAAATTGGGAAACACCCCCAACACTGTTGCTTAACTCTCTCCACGCTGCCACAAAGTGGTTGCCATGTACCTCTCTTGGGAGCTCTCCTCTGGCTGTGCACTCTGTCACCAGTATTTCAAATATGGTGGCGGGAGTGCACGCAACAGGTGGAGGCATGCTGGGGATCCCACCGTGACAAAGAATGAATCTCGAGGTGAGTATATCGGTAAACCGGGAGGTTTCACATGGCAGGAAGGCTTTCACCCAGCCCTGGAGTCTTAAGATATTGCTTTATTTATTCACTGGCTACTGTTTTCAGTGGCTAACACTGTACAACACATTATTGCTATAAACATTCTAGATCAGGAATTCACAACCTTTTTTCACCACCTACCACTTTGCATTTCCTAATGATTACAAGTACAATGTGAGTGGTTAGTATGGGTTGTCGATCATATAAACCTGTGTTTATATGACAAAAACATTTAGGTTGCATGAAATACACAGATACGCACATTAAAAGTTTCCATTTCCCTTTGAAGCAGTTTTGAAGATATGAAGAAAATCAGGTTTGGGTGAAGTATTGGTGGCAGAATGACAGCTTGGGATGATGATTAATCTGCAGCTTCACTGAGCACCACCTGAGAGGCTCTCAGGTACCACCAGTGGTACTGTGTTCTAGATGATTTACCTGCACCCACTATGATTTAAAGCAGACCAACAGGCGTGGGCATTGGTACCACCGCTATAAGACAGTTTGGGGAGGGAGCATCCAGAATACTGGATCCCCCCCCCCTCCCGGCCATAACCCTATAAGAATGCCTGTAATTCTTGCCTTAGCCACAATCCTCTGCCGAATATAAAGCGCCATGATCGGCCGCCCGCCAGAAAGGCCCATCCATGTGAGTGCAGACAGCCAATCACATTGTTGAATTTCCGGAGAGGATCAAGGCTAAAGGTAAGAATAATGGGCGTTCTGGGGGGTTATGTGCGTGGTAGGGTAGGGCTCCAGCATTCTTGATACCTCCCCTAGACTGTCTTATAGCGGCTGGGACCAACACCCGTGTCCATACGGGTGTTGGTCCGCTTTAATACACTTTGCTTTAAAAAGCTCCTAAAAATAAGATGGTATTTGTACCAGAATAAATTAACTATTATGAGATAAAATATGTGATTCAGGGAAGATAGAGGTGTGACCAGTAGACCAAAGTCACAACTTAGTTAATTAACCTGTTTAAGTGAATCTTAAGTGAAAGTTCCTGTCTAGCCATAAACAAAAGAAAAGTTATACTCACTTTCCCACTGCTTTAGTTTGACAAAACCTCCTGTATTCTGAGATTGAGTCTGCTTCCATTCCCACTCACTGTGAACCTATCTGTCACAGTGACTTATGCATTTAAGTTGTTGAGGAATTGTGACCGATGGGAGGGGGCAGACCATAGTTTCACTTGTTTGCTGGTGAGTGGTGGACAACCATAGATGGAGAAGGACTCGATCTTGGAAGCCAGTTTTATTAAACTCGAACAGGACAGACTCATTTGGGGGGATGGTGCTATAGGGCACTGCCTGTTGGCTGCCAACAGGGTTGAAATGTGGTCAAACATTAGTCCATGTACAGCCCACAAGCTACCGTGCCCGCCACCCAATGTCCTTCCCAGACAGTCAATGAGTGTGTTTTGATGGCTGAGGTTATAGCATTGCAGGGATAGATCACAGGCAGTGATGCATATGGCAACTCTTAAAGTAGAATCCCAGTCAAGCTATAACCCCCCCTCTCTGCCACCCTACCCTGGTGTTGAGGCAGAATGGGGGGATTACAAAAAAAACCCTCACCTGATCCTTGGGCCAGCACCGCTCCTCCCGAGTCTGTACAGCTGCCACAGAAAAAGACACAAAGCAGCATCCCCCGGGTCTGCACTTGCTCTCACTGCCCCTGGATAAGGTAAGGTTTTTTTTTTTTCCTTGTAACCCCTCATCCTGTCTCAGCGCCTGGGTTGGGAGGCAGGGCAGGGGGGTATAGCTTTAAATTCTGCTTTAAAGTTGAACAAAACCCTTGTGGCTGACCGCTGGCCTTCTCCGAGGGTTGCCCTGTTGTGTGAATCCCCCGCCCCAAACAGTCCCATCCCCAAACTGTCCCACCGCAACACTCACCCACTTCTGGGCTCCCTCGCCGATGTCAACATTCGGGGGCCACATTCCCGTTTCTTCAGGCTGTGAGTGCACTCCTGCCTCCAGCCATGCTGAGAATGCACCCACTGCGCTTCCAATTGCAGAAGCTCTACATGCAAACAGCTGTTTGCCAAGCATTACATATGCACGTCTAATGGCTCTGATTGGATGAGAGTCTGCGCATGCGCTGTAAGATTGGAAAGAGGTGAGTTGTTCTGTACGATCTGGGGGGTTTCACACAGTGGGGCATCCCAAACCCGTGTAGTCAAAATCCCGGATTTTGTTCCGCTTTAAAGTGATAGTACTGAAACCTTATTTTTTATGCTGTGGCTATGGCATTCCAGGGGCAGAACATGGGATAAGACATCTTGACTGGGTGATACAGTAGGGGAACAGGAAGTGGTGTGAGGACTCACGGAGGGGAGACATGTTCTGGGTGAGGTGTTGGGTTCATGCCCGGCCCAGCTGGCCCCAAAGCAGTGCGTCCAGAAATTCTCCCTGATCTTCACATGGCCAGTCCGCCCTAAATGCCAAAACCACCTCTAATGTGATTTTATTGAAGACGGGGAGGCCGATTCATTAATAGCGCCAGGTAGCGACAGATGAGCGACTGTAGCGTGATTTTTACAGCGCCAGCCAGTATTCGCTGTGCTTGGTCGGCGTTTGCTTGATGACAGCGACTCAGTCGGTGTGCGGTAATGTTGAATATGGGCTTAGGGGTCGCTGTTTCACAGGTTCAGCGTTGTATGTGAGCGCCTGACAACGAATGGCCAGAGCGAACGGCTTGCTTCATATTCATTAAAAAATGACGCTCCGAATTTGCTGGCGCTGTCCATTCCTTGTTTAAACCCCAGTGCGCTGGCGGCAATGGCTGTTAACTAGTTTTTAACCCCTAAACAACTATATTTTTTGATTGTAACGTTATACATGTTTTTGGAATCATTTTGTAATATGAATATATTAATATCAGACCTGTAAGATCAATTCTGCACAAATTTTTTTTTTTTATTTTTTTTACTTTAAAAAAAAACCGAACATTGCAGAAGTGGTCTCAGAATTTTTGACATTAAAAAAAAAAAAAAAAATACCAATTAATTATGATTAATTAAACATTGCTCCATTGAAATGCATTGGACAATGCCAGGGAGCGACAGGTCATACCTGACGCTGTGAAGGAATTTGCAGCGGCGCTGTTCGTTCCAGGCGGCTTCATGATGAATCCCGCGCTAGCTGACGCTCTCGCCGGCGCTAGCCTCATTTAGCTTGATAAATGCGTCATTGTGACCGCCGCCGGGCGTACTTGAGTCGGTAGCCGCCGATAGCTGGCGGTACCTGGCGCTCATCAGACACTACCTGGCGCTAGCCCGTGATAAATAAGGCCCTAAGTTTCCCTTTTTTTCTGTATAGGGGTAATTTTCGTAATAGGTTTGTTTTCTCTCTCTCTCTGTGTGTATATATATATATATATATATATATATATATATATATATATATATTGTTTCTGTGACTTTTTAAAACTATTTCTATTACTGCTGCACAGTAGTGCCCCCTTTGTTTCAGTCCCCTTATCATGGTACTGTTCATGAATGGTGGTGATCAGTTATTTGGATAACCGTCTCCAACTTCTGTGGCTTACTACTTGTCTGTGGCTTACTTACTTGTTTAGAGAAGAAGCCACCCTTAGACAAGGAGGCTGATTCATCATTAGCGGCAGGTAGCGACAGATGAGCGTCTGTAGCAGGCATTTTCAGAGCGCCCGCTAGTAGTCGCAGTGCTCGGCTGTGAGTCTCTAGTTTATAGCGACTCAGTCGCTGTTCAGTAATGTTGAATACATTGTGAGAAGTCGCTATTTGACCAGTACAGCGCTGTATGGGAGCGCATGTTAGCGACTGCTCATAGCGACCGACTCACACCATATTCAGCAAAAAAACAGCCTCACAAATCTCTGGCGCTGAAAAATATTTGTTTGAAGCCCAGAGAGCAGGAGGCGGTGTGTTTAAAGTGTGTTTTCAAGCATCTATCAACTAGTAACAAAGCGAAAACATATGGAATTACATTGTAACCACATTGTAACATGAACACTTTAATGCCAGACCTGTAATGTCATTTCTGAGGAAATATATAAAAAATGAAAAAATTATGAAAAAACTGCTTTTTCAATGTCAGAAGAGGTCACAGAATTATTTGTGATTTTTTGAAAAAAAAAACAAAAACAAAAACCCCGTTTAAAGAGAAGAAAAGGATCGTCCATTGAAATGTATGGGAGAGCGACAGGTAGCAAGAGGTCATACCTGGCGCTGTGCAAGGCTGAACGCTGGCGCTGTTCGCTGAGGCTGTGAAAATGATGAATCAGACGCTACATGGCGCTATCCCAATCGCTAAACAGATTCTGCTTGATAAATGTGTAATTGCGTGCCGTGTCCGGCGTTCACCAGTCGCTACCTGTCGCTACCTGTCATTAGCCAGCCACTAGCTGACGCTATCCCTTCTTAAATAAGCGCAAAAGCCTTTGATAAGTACTGCAGTGAAAAGTAATAGTCTTTTACTGCATGTCTACTACTAAAAAATCAGTGTCCATGTAAGTAATAAAACACAAATTATTAACACTAGTTAACCATATAAAATCACAGAGCCCCTGATTGTTTGCTCTTGATCCTGTTCCCAGCACAGCTGTAGCAAAGTTCAGTAGAGGGACAATGATGCCGGGCCTATGACATACAAGGATTGCTATAGTTGAAAACATACATTTGCTTCAGGGCAAGAATGAAGAATGTCTTACATCAGTGTGTCTACAAAGGATTTTGAGTCGATGTTTACTTATTATGGCAGCTTAAGATATTTTCTTATTAAGCTTCTTACTTAAGAAAATCTCTCTGGGACATCTCCAATGCACACCGCCCACTATACATTGCAGTATGATGTAACCATCGTGTAACATGACAGCAATATTCCTACACAGCACTAGCAGGCTGAGCTGAAAAATCCCCAGGTAACTCTTCTGGAGGGGGTCTTGTCTTGTCAGGACCTTCTGCAGGAAATGAGCTAAGCACAGCTACTACTGTGATGTCATCATTATGTCATAACAGAAGCCACGTCATGGACCCTCTGACAATGTGTGATTTATAGTAGGAAAGAAATGTTAATGGGATAAGTCCAAAACACACCTTGAAATACTACAACTTTAATATTTCTTTTTGGAGACCTAAGTCCATGTTAAAATACATGGGATAAATAGGATTGCGTGGAACACTATAGACCACACTGTGCACATTTGCTGAATTTTGATTTATGGAAAATCACTGCTGGCAACAAACTCTACATACATTACAAAAATGTTTCTGTGACCAGTTATAGTGATGGGAGTTGCCTGTGTGACCAGTTATAGTGATGGGAGTTGCCTGTGTGACCAGTTATAGTGATGGGAGTTGCTTGTGTGACCAGTTATAGTGATGGGAGTTGCCTGTGTGACCAGTTATAGTGATGGGAGTTGCTTGTGTGACCAGTTATAGTGATGGGAGTTGCTTGTGTGACCAGTTATAGTGATGGGAGTTGCTTGTGTGACCAGTTATAGTGATGGGAGTTGCTTGTGTGGCCAGTTATTGTGATGGGAGTTGCCTGTGTGGCCAGTTATAGTGATGGGAGTTGCCTGTGTGACCAGTTATAGTGATGGGAGTTGCTTGTGTGACCAGTTATAGTGATGGGAGTTGCTTGTGTGGCCAGTTATAGTGATGGGAGTTGCCTGTGTGACCAGTTATTGTGATGGGAGTTGCTTGTGTGGCCAGTTATAGTGATGGGAGTTGCTTGTGTGGCCAGGTATTGTGATGGGAGTTGCCTGTGTGGCCAGTTATAGTGATGGGAGTTGCCTGTGTGGCCAGTTATAGTGATGGGAGTTGCCTGTGTGACCAGTTATAGTGATGGGAGTTGCTTGTGTGGCCAGTTATTGTGATGGGAGTTGCTTGTGTGGCCAGTTATAGTGATGGGAGTTGCCTGTGTGGCCAGTTATAGTGATGGGAGTTGCCTGTGTGGCCAGTTATAGTGATGGGAGTTGCCTGTGTGACCAGTTATAGTGATGGGAGTTGCTTGTGTGGCCAGTTATTGTGATGGGAGTTGCTTGTGTGGCCAGTTATAGTGATGGGAGTTGCCTGTGTGACCAGTTATAGTGATGGGAGTTGCTTGTGTGGTCAGTTATAGTGATGGGAGTTGCCTGTGTGACCAGTTATAGTGATGGGAGTTGCTTGTGTGGTCAGTTATAGTGATGGGAGTTGCTTGTGTGGCCAGTTATATTGTAACAGAAAAACACCAACAAGACAAGTGGTTCACATAGGGCTGGCACTTACAGACAAAAATTCACACTCAAGGCTGCTTAAAGAGGACCAACACCCAGGGGTGATCGGCCCGGAAATCTATAAGATTCCCGGGCCGATCACCTCCCTCCCCGCGGGACATCCGAGATCGAGATGTCCCGCGGGGTGAAACCCCTCCAAACACCCCAAATCCACTTACCTTGCCGCCGCCGCCTCCCTCGCGCCCCTCTAGACGTGCGCACGCCCACGCCGGCCGTCTGTGAATGGGCGGCGCGGGCGCGCGCGCGTCAAGAGTGACGCGCGGGAGGCGGTGGCGGAGGAGCCACTTGTCCGCGGCTGTCAAACCGCTTGTCCGTCGGCGCTGGGAGCGGGGAGAGGTGAGTTTTTTGGGTGATCGGGGGGGTTTCACACAGCGGGGCACCCCGATCGGGGGTGCCCCACCGAAGTGGACCAAGACCCAGGATAGTCAAAATCCTGGGTGTTGGTCCACTTTAAGCCACAACACCTGAATATATTTACCGTATTTGCCGGTGTATAAGACGACTGGACGTATAAGACGACCCCCCAACATTTCCACTCAAAATATAGAGTTTGTTATATTCTCACCGTATAAGACTACTCGCTCTTCCGCACACCAATTGCCTGCTATTGTGGCTATGCAGTCCCGCCAAATTAATCAGCTCTCGGCTATGATGCAGCAGTTACTATCGATTCAGCAACAGCAAGTACCACCACCGGCCCCAGCTTTGCCGCCACAGACTCCTGTAGCATCTACAGCTAGAATCCGTCTCTCCTTGCTGGCTAAATTTGACGGAGATGCCAAGTTATGCCGAGGCTTCCTTGCTCAGTGTTCCTTGCATTTGGAGATGTTGGCGGATCAATTCCCCACTGAATGAGCTAAGGTGGCCTTTGTCATTAGTTTGCTTTCTAGAAAGGCCTTGGCCTGGGCCACTCCCTTGTGGCATAGCAATGACCCAGTCTCTTCCAACATCCACACCTTTGTCTCGGAGTTTCGCCAGATCTTTGAAGAACCAGCCCGGGCTTCATCTGCTGAATCGGCCCTTTTGAATTTGGTCCAGGGCGAGTCGTCTGTTGGGAAATATGCCATTCGGTTCCGTACTCTAGCATCCGAACTGTCTTGGAATAATGAGGCCTTGTGTGCCTGCTTTCCAGCAAAATTGAAGACGCTCTAGCTGCACGTGATTTGCCTTCATCTCTTACCGACCTCATCCATTTGGCTACACGCATTGATGCGCGTTTTACTGAAAGGCGTGAGGAACTCCGCCAGGATAGAGACTCTCAGCACCCTAGGAGGGCATTCCGTCTGGCTCCCGTGTTTCAACACCCTTTGTCCGCGCATGTGCTTTCCAGTGAAGAGGCCATGCAGGTCGACCGATCTCGCTTGACCCAGCTAGAGAGAACTCATAGAAGGAACGAGAACCTTTGCTTGTATTGTGCCAGCTCTGAGCATTTTTTTGAAAGACTGTCCTATTCGCCCCCCACGTCAGGGAAAGGGCGCACCTAGTGGATGTGGGAGAGACGTCCCTGGGTGTATGTGCTTCCTCTCCACGTCTCACGGTTCCTGTGCAACTTACCGTCGCACCTATCACTTCTTTGAATTTGACTGCCTCCTTGGAATCGGGCTCCGCAGGAAACTTTATGGAGGCCTCCTTGATTAATAGATATAACATCTCCATGCACCACCTCGCCAAGCCCTTATTTATCGCCTCGGTCAATGGTGACAGGCTTGACTGTACCGTGCGTTATCGCACCTTTCCCCTCCTTTTAAAGATTGTCTTGAGTTTTACGTCCTCCCAAATTGCACCTCTCAGATTCTACTCGGCCTACCCTGGCTTCAACGTCATGATCCCACTCTTGACTGGAACACTGGTGAAATCAAGACTTGGGGTACAGCTTGTTTTAAGAGGTGTATGAAGTCCATTCCTGTCTGACCTAGTCCTGCTTCTATCTCTCTACCTGGCCTGCCTGCGATCTACCAGGTCTTTTCTGATGTGTTCTGAAAAAAACAAGCCTCATCGCCCTTACGATTGCCCTATTGACCTCTTGCCGGGTACCACTCCACCTCGTGGCCGAATTTACCCCCTCTCGGCTCTGGAGACACAGGCCATGGTGGAGTATATCCAAGAAAACCTTCAAAGAGGGTTCATACGGAAGTCTTCCTCTCCAGCAGGCGCGGGTTTCTTCTTTGTGGCCAAAAAAGACGGCTCTCTACGCTCCTGTATCGATTACCGTGGCCTCAACAAGATTACCATAAAGAATCGTTACCCCTTACCATTGATTGCTGAATTGTTTGACCGACTGTGTGGGGCTAAGGTCTTTACCAAACTAGACCTGAGAGGGGCCTATAATTTGATACGTATACACGAGGGCGATGAATGGAAGACTGCCTTCAATACCCACGATGGCCACTTCAAATACCTAATGATGCCCTTTGGACTTTGCAATGCACTCGCTGTTTTCCAAGAATACGTGAATGACATTTTCCGGGACTTGCTCTACTCCTGTGTAGTCGTATATTTGGATGATATACTCATCTTTTCGTACAATTTGGAGGAACATCACCGTCACGTCCGGCAAGTCCTGTCTCGCCTTCGCCAACACCGCCTGTACGCCAAGCTGGAGAAGTGCCTTTTTGACCATACCACCTTACCTTTTCTAGGG
The DNA here is from genome assembly GCA_027917425.1 of Gastrophryne carolinensis. Lineage (NCBI taxonomy): Eukaryota > Metazoa > Chordata > Amphibia > Anura > Microhylidae > Gastrophryne > Gastrophryne carolinensis. The sequence continues at coordinate 379,130,708 of CM051238.1, forward strand.
TACATAGTTTCTACTCGAGGTCTCCAGATGGACCCCAGCAAATTGAAAGCAGTTTTGGATTGGCCACGTCCTTCTGCCCTTCGGGCTATTCAGCATTTCTTGGGATTCGCCAATTACTATCGACAGTTTATTCCTCACTTTTCTACTGTGGTCGCGCCCATTGTGGCTCCCACGAAGAAGAACGCCAATTCTAAGTCTTGGCCCCCTCAGGCGGAAGAGGCCTTTATTTCCCTAAAAACGGCCTTCTCCTCTGCTCCGGTGTTATCTAGGCCTGATCCAGCCAGGCCCTTCGCCCTTGAAGTAGATGCCTCCTCCATTGGAGCGGGAGCTGTGCTCACACAAAAATCTCCTACTGGCAGAATTCTCACCTTCTTTTCGAATTACTCCATTGGTGATCGGGAGCTACTGGCCATCAAGTTGGCCTTAGAGGAGTGGAGACATCTCTTAGAGGGTTCTGCCCATCAGGTGTCCATCTATACGGACCATAAAAATCTTTCCTACTTAGAAACTGCCCAGCGACTGAACCCTCGACAAGCTCGTTGGTCGTTGTTTTTCACCCGCTTCAACTTCCAAATCTACTTCCGCCCAGCCGCCAAGAACATCAGGGCGGACGCCCTTTCTCGTTCGTCGGACATCTCTGATGCTGAATCCTTTCCACAACATATTTTCCCGCCTGAAGGCCTTGTCCACTCTGCTCCCGCTACACTAGTAGAGGCTCCGCCTGGAAAGAACTTTGTGCCATCTCGCCAACGTCGCAAAATATTAAGATGGGGTCATTCTTCACATGTAGCCGGCCCCACTGGTATCAGAAAATCTTGTTCTCTAATTTCCAGGTATTATTGGTGGCCTACTCTCGAGAAGGACGTGACAGAATTTATTCAGGCCTGTACCATCTGTGCCCGTAACAAGACTCCTCGCCAAAAACCTGCTGGCCTACTCCTTCCTCTGCCTATTCCAGATATCCCATGAACACATTGCTATGGACTTTATCACTGACCTCTCTTCTTCTTATGGCAATACTGTTATTTGGGTGGTAGTGGATAGGTTTTCTAAGATGGCGCATTTTGTACCCTTGCCTGGTCTCCCCTTCGGCTCCTCAGTTGGCAAAATACTTCCTGATGCATATCTTTCGGCTTCATGGGCTTCCTACACACATTGTGTCTGACAGATGTGTGCAATTTGTTTCCAAGTTCTGGAGAGCCCTTTGTAAACAAATGAAAATTAAACTGGACTTTTCCTCCCCTTATCACCCCCAGTCAAACGGCCAGGTGGAAACAGTTAACCAGATTCTCAGGCATTATCTTCGCCATTTTGTTTCTGCCCGTCAAGACGATTGGGTCGATCTTCTGCCCTGGGTGGAATTCTCGTATAATTTCAAGGAAGTCCCTGTTCTTGGTGGTATACGGTCGGCATCTTCTTCCGCCTCTGCCCTTGTCCACGTCCTCTGGAGTACCCGCCGTGGATGACATCACACAGGATTTCTGTACCATCTGGCAAGAGACCCAACGTGCCCTTTGTCAAGCTTCCGCCCGTATGAAAGTTAGTGCTGATAAGAGGAGAAGGGCTCCGCCTGTCTATTCTCCAGGAGATAAGGTGTGGCTATCGGCGAAATTCATCCGCTTTCGAGTTCCTAGCTACAAACTGGGTCCCCATTACCTGGGTCCTTATAAGATCAAACAACAGATCAATCCAGTTTGCTATAAGCCTCACCTACGCACATCGCTGCGAATCCCCAACTTCTTCCACGTCTCTCTGTTGAAGTCACTAATTGTCAATCGGTTCTCTCCTAAAATCTTGGTGCCTGCTCCAATCTCTGGTACCGAGGATACCTTTACGGTGAAATAGATTCTGGCGTCTAAGCTCTCCAGAGGTTAAAGATATTTTTTAGTCGACTGGGAAGGCTGTGGACCTGAAAAAAGATCTTGGGAACCCGAAGAGAACATTCTGGACCGCAGTCTCATCTCGGATTTTCTTGGTCCCAAGAAGAGGGGGAGACCCAAGGGGGGGGGGTACTGTTAGGCCGAGAGCTGCGCGCCCATCTCGCAGCACTTCACTTACCTCCATGGCTGCATCCAGCCGTCATCCATCTCACAGCACTTCCCTCACCTCCATGGCTGCTCCCAGCCGTCTCCCTTCCCCCCCATGCTTCCTCCTCGCATGGTCAGGTGTGCGCACGTCCCCGTCCACTAGAGGGAGCACGCACCGGATTCCTGAGATTTAAAGGGCCTGTACACCACTGATTGGTGTCTGGTCATCCAATCCTGCATCCACTTCCCCTACTCAAAGGGGCACTTCCTTTCCATCAGTGCTGGATCTTGGTCTTTCCATGCCAGTTGTAAATCAGTTGCTTTTGGATTGTTCAGCCGCTTGTATAGACAGTCCAAAGTGACAAGAGCTACTTGTTTGGCCAATTTATAGTGGTAAAAGCTTTTTGTGGGGCCAGCTCATAGTGGTTACAGATGTACCAGTCAAAACTGATGAGAGCTTCCTGTTTACACAGTGCAGAGAGAGATTTTTGTGTGGCCCTTCTAAAGTGATGAGGGACTGCTTGTGTGAACCGTAATGGGTGCTGCCTGTGTGAACCGTAATGGGTGCTGCCTGTGTGAACCGTAATGGGTGCTGCCTGTGTGGACAGTCCAAAGTGAGCTCTGTCTCTGCATATTCCATGATGATTACAGTTGCCTGTGTACTGCTCAAACAGTTCATTGCGTGGACAATCCAAAGTGACAAGAGCTACTTGTGTGGCCAGCTCATAGTGGTTACAGCTGCCTGTGTGGACAGTTGTGATAAAAGCTGATTGTGTGGACAGTTCATTGTGATGAAAGTTACTTGTACCGACAGTTCATTGTGATGAAAGTTACTTGTGTGGACAGTCCAAAATGATAAGAGCTGCTTGTGTGGACAGTTCATTGTGATAAGAGCTGCTTGTCTGGACAGGCCAAAGTGATAAGAGCTGCTTGTGTGGACAGGCCAAAGTGATAAGAGCTGCTTGTGTGGACAGGTCATTGTGATATGAGCTGCTTATGTCGACAGGTTATTGAGATATGAGCTGCTTGTGTGGACAGGCCACAGTGATAAGAGCTGCTTGCGTGGACAGGTCATTGTGATAAGAGCTGCTTGTGTGGACAGGTCATTGTGATAAGAGCTGCTTGTGGGGACAGGTCATTGTGATAAGAGCTGCTTGTGTGGACAGTTCATTGTGATAAGAGCTGCTTGTGTGGACAGTTCATTGTGATAAGAGCTGCTTGTGTGGACAGTTCATTGTGATAAGAGCTGCTTGTGTGGACAGGCCAAAGTGATAAGAGCTGCTTGTGTGGACAGGTCATTGTGATATGAGCTGCTTGTGTGGACAGGTCATTGTGATATGAGCTGCTTGTGTGGACAGGTCATTGTGATATGAGCTGCTTGTGTGGACAGGCCACAGTGATAAGAGCTGCTTGTGTGGACAGACCACAGTGATAAGAGCTGCTTGTGTGGACAGGTCATTGTGATAAAAGCTGCTTGTGTGGACAGGTCATTGTGATAAGAGCTGCTTGTGTGGACAGGTCATTGTGATAAGAGCTGCTTGTGTGGACAGGTCATTGTGATAAGATTTTTACTATTAGGACCCACACATGCACACAAAATACTATATTAGACATTTAACAATACCACAATTTCATCCCTCAGATACAGGACTTATGACTATTGAATTAATTACTGTATTATACTTTATTTTATTGTGTATAACTATTGTTGTAAATAACAATATACCGGGCACTGTCACGCAGTAACGTCACTCACTCTATGGCTGCGAGATTTCCCTGTGTGCTAGTCTATCATCCCAGAGAAAATGGGCTCTTGGGACAACGCCCAGAAACCCAAAAAGCAGGAGCACCAATTCAATCAAATGTATAAAACTACTATTTATTAAGAATCACATAAATCCAAACTAATACAAAACACACAATACACAATACAGACACATTAAAATTACTGTGTATCCCCACAATTCATCCAGTGCTGTATATACAGCAACAAATCACTGGGTACTCCTACCATATAGATACGTGCAAATTTTACCTAAAAACTCCTCATTTTTATGCCGGCATAAAAATTCCCTCCTTCCTTGCCCCTTAACAGAGGGGAAAAAAAGTATTCAAGAGAAGGGGGAGCCTCTCCTAACTGCAAGGATCTATAATAAAGTGACCGTGCTTATAACTACTATAATGTAAATACTCAAACCATAGATAACCAAATATGTGCAAATTAATCTATATCACAAATGAGTGCAATTACAAATATATACAATATACAGAATGGGACAGTGTTCTGAAGCAGTGCCCAGGAAATGGGCAGTGCTTCAAAACAGTGCCACAAACAGGTGAAATACTGGTCAAGGATACAAATAATAATTGCAAGAAAACATTCCTAAATAAATCCACAAAACAAGAAAAGGGCAGAAAGGCAAAATGAAAGGCACAGTAAGATACTTAGCCGAACAGGTAGGTATATCACGAAGTATAAGGAGTGGGGGATGACCAGCAGGGACACCTTCGAACGCGGCCGCCCGTGCCGCTTCCTGGGTGAAGCGGCACGGGCGGCCGCGTTCGAAGGTGTCCCTGCTGGTCATCCCCCACTCCTTATACTTCGTGATATACCTACCTGTTCGGCTAAGTATCTTACTGTGCCTTTCATTTTGCCTTTCTGCCCTTTTCTTGTTTTGTGGATTTATTTAGGAATGTTTTCTTGCAATTATTATTTGTATCCTTGACCAGTATTTCACCTGTTTGTGGCACTGTTTTGAAGCACTGCCCATTTCCTGGGCACTGCTTCAGAACACTGTCCCATTCTGTATATTGTATATATTTGTAATTGCACTCATTTGTGATATAGATTAATTTGCACATATTTGGTTATCTATGGTTTGAGTATTTACATTATAGTAGTTATAAGCACGGTCACTTTATTATAGATCCTTGCAGTTAGGAGAGGCTCCCCCTTCTCTTGAATACTTTTTTTCCCCTCTGTTAAGGGGCAAGGAAGGAGGGAATTTTTATGCCGGCATAAAAATGAGGAGTTTTTAGGTAAAATTTGCACGTATGTATATGGTAGGAGTACCCAGTGATTTGTTGCTGTATATACAGCACTGGATGAATTGTGGGGATACACAGTAATTTTAATGTGTCTGTATTGTGTATTGTGTGTTTTGTATTAGTTTGGATTTATGTGATTCTTAATAAATAGTAGTTTTATACATTTGATTGAATTGGTGCTCCTGCTTTTTGGGTTTCTGGGCGTTGTCCCAAGAGCCCATTTTCTCTGGTATGTATTTATAATTTTCTGCAGTGTAGCACAACATAATAATAAATTTTGGCGGTGCACCACTTGGCAGTACTAGTCTATCATCCCCACGGTACACACAGCCACTCACAAAATGGCCACCGCCGTAAGTGGGGACAGGAGACCAGGGCGGGCCACAACGAGGAGGGAGTGACATAACGGGCCACCACCCAGAAAGACAATATAACGCATCTCCGCCCATACCCTATCCCACTACCAGGGAAGCTGACACTCACAAAATGGCCACCGCCATAAGCGGGGACAGGAGACCAGGGCGGGCCACGACGCAGGGAAAGTGACAAAACGGGCCACCACACAAAAGGACAATACAACGCATCTCCGCCCATACCCTATCCCACTACCAGGGATGCTGACAGACGAGCGAAAATGGAATAACCAAGCTATATTCCTATATTATGACAACCAACAAAATGGCTGCTGCCATGAATGGGGACATAACTGTAGGAGAACCGGACGGGACCGCCACAAAGGAAGTACGCTGACGTACTTCCGCCCCTGCTTCTCCACCAACCAGGGGCGTTGCCTAGGTGGGGACAGGGGAATAAATCCCTCCCACCCGGCGTTTGGCGGTCCACAGCGCGCCGGCTGCTAACAGCGCAAAACACGTTGACGTTCATCTTGGAGACCGCAGGAGATTACACAGCACGACCATTTACTACACGAACCACGCACCAGCGGCGCTACCCTCCGCATATTCACCCCCTGACAGGGGACATGGAGGGACCGGTTCTCCTATTCACAAGACACGAGTAGCACCAGGTAAGCACTGACCATTACTAACCTACTATAGAAGGCATTTACTGATTATACAGTTACACTATACTAGGCACCCGCCTACCAGGAATCTAAACCATACTAAGGGGCTCCCCCCCCTCCTCCCCTTTCCTTTCCGCAGCAACCACTTCCAGCATTACCTGTAATATACCACCTAATATACCACCTAAGCACCAGGGCACCCTCAACAGCCGGTGAGTGACCACAACCGTGGCTTTTCCCGATATATTAGCCTAGCAGAAACTGAATGTAAGTATCCATCTGTGTACCTGTATGTATTGACTATTAGAGAGCACGGGCTCCTACACTGAGGAAGCAACGAGCGAAACGCGTCTGTAAGGAGCCTACAAGCACTTGCTACAAACTGCAAAGGTGACCAGCTGGCTACAAACTGAGGAGCTACAATCCAACCTTGCTACAAACTGGAGGCAATCCCTACATACCTTGAGGCCGGGCAAGTAACCCTAGCCCCTCTCCTCTTCCATTCATCTGTTACCGTGACTTTGTACCTAACCAGCAGACTATGAAACAATAGTTTCTGCAAAGGACTATCCTTCTAATAGCACATGGACTATAATGTACTACTGTAACAACAGACTTGTATAGTCTCCAATAAAAACATACATAATACGTACAGTGTCAGAGTTAAGTGTAGAGGTAATAGCTTTTTCCGACAGGGGACTCACGGGACCAGCCGTGGTGACCCTACCAGGAAAAGGCCCCCCCCTTTTCTCATGTACTATTGTGGCCTATCCCAGGTCCAATAAAACCTCACCACTCTGACAAGGACACTCAACCAATACTGACACAGGAACACTGATTCCTCCCCCTAACCCTCGTGCATTGTGATAAGAGCTGCTTGTGTGGACAGGTCATTGTGATAAGAGCTGCTTGTGTGGACAGGTCATTGTGATAAGAGCTGCTTGTGTGGACAGGTCATTGTGATAAGAGCTGCTTGTGTGGACAGGCCACAGTGATAAGAGCTGCTTGTGTGGACAGGTCATTGTGATAAGAGCTGCTTGTGTGGACAGGTCATTGTGATAAGAGCTGCTTGTGTGGACAGGTCATTGTGATAAGAGCTGCTTGTGTGGACAGGTCATTGTGATAAGAGCTGCTTGTGTGGACAGGTCATTGTGATAAGAGCTGCTTGTGTGGACAGGCCACAGTGATAAGAGCTGCTTGTGTGGACAGGTCATTGTGATAAGAGCTGCTTGTGTGGACAGGTCATTGTGATAAGAGCTGCTTGTGTGGACAGGTCATTGTGATAAGAGCTGCTTGTGTGGACAGGTCATTGTGATAAGAGCTGCTTGTGTGGACAGGTCATTGTGATAAGAGCTGCTTGTGTGGACAGGCCAAAGTGATAAGAGCTGCTTGTGTGGACAGGTCATTGTGATAAGAGCTGCCTGTGTGGACAGGTCATTGTGATGAAAGTAACTTGTGTGGACAAGTCATTGTGATAAGAGCTGCTTGTGGGGACAGTCCAAAGTCATTTCATAATGATGAGAGCTGTATGTGGCCAGATTACATAAAAGGGAGCTGCTCATGGCCAGTTTATAGTGATGAGAGCTGCTTGTTGCAAGATTATAGTGATGAGAGCTGCTTGTGACTAATCTGCAGTGATGAAAACTGTTTGTTTGAATAGTAACAGTTATGAGATCTACTTATGTAACTAGTTAATAATAATTATAGCTATAGCCTAAAATTCAGAAAGCTGCATGTAGTCGGGTAGGCATAGCCTTACAGAAGCATGTCCACTGGTGTAGTGAGACAAACACAGGTTATCAAAACAGCCACCAATATACAGTAGTACATCTCACTATAATTTAAAAACAAGTACACACATTGACCTAAATAAGGCTAAATTAGCCACATTACACATTATTATACACATAAAATGTTACACACATACAGTACAATGCAGGTTAACCCCAGTTACATGCTTGTGGCCAGACTACCAGTGAAAGGTGTCTTTGGACAGTCCATGGTGCAGTTGCACGTACGGCAAGCTTACAGTGGTAAGAGTTGCCACTGTTCTATGTACATGAGATTTGCTTGTGATCCTTCCGTAGCAATGAGAGCTATCTGACTGTGACTGTGAGACCTCCTTGTGTGCCCTTTGCCTAGTGACTGGATCTGCTTGTGTGGCCAGTTTCCAATGATAAAAGTGGCATGTGGTCTCTATATAGTGATGGGCAGGGTCTGGATTGGCTATAGTGAGAATTCCTGGTGGGCCACACTGCATTGAAGCTTGCTGGGCTGCTTCTTCGACAAACCACTATTCAATTAATCCTCCTGGTATCCAGCGCCACTGTACACCTCCTGTTCTTTCCGCAAGGCCTCAGCATCATGGCTCTGGGGGGCCATTCGGTGACTTGAAGCACAATGTGTATGGAGGATGTTGTGAGCTGGTCATGGGCTTTCCAGAGGCTGTAATATCCTGAGCTATTTTTTTTTACCTCAGCCCAGCAATGGTGATGAAAGACCACACCAGGCCTTCTTCTATGAGGTCATCTCCATTTTTTGTACCCCCTAATGGTCACAAATCGCCTGTGCCTTGTGTGTCTTGACCTGGAGATATGGCCAGATGTGAGGAAGGAGATAAGAGGTAGAAAAGTTATATAAAGATTGTTATACCATTATTAACTAGACAAGGCTTACGTTGCTTTGATTGCTAGTGAGTGCTTGTTTGCAGACATTCTTACAGCCATTATTGATTTTTACATAGCACAGCTAAATTTGGGCACACTTTATGTCTACTTTTAGATTTCTCTACACTTTAGGTTATACACATTTAAGATTAAGGATGTCTCTCTTTTTCCTATGAATAGCTAGTGAAGAATCAGTAATAATAATAATTAACTACACAACTACATACAAAAAAAGCAGGCTATATTACATTGATGGCTAGCATTTTCACTGGCCAGTATTCAAAGAGACCAATGTGATTGGATGTCCACAGAATGGAGAGGAAAAGTTAAAGTGAATCAGCAGGGGAAAAAACAAAATGGTATTTACCTTTAATCCTGCATCACTGGTCACTGCAAGTCTGGCGCTCCAGAACTCCCCTGATCCCTTTATCAGGGCCCCCACCGACACCTACCTTGTCTTCCAGGGCCAGACCACAGAGAATGGAGTGATTGCGGGATGGAATCGCGACTCGCCAATAATCACTGGGCATTGTAGTGAATGGAGGGGGCATGACCACACCCCCTGTGACTGATGGTCTTGCACGTGGTCTTGCACGGAAGTGACAGAAAACAGAGTTCTCAGTGTGGGGCCTCAATAAAGGGATCTGGTGAGTTTTGGAGCACCGGACCTGCAGTGACCAGTGGTGCAGGACAAAAGGTAAGTACCCTTTGTTTTTTTATTTCCCTGCTGAATGACTTCTGTGATGCTGACACCCACCAGCATCACAGAAAAAGTCAATGATCAGGAAAATGTTTCCAAGCTACTTTATATTTTTTTCCTAGATAAAACCATAACGAGGTTGCATTGTGCACACACAACGAGGCTCAGTACAGATAAAAAAAAGAATTTAGATTACCTGTGCTATGTAAAGTAATTGTATGATGGAATAGAATTTGATATTTCTGTCCAATTAGAAAACCTTTTAGGCAAGATAAAAGGAACTTGGCAACATTACCAGTAATCTTTATGCTGATGGGTCTGCATCCTAACCTTACAGTATGAAAAGAAAGAATCTGAATGGTTCCTATTGTTACTGGCCCCATCCAGTGGGTACCTCCTTACTTCTCAATCACTTTCGGCTCTCAAAGATTATGGAAATGGGAGGAGTAAACCTTGGCCGTATGGGTATCAGTTTAATCATTTGTACCAGTACCAGTACAATACCAGATATACAGGAGAAAAAAAATCTTGTAATGTATATTTTGTTATAATGTGTAAAAATATTCTTGTAATAATGTTTAATTTCAATACAGTAGAAATGATTTACTTTGTAATAATTGGTATTGAGTAGTAAATGGTTGTAGGAGGCTATTATCATGACCAGTGATGTCCACGTGGGTTATCCCACTCTCATTACAACTTACCTTACAGTACCTTGAAAAAGTATTTATACCCCTTGGACTTTTCCACACTTTTAAATGTTAATGCCACACACTTAAATGTATTTTAGTTACATTGTATGTGAAAGAGCAACACAAAGTAGCAGTTATCTGTAAAGTATAAAGGATAATATATACGCTTTTCCAAATTTGTGTGGCCTGCATATGTATTCAGCCCCTCTGAGTCCACCTGTAATAAGTTCATTCTCAGTATAACTACAGCTGTTCTGTGAAAGCCTCAGAGAGTTGCTACAGAACTTTAGTGAGCAAACCGCATCATATAAACCAGGGAACACACCAGAAAGTTTAGGGATAACATTGTGGTGAAGTGAAGTGTAGGTTTAGATTATGAAAACATTGGCGAAACGCTGAACATCTCATGAAGCACTGTTCAATCCACCAGGCAAAGAGAACACTAATTAGAGAAGCATACAATAGGTTACTCTTGGGGAGCTGAAGGTATCCACAGCCAAGGTGGGAGAATCTGTCCGCAGGACAATATATTAGTTGTGTACTCCACAAAGCTGGCCTTTATAGAAGAGTGACTAGAAGAAAGATATTTTTTTAATCAAGTCATGAGAAGTTATGTAGCAGACACAAATCTGGTGAGATGAGAAGTTGAACAAATACCAAATACTCATATGAATGAACATTCCCTTTGACACGGCCCTTCTTGATTGCAGTGATCAGTGATCTAAGGGATTGTTTATCGGTCTTTATATAGACAGTCTGGTTAAACAAGCTAAAGCGTAGCCCCATTGGACAATCATCCCTTCAGAACCCTAAGCCCTCCCCTTTCCTTCTCTCTTACCATCTTCTGCAACATGTCTCCTTTATACATACTTATGCAATGGATGCTGCAGCCTTCAGCGCTCTAGCAAAGAGGAGACCCATCAGTACAGGTGGTAAACTTTGGGGGCAGGGGAAGATGGGCTTTTGCCAGCTTCCATTTTAGGACAAATGTCTTTAAACACCCTCAAGTCCCAATGTCTTCTGGCTTTCATTAAAGGGTGTAGGTCACACTTAATGGACATTCCCATGCTTAGTCTCTTATAGTGGATCCACTGCCCAGTTTTATGCCACCCATCTCCTAACATTCCAAGGTCCTCAGCATTTTCACACACAGGCACTGGCCTAAACTAGTGCAGTTGTTGAGAAATCTAGAAGATAGCACAGAAGCTCTTTGTAATGAACAGTTCTCTTTGTGCGACATTTACTGGAAATGACCTCAGTGTCCCTGTGAAATCAAGCGTATTGAGTTGCGTATTGTGTCTGTCTGGTCATTGTGGTTGAAGGTTAATCCATGAGTTGTGTGTTGTGCCTGGCTGGAAATTAGCACGTTATTAGCAGAGGTGACCATACAGGTGACCACCATGATGCCATAGATGGATATATGGTCACACGCCCATTGTTCTATCTACATGACCTAATACATGAGATATAAAGAGGGGGAATAATATAACTTATAGTTAGCATGTTTCTTCTACTGCAACCAAGGAAGGATAAACAGTCTGTATCTATAGTTATGCTCTTGGCCAATTTATACCTCACTCAGTTTACATCACTTGTATGCAGACTGCACTAAATATACCTCTCTGGCCTCTGCTTCCTCCTAACAGATATCTCTTCATTTATGTAATCCCACTGCCTCAATCTGAATGTGGACAAAAAAGAGCTGGTCATTTTTCCACCATTCAGTTACCCTCCCCTCTCTAATATCATCTCAGTTAACATCTTTATACTAACTGCTCCCAAAGGTGGATGCTGAGGCATTACGCTGGACTTACACATTTACATTCACTTGTCTTCCAGGCACTCTGTGTATGGAGTGCCAATGGGAAACAGCATACTGGCAGTTTAGTTCTGTGCTGCAGAACATAAGGCCCTGGGTCCTGATGCTGCACATAGCTTGATGACATTCTGTACTAAGCTCTGGGCAAAAAACAGAGCTCACTGGCCTGGGGCCCGCTGCTGAAACCCTGGCACCCACCACACTTGCCATGACTGGAGCCCACTGAAGGATCCTCTGGTTCCCCGTTGAGCCAGCCTGTTTTCAGAGCATTCACTTCGTAGCATCGTGTTTGTAATAGTCTATGTACTGGCACTTTATAAATACAAAATAATAATATTAATAAAAATTAATATAATAAAACTAGTAATGCTGACCATATATGGGGGGGGGGGGACTAAACTGGTTGTTTATTTGCCTACAAATTAAACAACCGGTTGCCTAATAGTCATCTTCATAAAGTGGACCAAAACCCAGGATTTTGACTAACCTGGGTTTTGGTCCACTCCCCCAGGGTGCTCCGCTACGTGAGACCCCCCCAGAGATCGTGCATTAACTCACCTCATCCCGGTCCTACTGCGCATGCGCGGCCGCTCATCCAATCAGCGCACTCGGAGCCGCTGAGCTATGGATGTCTAACCCGACGTGTTACCCGGACGTCTAACCCAATCTATGGATGTCTAACCTGTTTCAGCTGGGTTTTGGTCCAATTTAAAGCAGACTAAAACTTTTCTACATTACGGGGACATCTTGATTTGTAGAGAACAAATTAGCATTGTATTCATTGCCACGCTCCTTTCGCTTTCTGCTCCCTCTGGCCGTGCACATCAGTCAGCAGCTATTCAGGTATGACTGACACAGGTGAGCCCAGGGGTGCCGGGGGAGGCCCGTGCATGTGCCGTGGGAGCGTGGAGCAGGTAAGGAGGTCAGCAATTCTGAGAAGGGGGGTTTCACACAGTGGGGAATTCCAAATTAGTATTCCCATTGGAAGTGCTTTTATTCTGTGTTTTGGCCCCTTTTAAGGAGACAATACAAGCTATTGTACAAAGTTTCATGGACATTCCGGAACTCTGAGCTAACATGTATGGCCTGTAAAACGGTGCTAGTCAATCAACTTTCTAGACAAAAGGTGCCTCAAATTTGACCCCTGACGTAATGAAAGGGCAGCACAGCATGTGGCCACACAGCGAGGCAAAAGAGGGGGCTAATGCTATTACTAAAATACACCAACAGCAGCCATAGCTGTCCCTGGCCACAGCAGAGAATGCTCACAACTTCAATCTGCCCCATGACACACCCTACCCAGCTCAGCCACAACCTAGAAATTGAAGCAAAAAAGTGGATTCGCTTAGAATATATAATGTGTTTACATATAATACAATACAAATGGCTGAACCTTATTGGCCACAAGCAAACACATAGGTAGAAGAAGGTTGCTGATTCTGCTCATACAAGGCACCACAGGGACATGGAAAGGTGAGATTTAGGACCGGTATTGGGAGATTTAAATAGGCATCACCCTGGCAGTGCTGCCATCAGGGCAGTACTCCTGTTTGGGGCCTGGTTACCCAGGGGGCCCAGCCCTCAGCCATGATGGCAGTGCTGTGACTTCTCACCTGCTTCCATGCTTTCAGAGAATCCATACGCTCCCTACCTAATACAGCCTGTCTCTGATTAACCTCTGTTTTGTTTCTGGGGGCAGACATTTTGCCCCAGACACTGGGTAAAAATGTATGATAGTAATAAACAAGGGGTCTGCTGAAGCCATTTTGGCAGCCATATTTCCTACTGGCATCACAATGCAATGGCAGACATGTCCTGTCCTGCCTGTGCCCGCCACTGGCCCAAAAATGTATAATAATGGCCTTGTGAAATGATTTTGGTTAAAAGTCTGCTTTAACATTAAGTGATATCATTGATTGTCTAAGCACACTCATAAGTATTCCCATAGTGAAGGGCTACACATGACACTGTTCTCGTTTCTTTTTCTTTTTAAAAATTAAGCTATATTGCCACGGTAATTTTAAATTATTAATTTAAAGTGGACCTTCACCCCAATAAGAGCATATCTTATATGTTTCCCACACCCTGTACATACAGATTGCTCACATTTAAAATCATCCTACCTGCATCTACTGCATGTTATGAGCCTTTAAACATCCAAGATGGCGGCTCATGGAGCACCAGGCAGCCCGCAAACAGGAAGTGTCTTCTGACTATGCCGCTTTGCATTCTGGGACTGCTGTCCTTTTCCTGACCCCAGGTCTACTCTGTGCAAGGCAGAGCTATAACCCCACCCCACAATTCATCCCGCTCTTGCAGCCTGGTGGGGAAAAGAATAATAAGTGAGTGACTAAAAAATTAAAATATATTAATTTTAGATGCTGAGGAACAGTTTTTAAGGGGTTTTGTTCCCAGTGTTTAACTTTATTTGGGTGCCCAGTGCCAGATTAAGGGTGCCTATAGTACAGAGCAGTTTTCCATGGGGGCCCCCACATCCACCACTCAGTCTGGGCCTGTCCAAAACTTTTGGGCCCTAATACCTTCGGGCCCGATCACAAGCCCTCAGGAAAGCCCGCACATGCTCCGTTGGAGAAGGGAAAGGTGAGTTTTAGTGGGCAAACTGGGGGGGTATCACACAGGGGGCACAGTACAAAACCTGGGAAAGTCAAATTCCCAGGTTCTGTTCTGCTTTAAAAGAGACTGTAAACCCAACTGCAATTTTAAAGCAGCAAGCAGCTTCCCTTATACCTGTGTTCCATGTTCTTCTCTTCCATTTCTTGTGGTGCTGGGTAGAAGCAATAGCAGGGCTACACAGTTGGACCTCCTTTAAATTTTATTTGTTCAGGAGTGCGCCAATAAAAGTAGTCTAACAGCCATTCTGTCCCTTGCTGCTGTCACCATGAGAAAGCACAAGAAGCCACAGTGGTCGCACAGCAGTCTTTGACCACCACAGAGCATGCACACGACTCATAAAGCTGGGCCATCACATGTCCTTTGCAGCTCAACTACAACCCAGAAACTGAAATAAAGATAGTGTCTTTACTTATAATACATGAGGTATGTAAATATAATCTTTGAGATGCTTTGAAATGGCTCATTGTACACAGTTCCCAAGGGGAATAAGGTGGACGGAAGATGGTGCCTGGACTGGCCCTTTAACTATACTCGCTTCCCCCGTCTTTGCCCGATTACCTGCGCCAGCTAGGGGAGTGCAGAAGAACCCAGTACCCATCAACATGGCCCCAGTGTTCTGTCATAAAAAAAACCTCATTAGCCACATTTAGCCGAACAGCCTCTGAATCTAATCACTAATCACCAGTAAAGCGTAAGTTTGAGGCCGTTACCCCTTACATTGTACCCTGGAGATGATTTCAATGGCATTCCAAAATACATCATTCTAATAAAGTTTATGACTACTTGGTGAAAAAATCCATGATCCAGCAAATGTATTTATAAAGAGAAGTGACAGAAACGCCCCAGTTTTTTGCCCAGTAGCCCTCTGTGGCCATATATGGAGTTTAGTCACTGGCGTCCTGGCCGGGAGTTACTGAACAATAGCTGAAATCTCCTTCTTACTTTACACTGACAATATGAATCTCAGAGAAATCACAGTGCTTTAGCCAGTTTTAGTTTTGAAACTCTTCTGGATTATAATATTATATATTATAAATAAACATTTTTAATTTTAATTTTAATATATTATTACAATTATATATTATTAACAATATAATAGATTTTTTAAAGTTTTAACTACTTGTACAAACGTTACCTTGTTTATAGATATAGGTATAGCAAGCCTCTTTTTTGAATGAGTTATCTATTAGTGTAGGTTATAGCTGTTTCCACTATGAGTTTTGCTACATAAAATGTAGTAGTGCCTGGCGTGGGTGTGTGAATCATCCAGGGGGGAGCGTGGAATGCTCTGTGGCCTGCACATGCACCCAGTGATAGCCGGGGAGGCTAGTATACTGTACAAGGCGTTCTAGGGGATTTCACACCGTGGGGCATCCCAAATCCCAGGGAGTCTGCCGAAAAGGATGGTTTGTTCCTTAAAGCAGCCATGAAGTAAGGGAAAAAAGGGCAAAGGCATCTAAAATTTAAAAAAATTGTATAAGTTAATTAATAAGTATGCAAACCACTGCACTGTTATCAATGATCAGTGCCCACTTACCTGTCTGGTTGTCCGCGAAATCCACCAACTCTGTTGCCATCTTGCTGCAGCAAGTATATGAAGCCCTCATTCTTCCCTGGTGGGAGTATTTAAAGAGTAACAAAACCTCTTCACTTCAGGGGTTTGGTTCCTCCTGTCTGGTGTATCCTGATTTGGGATACCCCACTGTGTGTATCCACCAGGATAACCCCTTATTCACCCTTTGAATGTTCCCAGACTGTTCACTCAATCAGCAACAGGAAAATCTGAACAGCGACAGGAAAATCTAAATGTGGGTGTGCCCATGCCATCCATTCAGAAATGCCTGGAGCCAGTATACACCCCAGCTAAAGGTATAACAGGGATCTGATAGCACACTGAGATGCAGCGTGGGGCTTCACACAGCAGGGCATCCTAATTCACATTGTCCCATAAAGAGTCAGATCACTGCCCCTAGAGTCTTATAGACTCAAGGGGAGTGGTTGTTCCTTTTTAACAGTATACCTGTACAGTATAGCTGGAGTTGTATATTGTATATCTATAAAGTATACCTATAGGTGTGTAATATACCAGTACCGTATATATGTAGGTGTGTGGGTGCCTGATCTGGGTTTAAAAAAAAAACTTCACTGTTGGTCATAAAAGTGCCTCTAAATGTAAAAGTATGCACTTGGCTAGAAGGAATCCCCTCTCTTAACATATGGGCAGGACTTAAGTGATTTAAAGAAACTGATTACTGAAAGCTGCAGGGTGATTGATCAGTGTAGCCAGGCAGTGGGGAAAGCATGGAGGATACTAGGCTGCATAGCTTGAGGCATCACCAGTAAGAAGAGGGAGGTTGTGATGCAGCTGTATAGAGCCCTGGTGAGGCCGCAGCTAGAATACTGTGTGCAGTTTTGGAGACCTTACCTACAAAAAGACATTATTCAATTTGAACGTGTCCAAAGGTGGGGAACAAAAATGGTAGAAGGACTTAAACTTAAAGGAGCAGTATCGCGAATTTTTCTTGGTGACTTATATTTAAATGGTACTTTGAATGTAGGTAAGTGTTGGAGTAAGAAAAGAAAAGCTCTAGAATTAATTTAGCTGATTGGTAAATTCAATGTCAGTTTGAACCAGAGAGTCATTGGTTCGAATCTCAGACTCACCAGTTTTTTTTTTTTTTTGGGGGGGGGGGGGGGTATTTTATTTCAGAATTGGATTTTTATGTTTACATCCTGTTTTTTTTGCTCTAAACATTTTTTATTTTGACAGTTTTCCCTTCATGTTGGCTCTGCTGCAGAATCTTTCAGTTTACCATTTTCTCTTTCATATTCTTATTTTTCATTTTTCCATATGATCTTTCTTTCAGCTTTGTGTGTTTTGAGCAAAGCCCAACCCAGGATTTTCACTATCTGGAGTTTTGTTTTGTGCCCCTAGGGGCATCCCGACTTGGGATGCCCTGATATGTGAAATCCCCAAGTTCGCCTGTGAAAACGTACCTTTCCCTGTCCCACAGCGCATGCGCGGGCTCTCATCCAATCAGCTCTGTTTGCACGCAGATGGGGAGCCTGAGCAGTAACCTTCCTGGCCGCCCGGCCTGTCTAAATGACTATCTGCGTGAGCGCGCCAGAAAAATGGGGGGATCTGTGGTTATCCAGGGGTCGTTTCACACAGTGGGGCATCCCGATTTAGAATGCTGCCCAAGGGGGAAGGTCAATGGCCGGGTCTTATAGACTTCAGGGTCGGCCACTCAGTGTTTTGTTCCACTTTAATACCTTTAGATTTTTCTGCACAGTTATTCAAAGAAGAATTTCAGTTATTTTCAGTCAGTTTAGTTTATTTTGTATAGATTTTGCACATTTGAGTCACCTGGTCTCATAACAAAAGCAGCACCTCACACACACACAGCCATTACCACTGATTACAGTGTCAGCCTCTGAGGTAAAGTGTTGCTAGGAGACCAGTGGGCTAAATGAAGCAGCTCACTAAATACAACCCAGCAGATCCCCCTATTCAGCAAATGGACTGAGCCATTGTCATTATACAATTTAAAAGAAAGGCAGATATTTTTTCCTTTTTCTATTGCCACATTATTTATACACATGTTAGAAGCTATTGTGTGGCTATTTAATTATTTATCTTTTTTTAATGCAAATTTCGCGATACTGCTCCTTTAAAACTTATCAGGAGAGAATTAAGTAAATTAATTTGTACAGTTAAGGAGAATGGGGACACGGTTGAGACCCTGTAATATGTAAATGGGTTGTATTCGTTTCAGGAGGGAATTGTTTTTAAGATGAAACAGAACAAGGGGGCACAACCTGAAGCTAGTTCATCTTTCAAATGTCTCACCACCAACACAGTCACCACCCCCATGTACGACAAACCGTATCTTAATGACATAGGGGTCACTTAAGAAAAGGTTGTTTCTGAATAGAATGGCCAATAGAAGCTGAACAGGCCTTGCTCTAGGTGTCAGGCTGTCCTGTGAATAATTATTTAAAATAACCCAGAGTAGAACGCATTCCTGCTAATTATGGGCGGTGGTTGGAATGTCACCTTCCATTTGTGTAAGGTCTTCTCCTCAACAATAATTCTACTTTACCTTTTTTTTTGTTTTTTTAATGGAGCTTCAATCCAAACAGCACATTTGTAAAAAAGGCCACAACTCATTATGGGACTTAGGCCAGGCTGCTTTTTCTAACAGCGGCCTAACTTATGATGCTTGAGCAGAAGCTTGTAACTGTCACCCTTAACTCTGTCAGTTGTATGTCTGGCATTGTTGCGCTTTGCCAACGTTAGCTTCAAGTTGAAAAAAGTACAGCTACTACATCAGCTCAGCACCACTTAAAAATGTAATCGAAAGTGGACTTCCCCTTTAAGGCCAATAAAAGAATTCCCCCTTTAACTCCAATATATAGCTGACAGGTAATGACAGTATTAACCAATTGCATTTTCACTGGAGAAAGTAACACTCTTTAATAAACTTTTATCTCTAACCTACTTTTTAGGAACAGAAGTAAGAAGTGAAAGTAATGTACCAGTGAAAGCAAAAAGGTTACAAAAGTTTACTACTCCTTTTCTGTAACAAAAGTACATGTCTGCAAATAAATTGCTTAATCGGAATTCTATTGTTAAAGGGAAGCTCTAGCATTATACTCTGATGTTTTACTATACTTATTATTTCACTATAAAATTTATTATTTTGTTAAGGTGGACCAAAACCAGGGATTTTGATTATCCCTGGTTTTGGTCCTGGCCCCCTGGGAATCCCAATTTGAAATGCCCCGCTGCATGAAACCCACCCAGGCCATCCATAAAAACTCACCTTTTCCTATGGTATCATGGATCAGGTAGGTTTTACTGGGGACTCGGGGGGGGGGGGTTACATAGCTTTAAAGGTAAACTCTAGCACTATATATACATATACTTTATTATTAATGCTAGCCAAACCCATGACATGCTGCAGAGACCATTAGTTGACTCCTATAACTTATGGTCATGACACCATGTTGCTTTTTAAAGCTTGGCTTGTTTTACTGAAATACTGAGCCAAAAAGAAAGGTAAGGAAGGAGACCTTACCAACCTTTCCAGCTTGCAGCTCCGACTGTGGAAAGGGGGAGCACCACAACCACGTAATATTAATTAGCTTATTTAATATTTGTATCACAACTCTTGTTGTAAAATTAAGATTTCAGCTGAGATACCCACTGCCCCTTTATTTTACTGCCTGCCCTGCCCCAGACACTGCCTGCCCCATTATTTTATTTTCTACTTTAATATCTTATTTAATATCAAATATGATATTAATATTAAAAAAATAAAATAAAATAATGGGGCAGGCAGGGTATTTACCAATACATTGCAAAAAAAGGAGTGCAGTGGCAGGTATCCCAGCTGAAATCTAAATTTTACAACTGCAGGTGTTGTGATATTAATATTAAATAAGATAATTAGCGGTAATATTACGTGGTTGTGGCATGTATGTATGTTGTAAACATACAAAGGTCAGTGGACCAAAACCCATGGTGATCAGCCCGGGAATCTATAGGATTATCGGGCCGATCGATTCCCTCGCCCCAGGGCATCCAAAAAGATAGTGGGGGATGCAGCTGTCAGCTCACTTGGAGCTGCTCGCCTTAGATGAAGGCTTAGATGAAGTGACGTCAGCGGATCCTCCCAATCGGGGTGCCCCAGAGGCAAGGACCAAAACCCAGCATAGTCAAAATCCTGGGTTTTGGTCCACTTTAACATGCTGGGACATGTAGTGCCACAGAAGTGGTAAGATACTACAGGCTACAAAGAGCTGCAGGATAGGGTGACTGTCAGCAATGCAGCAACTACTAAAATGAATAAGTGGAAATAAGAGGAGCCCTATCCTCACTCAGCATATGAATTATCAGCGTCAGTTTGTTTCCAACAAGTACGTTACATTCATGATATTTAATTTAATAAAACAATTCTGCTTCTGAATATTTATATGCAGAGTGAGAACAAAGGTCTTATTTCCAATTATTTTTTTAGAAGTTGCTGCATCATTTAGAAGTAGCCCCATCCTACGGATCTGATTGCTGCATTACTGAAATTGGGGTTTAACTCTGGGGTGAGTCTTTTTTTATTCAGCGCATATTTAAAAAAAATCTAAATGTTAAGGTGCAGATTTTGTGTGATGGAGTAGATATTTTAATTTAGGAGTTTGGAAATAACAGCAGCCTGTTTTTTCTATTTTTCTATTTTTGAATTTACCTTAGGCTGCTGTTATTTTGTGACTTTCAAAATAAAATATCTACCCTATTAAAATAATTTGCACCTCACCCGTAGAACTGTTTCATTAAAGGGCAGGGAATTTTGAAATATAAATTTTATTATTTTATATTATTATGTACTGAGACAGCCTCTCCAGAAAAATCCAAAATCATTTGGATAACTATAGCCTTTTATTTATGGTGAGGAATTTCTATTACTCTCCTGTGACACTGTAATAACCTGACCTAACCATAACACTATGTTGGTTTAAAATAGATTTTGTAATTGGCTGAGTCAGCAGCTGTTATGACAATTAGAATCCTGAAGAGTCTATTGAGAGACAAAAGAAGCTCAAAGATCAGGCCGGTTTCAGCAGGTAAGAGGAGAAGGATGGAGCCAAGTGGCTCTTATCTGCTGTCATCCTATTATGAATATTATTAACCAGCCAGGAGATGGTCTCCAGCATGGATCAGGGATGTGTAAAGCAGGGCGGAGGGCTCCTTCCCGATCTTCAGCCAGCAGAACAAAGAGAGGAAAGCCCTGCGCGCTCTATGCTTCCTGCGTCGGCCCTGCAACTCATTGTCCCTGGGTAGATATTGTCCCTGACAGACGCCAGTCGACAGTCTGACCACAGGCCCTAATGTGCTGCCAAGAACCATAATGCTCCAAGGTAACCTCTTAGACCCCACCTGGAGACCAATAACACATCTAGACAGTCCGTAGGCCCAAGGGCAGGCTTGACTATCCTTTAGAACTCCAGTGCCTAAGGGAGAGCAATTATTGGCATGTTTCCTGCTCTATAAATCCATGTCTCCATGGATTGCATGACCTTAGGTCTAAAGAGAAAGGGAATTATTTAGTATCTTAAAATATTTATACCATTGTGCACTCAAAAATATAGTCTTGTGGTAAATCAATACCTCTTTCTATACAGATGTTGGACAAGACCTTCTGCCTGGTATAGTTATGTTTCAGGGTCCTCTACTTCTCTGCTACCTATAAGCACAGAAAATATTGTGCCTTAAACCTTATTGATCAACATAGGTCACATCCTAAGCTAAGACTTGGTCTCTCACCCTCCTTGAACAAATAAAGCGTCCTTTAAACCAGTTGTTTTCAACCTTTTTATACCAAATATCCCTAGCAACAAAAAGTAAGAACCGAGTATCCCCCAAGGAGGTGATTAGTTCCATTGTTCTGTTCCAGCAGTCCGGCCCATCGGGCAACATGTAGCTGCAGACATACGAGTTGCACCCTGACATGTGTACAATTACAGGGAAGCCCAACTCTACATCTCATCTCCCCCAGGAGTGCTCAGGGGAGGGGAATCTGATCTTGTTCCTGCACCCAGGTGTTTTCCAGTTTTGCTCCTGTATCCAGCCTGTGTTCTTTCCCTGTATTTCTCCTGTCTCTGGCCACATGCAAGAACTACCTGCCATGAATTCCAGCACGATTTGTGTCTAGTCCTTCTTGCTAGTTCCAAACTCTTATATACTGTATGTACCTTTTAAAGGACAACTGTCATTAAAGGAGCACTATCACAAAATTGTAAAATATATTTAAAATCCATATAAACATATCAGCTAATGAGAGGAGGGGTCAATTATACACCCAAACTGAAAAAAACATGTGCCAAGTTTGTGGTTTATTCTCTCATTGTAGGAATAAAGTCCAGGGGTGACAGGTTTAATCTATCTGGGGTGACAGAACCTGTCACCCCGGATGTACTCTTCCTTCCATTAAAAGAATAAAAAAACAAGCCTGGCTGGATATTTATTGATGCTGGATGTATAAGT
The DNA here is from genome assembly GCA_027917425.1 of Gastrophryne carolinensis. Classification (NCBI taxonomy): domain Eukaryota; kingdom Metazoa; phylum Chordata; class Amphibia; order Anura; family Microhylidae; genus Gastrophryne; species Gastrophryne carolinensis. The sequence continues at coordinate 379,153,359 of CM051238.1, forward strand.
GACCCCTCCAGCCACCATCCAGCATATTTATATAGTTTTTTTTATAATTGGGCCATTTTTTGCAATAGTGCTCCTTTAAACACTTATGAAAATAAAATGCAATTATGTGATGGACTATAGAATAAAATTCTATAGTCCATCATAATATATATATTTTTTAACTTTTTAAGGGCTATCTGTAGTCTCACTTTTAAGTGAATCCTTTTAACCCCTTTTCCACAAATTAAATACATGTACGTCCAATGGGTAAAAGAGCTTGTGTCCAAACACAGAAATCGAGTAACGATGGCTGATGTCCTAGTGGGAATCGAACATATATTTATGCTACCGAGGTTCTTCCAGCGTCAGTGAACTGTCAGGGAATACTAGATTAAAGGGACATTCCAGCCCTTTCCTGAAAAATAAACATAACCCCCCCCCCCACCATGCTAATTTAATAAAAGAAAAAAAAGACGCTCCCTTTCACCCCAAATACAGCCCCCAAAGTCAGCAGTGTTGCAGGTGGCAGAACCAAACGCCCATCTCCATTTTCCCGGAAGTCCCGGCCGGCCACTGGGAGCAGAGCGAATGGCGGGAGTGCGCGTGATGCAGAGAAATGAGAAAAACAATAAGGCTGAACACCAAAAACCTTACACAAAGGAAGTTTTCCAGAGGCAGACCCAACCCCTCTCTCAAATGCAGCTCCTCTTCCACAATGGGGGACCGTACAAGGCCATAGCTGGCAACTGGAGGAGAAACCAGCAGTATGTGCATTCGTTTGTGATCCCCCTCTGAACAGGAGACGTTGGACTGGATTTGGTAAGTCCAGGGCTGGCTGTACACATTAACACCTTTAGTTACAATACATTTTAGGTGAAAGGCATGCTCTTACTTTACCATTAATAATGGAGACCATGAAGAATTTCTAAGAAAACAAGCAGTCATTATGATGAATTACCTTTTTTGCTTTAGAATTGGTTGTAAAAGAGCAAATGCATGAAGAAATATATAATATATAAAGATATGATAGATAATGAATAGATTGGATAGGATTTTAATGCAATAAACATTTTTGGTGGGTGAAAAAATAAAAATCGACACACACATCTATGGAGGGATAACTCACTAGTAAAAAAGTATGAAGATCCTAAAGATGCCCAGACAATTAATAGATGAAGCCTTGCTCATGGCTCCTTCACCTTTCCTGAATTTTGAAGCTCATTAAGCCGTTATTATTACTGTGTAACGCCATACACAGGCACGCGCATAGAATAAACAATATGCAAGAATAGATCAAGCCAGACTTCCGGATGCACAGAGTGTACTACAAATGACAGCTTATTTTCTGCAACTGTAAACATCCCAAAGTTCTTCCACCCACCCGGGAGACTTCTATTATATGAAATGAAGGAAACAGGAGCTGCTGAAGGGAAACACATATATAAAGCATTGGATCCCTGCAAGATTATCCTTTATGATGAATCACATCTGTGCAGCTAAAAATATACTCTACATTGTCCAGAGACGTGGTGTAGGGTTTAAAAAAGGATTTTTTTGCATGAAAATCTGTCAAAAAGTTACTCAGGGGTAATTTTTTTTTTTTTTTGGGGGGGGGGGAGTAGTGTATAGGGTTTACCCCAGAATATCTCCTGCCATATCTCTCCCCTTCAGGGATGTATTTAATCACGGGGTGGGGGGGGGGTTCCTCAGAGGCTTTGTTGCTGAGGTATTAAAGCCTCCCATTGCAGCTCCCAGACATTACTCCTGTCTGGGGGCCAAGTTCAACAGATGGGCGCAGCGGCATCTACTTTTGATGACAACACCTTCAGAAGACCACGGGAGACCCAGCAAGGGACATAGGAGACCCCAGCAAATTCTGGCAAGGGGTAATGAAGATCCCACCAGATCCAGGGGAGGACGCTGCCCGGTCGGGGACCTGAAGAAGAAGATGCCAAAAGGCTCCATTCACACCAAGGCGATTGCATGGCTTCAAGGTAAGCAGCTGGCAAGCACTACACATGTTAGTCTATTGTTGAGTGATTGCAATCACCTCCAAAAAGCTTTGCCTGCTGTGTTTCAGGTTACATTTATATTGCGAACATACCTTATCTTATAAATGTCTTTGTTTCATCTGCAAGCATCAACAATTTAGTTTGACAACTCTTTCGGGGAATTTGGGGGGGCAACACCCTACTTTGAGTTGCGCACCTCAAGTGGAGACTACCTGGGATGCAGAATTGCCCAACGTCGCCCAGGCTGCCAGAGAGTAAAACATGGGGAGTCTCTCAACTTCCAGCGTCCGATCACTATAGTCCTTCAACATGAGGGCAGCCACACCCTCAGGCACAGCGGCTCCTCCATAGTGGCCTGTCGGTCCCTTTGGATCCTCTCTAGTCCTAAGGGGTGCCTCCTCTGTCCTCCTCTGTCACATCCATGCCGGACCCTTCTGGGTTTCTTCCTGCATGGACCTCTAACTTTCGCTGCATAAACCTCAGCTCTCTCTCTCCCTCTGCACTTCAGTGGGCCTTCTCACTCGCTTCCAACTGCACCCAGGCCTCATGTCTGTAGTAGCCCCATCAGCCATGTTACACAAGGAGAATATACCAGTCTTCCCCTTAGCATGGTTATGGATGAGCTCTCTGTCTATTCACTCCCAACCATCTCAGCAGTTTCCTGATATCCCCAAATGCATCTTAGGCATCCTAAGTGACAACTTTGAGTTCTGATTCTGAGAGTCTAAATTAAATGATATTTTCATTTGTAGTCGTATACTACCATCTAGTGACCAAAGTGGGAATAGCATCCCAATTTTCACATAAATCCATTTTTGAGCACATACATGTGTTTTATACTACCACAGTATCTGCATGAAATAAAAAATACACAATTATATTATAGGTTATATCATAGCTGGGGTGGGTGGGGATTTGTGCATGGAGGAATTAAGCCCCCTTTTTAAATGGGTCACGAGGTGGGGCCTTGGTACCATAAAGGGGTGAAAAACTGTTGCCTGTCTGCCATTAAAATACTGCAGCATCTAGTACTCCATTGTTTTTAGCATGTGAGGTGGCAGGGCAGTGACTTAGGCATGACAATAAGCAGGGATGTTCAATGGCCCAATATTATTTTTTTCAGCTTTGAAAATCAACAATACCAGTGACAGACATTTATCTGTGTGAAATATGACTGTTTCAGATTTTTTGTGCATGGTGATAACCCAGTGCTCTTTATGTCTATCAGATGTCTTGACTTCTTTACCAAGAAGAAAGAAAACCAAGAAGACTGAGAGAGCTACTCAGCCTGATTCAAGAAAAATAAAGAACCGCTTTATAAAACATAATCATGGTAGTGATTATTAGTCAGGCCTTTAGGTTGTAAGACTACAGTAACAGGTGGTAAGGTCACACTTTTAGGTTTTAATAGGGGTGGAATCAGACATTTAGGTTGTAGGACCCTAAATAATGGTCAGACTATAGTTTTAACGAAAGATTAGGTTTTGTTCCTGATTTGGGATGCCAGCGGCATCTGCACTCACCTCTAGCTTTGGGCATGCCTGCACCGGCCATTTAGAAAGGCCTGGCACAAGTATGCATGCCAAATAGAGGTATGATGGGAATGCGGGCTGCCGAGACATGGTGAGGGCTCCAGGAAGAGGTGAGTAAATCAGGCAATCTGGGGGGTTTCAAACATCAGGGATGCCCCATAGGAGCACCATCTTTTGAGTCTTAAATATTTAAGGTTTGCTTGTTTCTAACCAGGAGTGTAAATAGGTTTTACAGGGTCCCATAATAAACGTTATAGGTGGGCAGGGGGGTTCACACACTGAAGCATCCCAAACGTCTTTTGGACTCCAGGGCCGCTTTTGGCTTACTTTAAATAACCGTTCTGTCTTTGGTTAGTAGTACCAATAGAGCACATAAGCACAGTTTTGCGCTCTTTTGAGCTGTGTAGTATACAATATGACCTAATCAGATTTTTTTTATGCCGTGTGTAAAATGATGTCATGGCTGAGTGGGTGGGAGAGTTTTTTTTTTTATTAAGGTTAGGGGGAACTGGAATGGTAAAAACAAAAGCAAAGCAAACAATCACTTATCAATGTAGATTAACAGCTGACTTAACAAGAGTGTCTTAATGATGTGTACTTACCTGGGTGCAGCTGTGATAAGGCAGTCATAAGCAATGAGGTGTCAACATAGCTCATATACTGAAGTTTTATTTAAAAAGGAAAGATAATGTTAAAGGCATAAGTTAAAGCTGGCCATCCGTCATTAGTCAGACGACTCATTCCTCAAACAATCATACTCACTGCTGTGTTTCAAACCTGCCAAAAGTACTCTCAACCCAAGAAGGGTCTTTGGACCTTACCACTTACCCCTAGTGAGACAGGGGAGCCTTTGTTCTCATACATTGCATTTATAAACAAATTGCAGCTAACCCACCCAACTGCATTTGTTTTGTCGGTGATCCTAACCACTTCCATTTGCCTGGAGTTTTCAACATTTTGGCAGGTACCTTATCTGCATTAATTTAAAAAAGCTCCTTTATTTCAGTGGTTGAAACATACAACATAAGTTTAAGATCCGCATGGTCCATCTAGTTTGCCCTTGTATGTGTGTAAGCTGGCAAGACTGGTAAGCCAGCACATTTCACCACCTGCCCCATTTTAACCTCATGCATGGTGCTGACAGTACCCAACTCTGGGTACCACCTAACCAGTCATGACAAATCAGGATACCAAGAAGGTCAGCGGAATTTAAATGAATGACAGCATTCCAAGCCATGTCGCAAATGCCCCATTCACCCCTGGAAAGGGGACCTGACATAGCAGTTCAGTGCAAGCTTGGTAACAAGCCTCATGAATGCCCCGATTGTCAGTTGACACTTGCTGGTGATGGCTAAAGGCACCATATGATGTTGCAAGACCACCCTCTCTCTGTTGTCACCAGTGGTCAGCTAGGCCACAAGAGCCGAACCACTGTGTGTAGGGAACAGATACATAATCCTGCTCCCTTTAGGGCTTCCTAGTGGCTTTTAATACAGTCCCACACCCATTTTCTACATAGTGGGTGTGGGGCCACATTGTGACAGTGTCAGGGGGCATCCAGATTGCTGGACCCCCTTTAGCTAGACCCCCACAACCCTCACAATTCTTACCTGAACCTCAATCCCCCGGACAGAATGCTGTCCAGTTATTGGCAGCTGCTGGTCACGTGGGCCGAGGTCGTCTTCACTTTCCCAGCTGCTGTTCCAGGCCGGCTCATGACGAATGCCGACGGCCAATCACTGGGCCACGTTTCAATAAGAGTATTGAGGTTCAGGTAAGGATTTTGGAGGTTGCGGGGGTCTTTGAGCAGGGGGAGCTACAGAAATCTGGATGCCCCCTGAGATGGTCACAATGTGGCCCCATATCCCTTATATAGAAAATTGTTGCGCCACCTCTTTAACTCAAGGCATCCCAAATCAGAGGGTTGGGTTTTAGTTTATCTTCATTGGATATTTTAAGCTCTGCACGCTCTCCTACAATGCTGATAAATGCTTTGCTTTGTTGTGTTATACAAAGTAGTAATGCTTTCCCTGCATCCTCTGCAGCCATGAGGCCCAAAATGCCTCTTTATAAACATTCCTAAGCAAATCCCAATAAATATAGAATATTTGCTATCTTCAGCGACATAACATTAGACATCTGTAAATGTATAAACACAGGAACTAAAATAAATGGTACATAAATAAAAGTTTAGATATAATTCTGAGGTACTCAGCCGGCGGGAGTCCCTACATAGCGAGGGATTAGTCCTTCATTTATCTTCTCCTCTCTGATATACTGAGCTGGCGCCATGTGGACAATGTATCTTGTCTTTGTTATGGGAAAAGACTAGAATCTGGATTTGTTGATTGTTCAATAATCATATGTTATGTGTGTGCACATTTTTCAAACATGTAACCAGTTAGGTTCAGGGTAATATTATTAAAGTGGAATTCCAGCTGAAACGGTTCTAAGCAGGCCTCAGAACAAATTTAAAAAAATGAGAAAACTGTTCATACTGCTTGTTTTAGATGCAAAAAAGGCCTTTGATGAGATCTCCTGGCCATACATGGAAGAGGCTTTGACAGCATATGGACCTGGCTCCTGATTTATAGCCATAATATGACCCTTTACAAGATTCAATCTACTAAGATTAATATAAATGGATCTAAAATCTGAATTGAACTAGACAGGGGTGTCCACTCCCTCCTCTGTTTTTCAATATCCACTTAGAAAGCGTACATTACAAAACACAAGGGGTATCAATATACAAAAAACCTATGCCCTTATTAATCAAGCGATAGCGCCAGGTAGTGTCTGACGAGCGCCAGGTCCCGCCAGCTAACGGCGGCTACCGACTCAAGTACGCCCGGCGTCGGCCACAATGACGCATTTATCAAGCTAAATGAGGCTAGCGCCGGCGAGAGCGACAGCTAGCGCGGGATTCATCATGTAGCCGACTGCAACGAACAGCGGCGCTGCTAATCCCATCACAGCGCCAGGTCTGACCTGTCGCTCCCTGGCGATGTCCAATGCATTTCAATGGAGCAATCTTTAATTAATCATAATTAATTGCTATTAATGGTTTTTTTTTTTTTTTTTTTTAATGTCAAAAATTCTGTGACCACTTCTGCAATGTTAGGATTTTTTTTTAAGGTAAAAATAAAAAAAAAAAGATTTTGTGCAGAATTGATATTACAGGTCTGATATTAATGTATTCATATTACAAAATGTTTATAAAAACTTGTATAATTTTTCAATCAAAAAATATGGTTGTTTGGGGGTTAAAAACTATTTTAAATCCATCGCCGCCAGCGCTCTGGGGTTTAAACAAGGAATTCACAGCGCGAAAAAATTCGGAGCGTGATTTGTTAATGAATCTGCAGCAAGCCGTTCGCTCTGGCCATTCGTTGTCAGGCGCACCCATACAACGCTGTACCTGTGAAACAGCGACCCCCCCAGCCCGTATTCAACATTACCGCACACCGACTCGCTGTCCACAAGCAAACCCCGGCCAAGCACAGCGAATACTAGCTGGCGCTGAGAAAATCACGCTACTGGCGCTTATCTGTCGCTACCTGGCGCTATTAATGAATCGGCCTCTTAGATAAAAACACTTACATATGCTGATGACCTCTTACCCGCTCTATCTGGTCCTGTATATGTTGCTAAAGATTTTTTGCCTTTTTCCCCCTCTTTTTCTTCTTTTAGCCATCTTCTGTAAGAAGAAGTGCTAGAAATATCACTGTATGCACACAAGAGTCCCAAAAACTGCACTGCCGTTCAAACCACTGCCCTTCCTGGCATGTATTGCACCTCCAATACACCAAAAGAGGAAAAAAGCTCTCAGGCTACTTTCTGTATAGAGTAATATAGTCCATCAATTAACAATATCTTGCTAAATGCAGCAATAGCAGAGCCATAGATGATGCAGGAGACCCTTGATTGGCCCAGAGGCATATGCAGTACATGTTGTAGACAATTGTTCTTTGCAGGTGCTAGCAAAATACCTAAGAAAAATATTTTTTTTCAAATTATTGTGTGTTGAGTTGGAAAGTCCCTAAACACCTTAAACCTATACAGTTATTTTCCTTTGTTCCCCCTTTTCCATAGATATTTGGGTATTTTGTTTTTAGTCCAGTCAACAGTTTCCCTACTGAGTGCTATGTTGAAACTACACTATTAAGCTTGTTGTATATACCAGAGAGGCACCTATTATATTCTTATATACAAGTAACCTATGATTGATATATTTTATGGTCTTACAAACCTGGTAATATCCATATCTTATTTTCCCCTCCTTTTTTTTAGATACAGATTTATTACATACTCTGATATTTTGATATAATCCTACCAATTAACCCTGAGGACGCTGAAGAAGCCACACAGGCAAAACTAGTCTGCCCAAAATCCATACATTCATCCATACAAAAGGGAAATCAGCTTTTTTTTACCATATTGCACTCAGAAAATTACATTTATTAATCAACTGTATGTTTCAAATGTTCCAAACTTGGTGGACCAGTTTTTTTTTGTTTTATCTTTTATATGAACTAATAAACGTATCGAGACTTTTTAACAATTAAAAAAGAAAGAATTAATTTTTCTTTTTCCTAATTACTGTGTGGTCAAACCCTAATTTGGTTGGGTAAAGCCTATGCCTAACAACGGGTCTCATATAAGTCAGTGGAGTTTGTACCAGCTACTTAGAAAGTGTTGGGGTCACACCAAATTACAGTGTTGTTCAGTCCTGACCAACACAATCTAGAAGTCTCTAAACATCAGAGACTCTCAAAACCCTGTGTGCCCCAAGGATTTTGATTAAATGTTCGGGAGAAAAAGATAGAAATAGGACGTTTCTGAGAATGCAGACCTAAAGTAATAGTAGATAATAGACTTGTTTTTCCCCAATCTCCAGGTGTCCTGATTTGGGATGCCCCTCCTAGGAAGGCCGAAAATCTGAAAAAATACTCATGCTTTTATGTTCCCCTAGACCAGGGATCCCCAGTGTTTCCTACCACTGAGAGATGGTGGGGTTACATTCATCATGAATAGATTAGAATCCATACAACAGTAAACGATTCCAAACGACACAGTACTCAAAAGCATCAATCTTTACAACTTAATGCGCATGTTGGTCCCCCAGCCCTATAAAATAATTGCCCTTAATGAGTGGATCCTCCATCCCCAAAGAGGTGAATGGCAGAATTGAACCCCAGGCACTGGGTTTCTCTGAGCTCCTGATCAAGCCCCACACCCGCTTTCTCATTTCTGCTGATGACGGTAAAGGCAGGCGTGTGCATACTTAGCCCTGGTGCACATTACGTACATATTTCACTTTTACCCTCTGCTTTATTGATATTATCTTGGAAAGCACAGCGTCATCACCCGTACCACACCGCTTCAATGCTCATTCAGATAAAATCATAGTGTAAATAATACGCCTGCATAGTTTTATAATGTCAGACACATGGAATGGCTTAGGAGAAGATAGTTAAAATCAGTGTTGGAAAGTTGACACACTTAGAGCCTTATTTATTTACACTTTTTTGCCTCAGCGGCACTCAACGTACCTGTCATGATGATCCACTCACTTGCTCCCCAGTCAGCGTCGAACGACATTGGGCCGAGTGTCATGCTTTTAGCTATGGCCCTCACCTTCCGCTCGCATCCCCTGCTCTTCTGTCTCACACACACAAGCACGTGTTGTTTATGCCCTCCTGGGGCCCATGTTATTGGTGGGATAATTATCCTTCAGGTTATTCATGGGCCAATGAGCCCTAAGCTGTCCAAGCCAATCCCCAGCACCCAAGCCCTATAAGGTATTCCCATGTCATGCAGTCATTGCCTGTAATAGCGTGCTACTGGGTGTTATAGTGCTTCTTCTAGTATATAGTTATCTGTTGCCGACCTTGCTTTGTCTGACCACTCGTTTGACTACTGTCTGGACCGACGCCTGCCTGCCTGAGCTTGGAACTGTCTCATCCTCTGTACCATGAGCCCAGCTTGACCCTTGGCTCTTCTCTTGACCCTTGGTGCCACATATCGTGAGGACTGCCCTTCTGTGTATGACTCCGGCTTGCCCAAGATCACCAGGTCCAGTCCCTGGTTCATTCTGCTTCACCCCATAAGTACACATCCTTGTGCTATAAAAGTCCTGGGGGCAACCGTGTCCAGTGGGGCATCTGAAGTGTCCCAGCAAACAGGTTCTTGTCTATAGGCTGAAGAAGCAGCAGATATTGGGGGTTGTGAACTCACCAGAAGGTGGGTGTCCCATGGGGCTTGACAGTATGATTTAAAGTGGACCAACACCCACGGGTGATCAGCCCGGGAATCTATAAGATTCCCGGGCCGACCACCTCCCTCCCCGCGGGACATCCGAGATCGGGATGTCCCGCGGGGTGAAACCCCCCCAAACACCCCAAACCCCTTACCTTATCTTCGTCAAGAGGGACGCGCGGGAGGCGGCGGCGGAGGAGCCGCTTGTCCGCGGCTTGTCCGTCGGCGCTGGGAGCGGGGAGAGGTGAGTTTTTCGGGGGGTTCGGGGGGGTTTCACACAGCGGGGCACCCTGATCGGGGTGTCAAAATCCTGGGTGTTGGTCCACTTTAAGAAACAAAAAAACAGCGCAGATGCGGCCGCCAGCTAGCGTCTTAATTGACATTAGCGCCCAAAAGGTTGCAGCGCCATGTGCTCTGGTTGAAGCTGCACAATTTTATAGTGACACTGTAAGTCAAAATCCCATAGAACGCAATGGGCAGAACTGGATTGCAGTATTCTGTATGTATGCGTATGATTAATATTACACACATTTATTTGTGCAGAGCTTGTATTGTGACTTGTCAGTAATAGAAAAGCAGGACCTAGGTGTCACCAAATGTCATTTTTTAAATATTAATTTCAGGTGTTCTTTTGCTTAACAATCTGTAATTTAGACAACAATGAATAAAATGCAGCCTAAATGCGCTGTCCCCAACAGTGATTTCTGGAATGATGACTAGCGCCCAAAAAATACTGCTCCAATATTTCCAAGGAGGCAAAAATTTATGTTGGTCCACTTTACTGTTAACTTGGTTAACTTGGTTTTTATATTATATTTCGCAGGATCAGCAAAATGTTTTAGGGGGGCCCAGCTAGGGTTTAGTGAGGTGGTGAAAAAGATCTAAATTAGCACTGGCAAAAGAATAAGAAAGAAAAAGAGCAGTTCTGTAACACAAAAGTTAGCTGCATGTTGCCAACTTACAAATAAATAAAAGGATTACCTTATATCAGCCTTTGGGAATTGCTTTAAATGGTCCTAAAGCCTTGATTAGGAAAGCAGAGCACTCCCACCCTTTTAACTATAAAACCTCCGTACAAGACTTCCCTTCTACCTACCCCACCCTGCATGCAGCATGTATATAGCAATGCATATATCGTGTTTCCCTGAAGATAAGACAGGTCTTAAATTTTTTTCTGCTCTGAAAAAGGTGCTAGGGCTTTTTTTGGGGGAATGTCTTACTTGTTTTCTGTTGGTAGTAGGCGGAGGGACAAGAGCAGCGGCAGCAGCATCATGGCCTGAAAAGCAGGCACTCAGCAGGGAGAAGGTGTGATGGACGGGGTTGGCGGCAGTGGCAGCATCGTTCTCTGGTGAGTGACTTGACAGCATGGCCTGTGAGAAGCATGGAAATGCCGGAACACGAGGAGGTGGCGGCAGCAGTAACAGCAGCCTTGTTACTAGGGCTTATATTTTTCAGTATTGCTGAAAATGCTCAAAAATCACATTAGGGCATATTTTTGGGGAAACACAATAGAGTCTAATGAAATATTAATAAAATTAATGGTAGTAGTGATGGTGCCTTGGCCCCAGTGTACATCAGCAAATTGGTTTGGCCCACTGGCAGCTGTTTGATGAGGCTAAACAACACTAACTACATGACTGTGCTAGCGTTCCAAAATGCCCTGCGTCATACCGCTCCCAACCAAAATAACAAGTCCAGACCACCATGTCGTTGGAAAGATTAAATTTAATCGGCCACAGCCCAACATAATAAACAAATGTACAAGCAGAATAGAGTCCCCCCTATTGTTCCGGGTCTGAGAAGCCTAGATGAAGGGATGGGGAGGGAACAAAAATTAGCTACCCGACCCCACTAAGCGGAAGCCAACATAAACTCGGCCGCAAAACCTCCTAAGCCAGGGAGCTTAATCGGGCTAACCGCCAGTGACCAAAAACCATCCCCTTCCTTACTTGAACCCCAACCATCCAAAATCCTTTAAACCAACTTGTCCTGGCCAGTTTCCACAGAAACAGCCGCGTACCCTATCCATGGAAATGCTATCTCAGACCCGAAACCCAAGGGGAGACCCGCCCAACGGCTGTGACAAAAACAATACAAATAACATTAACAACAATACATTAAAATATGTACAAAGTATGACACACTCTCTTTTCACTTTTTTTTTTTTTTTTTTACAACATGGGTCAATCATAAATAAACAATGGAACACTGTGGCACCCCCAACAGGTGCCAACAGACAGCATACAAATTTTTTTTTTTTATATACAATAAATAACTAGCCATACAAACCTTAACATATATTCAAAACCAATAATCCCCCCCCCCCCCCCACCAGGAATGTGGGCGAAAAAAACCCAAACATAACCAAAAACAGGGCGGGCGGGCGGGACTGCTCATCCATCCACGCCAGGTCAAAGAGGAAGGGGAAGGGGACGGACGTCCCCTTATATACTCCCCCCCTGATGTCACTTCCCAAAGTGACCACTTCCCCCCATGGCTGGTCTGCCTCCGGACAGGAACGCAGGCCAGTCATCCTCCCACACTAAAGGTTAGTAAATGCCACATTTTTTTTTTTTTTCACAGGAAAGTGCTGCATAGTTTGTGCATGACAAATAATGAGAAATAAGCTCACGGAATCTCCTTCCCTTATGGGTCCACTTTAGGTAACACTTTAGGGTATAGCTTTTACCCGAAAAAAAAGTTATAAATGTGGTTTATATATGACTATGACCAGCGGATTTGCAATGACATTTAAACTGATAAATTAACAAGTCAGTTTTAAAATATTAGTTAGGAAGGCAGATGACTCTGTTTGTAAAGACTGTAAGCTCGCAAGGGCAGGGCTCTCTCCCCTATTGTATCTTGTACTCAGAATATCCATTGTCAACTCTGTAAAACTGCATTTGAAATAGTATATGTATCGTATGTTTCTACCCTGTCTGTAATTACTACTTTGTAAAGCGCTACGGAAGATGATGGCGCTATATAAATAAACAATAATAATAATAATAAAGTACCCCCCACCCTCCCTTGGCACAGAGGCGGGGGGGGGTTTACATAATAAAAACTTACTTTGCCCGGCAGGGCCAGAGCTAGAACCGGGCATGGTCGGTCAGCTGCCGAGGGCCCCAGGCGAGGGCTAGGTGCCTACTGACAGGCAGCATAGCCAATGATCAAGGCTGTCTGCGCTGCACGTTAAAGCCGGCCCGGCCTGCAAAGGCTGGTTGGCTGTGCTTGAATGGTGGGCGGGACTATCTCTCCTTCCTGCCTGATGCTGTCAGTGGCCCTTGATATCCCTGCCGATCTAGAGAGAAAGCTAGCAGGGCTGTCTTGCCCTCCCCCCGCACCTTACAAATTCTGGAGACCAGAGGAGCTGCGAGCTTTACAGCAAGCAGCTATCTTTGAATGTTAACCCTTCCCTACACAAGACATCTTCTGTTGGCTTTAAAAAAACTGATCAATTGCAGGCCTTCTAAATGTGCCGCAGATCTGTGTAGCACACATTTGATCTTAAACTGTGTACCTGTGTTATGCTTAAAGTGGACCAAAACTCTGAATTTTTAGCTCCAAAAGTTTTGGTACACTTCACCGGGCATCTCGACTTGGGATGTCTGTGTGTGAAAACCCTGAAACTCTCCTTATTAAACTGTCTCTCCATTTTCTCCATCTTCAGCATTTCTTTGCTTTTTTCCAATTCCTACCCTGCTGACCACTACACTTTTACTCTCTCTGTTGTAAAGGTTCCCTCTTCCCTTCTTTTCACTCATCCCCCATCTTGCTATCTTTTTTCCACCCCTCCGTTTTTTGCAGTTATAAATACAAAACGTCCCTCTTTTTTACCTTCTGTCTTTCTTTTCAACCTCCCTTCATCCCCTCTCTATTAACCTTGCTTCCATTGCCTCTTTTTTACATGTCCTCATTATTTTGCTTCTTCCACCTGCCCCCCCCCCCCCCCGTTACAGATTCCCTTCATCACATTCCTTCTACCTTCATTTCCAACTATTTAATTATCCGTTTTATTCTAAATTATTATGTCATTCAGCAGGAGGCTCTTGTTGCTCCCAGGGATGCAGCAGCACGCACTCCCCATTGACAACAATGAGAGCTGCCTGCCGAATGACATAGTCCCGGCGGACATCTCTCATTGGGCGATAGCCCGTGCATGTGCCGTTGGAACAAGGAAGAAGTGAGTGAATAGTGCCTTTTTTGGGGGATTTAGAGAGGAAATGCAATGTAAACACAAGTAAAACGCATAGGCGTGAGAAATGTCATTATCCTGTTAAAGGGCCCTATAGCTCAAAATAAAGATAATTTAAAGCACTTGAAGCTGTACAAAACCAGAGATTTGGGGTTTTGTCTTGAGATGAGATTGAATTGCCCCACTGTGTGAAACCCCCTAGTTCGCCTGTAACAGTGTACCTTTCCCCGGTCCAATGATGCGCGGACTCCATCCATTCAGAGCTGGTTGCCGTGCGCCGGGATGTCGGCGCAAGTGGGCACATTCCCAGCAGCACGCCCCAGCCAATCTCACAAATTACTCTTTCACTATGAAAATACATTGTTCTGTTAAAGGGGCCTTCTCTTATCTTTTTCCACAAATACAATACTTAGCTCTGCTATCTCCAGACACATTACTGGTGTTAAACACTTTTCTTATTCAAAAAACAGAACTGGTCGAATTGGATCCGCTATTTGTCAGCATTCTTTTGTGGCAGAATCAAACTGAATTTCCTAAATTCTGTTTAAATTTACCTTTGACCCAAATCTGAAGTCCAGCTCTAGTCAGCACCCAGTGCATATAAGACAGCTCATTGTATATACTACATAACACTCATCACATTAAACAATTTAATTTGTGGTTATAGAGACGAGCGAGTTCGCTCTGAATTTCAGAGAGGGTCAGTTTGTCACGAACCCGAATTTCTTGAGGTTTGTGCCGACCGATCTTTCCCTGAAATCCTGATTCACCTGCTCTCTCGCCGCTCTGTCAATGTCCCACGCTGGTCTCCGAGGCATCCAGCCGCTGGACTCCTGGCATCTCTCTTCTCTCCGCTGCAGGGAAGGGCAGGGACGTCACCTCTATTGGCCGATCTCACATGCTGTCAGTGATAGCAAGACCACTTTCCTCTAGCTGATACTTACTAATCTAAATGGCCTATCCTAACCTTTCTATTTCTATTTTATGTTTCTGTTTTATCTACAGGGAGGCCATCCATCCTAAGGAGCCACCCAGTGCCTGGGACCTACCTGTGGACCCCACCATGCTTCTTCCATGTCCTCCTGACCAGTCCATCCCCACCTACCCCACTGTGGGGGCCTAGAAATAAAGTTCTCACCCCATATGTGGGTGAGTTGCACATGCTTCTTGGGATGCCATAATTTCAGTACAAATACATGGATTTCTAGAAAGAGGGTTTTTTGTAATCAAAAAGCAAGCAGGTGGTACGTAGCTGTCTTCATCGTGTATGCACATGTACTGTAGCAGCTCCTGCCTGGTATCTTCCTGATGGCTTTAGCTGCATATAAAAGCTTTGGTAGACCTGATCAATCATTATCTCAGAATATGTCCACGTCAGTCGGCTTAATATCACACATGTAAGTAGCTGAGCCAGGCGAGAAGGTAGTGGTAGGATTTAAAGTCCAGCTCAGTAGTAGTGGGGGAAGCTATGTTTCCTGGTGTCTCCAGGATAAAGGTACACCGAATTACACGGAATTGGTCATGTATGAGTCACAGTGTAAGCAGTAGATTAGAGGTCGGATCAGACTGGTTTCTCGCCTCACACCACCCCTCCGCTATCCTGCCACACTGCAGCCAGCCAGGTGTCTGGAGATCAGTGACAGAATATGGGATGGGGGAAACCTTACTGACTCACAGTGACCCTACGCTGGAATGTCACCCGCTGCCTGGAACGTGTAAGGGGAGACTTTACTAGCTGCCTTATTTATTATACATGAGATATTCTGTGTCTTACACATAGGACAAGGTGTACACAATAAAAAGTGACCCTAAAGACTCTTTTGAAGCCCCCTCCCCCATTGCTGGGGCTGTATGGGGGGTGATTTAAAGAGATCTCTCACCTGGTCCACGCATCCACTACAAGCCCATTAACTTTGGTGAGTTTTCAAGGAGCAGGGGATGCCCCTACGTGCAGCCTTGTTGTGGCCACTCTATAAGGAGCGCAGATCAAACAGGCTGAAACCAGGAGCAGATTAGTTCATTTTTTATTGAACCCCCATCCTGCCTTAAAGCTGGGGGGGGGCAATAAAGTCACCAGTTTGATGACTTTAGTGTCCAGACATAATACAGGATCCCTGGAGAATCTGAAACCTGAGGAATAACTTGTAACTTAGGTGAAAAAGGATGAGTAAAGCAGGGTTTTATCAATTGCACTATATATTAGTGCTATATACAGGGTTGAAATAAATATTTAGCACCAAAGGTCCAGGTCAAGCATTGGACTTAAAGAGGAGCAACCACTGGCCTAGAGTCTATAAGAAGTGTGAAAGCCACAGTGAATGCCACAAAACTCACCTTACCTGCGATTCCATGAGGCATGTGGGCCTGCATCCCCAATCACCTGTATCTGTGTGTACCTGTGTCAGACTTTTGTGAATGGCTGGTGTGCAAAGTAGCAGGGGGTGCGGCCGGCAGCCAGTACATAGGCCTTGGGGATGAAGGAAAGGTGAGTTTACATGAGGTTTTGGTGGATACACACAAAGAGACATCCCAAATCGAAATGCTCCAGACAGAAAGGACAAATCCTAGGATAGTTAAAAGCCTGAGTTATATTCCTCTTTAATAGCAGTATGTTTTTGGGGAAAAAACATCTTTAGTGGACAGCAAACCAGGCTTATCTGGGCAGATGCTGGGTTCTTGGTCATATGGGCTCTGTGGTCATATGACACACCTCTTCCGAGTAGTGGGCAGGATCATTTCTCTCCCCCAGGCAGCCCCTATGCGAGATGCAGGCTCATACAGTAACCGGGACTAGAGATTAGCCATATAGGGCCTGATGCAGAGCCTCCTCTGAACTGCCCTTAAAACCTTCCGATTGTCCGGGGCTCCCGTTTGACTCGTGGCTCAAATGTGATGCAGAGCCTCCGTCGGAATGGCTCCCTAACTGATCCGTCAATTTCACTTTACTCGGAAAGCTTTTTTTGCTCTCTCGAGTGCCTTCAATTTGATCGGGGCTTCCTTTCCCGTTCACACGGGCGGCCCGTTTTTCCCTGATTTTTCCTGGCTTTTTGAACGTACCTGCTTGGTTTCCGTCGTATTTGACCTTACATTTTGGTGGTTTTTACAAGTATACTTACATCTCCACGGCTCTTCAGTTGCCAATCTGGCTACACGCAAGCGCACATCTCTCAAACTCCATTGGAATATGCATATGGCAACAACTGCTAATTTGACACATATATATATATTGGCATATTTTTTTTGGGGGGGGTTCTTTGTCCTTAATACATACCTTAATCATCTAGTAGTTCCTTCTTCCTTGTCCTTAATGCATACCTTAATCATCTAGTAGTTCCTTCTTCCTTGTCCTTAATGCATACCTTAATCATCTAGTAGTTCCTTCTTCCTTGGCTTTAATGCATACCTTAATCGTCTTGTAGTTCCTTCTTCCTTGGCTTTAATGCATACCTTAATTGTTTGTGTTTTTTTCTGTTTTATTGTCCCATATCTAAACTTTTGGTGTGTCATGTAAATGTGTGCTGATGTTGTGTGATGGTACTTTTGCAGGAAAGACAACTCTCGAAATCTTAATAATTATTTATTTTAAAATTGTTTTTTTTTTGTTTTTTTTGTGTTGTTAAAACATTTTTGTTTCCCAAAAATACAAAAAAATTTACATTTTTAATGTCAAGAAAAACAATTAGGCCTTGGGGTCTGTAGCCTGTTTTCTTTGATCTGTGAATGAAAAACAACATTACTTTAGCATTGTTTTTTGGGTTTGGAATTTTTTTTTTTGTGCACTTGTTAAATCGGACCTTCTGCGTGATTTAATGAAAAGGCCAAACTCTTCAAAAAAGTTTCCACAGCATCTTAAACTAATATATATTAATTTTTTAGTCAATCAATTATTATTCTTTCCCCCACTGGGCTGCAACTCAGTTCAGGAATTTAGGATACGTGCAACGCCATGTTGACTCTGAAGCATCACACTTACTGAGGAGTGGAAAGTGGGATAAGGTACAGGGGGTGGGTTATAGCTGTGCTTTGCTCACACAGAGCCGAGCTGTGCTCTGCAAAAGGTTGGTAAGATGATTTGTAAGGTGGACAATCTATGTACAGGGTGTGGGAAATATCTAAGATAGCCTCTTATTCATAGTTAAGGTCCGCTTTAAGGGATTGTTTGGATAAATTGTTATGGAAATGTTAAATTATTTTAGTTTTCTAATGGTATTGTTTGCTCATTTTCTGTTGTTTAAATAAACACCACTTACAAGGTTTAGGCCGCACATTGCGTCGGGGGCGGAGTCTCCCTTCATCCTCCATCTGTGGCAGTTGGGAATCTGTATGGATGACAAACACACTGATATTAGAGACTGTTGAATATTAGATTAAGTTAGGCTTCTAGGTATCAATCTACTTACCTTCCACAGCAACCTCTTCCTCCTCGCCCCCTTCCTCACTCATCCCTTGGGATGTTCCAGCGAAGTCTGATTCTACAACTAACAATAGTGCACATGAGTATCTGTATTTAATGCATGTATTAGCACATATCTAACTATATTTCCCTTACCGGAGTCAGGTTGAGGCTCATTTAGGCTCGACTCCCTGCCGTCAGATTCCCCCCTCCCCTGCATGCTGAGGTCCAGAGGCTCCTCATACTCACTGGCAATGGAGGGGGTGGCCGTTGACACTGGTGGTGGGCCACCTACACCTTCAACACTGGGCTGCGTGTCCTGGTCCGGGTGGGGCGGAACCGCATATTCCATTCATGGGCTGAAATACAAACACAATCATTAAACCACGCCCAGGCGATTCCCGGGTTATAGGTGCATTTACATTTTCAACACTTACATGGGAAATGTTTTGCGAAGTACCGCCTCACCCGGGGCTTATGCCTTCTTTTTAAATCAGACCAGTGTTGGGCGATCTGGGTGAAGGTATAGGTGGTTTGGGATCGGCGTTCTATCGCGTCCACCACCGCCAGGGCCAACGTCCGCTTGTCATAATCTGACGCCAGGAAGTCGTAGCGATTCCTCAGCATCATCTGTTATAAAAAGATACAAGGACACACCATTAATCCACCAAATACATTAACAAGTTTCCTGGCCTAAATCAAGTCACTTTATTAACCTCTTGCTGACTCACATTGCCCTAGTTCTGCTATCTGCATGTAGGCTAGTTTGTAGCTGCGTACATGGGTTAAACTAAGGTGGGCTGGTCTGTAACGTGACAAACTAAGTTGTTTCAGACTATTCTTGCGTTTATTGTTTTTTTATTATAAGGAATGTGTGTGCGCACAAAAATGCACGCTCGCATACTCACATCCATGATGAGCTCGTCCTGCTCCGGTGTAAAGATGGCGGGGGACATCTTGGCTTGTTTTTCAAGTTCTAGCTCTGATGTTCCCCCGCGGTGACGTGCGTGCGTGCGTGCAGGCGCGCAACCGCAGTTGGAAACATATTTAAAGCTCAAGGCACTCCGCTTGGTGTGGGATACCATATCAATATGAGCAGACCTAAAGGGAGCACAAAGAGCCAACCAAGGCCAAAGCCACATAGCAGCCGCACACATGCCTCATCCGAAATAAAAAAGAAAAGCAGGCACAAGACACATGCAGAACATGCACCAACTAAAACGGTGGGGACTCCACAGACACAGGCACATTCCAAAAAACGCAGGAGCAAGGAGACATTAACCCATTCTCCACCACCGGCCCAAAAAACACAAACACACAAGGGTGCTAAATCTAGTAAGACCCTGCAGCATACTCAACCTCAACCCACCAAGCACACCCACAAAAACAAACACATCAGCAAGGGTAAGGGTATTGCAAAACCCTCCACCCCACCAAGGTCACCCACCCCTCCACCTCCGCCGTGGGTCCCAAACAGCCCGTTTGTGCGAAGCACAAAGCATGGCTGTTGCCAATGCTGTTTGGGTACATTATGGGGTTCTGTCCATCGAGATACTGAACAAATCAAGCAGTTGTGGACCTGAAATCATATAGTTGCACAAAAATAGACATGCGCCGGCAGCAGAGGTAAAGCCCAAATGCATTTAGAGTCGCTTTGTGACCAGCATGTAACACTTATTAGGTGTGGTTTAATCTTCCCCAGCCTGCAGACAGGGGGTGGTTTCAAGAAAATACATTGGCCACAAGGTCAGCACGTATTGTGTGTGCTGGCCCACTTTGTGTACCAGTGTAAGGAGGGGTCTGCTCGTCAGAAATAGGGAAAGGTTCTGCACCCAGGTCAGTATATCGAGCAATCCTGCTTCTAATGGCAAGGTTGTGCAGGACCCCACAAGCAATAATTATTTTGATAACCTTGCCAGGCTGATACTGAAGAGAACCCCCACTGTGATCCAGACATCGGAAACGCATCTTCCACAACCCAAAGGCACGTTCCACCACAGAGCGAGACCTCCTATGGGCTGTGTTGTAGCGCTCCTGTGCCTGGGAAGATGGGTGCAGGATGGGTGTGAGCAGCCATGGTAACAAGGGATAGCCTGAGTCACCTGCAAAAATACAAAAGACAAACATAAGGTGGATGCCTAAAAAAAGCTTTAGGTGTGCATAGAAACATTAGTACACAGGGACAAATAGGTGAGCTAGGTATGGTGGGATGAATTGACATTTTTAATGAGCCTCCAAACACATGCAACCTGTACACTCATTAAAAATGTCTGCGTAATGCTACTGAGATAAGAGGGCCAGAACATAAGCCAATAGTGGAGAATAATTTCACCCATTAATTTAAAAAAAAACCTTTTCAAGTTTCCAGGAAAGGTCTCACAGATTAGTGGGGTAGTGGCAAATCCACATTCAAACCTGGGGGCCAAAAAATACAACTTGAATACACATACCCAGTAACCATCCTCCAGAAATATCTCCAGATTGAAACCGTTGATAGAGGCTGGAGTTCCTCAAAATGTGCGCATCATGCGTGGACCCAGGAAAGCCAGCAAACAGACTGAAAAATTGAAGATCAGGGCCCGCCACTGCCTGAACATTGATGGAATGGCCCATCTTCCTGTTCCTGCACCAAGCAAAACACCAGGGGAATTAGTGTGAGCCTTAAAAAATGTTTGAGAACCAGAAAAAAAGCAGACCCAAACCACATACCTGAACAGATATTCCTGGTCTGCAGGGGGGATGAGCGAGACATGTGTGCAATCGATTGCACCAAGGACGTTGGGCATGTCGGCTATGTTATAAAAGCCCAACTTAACCGCATTCCAGGCTTCCCCTGTTTGAGGGAAAAAAATGTAATTCTGTGCCAGGGTAGCCATGCCATCCAAAAACTTGGTTAGGCTGCGGCTCAGCGTAGACTGGGACATCCCCAGGGAGAAGGCACCCAGTCTCTGGAACGAGCCGTTCGCCAAAAATTGCAGGCAGCCAACCAATTTGGTCATACCTGCAATTGCATGCCCCTTTCTTGTGGTGGGGGCTAACCATGGCTGCAGCTCGCTATACAAGGCATGGAGAGAAACACGGTTAAGGCGGGTGAGCTCGAATAGGTCAACGTCACTCATACCATCGATGTCCAAAGGCGTGCGCTGCAGCCTGGTTTCTGCCATACTCAGAACTATCAGACGGCGTAGCTGGCGCCTTTGATGTTGGCCCACAGAGGAATGCATTCCCAAAAAGCACGGAGCTCCAATACGGCTGGTCAGACTGCCCGTAAGTGAAGGCTCGGCGGCCCCGTTTTATTAGGCTGATTTCAATCGGAAATCAAGGCTCTGCATCACTGAAAAAAACGGGCCAATGAACGAGGCGTCCGTTTTGCCGGCAAACAGCCTCTTGCGAGCCGACAATCGGAAAGGCGGCTGAGCGCACACCTGAGCGCATAAACGCACACTAAAATCAACGTAGCACTCTTTCCTGACCCGATCAAAGCCCAAAACCAACGGGAAAACGCACAGGGGAGCTGAACGGGGAGGCTCTGCATCGAGCCAATAATGCTCGATTAAAAGCCAGGTGAGAATTATCACTCCTTTTTTAGGAGAGAAAACTGCCATTGTCTACTGGGTGTAAATTCTGAATCAGAATCAGCCCCAGGATCAATAATGAGAGTCAATGGCAATGGCGTCCTCCTATTATTTATAATTTCTTCTATTCTTTCTGTCATCCTTTTTATTCTTTCTATATTATTCATTAATTTGTTACTTATTATTCGTTTTATATTTCTTTATATTTCATCCATTCCTTCTTTCTTACCATCTTTTCCTTTTCAACCACAGCAGCAATGCCAGAATAGGAGGAAATTGAGCGTACCTCTAAAAATTGGAAAGGGGAAGGAGACTACGCATCTAAGTTCTAAAAGTGGACCAAAACCCACGCTGATCAGCCCTGGAATCTATAAGATTGCCGGGCCGATCAATTACCTCCTCGCCAGGCATTTCTGAATGGACAGCATGGGCACGCTCCCTGTTATAGGGTAGCAGGGGATGCGGCCACCAGTGCGCTCAGAGTCGCTGGCCTTAGACAAAGGCTTAGATGGCGTGACGTCAGCGGCTCCAAGCACGCTGATTGGACGAGCGGGCGCGCATGCACCCTTGGACCGGCAAGAGGTGAGTTAGCATCGGCAATCTTGGGGTGCCCCGCGGGAAAGGACCAACACCCAGGATGGTTTTTGTCCACTTTAATGCACCGCACTGCATACTGGCTTGATAAGCCCAATGTGCACACCCTGTGGGTGAATTCGATATGACTGGATATAAATAGAGTGGGATAGTAGAGAATGCAGAAATGTTAAGGATAGGGGTGTTGGGGAGCATTCAAAATAAGTATGCCCCTCTGCTTAGATGACAGGCAGACCTCCGGTCTGTTTTGACTGTAGATCCTTTTTAAGGTCAGCCTTAAGGTTTTAATGTGGACTTGTTCTCACAAAGTGAACATAAACAGGGTTTCTGCTTTGCTCTTAACCCACATATTAGTTATACTCACTTTTTCCAGCGATAAGTTTCCACAGGTTGAAGGACAGTAAGACACAGCACAAACCACTGCATCAAGAGTGTGCGCTATGGCTTCCAGGCCCTTAGTACAAGTGCTGAGGGAGTGAAGGGCCACAGAACCAGTATTTTTTGATGCAGAGGGGAAGAACGTACCTTAGAGACAAGGGCTTGAGTCTGCTTTAGGACCATGCACGTACCTTAGAGACAAGGGCTTGAGTCTGCTTTAAGACCATGCACGTACCTTACAGACAAGGGCTTGAGTCTGCTTTAAGACCATGCACGTACCTTAGAGACAAGGGCTTGAGTCTGCTTTAAGACCATGCACGTACCTTACAGACAAGGGCTTGAGTCTGCTTTAAGACCATGCACGTACCTTACAGACAAGGGCTTGAGTCTGCTTTAAGACCATGCACATACCTTAGAGACAAGGGCTTGAGTCTGCTTTAAGACCATGCACGTACCTTACAGACAAGGGCTTGAGTCTGCTTTAAGACCATGCACGTACCTTAGAGACAAGGGCTTGAGTCTGCTTTAAGACCATGCACATACCTTAGAGACAAGGGCTTGAGTCTGCTTTAAGATCACATGCTTTTTATATCTGTCTTCAATTCAAGGGGTTATTTCCTGAAAATTAGAAGCACATCCAATGAATGGCAAAATGTATCTATAATTAATTCTGGGAAAAAAACATTTACGACTAATTTACGACTAGCAATAAATGGTTACATAACTACAGCCCTTGTTTGTAAAAGTCTCCCATCATTGACTGCAACTTTCTATTAGCTTTGGAATTTTTATGGCAGCTCTGGATCAAAGTTTGGATTTGTGCATGAAGAAATCTAATTATATACTTCCTAGTTCTTAGAAAGATAGACAAAATTACCAGGTTTACAGCAAGATACCAGCATCACTATGGGAATCTAGCCCGACCTGGTTTACAGCAAGATTCCAGCATCACTATGGGAATCTAGCCCGAATGATCCTCCTCTTCTTGTGGGTAGATGTGAACCTTCAAAGAAACATGCATTATGTTTGGGATTGACCACTTTGAAAGCAAAACCTAAACCCAGGATTTTGACTATCTTGAGTTTTGGTTCTTGCTCCCGGGGCATCCCGGTGCCCCACTGTGTGAGACCCCCCAGGTCGCCCGAACAAACTCATGACTTCCCAATCCTATGGCCCATGCGTGGCCGCTCATTCAATCAGCGCGCTCGGATCCACTTGAGCCCCTTCGCCCAGAAGCTTGTCTAATACAAGCAGATCAGAGCCCGCTGGCGGCTGCAACCCCCTGCTATCCTCTAACAAAAGCATGCCCGTGCCTACCATTCACAAATGCCTGGAGATCTCCATGGGTTTTGGTCTGCTTTAAAGGTATATTGTATACAGTGTTCACACTTGCAGGGCTCACTCACGCTGGGAGCATTGAGGGGCAGGAGTGGCCTTGTGACCACAGAAATGGAGAAGAGGTACATTGGACAGGCTTGAAGGTAATTGTTTCTTGGTCCTAAACACCTTCTACCGCTTACAGGCCCAGTTTAGAATTTCTATTCAAAGGAAAACCCATCACAAGCCATTACTTTGCTATAAGTAAATCTGGACACGGGGGGTTCCCATTCAAGGTTGTGGTGACACTGAAGAGCCATAAAGCAAAATTAAGAATTATTAGGTATCATAGGCCTCTTCAAACGTTCTATTCTGTGCTTGTAGGAAAATGCCAGATTTTATTTTAATATACAAGTGTCCAATAATAGGTAGCAATAGCCAAAATATCAATACAAAACAATACAACACAGCAACAAAATAAATATGTACTAAAATGATAATATGTGAATTTATCTTTTTAAATGCAGGATATTCATTTTGGACTACAGATGGCATTTAAAGTTGAATGGGGCTCAGATCTTTCTCCTGGTAACCGAGACTCCATCAACTGGCCATTTCAACACCTCTAATGGTGTTAGGCCCCTTTCACACTGTGCATTTCAACTACATTGTGGTGGAAATGCACAAATGTAGCACAGCACAGTTTACTTGTGTGTATCATGCTGTACCTCTACAGCGGTGCGGTGGCAGTCTCTTGGTGGAGGAGTGGCAGCCTGGAGGAGGTAGAGGTGGCTGACCCAGCTGAGGTAGCAGCAGATCCATCAGAGGAGCAGCAACTCATATGAGGAGGCCAATGACCTGGCAGAGGAGTGGTGACTCAGTAACAGAGGATTTGTGGAGCAGAGGTTGATTTTTGGGAAAAGCAGTGGACCCGAGAAACAGGCAAAGGAGCGGCAACACCTTAGGTGGAAGCAGCAGACTCCCCAGCAGACTCCAGAACTAGGGGAGTGATAGGGGTAGCCCATAGATGTGTCATGGACCCCCGACTTGTGGAAATAAAAGGGGCACCTTCACCATTAAAAGCATCAAGAGAAACAGGAATGACAAGATGGACTCGGCATTTCCCTGACCTCACGTGTGATCAGATCTTGAAATCTTATAATTATTCTTGGTCTACTCTATCAGCATCAACATATAGAGAGATGCTTCTTAGACAGTTCCATTATAACTATGTTTCCCCGCTCCGATCTTTCCGCATGGGCTTATCTGAATCCCCACACTGCCTGAAATGCAATGCGGAATCAGCAGACCTCTTTCATAACTTATGGGAGTGCCCTGTGATCAAAAAATTTTGGAGACAGGTGTCTCAATACACATCACAGAACCTGGTAAATTTCGCACCCCCCTCGCCGGAATGGGCAATTTTCGGGGAACTCATGTTGGAGGGAGTGAGAGTCTCACGGGGAACCAGAAGGCTATTATTGATTATATCCGCGGTCGCACGCAAAACTATTTTGCAGGCCTGGATTCACCCCGGACCGCCCCAACTCAAAGTCTTTTTGGGAAAATTACAGCAATTCTTCAAATTTGATTGGGTAGATGTGACCTCCCGAAAGGAAACAAAAGTAGAGTTCTTTTTCGCCACTTGGGAGAGCTATATCAATCTCTTGACCCCGGAAGTCCGAGCTAAAATACACAACGCTTTCGGGGGCACTGAATGGTACCTTAGAAGGCTGGTGGAAGGAGATCCACCAATCATACTAGGTTAGCGGGTGGGGTACCTCACAATTCCTTTCCTTTTGTTTTGTTAGTCTCGCTAGCACCGGGGCCCTTGTAATGTTCAGGGGAATTACTGCTGATACTCCTTGAGATACCTCCCATGGAACAAACTGGGATGGGACTGCTTGAACGTTCGTCAACTTATAAGTTTGACCAGTAAAAAATGCTGTAACCAATGTCTATTCGCTGTAATTAATGTTTATTTGCTACCTTGCTTATTGTCTGTGACCTGTATGACTGTAATTTTCCTGTCCTCAATAAAAAAGTTTTGGAAATAAAAGCATCAAGAGACTGTGTGATTTTCCTTTAGCTACCCTCTGAAAATCTGGACAGCCACCTAAAGCCGTGGGGGAATAAGTAAGTGACATTTCTCTTTTCCCCGGGCCAATTAGAGTCTTCTCTGGTAGCTAGACTCTAGTTACTGCAGCTCCCACACCCCCTCCTATATGGCCTTGCATTCTTCCTGGGGGCATCCGGTTTTCCCCACTACAGAGGTAGTGGGGGGACTGGACATGCCATTTCCTTGCACCTCTATACACCCGCAGATAAAACACAATACATGTGCTTTATCATGCTCTGCCAATCTCATTGTGGGCAAAACGCTGCATGAACCTGGTCATAGTCCATAGATGTGATGGAGCCTATTGATTTCTATTGGCAGGATCTGCTTTACAATTTTGTTGCGTTAAAGTATTCCTACTGAAATGCGACGCAAGCAGGGAGGCGTAACCAGGTAGGGGAGCTGTTGGCATTGGCACCATGACAGATAGTATGGGAATGCCAGTCAGGTAAGTATTGTTATAGGTACCTCTGCTTACAATTCAGCTTTCAATATAAGCACAGCTTTGACTCAGTATGGAAACATGGGGAGCCGGGTTGGAGGCCATTGTGGCGTGTAGAAGTTGCACTATTGTATGAAATGAGACTGATGCTGTTAATCACTTCCTGTGTTTTAGTATGTGGAGTGTGTATTGGTGTTGCTGAGCCAGCACTTCCTGCCTCTTCAGTCCTC
Organism: Gastrophryne carolinensis; assembly: GCA_027917425.1. Classification (NCBI taxonomy): domain Eukaryota; kingdom Metazoa; phylum Chordata; class Amphibia; order Anura; family Microhylidae; genus Gastrophryne; species Gastrophryne carolinensis. The sequence continues at coordinate 379,180,386 of CM051238.1, forward strand.
CAGGACTCCCTGTATCCAGGAAGGCGAGGGAGGGGATGGGATTGCCTCAGCTCTCTGGCTCCGCTAAGACTGGCTCGGGGACCCACCTGTCCATCCCTGGCTCTCTTCCTAGCTTTGCTGTATGAACTGGAAGTGCACTTGCGTAAATGGCCCTATAGCCTACACCATGATGACGCTGTTAGTGATACAATAGGGAGGTGTGCGCGCCAGAAACCTAGTGGGGACTTAATGTGAATCGGATTCACCTTCTATTCTCATTTTCTGTTACATTGCAACATATTTCTGGCTACTTACTATAATTATCATCTTTATTCAGTAGGCCTTGAAAGTCTTTTATGGCATAGTGATGGGTTCAGGCCATACGTATCCGTTGATGTGCACACCATCAAACCTGGTACCTTGCTGGGCCAGTTCAAGTCTGCCTCCAGATTCTAAAAACCTCTGTCCCCCGGCAACCAAATACTTTGATCATTAATGATGGTGGGACAAGTCTCGCCTCCAGATGTCCAGTAGCCGCCATGAGTAAGGATTCTGGAGAAGAGGGGGTAAGTATAGGTCATTTTCTTACTTTTTAATTGTGTGTGTGTGTTTTTAACACTTTGTGAACTGGTACAGGGGCCAAGGTACCCCTATAAGTCTAGGGGGAACAGCAAGCTACCTGCTGACAGCGACAGGTGGCATATCGATAGTCCCTGTTACCCTGATACACCTTCTCCTGGGCACTCTGAAGGCGGGTGTCCCATGGGGCCTTACACTTGGGATGCAGAGGAACCTGGTGCTCATCGGCGGGGGCCTGGGAGCAACCTTGGAAGATCCCTGGGCCTGTGCAGAAGGACATAAGAGCTGATAAACTGGCAGGGCCAGGGTTCATACTGCTCAGCCTCAGAGCCCTGGAGTGCCAGCTCCTATTCCTGGTGTGTCTAGCTGGCTGGCTCAGGGGGAGTGGGGGCATTCTTTTTTTTTAAATGTTAATAGAAAGTACAAAAATACTCTAGCTGTAAAAGGCTTCAACTCCAAAAATGCACTATTCGGCTAAGGGGACCTCTCCAGGCTTAAAAAAAGGGCTATTCTCACCTTTGGTCTCCCCAGCAGATGATCGCTCCTAGTCCAGCACACATTATCTTTTCTGATCACCAGATCCAGGTCCCGCGCCACCCAGGCCTAATTGTCAATCACATCTGCGTTCACGAAATCCCACCCCCCACTATCAGTCACAATATCCAGAGTATGCTCACTCCATTGACTGCAATGGGGAGGACTTGCAAGCATCAATGTTACTTATAGGAGACTCGGGCAGCGTGGGATTCTGATCTGGTGATCAGGTAATTCTGATACATTTACAGCCTGACTAGGACTGATTATCTGCATAGGACAAAAGGTGAGTATAGCATTTTTTGTTGGTTGATAGGTGTCCAAATAGATGCTTTTTTCTTCTTTTTTTTACATATTCTTCTTTTAATCTTTTCCAGACAAGTAAAATACAGAGAATACAGTGAGTATCATATAAAGACAGAATTATACAAATCTTGTGATGAAAAAAGGGGCGAGGGGAAGAGGGATAAGACTGGTAGTGTGTATGGGGCTCAGTGGTCTTGGAGTTGGGTGTGGAACTCAATGAGATAGCAGAGCTTTGTATTCATTTTATGGAAATATTGCCATAATCTACAAGGTCCTCTACAGACAAGCCCCTTCCTTCATTTCATTGCTAGTCCAAAGATAGCAATCCAGACGCAGTCTCTGATCCGCCTGTGGCCTCCTCCGGCCTCAATCCTGATCACCTCCTCGCACTCTCGTGTCCAGGACTTCACATACGCTGCTCCACTCCCCTGGAATGCCCTTCCCCAAACAGTTTGACACTGTTCAACCCTTAAAACCTTTGAAAGCACCCTCAAACCCATCTATTTAGACAAGATTACTGTCTGGCCTAACCAAACCACTTTACAGTCTTGCCACCCTTCAGAGCATTTGCTGCCATTCTTATGTAAGTCTTGCACCAGTAGGTCTTTCAAGGTACAGCAAAGCCACAGACAAGAAAGCGACACTGACACCAGCTTATGCAAAACACGTTTACTCAAATAGGCTTCTGAACACACTTCAAATAAATGCAGCAAACAGTAAAACATTAACAACAATTCCCCTGCCCCAAAGCTGACCCAAACTGCTGTAGCAGGCGCTGTTCCAAAGGGATGCACTGAGTAGAAATACAGAAAGCTCAGTGCACAACAGCCAATGTCTCCTGTAGAAATATTCCTCTGCAATCCAGAATCCAAACAGCAAAGCAAAAGAAGAAAAGTCTTGGCCTGTATAAAGTCTTTCTATCTGACTAACTAACTAACAGGCAGTCTATAGCACGTGCATGAATTATTGAAATTACTGACCCGGGCCTTCGGTGAACTCCAGCTGGACTAAGCAGGTCTCCTTCACAAACTACCGGATGCACCACACAGCTCTCAGGCGTCCTTCAGGCAAAAGTCCACAGCCTCTGATTCAGATCCAGCAATCGGGAAAGTTGTCAGTCTCTCTCTTTCTTTGCTGCACGCCAGGCCACACACGAAACTTGCTCACATGGCCTTTCTCTGTCTTTACAAGATGGTGATCTCTCCACTTCCCTTCTCTTTCAGCACAAAAAGAACACGTGATTTCCTGTCCCTCCAAATCAGTAAGTCTCTCCAGTGCATTAGCTGCATGAACAGGGGAACCAGAGGCCCCTTGTGGCCAAACAACAGAATGGCAGTTTTTATGAAATAACACTTGTTCCACCTTCTTACACTTAGTAAATACTCTTTGTCACCCAACCTCTTGTCTCCACCCTTTTCCTTTAGATTGTAAGCTCACAAGGGCAGGGTCTTCTCTTCTCACGTAATCCTCTATTAATGTGTCCTTGTGCATTTGACTTATAATACTGTATGTATTATATGTATTTGTGGTTATATCTCTGCTACATACCTGTAATGTCCTGTGTATTATAAGTATGTTACTTGTCCCACCCTCCTGTAACTTACACTTTGTACAGCGCCACAGAATACGATGGTGCTTTAATAAGAAACAATAATAATATGGAACCCAATTTGCTGGGTAAAACCTGATTGTTTCTCGTAACAGTTTCTCTTATATTAGTCTATGTACTCTATAGAGGACATGTATTACTGCTGCCACCTTGTGGTCATGTGCGTTATCACAAATACTAGACCGATTGCCTATGTTTTCACTATATCCAGTCCAGGTCGTCCCAGAAGTAAGGACAGTTGGGTAATCCCCCGCCTGGTGGCGCCTGACTGCAGGATCAAAAGCTGTAGCTCCTCCCGGCCTCCTATAAAACAGGTGTCTCTCTATGATTCCCCAGTGTTCTGCTGCATAAGGATCATATGGATACTCTCTCCTGGATACTGCAGCTGGGCGGGGCCTCCCAGCCCGTCAGCCGTCAGCTTCACCGGGACGGTGAAGTTAGGGTGAACGCCGGGGTCAGGCGTTGGCAGAGCTAGGCTAGACCCTGCCTAAAGGGTAGCCGGCCATAGGCTGACGGTGCCCCACAAGCTTTATTGTTGTATTGTGCTGGTGTTTATTTACTGGACTTGCTGTCCCTTGCGTGCTGGTGTGTTTTTTACTGACTTTTTAACTCACATATTTACCCTCCTGTGTTTTTTACTGACTTTTCACCTCACATATTTACCCTTCTGTGTTTTTTACTGACTTTTTACCTCACATATTTACCCTCCTATGTTTTTTACTGACTTTTTACCTCACATATTTACCCTCCTGTGTTTTTTACTGACTTTTTACCTCACATGCTCACCCTCGTCGCTCCCTCGTCGCTCCGCTCTCTCCCCTCTCCTTCATGCTACCGCGCTGTGAAAGGGGGGAGGACGGCGGCGCTGCACGGTATGTCTGGGGCTGTGGGCCCCGCCGCCGGTTACGCGCGTGCTGGGCTCCTCCGTGAGCCGCCTGATGTGGCGGGGCCCTCTGCCATCTTGGGGGCGGGCGCGATTTTCGCGCCATTGGGGGGCGGGGCCGCACGATGACGCTTTTCGCGTCACGGTCGTGCGGCCCGCCCCTTGAGGAACGTGTGCTACTAGCTGATCTGCACCATCTTCTCCTCCTGCACGCTGCTGTTGTCTCTGTCGGCCCTTTGAGCGGCGTCGTGAGTCCCTCTTGACATATTATCTTTTATGCGCTGAGCATGTGCTGTGGGATGCTTATATGTTGTTCACTTTGTGTCTTCCATGTGGGCCCCTTGATATTAAGGGTTGCGTATCTGCCTCTTGCCCGTTATTGCCTGCGGCCTCTCCAGAACCCCCACGCTTGCTCTCAGCCCCCAGCAAGGGGGAAGCCAGTGGGGGGTCCCAATCTGTTTTGGCGTATCGAGTGGCCAGCCTTGAGAGACAGATCTCTCTCTTGGCTCCTAAGAAGGCCACAAGTAAGAGGCGGCATATTGAGCCGGTCTATTCTGATAATGACGGAGATGATGATCTCTTTGGAGGTGCTGGCCTTGATAGTGGGCGCGGTTCATCCTCGGATGAGGATACATGGCTTCCTCATGATACGGGGCGGTTGCTGACTACAGTCTATGAGATGCTGCACATTGTCCTTCCTAGAGTGGCTAAGAGGAAGCAGGGTGGATTGTTTCGGCCTAAGAGACAGAGACGAGTCTTTCCTGAGCAGGCCCTATTTTGCTAACATGATTTTCAAGGAATGGGAAAGGCCTAACAAGTTACCATCGGTGCCTAAGGGCCTGGACAGGCGGAATTCCTTTCCCAAGGAGCTGGTCCGGCTATGGTCCTGTCTTCCCGAGGTGGATGTCCCCGTGTCGGGTCTGTCCAACACTACGGTCATGCCTTCACCCGAAACTGCTTCCCTACGTGATCCAGCTGACAAGCGCATGAATCAGTTGGTCTGTCATGCCTTCACCTTGCCGGCCAAGAAGGCACTCACTAGTATCCCCTTTGTGGATCACAGGCGGTTTGGGGAGCGTCTGGATCTACTGGTCAAGAACGGAAGACTCCCTCAGCAACGAAAGCCTGCGCTGCCCTGGGGAGGCTTTTGGCTGACTCAGAAGATCCAGGGTCAGTGGGGGCCAAAGGAGGCCCACTTACCTATAAATATCTTTGAGTTGAGAGCGATCCGGTGGTGCTTCTTCACTTGACTCCCCATCTAAGGGGTCGTGCGATTCAGGTTCGCTCGGGCAATCAGACGGCGGTCGCCTACATAAATCACAGAGGTGGGACTCGGAGCAAGCGAGCCCTCAAGGAAGTGACCCAGATTCTGACTTGGGCAGAGGAGAATGTTCCCTGCATCTCGGCGGTTTCCTGGGATAGAGACCCAGGAGGCAGACTCCCTGAGCAGGAGCACCTCGCGCCTGGGGGAATGGTCTCTCAGCAACAAGATTTTTCACGCTCTTGTCTCAGCTGGGCCGGGTGTGGACCTGTTTGCATCCAGACACAATCACAAGCTCCCGAGATTCATCTCCCTGTCGAGAGATCCTCTGGCCTTTGCCAGCGAGTTCAGGCTCCTTTATGCGTTCCGTCTGTTTCCACTCCTGTGCCGGGTGCTGCACAAGATAGCCCAGGAGGGGGTACCAACCATCCTGGTGGCTCCTCGCTGGCCGAGGCAGAGTTGGTCAGCGGACATAATTCAGTTGTCAGTCGTTCGCTACGTCTTGTCCGACGATCCAGGGCTTCTCACGCAGGGGTCCCTGCGGCACCCCAATTTACAGACACTGGCTTGACGGCCTGGCTATTGAAACCTCAATCCTGACGGACAAGGGGCTGTCAGCCACGGTTGTTCAGACCATGATTCAGACGCGGAAGAAGTTTTCTTCCATTATATATTACAGAGTTTGGCATGCCTACATTGCTTGGTGTGAATCCAAGAGGCTTCCTTGTCGCACTTTCCCTATCTCTAGGATTTTGGAGTTTTTTACAACACGGCTTAGACTTGGGCCTCCAGCTGAGCACCCTCAAGGGCCAGGTCTCGGCCTTAGCCATATTCTTCCAGAGATCCATTGCCAATCATAGACTGATCAAGACCTTCTTCCAAGGGGTTACCCATGTACGCCAACCGCTTAAGCCTGTATTACCAGTGTCTGACTTGAATCTGGTGCTTTCTGCTCTCCAGGGTCCCCCCTTTGAGCCCTTGTGCGATGCTGCATTGTCTATTTTGCCCTAAAGGTGCAATTTTTGGTACCTATCACCTCGGTGCATCACGTGTCAGAGCTGGCCGCGATTGGTGTGAAGCCTCCTTACTTTGGACGGCATAGGGATAAGGTGGTGTTTCTCTTAAACCTGATTTTTTGCTTAAGGTCATGTCTCCTTTTCACCTTAAATTGTCTTGCCTTCCTTGTGTCCAGCTCCGACTAACTCTAAGGAAAGGACCCTCCATTCCCTGGATGTGGTCAGAGCCATTAAGTACTCCTGGTTGCGACTGGGTCCTTCAGGAAGTCGGATTGTCTTTTGTCCTCTCCGAGGGGTCTAGTAAGGGCTTGCCTCCGGCCAAGTCCACTCTCAGTAAGTGGATCAGACAGGCGGTGGTGCAAGCATATTCTGCCCAGGGGAAAGGAACCCCCTTTTTCGTGTTACAGCTCACTCTACAAGAGCTATTGGTGCTTCCTGGGCTTTTCAGCACCAGGTCTCTGTTGAACAAGTTTGTAAGGCCGCCACTTGGTCTTCAGTTCATACCTTTACAAAGTTTTTACAAGGTTGATGTTAGGGCCTCAGCTGATGCTGCCTTTGGCCGAAAAGTGCTTCAGGTGGTAGTGAAATGAACTACATGCTGTTTCGCACTGGGGATCCCACCCTAATGGACACTGCTTTTGGATGTCCCAACTGTCATTACTTCTGGGACGACCTGGACTGGATATAGTGAAAAATACAATTCTGTGAAACTCACCTGTAGAATTGTTTTGAATATATCCAGTCCAGGACGTCCCACCCCACCCTTATTCATTATATCTGGATTGCCTGTTATGGTGATTACCATTTGTATATTGGACCGTTGTCCTTAGTTTGATGGAGAGAGTACATGCTGAAGCTATGTGAAGTAACATTGTTTCTTGGCCTCCCGGCCTGTCTCTTTTCTTACTGCTGTTTAACCACTGGGGAATCATAGAGAGACACCTGTTTTATAGGAGGCCGGGGGGAGCGACAGCTTTTGATCCTGCAGTCAGACGCCACCTAGCGGTGGATTACCCAACTGTCATTACTTCTTGGACGACCTGGACTGGATATATTCAAAAACAATTCTACAGGTGAGTTTCACAGAATTGTATTTTAACCTTGTGACCTATATGAATGAATTACTTCTGATTATCATTAGATCTGCTGCATTGTACATTCGGCCAACAACAATGTCTATCTGCTATCCCTGTGTAAATGAAACCTTTATACCTTCTTAGCATACGCTAAATTTCTAGGAATATTTTCTAACAAATTTTTGGTGCACTAAAAATTGCTTTATTAAAGTAGACCAAAACCCAGGATTTTGACTATCCTGGGTTGTGGTTCTTGCCCCCAGGGCACTCCAACACGGCATGCCTCGCTGTGTGAAACCCCCCCCCCCCACATCACCCGATCTGACTCACCCTTTCCTAGTCCTATAGCACATGGATGCCCCGGGGTTGGAATCTAGCGGCCCTGGAATCTTATAGATACAAAACCCATAATAGGGCTAATTACCTAGCAGAATAAAGAGATCTTTGGCTCATCACCAGTCCTGATGGTCCTATGGGGTAAAATGAAATCAAGAACAGAGCCTGGATATGGAGCTGCAGTATATTTCATAGATGTACCTCCATGTTTCATATGATGGTGTATAGAGAAAGAAAGAACTTGTAAAATGCTGCATCAAAGACTTAGTATAACTCTGCTGCCCTCTGCTGGCTGAATAGCATTAATCAAAAAGTTTCAGAATTTCCCTCAAAGGGGCTCATTCATTGTATGGCTGCCAATTACGCGATGGCCGGTAAACCAATAGGGTTTGCCCAGTGGGTCGACACATGAAGCCTGAATGATTGCTAGTGGTGACTTGACTGTAGTGTCCCTTTAAAGGGCCCCTTAGAACACCTTCACAACCCTATACATAGGATCGTTGGAGTTGTTTTCTGAAGAAATCTTTTTATCATTAATATTTATTTATTATATTATCTTCCAAAGAGCAGAGGACCCAATAAGGGGTTTCCATCCACTTTAAAGCTAAACAAAACCTGGGAATCTGACTGTCCCAGATCTTGTTCTGATCCCTCTGGGCATCCTGAATTGGGATGTCCGACTGTATGAAACCCCCCATTAAGACATTTTTTAGTCTCCTCTTTATGGTTCCAACAGTGCAAGTGTGAGCTCTCCTCCAATGAGAGCCATCTGCTGTGACAACGCCATTCAGCAAACAGCTCTCATTATTGTGAATAGGTTGGGACAGGTGCGCGCACACCGCCGGGGATGCGGCAGCACAACCTCCTGATTCTAGTCAATGAGAGACGCCTGCCGGTTTTGTTCCGCTTTAAGCAGGCAAGATGTAGTCTGTTTAATACAGAAAATCTAAAACCTTAAAGCATTAAAGTGCTACCGCAGGCAAAGGTTGCTTTGGTTTATTTTTGGCGTTTTCAGTTTTTAAAGTGAAGAAGAAATGGTCGAGATATCGAAGTTTATAGTTTTACCTCATGATTTCTCTCTGATAGTTTTACCTCATGATTTCTCTCTGATAGTTTTACCTCATGATTTCTCTCTGAAAAGAGTGGGTGTGATACTGCATAAAAATCAGCATAATGGGCGGGGCCTGTTCGATTCCCAGAACCTGTGCTCCTCCGCTCTGCCCCTGTTGCTAGGCAACATTGGAGCCTAAACTAGCGATCCCAGACCCACTCCAAAAGTGCATCCCTGATTTAGAACAACATTGGAATATAAAGCTAGAGCTCTCCTTTAAAAAACAAGTGAGTGAGTTTCACATTACTTACCCCTCTAAGGCTTCTTCTTTTTATTGATACTATTCCAGTACTTTAAAGAAGAACAAAACTCATGATTTTTACCCACCTGTGTTTTGTTCCTCATCCTGATTTGGGATGCTCAGCTGTGTGGCGCCCCCTAGGAACATCCCTGCTGCCTTTTTCCTCCACATGTGCATAAGCAAAGCAACCGGAGGGATGCTGGCCATGCCATGACTTGCACATGCACCATGGGAACACAGGAAAGCTAAGATTTATGGTGACCCAAATCAGGATACCCTACGAGAGTGAGACCGCCTTAGATTCCAGAGTTACTGATCCTCAGCTTTTCATACAGATGTTAGACTATAGTAAAAAGGGGATTTCCCTCATTATTCTGTTAAAAGGGACCTCTAACATTACATCCAGATATTTAAATGGAGCTAAAGAGGGGTTATTTATTTACTGGGAAAATACATTATTCTGTTAAATAGGAAAAACCCACCAGAGGACGGCCTGGAGTCTAAAAGACTTTACCCACTGCAACGGCGCATGTGTGGGCTCTCGTCCAATCAGAGCACTGATTTTTTACCATGGGGAGTGCGCGCTGCCACATCTCCTGCATCCCCCACAGCTTGCCCAAGCTCCCGTCCCGGCCATTCAGATAGGCTGGGACGGGAGTGCAAGTACTGCCGGGTGATACAGGCAGGGGCATAGCTGGGGGGGGGGCATGTGCCCAAGGTGAAGCAGGTCAGGGGGCGCCAAAGGGAGGCCTGAGCAAAGGTGGGGGTGCCATTTTGAATTTTTGCCCCAAGTTCCAGAAAGCCTAGCTACACCTCTGTACAAGCCGTTGATTGGCTGCGCTGTGGGAATGAGGAAAATGTGAATGAGGTGTGAGCCACTGATTGGCTGCACTGTGGGAATGAGGAAAATGTAAATGAGGTGTGAGCCACTGATTGGCTGCGCTGTGGGAATGAGGAAAATGTGAATGAGGTGTGAGCCACTGATTGGCTGCACTGTGGGAATGAGGAAAATGTGAATGAGGTGTGAGCCACTGATTGGCTGCACTGTGGGAATGAGGAACATGTGAATGAGGTGTGAGTCACTGATTGGCTGCGCTGTGGGAATAAGGACAATGTGAATGAGGTGTGAGCCGCTGATTGGCTGCGCTGTGGGAATGAGGAAAATGTGAATGAGGTGTGAGCCGCTGATTGGCTGCGCTGTGGGAACAAGGAAAATGTAAATGAGGTGTGAGCCGCTGATTGGCAGCGCTGTGGGAAGAGGAAAATGTGAATGAGGTGTGAGCCGCTGATTGGCAGCGCTGTGGGAACGAGGAAAATGTGAATGAGGTGTGAGCCACTGATTGGCAGCGCTGTGGGAACGAGGAAAATGTGAATGAGGTGTGAGCCACTGATTGGCTGCGCTGTGGGAATGAGGAAAATGTGAATGAGGTGTGAGCCACTGATTGGCAGCGCTGTGGGAATGAGGAAAATGTGAATGAGGTGTGAGCCGCTGATTGGCTGCACTGTAGGTATGAGGAAAGTATTAATGAAATACAAGCCAGGGGCATAGCTGGGGGGGCATGTGCCCCGGGTGCAGCAGGTCAGGGGGGCGCCAAAGAGGGGCTTAAGAACAGGTGGAGGTGCCATTTTGAATCTTTGCTCCGGGTGCCAGAAAGTCTAAACTACACCTTTGGGTAAGGGGATGCAGCAGCGTGCGCTTCCCATTGAATTCAATCAGAGCTAAATGATGTAGTCAAGGCAAAGGCCTCTGGTTGGATGAGAGCACATGCACGTGCTGTTGGAGGGGGGAAAGGTGAGTTTTAGTGGACTAACACTGCAGTGCATCCTAATTCAGAATGGCATGACACAAAACCCAGGAAAGTCAAATTCACGGGTTTTATTCTGCTAAGAGACACTCTAACATTCATTCGGAAGTTTAGTATGGATAAAGAGTTTTAAAGATTTTCACTAGATTGGGATTTGTTCCTCCTGGTGGGGCATCCTGGTTTGGGATTCCCTGCTGTATGTATTCCCCAGTGTCGCCAGTAAATGCACCTTTTCCTTGTTATCACAGCACATGCGCGGCCCACTTAGCCAATCAGTGGTTCACATTTCATTCAGATTTTCTTTGCCACTCAGACTGGTAAGGAAAGCTGAATGGAGCGCGCACCACCAGCCACATCCCCGCTCACCTTTAGCTGTGGGCTCGCCTGCACCAGCCATTCAGAAATGCCTGGGATAACCAATTTCCATACTTATTTTTGAGTGGATACATGCCCAACTAAAGGTATAGCGGGGATGCAGCTGTGGCCTAAAATGCAGTGTGTGATAGGCGGAAGCCCACCGGATGCCCCCCTGTGGTTTCACACAGCAGTGTGTAGCTGGCGGAAAGTGGTCAGCCATTATCTTTGTGGTTCTTTAGTGTGGTAGTTCATATCTGTCCTGCAGTTGCGCTACATCACCACTGTACTATTGGATGGCTAATGGATTGTGACACTGCAGGTCTACCAAACTGTTGGCTAGAACCTAACCACATAGGAGTACAGCTGAGCTGCCATTGGCTAAGGTGAGTAAGGCTAAAGAAGGTTCTAGAAGCCAGCTGAGGGAATCTATATAAGGAGGTCATGAGGAGAGTTACCTCAGAAAGAACGAGAACTTGAGAGAAGTCAGAATGTATTGTAGTAACAGGGAGTGAGGAAGGTACCAGCAGGGTCAACTGGTAGCAGTCCGTAGTCAGAAGTTTAAGAGAGAGCAGGAGAGACACATTCATACCTAACAAGTGACCACAGGAACCATTCCACCCAAGATGCTGATGGAGGAAGCTAAGGCCGCAGTATTCTGCTATGGGGCCAGGATGAGTGACCACCACCTGTTGAGGTCCATCTGGATGTAATGCTGTGCTATGGAAACTGCTAAATAGAACTGTTGTGGATAAACACTGTATGACCTGCTGTGAAGCATAAAGTGTACCTGAAGTCCTGCTAATAAAGTAAGTGCCCTTTTCATAAAATCTCATTTGAAGTTATTGGAAGCAACCCCACATCGGGAGGTCCTCCAAGCCCGTTACCAAAGAACTCACTCCCCATACGCCTGAGGAGCTAAACCCTCCAGAGACCCGTATGCTACAAGTGTATCCCAATTTGGGATGCCCCATAAAGAGGGCGACCACCACCCCTAGAATCGACAGGTTTCTGGGTGTCGGACTGGTCGGGACCTCCTGCAGGGGCGAGAAAGTAACGGCCTGTTTGTTTACAGACCCTTTAAATAAGCAAGCGAGTTATGATGGGTTATACTTGGATCATTATAGTGAAGTATAAGACACCTTGGAAATATGCCTATGTTAAGCTTAATAAATTGGGCTAAAAGACACCAGAACCCCCTGCTCAAGGTTACAATTTAAAAATAAGTTTATAAACATACTCTCTAGTTTAGTAAAGCGCTCTTTATCTTGGGAAGTATATTATTCTTCGTACACTGACCCATGCATAGCAATTCTCCTATCTGTATAAGGGCCCCCTCTAGTGGCTGCTACTATAAACACCCACACTGCTTATGCTTGTAAGTCCTATATCTAGTTATGGCATCTTCTCTTGTTACATCTTTGTAACTACACCTATTGTTCATAGATCGCCCTGGTGTCTCGACTACCTTTGCTATTGCAAGAGTGGCAATGCAGACTCTTGAATCATAAATGCAGCAAATGTATAAACCTGTCATTCTTATTGCTTCCATTAACAAGTGACCCTGTGGTCATTCCCTGCTATGCACCCTCCTATCTCTATATAATGCTGGAGCTCCCTTAAAAAAACATGCATTTTATAGTAAAATAAGAAATAATTTAACTCATTTAATTCATCATTAAATAAAGCTAGATTTCCTCTTAATGCGAAACAAAACCCAGGATTTCGACCTTTATGGGTTTTGTTCTGTTCCCCAGGGGGCATCCCGATTTGGATGCTGTGAACCCCCTATTTCATCCAGTTAAACTCACCTCTCAGTCCAACGACCGTGTGTGCTCTCCCATCCCATCTGGGGATGCAGGGGATGCGGCAGTGCACGCTCCCAATTGAAAGCAACCGATTTACGTCAGCTCAGCGGGCGGCTCTCATTGGACTAATGCCCATGCATGCACTGGTGTGCCAGGGAAAAGGAAGTGTGTATGGGTGCCCTGGTTGGCTTCACACAGCGGGGCATCCCAATTCGGGTTGTCCCAGGGAAAGCCAGGGGCTGGCCCTGGAATCTTTTAGATTCCAGGCCGGCCGCTGGTGGTTTGGAGCACTACAGTCTATGTGAGAAAAATAGGAAACATAGTTTCATATCTATGGCCTGCTCATATCCGGTCAGGGACAACAAGCGTTACTTAAAATCTGCAGCTCAGGCCCGAGAAGTGGTTCAGAAGGAGGCTTAGCTGCGAAAATCCTCACTGATAAGGTTTACACTTCCCTATGTTAGCTCAGACCCTAGCCTGTCTGGCAGGAACAGCCCCCTGCCAATGTGGATGCAGGCTACAGACTTCAAAGCCCTGGTGCAGACATAGTGGGGCCAACATTTCATAAGGTATTATGGCATTGCCCTGCATCCTAGCTTGAAATCCTGCTTCAGACACCCTGGCTGTGCTCCTTCCCTCTCTCCCTTTTGCTTGGCGACATTGGACGCCTAGACCCACACTCCCAAACACATGCGCGCACCCCCACGCCCCCAAAACATATGCGCGCACCCCCTGCACTCCCAAAAACATGCCCACACCCTTGTGTTCCCAAACGCATGCACGCATTCCAGCACTCCCAAACACAAGCACAAACTCCAGTGCTCTCAAACACATACACCCATCACACACTCCCAAATACAGGGTGGGAAAGAGGACTCGGTGGTAGTGACAGCACAGCCTCTGGGCGGATGGTTCTTCTTACCTGTGGAAGCTGTAGCTCCTTCCTGCCCCGGCTCAGGCAGCAGCTGAGACTCTTTCCTCCCCTTGGATCTGGTGGCTGCAGCTCTTTTCTTCCCCGGTGCAGGTGGCGGGCTGCAGTGCCTGGTGGCAGGGGTCGGGGTTTCTAGCTGAGAGGAAAGAGGCAACCAATCAGGTTGCCTGGGCAGGGAGTGTGGGCTGTTTCCGTTCTCTGTCTCCAGAAGGTTGATTGGAGGACCAGATCAGCAGGTTGGGGACAAAAACTAGAAGGAGGAAGGGATTTCCATCACGAAGGAGAGAGACAGGGGAGGAAGGACATCGCTGGATCCACTCTATGGAAGGTAAGCTACTGATTAACTTTTTGTAATCTTTTGACTTGCCAATCACTTTAATGAACAGGTAGATCTCAGGCCATGTACAGTATCTAATTATCATCCCCCTAATCAGGCATAGTAAGTGATGTAGATAATGTACAGTATTCGAATAGGCAGTCCCTAAATTAAGGACTTTTTAGTAGCCCCTTATTTAACCCAAAAGGGGTCAGATGGGCAGTTGTAAATACATGTACATAATGTTTTTTTGGTATTATATTTACAAGTAGTTTTTCTGCTGTTGATTGTGTGAACTTGGAGCTATACTATGGGGGTCATGCTAAATATTTGATGTAACCAGTGTGACTTGCAATGTGCATTGCGGTGTGGATTGCAACCTGCAGTGTTTAAACACAAAAACGTGCAAAAAAAGTTTTTTCTACCTTTTACCCCCCAAAATGACGTGTATCGGTGATGGGGCATTTTTACAGGTTAGGTCCATCATTTTTCCAATGAGGTAAGGATATTTGTTTTTAGGTTTGTAAACAACAGGACCTTATGGGCTATGGAGAATAAATTGTGAAATCTTTAGCATAGCCCATAGAGTGCTGTTATTTCCAAACTTCAAAAATATATCCTTCCATCACTGGAAAAATAATGTACCTAAACTGTAAAAATGTGCTAGTACATGTACAGGTGATTTTTTGGGAAAAAATGTAGGACAATTACTATTTTTGCGCTTTTTTGTGTGTTATCGCAAAAGCTTGCCAGCATGCAGGTTGCAATCCACACCACAATGCACATCGGAAGTCACATTGGCTTCACCAAATATTTAGCATGACCCCATTGTATCAAATCTGAATCAGTGAGTCACTTATCAAACTAACCTGCTGGTAGCTTTCCAAGTGGATCTTGTAAATATGATGTATCTATATTTTTGTTACATTTGTCTTGTTACACATGTCACACACTGCTGCCTGTATAAGGTACAAATTGTCTGTGATAACCTCTGTATTATGTATCTGTTTAAAGCCTATTTCTTTGTTTAAAGCCTAAATACAATTCACATTTTTCATGTATACAGTGTGCATCTGTGATCCCTTTTTGTTTTATATATGTACTGAAGGTTTCATTTATACAGAAGTTTTCTCAAACTTTTGTACCAGGGGTGTTCATGACACAAATTATATAAAAGAAAATGTTATTTTTTACAAAATTTCAAACACTTCTCTGCCCTTCTGTGGTGGTGAGGGGGTGTGGCCCTTTGGTATAGGTATAGCCGGTGTGAGGTGTTGTCCAGTTGCAGTTGGTCAGACTAGGTCCAGAGATTCACTGAAACTGTTCAGGAAAAGAGAGAATAGATTAGCAGGGAATGCACAGTCTCCTTGACAAATATAAAGCATAAAGAAGGGTGTCTTACCTGCTAATGGTAATCTGAAGAGGAAAATATTTCTGGATTCCACCTCAGATCCTCAACTGAAGAGACATAAACTTTGGAGACCAGTTTACAGGGTGATGAGCGGGAGTGTGATTTAGAGGTTCGATTTATTCACAGACTTTTGAGGACAAATGTTTATCATCACCATGACAATTTGCAGGTTTATAAGGGTCTTGCACATAACACTTACATAGTAATTCTGGCCATACTCTTCACTATTACAGTAACTGATGATAAAAACAAAAGCAAGCTCTCATTGACTTAGTTGGCATCTCCTTACACAAAAGATCCTTGTGTATGCACGCATTGATGCCAATAGGAGTGCTCTGTTATGAGGCCACGTAAACTCAGGGTATCCTTGCCATAACCCTAAGGACATTTTGAGCCAACCAGACACTTAGAAGAAGTCAGAGGGGGCCAGTAGA
Source organism: Gastrophryne carolinensis (assembly GCA_027917425.1). Taxonomy (NCBI): domain Eukaryota; kingdom Metazoa; phylum Chordata; class Amphibia; order Anura; family Microhylidae; genus Gastrophryne; species Gastrophryne carolinensis. The sequence goes on from CM051238.1 coordinate 379,196,376, forward strand.
GAGGGACCGCATGGCAGTCAGCCAATCAGCAGGGAGGAGGAGGAAATGAACGTTTTGCAGGATGAATTCTTAGTGTTACAATGACCTCAACTGTTCCCTGGTCCCACGGCATCCTCAGCCGCTGCGTCAGAGCCCACTTGAGCAGTGCTGTGGGCCTTCTGCATACCCGGCTCCTCCTTACGTGCTCGTACATGCAAGCAAACATAGTCTATGACCTCTGGCAGGCACTGCAGACAACGCGCCCACCAGAGGCTAAGTGTAATGTAACATTGTTGGTGGGACTGATTGCCCACTTGGTGCTTGGGCTAATCAGCCCTCATGTTACTCCTGGGCCAATGAGCCCGTAGCTGCCCCGTCCAATCTCCTGCACCCATACCCTGTAAAAGTATTCCCATGTCACTCAGTCATTACCTGTGATAACATTCTGCTGAGTGTTACAATTCCTCTGTTTGTTATTGTTATCTATTGCCAACCTTGCCTTGCATGACCACTCCTTGATCGCTGCCTGGACCGGCGCCTGCCTAACCCTAAGCCCGTCTTATCCTCTGTAACCCAAACTATCTGACCCCTGGCTTTGACCCTTGGCTTGACCCTTGTCCCCTCTGCTGCTCTCCTCAGTGCCAGGTTTCGTGAGGACTGTCTTCTCATATATAACTCTGCCCAGCCCGACATCGGCCAGTCTAGTCCCTGGTTCATATACCCTCACCCTGTAGGTCCACATCCTTTGTGCTACCTAATTTCTGGAGGCAACCATGTCTGGTAAGGTGTATCTAGGTTTCCAGCAAACAGGGACTTGTCTATAGGCAGAAGCAGCAGCGGAGATTGGGGGTTGAGGACTCACCTGAAGGCCAGTGTCTCACAGGGCTTGACACCTAGTTTGACAAGGTGACCGGAGGAGGGGGGAACAAAATCGGGTGATTTCCTGACTTGGCATCTCTGCAACTGCTTCATGGTCATGGAGGGTGTTGTTGAATGGGTTAACCTAATACTTTTGCTTCCAAAATAGCTTCGGAATCCATCACCACAAACGGACCCAATGATATGTGAGGGCAAAGTGACTTCTACACAAGAGAAAGATGCTGGAAAAAGACAAAATCAATCACAAAGACTACAGCTACAATTCCTCAGTATGTACAGCCATGGGATCACAAAACAAAGGAAAGCAAGACACAGGAACATGAAAATGGAATCATCCTCCTGTGTCACGAAATACAGTCATTTTATTACACATTGCCATACTAAATCATGGTGGCATCATAATGCAACCTAATTAAGTATTTAACGCAGTCTAGATGCATTACCTCACATATTCTTTGGACCTGAAGTGGTGGGAGGTTCTCTTCATTCTACAGTAAAGGAATCCATTCTGGAAAATCTGGATGGCATCACGTTTGGTATTCTTGGAACCCGGACAAAAGGTTACATGAAACGTAAATCAAGTAAAGAAGCGAGCCCATGGGGTCTAACGAGGTAGAAGCCTAAGATATTTAAAATGTTTGGACAGTAAATATCTAGATGGTGTGATCTGCATCTTCAAATAATTACTGCCATTCTTCAAAAGCTTCCTTGATGACAGCATGATTTCTTTCTGATGGGTTCAGGTTCTTTGAGAAGAATGCAGTGAAGGATAGCTTTACACCCCAACCATTGGCCCCAATCGCGATTTATGAACCATTTTAATGGTAAATAATGGCTGTTGGTGTTTAAAGATAGGTGCTGTTGACAGTAAAGATTAAAATTAGTAAAATTACTTTTGTGCTTCTTGTGTCAATTTTAAGTTAATATTAGTGTTAATGGGATAGGTGATGGAGAAAAGGATCTTGATTAAATTATAACAGTAGAACACAAATCAGTCACCATCAGTAGGTGCTGGTCAGAGGAGAATGGCAGCAACCTTTTTAAAGAGGAACATGGGAGGCCAAGTGAAAGCCAGCGCGCTGATTGGTTGAATGGGACCCTCAGCCAATCAGCATGCTCGTTCTTGTCTGAGTCTGCATTGTGGGAGCGAAAGGAAGGTGAGTGACCTAGGGACATCCACACAGCGGGGCATCCCAATTTGGAACCGAGAGGATCAATACCCTGAAAAGTGAAAATCATGTGTGTTGTTCCTCTTTAAAGTGGACCAAATCCCAGCTCGATCGGCCCGGGAATCTAAAAGAAAAATCGGGATGCCCCGCTGTGTGTCGCTCCATTCCTTTACCTCTTTTCCCAGTCCCGCGGCAGGGCACGTGCCCTCACCAGGCATTTGTGAATGGCTGGCGCGGCCACGCTCCCTGTTAGGAAAGCAGAGGATGCGGCCGTCAGAGCTGCTGCTCTTAGATGCGCCGTGGGACCGGGAAGAGGTGAGCTGGTCTTGGCGTCCTGGGGGGTTTCACACAATGGGGCACCCCCGATCGGGGTTCCCCCGGGGGACCAATGCTGGGTTTTGGTCCACTTTAAGGATACATAGCTACGCCTTCAATAGATATAGGTATGAGTCCCAAAAACGGCATTGCTTTTCAAAATCAGAATCAGTTTTTTTGCCAAATAGTGAAAGTGCGTACAGGAAAATCATTTAGACACGAGACAATGGAGCTGAGAAAAATATTTATTTTATTTATAAAAAATATAATAAATAAAATAAATAATTTTGCGTACAACTTGTGTCTTTGCAGATGGAACAAGACTTCATACATATGAACTTGATGTTCCTCCAATGCAGAAAAAAGCACATCATGGAGGTAAACTACACTACTATTGTTCCAGGATGTCTCCTAAAATGTCATTAACTAAATGCTGGAAGGTGACCTGGTCATTGCATAGACCAAAAGGTATGACTAAATACTCAAAATGTCAAAAACAAGTATGGAAATTGATTTTCCATTTGGAACTTGAAAATTGAATCAGGAGAACACTTGACAATTTTGGAATTTATTTTAGAGAGTTGTTATTTTTTTATAATTATTTTTAAGGTTACATGGGGCAATCAAAATAGGAATGTGGACAAGCAGGGGAGACCGTGAGATGACTGGAATAAAGAGGTTATGGACCCAAATCAAAGGTTATTACTTCTTGATGCTTGTCCAAACAGATAATAGGGATAGTCTTGGTTTCCCAGGGTAACAAGACCAGTCTAGGTGTTAGATCTATCTGCCAAGGTGATAGCTACAGAGTGCAACTTGGAGTGCAATGAAAGTTCATGGAACCTATTTCACGATAAATCACCTACTAACCCTGGAGTCAGTGATGGTAAGCCAGTTAATTGTCTGTGGCAATAGTAGTGAAGAGTAGGTCCAGCAACAAAATTTCCAAGGTGCACAGTTAAACCGGACCTTCACCCCGAATTAGCATATCTTATATTTTTCCCCCACCCTGTACATACAGATTGCCCACGTTAAAAAAATCATCCGACCTGCATCTACTGCATGTTATGAGCCTTTAAACATCCAAGAACGGCGCCCATGGAGTCTCAGGCTGTCTGAAAACAGGAAGTGTCTTCTGACTGTGCCACTCTGCATGCTGGGATTGCTGTCCTGACCCCAGCTCCTCCTCTCCTCAGTATGTGATGCCTCTGAGGCAAGATGGCAGCATCCGTATCCTAAAGGGCTGAACAGAGTTGCAGCCCAGTGGGGGAAAGAATAAAAAGTGACTAAAAACGTAAAGTATATTAATTTTAGATGCCGGGGAATAGTTTTTTAAGGGTTTGGGCTTTTCATTAAATGATGCTAAAGGTCCGGTTTAAACTTAACCTTTACTAAATCCATTTAAAAAGTCTTCTTATATGTGATGGGTTTCTTTTATCATGGAAGCTGTGTGTTTTGGAGGGATGTTCCCTCCTTTTCATGCTGCCAGTCCCTGACTGGTGATAAAAATACTACTTTTGGGGCCTCACAAGACCCCTTTGACAGGAAAAATAAGCCACAAAACACATACCACTATTACGAAAGGGAATCCTATTTAAAGTGCCACCAGGCATTAAGGTATGCTATACTACATAAACTCTGCACTCCTATGTCACTTTTGAACCATAGATAGCAAACACAGATATTACTTGAGTTCATTGCAGGCTAAAAGAAACATGATGGGCAAGAGTTGCTTTGATAATAACTTTATGGTTGATTGGATAGCAGATCCTCTTCACAATACAAGTTGCAGTAACACAAAGTAGATCACAGACTTCTGCCTTCTGTTGGTAGAGCGGTGTAAGAGAATACTCAGATATCCTCTCTCCCAGAAGCTAAATTTAATAGTAGCGGCTGGCTGCTAGATATACATATTTCCCTTAGACTAAACTGACCAAAAGTCTCACTTTCATTGGGACAGTTCCAGTTTGAGGCCCACTGTCCCTCCCTCCTCTCTCCCAAAACCTAAATGTCCCACTTTGCTCACATTATGGAGAAGACTGTCCCACCACATGCAGGATGTCTGGATAGCTTACAATTGCTCTAACTGAGCTGAATGGTGGAAGTGAAATGCATAGATCGGCTCAATCAGGCAATCTATGCTGGAGCTTCTTTTGTAGCCTTCATAGCTGACCAAAATCCTTCTGGTTATTTCCTATTTCAGTTTATATGCACTATCAGACTGGGATCAGGAGCCCACTGGGGGATTTTCCTATTCTCCTGTAAGCCAGTCTGAGCTGATGCTGCCTTCAGCTATCTGCACCATGTTTTGTGTTGCATTGCATCTATTTGTATAGTAAATGGCAAAATGCTGTGATACGAATATGGCAACAATGTAGCACAGAAGGCCCCTCAGCACAGCCCAAGCACAACAGCTAGGTTAACCTTGAGGCCGATTCATTAATAGCGCCAGGTAGCGACAGATGAGCGCCAGTAGCGTTATTTTCACAGCGCACGCTAGTATTCGCTGTGCTTGGCCGTTGTTCGGCTGTTGACAGCGACTCAGTTGGTGTGCGGTAATGTTGAATACGGGGTTAGGAGTCGCTGTTTGACAGGTTCCGCGCTGTATGGGAGCGCATGACAGCGAATGGCCATAGCGAACGGCTCCCAGCATATTCATTAACAAATCACGCTCAAAAAATTCTCGCGCTGTGAAATGCTTGTTTAAACCCCAGAGCGCTGGCGGCGATGGGTTAAAAGTAGTTTTTTAACCCCCAAACAACCATATTTTTGGTAAAAAAAAAAACATGTTTTTACAAACATTTTGTAATATGAATACATTAATATCAGACCTGTAATATCAATTCTGCATACATTTTTTTTTTTACTTTAAAAAAAATATCTAACATTGCAGAAGTGGTCACAGAATTTTTGCCATTTAAAAAAAAAAAAAAACATTAATAGCAATTAATTAAGAATATTTAAAGATTGCTCCATTGAAATGCATTGGAGAGCGCCAGGTAGCGAGAGGTCATACCTGACGCTGTTCAAGGTCGCTCGCTGGCGCTGTGGGGTGAGGCTGGAATAATGATGAATGATTCGCTATATGGCGCTCTGTCAGTCGCTAAGCAGGATCGGCTTGATAAATGTGTGATTGCGGAGGGGAGCCGGCGTTCTCGTGGCGGTGAGCGTCATTACCGTTCGCTCACCATTCGCTACCTGGCGCTATCCCTTGTTAAATAAGGGCCCTAGCCTATAAATTAAGCCTTTGCAAGTCTGATGGGCCCTAAAGGAATGGCTACATTTTTTATTTTATACATTCTAACATTTCAAATAATAACACAAAGAGAAAAATAAATGAGAATAAAAGATAACGATATCCCCTTTAAGAGAGAGAAAGGTCATATCAGTAACAGTAAATTGGTAGTCAGAATGTGCCCCATGCTGCTTGCTGATTTATAGGTTTGGCATTCGAGTGGGGGAATCAGGTGTCTCTGTAGAAGGTTAAAAGTCGGGGAAAGCAGGGTACATAGGGATAGCAGCTGTGGGGATGTTATCTCTGACATATTTACATTCACAGTTCCTGGAAATACATCTGGTCTAGCTGCCCCTTTGCGGTCAGCATCTTAGAAGAAATGTAATTCAATTAAAACTCAGTGAGCGAAGCTTTGCCTTTCCTTTTAATCATTGTAATCTATCATCCATTTCTCCATTGAAAGTTATGATTTATGTTTGATTTCAGGTATTTCTTTCACCACCTGCTAAATCTAATAATGCTGAACTAACCTCAGATGATTTAACTACAGTGTTCTAAAAGGTTACCTGCAAGCTGCCTGCTTGCCCCATATACCCAATAGCAATATCTCTTCAGTTCACCATATCTTCAGCCATCTTATAATGTGCATCCTAGACTAAAAAGTGCCCCCAGGTTCTAAACTACTGGATGGGTGAGGGCAGGACTGGGTCATGTCTATATAGTTTGGAGGTCAGTTTCTAGGGTAGTGCAGTATATAAGAACAGTCTGCTTCCTCCTCACCTATCCTATGGTTATATGGTGCTGTTGTTGTCATATACCTGTATGTGCCATGCTGTGCCTCTTTGTAAGCAGCAGGCAATGCTCTTTTCCCATGATTGAGCCCAATTGGGTGAGGAGTCGCTATTTGACAGGTTCCGCGCTGTATGGGAGCGCATGATAGCGACTGGGCCTAGCGACCGGCTCCCACCATATTCATTAAAAAATCACGCTCAAAAAATTCTCGCGCTGTGAAATGCATGTTTAAACCCCAGAGCGCTGGCGGCGATGGGTTAAAAGTAGTTTTTTAACCCCCAAAAAAAAACAAGTTTTTTAAATAATTTGGTAATGAATACATTAATATCAGACCTGTAATATCAATTCTGTACAATTTTTTTTTTTTTACCTTAAAAAAATTATCTAAAATGGCAGAAGTGGTCACAGAATTTTTCACATTTAAAAAAAAAAAAACAATTAATAACAATTAATTACCGTATGAATATTTAAAGATTGTTCCATTGAAATGCATTGGAGAGCGCCAGGTAGCGAGAGGTCATACCTGTCACTGTTCAAGGTCGGTCGCTGGCGCTGTGGGCTGAGGCTGGAATAATGATGAATGAGTGGCTATATGGCGCTATCTCAGTCGCTAAGCAGGATTGGCTTGATAAATGTGTGATTGTGGTGGGGAGCCGGCGTTCTCGTGGCGGTGCCCGTCATTACCGGCCGCTCACCAGTCGCTACCTGTCGCTATTCCTCCATAAATAAGGGCCTATGTAAAATATATTCTATGATCACTCTTTGGATGTTATTTTCTTCTATATCTCTAAGTCTGTACGGTTGTTAATTCTATCACTCCATGCGTAGTATATTTTGTGATCACTTTGTGTGTCATTTACTCAATCTCTCTATGTATGATCCTCTGGCTTGTTGTAATTTCTTTAGTTTAGTGGTATAAAGCAGCTATTTTTATCTAGATTTTCAGTCCAGCAATAAAACGTATTAGTTAGTTACAGAGCTGACAATTGCTTTCTTTATATTTTTGACTTTGAAAGAGATGCAACTGGAGAGGTTTGTACATATAGATATATATTCTGCTATTAATCTTTTTGGTTTCCTTTTTTTGCTGCTTGAAAATTTTAAGTAACATATTTGGGTAAGATTGTCTGGAGATTGTATAGATCAGAAAGTGGTCAGTGTAATAGAATTAGACCATTAACGAAAGAAACAAGGTAAAGCTGGAGCCATTCAGTATCTGAACTGAACTGTGGAAAACCCACAATGTAATGTTAGATATCTACATCATCACCATTTTGCCTCCCTATGTATTAGAGGGATTTTTTCATTGAGATTTACAGGATAAGACATTTACAGTCCACCTGCTTCTGTGCTAAGCTAGAAGCAGTTTGCTAATTTGATTTACGTTGTGAATCAAGGGGAATGTATGGGCCAGGTAAGGGTTAATTCTAGCCTATTAATTAAAAGAGGAATGTCCAGGACTGAGTCATGGCTCACAGGGGAAGTATTCCTGCCATCTCCCTCCTGCAGGGACACATCTGAGTTATATTAATGCGGAACAGCAATCCAGCTGCCTTCACATAGCACGCGAATCCTACTTACACCTCCAGCCCAGGCCATACATGACACTTATCTAGCCTGCTGACAGTACACACTGGCCTCACCGCTAGCAGCTTGCAATGATCTAGCATTCAGCATCATTTATGGAAAACAGCAGATTGAGATGATTTTTCAAGGCAAAATGGCACATAATGGCATTTTACCACCCCCCACTGTGGGCAATCCAATTTGAAGCTGCTAGCTGAGAAAATGCCCAAAGATAGGGTATAATACTCAGCTTTCTACAACCTTGGGTGGTTGACAGCTGCATCTGCGCATTCACATTACTGCTGCAGTGCATATATGGGGTGTTCCACAATGCATATGCACAAGCTGCGCAGGGCACCACACAATCTTGGCCATATCCAGTTATTTTCTCAAGTCAGTATGCGGGTGATGAGTGATGCACTTTTGCTTACAATGCTGACCTACACTTCCCTGGTACCACTGATAGCACAACTGAAATGCCTAGATGCTGTGCACTATCCACAGGAAAAACAAACGTAACATTTTTTAGGTAGTTACAGTGGGACACTTAGGTAAACTGGTGAGGATGAGGCTTATCCACTGGCTTTTGAGGAACAAATATCTGCAGCATTCTATGCTACTCCTCTGTGTGAAGGAGGGGGTAGCACCAACCCTGGACATATGCCTAAAACACAGCTTGGTTATCTCTGGTCCATGAATTTTGGTTAATGACCTAATGCTCAGCCAATTCATATATTCCACTATCGCTGTTTGCGCAATGAGCAAGGAATCGGTGTGAATGGTATAAAAATGCCTTAAAGTTGTACTCCTCCACCGAAAATGGGACATCAGGTCAGTTTAACCAAAAGTGCCATGACTCCCATGACCAGCTAGACTTGATAAGAACAGCTCCCGATGCTGGGGAAGATGAGGGAGGCGAGTATAATGCTAGTTTATTAAAGTGTGTGTGTGGGGAGGGGGTTTAACCACTTGTGGACTTGTAAGGAGTCTAAAGCCCTTCATACAAGTTTAAAGGGTAGGCAGGTCCATAAGCTAACATGCCAAAGGGTGGCTTGCCAATACTTAGATAGATACTTAGATACGATAGATAGATAGATAGATAGATAGATAGATAGATAGATAGATAGGAAAGGCAAGGAAATACACCATGAAAGCTATTAACAATACATGCAACAACATAGTAGTAACAGGAATTAAGGTTTAAGGTTTAGTGCAGGTTAATTTGTATAAAATAAAAGAATTAGCAACAATACATGTCGGGAGAGACTAAGAACATCTCACACTGGTTTTGTTTAGTGCCATAACGGCCAGAGGTTTTGTGTCTGGAGGTTTTAGTGGAAGGAGCCATGAATCTGCATCCAGAGCATAAGAGCCTGAAGAAGGAATGCCCTGGGCGTGTCATGTCCTCAGTTATTTTCTTAGCCCTTGAGGAGATTCTACTCATGAATTACTCATCCAGAGATAGTAAGAGGGATCCAATTATTTGCTTGGCAATTCTGGTTCTCTTCAGCTTGTGCTTGTCCTTGGCTGTAGCCCCACCGTACCAGACTGTAAATGAAGTGGTCAAGATCAATCCTATGGCAGCATTGTAGAAGGTTTTTAAGATTCCCTGAGGCATACCATATCTTTTCAGTTGTCTCAGGAAGTATAGCCTTCGTTGGGCCTTCTTTAAGCTTGCTTGCTCCACTTCAAGTCCTGCGAGATCTGGGTACCTAGACATTTTTCACTGGCTACGATTTTGACTTCCTCCTCACCACTCAAAATGGGATGGTGCGTTTTGTGGGATCACCTGAAGTCAGTTATGATTTCGACAATTTTCTGGATATTCAGAATGAGGTTGTTTGCCTTGCACCAAGATTTGAGGGTTTTGACTTGGTCCCGTAGGTACACTCATTGTTGTTATTAATGAGACCTACCCCCGAATACCCACACTCCCACCAGCCAGGAGGGTGTTGATGGGCCCGATGCCCTGGCACACCAGAATGAGCAGTGGAGCTATGCCAAAGGACCTAGGGGCTAGTAACTTGCCAGGGCCAGGGGCCAGCTGCTGGGTCTCTGAGCCTGGGGTTTCCAGTCCCTGTGCCTGGTGCCCAAGGGGAAGTAGGTCCGACCTTTTAAATTATAATTAGGCAAAATATGCCAAATACTTTAGCTAGATTTTACTTATCATATACTTTAACTGGATTCTGCATTCAGGAGCACCGAATGCCACATACAGGGGACAATCTGACTGGTGGGCTCCAAACCAGAAACTTCCCTGTCTGGATCATCTCTACAGGCTTGTCTTGCCCGCTTGCGGCAGTTATATATAAAATGAAAACATCGCTAACAAATGGCGCCAAAATGATTTATGAGACTGTCATGACAATTGACAGGAGTAGCAGAAAACAATATGATATTAACACGGTGCAGATGTGTTGGAGGCATTTACACACCCTATAAAGCGAATAACTGGTAAAGAGTTCCATTCATACACTTCATGGGATATCTGTTAATAGGAAGTCAGTTGGTTTCAAATTACTATTATTAAAAGCAGCTACTGTAAGAAGATAGAAAATGAATTTGTATTTACCATATGTAATATATGAAGGCTTTTAGGCACCTACATAGTATATATTTAAAACAAAAACAAAAAAAAAAAAATATATATATATATATATATATATATATTATCCAGTAGACAGCATATGTGTGTGTATTCAAAAAGTAGTGGATAGGCACTAGTAGTTGCCCATCTAGCAAAGCATAGAGGTCTTTATGAACCTGTAGAAGGTGAAGCTGGAAGTGCCATAAAGATCAATTGTTCCAGTCTACAAAGTCGACTTTAGAATATAGGTTTTATTAGAATACAGTTCTGTTTGGCTCAAATGCGAAATGCAAAGAATGCACCAAATCCAAAACACTATTCAAGTTGATTGGGGGGGAATTTCAAACCCAAAGCCGAAGTAAAGACCATCAAATATCTGAGAAACATTGTGCTAATTTTACCAGGGTCTCTGGCATTTATGTCACTGGCACATAAAAGTATCACTGTGATTAGAAGAATATCAGGTCAGTAAACCTTATTAGCTGTTCATTTTCCTCTGTCAAAAAAACCTTTACTACAACACTGGCATGGACTTGAAAAGATAGTCGTATTAGTAGTAATTGTAAGAAGCAGGGGCATAACATTGTCCCCGGCTGGTAATTGGTTGGCCAACATTATATAGGAAAACCTGCTTTTTCCCTCCACATATCAGCTAATTAGCTGGATTGCTGATAGCCATGCTAGTTTCAGCGACGAGCTTTATGTGAACCACAGGAGTACATTGCATAAAAGGACTTCCATAAAAAGAAGGAGGATCCTATTTCATGTTTAAGCTGAGATGCATGTTTCTTGCTTGGTATAAGATGCCTAAAGTTCTCTGAATGAAGAGAGATTACAAGAGTCATAGTTGGTTGTGAGTAGCTTAGTATGGATTAACATGTCTACTAGGAATTTATATATGTGACATATACCTTATAGATGACACAATATTGATACACTGTATCTATCTTCTTTAAAAAGGTCGGGGTCCTTGGGCACCGTGCCTAGTAGTGCATGATGACAAATCAGTCCATAGGGTTAGATCCTAAGGAGCCATTTCCTTGGAAGCACTCTATTTCCACTAATGAGATCAAGTTTTAGCTGATATTAAATCTACAAAGTCCATCTTATATTTAACCTGTTTCTTCGAAGTGCTTAATATGTAATTGCCATTCTTGCCCTAATTATAAATATTGCAATCTGATGAATGTACACAAATGGCCTGTAGTGGTCAGGTAGTACCGCAGACATCCTGCTGGTGGCATTGTGTTGCCTGGTAGCGCAGTTTCTGTTCCAGTTGCCACCAGTGGGTGTCCTCAGGAGCTGCTTGGGGGTTAATCTTTCTCTTATATGGCATCTGACTGAGTCCTACTAATATGGCTGTACTCTCCAGGTTCAGCAGAATTTTGTTCATTTGCTTTTTTGACTGGGTAGCTTCCAGGCTCCCATCCTGGTCTGCAGTGGTATAGCTTGAGTTCAGCGTCATGTGCCCGCTGAATGTTATGTTTAAGCCAGGTTATATGCTTGTTTGAAAAGGTGAGATTTGAGGGCACTTGCAGCATTGGAGAGTGACAGTATTACTGTTTAGCAGATGAAAGGGCAGTCCTGAGTTCCCGTTGGGCTTCTTTGTATATAACAGGAAGTCCTCCTTGGTTTTGGATTTCCTCCATAACTGTTCAGCAACTCGAGAATGGCGCTTCAATTTTGCAGTTATTATTAAGCCAGGGTTGTCTTTTTTTGGACTGAGGGTGGCTATAGATTAGGGGAGCAACAATTAGGGTATTATGATAGTGTGAGGATGCAGTGTCTGCATTGGTGAATGAGGGGCAGGGTGTGAAGGGGTTTTAGAGAGTTAGAAAGAGATTTAAGGTCTAGGTTTCTGAAATTCCTGCGTAAGATAGCAGGTTTACGTAGGGGTAGTGGTGAGAGAAGAGAGTGTTAGGAGGTTGTGATCAAAGTGGGTAAGTGGGGGTAAAGAGAGACTGGATACAGAGCAGAGGTGAGAGAAGAGTAGGCCGAGTGTGTGTCTGTCTTTGTGGGTGGGGCTAGCAGACATTGCTTGAGGCCTAAAAGATTCAGGTTTGTTCTGTTAATTATTTATTGTGTTTAATGTTATTAAAGGCATTTGTTCATGTTTTGATGGTTAATAAAGCATTTTTTCTCAAGTTATCCTACTTTTCCCAGCTCAGGCCTACTCTTCTATGTGGAGGAGAGCTCTGTCTTTGGAGTTATCCCCCATTAGATGGCCTGAATATGTTACCAGTTGTTTTTTATAGGGCCCACAACTCGTCACTCTCCATCTCCTCCCCCAAGACGACCTATTGTGTTGCAAAAAACAATTTTCTCCAGGTGGATAGTCATAATTCACATAATTTATGTTTTGTAACCTTGTACAGCATCTTGCAGTGGTGTAACTATAGTGGGTGCAACTGCATCAGGGCCCAGAAGCTCAGGGGGGCCCATAATTGTTGCTACTACACCTTATTTATCATACTTGTGCTTACATATTCCCAGTTTTTAGTTGGCTAGCTGCATCTAATTGAGTTTAAAGACTTTGTATATAGGACAAGTAGCTCCAATGAGCAGCTTGGGACATGAATAAGGCCTAAAACTGAGCTTCCCTGAGCTGCTTCTCATGGCAGGTGACCAGAGTCATTACTCTGGGTGCCAGGTCCATTTTGTAAAGTAAAGAGTTCCATGATCCCAGACATCCTGCTTTCTGATTCGGGGTCGGGGGGGGGGGGGTTCTGCCTGCTGGGAATGTAGTACAGTTTGATACTTATGAGACATAATCAGCACTACAGAAAGGGTGGCGAGGGGGATGCATATCTTGCCAAGAAACTGCTTGACAGGGAATTATCCAATCCGTTATTCTAAATATTGTTTGACTCCCCAACAGAAACTGGAGGTCTGAGAGTTTGCTAGTTGAACAAAACCTGTAAATGCGTATAGATGGAAAATACCATATTTTCGCTCCATAATAGGTGTGTGTCCTTTTTTTTGATGTATGGTGTGGAACGCTGAGAGTCGTCGCACTGAGCTGGCACTACCTCTCGCTCCCTGCAGCGCTGTACTGGTGTTAGAGCGCCCAACATACACCACATTCATCAATGCCGGCCAGGTTACTGCAGCGACTGAGGCGCTCTGTTACAGCGCCTGATACCCATTTACAGAGTCTACTAGCGGTCGCTCTAAGCGCCGCTATACAGGCGCTCATCTGCTGATACCTGGGCAGTGTGCGTCATCCCAGGCACTGTAAGGCATCCCCTATTACAGGCAGTGTGTGGCATTGCATGTGTGAGGAGAGGAGGCAACACACACACACACACACACACGCACACTGCCATACCTTACAGCGCTCCAGCACCACATCGCTGATCGTGTTCTTGCTTCCAGCAGTGGTCGTGACCTATTTTCATGAAGGGACACTGGTACGCCTAGTGGTGTGTGTGTGGCACCGGGCATTGGAGGACCTGGCAAATGATAGTAACTGCTTCCTACCAGTCCTCCAATGCATTCCCGCCTCACACACGTTCACTACATAAGACGCACCGATAGTTCCCCACTTTTTGGGGGACAAGTGTGGAGCATGTATGTTGTAGTGTTGTAGAGCAACAAATACGGAAAATGAATTTATAGAAAAAAAATCCATGACAAAAGCTTTTTTAAAATCAATGGGGCTGATTTTTTTCAACAAAAATGGCATTTCCTTTCATTTTTACCCAGGGGTCAATTCAGTGCCAAGTGTAAAGAGTGCATACGTTTTATCCTTCACCTAAAGTGCACTGGGGCCTAATCGAGCCCCATCTTTCCTTATTAACAGAATCATAAATGTGTATATAGTGATTCTTAAAAGACAAATGAATTATTCATGCGATTCATGTGACTGGAGTTAAATGAGGAATAAACAAGCTTCACAGTAGAGTTGATATTCAGATTCAGGTTAAAGTTGAACTAAAAATTTGCTGATTCGGCTTAGTTCAATCCGAACAGAATTTTGCCAACATTTGAAATATATGTTCATATGTTCATATGTTTTCATATGTGAAATTCGACCTGTCCTATTCTTCATTAAAATATAAATCTTCAATGGCAGAAGTCCTCTAGCCAACTGTGCTGAAAAATGAAAGCAGAAGCCCCCTATAGTAAACATCTGTATAGAATGCTAATATGCTTTATAGAGTAAAAACACTTGAAATATCCCTTAAAAAGTAATGTATTTTAGCAAGAATAGTTTTCTATACAAATTTTTTAAATGAGTTAAAGGGGTTAGTAAAATATTTATTCAATACAATACTTTTTTCTGTGTTATTCTTAAACATCTAAATACCGTCATATGTCATAGCTAACTCTGTCATCTTGAGGTGGACCTGCAAAAAAAATATTCTTTTAAGCTTAATATAATTAAGTAAATAAAAAAAAACTGGCCTTGTCCCCACCATCTGCCTGGCCTTATGCCAGAGTTTGAGGGCTGTATTCTTGGCTTCCACTCCTCGGTCACTGCAAGAAATCATGGCTGATCTGGGCACATGGCTTTTCCTGGCCTTGATTGTGCTGACTTGGCCTGGTGTTTGCCTTGATCTAATGCCTAGGGCTGGATTCTGAGGGGGGCAAGGGGGTGCACGCCCAGGGGCCTCCATCGCTTGCCCTGCAAGTGGGGTCTCAACCAACCTTTGGGTCATAATCTGGGCCAGGAGGCTTTTCAGCCTTTGGTCTGACCAGCCATGGGGCCGGCAACAAAGCTATCAGTGGCAGTGGGGTCCACAAGCGTCTGGGGAAGCCTTTTTTTGTTTTTGCAAACCTGCAGCCAAAGCCACCGAAGGACAGTACAGAGAGTCTAGAGCAGCAATGCTACAGTGACGGGTACGTGCAGAGCTGTCAATCGGTGGCCGCTCACTGCACATAAGCCACCAAGCACAGCTGCTGGCCCTCAATGCAGGGAACTGTTTTCTGCTGGACCAGCTGGGCGACTACACTACACCCCACCCAGAATGGCAAAGCAGGAGTTCCCGAGCAGCACGCACCCGCACAAGGGGGGCACAAGGGACTCGATCTGACATATCAGTAAGTGGGCGGGTGCCAGACAACCACCAGTTACTTGGCTGGACTATTATTTTAAAGGCAAAAAATACAATTCTGTGAGTACTCACCTGTAGAATTGCTATTATAAGTATACAGCATGTCCTGTTCTAGAATATTCCTTACACATGGGTTATACATCCACAAGATGGCGCTGGACTGCAGAAAAACTTGTGGCCACCCCTGGCCCCTTAAATAGCCAGGAACCTCCCACCAATTCCCAGTGTTGACAAGCAGTTATACAAGAAGCCGGGAGAATAATAAACACAAAATGAACAATCTCCATACAGAGGTAACCAGAAATAATAACAAGGGCGGGATGGAACAGGACGTACTGTATACTTATAATACCAATTCTACAGGTGAGTACTCACAGAATTGTATTATTCCAAGTATACAGTACGTCCTGTTCCAGAATATTCCTTAAACATTGGACATCCAATAGCAGTGTCCGTAAGGTAGAGTGGGATCCCCAAAAGAAAGACAGCAGACAGTTTAAACCACTGCCGCCTGCAGAACTTTGCACCCCAAAAGCTGCATCAGCTGAGGCCCTAACATCAACCTTGTAAAACTTAGCAGAATAGGCTTGCACCACCGCCTGACGGATCCACTTGCTGATAGTGGATTTAGCCGGAGGCAAACCCCTCCTAGGTCCAGAAGGGAGAACAAAAAGAGCATCAGTCTTCCTGAAGGATTCAGTAGCTACCAAATAAAACTTCAAAGTCCTAACCACATCCAGAGAATGTAAGACCCTCTCCTTAGGGTTACTAGAATTAGGACACAGAGAATGCAAGACAATGTCCTGATTGAGGTGAAAAGCAGACACAACCTTAGGCAGAAAATCTGGCTTAAACCGAAACACCACCTTGTCCTGGTGTCTCTCAAAATTAGGATGTTTGATGGAAAGCGCCGCCAACTCAGATACACGCCTAACAGAAGTGATAATCACCAAAAATGCTACCTTAAGTGTCAAGATAGACAAAGGGGCCTTACCGGAGGCTCAAAAGGAGGACCCTGCATAGCGGATAAGACCAAATTCAAATCCCAGACTAGTAACATAAGCTTACGTGGAGGTCGCACGTGAGTAACCCCCTGGAAGAAGGTCCTAACTATACGATGGTTGGCAAAGTATCTTTGGAAGAAAACAGCCAAGGCTGAAACATGACCTTTGAGGGTACTAAGTTGAAGACCCAAGTCCAAACCATGGTGCAGGAATTCCAGGATCCTGGGAACAGAAAACACCCGACAGGGAAGGGACTTAGACTTACACCAGGCAATGTAAGCATGCCAGACCCTATAGTAGATGAAGGATGAGGACTTCTTCCTAGCCCTAATCATGGTATCAATTACAGAAGCAGGCAGCCCCTTCTCCATCAAGATGGAGGTTTCAGCACCCAGGCAGTTAAAGCCAGCGTTTGTAAATTGGGATGGCGTAGCTGCCCATGAGCGAGCAGGTCTGGATCCTTGGCCAGGGCATACTGATCTATTGCCAACTGCACGACGTCTGCGAACCACACCCTTCTTGGCCAACAGGGGGCCACCAGAATGGTTGGCACCCCTTCCTGGGCTATCTTGCGCAGCACCCTGCCCAGCAGGGGAAACAGAGGGAATACATAGAGGAGCTGAAAACTCTTCCAAAACATTGCCAATGCATCCATGGCCAAGGCCAGAGGGTCCTGTGACAGAGAGACAAAGACTGGAAGCTTGTGATTGTGACAGGACGCAAACAGATCCACATCCGGCTGACCCCAGCGGTGGCACAGGGAGTGAAACACCCTGCTGCTGAGGGACCATTCTCCCAGATGAGAAGTCCCCCTGCTCAGAGAGTCTGCCTCCAGATTCTCCACCCCCGGGATGTACACAGCTGAGATGCTTTCGAGGCGCTTTAAATCCGAGGAACCCGTCTTTTTTGGGGGACCGTGAAGAGATTGGAATAGTAGCCTCTGCCCCTTTCCCAGAAAGGCACCGGGCAGAGGATCCCCAACTCCAGAAGGTTTTGGACAGCAAGGCACAAACCCTGAGCTGACAGAGGGTTTTGAGCCATCCGGGATCTAATGAATCTTGGGGGCGGCCAGGCTGCAAACTCTATCTTGTAACCGGAGGACACTACCTCCTGAATCCACCGGTCTGAGACATGACGCCTCCAGACGTAAGCAAAGAGCCGAAGCCGTCCCCCCACCCGGATGGGTGAGGGCACCTCTTCATGCCTGAGGGGGCTTGGGGGAGGATTTGGGCTTGGGACCCCAGGAGAGGCCGGAGCGGGCACGTCCCCTGCCCCAATAGTCTCCGCGTGCTCCAGCAAAGGAAACTCCACGACCAGCCCTGGAAGCCCGAAAGGAGGGGAAAGATGCACCAGACCCCCGAAAGGGCCGAGAAGGCCTCCTGCGTTGAGGTAACCTGCCGCTCCTGGCAAACAAGTCCAAGCGTTCACCAAAGAGGCGCAACCCCTTAAAGGGGAACCCAGTGAGAGCCTTCTTAGCAGCATTATCAGCTACCCACTGACGCAGCCAGACAGAGCGGCGTATAGCCACCAAAAGGGCAGATGTTCTTCCACACATTCTAATGACATCATCCATAGCAGAGAGGATATATGCAACAAATTCATAGCAAAGCAGGAGAGATCTATAGTCTTCACCTCCCGCTTCATCAGAGGCCCCATCTAAGAGACACTTAAGCAGCCCTTTAATAGCAATAGCCATAATGGTATAGGCACAAACCGGGCGCAGCGCAGTCCCCACACAGGCAAAAGAATGACAGGACAGCTGGTCCATGCGCCGGTCCTCACTATCCCGCAGGGTAGTAGTGTCAGGAGAATGCATGACAGATGTATTTGACAACCCTAGAACGGGCGCATCCACCTCGGGAGGACAAGACCAACGTTTAATCACATCAGCAGGAAAGGGATACCTCTTGTCCTAACTCTTAGGCACCCCAGGTAGCTTACTAGGCCATTCCTTGAGCACTAGATTATTAAAGTGAGTCTGCTCAGGGAACTCCAAGAGTGGCAGAACCGTATCAAAAAGCTCACCCTGCTGCTGCGGAGCCACTGCCGGGGGAGAAATACAAAGCACTTCAAATATGTGACTCAACAACCTGTCAGTATCATCTGAGGACCATGGGTCTTCCCCAAAGGGAGACCCGGTACCACTATAGATCTTAGGTTGTTCCTCAGAGGATTCTGAATCAGAAAACAATTCCCCCTCCTCGAGGGGGTAAGGGCCAGAAAGTGAGTAAGGTCCCTCATCCTCTACAGGAAAGAGGGAAGCAGCGGGAGATAAATGCCGCTTCTTAGCAGAAGCCTTACGCGGGGCTGACCCAGCAATATGTTTTTCAATGCTGGCCACCCGTGCAGCTAAATCAGATTGAGAGTCCCCGCTAGTATGCCCCTCACTGGGGGTCAGATGTAAGCGTGGGGGAGTAGGTGAAGCCAAAAGGGGGCGCAGCACCGGGGTCCGCAACAGACAGCCCGGACTGCAGCGCAAGTACCTGCTGGGCGCAGTTTACACACACCCTGACATCGTCACTCACAGGGGAAATCCCACACGCAACACACAGCCGGGCCTGTCCCGAAGGAACCCCAGGCATATCATCCCCAGAAGCCTCCATATGGTGATTTGAGTGGCACAACAGGCCAGTATAGGGTTAAGACTAGTAATAGCCACCTGGGATGCCCCAAAACCCCCTAGGGAGGTGGGAGATTACCAAAGGGAAGAGGGCCGGGAGAAACCACAGTGACGTTTATCCCACCTGAATGACATAAAAAGACATCCCCATAAGCATTTACAAGTGAGAAGCCGGAAGAAGAAACACCCCGCAGTGACACTCACGGACCGCACTGGTAAAGGAGCACCAGCGCATGCAGCACGAACGAAGGAGCAAGAGGAGTAAAATGGCGCCCGCACAGACCTCGAGGGGCGGGCCGCGGAGATGTGACACCAAAAGCGTCATCCGCAGAGACCACCCCCCCCCCCCCGAAGAGCGCAAATCGCATCCTATGTGATCTCGCCGTCCAATGACGGTGCAGCAGCAGCTGAGGTAATGTCGCCGCCGTCCGCGGAGCGTTGTACAAGCGGCGCGGCGGCAAGCGTATAAGTAAAAAACACAGCAACACAATAATAAAGTGAAGAAGGAGGGGGGGTTGGGTAAGGAAGACCCAGAGTGCAGGAAGGGGAATCCCACAAGGCTCACCATAAGCCTATACCATCTACCCATGTCAGTGCAGGGATTGTGGTAGGAGCAGCGCTCCTCAGCACTCGAGGGGCCCCCACCACACATAATCTGGCCCTGTACCTACCTACTCTCTGTCCCAGCTTGATTCCTCCTTAACCAGATGCCAGTCATCCCTATGATATGCATTTTTTTTATTTCTTATAGGATATATCTGCTCGCAACATCTGCTTTCTCTGTGTTGCACAGTGCAGTGATGTGCATGGAAAATGCTCGCCATTATCTTCACTGAGCCAGTTCACATGTGCTGCATTGCTTAAAGTGAATCAGCAGCCAGAAAAAAAAGACAAAAGGTACTCACCTTTTGTCCCCCTTTAGCTGATCGGTGCTAGCCTGGTGATCTGCAACTCATCTGATTGCTGGATGTGAGCCCACGTCTCAGCCCTCGCTTCCTGTGTTGCTACAGGCCCCAAACTCCATCAACCACCATCAGTCACAGGTGCGCGGTCACGCCCTCTCCTTTCCCAAAAATGGAGGCGGGGTGTGTCAGGCCACAGCACACTACTTCCATTGCAATGAATGAATAGGGCGTGGTAGTGCGCCTGTGACTGATGGCTGGTTGCGATCCTGACCCACCATGGTCAGGCCCATGGTGACATGGGAAAGGGAGGGCTGCAGCCCTGGGCATGGATCCAGCGATTAGGTGTGTTGCTGGTCGTCACACTAGCACCAATCAGCGGCAGGGGACAAAAGGTAAGTACCCTTTTGTTGTTTTCTTTCCTGCTGCTAAATTAGTTTAAGCAGGGTTTTCTAACCTTTTTGTATGGAGTACCACTTTTCATTGTATAATTATCTGACGTACCACCGGCACCAGCAATATAGACTGTCTTGGGAGGGTAGAAATCCTATACTGGCCCACAGTGCACGCTCTTCTATGCCACTAGTGACAGTAGTCAGAGAAGTAGCTAGGCTTTTTGGCACCAAGGGCAAAGATTCAAAATGGCAAACCCTGACCTGCTGCACCCGGGGCAAGTCCCCCCCCCCCCCTGCTAGCCCCCTGGATACGCACCTGCCAGTAGTGCTTCACTCCTACAGTATATTAAAGTGCAACAAAACCCGGGATTTTTTCCCCTGATTTGTGGGCATCCCGGATTGGGATGCCCCACGCTTTGAACCTGGGCTGTGCATATTAAACATTTGGCAGAATGCTCCTGTTTACGGCAATTGGAGCCAGAGGCGCCGCACCCACTGCAGCACGCGCGCTCCCGCCATCTGAATCGCGCACAGTCCAAAGATGCAGGGGATGCGGGCCCTGGTGTTTACATCAGCAAGGGAGCCCGGCAACAGGTGAGAGTTGTGGCAGGGGGATTCACAGAGTGGGGCATCCCGATCTGGAATGCCTCGGGGGAAGGCCAGCAGCTGTCCCTAGAATCCTTTAGATTCCAGAGCCATGCCTCAAAGGTTTTATTCGGCTTTAACTTGGCAAACTTGCACATCCTATGGGAGCAGTAGCTTGTGTGCAGTGCTTCATGTCCCCCCATTGTCACATGCAGTGGCTTTTAGTACCATCAGCATGGAGCTCAAGTAACACCCATAGGGAATGCCTAGTCTATAGCAACACAAGCATGAAGCCGGTATAATGTACCTGCATTTACTTTATTTGCAACACATATTTTGATATAATGTCTAGTGCAGCTAAACTCCATCACAACACACCTGCACTTGCACCTGCGTGCAACAAAAGCACAATGGATTGCTGCAAACTTAGCCTTAGTTATGCTAAGCCTTGTTCCTTTTCCCTCAACACCCCCTTCCTCCAATTCCTACCTGCACAAGCGGGGTTCATTAAAGCGGTCCTTCACCCTGAATAAGAGCTTATCTTATATGTTTCCCCCACACTGTACATACAGATTGCTCACATTAAATATCATCCTACCTGCATGTACTGCAATTTCTGAGCCTTTAAACATCCAAGATGGCGGCTCATGGAGCATCAGGCAGCCTGCAAACAGGAAGTGTCTTCTGACAGTGTCGCTCTGCATTCTTGGATTGCTGTCCTTTCCCTGACCCCAGCTCTGCTCTGTCTGTGCAAAGCACAGCTATAACCCACTCCTCTGTGCTTTACCCCGCTGTCCTCTCCTCAGTATGTGATGCTTCTGAATAAAGATGGCAGTGCCCGTATCCTAGAGTCCTGAGTTGCAGCCCAGTGGGGGAAATAATAATAATAAGTAAGTTATTAAAAATTTAAAATACATTAGTTATAGATGCTGGGGAATAGTTTTTTAAGGGTTTGGGCTTTTCATTAAATCATGCTGAAGGTCCGGTTTATATCTTAAAAAGATATCTTATGAAAACATTGAACTCTAACACACATATTCCACTTTCCCTCCAGTGATTGGATGCCCTCTTTCTGCTGCAGGGTGGATGGTTAAGCTACATGAAGCCACATTCCCAATAGCAGCTTGTGATTTGCAAGTCTTGTGAGATGGTGCCTTGTTGCTAAGCAGCAACACACCTGCAGTCAGCTTCCCACAAGGTTTCTCTTTTAATTTCTCATGTAATGCCTTGAAGCATCTGTGTCCCCAGTTATTGTTGCCTTGTCTGGTATAAATTATAGTACTAAAATACCCAGCTGACTGCTGCATTCAAAGTTTCTCTGGAGTTGGTGACCCCTCGTGTTTCCATTGCATGAACTCTTGCTTGGTCTCTGGTTTATAGTGTTAATAGTCTCCTGGATTTTCTCGAAGCATGCCTAAATACTCTTGGCTAAGTTACTTGCAACATGTTTTTGCTCAGGCCTCAACATTTGTGGCACCCACCGGGAACTGACTTTGACATCATCAAAACCTCATGAATGTGCCAACTGAAATGCCTAATTCATGAGCTATAACATTGACTTGGACCTGAAGATTTTTCAAAATCATGGCCTCCACTCTGCAGGGCATATCCTCTGAACATGCTTTAATAAGTCGCCTATAATGTGGGCCATCTTCAATTGATTCTCTGATCTTCAATTGATAGCCCTGATGATAAATGTTTAGCACGAAAGTTGTATTTGATACACTAGAAAAACAGAACTTAACCAGCAAGGGCCCCCATTAGCATATTTTTTATATTTACCTAATACCCTGAGACGTTATGGTGCAAGGACATCTATCATCTTTGCACAGACTGGATGACAGGTGAAAAAATAGTTACAGTAATGAACCGAATTACAAACTAGATGATACCAAAGCAATCCTTTAATAAGTGAATTGATGAGCATGTGCAATCATGGCTGCGATACTGCTGATGTGATTATGGATTTATATACATGATCGTTGCTGCTGAATGAATTATCAACAGTGTAAATAAATTCAACTAGACAGAAACAATAAAAGTGCCGGCCCATTGAAAACCAATATCGCAGCAGAGGGCAGATTCGGGTGGACAGGGTGACACACTGGACTTCTTATATCTCTTGGGAACTACTCGCAGAATCTAATTGCAGTAACTACTAGGTTCTATTGCATCATTTTAAAGCCCACCTCCAGGCTGGGAATGGACCTATTTTCTCATATGCATATTACAATTAGATTTTTTTTTTATTCACCACTATGCCAGTCCAGTGCACTGCAGGGCCTTTAAACACTGCCAGGGGTATGTAAGATAGAGTCTCTTGTAGCAATCCCCTAGTTCCCCCTATGCCACTGAAATGAGGCAGAGAAAATTGAATATATTGCCTAGATTGGGGTATAGGGGCAAGAATGTAAGCATCATTAATAGTGAGGGTCTAGGTTCATGGCAATGTAATAGGACAGTTCCCTGGCCTGGGGTGCATCCGGGGGGGGGGGGGTCCTGATGTTGAGGGAGAGCCATGGGATACTCGAGATGGGACAGATTCAGAATATGGGGATGTTGGAGGGGGGATTTATTAAGGAGTTTATAGTATAGTAAATACTAGAGGAGCCCACTAGATGCGGATAAGGTATAAAATAGTAAATATTAGTAAGTGGTATACTAAATAGGATAAATGTTTTAAGATGTAGGTCTCCTTGCCACATAAGGGTTAAGTGTGGCCCAGTCCACCTCCCTACTTGATTGGCCATTGGGGAGGCGGGTGGGGAGGAGGTTGGTGTGCATTCCAGACAAGTCTAAGTTGGAAGAGGACATGAGGCTTGGGCATAGGAAGTGGGCTCTGGAGTGCCAGCAGCTTGTAGAGGGGTAACCAAGAGGACCTGAACGCCCTGAGGGGGTGCCAAACTAGAGAAGGCCATTGCTATACCTACCACTCTCTCATCTGGAGCCTAGGGGCAGGAGGAGGACTAAGGAGACTGGAACGTGGCAGGGAAGAAATGTTGACTGCTATCTTGATTTGAATACCTAATATATAGCGGGGCATCCAATCATTTGCAATGTATATCTGTCTCCATCTGAGTGTTTCCACTGAACCCTCCCTGGAAAGAATCTTCAATCATTCTAAGGGCCCAGCAGTAACCCTCAGCATTTAGATAGTGTGAGTACACAGTCCTGACCAACCCCCTGAGCCCATTTTGAAAGGTTAAAACCCTGGTCAGCAGGGACATCCCCAGGTGCATGCACCACCAACCACATGTTGTTTACAGTAGCCAAACCACTCCATCCTCCTATATAAGCCCCATAATGTGCCTCTTTAGGGAGCTTCATCTAATTTAACACTGACCCCTATTAATAGGGCTGCCATTGACACTCCCTCCATTGCAGAGACACAAAAGCAATGTAAGAATTTTATAATTGTGGGGCTCATGCATGTTTTTGTTAGGGTAGCATGGACCTGGATCTGGAGGGTTTAGGTCTGCTAAAATTTAGAAAAGGCCAGCCTGGAGTTGGGCTTTACTATCTGAAAGCTCTGATTAGTGGAACACAAGCATAACTGAACAGGCTTTAGGAAATATAAGAAAAGTATATAAGTCAGTCCTTTGGCATCTCCCCAAATCAGAAACATCAGCAAACCCTTCAGGAGTCCCCAGACTACTAGATACATTTGTAAATCTTCTACCAAGCTCCTTGGCTTTACAGCAGTCTCAACATTTCAGTGGATTTCCCTTCCTAAGAGTCTATGGGACATAAGGCCCAGGGATGAAGTCAATGTTCTCCTTGACTCTGTATCATTGATTTGATCTGCTTCAGAGTCCCAGCTCCGGTAGCAAACACGTGGCGAGGAAGAGCATTCCCTGTCTTTAAAGTGAAATCAGTCTCACATGAACACAGAGTGTGGCTTTGGGCACTTGCTCTTTTTCACTTTACGCATGAAGCGGTTAAACTCGCGATTAGACTTGTCCCACTTGTGTATAGCGGTGAGGATATGCTGATTCTTCACCTTCCTCCCCAGAACAAGAAACTGGCCGCTAAGTTGCTCAAGTTGGGGACAAGGACAGTTAGCTCCATTCTTTAGGTAGAGCACCAGGTCTCCCCACTCCTTCTTCTGAATGGGACCTTTCTTTAGGGCCTTCTTCTTCTTCAGAATCAGCTTGCGGTCGCCGCTCTCTTTCTTGACTTCCCGCACTGAAACCTTCAAGGCTGTAGAAAAGATATGTATGTCAAAGACGGCTACTGTTCTTTAAACAGTGGATAGGTAAAATACAAAGTCTCTTTGTTGTGATCCCTCTTTGATCCACATGCATACTGAGCCAACCAGACATTGTTCTGTAGGGTGGCCTGAGGCTACCACCCTATCACCTGCTTTAACTGTTTCTGCCCCATGACACTTTTCCATAGCAAAATATTAACAGGACAGTCCAGGCAATGCTAAGCAACGCAACTAAGCAAGCAAATACCTGAATCCTGCCCCATGTGCCTATCTGTCTCATGTACCTGCAGCAACGAGGTTGCCCTGTGTCTCAGCACTCCCACCATGAGTTAACCTGGCAAACAAGATTACAATGGCTTGCCAAGTTCCCACAGCAGGTAGTGCTGAGGCATAGGCTGGCTTCCTGTCCATTTTTACATACCATAGAGGCAGTGAAGGCATGAGCCCCCGGGCCCTGGCACAAGGGGGCCCAGCACAAGCTACCTCCACTGCCTCTATAGAATGTACGTCACCTAGCGCCACCAGCAAAGCTAAATACTAAATACTTACCTAACCAGCCATGGCGCCTCCTTCCTCCACGGCTTCTTCTGTGCAGCAGCGACACGCCTTGCCCTGCCCTGCTCCGTGCATGCTTCCCCAGTGTCCAGGCATGCCTCCCTGTCCCGGTACATGCCTTCCTCGCCTATGTGCATGGCTCCCCTGCCTCCAGACGTGCCTCCCCTGCCCCCCTACATGCCTCTCTCCTACCTCGTGCCTGCTACCTGATTTCGACCCAGTCGGTGAGTATCCACCCCGGGGGAGTTGGGCGTTGCTGATGGAGGTCCCTCCTATAGGGTCCCATCAGACATATGTCTGTTCCTGACTACTTTGCATGAGCATGAGCCAGCCCACCAAGTGCGACCACTGTGACCTGCCGGGCTCACTCTCTCTGGAAAGGCAAAGGTACAGGGGTAACTGTATAACCTCTTGTGCGTGGTCATTAATGAATGGAAAGGAAAGGAGGGGCGAACATTTGAGCCCTGCTACAGCATCTACAGAGTGTTGCAGGAAATGGAGGGGAGGCACACAGGACATGCTTCAGGTGAGCTCCTTGCTGCCTTATTATTGCCTGGACTGACCACATCTGGAAACATCTGCAGCAGGCCTAGGGTAGAACTGGGATACTCCTTTACACTGACAGTGTCCTAAGAAGGCAGCTATCATTACACCTTACACATCATTACTCCTGTGAGAATTAAATGCTATACTTTGATAGGCTATAGGAACATTTCTGAGCGTACCATTTCACATTTACAGAGGAGACCTGCTCACCTCTGACTGCTTGTATCCTGAGCCAGCCTGTGGTGAACAGTAGCATTAACCACTGCAACATCTGCCCTAAGCATTGCACGGTGGGTAAAAAAGCATCTACACACTTTAGAAGAACTGTAATGGCAAAAAGCTGTAATTCCAGTGCAGACTAGCTAAGGAGACAGACCAGGGGCATCGCTGGGGGGGCAGGGAGGGCACATGCTCCGGGTACAGCAGGTCAGGGGGGGCCTGAGCACAGATGGGGGCGCCATTTTGAATCTTTACCCCGGGTGCCAGAAAGCCTAGCTACTCCTCTGAGACAGACAGTTAAAGCGGACCTTCACTCTGAATAAGAGTCTATCTTATATGTTTCCCACACCCTGTACATACAGATTGTCCACATTAAAAATCATCCTACCTGCATCTACTGCATGTTATGAGCCTTTAAACATCCAAGATGGCGGCTTATGGAAGCCGCCATCTTATCAGGCAGCCTGCAAACAGGAAGTGCCTTCTGACTGTGCTGCTCTGCATTCTGGGACTGCTGACCTTTACCGGACCCCAGCTCTGCTCTGTCTGAGCAAAGCACAGCTATAACCCACCCCCTGTGCCTTATCCCACTCTCCTCTCCTCAGTAAGTGTGATGCTTCTGAGGCAAGATGGCGGCGCCCGTATCCTAAATTCCTGAACAGAGTTTCAGCCCAGTGAGGGAAATAATAATAAGTTAGTGACTAGTGAGTTTGGGCTTTTCATTAAATCATGGTGAAGGTCCGGTTTAAATTTGCAAAATTCTCCCCTGTAAAAGCAGAATAATAAATTCAAAACCTCTCTGATTCAATTTGAATCTTCCAATAAAAGAAAGAACCAAGCTTGGCTGGATTTTATAATGGCTGGAGAAAGGGAGAAGCAGCTGCTGTGATGTATGGGCATGCAATAATAACCCCATTTATTCTTTTTGAGACCATTAATAAGTTCCTAACGAATTGTATTGGCTGTTTGGTGTCCCCCTGCTGTGTCACCATGATTGTGAAATTGAGAGCTACAACTATGTGACCGCAGCCAATCGCATTGCTTGATTTTGTGCGGGGGGGGGGCAAGGAGAAAGGTAAGATTTCTCAGGTTTAAAGGGTGTTTATGAACAGGAGCCACCAGCAATCAGGATACCCCCCCAGCAATAGGAACAACACCCATTTTGTGATAAATAGGTGTTGTTCTGGTTTCAAAATATACCAAGAATATGTAAAATAGATATATAAATTTTATAATACAATATAATATGTTGATGAGAATATGATAAAAAGGTTCTTACCAAATTCACTGGCGCACATGTGTTCATAGAGGGAGTCCGCCTTTATCTCACTGTCACACTGCGGGCACACTTCTGTCCCTGGTAATGAAGAAACATTAGTTATCAGACTCTATTCCCATCACACTATATCACTGTAAATGTTTGGGTCGGAGTTGGACTTTAACTAGCATCAGGTCTACACCCGCCCTATTGTCCCTGGAAGGGTTTAAGTCTAATGTGTTCATGAGCAGCCTTTGGCGTGTTCGAGGTGTGCTGTCACACACGGCACCATTCCAGCCTCTTTTTTTAATGGGGCGCTAGGAACTCTCAGCAGGAACAGCAGGTCTTTCTTTTTTCAAAACACCCCTACATCTCACCTTTCTCTTTCTTTCTGGTTCTCTTTTACCTTCTTACTTCTTATTGAGTTTCCCTTTTTCTTCTTTCCTAGTATCTCAATTTTCCTCTCCTTCCTTCTCCCCTCCCTTTTTCATTTCATTTCCACATTTCCTCCATCTTTCTCTTGTCAGCTTCCTCCCGCCTTCCTCTCTTTTCAGCTTCTTCACATCTTCCTCCCTTTTTATCTTATCTCTTTTTTCAAATGACGTTCTCATTTTCTTTCTTTCATTTCTATCTCTTCTCTGTCTTTTTCTCTTTGTTTCTTATTCTTTTTCTCTTTCTCGCTTTCTTTTTCCCTCCTTCCTTCTTTTTTTCTTTGCATTCCTAATTTATCCCTCTCTCTGCCCCTATTCAACTATCTCTCTTTCTGCTCTGCTCCACACTCCCTCCATCTTTCTTTCTGCCTTCTCTCCATAATACTTTCCTTTTCGCAATCTCTTTTCCACATTGTCTCTTATTTCTCTTTTGTCTACCCTCGGTCTTTCTTTTTCTGCATTGTCTCTGTTTTTCTTGCCCCATCTCCCTCCTTTCTGCGTTTCTTCTGTCACTCGCTTTCCATTTTTTGTGTGCATCTCTAGGGGGCGCCATCCAGAAAACCTGCACAGGTCGACCCTTGCCCTAAAGCCAGCTCTGACTGTGATCTTAATCTCCCCTGCCACCCCTTCCCCTAGTGCGGTAAGATACCTTTTCCTCGTCCCTGTGACTTCTGGGCCTACGACTGCTGAAGGATCAGAAAATTCAGCACTTTGGCAGCCTGGATGGTCTCCTTCTCCAATAGGAGGCTCTGGCTGCTACTGAAATTTGTAAGCCTATATAAATATGTACAGAGGAGACCATCTTTAGAGAGTATTTTCCATCCCACAGCGCGAAACACACATCACATTGCACTGTAAGTTATCTGAATTGCAAAAAAAGGTGAATGACTGCTTTAGAAAGTATTACAGCTTATTACAATAGAAACAGTAAGATACATGAATTGCTCTTTCGCTTAAATAATTTAACACAATGTACACCCCAGCTTTCCAGGATGACTCATCGAGTTTGTTACAATTACAGCAGGAGGGAGAGATAGCCCATCCCAAGGTTTTACCCCCCATCCCAATATATGGCTCTATAAGCATTGTAACCTGTAATTTGTACCTTGCACAGTGCCATGGAATATGATGGTGCTCTATAAATAAGCAATAAGAAGAATATATACCTAGAAGATGTCCCCCCAGATTATAGCCCAGAGAAGCATTATTACAGTACATGACTTCTGTTTCATCAATAGCAGTTGCTTCAGATTCCATTTTTACCTTCCAGCCTGATATGGCCACATCCCTCTCAGGCAGCACACTTCCGGCTCCATCTAACACCAGCAAGTCCAGCATAGGTAGGTACTGACACTGGGCAGCCAAGTTGCAGCATGTGTATGTAATTCGTTTTTTCCAGTATGCTGCATGGTGGGGTTCCCTAGGGATTTACACTGTGGGGCATCCCAAATGAAGCTCTCCTCTATGAAACATTCTAAGTGGATCAAAAATATATTTAAACTTTTGGTCTGCTTTCATTTCTGTGATCTCTGGTGGGCACTGTGCCTGAATTTCAGGGTGGAAGGCCTGCACTCTGCATATTTCATTTAATATCTGGAGACATCCGCTCTAACTCCACCAATGGTTTTTTGGGGCAGAGGAAAGGTCAACATCAGGCACAGATACTTACCTATGTCCTCATTCCCTTGTCCTATTCTACTGCCCCATGCAACCACCAGTGATCAGCAGGGTTTGAAAGGCCAAAGGAAGCACAGCACTGTGGTAGCCTGTACTGCAAACCTCATTAGATGTAAGTAAAGGCAAAGGTGAGTGCTCAGCTGCAGTGTGTGTGGTGGGGCATCTCCCACTGACTTTAAAGTGGCCCTCCACTCAGAAATGACTGGAGGTCCACTAACTGGGCATAAATGAATCCCAATAATAAGCAAAATTACAAGCTTAAGGGGTCTTTCCCACTTGCTTTGCTTGTGGCCTCCTTATAAAATAATGTGATGGTTAGTCCCTTTGTCTGAACTTCATATATCCTGTGAATAATGGGGCCCAGGCTTTTCTTTGAGACCAGAGGCCCAGTTCAAGCCAAGCTATCACATATAGGTTACTAGAGGGGTCCAAACATTGTTGCTGTATGAGGCCTAAAATTCCTGATGGCATATGTTCCATATGAGGCAGAGAACACTGCACATTTTAATGCTGCTAAATACATTTAATGAGGGAAGTACCACATTTTACATTAAATGCATACCTACCAACTTTTCAGGGTGGGAAAGATAGACATTTGTTAAATTAGGCCACACCCCCTCACTGAGGGATGGATAGGAGATAGGATGTAACAGTTACAACAATATAATATAACAATATGAATCATTTATTGATGCAGATCTGCATGTTACACCTCAAAGAGGGACAAATGAGAACAACAAGGGACAGGGGGACATGGCCCCAAAAGCGGGACAGTCCCTCCAAATCAGGGACACTTGGGAGGTATGTACATAGTGAAATGTGGGCAGAGACTTGGACCTTTCTATTACCATATGCAGAGTATAGATAACTATGGAGGTGACCATGGTCATACCCTGAAGCTATAATACACGCACTATATGTAGAATTCCTCCTGTCACTAAAGTCACCCTTCTATAGAAACAGTTTACAGTGAACCAAAACCCAGCTGGATCGGCCCTGGAATCTATAAGATTCCCAGGCCGATCCATTCCCTCCCTGTGGGGCCTCCAAAATCGTGATGCCCCGATGTGTGAAACCCCCCCCAGGTCACCCGCAACACTTACCTTAATCCAGGTCCAAAGGCGCATGCACGTGCTGTGGCCGCATCCCCGCTATCCCTCTAGCAGGGCGCGTGCCAGCGCCGGCCATTTGTGAATGGCCAGTGCGGACATGCTCCCTGTTAGAGGGAAGCGTGAGATGCGACCGCCAGCGTGCTCGGAGCCGCAGAGGTAAGACGTCGCTCAGACGTGCATAGCTCAGCAGCTCTGAGTGCGCTGATTGGACGAGCAGCCGCGCGGTAGGACAGGGATGGGGTGAGTTAATGGTCAATCTCTGGGGGGTTTCACACAGTGGGGCACCACCGATTGGACCAAAACCCAGTGTGTGTGTGTGTGTGTGTGTGTGTGTGTGTGTGTGTGTATATATATATATATATATATATATATATATATATATATATATACCGGTATATCACCTATCTAGTGTAACACACTAGAAATGCCAGCAAGTGGCACCTCTTAATTAATGGGTGTAATTAGTTACACTTAAACTCCGGGTAACACATTTAGCTGATGGGCTCCCTGTGACCTGTATGTCCCGCTGTGATGTGTAAATTGGATCCCAGTCCAGCTTCCTGCTCCATGTTGTATACACTGACACATACAGGACAGCTGTGCTTCACAATTGGGAATTCTGCGAGGGGTGGGGGTGGGGAATCCTTGATTGCTATTTGTGCAATATAATACTATAGGCAAATCAAGCTTCTAGCGTACAGACAGGGCTGTAGTTAGGGGGTGTCAAACTGGGCAATTGCCCAGGGCCCCCATCACCAAAGGGGCCCCTGAAGTTTGCTACTGCCCAGGATGTCGGGTACAGTGTAAAGTTCATGGATGCCATTACAAAAGATGTCCACTGTAGCACTTGTACTAGCGTTGGCAGCCACCTTGTGTATTTTCTGTTAGATAAATTGATCAGTTACTCTGTGAAATAACCTTAACATGGACCAAAACCAATGGCCGGCAGCCCTGGAATATATAAGATTCCAGGGCCACTTGATACCCTCCCCCGGGGCATCCAGATTCGGGGTGCCCCCCCAGGTTGCCTGGTAAACTCACCTTCTCCCCCAATCCAATGGCACATGCACGAGCAGCAGCCGACGCCTGCTCAACCTTTAGCAGGGCACGGGCCCGCACCAGGCATCGTGAATGGCTGACACGGGCACAATCTCTCTTAGAGAGTAGCGGGGATGCGGCCAGCGACTTGGCTAGACTCTTAGACAAGCGAGTCTTAGACAAGTGCATTGGAGCGTGCTGATTGGACCAGAGGCCGTGCATGCGTTGTAGGACTGGGGAAAGGTGAGTTAGACTGGGTGACCTGGGGGGTTTCACACAGCCGGGCATCTCTGGTTGCCCCAGGGGCAGGGACCAAATCCTAAGAGAGGTGAGTAACAAATGGCCAAAGGTAAAACCGGAGGGGGGGGAAGCAGATTGGTGAGGCTTGGGGGAGGTTTCATTCAGTGGCTCCAGTGCTCTGCTTCCTCATCTGCCTGTCTCCTTAGTGAGGAAAATCACTTCCTCATTCAGCTTTCAAGCCCCACCCCATTGAACTGGTCCTTCAATCAACCTTCAGGAGACCAAGAACGGAAACACCACCCACTCCCTTCCCAGACATCCTGATTGGCTGCCTCTCTCTGCAGCTTTGAAACTCTGCCCTCCTCTCTCCTCTCACACTCATCACAGTGTGCTTACATCACATCACTGTTGCCACACCCACTGTTTCTCTTAATTTTTTCGATGAATCCAATGCGCTAATACGTTTAAAGATAACTTTGCAGGGTTTTTCTTTTAACGGATTGTAGTTTAGGAAAGTGCAACGTGTAGCCCTAGACAATGGGACAACAATCGGTCTTGCCTTTAGTATCATTTTAAATTCTGAGGCTCGTGTCAATCTGACACCGCCTGTGTGAGTAATATGCTAGAATGGAAACCTCCACTATGGGGTTTATTCATCAAGGGATAGCGGCAGGTAGCGCCTCCTAGCGGCAGGCAGCATCTGGTGAACGCCGAGGGCTGTACGCAAAACCACATTTATTAAGGCGATTCTGGTGAGTGACTCTAACAGCGCCATGTAGCGTCTGATTCATCATTACAGGTGGCTCAGCGTATAGCGCCGGAGCTCTAGCTTCAGTGCTAGATATTACCTGTCGCTCTCCCATACATTTCAATGCACGTTCCTTTTCTTCAGTTTAAACAGGGTTTGTCTTATAATTTTTTTTTCTCTCAAATAATTGTGTGACCTCTTCTGGCCTAGAAAAAGTCATTTTTGAAAACGTTTTTTGATTTTTTTTGTTTTTTATGCAGAATTGTCAAGTGTTAATGTCACAATGTCATTCCATGTGTTTTAACTTTGTTACTGGTGGATATGTGTTCAAAAACAGACTTCCATCCGGCGCTCTATGCTATAGCGACCAGATCCATGTATGGTGTGAGTCGCTGAAAGTCGGTCGCACTGAGCTGGCGCTACCTCTCGCTCCCTGCAGCTCTGTGCTGGTGTTACATCACCCAACATACATCACATTCATCAATGCCGGCCAGGTTACTAGAGCGGCAGAGAAGCTCTGTTACAGCGCCCGATACCTGCACATGAGTGTCTACTAGCGGTTGCTCTAAGCACCTCTATACAGACGCTCATCTGCCGATAGCTGGCGCTAGTAATGAATAAGTCTCAATGTCACTTAAAGTGGACCAACACCCAGGATTTTGACTATCCTGGGTCTTGGTCCACTTCGGTGGGGCACCCCGCTGTGTGAAACCCCCCCGAACCCCCCGAAAAACTCACCTCTCCCCCCGAAAAACTCACCTCTCCCCGCTCCCAGCGCCGACTGACAAGCCGCGGACAAGCGGCTCCTCCGCCGCCGCCTCCCGCGCGTCACTCTTGACGCGCGCGTGCCCGCGCCGGCCATTCACAGACGGCCGGCGCGGGCACGTCTAGAGGGGCGCGAGGGAGGCGGCGGCGGCCGGCCGCCGACGAAGATAAGGTAAGGAGTTTGGGGTGTTTGGGGGGGTTTCACCCCGCGGGACATCCCGATCTCGGATGTCCCGCGGGGAGGGAGGTGATCGGCCCGGGAATCTTATAGATTCCCGGGCCGATCACCCGTGGGTGTTGGTCCACTTTAATCCCAACTCAATCCAATTTAATACATACAGTGTGCCTTCATAACTCAGCCCTGTCACTCCCAACACAGATGGCAGCACAATATACTTTTTTATATTTTTATGATTACTCTGGCTATATAGTTTCATTTAAAAAAAATGAGAACATTGCCTAGTGTAGCCATACACACTGGGAATACTTTGAGGGTGTCTGGACAATGACTTTAAGCACTTCCCTCAGCACCAGTGGTGCCCACCTCATTACATTGTCACCTACGGTTGGCTTGAATGTGAAAATTGATTATTCATCCTACCCTATAAAGCTACCCCAGGCTGGCCTTTAGGGGGTTCAGAAAGAACAGCACAGGGTGCGGTCATCATAGGGGCGCCATTGGAGCAATGGACATTTCCTATTTGGCAGGACCTGCTGTTGCTTTATGTGGGTGGTAATTGGGGGTCACTGAAGTTCAGAGAGTGAGTTTTGTCCTGGGGGGGGGGTCACCCAGCAATCTTGCACAGGACGCCTTCCAGCATCAAGCTGACCCTAAAGCACTTACTACTGAATATACGGGCAGGCTGATTAATTACTAGCGCCAGGTATCGGCAGATGAGTGTCTGTATAGTGGCGCTTAGAGCGACCACTAGTAGACACTTGTGTGCGTGTAACAGAGCGCCTCAGTCGCTGTAGTAACCTGGCTGGCATTGATGAATGAGATGTATGTTGGGCGTTCTAACACCAGTACAGTGTTGCAGTGAGCGAAAGGTAGCGCCAGCTCATTACGACCGACTCTCAGTGACTCACACCATACTTCAAAAAGGACAAAAAAATCATCAAAAAAGGACACACGCTCTGGAACTGGTCGCTATAGCATAGAGCGCCAGACGATGTGTGATTAAAGTCTGTTTTTGAACACATATCCACCAGTAACAAAGCGAAAACACATGGAATGACATTGTTGTAACATTGTGACATTAACACTTTAATGCCAGACCTGTAATGACAATTCTGCATAAAAATTTAAAAAGTCAAAAAAGTTTTCAAAAATGACTTTTTCTAGGCCAGGAGAGGTCACACAATTATTTGAGAGTAAAAAAAAAAAAAAAAAAAAACCCTGTTTGAAAATGAACGGCCATTGAAATGTGTGGGAGAGCGTCAGGTAGCGACAGGGAATACCTGGCGCTCTGTAAGCTAGAGCGTCGGCGCTATACGCTGAGCTGCCTGTAATAATACATGTGACGCTACATGGCGCTGTTAGAGTCGCTCACAAGATTCGCTTTCATAAATGTGGTATTGCGTACAGCGCCCAGTGTTCACCAGACGCTGCCTGCCGCTACGAGGCACTACCCGCCGCTATCCCTTCACGAATAAACCCCCAAAGTGATTAAGCTCCATGTTTTTAACTTTTATGAACCCTGTTGGAAGTAAAGAAGTGTTCAGCAGGGGGGGTTGGTACTATCAAAGATGATCAAGTGACCTGTCATTACCAATTGCAAATTCTTTTAAGTCTATATTAGCAGTTTCCTCATAAACTGCAATTGAAGGCGAGTCAGTCGGGTTGGTTGCTGAGTGATAGTTTGGGTAGTTTCCGGAGAATCTTGTGAGACCAGTTTTATTGCACATGTGGCTCAGGCCAGAGGAGTAGCTAGGCTTTCTGGTACCCGGGGCAAACATTGGAAATGGCGCCCCCCACCTGTGCTCAGGCCTCCCCCTGCTCCCCCCTAGCTATGCCCCTGGCTCAGGCCTTAAAGATGAACTCTAGCTAAAGCTAAATACAGGGCAGTCCTGGAGAAAAACACTGTTCATGCCACACTTTTCATTTTTTTTATTTTTTACATTTGGAAAAGCATGCGTCATGCGTCATTTTCTATACGCTTCCCAAAAACATGCTACTTTGGTGGGGCGCAACTATAGGGT
Source organism: Gastrophryne carolinensis (assembly GCA_027917425.1). Taxonomy (NCBI): domain Eukaryota; kingdom Metazoa; phylum Chordata; class Amphibia; order Anura; family Microhylidae; genus Gastrophryne; species Gastrophryne carolinensis. The sequence goes on from CM051238.1 coordinate 379,232,462, forward strand.
ATGCAGGGGGTGCGACTGCACCGTGGGCTTAGAAGGTCAGGGCACCCATCATTGTTGATCCTCCACCTAATTTTCCATATTTGTTAACGTTTGGCATAATTTAGATTTATTATCACTCTTCTTGTATATGTATATTGTGTAATTTGCGTTGAATTGGTTTGATCACGTAATTGCTTCATTCTGCTTCATTTCTGTTTTCAATAGGGAACAAGCGCTGCTCTAGTCCAATCAGAGCTGCCTTCTAGGACTACACCATTGGGCAGGCGCCTCTCATTGTTTTCAATAGGGAACAAGCGCCGCTCTAGTCCAATCAGAGCTGCCTTCTAGGACTACACCATTGGGCAGGCGCCTCTCATTGTTTTCAATAGGGAACAAGCGCTGCTCTAGTCCAATCAGAGCTGCCTTCTAGGACTACACCATTGGGCAGGCGCCTCTTATTGTTTTCAATAGGGAACAAGCGCTGCTCTAGTCCAATCAGAGCTGCCTTCTAGGACTACACCATTGGGCAGGCGCCTCTCATTGTTTTCAATAGGGAACGAGCGCTGCTCTAGTCCAATCAGAGCTGCCTTCTAGGACTACACCATTGGGCAGGCGCTTCTTATTGTTTTCAATAGGGAACAAGCGCTGCTCTAGTCCAATCAGAGCTGCCTTCTAGGACTACACCATTGGGCAGGCGCCTCTCATTGTTTTCAATAGGGAACAAGCGCTGCTCTAGTCCAATCAGAGCTGCCTTCTAGGACTACACCATTGGGCAGGCGCCTCTTATTGTTTTCAATAGGGAACGAGCGCTGCTCTAGTCCAATCAGAGCTGCCTTCTAGGACTACACCATTGGGCAGGCGCCTCTTATTGTTTTCAATAGGGAACAAGCGCCGCTCTAGTCCAATCAGAGCTGCCTTCTAGGACTACACCATTGGGCAGGCGCCTCTTATTGTTTTCAATAGGGAACAAGCGCCGCTCTAGTCCAATCAGAGCTGCCTTCTAGGACTACACCATTGGGCAGGCGCCTCTCATTGTTTTAAATGGAGAGCGAGTGCTGCTGCATCCCCGGTCCCATGCTCATGCTCCTGCACCAGCCATTAAGGGGCGGAACCACGCATGGCCGGGGATGCGGGGGATGCGGCAGTGCATGAGTGAGAGCCATTTGCCAAAAGAGGTAAGCACAACAAATGGCTCTTATTGGCTGAGCGCCCACACATTTCGTCGTTGTAACACAGATGAGGTGAGTTGTTTGGGGCTTTCTGGGAGGTTTCACACAGCGGGGCATCCCCAATGGGTATGCCTGTAGAGAATGGAACAAAACCTATTAAAGTCAGGTTTTGTTTCGCTTAATGTGGTGTTTTTCTTATCTGGTTTAAGCAGCACTACAAGGGCATACGTTAAAGTGGACCAAAACCCAGGATTTTTACTCCCTGCTTTGTGAAAACCCCCCAGATCGCCAATGGCAGCTAACCTCTTCCCAGTCCTACGGAGCATGCGCGGCCGCTCGTCCAATCAGCGTGCTCGGAGCCGCTGACGTCACGTCGTCTAACCCTTCGTCTAAGGCCAGCGTCCGGCGGGAAGCATAAGGCCACTCACAAATGCCTGGTGCGGGCACGCGCACTACTCGAGTAGTGGGGATGTGGCCGCAGACCGGGAAACAAGGTAAGTATATGGGGCGACCTGGGGGGTTTCACGCAACGGGGCACCGTGATTTTTGGGAATCGATCAGCCCGGAAACCTTATAGATTCCTGGGCCGATCGGCATGGGTTTTTGTCCACTTTAAAAACAAATTAACATACAAAGAGCTATAGCCTCAGCAAGCAAATTATAGACCAATTTCTTGAAAAATGTTCTGCTGTCCTTCAGTTTGTGCTCCTAGATATGTGCACACATATTATATGAACACGCATGTTTATCCACCTTTACATCAGCCAAAAGGTCAAACCTGTCGTGGCCATTTGATTTATTCAGATAACTCAATGGCTCAAGGAAAAATACTCCAGGCCTCCCGCTGTGATGATATATCAATCACTCCACAGGTTGTGATGGACTTCAGCAGAATATTCCGACTCCCCAAGCCATGCTGTGTCAGCTGCACCTTTACAACACCGGCCTTTGTGGCTGACAACTGACCTCCCTTGGTGGCCCGCATCATTAAACCTTCAGCTGTTGGGGGTACAATTGCCCCCCTGCTATCTTGTTCAGCTATTGACCTTCTATCTTGGTCAGCCCCCTGCTATTTTGTGCAACTCCCCCATGCTGATTGAGACCCCACAGTCTCATCCTAATTGTATATTTAGAATACGTTTGTACCTTTACCATGACTACAGAAGAGAATTCCCACTACAAGCTGAAGAGCAAGTTAGACCTTTGTTTATACATTGACCTACATGTTTCTACCACTTTCTCTCCTAATTGTAACTAACTGGACAGAAGAAAACTGACCAATCCTTTGATTTGATTTGCAGAACTACCTATAGCTGGTTCTCTTCCAATTATAATGTTATTGATATTGTTCTTTTGATTTGATATATTTTATTATTAAAAAAAAGGTCTGGACCCGATGCTGGAAAATCTTAGAGGCTGATTCACTACTAACGGCAGGTATTGGGCAGATGAGCGTCTGTATAGTGGCGCTTAGAGCGACCGCTAGTAGGCGCTGTAAGCGGATATTGTGCGCTGTGACAGAGTGCCTCAGTCGCTGTAGTAACCTGGCCGGCATTAATGAATGTGATGTATGTTGGGTGCTCTAACAACAGTATAACGCTGCAGGGAGCGAGAGGAAGCGCCAGCTCAGTGCGTCTGGCACTTGGGGCTCCACACCATACTTATAAAAAAAAGGACACACACACAGCGTTGGCGCTCTAAATGTGGTCGCTGTAGCATAGAGCGCCAGACGCTGTGTGATTAAAGTCTGTTTCTGAACATATATCCACCAGTAACAAAGCGAAAACACATGGAATGACATTGTTTTAACACTGTGACATTAACACTTTAGTGCCAGACCTGTAATGACAATTCTGCATAAAAATATAAAAAGTCTAAAAAGTTTGTAAAAGTGTTTGTTTGCAGCCAGGAGAGGTCACACAATGATTTGAGCAAAAAAAAAAAAAAGTAATAAAAAATGGCAAACACGCTGTTTAGACACAAGCAAATGAACGGCCATTGAAATGTATGGGACATGCGAAAGGTAATACCTGGCGCTCTGGATGCTAGAGCGCCAGCGCTATACGTTGACCTGCCTGTAATGATGAATCGTACGCTACATGGCGCTGTTAGGAGTCGCTCACCAGAATCTCCTTCATAAATGAGGTTTTGCGTACAGCGCCCAGCCTTCACCAGACGCTGCCCACCGCAACGAAGCACTACCTGGCGTATCCCTTCTTAAATAACCCCCATAGTGTACACTGTAAGAGGACCAAGCCACTTTTGGGAGAACCCATCTTAGGCTTATATTGGGACAACATTAATTTTTGAGTGTTGTCTTACTCGCATCCGAATGCTGGATGCCCCACACCATAAAGCAGCTGGACTATCCCGGGGCTGATACTAAACTACTATCTGGATCTCATTCTGTATTGTGGCCTCATGTGACCAGTCGCCAGTGAGGTTCTCCAGACAGGCAATCACCACTGGATGTATGCAATCACATGCATACGCAGTTTGGTACCCCGCAGAAGTTATCCTGTAATAGGTGAGTATCAGGGCTGCAAGTTCTGCCCTGCGGTGTGGGGTGTTTAGCAATTGGATTCCCCCAGATAGTTTGGCCACCAGCCTGACCCATTAGTCTAAATGCAGTATGTGATGGCAGCCTTAATATAGGACTCAAGCAAGCATTGCACCCACCGGCCTGCTCTTTCTGGGCACTTGAGAGATCACAAAGACATGACTGGATAGAAACATAGAAACATAGAAGGTTGACGGCAGAAGGAGACCATACGGTCCATCTAGTCTGCCCTTATGTGTATACTGTATGTACTCTTTATCTTAGGATAGATGTGTGCTTATCCCAGACATGTTTAAATTCAGTGACTGTTGATTTTTCAACTACCTCTGCTGGAAGTTTGTTCCAAGCATCTACTACTCTTTCTGTAAAATAATATTTTCTAACATTGCTCCTGATCTTCCCCCCGACTAGCTTCAGGTTGTGCCCCCTTGTTCTATCATTAAGCTTCTTCTTAAAAACACTTCCCTCCTGAACCTTATTCAATCCTTTCACATATATAAAGGTCTCAATCATGTCCCCCCTCTCCCTTCTTTCCTCCAGACTGTACAAATTAAGTTCTTTAAGTCTCTCCTGATAAGTTTTAAGTTTAAGTCCTTCCACCATTTTCGTTGCCCGCCTTTGGACCCGTTCTATTTGAATAATGTCTTTTTGCAGGTAAGGTCTCCAGAACTGCACACAGTATTCTAGCTGTGGCCTTACCAGGGCTCTATACAGCGGCATCACAACCTCCCTCTTCCTACTGGTGATGCCTCGAGCTATGCAGCCGAGCATCCTGCTTGCTTTTCCCACTGCCTGGCTACACTGTCCCCTCATCTTGCAGCTATCAGTAATCAGTATCCCTAAATCTCTCTCCTCCGAGGTCCTGGCTAACACAGTGCTGCCCATACGGTACTCAGAGCAGGGATTCCTTCTACCCAAGTGCAGGATTTTACATTTAGAGACATTAAACTCTAGTTTCCACAGTTTTGACCATCTATCCAGTAAAGCTAAATCATTTGATGGATGATCTGAATGGTACTCAATAAACATAATTGGTATAGCCTGTTGTTCTTGGTCTATATGACCAATGTGGAAACCTCCTGCTTTGCTTTGCTATTATCCTGAATCTTGGATTTAGTGGGGCATCTATTTCCATTACACACAAATTCAGCCTTATTTTTTAGTGCTGCTGCTTAGTATAGATTATTAAGGGACACAGACTTACAATTTGGTAGTATGGAGCAATAAGAAAACCTGTCCGGCCACTGATAATGCCTTCCCAAGAACAAGAAAGTCAGAGTTGGTGCTGCTGACCAATCACTAAGGATCTTCGGCAGTGCCCATTCCTTTGCTTCAATAGAGGTCCATCTTGCCCCTAGCCAATCCTCTGGCCAACCCGAGAATGGTGTTTACAGCTGTCAGTGTAGCCAGTTGACACTTTTCATTTGTTTTGTCAACAAGGGCTCAATGGTATCTGGCAACCTTTGTCTTCCAAACCCTCAGATCAGGTTTGAAGATGACAGCTGTTACAAGGAAGCCATCACTATACTTTTTCTGTTACCATTGGTTGTCATCAGCTGTTTTTTACATTTTCACCTATGTGCATTACTAACCAATGATGCCGTCAGAGCGGATGATATCACATGATACCACTTGGAATGGGTGTTCTTCTCAGCTTGGTGGTGATCCAGTGAGGGATCTAAGTAGCAATCGATAGCAGTTGTTCTCATGGGATCAGTAGTGTTGAATTATATTAGGGTTATTATTCAATACTGTTAGAAATGGTGTAAGAACTCCTCCGCTCTTCTTCAACATAAGTTAAAAAATATTATCATAAAAACAAAATATATGTAAGTGTGTTTGGAAACCAACATAAAGGATATAGTTCAATCTCAATGGGTAACTCTCTGCAGCCCTAGTTGAGGTCTAGATACCATCCTACACATCTTTTGCTCCCCTCAAGATCTTTTCTATAAAGTCTTCCTCTAAAGTCACCTCTACAAATTCTTGCCTCCAAGATTTCTCATGTACCCCTCCCTTTCTTTTTTATCTGCTGCCCATATCAACATTTGGCAATGCCAACTCCCACAAAGTTTTAAACTGGATCATCAGCATCATTTAATGAAAAGCACAAACCCTTAAAAAACTATTCCCCAGCATCTAAAATGTATTATTATATATTATTATATTATATATATTATATATTTTAGGTTTCAAGCCGTTTACGTATTATTATTTCCCCCATTGGGCTTCAAATCTGTTTAGGGCTCCAGGATACGGGGTGCCGCCATCTTGCCTCAGAAGCATTACATATTGAGGAAGGGAGAGGGTAGGAAAGTGCAGGGGACGGGGTTATAGCTGTGCTTTGAAATCACAGAATGCAGAGTGACATAGTCAGAAGACACTTCCTGTCTTCAACCAGCCTGAAACTCCATCTTGGATGTTTAAAAGCTCAGAAAAGGCAGTAGGTGCAGGTACGATGATTTTTAATGTGGACAATCTGTATGTATAAGGGTGGGGGAAACATACAAGGCATTCAGGGTGAAGGTCCTGTTTAAGTGTACACAATTTGTTTCAAGCTTCAGACTTAGGCCCTTATTTATCAAGGGCTAGCGCCAGGTAGTGTCTGACGTGCGCCAGGTCCCGCCAGCTAACGGTGGCTACCGACTCAAGTACGGCCGGCAGCGGTCACAATGACGCATTTATCACGCTAAATGAGGCTAGCGCCGGCGAGAGCGTCAGCTAGCGCGGGATTCATCATGTAGCCGACTGCAACGAACAGCGCCGCTGCTAATCCCATCACAGCGACAGGTATGACCTGGCGCTCTCCAATGCATTTCAATGGAGCAATCTTTATTTAATCATAATTAATTCCTATTAATGTTTATTTTATTTTTTTTAATGTCAAAAATTCTGTGACCACTTCTGCAATGTTAGGATTTTTTTTTAAGGTAAAAAAAAAAAAATTTGTGCAGAATTGATATTACAGGTCTGATATTAATGTATTCATATTACAAAATGTTTATAAAAACTTGTATAATTTTACAATCTAAAAATATGGTTGTTTGGGGGTTAAAAACTATTTTACACCCATCGCCGCCAGCGCTCTGGGGTTTAAACAAGGAATTCACAGCGCGAATAAATTCGGAGCGTGTTTTGTTAATGAATCTGCAGCAAGCCGTTCGCTCTGGCCATTCGTTGTCAGGCGCACCCATACAGCGCGGAACCTGTCAAACAGCGACCCCTAACCCCGTATTCAACATTACCGCACACCGACTGAGTCGCTGTCAACAAGCAAACCCCAGCCAAGCACAGCGAATACTAGCTGGCGCTGAGAAAATCACGCTACTGGCGCTCATCTGTCGCTACCTGGCGCTATTAATGAATCGGCCTCCCCGAATTCGGCCAAGAGCAGTTCTTTTCTTCATTAGTCTGGAACTGCATTTTACTGATATCTTGTTTCTTTTCATTGTCGCCTCGTATGGGAAGCTTCTTTTCTGTTGTATTGTAAGTGCTGTGTATGTTTTTGCTGTACGACAAGGTGGTTTATTGTTTGTTTTTTCCTATATATTTACATTGTCTGTACTACCTGTTTTGTGATGGCTACTTTGCTAAGAACCATGGATGATGGCAACCTCAACTAGTATGCTGCATTTCTGGCTCATGTTGGTCAGTGGGCATAAATGTAACATGCCTTTGATGCGAATTTGGCCATAAGAATCAACAGATTTTTCATCATTTTGTACCTTGTATAAATGAATGTTTACGATCTTCATTTGACAACTGCTTAAACAGCTACATACTCCAAAACACTACCAAACAATGAAACTATCCAGGTTCCACTAGATAAACAAGCCTGACACAAGGAGGTCACAGAATAATCACAAGCATACACCCCTGGGAAGAGTTTGGTTACTGCCCCTTGGACGCACTTACCATTATAGATTATCCTCCCATATGTAATGATTGGCCGCACTTCCTCTGCTTACAGCCCTAGCTGGCAGGCGTCTGGCCATAAATCAATGTCCTGTAATCACAGCTCATGCTATAGATCAGTCTAGTCGAACACAAACAAAACTGAGTGGGGTAATTCCAGCAGGGCTCTGTTCTATTTGCATCAGGCTAACTTTACCCAATTGCCAAAAAACAAAATAATCAAAGGGTAAACCCAGGATAATATGTTAGCTATAAAAATGTAGAAAAGAACATGAATTTAAAAATGATTCATAAAAGTTCTGCGGAGGAATTGTCTTGGGAAGTGGAAGCTTTTATAGGCCTTTTATAAGCTAAAAATAAATAACTATTAGAGAATATCAGAAACAATTTGACTAAAATGACTTAAAGTGGACCAAACCCCATCGCAGGCGGCCCTGGAAAATTAAAGATTAATACGCGTGATTCCCTCTTCCAGGTTCCCTTGTAAAACCTACCTGCTCCCCTAGTGGGCCATGGCCACATTACGCTATACCTGTAGCCAGGTGCACACCCGTGCTAGGCATTTGTGAATGGCCAGTGCGGGCACACACCATGTTAAAGGCCAGCGGGGGATGCGGCTGCTGGCGTGCTCGGCTCCAATCACCTGCTTTCCAGTAGATTCACCTCTTAGTCGATCCTTAGCCAAAACTGATGAGTGGAACCAAGCACGCTGATTGGACAAGAGTCAGGCAATGCCTCAATGCTCTCCTTTTGCATCGAGTATACAGTGACTTTAAAGAACATATGTCGCCGTGACCTACATAAACAGTTACTCTACATTACTACATGGACATTTTCTCCAGCACGGACAGGAATAGATTGGCTTCTACTCAATGACTTTACCAACCATAGCTGCGATCTTATGTGATATATCAGGGATTCCAAAATATTGGTACTAAATATTCAGCCTTCCTTCTTGTGGTACTTACAGTAGACCTCCAGTCAAGAAGGTAAAGCTCAGTCAGTTGCTCCCCTAAAGATCCCCTTTGACAATCAGTGGTGTATGCTGTTTGAGAGGACTTAACCCCATGCAGATGTTGTGGAATTATATGGGAGTGGCCATCTCACACCTGAAAGCCCTGCTTACACATCAGCATGAGTGGGGGGAGAGTCTGCAGTTGAACTGGAAGCTTTCTTATGATCAGTCGAACCAACCAGAGAGGGATTTCCACAAAGAATGTTAGAAGAAGAAAAAATCCTTTCTCTAATTGGCTGCATTGGTGTAAAGATCAGCAGGGCTGCAGTGTGCCTGTGTGATATTGCTTGGAATTTTGCTATGAGCAGCCTACAACAAACTGAGAGAGATCTACATCAGAAAAGGGATCGGCATGTCTGTCATGTCACACACACACACACACACACACACACACACACTTAATCAACAGCTCCTGGAGAGGATGAATGTAACTATGTATCAATGTAAGTCAACAGCCTTGGCTACCGCGCAACATTGCAACAATGTTGATACAATGTTTCAGGCTACGTTCACACCTCTCCAGATGCGTTTGTGTTTCTGCATTTTGCAGAAAAAGCAATGTAATGCATCATCTATGGCCTTTTTCATACCTCTCAGTTTTGATACAGAGTGGTTGGAATGTAGCCAAAAAACTGCAACTGCAGATGTATTCTTTGGCCCTTATTTAACAAGGGATAGCGCCAGGTAGCGAATGGTGAGCGAACGGTAATGACGCTCACCGCCACGAGAACGCCGGCTCCCCTCCGCAATCACACATTTATCAAGCCGATCCTGCTTAGCGACTGACAGAGCGCCAGATAGCGAATCATTCATCATTATTCCAGCCTCACCCCACAGCGCCAGTGAGCGACCTTGAACAGCGACAGGTATGACCTCTCGCTACCTGGCGCTCTCCAATGCATTTCAATGGAGCAATCTTTAAATATTCTTAATTAATTGCTATTAATGTTTTTTTTTTTTTTTTTTTTTAAATGGCAAAAATTCTGTGACCACTTCTGCAATGTTCGATATTTTATTTAAGGTAAAAAAAAAAAAAAAATGTGCAGAATTGATATTACAGGTCTGATATTAATGTATTCATATTACAAAATGTTTGTAAAAACATGTTTTTTTTTTTTCCAAAAATATGGTTGTTTGGGGGTTAAAAAACTACTTTTAACCCATCGCCGCCAGCGCTCTGGATTTTAAACAAGCATTTCACAGCGCGAGAATTTTTTGAGCGTGATTTGTTAATGAATATGCTGGGAGCCGTTTGCTATGGCCATTCGCTGTCATGCGCTCCCATACAGCGCGGAACCTGTCAAACAGCGACTCCTAACCCCGTATTCAACATTACCGCACACCGACTGAGTCGCTGTCAACAGCCGAACAACGGCCAAGCACAGCGAATACTATAGCGTGTGCTGTGAAAATAACGCTACTGGCGCTCATCTGTCGCTACCTGGCGCTATTAATGAATCGGCCTCCCCGTCTCTTCTATGAAACCGCAGCTGCAAAAAAAGCCAAACTGCAAAAAGCCAAACGCACCTGATCTGCAAATGCATCTGCAACTGCATAGTGTGAACGTAGCCTCAAGATCTTTCTGAGCTGTAATACGGCTCGCAAGGGCAGGGCTCTCCTTCCTATTGTCTCCTGCGCTCGCAACACTTGGTTTAAACCTCGTGGCATCTAATTTTGTATTGCTCCCTGTACTATGTTTTACCTTGTCTGTAATCATACCTTGTAAAGCGTTAAGATGAAGGCGCTATATACAAGAAATATATAATAAACAATAATAATAATAATTACAGCTGATGCCCTTTTACTTCTAGCTAAAGCTAAAGCATTATTTGAAAGACATTTAGGGTAATTTTGACTGTAGGACTTGGTCTTTCAGAAGCAGAGCTGTGAAAATTGTGGTGACATGGCCACTCCCATTCAGTTCAGTAGCACAGAATTTGCCTGCTATTCCACAACATCTGCATGGTGTTAAAGTGGACCAACACCCAGGATTTTCACTATCCTGGGTGTTGGTCCACTTCCGCGGGGTGCCCCGCTGTGTGAAACCCCCCAGAAAGCCCCAAAAACTCACCCGACCCCGCTCCCACGTGACCAATCACCGCCGACGGACAAGCGAGGTCCGTCGACGGACAAGGTGAGAGCGCCCGCCGCCTCTCACGCGTCCCTCTTACAGGGAGCGCGCCCACGCTGCCCATTCACATACGGCCAGCGCGGGTGTGCGCCCTGCTAGAGGGATGCGCGAGAGGTGGTGGCGGTGGCGGCCCGCGCATGCGCCGTTGGAACGAGGAACAGGTAGGATTTTCAGGCGTCCTGGGGGGTTTCACACAGCGATGGGGTGCCCAGCAGGCAGGGAGCTGATCGGCCCGGGAATCTTATAGATTCCCGGGCCGATCAGCGGTGGGTGTTGGTCCACTTTAAGCGTTTTCAAATAGCTTCCATCATTGGTTGCAGGGGGCAATTTACTAAACGTTTTTGTGACTGGGGGTCCATTTTAAGGCCAACCAGGGTGAATGGAAGGACATGAAGCACTGCTGGCAAACTACTGCTCCAATAGGATCCCCCAAGTGGTCAAGTCAACCAACTTGCAGGCATTTAGCATTTTGAAATAATGGCATTGCTTGCAAAAGAGCTTGTGTTATTGTGCCAGGTAGAGTACATATTGTTCTTTAGAGCGGACCTCCACCCTCCTAGTAATGGTAGTGTGGTAGTTGAAATGAGAAGTGGCGTTTCATGAATAAAGGTTGGGTACCCTGGGTTAGATGGAATTAAAATGGCTCTTTATCCATATTTATGGCAACACGCAAGTACTGATATTCCATGTTGCCAGACCTACAACCAGTGATCTTCTATATGCTCTAAAGTCTTGTGAGCACTATGGTTTCATATTAAAAACATATGATCAGACTTTCGGTATCAGTGGATGACTTCAATCAATCAGCTTTGACATCCAACACAGTTTTACAAGCTACATTTTCTTTAAATGTAAGAGTTAAAGTACAAACTGGGAGTGCTGGGAAAAAAAGCCAACTGGGTGGCCCACATGGCTGTTATCTGAATCTTATTTGTGGTTTCAAAATACAGTATGAAACTTCTCCAGTGCTCCAGAGGCCAGAGATAACCCATCCACCCCCTCCTCTTAAATACCAACTTAGTAGTTAGTATAATGAATAGGATATTACCCCTGATGTGCAAAGACCTCTTCTCACCTCTCTACTAACACTCCCCTCCCCTGGTCATTTAAATGTAAATGTTTATCCTGCAAGGCTTATGGAGATAAGAGTATTTGCACAGTGTGGGGGAGCTCTGTAGATGGACCCTTGGCCTTTTCCTTCAATTAAACAGTCCTCTATTCTGGTAAGTTTTCCCCGACAGCTCTTTGAAAAACACTTGGAAATCTATGTCACCATCTGACCATCAAAAGGTTTTTTCTTTTTACCCTAAAACACACATACAGTGTGTACATAGGACGCATTCTTTACTTGAGAGTTATGCATTTTACATTATTACCACTTAGGAATACTACCACCCACCCTATTACAGAGGAACCAAACCCAGGATGTTCACTATCCCGATTTGATATGCAGGCAAATAATCACCGGCTCACGATCCATTTAATTTTCTACTATGCCACCCAAAAAAATTGAATGGAGCTGGCCTGTCCCCCTGCTCCTCTGTGTGCCGGCCATGAAATGAGTTTATGGGGGATCTCAGGGGATTTCACACACAAGCCATCACATATTGGGATGCCCCACAAAGAGGGAGACCACCAGCTCTAGAGTCATATAGACTAGGCCGGTGATTGTTCATCTTATTATTACACCAGTAATATTCTGTTGTATAAAAAGTGTAAATGTTTCGAACATACACATCTTTCTATTGTACTAAGCGTTCCTTAGTGCAAAATGCAAATAGCAACAGCTCAGGCTAAGAATAAATATACTTGAAGCAGAAAAGACATCACAGTGCCAGCAACTCCATAAAAATTTTACTTAAAATTCTTAAAGCAAATTAAAATCCTCTTCCCCTGATCTGGAAGTCTAAAAGGCCGGCCGCTTAGCTGTCACCGGGGCAACCTGATTTGGGTTGCCCCACTGTGTGAAACCTACCCCGCAAACTCACCCTTCCTGTTTTTGTGGCCTGCGGAATTACTACCTTAATCGCGAACAGCTAATGTGAAAACAACCCAATGACGCGCCACGCTGCCGCCCCCGCTGCTCCAACCAGTATGGCGGATTATTACAGGGCAGGAAGCAGGGAACTCTTGCACACCCAAGATCAATGTGGGATCGCCATATCATGACAGGGGGGACAATGCTCACCAGAGGAAGGCCAAGGAAAAAGGGGGAACAGAATACAACCATAAAAAGTGTTTTCACACATGATGTAGAAGTTAACTGCCCCACTTTAAGTGGAACAGTCCCACTTTGAGGCCCACTGTCCCTCCGAAAACTTTGGAAACTTCTAAATGTTCCACTTTGAAGGCTGTTCCACCAAATGCAGAATGTCTAGGTGGACTGCTTTGACTCTTTGGTTGAATAGGGGCAGTAGAATACATGCCTGGCCTGCGCCACTAATAGTGGTTCTAACTCAACTGCAGAAAATAGGTTTTCTGGGAAAAAAACTCCCAAAGGACTTGCCCTGCTCACCCTAAAAACAGCCTTGCCTGGCGCATATAATGTATTTGTGTATTATAATTATTGGGATACTTGTAAATTGTACTATGCCTCGCTGCCTTAACAAATTATTTTTTTAGTATGTAAATGCGTGGCAAATTAAATATTAATATTCTGAAATATTGCAGCCTTCCTGATTAAGTGGTAAAATATACCTGATTTTGGAGAGGGGTCTTTTTTGTTAGATCTGTTTGTGCCTTTTCATGGGGGACACTAATATCCAATTATGTAATTGTTTAAAAAATCAACACTATGGCCTGGATTCATTAAAGGTAGAAAATAATTCTCATGGTAGTAAAAGATTCAATTCATGAGAAAAAAGCCTGAGAATTTCACTGTTGTTGAATCACCAGCTAAGAAAACAATGAAAGTCAATGGCACTTTTTTACTCCTAAGAAAAGTAGGGACCTGTTTACTCCTTTCTACACTGTAGAAAAAGCTGCCATTGACTTTCATTGTCTTTTTATCCCGTGATTCAGTAACAGTGACATTCTCAGGCTTTTTTCTCATGAATTGAATTTTTTACTACCATGAGAAGTTTTTTCTACCTTTATTGAATCGAGGCCTATATGTGCACTAGTATCAATGTTATACTAATATAAGTTTATTTTTGGTTCATATTAGGATATTTATTCTTCTGTATAAATATATTGTTATAAGGTCACATCTAGTCATTTTGCGGTGACCACTATTTACTATAGCAATTACGAATGTGAATCCCTGCCCATGTCATTCTATGGGCATTACCTTTCTCAGTTTGCCGTCCGTCCCGCTGCCAGACCTTCATCCTGGTGGATCTTCAAGAGTTTCACCTGCCCCTCCAGCCTACAAGTGTGGAGGATCCATATCAAGGGGTTGCTCCATGCCTCCCTTTCTCTTCCATTTCCCAACCTGGGCTGGCTACGTTTCTGGCTATTTCAGGACTCAGGAGCGGTTAGAGAGTAATATAACCACCATAGCGTGTTTCAGGGACTTATACTGCTAATTTATAGTGTTTATATTGTTTTAACTGTTCTAACCTATCACCTATCCATCCCTCAACAAGGGGAAGTGGCCTAATTTAACAAATGTCTCTCTTTCCCACCCTGAAAAGTGAATAGGTAAGATATATATACCAGTGTCTATATATTTTTGATATGCAATGTCTTACATTTATTGACTGCTATAGATCCATATCAGATTTAGGGCTTTATGCAATAAATCACAATTTACTTTGTCACTTGATGCAGTATTGTTGTTGTGTAATTTGTTGTATTCGTTGTGTAATTTAAACATATCATTTGATGACTATGTCTTGTGCAATAGAAGTACAATTATGTACAATTATTTTTCTTATGACATGAAGTTAGTAGTGTGGTTATATAGGAGTGGGTGGAAGTATTTTTTAGAGCGTAATGTGTTTTAATCAGACAGCCTTGCCAGCGAATTATCTTTGGATAACATTGTTGGTGTGATTATATTGCAGTTTCTGTAGACATCCAGACTGCTAGGCATATCTCTAGAATCTCAGTCAGGAAACTGCTTAGTTATTAGGGCCATCCACTAAAGGTAATCTCCCTACATTCCCCTATGAGAGACCCTGAGGGGGCTATTTTTCCTCAGATTGTGCCTTCAAGTATGGAGAGTTTACTGGAAGAATTACCTATAACAATCAAAGTGATACTGAGCTGGAGTCACTGTTATTGCTATTCATCTCTGCCTTATCTGCAGTTGGGTTCCGATGATATATAATATAATCGGGTGGGATCCTTCAATGTGGCACGGTCGCAGTGTTGGACTGGCCCAACAGAGGTTCTTTCGGTGGGCTCAAGGCACTGACCCAGGGCCACTATCAGTGCAGTAAAGAGATCTAGGAGTAACAGGGCGCCACACAGCGTCACTTTTTTGGCCTAAGCGTCACTCAGCGTGCAATTTCGATTCTGCATTGCATGTCCCAATGTTGGAGACTCAAAATTAAGAGTAGGGACCACACTAAACACAGAGTGCCTTGCCGGGGCAGTGTGGCTTCCACATGTATCTGCAGATATATGCAACCAAATCTCTGTCTTTCCACATAGCTAGACATGTTTGTTGCTTGATATTTAGTTGATGAGAGGGTTAAACTGGGCGGTAAATTAGTTCCCAGGCCCTGAATAATAATAATAATTTTGTATAAATAATAGTGATTGAGCTGCTCCCACCCCCCTTTATTCAATTTCGATTCGATGTGGGCGCCAGCTAGCGTCTTGTTTAACATTAACGCACAAGGTTGCAGCGCCGGGCGCTCTGATTGAAGCAGCACCAGTTGAAACCTGGCGCTGTAGGTCCAGATCCCATGGAGCACAATAGGCACAACCATAGTGAAGTGTTTAATGTTTATAATTATTATTATTACATACGTTTATTTGTACAGAACTTGCATTGTGACTTGTCAATAATGGAAACGCAGGACCTAGATGACGCCAAATGACATTTTTTTACATCAAAAAAACATTTTTGGGGGCTTCTTTCTGTAACAAATGTGTCATTTGGACAACAACAAATAAAACGCAGCCTAAATGCGCTGTAAAGTTTGCCCCTTTTGTCCCCAGCAGTGATATGTTGTGTCTACAGATAACTTATGCTAAACTGGCACAAATGTCATGTAAGCTCGCAGGGGCAGGGCCCTCTTTTCTAGTGTATTTCAGTATGACTGTGTATTTGTACTTTTCTGTCATGTATTGTAAGTTAGTTATTTTACCCTGTTTGTAATTTCACATTGTACAGCTCCATGGAAGATAATGGCGCTTTATTAATAACCAATAATAAAAATTTCAGGTTTTGTATTTTTCATTAAACTGGGAGGGGGCACAGAAAATGCATCCTCTTCCCCCTGTCATAGTTTTTAAAAATCAGATGTGACATGAACTAGCTCCATAAGAGATCATTTATTATGTCCCTGCATGTTCCAGGGTAAAATAGTATGAACTGAACCAACCATTACTGTCCTATTAAGTCATCAAATTTATTGGCTAACGTCTAAGGTCGGAGCCTTTTAACTTTAATCTGTCCACCTAATGAAACGTATGACCCGGCTCCTCTGCTTTCAGCTTTGATGTAAGACCCAGAGCCACCCCCTGCTACTAAAACAATTAGGAATGATAAAAATTACAAAGACGGCGCTTGTAAACCTTTTTCCCAGTCCTGGTCTCCCCACAATCCATTAATAAATCTCCAACAGCAGATAATAAACATTTTATAATTTTGAAGAATTTCACTAAAAGCCCAACAATTAATAATATTCAGGTTCACAATGCAACAGTACTGGGGGAAAGAGGACCACCCTGCAAATAGCCGCCCAATATGTCTCCACCTGCCACCAACTGAGAGGAACATAAGAGACCATGGGCTGTTATACCCCTAGACTACCCATATACCCTACCTCTATACTGCCCAACTAAAGGGACAATTAGAATCTATGGATTTCAAACCCTCATACTGCCCCTTAATCCCACCCAACTGCTTACTGTCCCCTATACGTCTCCATCTCCCACCAACACTGAATTATACCCCCAATCCTGCCCCTATAACCCAACACCCAACCCCCTTTATTTTCCACATCACCCCCCATTTGTTATTCCCTTTTGCTTTGGCAATGCTAAGCAAAGGGATTATTCATCAAAGGATAGCGGCAGGTAGTGCCTCATAGCGGCAGTCTGGTGAACGCTGGACGCTGTACGCAAAACCGCATTTATGAAAGCAAATTTGGAGAGTGACTCTAACAGCGCCATGTAGCGTCTGATTCATCATTACAGGCAGCTCAGTGTATAGCGCCTACGCTCTAGCTTCCAGAGCTCCAGGTATTACTGTCACAATGTTACAACAATGTAATTCCATGTGTTTTCGCTTTGTTACTGGTGGATATGTGTCCAAAAAAGAGACTTTAATAACACAAGTCTGGCGCTCTATGCTATAGCGACCAGATCCAGAGCGCCTACGCTCTGTTTGTCTGTTCTTTTGTTGAATATGGTTTGAGTCGCTGAGAGTCGGTCGCAGTGAGCTGGCGCTACCTTTCGCTCCCTGCAATGCTGTACTAGGGTTAGAGCGCCCAACATACATCTCATTCATCAATGCTGACCAGGTTACTAGAGCAACTGAGGCACTCGATACCCGCTTACAGCGTCTACTAGCGGTCGCTATAAGCGCCGCTATACAGACGCTCATCAGCCAATACCTGGCGTTAGTAATGAATCAGCCTCCACGTGTTTTTTGGACCTGCCAATCAAGCCTGTTTAAATTGAATTGATATAGCGCTGGACAGAAGGACCATATTCATGGAAGGCAACATAGGCTGACCCTAGAGCAAATGTCTATCTGTGCAAGGGTTCAAGATGGTGCACCCCTCCAAAAAACACACAATGGAAAATAGATGGGAGAGAATACAACAAATAACAGAACATGACAGAAGAAACATGGAACAGAGAGGGAGATGGAGGGAAGGTGAAATAGAGAAAGTGAGAAAACAAGGAAACGACACAGAGAAGATCAAAAGAGAGGGAGATGGAATGAATGAGATGAGAGACAGAGATGAAGGCAATATGGAAAAGAGAAGAAAAAGCAAATATAGAAACTAAAAGGAGAGGGGGATGTGGGAATGAAAGTGTTAGAAAGTCGCTGTAACCTGTTAGCCATCAATGTAGGTAGGAAATCCAAGGTTAACATACCGTATTTTTCGCCATATAAGACGCACTTATTTTTCCCCAAAAGTGGGGGAAAAATGTCTGTGCGCCTTATCGGGCGAATGTAAAAAAAACTCACCCGTTCCCGGCGCTCCCGCGTTGCCTGTCACACTGCGGGAGCCTAGAGGAGCGGTGGGGGCTCTGTCCCGGCCCCGCCGCTGCGATCGCTGTCTTTTACCGGCAGCGATGACAGCGGCGGGGCCAGAGACAGCGCCCGCCATCTGCTGCTTCTTCCGCCTGGGGCACATGCGAGCACCCAGGTCAGGGCAGCGGGTGGGCGTGGCCTGCACCAAGATGGTGCAGGCCACGCCCACCTGCTGCCCTGACCTGGGTGCTCGCATGTGCCCAGGAAGAAGCAGCAGGCGGAGGAGCGGCGGGCGCTGTCTCTGGCCCCGCCGCTGTCATCGCTGCCGGTAAAAGACAGCGATCGCAGCGGTGAGGCCGGGACAGAGTCCGCCACTGCTTCTTACGGCCAGCTCTGTGAATGGGGTGGGCGTGCCAATCAAGCTGACGCGGCGCAGGCCACGCTCACCCCATTCATGGAGCCGACCGCTCAGCGGAGCGTTGTCAGTGGAGAGGTGAGTTTTACTTTTTTTTTTTTTATTGTGCCTCCCTGCCTATACAAATGGGGGGAGAGGGGGATGCCACACAGCCTATACTAATGGGGGGAGGGGGATGCCACACAGCCTATACTAATGGGGGGAGGGGGATGCCACACAGCCAATGGGGGGAGAGGGGGATGCCACACAGCCTATACAAATGGGGGGAGGGGGATGCCACACAGCCAATGGGAATGGGGGGGCACACTGCCTATATGGAGAATAGGAGGGGGGAATGCCACACTGCTTATAATAATGGGGTGTACACTGCCTATATGGGAATGGGAGGGGGGAGAATGCCACACTGCCTATATAGGGAATGGGATGGGGGCATGCTACACTGTCTTTGGAATGGGGGCATCCCACACGGCCTATGGGAATGGGAAAAGGGAATGCCACACTGTCTGTAATATTTTTTTTCTTATTTTTCTCCGCCAAATCCTAGGTGCGTCTTATGGGGCGACAAATACAGTAATATCATTTTTTGGCTAACTCAACAGATAGAGAATGCAAGCTTTTCAAGCATACTAGGCCTCTTCTTCAGGCATAATACAAATCTGAATCTTACAGAAACACATTTATACAAAAAACAAAGAAGGCGCAATGGTATGGAAGCTGAAGTGCAAATGTAAGTTTATCCAAAAATGTAAGACAAGATGGAGCACTAAAGCCAATGTGGAATAGAAAAGAAATGTCAGCAGCATATATGGAATAGAAATAAAAAAGACAAATACAAGAAAAAGAAAAAAAATGGAACAATTGCATAAAAGAAAGAAAGAGTAAGACAAGGAAATGAAAGGTGAGAATGGCAGAAAATATGAGAACAAATGTACAAAAGAGAGAGAGAGAGAGAGAAGGGGGAAATGTGGAAAGAGAGGATAATGTAGAAAGGGAAGAAAGAGAGGGAGATGGAGGGAATGAGGAGAAGAGAGATGGAGGGATGGTATAAAACATGTCAATCTCTTCCATAACAGCTCAGCACTGCAGTCTACAAACCTAGGCCCTTATTTAACAAGGGATAGCGCCAGGTAGCGAATGGTGAGCGAACGGTAATGACGGTCACCGCCACGAGAACGCCGGCTCCCCTCCGCAATCACACATTTATCAAGCCGATCCTGCTTAGCGACTGACAGAGCGCCAGATAGCGAATCATTCATCATTATTCCAGCCTCACCCCACAGCGCCAGCGAGCGACCTTGAACAGCGACAGGTATGACCTCTCGCTACCTGGCGCTCTCCAATGCATTTCAATGGAACAATCCTTAAATATTCATAATTAATTGCTATTAATGTTTTTTTTTTTTTTTTTTTTTAAATGTCAAAAATTCTGTGACCACTTCTGCAATGTTAGATATTTTTTTTTAAGGTAAAAAAAAAAAAAAAAAAATTTGTACAGAATTGATATTACAGGTCTGATATTAATGTATTCATATTACGGGGAGGCCGATTCATTAATAGCGCCAGGTAGCGACAGATGAGCGACTGTAGCGTGATTTTCTCAGCGCCAGCCAGTATTCGCTGTGCTTGGCCGGCATTAGCTTGATGACAGCGACTCAGTCGGTGTGCGGTAATGTTGAATACGGGCTGGGGGGTCGCTGTTTCACAGGTCCAGGGTTGTATGTGAGCGCCTGACAACGAATGGCCAGAGCGAACGGCTAGCTTCATATTCATCAAAAAATCACGCTCCGAATGTGCTGTCGCTGTCCATTCCTTGTTTAAACCCCAGAGCGCTGGCGGCGATGTGTATTAACTAGTTTTTAACCCCTAAACAACCATATTTTTGGAATGTAACATTATACATGTTTTTAGAATCATTTTGTTATATGAATACATTAATCTCAGACCTGTTAGATCAATTCTGCACATATTTTTTTTTTTTTTTTTTTTTACTTAAAAATAAATCCTAACATTGCAGAAGTGTTCTCCGATTTTTTGACATGAAAAAAATAAAAAAAAAAATTATTACCAATTAATTATGATTAATTATAGATTGCTCCATTGAAATGCATTGGACATCGCCAGGGAGCGACAGCTCATACCTGGCGCTGTGAGGGAATTTGCAGCGGCGCTGTTCGGTCCAGGCGGCTTCATGATGAATGCCGCGCTAGCCGTCGCTCTCGCCGGCGCTAGCCTCATTTTGCTTGATAAATGCGTCATTGTGACCGCCGCCGGGCGTACTTGAGTCGGTAGTCGCCGTTAGCTGCCGCTACCTGGCGCTCGTCAGACACTACCTGGCGCTATCGCTTGATGAATAAGGGCATAAATGTTTTGAAAAACATGTTTTTTTTTTTTTTTTTCAAAAAATATGGTTGTTTGGGGGTTAAAAAACTACTTTTAACCCATCGCCGCCAGCGCTCTGGGGTTTAAACAAGCATTTCACAGCGCGAGAATTTTTTGAGCGTGATTTGTTAATGAATATGCTGGGAGCCGTTCGCTATGGCCATTCGCTGTCATGCGCTCCCATACAGCGCGAACCTGTGAAACAGCGACTCCTAACCCCGTATTCAACATTACCGCACACCGACTGAGTCGCTGTCAACAGCCGAACAACGGCCAAGCACAGCGACTACTAGCGGGCGCTGTGAAAATAACGCTACTGTCGCTCAGCTGTCGCTACCTGGCGCTATTAATGAATCGCCTCCTAGTCGAAGGGCTGAGCTTGTGAGTATAGGCCCGGGCCAAATGCAACTAGTTTCAGACTCAGGTAGAGCGCTGCAGAACAGACCATTGCAGGTCTCTAGTGCACTTTATTCTTTGTCTTCATTATTGGCAATAAAGTCTGCTATCAATTGTAATGTTAAAGTACACAAATGCAGTCTGGTTTATTTCCACTTCTTCTGTCATTTCACAATCTAGATTACTAAAGACGTTGAATATTTAGGCTGCCGCTGCCAAGTAATCAGCGCTGGAAACATCAGCAGATTTGGCATCTTAGTAAAAAGCCTTATGGAGTTGGAGCTTTCAGTAATGTATCATGCCTGGATGCTATACGGCATTATTTCAAATGGCTTAAGGTTAGTGAGGCCATTAAAGTAGAACTCTGGGCAAACAGAAAATGGATTATGTATTTTAGAAGTGCTTTTTCATATAAAATATAAGCTGTCCACATTGATGTATCCTCGCAGAGACATAACTAAAGATAACCAGGTCCTGGTGCAGACATTAAATGTGGCCTCCTTCTTGGCTCATTTGCTAACCATTTTTCCTTTCATTTTAACTGAGACTACTAAAGCATACCTAGCAACTTTTCAAGGTGGGAAAGAGGGACAAGTGTTAAATTAAGCCACACCTCCTCGTTGAGGGATGGATGGGATGTAACAGTTACAACAATATAAACACTTTGAATAGGCCAATGAATCATTTATTGATGCAGATCTGCATGTTACACCTCTAAAGGAGACAACTGAGAACAACAAGGCACAGGGGGGCATGGACTCAAATGAGGGACACTTGGGAAGTATGTTAAAGAGTGAAATAACAGAGCCAAATGGTGCTTGCTTTTGGTACACAATGTCTTGGAGCTCAAATCTGATAAATAGGGTAGAGAAGCAACAATCTGCACCCTCTGCGCCGCCTGTAGTTACACCCCTGCATCCATGTTGGGGAGTGAAATTGTCCCCAGCCTATCCGAATGGCTGGGCGCGGGAGCACACCACAGCTGCAGGGTGGCTGGGGATGCAGCCGCAAGCGAAGACAGTGTCATGACTTTACTGCCAACCCCAGGGGTTTCATACAGCGGGGCATACCGATTTTGGATGCCCTGGGGGGGCGGGCTAGCGGCTTTTGTGCTGCTTTAAAGTAGCTATAAACCCAACGGAAATAATAAAGCAGCAAGCAGGTCACTGGTTGCTTGCCCCATGAGCCTCTCCTGTTTTCTGTGGTGCAGGGTAGGAGTAACAGGGCTCCAAAGCTCCTTTTGTCAATTTCATTTCTCCAGTACAATGCAAATGTCCCTTGGTGCTCTCTGTTTGAGCTAGCAAAGAATCCCCAGTGGTGCCATGGCTGTCTCTGACCACAGCAGATCATGCTGATAACACGATCGGGGTGCCCAGGGGAAAGGATCGAAACTCAGGATAGTGAAAATCCTGGGTTTTGGTCCACTTTAAAGATGAGTTTACAGGTGATCCCAGGGGATGCCCAGCCAGAGAGGAACAACACTCAAGAAACCTCTTTAAGTTTGCTTCCCTGGAAAATTTGCTTCCTTAGGCACTTATTCTTCACAGTTCCGTTTGGCTGGGTCGGCATAGAGTGTTACACTGTCCCAGTTCTCTTTCAAAAGCTCTGAGCTGGGTGCGGGTGTCTGGGCCATATTTAGTAAGATGAACTTTATATGGGGCAGCTTCCTTTTTTCTAGGGGACATCCATCTGCAATAACAGAAATGGGGAGCCTTATTTAAGAATCATCAGCGCCACATTGCGCCACTTTTTTGGCCTCAGCGCGGGACTGAGCACCAGAGCAACGGCAGGGATCCCCAAGAGCAACGGCAGGGAGTTTAAACCACTGTGGCCAAAAGCAGCATCAGCTGATGCCCTAACATCAACCTTGTAAAAATTAGAAAAGGTATGAACAGAAGACCAAGTAGCGGCCTTACAAACTTGTTCAACAGAAGCCTGGTGCTGAAAAGCCCAAGAGGCACCAATAGCACGAGTAGAATAAGCAGTAAGGCGGAAGGGAGGTTCCTTCCCCTTAGCAGAATAGGCTTGCACCACCGCCTGACGGATCCACTTGCTGATAGTGGATTTAGCCGGAGGCAAACCCTTCCTAGGTCCAGAAGAAAGAACAAAAAGAGCATCAGTCTTCCTGAATGATTCAGTAGCTACCAAATAAAACCCCAGCCAGACCTGGGAGCACGGAAGGAGGGGAGGGGAGAATCAGCCCCCCCGAAAGGGCCGCGGCTGCCTCCTGCGTTGAGGCAGCCTACCATCCTTGGCAAACAGATCCAGACGCTCACCAAAGAGCCGTAGCCCAGTAAAGGGGAATCCAGTGAGAGCCTTAGCAGCATTATCAGTTGCCCACTGACGTAGCCAAACAGAGCGGCGTATAGCCACCAAAAGGGCAGAAGTCTTACCACACATCCTGACCGCATCATCCATAGCAGAAAGAATAAATGCAACAAAATCATAGCAAAGCAGGAGGGATCTATACTCCTCCCCTCTATTGGCATCCAAGGCATTATCCACAAGGCACTTGAGTAGCCCTTTAATAGCAAGAGCCGTAATGGCAGAATCGCACACAGGGCGCAGCGCAGTCCCTGCACAAGCAAATGTGTGACAGGCCAGCTGATCCACACGCCGGTCCTCACCATCCCTCAGAGTAGAAGTCTCAGGAGAATGCATGACCGAGGTATTGGACAACCCAAGCACGGGAGAATCCACCTCGGGGGGACACGACCAGCGCTTAACCACATAAGGAGGAAAGGGATACCTCGTGTCACAACTCTTGGGCACCTGCTAGGACGTTCCCACTCCTTGAGCACCAAATTATTAAAGTGGTTCTGCTCAGGGAACTCCAAGAGTTGTTTAACAGTGTGAAAAAACTCACCCTGCTGCTTTTTAGCCAGCACAGGAGGGGTAATACATAGCACTTTAAAAATGTGAGCCAACAGCCTATCCTCGGGAGACCATGGATCTTCTCCAAAAGGAGACCCAGTACTGCCATAAACTTCCTGCTGTTCCCCAGAGGAATCAGAATCAGAGAAAAGTTCCCCCTCTTCTAGGGGGTAAAGGCCAGGGAAAGAATAATGTCCCTCATCCTCCTCAGGAAAAAGGGAAACAGCGGGAGTTAAATGCCGCTTCTTGCCAGAAGCCTTACGGGGGGCAGGCCCAGTAATATGCCTTTCCAGGCTGGCCACCCGCAAAGCCAAGTCATAATGTGATTCCCCGCTAGCATGTCCCTCACTAGGGGTCAAATGCAGGCGTAGGTGATGTAGAAGAGGGCGCAGAGCTGGGCAGCGTAGCAGGCAACCCAGACTGCAGCGCAAGTACCTTCTGGGCGCAGGGCACACATACCCTGACACCATCACTCACAGGGGATACCCCACACGTGGCACACAGCTGGGCTTGTCCCGAAGGAACCCCAAGCACATTATCCCTGGAAGCCTCCATATGGTGATAAATATAGGCTCACAGCCAGTACAGGGTCACAGCTACAAGAGCCACCCGGGATGCCCCCCCCCCCCCCAGGGATGCCCAGAACCCTCTCGGGAAGGTGGGAGATGACAAGGGCAGGGCCGGGAGAAACCACAGTCACGGTTGTCCCGCCTAAAAGACACAAAAAAAGACCCATAAACAACCGCAGCAAAGCTGAAGTACAACAGAAGCAACCCCGCAGGGGACTCATGAACCAATAGGATCAGCAGCGAAACCGCCGGACCGCAGAGGAAATGCGACTCCAGAGAGAGACATGGGCCCCCGACGCAGCAGATCAAAATGGCGCCGGAGCAGTCCTTGAGGGGCGGGCCGCAGCAGCATGACGCGGAACGCGTCATCCGCAGGTCCTGCCCCCCCCCCCCGAAGACCGCGAAATCGAGGTCACATGACCCGCCGGCGCCATGACACAAGAAAAAATCACCTCAGAAATAGCGCCGCCCGCCGCAGAGTGGCGTACAAGGCAGCGCGGCGGCGCAGCACAGTGACAAACAGTAAAAACACATTGCAATACACACACAGAACCCCCGGACCCCCCGCCAGCCGCCGGTCCCCCCTCCCTGAGCCCAGGGAGAGAGCGAGAGGGCAACAGAACAGCGGCAAGGGCTCAGCCCCAGGAAAAGAAAGAGGGGGGGGGATAGAACCCTTACCCAAGGGGGGCAAAGCAACGAGTGTCACAGCATCCCATGAGGCCCACCATAAAGGCCTGTAACCAGCTACCCTTGTGGTACAGGGTTAAGCAGTCTGGAGCAGCGCTCCTTAAGCACCTGACCCTGGTGCTGCCTATCTTCACACGAACCAGGCAGCCGAGGCTGGGAGGCAGTGGGTCCAGAACGGGTGGAAGTCCTGCAGGGCCGCAGGCTAGTAAGCCCCACTCACCTGCGCAATATAGAGAGCCATCTTCTTATCTTCACAGTCCTGACTGCAGAAGGAAACTGGGAATTTGTGGGAGGTTCCTGGCCTTTTATAGGGCCGGGAGATGCCACAAGTCTTTTCTGCAGTCCACTGCGCCACCTTGTGGCGGATAACCCAGACTTAAAGAATTTCGTGAAACAGGACGTGCTGTATACTTGGAAAATGATGCAGCGCTGGCAGCTCTGGTTGAAGCAGACCCAGATGAAACCTGGTGCAGTGGCTAAAGATCCCATAGAGCACAATGGGCAGAACTGGATTGAAGTGTTTTATGCTTATAATTAATATTAAACACATTTATTTGTACAGAACATGCACTGTGACTTGACAATAATGGAAACGCAGGACCTAGATGGGCCAAAATGTTTTTTGGAGGGTTACTAAAATTAATTTTAATGGTTTCTTTTGCTCAACAATGTGTGATTTGGACACCAACAATTAAAATGTATCCTTAACTCATTGTAAAGTTTGTCCCCTTTGTCCCCAGCTGTGATTTCTTGTAACTGTAATGAGGAAACACTGAACAACACCAGAAAGCTACAGTGCCAAAGATTTGAAGGAGGAAAAAATCATAAATATGCTGGGGAGCGCTGGAAAAATGGCAGTACAATGTGGCGCTCACTGGTGGGTCCAACAGGCGCTGACACAGGCCGACCAATACCTAAGTGCAACAATCAAAGCTAATTAGTAGAATTTGGCGCAGTGACTGCTAGCGTCAATGTAGTACAGAGCGCAGCGCCAGATGGAAATGCTGGTGCTATAGCCACAAAACTGATGCTAAAAGGCGCACATCATAAAATGTCAAACTCTGGCCCAAGCACCAAATCTGGCCCACAAGCAAAAAATAAAAAAAAAATACAGCAGGGCTTCCCAAGTGGCTGGTACATGAACAGCCACCAGCTGTTTTGGGGGAATGAATTAGCTGCTGGATGTCTTTCTAAGAGAATGTACCGTTCCCATGCTCTCTCTGCCACAGCACTGAAGACAGCTGCGTGAACGTGAACTTTGTGTGCCCCCGCACCCCATCATCAGCCCAAGTAAGTGGGCCAGGTAAAAATCAATAGAAATTGGTCCTAGTGCCGCCAAAAACTACTTCTGGTCTGCACACACAGCCACAAGCATTCCAATTCAGTTGACCACCGGTTCCTCAGCCTGCATGACCACTGGCCGCCATGTAAGCCCAATTGGGTCTTTTGGCGGTCATGTGGGGTAGCGAAGCCGTGGCCATAAACAAGGCAATGCCTGTGGATATGTGCAATATGGTAATTAAAATTAGAATGCCACCACTGGGGGAGGTAGAAGCAGCGTGTAGGTGCAGAGGTCCTCTTGGGGTGGAGGTCCCCTTTCAAAGAGAAGCCTGCCCCACATTGATATGCTTCCTCTCAGAACATTTAAAGGAGACCTGCACCCTATTACATGGACATCTGCACCCAAACCCTCTCCCACAGCCACCAGTGAGTGATACATTTGACATTTGACTGGAAATCCCAGGAAGCAGCAGCCGCCATCTCCTCCTGCTGAAGTGTTCCTGCCACTTCTGCTCTGCCCATGTATAAAAGGTATCAGTAGAAGAGGTTTTCAGGTGCGAAAGGGGCACTTAATATGATGGAGGTCACCTTTAAAGTGACCTCTTGCTGCGCTAAAATGTATTAGCTAAGGAGCATCTACTCAGAAATGATGACAACTGGACATACTGTATTTTTAAGATATCATGCAAGTTATCAGAATTGAGAAAGACAGTCAGATGCATAGTAAAGCAACTTCAAAGAAAAATAAAGCAAGCACAGTTGCCTTGAGGATTTACTAAAGCTATACATTGGCCAGGGAAAATAAAAACCTTCACAGACATTTAGCCATAGAACATTTTCAAAAGTCAATTTTGCACCAATTTTTAAACTAGCGCAGGGAAGGTGTAGAAAAGTCCCATGTGGCCTAAAAGCACTAGTTAGGTATATCTGCCTCTACCCTGTCCAGACCAAGTAAAAACAAACAGGACTTGCCTAACAGCCCGCAAGATCAATCACATGGAGCCCCGTTTCTTCACCATCAACTGTGGAGATGACAGCATTTTTTTGCTGACATGAGCAAGTTCAGATGCGTATGGCAGGCCAGACATAAATGCGTGGACATCTTTGGAGCTCTGCAACCAGACTGACATGGCTCACAGGACACCCTGGGATCAATCTTGTGACTGTTAAGTAAGTACTATGTTCTTTATGTTACCCAGACAGTCCCTTTAAAGCGGGCCAAAACACATTTTAGGCAATTCCCGCTCCCAGGGCATCACAATATGGAGTTCCCCACTGTATGAACTCCCTGAGCATCACTTTAAGACGTATCTTACCAGCAATCCCACGGGGCATGCCCAGGCTGCAGTGAGAGTGTCTGTTGGGAGGTGCCCAGCAATCCATTCATTCACAATATATTGCCTGGCACTAAAGCAGCATAAAACCCATTTTGGGTTCCTCCGTGCCCTCACCAGAGTACCTTGTGCAATGTGCTTGACATGGCAGTAGCCCGGTTTTAAAAAAAAATTCCACTGCTGATGCCACAGCCACCTAGCATTTGGCTGCTCTCAAGTATTCCAGGTGACGTGACCCGGTCTACTGACCGCATCCTGGTTTCCCTGTAGACTGGGAAGCATTCTCACAACCCAGCTTCTCACAGCCACAGGAGAGCCAGAGATGCACTGTGGAAGCTGCAAATAAAGGTTAGTTCCTGGCCACCTAGAGGGTATCACCCAGTGGGGCACCCCAATTTTGGATTCCCGGGGACAGGGCCATGCTGCGCATCTTTTAAGATACTTTAATATTCAGGCCAATCTATTCTGATGCTGGAAGCCTACGCATGAGTTGTAAAGTGAGATAAAAGTACCCACGGTCCCCAGTATTTCACATACAGGTGCATCTAAAATCAAGTGGACCAAAAGCCAGGTAAGTGTAAAACATTGAAGATTTTTAGGTAGCCCATTTGTTGTATGTGTGAGGGACAAGTGTGTACTAAAAGGAAACATTATATGAGAAAGATGGGAAATAACTCCAACTGGGTCACAAGATAGCAGTGACAAACACAGGACAGACCTAACCCTTCCTCACTCTTTTCATAAGGAAAAAAAATTATATTTATACTACCCATTGAATGCAGAATAAAATGCAACCAACACTGCCAGCTAAGCTTGGCAGCATGGTGGGTACTTACTTCGTGGCCGAGGGGCCTGGGTGGCATTCGGCGAGGCAATGCAGACGTCCTCCTTCGGAAACTGCTCACAGCGAAGCATGTCTGGCCATGGAAAGCCAAAATACTGCATGACCGGCTCACAAGCATCTCTGACCTCCTCACATAGCCATCGGCAGGGGTAGAGGGGCTGCTCGAGGCACACCGGGGCGAAGAGCGAGCACAAGAACACCTGTGTGCCAGGATGGCAATTCTTACTCAGCAAAGGAACCCAACTGCTGGCTTGGTACTTCACCTCCACCATGGTCTCATGGTCCAGAAGATTGGGCAGCACCATCTTGTTGTAGCCCACGCCATGGCACAGGGCAAGATCTTGAGGAATGTCCATGCACTGCGGCGTTCTCGAGTAGAACCTTCCACTTTGGTAATGCCGAACCATCTCCGGCTGGAAGCCTACATAGTCATATTCGCTGGTCCGAACTTCCTTAGAGAAGAAGCCTGGTGTAACCCAAAGCAGCAGCAGGGGCCAAAGGCCACCCCTCGGTGACATTGCTCCACAAAAATATATCTATGCCCTCAGTGGCCAAGATGTTTTTGTGTCTTAATCTAAACCAAGTAAAAGTAAGTAGTGCTGACTAAGCACTGATACACTGATCTGGAGAAGAGGTTGATGCTGGCTGCTGGAATTGCGGAGTTTGATACCGGAGAAGGCTGAGCAGAAAGTGTTAGCCAGGAAAGAATGGGAGAGGTCCAATGAGAAGTGTGCAGTCCCTCCTCCTCCCCACCCTCTCTCTCTCTCTCTCTCTTTTCCTTGTGTCACACTTTTTTCCAATTACATTTGTAGTGTCCAGCTCCTCTGCCCTGCAGGCCGGCCTTGCTGCTGCTGCTTGCTGTGTGCTGTTTCTCTCACCCATCCTCCTCTCATTTTACTTCTTTCCTCCTCATTGACCCTCCTGTCCTCCACGCCTCCCCTCATTCACTTGCCCTCCAGGCATAATTAATTTGCAAGTGCTATTCACAGTCCCTGCCAGGCACAGACACAAAATTAACCCCACGTGCACAGCGCTTTACCTGCAGCTGTCGCCTCGACTGGTCACAACTGGCTGCAAAGTTTTGTACAAAGTGTGGAGAGATCATTGTCATTAATGCTGGTCATGCACTTAACATTCTGCTCTACTTTATTTCCTGAATCATTCATCAATTGGAGAATTTTACTGATTTTGCATATTCTTGGGAAAAAGAAGATTTTTGTCCAAAACTTCTCACAAACCATAAAGAGTATATACTAAGCAGCACCAAAATACTCTTTGGCCCTTATTTAACAAGGGATAGCGCCAGGTAGCGAATGGTGAGCGAACGGTAATGACGGTCACCGCCACGAGTACGCCGGCTCCCCTCCGCAATCACACATTTATCAAGCCGATCCTGCTTAGCGACTGACAGAGCGCCAGATAGCGAATCATTCATCATTATTCCAGCCTCACCCCACAGCGCCAGCGAGCGACCTTGAATAGCGACAGGTATGACCTCTCGCTACCTGGCGCTCTCCAATGCATTTCAATGGAGAAATCTTTAAATATTCTTAATTAATTGCTATTAATGTTTTTTTTTTTTTTTTTTTTTTTTTAAATGTCAAAAATTCTGTGACCACTTCTGCAATGTTAGATATTTTTTTTAAGGTAAAAAAAAAAAAAAAAATTTGTGCAGAATTGATATTACAGGTCTGATATTAATGTATTCATATTACAAAATGTTTTGAAAAACATGTTTTTTTTTTTCAAAAAATATGGTTGTTTGGGGGTTAAAAAACTACTTTTAACCCATCGCCGCCAGCGCTCTGGGGTTTAAACAAGCATTTCACAGCGCGAGAATTTTTTGAGCGTGATTTGTTAATGAATATGCTGGGAGCCGTTCGCTATGGCCATTCGCTGTCATGCGCTCCCATACAGCGCGGAACCTGTCAAATAGCGACTCCTCACCCAATATTCAACATTACGGCAAACCCACTGAGTCGCTATCAACTACAGAACAACGGCCAAGCACAGCGGCTACTAGCGGGCGCTCTGAAAATGCCGCTACTGTCGCTCATCTGTCGCTACCTGGCGCTATTAATGAATTGCCTCCCCGTGACCCAACCTCTGGTCTCCACCCTCGTTCCTTTAGATTGTAAGCTCACAAGGGCAGCTCCCACTATCCCAATATATTGCTGCATCCATGTGTTAGTTACTCTTCTGTTACATCTGACTCATAGCAACGTGTGTTTTATATGCATTGTACGATAGTGTATCTGTACTTGGCGAAATAGAATCAAATAAAATCAGTTTGATTGTAATCATTATATTATTAATATTTTACTTGTATTACCCGCTGTAATTTCTACCTTGTACAGCACCATGGGCTTTAATGGCTCTATAAATAAACACTAATAATAATAAATGTGCTGACATCTTCAAATTGTAAACAGTAAGGAGAGGTTAGACATGGGCCCTTATTTATGAAGGGATAGCGACAGGTAGCGACTGGTGAGCGACCGGTAATGACGGGCCCCGCCACGAGAACGCCGGCTCCCCACCACAATCACACATTTATCAAGCCGATCCTGCTTAGCGACTGAGATAGCGCCATATAGCGACTCATTCATCATTATTCCAGCCTCAGCCCACAGCGCCAGCGTCCGACCTTGAACAGCGAAACAGGTATGACCTCTCGCTACCTGGCGCTCTCCAATGCATTTCAATGGAACAATCTTTAAATATTCATAATTCATTGTTATTAATGTTTTTTTTTTTTTTTTTTTTTAAATGTGAAAAATTCTGTGACCACTTCTGCCATGTTAGATAATTTTTTTAAGGTAAAAAAAAAAAAATGTGTGCAGAATTGATATTACAGGTCTGATATTATTGTATTCATATTACTAAATTCTTTCAAAAAATTTTTTTTTTTGGTTGCCAAAAATATGGTGGTTTGAGGGTTAAAAAACTACTTTTAACACATCGCCGCCAGCGCTCTGGGGTTTAAACATGCATTTCACAGCGCAAGAATTTTTTGAGCGTGATTTTTTGATGAATATGCTCGGAGCCGGTCGCTCTGACCAGTCGCTATCATGCGCACCCATACATCGCGGAACCTGTCAAATAGCGACTTGTCACCTTGTATTCAACATTACTACACACCGACTGAGTCGCTATCAACAACCGAACAATGGCCAAGCACAGCGACTACTAGCGGGCGCTCTGAAAATACTGCTACAGTCGCTCAACTGTCGCTACCTGCCGCTATTAATGAATCGGCCTCCCCATCTTTGGTTGGCCTGCACCAACCTATGTTTGACCGGCACAGCAGAAAAGGCTCTATTTACTAAACCATTTTCCCCCTCGGGAAAAACACACAATGAAGGAATCCTATATTTTAGCTCTTGTAAAAATATAATATACATAAACTGGTAATATATATTAAATTATAAATATATATATATATATATATATATATATATATATATATATATATTTAATTTATTATATATTACCAGTTTATATATGTTAGGTGATTGTATATATTAAATAAATGAATTAAATAAATATATATATATACATACATATATATATATATATATATATATATATATATTTATTAAATCTATTTATTTTATTTAATATATACAATCACCTAACATATATATATTAATAATATATCTTACTGGTTTATATTATAATATATATATATATATATATATATATATATATATATACATTTAATATATACAATCATTTAACATCACCTAGCACATTTGACTTACCATAAAGAAGTGATGGGACAAACCACGGAACACGTGGGTTCTGCCTCCCCAAGCAGGTCTTTGTTTTGGGGGATTTTTCTATTGTATCCAGCCATGTAGCCTTTATTTATTATTTTTGATCATAGATAGCACTTGCACTGTTGTCAGTTTTGGTCTATAGCAGGGTTTACCAACCAGTGGCACCAGTACCACTGGTGGTATTCGAGAGCCTTGAATCAGGTTGTACTCAGCAAGGTTGCAGACTGACCTATACGCCAAACTGATCTGCTGCCACCTGTATATTACCCAGTAAGTACAAAACTGCTCCAAAAGGTTATGAAAACTGTGTATGTGCATTTTCTGTACTTTAAATTGCTGTTTTGTGCTTTTTTTTAATACCCAGTTTTAGGTGTTTGACATCCCACATGTACCACCCAGGTAGCACTTGTGATAATTAGTAAATGAAAAGTGGTAAAAAAAAAGGTTGGGAATCCCTGGTCTACAGTATTGCTTTTATAGTTCATATTAAACTGGACCTTTACCATGATTTATTGAAAAGCCCAAACCCTTAAAAAATGATTCCCCAGCATCTAAAATATATATATTTTAAGTTTTTAGTTACTTATTATTCTTTCCCCCACTGGGCTGCAACTCTGTTAAGGACTTTAGGACACGGACGCCGCCATCTTGGCTCAGAAGCTACTGAGGAGAGGAAAGTGGGATAAAGTACAAGGGGGCGGGTTATAGCTGTGCTTTACTCAGACAGAGCAGAGCTGGGGTCAGGAAAAGGTCACCAATCCCAGAATGCAGAGCAGCACAGTCAGAATTCACTTCCTGTTTGCAGGTTGCCTGACGTTCCATGAGCCGCCATCTTGGATGTTTAAAGGCTCATAACATGTGGTAGATGCAGGTAGAATGATTTTTAATGTGAGCAATCTCTATGTACAGAGTGTGGGAAACATATAAGACAGACTCCTATTCAGAGTGAAGGACCGCTTTAATGTATTCATTTAGTACTAGTATTTATTTTAGGGTTGTTTAGTGATGGTTTGCTATTTATATGGCATTTAATGTACGCACTTTAAATTGAATTTTCTTTTTGTTCTTTTGATTACACTTTTATTATATGGAGGTTTACTATAGATCTTTTTTGTAGCACTGGCTAGTTGTCTGTGTGGAATAGATACTCCTAAGTTGTATTGTGGTTATGTATAACTAACATTCCATTCAAAAAATTCAATGGCAAAGCATTTCTTTTGGGGTATTGAGCCCCCACACCCCTATTATTTTTCATTTTATTTGTAGAAATATATTAAATATTTAATTGTGAAAATATTTTTACACATACCGGTATATAATTCATTAATCACATTTCTGTGAATCTATTAACAGGACAATGATTGTCTGTGCTTTATCATTGGCTTCGGCAATTAGTAAATGGCAGCATCAAAGGATCCAGAATAACTGCTCCCATCCACAAAAGGCCAGAGTAATAGGATGCATTCTGCTGGGGGTACACATTTCATAACTTGGCCATTTATGTGAAACTTGTTGAAGAGTGTGAGTGCTGGGTGCAGAGGAGTCAAATCCAGATAGACATTTGTGGTGTAACAGGAACTGGCTTTACTGGAACTTGAGTGCAGGGAAATCACCAAGTCATGGAGATTACCCCAATGTACAGAAAACACAACATGCAGTAAAGAAAGTACAGCAAAGACTACATATATATATATATATATATATATATATATATATATATATCAGCTCAATCTACTGTCATAAATATAAACTGCATTAGGGCTGGGGTTAATGGCCAGTCACCCACTTGGAAAAGATGACTTGCCAGCCCCTCAAACCTTGTGAACTGGTATAGGGGTCTCATGGACTCCTTACCAGTGCACAAAGGGTTACATGTAAAAGCAGCACAGCAAAAATGTCATTTATTACAATGTGTTTTTTTCTTTACTTACCTCAGAAACCAGTGGTGATTGGTGGAGGACAGGTGTGGGGAGCAGGGGATTGGAGCCCCCTCCCCTCACCACCATTCTCCACCAATCACTAACGGCTTCTGATCACCGGCCACCACTGGAGGCAGCCTTTTAGTTCCTGGAGGAGTGGATGCTGTATTTCCACTCCCCCTATAAAGGACCCTCCCTGCGACAGCTAGCGGGATGCTGGAAGCCGGCACGTGGGCCAAAGGGCATTCTCTGGCAGGTGAAGAGCCTGAGGGGATTTGATGCCCCCGGGAGAGGAGGAAAGCCCCAGAGCCTCCAGGTCGGAGGAGAGCGTTTTCTTGTTTTTTTTTCATACAAGCTGGGGAAAATCCCAAGAACATAGCCTGGAAGAATCAAGCAATTAGATTCTTCTCCCGGGCACACGCACTTTATTGTGAGATATCAAACTGCACAACTGTTAATAATAATACTATATTTGGAAAAAGGGGGGTTATGATTGGTGTGTAGATTTGATTATATGTAGGTATTGCTCAGTAGGTTAACACTAATTGCCCCACTTTGGTGGTAATATTTATTTGGGATGCCTTATTGATTGACTCTAGCCATTGTCTTTAAAATTGGTTGTTGGTTTTTGTCTCTTAATAAACAGTCATTTGGTAATTTTTTTATATTTGAAGTAGTGTGCAATTGCTATGAGTGAGTGGAGTAGTAGTAGTGGAGTAGATTATAGTGAGATACTCTAGTTGCAGCATACATATGAGTTATTAGTATTGTGTGATCGTGCAACCTCAAATTATTGTATATTGTTGAGGGATAAACATAAGATGGTTCAGTAATCAGTTACTAAACACATTGCAGGGCTGTTCTTCTAACATTGAACCATGCGTGGGCAGGGGCACTGATGGGTGCCCCATAGCTGGAATTACACTTCTCTGCTCCATTTTCTGCTGGCAAAAAAGGAGGAAACTCAGAATATCAAAGCTCCATGCGGATGTCATGTTTGGTTCGACAAGTGTTGCATTAAGTAAAAAAGATTCAAAAGCAATGTTTCTGAAGAAGTTGTCACAAGTCTGGTAAAACGCGTCAAGTTAACAATATTTTGAAACATTGTAAAAAAAAGATCCTAATGTAGTTGTGACAGGTTTAAGATGTCTTCATGCAATATGGAGTATTGTGATTGTAATTGGAGGTGTATATTATTTTATTGATTTATTTCATCATGTGTCATGTGTAATCATGTGTGAAGGTTGAGGTTGTGTAAGGTGACTGGTCCCCATAGGCTTGGTGCTATAAACGGCATACATTTTGGGATTGCTGAAAAAGACTGGGGAATCTCAGACGCCCCCCTAAGTGTAGCTGTGAGATATAAGCCAGTTTACAACTTTAAACACAATAGGGTTGATTCATGGTCGTGCGCCAAATACTCCAAAACAAGCACAATGTGATTCCTGGCTTCGTCTGAGCGTATGTGCGGATTGCACCAAATTGCATAAGCTCGCGGCGAGTGTAAAATTCCTCTTCTGATGCCTTCCACGTGAAATTCTGCTGTTTTGAAGTGCAAATAGCTCCGTCCCATACGCTTTTAGCTGGCTAAGCCTTGTCCCAATGGCCCCCATGTTTCTCCCCTTTCTTTCATTTTTCGCTATTGAGAATTTGTCTTTCCAGCTTCTGTGTTTTAGGGGAATCTCTATTCTCGAAATCGGAGTGTATCAGGTGACAGGGAATAGACTCTGAAATTGAGAATAGAGATTCGCCATAAGCTGGAGAGACAAAATCGCAATATTGAAACAGTTACGAAAGGGGAGAATAATTTAGGTATATTTATAGGTGCTTATTTCTCCTTATTTTTAGTTGTCGTGTCATTTTATTGGTGATATCCTGATTCCAGGTCACCTCCAGTGTCGTTTTTTCAAATGTTTTGTCCTTGAGGTTTTGCATATTAGTGCCTACTAATTGTCTACTATCTAAAATTTTGGAGCCCTATGTACACCTTTTTGTTGTTTTTAGCATTAAACATTTTGAGATTTGTGAACTTACAAAAATAAATCTTGCGTCTGATACTTTCATTGCTAAAAAGCATGCCGGCATGTGTTTTAGGAATGAAATAAACCTGTAGTCAGGTCATCAGTTTGCTCCAGCTTTTTGCTAGAGGAAAAACACCCTTGAAATAGATACATCTGCGGCTTCTTTTAGGCCTTCTAAACACCCCATAAATCAGTTGCCGATTTGCGCGTGCGGAAAATTACAGGAGCAATTTTCTGCCTTAAAAATGCCCTTTAAATTTAGACGACCATGAATCAGGAGGTAGCCCAAGTGCAACTTGGCCCCAAAAAAAAGTGTGCAAATGCCCCGGCGCACAACCATGTATTGAGTCTAATGTAATTGTACACTTGTCTCTTTAAGGAATAAGATGGCTGATGAATGTCCAGGGATTGAGTCCTACCTTCAATAATTTGTCTATGAGCTCCTTATGTGGTACAGTGTCAAAGGCTTTGCTAAAATCCAGATAGGCGATATCCACAGCACCACCTTCATCTAACACTTTAGTGACATTATCAAAGAAATCAGTGAGATTGTTCTGACATGATCGACCCTCAGTAAAGCCGTGATGTTTGGGGTCCAACAGGTTGTTAATTTTTTAACCCTTTAAGTGCCAGCCTACCTGGAGTTTTTGTCACACTCTGTTGCCAGACCATTTTGCACTATTTTGCGCTCCCCATGTTCAAATGTGATTTTTGAAGGGATTTCCAGGGATTTCCCAGGAAAATGATATATTGTTTTTTTCAGCAGAGTCTGGGCTTTAACATGAAATGTCTTGTTTGTCATTTGTTAGGTGTATTCTTAATATTTTTGGGTGAAATATGTGCAAAAAAAAAAAAAAAAAACTAAATTTTTACATATTGTAGTTTTTTTTGGAATAAAAAATGTAAGTTTGTCAATAAAATCTTATTGCGTGTGAAATCCCAATTTCTCCCGGTTACAGCGGTACCACATATGTATTGGTAGACACCCTTTCCTGCCCAGGAGACTCCCCCAAACTGAAACAGCGCTTTAGGAGATTTTCAGATAAAATACAACTATGCTATGCAATATGCGCACCTTGCGTTTTTTCCAGAAAAACAACCCTTTACATTTGAAATACCCCCAACAAACTATATATTCTCTGGAAGTACACACCTCAGGCTTTCTAGGCGTACCAAGCTTGTGGATGTGGCCATAGTTTTCTGGAAGTAATCCCTCAACGTAATCTTTGGTTGCAAAGAGTTTCCCTAAAAAAAGGATAAAAAAGCAGAATCAAAGCCACATTTTCCTAAAAAAACTATATACAAACAAGAAAAAACAAGTTTAATCTGAAAACGCAACATCCCCCGAACAGAACAACACCCAACATGCATAGCTACTGTCAAGGGAAGAGTTGCCAAACACCCCAAAGTAAAGCATGCGCATAACGGTAATTTTACTTGAAAATTTCAGCTCTGCAGACAAAGTGCGCACCTTGCGATTTTTCAACCAAAACAACCCTTTACATTTGGAATATCCCCCATAAACCATATATTCCCTGAAAGTACACACGTTAAGCTTTTTAAGGGTACCCAGCTTGTTGTAGTGGGCTCATCTTTCTGGAATTAATTCCTCAAAGAATTCTTTGGTTGCGCAGGGTTTCCCTAAAAAATTTATAAAAAAGCTGAATAAAAAACACCTTTTCCTAAAATATAAATATGCAAACCAGAAAAAACAAGCTAAGTCTGAAAGCGCAAGGTCCCCCGAACAGAACAATACCCAACATGCATAGGTACTATTAACCCTTTTAATTGCCAGCCTACTTGAGATTTTGTCACCCTCTGTTGACAGGCCATTTTCCCCATTTTGCGTCATGTTTTGCGACATGTTTTGCGCCATTTTTGCTGTAACTTTCAGAAAAATTATATATATATTTTTTGCAGCAGAGTTTAGACTTTAACATGAAATGTCTTGTTTGTAATTTTTTTTTTTTTTTTTACAATATTATTAAGTGAAAAAATAAATAAATAAATAAAAATTTTTTTTTAGAAAATTGACTCCTTTATTTTAAATAAAAAATGTATTTTATTAAGGAAAATCATATTGCATGTGAAAGCCCCATTTCTACCGATTAGAACGGTACCACATATTTATCGGTAGCCCCCCGTTCCTGCCCAGGAGACCCCCCTAACTGAAACAAGTATTTTATAACATTCACAAAAAAAATACAAATACCATACACACTACAAAGGGTTAAATCGGGAAAAAAAATGACATAGGGTCCCCCCTCCCAGGGGAGGGAGACCCCATTTTTTTTTTGATTTTTAAGGGTTAAAAACCCTTAAAAATCAAAAAAAAAATTGACGTGGGGTCCCCCTTACCCAAAGTAACCAGCCCGGGACCAGCTATGGGGGCTTGTAGGCACAGAGTGGGGGGGCCAGCTTTTGTGGCCCCCCCACCCTGCAGCCTACGAGCCCACATAGCCCATGTGGGCCCGGGCTCTTCTGCCCCCCCCTGGCCTTTGGGGAGGCAGGTAATGGGGGTGCCAGGGGTTAATGGCAAGCCACCCGCTAGCGCAGGTGGCTTGCCATCTCCCCAGCCTTGTGAACTGGTATAGGGGTCATGGACCCCTTACCAGTTCACAAGGGGTTAAAAGTAAATAATGACACAGACACACATAAAGAAAAAAATATTTTATTAATTTTTTTTTTTTTTTTACACTGTACTCACCTCCCATCCATCCTGGAGCCCTCTGTCCCTCGGCGATCACTGGCTTCTGCTCACTTGCTAGAAGCCTTTTATAGCTGCTGGATGACAGATTACAAAGGGTTAATCAAAAAAAAAAAATGACATAGGGTCCCCCCTCCCAGGGGGGGCGGACCCCATTTTTTTTTGATTTTTAAGGGTTAAAAACCCTTAAAAATCAAAAAAAAAATTGACGTGGGGTCCCCCTTACCCACAGTAACCAGCCCGGGACCAGCTATGGGGGCTTGTAGGCACAGAGTGGGGGGGCCAGCTTATGTGGCCCCCCCACCCTGCAGCCTACGAGCCCACATAGCCCATGTGGGCCCGGGCTCTTCTGCCCCCCCCTGGCCTTTGGGGAGGCAGGTAATGGGGGTGCCAGGGGTTAATGGCAAGCCACCCGCTAGCGCAGGTGGCTTGCCATCTCCCCAGCCTTGTGAACTGGTATAGGGGTCATGGACCCCTTACCAGTTCACAAGGGGTTAATATTAAAAAAAATGACACACACACAGAGAAAAAAAAAAATTTATTTTTCTTTTTTTACACCATACTCACCTCCGATCCGACGTCCCTCGCCGCTGTCCCGCGCCGATCACCTCACTGACAGATGCCGGTGGTGATCGGCGCAGGGCGGGTGACAGGCGAGGGGGCTCCGATCGGAGCCTCCTCACCTGACACCCGCTCTGCTCCGATCACCACCGGCATCTGACAGATGCCGGAGCTCGGAGGGGGTATAGGAGGAGCGGGATGACGTCATCCCGCTCCTCCCACAATGGGCGGGGCTAAGCGGCGGCGGCCATCGCCGCCATTACAAGAGGTGAGGACCCGGAAGAGGGTCCTCACCTGAAGACTGCGCAGCCCAGGGGGGGGATCGGACCCCCCCCTGGTGAAGAGGAGACCCGGACAGAAGGCTCGGGCGCGGAGGTGAGTAAATGACAGTTTTATTTTTTTTTTTTTTTTACAGCGGCGAGTCAGCGCTGGAAACGGGGGGGGGGGGGGGCGGCTGGTTTCGGGCCCCCCCCTGAAGACGGAGGACGACGGGGGGGCGATCGGATGCCCCCCCAAGGAAGAGGGGACCCCAGGCTTCACAGGGATACCGGAGGTAAGTGATTTTTTTTTTCTATTTTTTAACTGTTTGGGGGAAATGCCAGGCACGTAGTTTCTACGTGCTTGGCACTTAACGGTAGGAGAAGCAACCACGTAGAAACTACGTGCTTGGCATTTAAAGGGTTAATGGGAAATGATCTGTTTTTAAGAGGGTTTCCATTAGTTTGACCACTATAGATATATATGTAATTACTGGCTTCTTCTCTATTCCCCTACTTATGGATTGGTATGACATTGGCCATTCTCCAATCATCTGGAAACTCA
Source organism: Gastrophryne carolinensis (assembly GCA_027917425.1). NCBI lineage: Eukaryota > Metazoa > Chordata > Amphibia > Anura > Microhylidae > Gastrophryne > Gastrophryne carolinensis. The sequence continues at coordinate 379,273,146 of CM051238.1, forward strand.
CCAGTTGAAAGGAAATGGTTTAGTAAATCAGTCAGAGGGGCTGCAATCCCTTAGACCCTGGGGGTGGATTCCATCTGGACCCATTGCCTTACCTTTAGATGTGCCAACTCAGCTAAGACATCAGCCTCCAAAAATTCCAGAGCTGGTCCCTCCCAACTGGATGCTATGCTATGGCCATACCTGCTATGGGTTTGAAAGCCACTTTCTGAAAATACTGAACAAAAGTAGCTATTTAGGGCTTTATTCATCAAGGGATAGTGACAGGTAGTGCCTTTTAAGCAACAGGTATCGGCAGGTAGCGTGAGGTGAACGCTGGCCACGGCACTCAATACCACATTTATGAAGGCGATTCTAGTGAGTGACTCTTACAGCGACATGTAGCGACCGATTCATCATCACAGACGGCTCAGCGGATCCCGGCGGCGCTATGGCTTTCAGAGCGCCTGGTATTACCTGTTGCTACCTGTTGCTCTCCTATACATTTCAATGGACGTTACTTTTCTTTAAACAGGGTTTTCTTTAAAAAAAAAAAATTTTGTATTAAATCATTTGTGTTTAAATACATTTTTGAAAACTTTTTTGATTTTTGATTTTTTTTTATGCAGAATTGTCATTACAGGTCTGGTATTAATGTCACAATGTAATAACAATGTTATTTTTATATGTTTTTGCTTTGTTACTAGTGGATATGTGTTCAAAAACGGACTTTACACAGCTTCTGGCGCTCTGGGCTACAGCAACACAATTTTGAGCGCTGGCACTGTGTGAGGCTGTTTTTTTGATGAATATGGTTTGAGTCGCGCACACGACTAGTCGCTATCGTTCACTCCCATATAGCTCTGTACTGGTGTTATAGAGACTCACACATCAAATTCATCAATGCCAGCAATGTTACTACAGCGACTGAGGCGCTCTGTAATAGCGACTCACAGCCGATCAGAGCGACCACTAGCGATCGATCTTAGCGCCGCTGTACAGACACTCATCTGCCGGTACCTGGCGCTAGTAATGAATCATCCTGCCAGATGGTCAGCCACAGCCTTATCTGCATCAACATAAATATTTTCCCTATTTCTAATTTATGAGACTGCATTGTTTTTCTTCTTTTTGTCACCAATATATCGGAAAAAGGTTTTAGCTCTTCAAAGCTCTTCAAAGATTTGGCCATTTCTTCCTCCTTTTGCCCCTTAGCAACATTTATAATCAGTTTTGCTTTCCTCTGTTAAATTTTATACACCTCTCTGCCAGCTACACTTCCACTTACTTTATACTTCTTATAGGCAGAATTCTTTTCTTTTACTATAGTGCTGACTTCCCTAGTAAACCATAGCGGTTTCTTTTTCCTTTTAGTCTTGCTAGTTTGTTTCATGTATTGCTTAGTTGCCTTTAAGATGGCCATTTTTAATAGTGACCACTGGGCACTCACCTTGCTACTCTGTTGCACTCACCTAGTTCCCTTTCTACATAGTCCGCCATCCACTTGAAGTTTGGTTTCCTAAAGTCTAGCACTTTGGTTCTGGTATGGGGTCAGAACTAAGTCCAGAATGTTATCTCCTCTAGTTGGTGAAGTCACGAGTTGTTTTAGAGATGTTCCATTAAGGGCCTCTAATACATTCCTGCTTTTGCATGTTGATGCACTTGGGATATTCCAGTCCACATCAGGCATGTTGAAGTCACCTGTAATTACAATGTCCCCCTTCACTGCCATTCCACTGATTTAATCTATTTACAGGTTATCTAAATCCTCATATGGTCCAGGTGGCCTATATATCACACCAAGTCTGACCACAGCTCCCTCCTTAGCCTGCACGGTAACCCAGAGAGTTTCTAGTTCATTATTTGTATGCTGAATTATTGTTGATTGAAGAGTATTCTTGACATAAATGGCTACTCCACCGTCCTTTCTATCTAATCTGTCTTTTCTGCACAATGTGTATCCAGGTATATCTCCCAGTCATTGTGATGAATGGAACCAAGTATCTGTTATTGCATTAAGATCCAATTCATCTCTAGATATGATAGCCATTAACATTGGTGCACATCATGTGGAGGTTGTTTGTATTGCATTCTAGTTTGTTCCTGATCTTTTCCACCTCTATCCTACCACTGACCAGGTTTCCTGAAGTGCCAACGCCCTGCTTCATTCTAGTAGTTCGGGACAGAAATCATCCTTACACGTTAAATCTCTGTCCCCTTCATCTAGTTTAAATCAAAAAATGAGTTTCACTTCAAGTTCTTCCGTGCCTTTCTGTGATGGATGCAAACCATCCCTCTTGTACAACTCCTTGTTTGACCACCTTCTACCATCATGACTAATACATCAAAAGCCTTTGTCTTCACACCACAGACATAACCAAACATTGAACTTGGCGATGTTGAGTGCCTTTTTTCCTGATTAGAAACTGGCAAAAGTTTAGAAAATGTGATAGTTCCTGACTAACATTTTGGAAGCCCCTTTGTGCAGTAAACACATATTTTTTGGGATAAATCATTTGTACCAAGATTGACAATATTTAGAATATGTTTCTTAACCCTATTAACAGTGGCACCTGGGAGACACCTCACCTCCTTTAGCTCATCTTTATCCTGTCCAAAGTCCACACCTCTAATTGTTGAATCACGGCCTGCAAACAGACTTGCGGGGGCAATGATCAGCTGGGGGGTTTCCCTTTCCTGCGGAATCCACAGACCACAGAGCAGGAAGTTAACATGCTTTAATTCCAAAACACCATATTTTGATATGTTTTTACTGATATTGCAGAGCAGGTCCAGTTTTTTTCTTATGTTAATAGACTTTTGGTCCACTTTAAAGCGGAACTTTAGTCAAGTATGCCACTCTACCCTGGCACTGAAAAGACGCAAAGCCGCATCCCCTGGATCCGCATGAGCTCCTGCCCCTTATTTATTAAATGGGTGTGCGGAGGCCGGGAGATGCGTCTCTGTGTCTTCTTACAAAGATGGCGGTGCACAGGATCCAGAGCGCTGGAGGAGTGGTGGGGGCTCCTGGATAAGGTATGTTTTTCTTTATTGTAACCCCCTTGTCCTGCCTCAGCGCCAGGGTAGGGTGGCAAGGTGGTTATGATTTAACTGAAGTTCTGCTTCAAGCACACTGGAACAATCATAAAAAAGTCCTTAGCAATATATATCTATTTGTTGCTACTTTCACCCAAGAAACGAGTGAAACAGGTTTATGTAAGACAGACAGACATGCTATGATGAGGAAGCAGCAATTTGTCATCCGGTGTTTTCACCTTGTGCAAGTAAACAATGCAACCAATTCCTCCAAAGAAAAGACTGAAGTCTCCAGACCTTTTATTTATTGTCTACATTGAACCATGTTAAAGGAACCTTTCTGTGCAAAAATAAAAAAGCAATAGACACTCATCTATAGTCCCACACAGCTGATCCCACCAAATCCAGGTCAACCCCACTCACAACCATGGCCCGTGGTTGCCTTTCTGCCTCATCGTATCTCTCACAGCAACTGGCCATATACAATCAATTTATTTCAATGGTGGGGCTTGCTGACGGCAACTATGGTAAGTAAAAACCAACAATACCAATCCAATGAATCAAAGTGAACCAGAGAGACAGACTAACAGCTATAGATCATAAAAATATCACAGACATGCGGGTCAGCACACAGGGCATTAATCCCGTAGCACCCACGCCACTTCCAAGGGTGATGTCAGGATAGTGATTATTAATATTATTAAAGCACTCATACTTTATATACATATAAAATAGTGTGTTGTTTGTAGGGTAGTTTAAATTGTTTAAAAATAAAAAATATACATTTTTTAAATTTTAAACATGAGTATAAGTGATTGCACTAGCAGTTATTATATACATTTGTGCAAGTTCTGTTGTTGTTGTCTGTGGCAATTTTCTTCTCTGTAATAATTTCCTTTAGAGCAGTTATTCGATGACTAACAAATAATATATTATTAATATATTAGCACGGGTGGTGTAAGCCACAGGGCTACCCCATTTTTTTTAATTGTCCTTGTGTCTATGTATTTTGTTATTTGTGTTTGGCAATACAAAGTCAGTCAAATTTCTGATGCAATTAGCTGCGCATCCTTTACTTTGCCCACTTTGTGGTGCCCAGTTTTGCTTTTGCAATTGCAAAATGTGATATCGATTTCCCAAGAAACCCACATCGCCCCTGTGTAAATCCACAGCTTGACCAACAGCTTGGCACAGTTGGAAAAGAAAGGTAGCTGCCATTTTGAAACTTCCTCTCCCAGCATCTCAGCCATGCTGCTGTCTGGATTCAACAGACAACAGACATAACCAGACATAACTAACAATGCACAGTAACAGGAAGCCCAGCAGCACTTCCTGTTTGCAGGTGGCCTGCAAATGCATGGGCAGCCATCTTGTTTCTAAAATTCACTACAGCAGGAATTAGAAAAAGGTAAATGATTGTTTATGTGCTGCAATCTAAATTGCACTGGGGAGGGAGGCATATGAGCACTGCTTGTTGTGTTGGTTGGGTTTAAGTCATTTTTGACTATTTTCCGCGTTAAAGAAAAAGTCCAGTGTCCTGTATCTCCCTGCCACCCTCCCCTGGTGCTGAGGCAGGATGGGGATACAAAGAAAGAAAAGACCCCGCCTGCACTCGGGGTCTTGGGCACCACCATATTGTAGAGAAAGCACAGAGCAGCTTCCCCCGCTCTATGCATGGCCCCATTGGCATATTCACTTGAATGGGCAGGCGGCAGCAGGCACATAGCAGCTGCACATGCCCAGCCAGCAGAATAGAGCAGCAGAAGGGTTTTTTTTTGTTACCTGGAGACTGTGCACCGGTCCCTTTTAACTATTGCTTCTTGGGAAATAGATCTGCCCTTACAATTGAGGATCCCTAGGAAGTAAAGCTCTGTATGATGGTAGAAAAGTACTGTACTGTAATGAATATTGGAGTTGGGACGACTGTCACATGTGTGTGGCTGCTTGCATCTCTCTAATGCAGGGCTCACTGATAGTTTGAGGTGGTGGTTTAGGTTTGTTTATTCTATGTTGTGCCGTTGCTTTAGCAGCAAGAACTACCCCCTTCCCATGGCAGTTCCCAAAATGTGGGGATGAGGGGCTTGGGGTATGGCTGGGATCACTAACTGTGGCTGGGCCCATCTGTAGAAAAGAAGAATGGCTGAGATAAAGTCGCCTCTGCCCCATAGAAACTGCCCAGGGCCCAGGAAGGGATTGGCCAATGCTTACCACTTACTACTTCCTGTATGTATGTGAAGGTTCTCATTCATTCAGGTCACAATATATCTGCAGGCATAAATAAAGGAAACTAGACTTGTGTTATTTGCTTGAAGACATTTTGCTAGTGATTCCATTGGCTTTCTCAATTTAGAATGACTTGCGACACCTATTGTCTGGGAATTACAGTGCATTGTTAACACCAAAGGTGACTACTAACACCTAGTAACTCCAGTGATGGTGATGCAAGCATTACCTCACCTCCCTACTGTTTATGATAGACAGGAGTTACAATTTATTACCGCTAGATTACCGTACAAGTCAATCTGAATTGAGAAAGCCAGCCAGATAACTAGTGACAATTCTTCAAGGAAATAACACAGCAAGTCCAGTTACCTTGATTTATTCCCACAGACTTCCCACTTCCCTGGTATGGAAGCCTATGGCAGCCAATCATGTGACCAACGCCAGACATTTAGGTTTAATGTGCAAGCCCACTAGGAAAACCCAACTGGTCACCAATAACCATGTGATTGGTAGCTAGGCACAATAAATGAGGAGATGGTAAGTGTTGACTTGATTTTATTCTGTTATTAAAGTGGACCAACACCCAGGATTTTGACTATCCTGGGTTTTGGTCCACTTCGGTGGGGCACCCCGATCGGGGATGCCCCGCTGTGTGAAACCCCCCAGAAAGCCCCGAAAACTCACCTCTCCCCGCTCCCACGTGACCGCTGCAGCCAATCCCCGCCGCCGGACAAGCGAGAGGCAGCGCCGGACAAGCAGAGTGCGTCTGCTGCCGCCTCCCGCGAGTCCCTCTTACAGGGAGCACACCCACGCCAGGCATTCACAAACGGCCGGCGCGGGAGCGCGCCCTGCTAGAGGGACGCGCGGGAGGCGGCGGACGCGCATGCGCCGCTGGAACGTGGAGAAGGTAGGATTGTGGGCTTCCTGGGGGGTTTCACCCCGCGGGACATCCCGATTTCGGATGCCCCGCGGGGAGGGATCTGATCGGCCTAGGAATCTTATAGATTCCCGGGCCGATCCCCCCTGGGTGTTGGTCCACTTTAATTATTTATTTATTGTGTAATTAAAAAAGGGAGGACATTTTGTTTTCAAGCTCTCAAGGGTTTTGTTGCTTGTTCACTAGAGGAGTAAATGAATAAAAGATTATGGCAGCTTTATAATACGTGTTGTGCATAAAAAGATGGGGTCCTTGATCAGTGGGTTTGTAGGTCACCTATGGAGTGAAGGTTTTTGAGACGGTGAAGGTGTGGGAATCCTGACAAGAGAACTTACTCTGAACTGACAGATTAGGACAACGGGCAGGCTGATTTATTACTAATGCCAGGTAGCGACAGATGAGCATCTGTAGCATGGATTTCAGAGCGAGTAGTCGCTGTGCTCGGCCATGTATCTTTGTTTCAGAGCGCCTCAGTCGCTGGGCGGCATTGATGAATATGTTGTGTGAGACGCAGTACTACGCTGTATGGGAGTGAACTCACACCACATTCATCAAAAAAACTGCCTCAAACATCGCTGGTGCTCAAAATCGGGTTGTTGGAGCCCACAGCGCAGGAGACTGTGTGATTAAAATCTTTGTTTTTGAACATGTATCCACTAGTAACAAAGCAAAAACATATGGAATTTCATTGTTATTACATTGTAACATGAACACTTTAATACCAGACATGTAAGGACACTTCTGCACAAAAATATTATTAATCCAAAAAAGTTTTCAAAAATGTCATTTCTAGCCCAGGATACTTGTCAGAAAGATTTGTGACTTCCATTAAAAAAAAATGGGATCAGGAAAGTGATTTAAGGATTGTCCATAGAAATGTATGGGAGAGCGCCAGGTAGCGACAGGTAATACGTGGCGCTCTGCAAGGCTGAATGCTGAGCCTGGGATAATGATGAATCGTACGCTACATGGCGTTGTTCCAGTCACTCACCAGATTCGGCTTCTTAAATGTGTAATTGCGTGCTGTGTCCGGCGTTCACCTGCTTCTACCTGACACTACCTGACACTTACAAGGCACTACCTGGCGCTAGAGCTTGATGAATAAGGTCCCAAGTCTATTGATCTGGTCCGATCAGCAATACAGCCAGTGAAGCTAATTGGCTGCCAGGGATCGAGGCAGCAAGCTCTCAAGTAAGGATAGACTTTGGCCCTTATTTATGAAGGAATAGCGACAGGTAGCGACTGGTGAGCGGCCGGTAATCACGGGCCCCGCCACGAGAACGCCGGCTCCCCACCACAATCACACATTTATCAAGCCAATCCTGCTTAGCGACTGAGATAGCGCCAGATAGCCACTCATTCATCATTATTCCAGCCTCAGCCCACAGCGCCAGCGTCCGACCTTGAACAGCGACAGGTATGACCTCTCGCTACCTGGCGCTCTCCAATGCATTTCAATGGAACAATCTTTAAATATTCATAATTAATTGTTATTAATTGTTTTTTTTCTTTTTTTAAATGTGAAAAATTCTGTGACCACTTCTGCCATGTTAGATAATTTTTTTAAGATAAAAAAAATAAAAAATAAAAAATGTACAGAATTGATATTACAGGTCTGATATTATTGTATTCATATTACAAAATTATTTTAAAAACTTGCTTTTTTTGGTTTCCAAAAATATGGTTGTTTGGGGGTTAAAAAACTACTTTTAACCCATCGCCGCCAGCGCTCTGGGGTTTAAACATGCATTTTACAGCGCAAGAATTTTTTCAGCGTGATTTGTTAATGAATATGGTGGGAGCCGGTCGCTAGGGCCAGTCGCTATCATGCGCTCCCGGAACCTGTCAAATAGCGACTCCTCACCCAATATTCAACATTACGGCAAACCGACTGAGTCGCTTTCAGCTACCGAACAACGGCCAAGCACAGCGACTACTAGCGGGCGCTCTGTAAATTCCGCTACAGTCGCTCAACTGTCGCTACCTGCCGCTATTAATGAATCGGCCTCCCCGTTTTCTTTCAGTCATTCCCAGAGGAGGATCTTATTTATTTTTTCTTTAACAGGAATTCTAAGGAATGAAAGATTTATTAAGGCACTCATCCGATGAGACATCATGACGCACTTAGTGCTGGTTATTACTGAACTAAGGCCACTGACACTCTGGACAGATTGCTGATGGCAGGCAGCTTCCGCGCACACTCAGCAGAGAAGCCTGTCACTTGCTCCCTAGCATGAACTTTAGCAACATGGGATTAGTGGCACACAGCATTTAGCTCATTTAATCCCTGGAATTTACCTTTATAAGCACACATGGTGGCCTGCTGTAATTACTGGGTCTGCTTCATTACCACTAGGCAACAAATGCCCGTGTCATCTTTAAAGCAGACCTGAATTCCTTTTTTTTTTAAAGAAAAAACCTTTGGGGTTCACTTTAAAGTAGACCTAACACCCAAAACCTGGCCCCTAGGGTAATACCTGCCCTTGGGGCATCCTGATCTGTGAACCCCCTTGGTTTGCTCTATACTAACCTCGGTCTGGCGCATCTATGAAGACTAGAAGTACACAGAGGGAGTGGGGATGGCACTGGGTGCTGTGGCATTTCCGTAGGTGCTCAAGCAAACATATCATTGGTGCAGCACCTGGTGGCTTGTCTCCTTCCTCTACCTGGCGCATACTCGCCATCAGCCATTCAAGAGCAACAACACCCAAGAAAACGACTTTGTAGGGTTTCGTTCTGTCGGGGCACCCCAATTTTGGATGCCCTGCTGCGTGTAAGCCCCAGGTTCGCTCATAAACAGAGGGGGTTATTTAAGAAAGGATAGCATCAGGTAGCGCCTGGTTAATGAGAGGTAGCGACAGGTGAACGCCAGACACGGCACGCAATTACACATTTATCAAGCAGAATCTGCTTAGCGACTGGGATAGCGGCATGTAGCGTCTGATTCATCATTTTCAAAGCCTCTGCGAACAGCGCCAGCGTTCAGCCTTGCACAGCGCCAGGTATGACCTCTCGCTACCTGTCACTCCCCCATACATTTCAATGGACGATCCTTTTCTTCACTTTTTTCCCAAAAATCACAAATAATTCTGTGACCTCTTCTGGCACTGAAAAAGCAGTTTTTTCAAATTTTTTACATTTTTTAAATATTTCTTCAGAAATGACAATCAACATTGGGGCACTGCACTTACCTGAGAGATATTCCATCAGAGGCCCTGGGAGGGTTACGAACCCCCGGGCCGTGGCGGTAAGTGCCTGAACAAGTCATTTTCCTGACCAAGATATTAAGCTAGCATTTATGACTTACCAGTGACATTTATTTCTTAAATGATTTATTAGTGATATTTCTTAAATAATTTGTGTCTTAAATAATCCTCTGCTAGTAGTTCATACAATCCCGAATAAGTATACTTGGCTGATATACTAATATATTAGAAAAATATCTGTTTCGCGGGGATATTTCATATACCCACATCCAGGGAGATTGTATTGTCGATACATGGTATAAAGCGCACCTAAACCAATTCCTGATACGGGTTACCCCTTTTTTGGGACAATTCCAAATCCGGCTTTGGTCTTTTTTTTTTTTTCTTACTTTGCACGTTAAGGCTTGACCCCTTATTCTAGGCAGCAGCTCACACAATTTTCAGCGCTCTCTTACACAACACACCTCTTACACTATTCTTTTTTCTATGTTTTCTTTCCCACGTCTTCTGTCTCCTTTTTTCCTTCTTTCTCTCTTTTTCAGATTCCATCATTCTCCCTTTTCTACATATCCTCCTCCCTTTTCTTCCATTCCATCCATCCTATTCTCGTTTCCACCTCCCCATACTCTTACTTTTCCACATTCTCTCCTTTTTTACTTTTTGCCACGTGTCCTCCGCCCTCCTATTTTGTGTTACATTCCCTGCTTTGTGTTCGTTATTTTCAAATTTGGCCAGTCTCTTTTTTCCACATTAAACTACCACCAATCATCAGTCTCTTTTTTCCACATTAAACTACCACCAATCATTTTCACATTCTCTCCTTCTTTCTCTCATTTCCAGATTCCAATCTTCTTTTTCTCCCTCTCTTTTTCCCCACATTTCTTCATCTCACACATTGTCACACTCCCTTGATTTCTCTGTCATTCCCATTAAATATAGTATGAGATGCACGCACAATACATGTTGCAAAATAATTTCTTTAATACACACAACTCATACACAAATAACTCACACATTGGGAGTATAATGTCTGAATACAAACTCCCAGACATGCAGGTACAAACAATATGAAGTGTAAGCAGCATACCAAAAAATGGAACAACATATAAGCAATGTTCTCCAGTAAAGCGCTAGCGCTTGTGCAAAATAACGTAACAAAGTAGCAAGGCAACAGAGAAACACCCATTCAGCAATAGCAGCATGTCATGAGCCCTATATCGCACAGCGAGGGTAATTTATTAAAAACACACCGCAATGCCTGCCGGCGCTATCAGCTCTAGAGTTCCCAGCCAGGCAGTGTTCGCAGAACACAGCTTGTATATGCCTATGTGCTAGCGACTCCCAGCAACAAGTAGTACAAATGTATGAAAAAGATACACAGCGCTCACAGGTGTGCTCAAAAAACAGGATTCCAGGCACATAGCTCCTGTTGTAATCCCCATTTTTTATTTTTCCAGGCAGAAAGACAACAAGGCTTTTTCACAGGCCAAATCACAAGTTTGCCCCCATCACCCCATAGCAGACTGTGTGACAGAACCCCCCATCGCCCCATAGCAGGCTGTGTGACAGAACCCCCCATCACCCCATAGCAGGCTGTGTGACAGAACCCTCCATCACCCCATAGCAGACTGTGTGACAGAGTCCCCAATCACCCCATAGCAGACTGTGTGACAGAGTCCCCAATCACCCCATAGCAGACTGTGTGTCAGAACCTCCCCCATCACCCCATAGCAGACTGTGTGACAGAACTTCCCCCATCACCCCATAGCAGACTGTGTGACAGAATCACCCCCATAGCAGACTGTGTGACAGAATCCCCCGTATCACCCCATAGCTGACTGTGTGACAGAACCCCAATCACCCCATAGCAGACTGTGTGACAGAACCTCCCCCATCACCCCATAGCAGACTGTGTGACAAAATCCCCCCATCACCCCATAGCAGACTGTGTGACAGAATCCCCCCATCACCCCATAGCAGACTGTGTGACAGAGTCCCCCAATCACCCCATAGCAGACTGTGTGACAGAATCCCCCCCCATCACCCCATAGCAGACTGTGTGACAGAATCCCCCCCATCACCCCATAGCAGACTGTGTGACAGAATCCCCCCCATCACCCCATAGCAGACTGCGTGACAGAATCACCCCCATCACCCCATAGCAGACTGTGTGACAGAATCCCCCCCATCACCCCATAGCAGACTGTGTGACAGAACCCCCATCACCCCATAGCAGACTGTGTGACAGAACCCCCATCACCCCATATCAGACAGTGTGACAGAACCACACTCACCCCATAGCAGACTGTGTGACAGAATCCCCCATATCACCCCATAGCAGACTGTGTGACAGAATCCTCACCATTGCCCCCAGAGCAGACTGTGTGACAGAATCCCCCCTATCACCCCATAGCAGACTGTGTGACAGAACCACAATCACCCCATAGCAGACTGTGTGACAGAACCACAATCACCCCATAGCAGACTGTGTGACAGAATCCCCCCCATCCCCCCATAGCAGACTGCGTAACAGAATCACCCCCATCACCCCATAGCAGACTGCGTAACAGAATCACCCCCATCACCCCATAGCAGACTGTGTGACAGAATCCCCCCCATCACCCCATAGCAGACTGTGTGACAGAATCCCCCCCATCACCCCATAGCAGACTGTGTGACAGAATCACCCCCATCACCCCATAGCAGACTGCGTAACAGAATCACCCCCATCACCCCATAGCAAACTGTGTGACAGAATCACCCCCATCACCCCATAGCAGACTGTGTGACAGAACCCCCATCACCCCATAGCAGACTGTGTGACAGAACCCCCATCACCCCATAGCAGACTGTGTGACAGAACCACACTCACCCCATAGCAGACTGTGTGACAGAATCACCCCCATCATCCCAATAGCAGACTGTGTGACAGAATCACCCCCATCACCCCATAGCAGACTGTGTGACAGAATCACCCCCATCACCCCATAGCAGACTGCGTGACAGAACCACAATCACCCCATAGCAGACTGTGTGACAGAATCACCCCCATCACCCCATAGCAGACTGCGTAACAGAATCACCCCCATCACCCCATAGCAAACTGTGTGACAGAATCACCCCCATCACCCCATAGCAGACTGTGTGACAGAACCCCCATCACCCCATAGCAGACTGTGTGACAGAACTCCCATCACCCCATAGCAGACTGTGTGACAGAATCACCCCCATCATCCCAATAGCAGACTGTGTGACAGAATCACCCCCATCACCCCATAGCAGACTGTGTGACAGAATCACCCCCATCACCCCATAGCAGACTGCGTGACAGAACCACAATCACCCCATAGCAGACTGTGTGACAGAATCACCCCCATCACCCCATAGCAGACTGCGTAACAGAATCACCCCCATCACCCCATAGCAAACTGTGTGACAGAATCACCCCCATCACCCCATAGCAGACTGTGTGACAGAACCCCCATCACCCCATAGCAGACTGTGTGACAGAACTCCCATCACCCCATAGCAGACTGTGTGACAGAACCACACTCACCCCATAGCAGACTGTGTGACAGAATCACCCCCATCATCCCAATAGCAGACTGTGTGACAGAATCACCCCCATCACCCCATAGCAGACTGTGTGACAGAATAACCCCCATCACCCCATAGCAGACTGCGTGACAGAACCACAATCACCCCATAGCAGACTGCGTGACAGAACCACAATCACCCCATACCAGATTGTGTGACAGAACCCCCATCACCCCATATCAGACTGGGTGACAACGCCCCCACCATCATCCCATAGCAGACCATGTGGCAGAACAACCCCACCCCCCCCCCCCCCACCGGCTGTGTGGCTGAGCCATGCTCGCTGGCTGGGCACTGCAGGCAGGTCTGGGCAGGTAGAAGTGAGATTGCCGGTCCGCTGGTCGATGTGATTGGGTGAGGGGAGGGCTAAAAGCTGGTTGATGGGCTCAGCCCATCAACCAGATTTACTTTTGAGCCCCGAACACGGACTTCTGGCTAAAGTCCTTGAGCTTGGGAACACGAACTCGCAAAGTTTGGTATGAACCAGAACACTGCGGTTCGGGTTTGCCCAACACTACTTATAAAATAAGGCCAGCCCTACTTGCACACCACAGAGGAATGATTCTTGGGGCTCAACAGAAAAAAATTATCCTTGGGGCCCATCCTTCAACTGCGACACAATTAGATTGTAATAAACAAAAATGTAATGTTATTATTGACCAACAGTAACAGTAACTTACAGAAGAAATAACAAACTCAGAAAACACTCTGGGTAAGCCAGAAACCCTGTTTTACTTTTGGACCTCTTGTACTGCCCTGATGGTGGTCTTCGGTTAGTGCCTGAGGCCCATGGTAGGATCCTCTGGTGCTTTGGTGGGCCATACATTTTGCCAGTGGAGACAATGTGGACATGGCCTAAGATGTTTAGAAATCTGCTCACTAATTTATGCTCTCTCTAAAGTGGAGCTGTATATACAAGTGCACTAGCCACGGCTCCTGTGACTGCTCTCATATCTTTTGGAGACCATACTGGCACCATACTGGGAGCCAGGTGCATGCAGCGCTGGAACAGGAGATGATTTAATAGCTGACTATCCTGCGTCCATTGCACACGTGTAACAGCTCACACTTCATTGAGCATTGAGGAGATTGCGATGAATAAACTTTGTGTGTAGTGGAATCTGCAATACACAAGCCTATCCACTGTGGCACAGCTATTTCCCTGCTAATGTAGAGATTATTACAGGCTATAAATCTTTCCCAAGTTCAGTAGACAGACCACACTCTCTCTGAAAGTCCTTAAATGCTTTCATAAAAAGAAATATTTTAGAAAACATTTACTTTCAAAACTTTGGAGCAGTTTCAAACACTCTCAATGAAAAATGAGTCTCAGTCTGTACAGGAATTCTTGCTCAATGTCCGATAGCCTGCTGCTGGCTGGAGAACATGGTCAAAGCTGGATCTAAAAACAGCCATAGCACAGTCACCAAAGGTCTTAAAGTGGACCAACACCCTGAGGTGATCGGCCCGGGAATCTATAAGATTCCCGGGCCGATCACCTCACACACCGCGGGACATGCGAGATCGGGATGTCCCGCGGGGTGTAAACCCCCCAAAACCCCCGAAAAACCTTACCTCTCCAGCCGCTGCTTCCGCCGCCGCCTCACTCGCGCTCCTCTAGACGTGCGCGCGCCCGCGCCGGCCGTCTCTGAATAGCCGGCGCGGGCGCGCACACATCAAGAGTGACGCGCGGGAGGCGCCGACGGGCAAGCTGCTTGTACGTCGCTGTCAATCAGCTTGTCCGTCGGTGCCGATTGGACGGCGCGGCCACGTGGGAGCGGGGAGAGGTGAGTTTTGGGGGCTTTCTGGGGGGTTTCACACAGCGGGGCACCCCCGATCGGGGTGCCCCGGGGAAGTGGACCAATACCCAGGATAGTCAAAATCCTGGGTGTTGATCCACTTTAAAGAGAAGCAACCACAGATCTAGAGTCTACAAGACTCTAAGGCTGGCAGTCTTTCTCTCTCTCTGTTGCATTTCAATTTGGAATGCACCGATGTATCAATCTTACCAGTGTACCAATCTTATTGATTTCTTTGACAATATCACTAAAGTGTTAGATGAAGGTGGTGCTGTGGATATCGCCTATCTGGATTTTAGCAAAGCCTTTGACACTGTACCACATAAGGAGCTCATAGATAAGTTATTGAAGGTAGGACTCAATCCCTGGATAGTTCAGTGGATTTCCAGTTGGCTGAGGGATCGGTATCAGAGCGTTGTTGTAAATGGTGTGCAATCTGAACAAAGGCGAGTTACAAGTGGTGTGCCGCAGGGCTCTGTCCTGGGCCCCATTCTTTTTAATATATTTGTAAGTGACATAGGAGAAGGCTTGGTAGGAAAAGTTTGTCTGTTTGCTGATGATACAAAGGTTAGTAATAGGGTGGATATTCCTGGAGGTGTCTGCAACATGGAAAATGATTTAGCTTTACTGGATAGATGGTCAAAACTGTGGAAACTAGAGTTTAATGTCTCTAAATGTAAAATCATGCTTTTGGGTAGAAGGAATCCCTGCTCTGAGAACCGTATGGGCAGCACTGTGTTAGTCAGGACCTCGGAGGAGAGAGATTTAGGGGTACTGATTACTGATAGCTGCAAAATGAGTGGACAGTGTAGCCAGGCAGTGGGAAAAGCAAGCAGGATGCTCGGCTGCATAGCTCGAGGCATCACCAGCAAGAAGAGGGAGGTTGTGATGCCGCTGTATAGAGCCCTGGTAAGGCCACAGCTAGAATACTGTGTGCAGTTCTGGAGACCTTACCTGCAAAAATACATTATTCAAATAGAACGTGTCCAAAGGCGGGCAACGAAAATGGTGGGAGGACTTAAACTTAAAACTTATCAGGAGAGACTTAAATAACTTAATTTGTACAGTCTGGAGGAAAGAAGGGAGAGGGGGGACATGATTGTGAAAGGATTGAATAAGGTTCTGGAGGGAAGTGTTTTTAAGCAGAAACTTAATGATAGAACAAGGGGGCACAACCTGAAGCTAGTTGGGGGAAAGATCAATGTTAGAAAATATTATTTTACAGAAAGATTAGTAGATGCTTGGAACAAACTTCCAGCAGAGGTAGTTGAAAAATCAACAGTCACTGAATTTAAACATGCCTGGGATAAGCACACATCTATCCTAAGATAAAGAATACATACAGTATACACATAAGGGCAGACTAGATGGACCGTATGGTCTCCTTCTGCCGTCAACCTTCTATGTTTCTATGTGTATAACCCCCCCCCCCCCACAGTTCGGGCTGCTTGTACCCTTCCCTGGTTGGCCCAAGACATCTTTGTTTAGGCCCCCCAACCATGGTGCTGGGTCTATAGCATTAGGCGCTGGGGTTCCCTGGCTTGTGGGAACAGAGGGTCTGGGTACAGGGGGGCTTAGAGGGAGACTAAGGAGGCATGAATGAGGGGGGAATAAATGAGGGTCTTAAAAGCAGCAGCCCAACTGGCCCCAAAGCAGTGCGGTCCACTGGGCATTGTCCCAGGTCTCCCTATGACCAGTCCACCCCTGCTTGCCGGGCCTATTTGAATGGCCCGGCACAGGTACACACAGATAGAGGGTAGTAGGCACTTCCATCCATTTATCTGTCTACATCTCCCATTAATATGTATTGGATAGAATGCTGATTGGAAGAACACCTGGCAAGCTGGAGTGTTTCACACAATGGGGCCCCAATGGTAAGGAACAAAATGCAGGATAGTAAAAATATTGTGTTTTGTTGCTTTTTAAACTGACCTCATTTATAACTCATGGCCCCAAACTGTAAAATATAACATGGGAGGATTACTAGTTACTATACAAGGACAGAACCAACCTGTGAAGCACCTTAGGTTCACCAAAAGAAATTATTCTTGGAGCCCACCCTCCAACTAGAACACAATTAGATTGTTTCATAATATAAATGTATTTATTTATATACATATTTATTAGCAAAAGCAAATGTAACTTTCTGAATATATAAAGAACACTTCAGTTAAACCACTTTAGGCTGTATAAATAGCTTTATACAACTGCAGTGCTCCAGAGATTCTAAACACGAGGTGTATTGCTGCTTGCTGCCATAGACTCTGGACCAGGGGGGGGCAATTATTTTTTCCATGGGGCCACATGAGAAACTAAAAATATTGTGGAGGGCCTGGCTAAACGGCTGAACTCAATTCTGCATAATATTAATTGTATTTCTTTATATAAAGCAGTAAATAGCATTGTTTTGACTAGCTGGTACGAGCATATGTTATAGTTAAACAATAAAAAAGTGAGGTTGCCTTACAAAAAAATGTAACTTATTAAATAAACCACATTTTGTGTGTCCAGTGAGGTCTCACACAGCAGGGCATCCCAAATTGGGATGCCCCAGAGGCATGATGTCTTTAACCCAGCCCTGGATTCCTTCACACTCCTAAGGGCTGGGTTACATGGGTTTTGGTCTGCTTTAAAACATCATGACAAAATCAGGTTAGGATGAAATAACCCCCCTCCTACATTATTATAAAAGTAACACACTTTTTACTCAGTAGCAATAAGAAAAATTGCGGATTCCCTCACATAAATCAGAACAAAACCCAGAGCGGCCACTGGTCTTCCCCCTGGAAATCCCAGACTGGCATGTCCCACTGTGTGAAACCCATTTTACTCAGTAGCAACATGAAAAATGGCAGACACCCTCCCTTAAAGCGGAACAAAGCCCCGATCTGGGATGCCCAGGGGGAAGACCAGTGGCCGCTCTGGGTTTTGTTCTGCTTTCAGAGAAGGAATCCGCCTATTTGCATGTTGCTACTGAGTAAGAAGGGTTTCAAAAAGTGGAGCACCCCGATTCGGGATACCCAGGGGTATTCTGTCCCCACCCTCCCCTGTAAACATTTCACCGCCGGGCCATTGCATTTGGCCACCGACAATCATGGTCCCTGATGGAACCAGTCCTGGAATGGGGGGGGGGGGGCATCGCAACTCTGGATTCCCCACCCCCAGAGAAGCGCAAGTGGTCCTGCACCATCCTGCAGGGTGTGTGACCATTTAAAGGGGACCAAAACCCACATTTTTAACTAGCATCCCCTGATTTGTTCCCCCCCATGAATAGTAACTTTTGCCTATTTTTACTGCTCGTGATTCACTCTAATCCCAGATAATGGCGCCTGTTTTAGCTGTAAAGCTCTGCCTCCTCCATTTATTGCCACTGCTGTGTGTGGCAATGATGTTATTGCCGCACTTATGCAATGACTAATCACCTGCAATCCTACAGAGAGCAAGAGCAGAAAAAAAGTGTTCCAGGGTGATTTGATAAGCTAAAATTTCCATTTCTATTTCTACACTCTAAGAAGAGATTATCGTCCGGGGTTTTAGCCAAATGTATTTCACAAGTTCAGTGGGCTTTAAGGGCTGAGGAGGTTCAAAACTGTTTAGTCTGAAAGCTGAAAGCACAAACCTATCCCAGCATGAAGGAACTAACATGTATTGTCCCACTAATGTGTTTTTTTGTCTATTTGTGTTATTTTGTAGCATTGCAACACTTCTTATGGTTTTCGGTCTGCAACATCCAGATAAGCACAACAGTAAAGACAGATCGGTCCCTTGCAGAGCAGTAGTGATTTCCTCATTGCTGGCTTTAGTCGGCCTTGGCATGAGTTACTATAGGTCCAGATGTTTCCACAAATGGCTTTAAAAAATCAGTGACTGTGTGGTCTCAGAAGCCTGGCTTATGAAAGGTCCCCGATGTAATAACACTTACATGTAGTCTCATTGAGAACAATTCCACCATTTATCTCTAATTGGGAATGAACTTATTCCCTGTAAGTGTTTTGGGTTTTTACTAAACCTAGAAACGTTAGTTTATTTCCTTTTGATAATCAACCCTTTACTCTGCATCTTTCCAGCACCCCCTAAGAAGGACTTTACCCTAGAGTCAGAGACTCGGGTCACTGTTCCATTCTAATATAGGGCATCCTTATCTATGTGGTTTGCAACTGCAGCAGTTTGAAACACCGGTGCAAGAGCCCATCACCCAATAAAAGATGACAGCCATCGTCATGCCCCATAGAGCCGCGCAAGCAAGAAATTACAGATGTGGTAGAACAAATAATGATACTAACATTCTATGACAAAAGTTTGGGAGACACATCCCTCATATGTGGCTCCCTGGCTATCTGCTAGACTACTGCACTTTAAGGTCTGGCACACTGTTGAGGCTGGGAGGTACATAGTGCCCAGGGTGCTCAGCAGAAAGACTTTCCTGAAGGGACTGTCATGCAAGTTTGTACTTCTGCAAAGAATGTCAGTACCCCAACCCTTGCTAGCACCCACATAACACCTCAGGGCCCAGAAGACCCAACTTCCTATATTCCCATAGTGATAAGCTTCAGATCCAGGCCGAAGCTAGGTTCACCCCATCCCAGATAATTGCAAAATCAATTTTCCTGCTGGCCCAGTGCACCAGAAAAAGCTAGTAACCAAGTGACTGGCCTCTGGTCCTGTACATCTACTTGCCCTTCAGTACAGGTCCAGTGCTCTTCCAGGGCTAATTCCCATTCATGCCCCTCCCCTGCAGTGCCCTAAGAGTCACATGGGGGAATCCACAGAGGCTCCTCCTCTTAGTATAAAGCTCACCTGGTCAGCAGCCTGTCATTACCCTTGGAGGGTTGCCTAGCGGACCAGTAGGAAGACACTGCATGGCAGAGGACAAAAGATGGAAGATGCTGCGGGCATGATTACTATTGAATTTAATTAATTAAGCACTTTCTTTGTGGCGTCTTCATTTCCAAAAGTAGGCACCAAAGGCTGGCATGCTGTTACCCCACCCCCAGTCTAAATACCAAAATTGGCCCATTGGCCAGTACCCAGCGCCTATTGGCATGAGTCCAGTGTTCTTTTAGGGGTGTCTGGTGTGCTGGGCTAGTAACCCATGAGGAGGGGGGAAATACACATTTTTTTATTTAAATAAAAGGTAGAAAAAGAAAAAAAAATAACACGTAAAATTGTATTCGCCATTCTGGAGTACAGAATGCAGTATACTGGGGACTAGTAATAGCCAACTGTTTGGAAAAGGGAAAGTAAGTCTTAAAGGAGCACTATCACATAATTGTATAATAAAAAAAATCCATCACTTTGGCTAATGAGAGGAGGGGTCACTTATACACCTGAACTGAATAAAACTCCCAAAAAGCTTGTGGTTTTCTTCTCCTGATAGGAAAAAATCCAGGAGTTACAGGTTTAGTCAATGAGGGGTGACAGAGCCTGTCACTCGTGATTTCCTCTTTCTACCATTAAAATAAAAAAACAAGCCTGGCTGGATATTTCCTGATGTCGGATGTATAAGTTACCCCTCCACTCGCCATCCACCATATTTATATGGATTTTTATTATTAGGCCATTTTTCGTGATAGTGCTCCTTTAAGAATGACAATGCAATAATACAATTCTGTGATTACTCACCTGTAGAATTGGTATTATGATATACAGTACGTCCTGCTCCAGAAGATTCATTATGTCTGGGTATTACTCCGCCAGATGGCGCTGGAGTGCAGAGACAGCGAAATTGGCTCCTCCCGGACCCTCAAATACCCGGGACCTCCCACAAATCCCCAGTATTGAAAAGCAGTTAACAAGAAGCCGGGAGAATGATAACAGAACCAACCAATAACTAACCAACAATGATAATAATCACCATACAGGGGATCCAAGAACAATGAAAACCAAGGGTGGGGTGGAGCAGGACGTACTGTATACTCATAATAACAATTCTACAGGTGAGTAATCACAGAATTGTATTATTCTTAGTATACAGTACGTCCTGCTCCAGAAGATTCATTACGTCTGGGACATCCAATAGCAGTGTCCATAAAGTAGGGTGGGATCCCTAAAAGGCAACAAAGGCAGGTCAGATCACCGCCGCCTGCAGAACCTTGCGGCCAAAAACAGCATCAGCTGAGGCCCGAACATCAACCTTGTAAAACTTGGAAAAAGTATGAACAGAAGACCAAGTAACAGCCTTGCAAACTTGTTCAACAGAAGCCTGGTACTGAAAGGCCCAAGAGGCACCAATAGCATGAGTGGAATGAGCAGTAAGGCCGAAGGGAGTATTCTCAGTGTAGGCCTGAATCATAGCCTGACGGATCCATTTCCTGATAGTAGATTTAGCAGGAGCCAAACCCTTCCTAGGACCAGAAGGGACCACAAAAAGAGCATCAGTTTTCCTAAAAGGTGCAGTAGCCACCAGATAGAACTTCAGATTCCTGACCACATCCAAGGAATGCAAAACCCTCTCCTTAGTTACTAGGATTAGGGCACAAGGAAGGTAACACAATGTCCTGATTAAGATGAAAGGCAGACACAACCTTAGGCAGAAAATCTGGCTTAAAGCGAAACACCACCTTGTCCTGGTGCCTCTCAAAGTAGGGGGGCTGGCCAACTCAGAAACACGCCTAACAGAAGTGACAGCCACCAAAAAGACAACCTTGAGGGTAAGAATGGCCAATGCAGCCTCCTGCACCGGCTGAAAGGGAGCACCCTGCAGAGCAGAAAGGACCAAGTTCAAATCCCAAACAGGTAACAGAGGCTTACGAGGAGGACGCACATGCTGAGCAAAAGGCCTTTGGAAGAAAACAGCCAGGGCCGAGACATGGCCCTTCAGAGTACTGAGCTGAAGCCCCAGATCCAAACCTTGTTGAAGGAACTCCAGAATCCTGGGGATAGAGAACACACGACAGGGGAGAGACCTAGCCTCACACCAGTCAATGT
Source organism: Gastrophryne carolinensis (assembly GCA_027917425.1). Classification (NCBI taxonomy): domain Eukaryota; kingdom Metazoa; phylum Chordata; class Amphibia; order Anura; family Microhylidae; genus Gastrophryne; species Gastrophryne carolinensis. Next base: position 379,294,847 of record CM051238.1, read on the forward strand.
AGGCACGCCAAACCCTGTAGTAAATGGCAGAAGAAGACGATTCTTAGTATACAGTACGTCCTCCAGATAGATTACTTACACTTGGGTTATCCTCCGCCAGATGGCGCTGCACTGCAGAGACATGTAAAACCGGCTCCTCCCGGACCCTCAAATACCCGGGGACCTTCCACAAATCCCCAGATTTCTCTGCAGTGCTTACTGCGAAGACATGAAATTATCACTCTGTCGCAGGTGAGCGGGGCTATTAAAGCCTGTGGCCCTGTTGGACTATTCCCACCCGTCCTTCGTGTGATGTGCCTCCCAGCCTGGGTAGGCGGCACCATGTGTGTTTAAGGAGCCCTGCTCCACCGCAGTCCCCCACCAAAGGGTAGGCGGTATAGGCTGATGGTGAGCCTTTATGGGATGCCCCTCCGCATTATTGTCCCATGCCCCGGTAGCGGTGGGCCCTGTACAAAGGGCCGCCATCCTCCCTCATTCTCCCTGTAGCCTTCGGGGGGAAAAGAAAGGGGGGGGGTGTGGATGTCAGTGTATTGTGATTACGTGCATATGGCCTTTTGTAATGTCTGTTTGGACTAGTATATGTGGTGTCAACCGCCGTGCTGACTTGTCTTTTTAAACTGCAAGTGCCGCCGCCGCGCGCGCCTTTTCCTTCATTTGGATGTTCCACGCCGGGCGGTGGCATTACCTCAGACGCTTCTGCGTCCTTATTGGCTGCTTGTTTTCAGGACACCAAGATTCCTCAGATTCACGTTGGAAGATCAACACTGCCAATTTGTGGCCTTGCCATCTGGCCTCTCTTCAGCTCCCAGAGTGCTCACCAAGGTGCGTCCGCGTGCTGCCACTACCTGGACGTCCTCATCACTTCCCAGTCTCTACATCTGGCAAAGTTGGATACTCAGCTGGTGGTGTCCATTCTGGAGTCATCTGGTTGGGTGATCAGCCACCCCAAGTCCTCACTGTCCCCTTCCTTGGTAACTTCATTCCTAGGAATGAATCTGGACACAGTTCAGGCAAGGATATTCCTTCCTCAGCAGAAGGTGGACAATCTGCTTGCACAAGTTCAGTTTCTCCTAGCTGTCCCCGTCCCTTCACCAGGCAGGGGATGCAGCTGGTGGGCCTGATGGTGGCGTGCTTCGAAGCGGTCCCTTGTGCTCAGTCCCTCTTGGGGCTTCTGCAACTTCTCCTATTGTCTGTATGGGACAAGGACCCAGCATCCCTGGACAGGGTCTGTGTGTCTTCCCCCCTGGTGAGGAGGTCCCTCTTGTAGTGGATAGACTCAAGGAACCTATTGGGGGGGACAGAACCTTCTTGCTCCTTCCTGGGAGACGGTCACCACGGATGCCAGTCTATCAGGTTGGGGGGGTTCTTCTGGAGGTCCCTGCGGTTCCAGGGGAAGTGGGGCCCTTAGGAGGTCCATTCACCTATCAATGTCTTGAAGCTGTGAGCGATCAGGTTAGTTCTGGTTCGTTTGACTACTCATCTTCAGGGCCTGCCTGTTCAGGGGCGCATGGTCACTCTGATGGCAGTTGCCTACATCAATCATCAGGGAGGGACCCGGAGCAAGAGGGTCCTCCAGGAAGTGTCTCTGATACTGATCTGGGTGGAGGCCAATGTTCCCTGCATTTCAGCGGTATACATTCTGGGGGGGGGGGGTCCCTCTGCAACAGGGTGTTCCAATCTCTGTATCACCGTTGGGGCCAACCTGACGTGGATCTGTTTGCATTCCATCACAATCACAAGCTCCCGGCCTTTGTTTCCCTGTCCCAGGATCCTCTGGCCGTGCCCTTGGATGCCTTAGTAATGTCATGGCAGGACATTTAGTTTCTGTATGTCTTTCCTACATTCCCCCTGCTAGGCAGGGTTCTGCGCAAGATTGCTCTGGAAGGGGTGCCAGTGGTTCTGGTGGCCTCAGGTGGCCAAGAAGAGTGTGGTTCGCAGACGTGGTGCAGATGGCAGTAGATCAGTGCTTTCTGCCTGGAGTGCCAGATCTGCTCACTTAGGACCCCTTACGCCATCCCAATTACAAACTCTGGCTTTGGCGGCCTGACTGTTGAAACCTCCATCTTGATGGAGAAAGGTTTGTCTACCTTGATGGTTGAGTCCATGGTGAAGGCTAGGAAGATTACTTCTTCTTCCATCTGTTATAAGGTATGGCGTACCTACCTTGACTGGTTGAGTCTTGGTCTCTTCCCTGTTGGGTGTTCTCAGTTCCCAGGGTTCTGGAGTTTTACTGCATGGGTTGGAGTCGGTCTCTAACTCAGTACTTTGAAGGGTCAGGTTTCTGCCCTGTCTGTCTTCTTTCAGAAGTCTTTTGTTCAGCATTCCTTGATTAAGACTGTTTTTAGGGGGTTCCTCAAGCGCGTTCCCCACGACAACCTATGGTCCCTGTTTTTGGGATTTGGACTTGGTCTTGCCTGCCTTGCAGGGTGCTCCCTTTGAACCTGTGCAGGATGCTGCCTTGGCCATTCTTGCGCTCAGGGTTGTGTTTTCTGGTAGCTATCACTTCTGTCAGGCGTGTGTCTGAGTTGGTGGCGCTGTCCATTCAGCCCCCCTACTATGAGAGGCACCAGGACAAGGTGATGTTTAGTTTCAAACCTGATTTTCTGCCTAAGGTAGTGTCTGCCTTTCATTTGAATCAGGATATTGTTCTTCCTTCTTTGTGCCCTAACCCTAGCAATGCTAAGGAGAGAGTTTTGCACTCTTTGGATGTGGTTAGGTGTCTGAAGTACTATCTGGTGGCTACTGCACCTTTCTGGAAAACTGATGCTCTTTTTGTGGTCCCTTCTGGTCCTAGGAAGGGTTTGGATCCTGCCAAGTCTACTATCAGCAAGTGGATTTGTCAGGCTGTGATTCAGGTCTACTCTGCTAAGGGAAAGAATCCTCCCTTCGCCTTATTGCTCATTCTACACGTGCTATTGGTGCCTTTTGGGCCTTCCAGCACCAGGCTTCTGTTGAAGGTGTGGTGGGAACGCTAGGTCCTTATAAGATTTGGGGGTTGGACCTAACCCCAGCAATTAATTTTGCAGTAGTAAAATTCTGTTGAACAAGTTTGCAAGGCCGCTACTTGGTCTTCTGTTCATACCTTTTCAAAGTTTTACAAGGTTGATGTTAAGGCCTCAGCTGATGCTGTGTTTGGCCGCAAGGTTTTGCAGGCGGCAGTGGTTTAAACTGTCTGCTGTTACCTTGTTTATTGGGGATCCCACCCTACTTTATGGACACTGCTATTGGATGTCCCAAGTGTAAGTAATCTATCTGGAGCAGGACGTACTGTATACTAAGAATAATACAATTCTGTGAAATACTCACCTGTAGAATTGGTATTATAAGTATACAGTACGTCCTGCTCCACCCCACCCTGGTTTTTGCATTATTCTGGATCCCCTGTATGGTGATTGTTGTCATTGTTATAGTTACCAGTTTTTGGGTGGTTAAATTCTCCCGGCTTCTTGTTCACTGCTTTTCAATGCTGGGGATTTGTGGGAGGTCCCTGGGTATTTGAGGGGCCGGGAGGAGCCTGTTTTACATGTCTCTGCAGTGCAGCGCCATCTGGCGGAGGATAACCCAAGTGTAAGTAATCTATCTGGAGCAGGACGTACTGTATACTTATAATACCAATTCTACAGGTGAGTATTTCACAGATTTGTATTTTTTCCTAGCCCTAATCAGGGTGTCAACCACAAAGGCAGACAGCCCCTTTTCCAACAAGATGGAGGTTTAAGAAGCCAGGCCGTCAAAGCCAGCGTTTGTAAATTGGGGTGGCATAAATGTCCCTGAGTGAGTAGGTCTGGAACCCTGGGCAGAACGTACTGATCTACCGCCAGCTGCACTATGTCTGTGAACCACACCCTTCTTGGCCAACAGGGAGCCACCAGGATCGCCGGGACCCCTTCCTGAGCTATCTTGCGCAGAACCCTGCCCAACAGGGGGAATGGGGGAAAGACATACAGAAGCTGAAGTCCTGCCATGACATTGCTAGAGCATCTGTGCCAAGGCCAGAGGATCCTGGGACAGGGAGACAAAGACTGGGAGCTTGTGATTGTGACGCAAACAGATCCACATCTGGCTGACCCCACCGGTGACACAGAGAGTGAAACACCCTGTCGCTGAGGGACCACTCTCCCAGGCGAGAGGTCCCTCTGCACAGAGTCTGCCTGCAGATTCTCCACCCCCGGAATGTACACAGCTGAGATGCAAGGAACATTGTCCTCCACCCAGGACAGGATCAGAGACACTTCCTTGAGGGACTCCTTGCTCCGGGTCCCTCCCTGATGATTGATGTAGGCAACCGCCGTATGGTTGTCCGAGCGTACCTGAACAGGCCGGCCCCGAAGGTGTTGAGTCAAGTGGGCAAGAACCAACCTGATCACCCTCAGTTCCAGAATGTTGATAGGGGTGTGGGCCTCCCGAGGGCCCCACCGCCCTTGGAATTGTAGGGACTTCCAGAAGCCCCCCAACCCGTCGGACTGGCATCCGTGGTGACCGTCTCCCAGCAGGGGGCCAGAAAGGATCTGCCCGCCAGCAGGTTCCTGGAGTCCAGCCACCATGAGAGGGACCGCCTGGCTGAGGGGGATAGAACAAGGACCTAGTCCAGGGACGCAGGATCCTTGTCCCATACTGACAATAGTTGGAGTTGCAGAGGCCTCATATGAAACTGGGCATAAGGAACCGCCTCGAAGCACGACACCATCAGGCCCACCAGCTGCATTCCCTGCCTGATGGAGGGATGAGGGCAAGCTAGAAGGAACTGAACCTGTGCCAGCAGACTGTCCACCTTCTGCTGAGGAAGAAAGATCCTTGCCTGAACTGTATCCAGATTCATGCCCAGAAATGGCGTCACCAAGGAGGGAGACAGGGAAGATTTGGGGTGATTTATCACCCAGCCGAATGACTCCAGGGTGGACACTACTCGTTGAGTATTCAGCTCTGCCTGTTGGAGAGACTGAGAGGTGATGAGAATGTCGTCCAAATAGGGCAGAATGCAAATGCCCTGAGCAGAGCCAGCACCCCCGCCAACACCTTGGTAAACACCCTGGGAGCCGAAGTGAGACCGAAGGGCAATGCCACAAATTGATAGTGTTGATCCCCCAGGGTGAACCTGAGGAATCTTTGATGACCAGGGAAGATGGGAATATGAAGGTAAGAATTCTTGATGTCCACAGAGGTCATGCAGGGAACTGATAGCAGAGCGCAGAGTTTCCATGCAAAATCGCCTGCATCTGACAAATTTGTTGAGGATCTTCAAATGCAGGATGGGCCTGACTGACCCATCTCTCTTGGGTACGGTGAAAAGATTGGAATAAAACCCCTTGCCCCTTTCTCGTAAGGGGACCTGACAGACGACCCCCAGTTCCGGAAGGCTTTGCACCGCCAGAACCAGAGCCTGAGCTGACATGGGGCCCTGAGGCATCTGGGATCTGATCTTGGGGGCGGCCAGGCAGCAAACTCTATCTTGTAACCGGAGGACACTACCTCCTGAATCCACCGGTCTGAGACATGATGCCTCAAGACGTGAGCAAAGAGCTGAAGCCGTCCCCCCACCCAGATGGGTGAGGGCGCCCCTTCATGCCTGAGGGGGCTTGGGAGAAGGCTTAGGTTTGGATCCCCAGGATAGGCCAGGGTGGCCACGTCCTCTGCCCCTACCCCAGAAATCTCCTCGGGCCCCAGTAAAGGAGGCCCCTCTCCCCATTCTGGATCCACGGTAGGGGGAAGGAAAGGAGCCCTGGCCCCGAAAAGGCTGCGCTGGGGTAACCTACCTCCCTTAGCAAACAGGTCAAGGCGTTACCCAAATAGGCGTAGACCTTTGAAGGGTAGGCCCGTGAGAGCCTTCTTGGCAGCGTTGTCAGCTGCCCACTGGCGTATAGCCACCACCAAGGCAGAGGCTCTGCCACACATCCTAATGGTATCATCCAAGGCAGAGAGGACATAAGCCACAAACACCTCACAACGCGAAAGTGCATTATACTCTTCACTAGAAACATCATCAGGAGCCCCATCCAGGACACGTTTAGGCAGCGTTCTAATAGCCACAGCTGTAACGGCAGAGGCACAAACCGGGCGCAGCGCCGTCCCCACACAGGCAAATGCATGGGAAGCCAGCTGATCAATACGCCGGTCCTCACTATCCTTCAAGGTAGTAGAGTCAGGGGAGTGCATAACAGAGGTGTTAGACAAACCTATAATTGGGGCATCCACTTCGGGAGGGGATGACCAACGTTTAACCACATCAGCAGAAAAGGGATACCTCTTATCCCAACTCTTAGGGACCCCGGGAAGCCTGCTAGGATGCTCCCATTATTTGAGCATGAGATTATTAAAGTGAGATTGTTCAGGGAAATCTAAGCGTGGCTTAGCAATATGAAACAATTCCCCCTGCTGCTTAGGAGCCTCGGCCGTGAGAGAGATAGCAAGCACTTCAAAAATCTGAGCCAAAAGCCTATCAGTATCATCCGGGGCCCAGGGATCAGAGCCAGAATCAGCATAACCCCTGGGCCGCTCATCAGAGGATTCTGAATCAGAGAACAACTCCCCTTCTTCCAGGGGGGTATAACCAGACAGATCAAAGAACTCTTCAGCCTCCATGGGAAAAAGAGTGACATGAGGCGCAAAATGCCGCCTCTTAGCAGAGGCCTTACGCGCCATAGTATTAGCAAGCAACTTCTCAACACTAGCCAGTCTAGTAGACACATCAGGTTCGGACTCCCCACTGGTATGCAGCTCACTGGGAGTCAGATGTAAGCGTGGGGGAGTAGGCGAAACCATACGAGGTTCAGGCCCAGCTGCTGGTAAACCAGGCTGCAGCGCAAGCACCTGCTGGGCACAAGGTACACAGACCAGCACATTGTCAGCACTAGTAGGGGACACCCCACACGCCACACACAGCCGGGCATGTCCCGAAGGAACCCCAAGCACATTATCCTGAGACGCCTCCATATGGTGATTATAGCGGCACATTTGGCCGATAGGGATTCACGCTATAAAAGCAACCCGGGATGCCCCAACAACCCGCTAGGGAAGTGGAAGGAATTAGCACACTAGGCCTCAATAACTTTAATAACTAATAGAGGGGGCAGGGCCGGGAGAAACCAATTGCGTTTGACCCGCCTGTAAGCAAAAGGGCACCGTAAGCGACATGCATACATAACAGAAAAATTTAAGCAACAGCCCGAAGGGGCGCTCACGGACCGCGGTAGGTAGGCGCCAGCCACGCAGCATGAGGAAGCACAATGGTGCCAAGGATACCTCGAGGGGCGGGCCGCAGAGACAGTGATGCAGAACGCGCCATCCGCAAGGCCCGCCCCCCGAAGAGCGCAAAGCCACACACGTGACAAAAAGAACCAATGATGGCGCAGCAGCACCAGAGGTAATGCTGCCACCGTACAAGCGCGCGGCGGCGGCATATTCAAAAAGGCAACCAGTGCCACCAAGCCGTACGGTGATATCAGGAATGCATAACCAAGCACACCCTGCACAAGGAGAATGTACAAGACACACACTGGCGCCCCCCCCCCCCCCCCGAGAACTACAAGGGAGAGTGAGGGAGGGCAGTGGCCACCTAACGTAGGGCCCACCGATAGACAGGGACAAGGGGCAATAGTGCGGGAGGAGCATCCCATAAGGCTCACCATGTGCCTATACCGCCTACCCTTTGGTGGGGGATTACGGTGGAGCAGCGCTCCTAAGCACCTGACAGCAGTGCTGTCTACCATCACCCGAACCAGCGCAGCCAAGGCTGGGAGGCAAATTAAAAATGGAACGGGTGGGAATAGTCCTACAGGGCCGCAGGCTAATAGCCCCGCTGACCTGCGAGAAGAGAGAGCCATCTTCTTGTCCCTCGCAATCCAGACTGCAGAGAAAATCTGGGGATTTGTGGGAGGTCCCGGGTATCTGAGGGGCTGGGAGGAGCCTATTTCTCTGTCTCTGCAGTCCAGCGCCATCTGGTGGAGTAATACCCAGACGTAATGAATCTTCTGGAGCATGGCCATACTGTATACTAAGAATATTGGTCATTGATGATGATGGTGGATGAGGAGTATAGCAGTAGAGTAGCAGAGGGCCAATCTGATAGTAGACCACAGGGCAAATTGTTGCAACAGTTAAGCTGGCTTTTTGTAGGGTCTGACAGCTACTGTGTAATAAGCCCCCTCAACCACTATACACAATAGGCATAGTAACTATAATTTGTGGGGTCTGGGAGGATCTGCGGGCCCTCTGCCTAGAATTTGTAGGACCTGAGGGAAATACACTGGCTCTCTGTCTCTGAGCTGTCATTTGTAGAGTGGAAATAACAGAATCAGTTCTATTGTAGGCCATTCCTCATGGGCCCAGTGGCAAATATAGCCCTAAACTCATTGTTACATTCATGCCAACTCACACCAGACCCACAACCTGTTTTTTGGTCCCTGCAGACACACCCAGCTTAATCCAATATTATCCACAAAGTCTATCCTGGAACTAGACTCTCTGCAAACTTGGCAAAGACCAAAACCAAAATCTGCACTGTACTGAACATGACCATGATTAATCAAAATCTGCCCTGCAAACATGGCGTTGGCCATATTCATGGAGTCTTAACGTTTTGTTCCTGTCCAAAACCCAGTTCCTGCTTTTAAAGCTTATTTTTCTGTCTCTATTGGGATTGTTTTAATGCCATTATACAGACTAGGATTTTCATTCACGGCTTAAAATCTCCAGTTCAAGAAGCCTTTCCTGCATTTTAAGGCTAAAAAAGCACCCGAGGCTTATTTAATAAATCGAAATCCATACATATTATTTTACCAGGAACACCTAACTGTTTCCAGATTGTATGCCAACTCATTCAATTAAAAGTTCATTTTGCAACTTTCTCCCCGACATGTCCTCTGACATTATGAAATGAATTTTCCATATTCTTATCAGCATCCGACATCTTTGTGGACAGACTGCTGCTGTAATCTATTACTAGGTACCCGAAAATAACATTATTACAGTTCAAGCTGACTATTGGGAAACCTAAAGCAACCCTAAAGTCTGAAAAAACTTTAGGACTACTTAATAGGGGGAGCCCCAAAATGGGGGAACCACACAGTGTAAAAATTTAAGAATACAATTCTGTGATTACTCACCTGTAGAATTGGTATTATGAGTATACAGTATGTCCTGCTCCAGATAAGAATCATTCACATGGGAATTACTCCACCAGATGGCGCTGGACTGCAGAGACAGTGAAATTGGCTCCTCCCGGCCCCTCAAAAACCCGGGACCTCCCACAAATTCCCCAGCATTGAAAAGCAGTTAACGAGAAGCCGGGAGAATTAAATCAGAACCAACTAGTAACCATAACAATGATAACAATCACCATACAGGGGATCCAGGATAATGCAAAACCAAGGGTGGGGTGGAGCAGGACGTACTGTATACTCATAATACTAATTCTACAGGTGAGTAATCACAGAATTGTATTATTCTTAGTATACAGTACGTCCTGCTCCAGATAAGAATCATTACACATGGGACATCCAATAGCAGTGTCCATAAAATAGGGTGGGATCCCCAAAGGTAACAACAGACAGGTCAGACCACTGCCGCCTTCAGAACCTTGCGGCCAAAAGCAGCGTCAGCTGAGGCCCTAACATCAACCTTGTAAAACTTTGAAAAGATATGAACAGAAGACCAAGTAGCGGCCTTGCAAACTTGTTCAACAGAAGCCTGGTGCTGAAAAGCCCAAGAGGCACCAATAGCATGAGTAGAATGAGCAGTAAGGTGGAAGGGAGGATTCTTCCCCTTAGCAGAGTAGGCCTGAATCACAGCCTGATGGATCCATTTGCTGATAGTAGTTTTAGCAGGAGCCAGACCCTTCCTAGGACCAGAAGGGACCACAAAAAGAGCATCAGTTTTCCTGAAAGGTGCAGTAGCCACCAGATAGTACTTCAGACACCCAACCACATCCAAAGAATGCAACCCTCTCCTTAGCATTACTAGGATTAGGGCACAAGGAAGGAAGAACAATGTCCTGATTCAAATGAAAGGCAGACACTACCTTAGGCAGAAAATCTGGCTTGAAGCGAAAAACCACCTTGTCCTGATGTGTCTCAAAGTAGGGGGGCTGGATGGAAAGCGCCGCCAACTCAGACACACGCCTAACAGAGGTGATAGCCACCAAGAAGACAACCTTGAGCGTAAGAATGGCCAGAGCAGCCTCCTGCACAGGTTCAAAAGGAGCACCCTGCAAGGCAGACAAGACCAAGTTCAAATCCCAAACAGACAACATAGGTTTACGTGGGGGACGCACATGAGTAACCCCCTGGAAAAAAGTCCTGATCAGAGAATGCTGGGCAAAGGACCTCTGGAAGAAAACAGCCAGGGCAGAGACATGACCCTTCAGAGTACTGAATTGGAGCACCAGCTCCAACCCATGCTGCAGGAACTCCAGGATCCTGGGAATAGAGAACACACGACAGGGAAGAGACTTAGACTCACACCAGTCAATGTAGGCACGCCAAACCCTATAGTAAATGGGAGAAGAAGACTTCTTCCTAGCCTTTATCATGGTATCAACAACAGAGGCAGACAGCCCCTTCTCCATCAAGATGGAGGTTTCAGCAGCCAAGCCGTCAAAGCCAGAGTTTGTAAATTGGGATGGCGTAAGTGACCCTGAGTGAGCAGGTCTGGTACCCTGGGCAGAGCGTACTGATCTACTGCCAGCTGCACCACTTCTGCGAACCACACTCTTCTTGGCCACCTGGTGCCACCAGTATTGCTGGCACCCCCTCCTGAGCTATCTTGCGCAGAACCCTGCCCAACAGGGGGAATGGAGGATAGACATACAGGAGCTGAAAGTCCTGCCATGACATTGCTAGAGCATCTGTGGCCAAGGCCAGAGGATCCTGAGACAGGGAGACAAAGGCCGGGAGCTTGTGATTGTGACGGGACGCAAACAGATCAACATCTGGTTGGCCCTAACGGTGACACAGAGATTGAAACACCCTGTTGCAGAGGGACCATTCTCCCAGGCGAGAGGTCCCCCTGCTCAGAGAGTCTGCTAGCAGATTTTCCACCCCCGGGATGTACACCGCTGATATGCAGGGAACATTGTCCTCCGCCCAGGCCAGGATCAGAGACACTTCCTGGAGGGCCCTCTTGCTCCGGGTCCCTCCCTGATGATTGATGTAGGCAACCGAGCGTACCTGAACAGGCAGGCCCCGAAGGTGATGAGTCAAATGAGTCAGAACTAACCTGATCGCCCGCAGTTCCAGAATGTTGATAGGTGTGTGGCCCTCCTGAGGGCCCCACCTCCCTTGGAACTGCAGGGATTGCCAGAAACTCCCCCTACCCATCAGACTGGCATCCGTGGTGACCGTTTCCCAGCAGGGGGCCAGAAAGGATCTGCCCACCAACAAGTTCCTGGAGTCCAGCCACCACGAGAGGAACCGCCTTACTAGGGGGGAAAGCACAAGGACCTGGTCCAGGGACGCAGGATCCTTGTCCCATACTGACAAGAGGTGGAGTTGCAGAGGCCTCATGTGGAACTAGGCAAAACACAAGTTTAATAACTAAATAGAGGGAGTAGGGCCGGGAGAAACCAATAGAGGTCGGCCCGTCTGAAAGACATAAGCGAAGAGAACCCTGTAAGTGACATGCATAATGACATAGGGTAATAAAAAAAAAAACGCCCGCGAGGGCACTCACGGACCGCGGTAGGTAGACGCCAGTCACGCAACAGCCTGATCCAGAGAAAATGGCGCTGGGTATACCTCGAGGGGCGGGCCGCGGAGACAGTGACGCGGAATGCGCCAACCGCAGGCCCCGCCCCCCCCCCGGAGAGCGCGAGGCCGCACACGTGACAAGCAGCCAACAACGGCGCACCAGCACCTGAGGTAACGCCGCCGCCGCCAAGCGCGGAGCACAGTGGAAGCGCGCGCGGCGGCATATTTAAAAAAGCAACCAGTGCAACCAAGTCAGCGCGGCGACTGACACCAATCAGACAAAACAATATACAGTGAAGCACCAAGGCAAATTCACATACACCCCCCCCCCCCCCCCCCGAGAGTTACAAGGGAGAGAGAGGGAGGACAGCGGCCACTTAACATAGGGCCCACCGATAGACAGGGGCAAGGTGCAATGGGGCGGGAGGGGCATCCCATAGAGGCTCACCATGTGCCTATACCGCCTACCCTTTGGTGGGGGGTTGCGGTGGAGCAGCGCTCCTAAGCACCTGACAGCGGTGCTGCCTACCATTACCCGACCAGCGCAGCCAAGGCTGGGAGGCACATTAATAATGGAACGGGCGGGAATAGTCCTACAGGGCCGCAGGCTAATACCCCCGCTCACCTGCGAGAAGAGAGAGCCATCTTCTTGTCCTTCACAGTCCAGACTGCAGAGAAAATCTGGGGATTTGTGGGAAGTCCCGGGTATTTGAGGGGCCGGGAGGAGCCTATTTCGCTGTCTCTGCAGTCCAGCGCCATCTGGCGGAGTAATTCCCATGTGTAATGATTCTTATCTGGAGCAGGACGTACTGTATACTAAGAATAGAAGCCTGTTTTACATCTAAGAGAATTCAACTACTTCTGGCTTAGCAATTAAAAATACCACACCACTGAAAATTACTGCTACACAGTTAAGCCATTAAAGTGATCCTATACCCAGAAAGCAGGTTTATTTTGTCACCTGCACAGACAGAGCACAGCTGGGGTCGGGGAAAGGACAGCAATCCCAGAATGCAGAGCGACACAGTCAGAAGACACTTTCTGTTTGCAGGCTGTCTGATGCTCCATGAGCCGCCATCTTGGATGTTTAAAGGCTCATCACATGCAGCAGATGCAGGTAGGGTGATTTTTTAATGTGAGCAATCTGTATGTACAGGGAGTGGTAAACATATAAGATATGCTCTTATTCAGGGTGAAGGTCTGCTTTAAACTAGTATGAACGTATTTCTTTTTTTTCTTTTTTTTTTTTTTTTTTATCATACTTATTTTTATTGTTTTCATAACATCAAGGTAACAAGTTACAGACATTAATGCTCGTAATAGGCGAGCCAAAAGGTGCATTACATCCAGTTTAAGAGGAACAGAAAGGCAAAATAAGACTTTCAACATTGTACAGCAAAAAATATGACTATCAGCCGATTGGCTCGCGCAAGGAGAAGGGAGCTCCGGGGGCTTGCAAGATACCCGCCATTCCAGACTCCCTACTTGCTTCTGTGGCCCACACCATCTCCTCAAACAGACCGCATACTGAGTGGGCCCATGCATGGCTACTAAGTTCACAAGACTGTTCTATACACTCCCATTGTTGAAATCCTGGGCCGCGGGCAGAATGGCCAGCATAATAGGCCACCTTTTAAAAAGCACCCCTGCGTCTCCCCTCCTGCACTATGCATAATAAGACATCAATACACACACACACATCAACAGACACATTAGGGGAGGAACAGAAGGAATAAAAAGAAAAGAAAGCCGCGGGGAAAGACCAAGTGAATCAAGAAATAGGAAATACAGCAGGAGGACAAGCTCAAAGAGAAGAGCAAGAGTAGAAAGGAAGAAAGATCAACAACAATAGAATAGAATAGAGCAGAGAAAATGCAAGAGTAATAGTAATAAACAGAGTAGCACTAGTAAGAAGAGCGGCGGTGGGAGTAGAAGCAGGATTAGAACCCAGAGATGTCCTTATTATTATTGTGGGTGGGAGTAATAGTATCTGCAATAGTGTCCCGGGGAGGAGCCACCGTCTGCTAAAGAATATGGAAGTCTGCCCTCAGGCTGATCAACCGCTTCCCCTGACGATATCCCACCCCCCGCTGCCAGACTTGTTTTACGCGGCTGCCGCTCTAGAAACATCTCACGAGTCCCACACCTGTTTATAGGGGGCCGTGTCTTTAAATAGAACCCATGTAGTCCAAATATTACGGTATGCTTTCAATCTATCCTGTTTAGCATAACAAATTTCCTCCATCACCTCCACGTGGTTAATCTGCCTGAACCAGTCTTTGACTGTGGGTGACCCCCGTGATCTCCAAAGCCTTGGAATTAGGACTCTAGCCGCATTCAGCAGGTGGCGGCCCAGAGGGGCTCCGCCCGCAACCCCCTTTCCATCCTTCGACCATCCCAGTAGAACAGACTCCACATTCCAATCCGAGAGCTCTCCTAGTATAAGTTCACAGAAACCTTTCACTTTATCCCAGAACCCCATCACCCCGGGCAAGACCACCAGATATGTAATAATGGAGCACCAGTTTGACCACATCTCCAGCACACATCAGGAACTGCAGGAAAAAAGGAGTGTAAGACCTCAGGAGTCCGATACCATCGTGTGATCAGTTTATAGTTCGTCTCTTGCATTGAGCTACTAATTATCCCTTTATGCGCATTCTTATAGATGTCATTCCATTCCTCTGCCGACAGGGACTGGCCAATGTCAGCCTCCCATTTCTTCTCCCAAGGCTTAACCCCTCCACTGTCTCTACGCTGCAGAAGTCTAGAAGCCCAGGACAATAGGTGAGCGTTAGGGTCCATACCTAGGCAGGCCCTATCAAACTCTGTCAGTTCTCTCTTCAAACCCTCTTTTACTCCCTTGGAGCAGAAAAAATGTCTGAGCTGAAGGTAGGTGAAAATAGAAATTTCCTTTTCCAAAATCTGCTGCAGACTTTGTCTATCCTTCAATACCCCCCTGTCTTGCAGGTGATACATTCTCAGAGGTCTAGGCCCCCCACAGTCCCTTAGCAAGGAGAAGTCCCTCCCTGGAGGGAACGCAGGATTCCCCAAAATCGGTGTTAATGGACCTGGGAATGTGGTCAAAGCATGCCCCCCCCCTACACAGCTCTCCCAAGATAGACAGGGAAGTTCCAATCAGCGGGTGGGTCTTAGCAATCGTAGGGATCTCGTCCCGCCTTAAATTACAAACTGTATCCAAACCTCCACCCGTAGCAACTATTCCTTCTATGCGCACCCAGTCTTTCTGCGAACCATTCACTTGCCAATCAACCACTCTACCTTCATGGACTGCCCGGTAATATGACTTTATACAAGCTATCCCCGTCCCCCCCTTAACCTTCGGAAGCAAAAGAAGGCTCCGCCGGATTCTCGGAGGTTTGCCTGCCCAAATAAACCCTGAATATCTTCATCAGATCTTTAAAGAAGGACTCCGGTAATCTAATGGGAATGCACTGTAACAGGTATAGGATCCGCGGCAAAACATTCATCTTCAAAACCGGCATGCGTCCAAACCATGAGAGCCGCAGCCGGTTCCACCCCTCTAGGTCCCTCTTGACTCTGGCCCTAATAGGGGCCTCCTCTTCTCCCAGCCAAAGGGAAAGATACCCCTCAGTGCCTCCACCTCCGATTCAGGCAGCGAAATATTCATGGCACTAGACTTACTATAGTTGATCTTCAAGTTGGACAAATGCCCAAACGTCTCCAATTCTTTCAGTAAGTTAGGAACCGACACCCGCGGGGATCGCAGAAAAAAAAGCATATCATCCGCATATGCCGCTACCTTTCTTTCCCTTCCTCCCAACATGATGCCACTAATGCCTCCGCACAGATTAACCCTCCGCAGGAACGGCTCCAGGGAAAGTGCAAATATCAGAGGGGACAGCGGCCAGCCCTGTCTTGTGCCATTACTAATATTAAAGAAAGGAGAAGAACAGTTATTCGTCCTTACCCTCGCCACCGGGTTAGAGTACAGTGCCATAACCCTATTTTTAGCCGCAGATCCCAGCCCTACATGATCCAGAACCTTCCCTATCCACCTCCAATTCACCCGGTCAAATGCCTTCTCGGCATCAGTAGAAAGCATGATTGACCCCACACCCTTGGCTTTTGCCCACCATTGAATGTTCAAGGCCTTGATCACATTATCGCGGGCCTCTCTACCGGGGACAAACCCAACCTGATCCTGGTCTATCAGACCTGGTAACAGGGAGGCCAGCCTTCCCGCTAAAGCTTTGGCAAAAATTTTCACATCCACGTTCAACAGGGAGATGGGTCTATAGTTCCTGCAATCCGTAGCATCCTTCCCCCCTTTTGGTATTACGACAATTTGCGCCTCTAAAGCGGAACGCGGTAAAGAACCCGAGGTCGCTGTAGATTCAAAGGCCCGAGCCATAAGTGGGAGCTACTGATCAGAAAAAATTTTATAATATTGGGAAGAGAAGCCATCCGGCCCCGGGGTCCTCCCTGGCTTAGACGCTTTGATCGCCTTTTGCAGTTCCATCACAGTGATTGGAGCCTCCAACTGTTCAACTTCTTCTTCAGAAAGCGATGGCATTCCGGAATCCATCAAATAGGCCTCCATAGAACATTCCATATCCCTCTTCCCCTGCTGGAACGGGAGGTTATACAATGTTGAATAGAACCTTCTAAAGAGATCCGCAATCTCCCCATTCTTCTGGTAGAGGATCCCGTCTGAACCCCTAATCCCCTCAATTCTAATCTTAGCCTGTTTAGGACGCAAAGCCCTAGCCAACAAACGTCCCGCCTTGTTTCCTTGTTCATAATACAACCCGTGACGTCTGGTAAAAAACCTGCTTGTCTCCCTGAACAGGACATCTTTGAGCTCTTGTCTTTTAGATTCCAGTTCCTGCAACACTGGCGCCTGAAGGGACCGTTTGTGTTTCAATTCGAGATCAGCTATCTGCTGGACTAACCTTTCCGCCTTAGCCCCTCTCTCCCTTTTAGCTCTTGCCCCTTCCTGGATCAGGTATCCTCTCAGTGTACATTTGTGAGCCTCCCATACCATTACTGGGTCCACCCCCTCTGTGGCATTTTCTTTTATATACATGGACAAGTGTTGCCTTAACCTTTCTACTACTCCAGGATCCTTCAGTAGACTCTCATTCATTCTCCAGTTCCACTCCCCCCTCTCACCACCCGGCAGGGCCATGGAAAGAACAACTGGAGCATGATCAGAAAATGATATATTACCGATCTGAGCCGAGGTTACCCTCTCCAAATCTCTCTGTGATAGGAAGAGAAAGTCAATCCTCGAGTACTTCACATGAACTGGTGAATAGTAAGTAAAATCTTTCCCCGTAGGATGCATCATACGCCATGTGTCTACCAGAGCCAGCTCTTGCAGAGCCTTCTTTATTTGCTTCAGAGCCCTAAAAGAAATGGCAGTTTTGGCATCTGATGTATCCACCAAGGGGTTAAGCGCACAGTTCAGGTCCCCTCCCATGATCAACATTCTTCCTTCTTGGAATGAACCCAGTTTACCTAAGACCACCCTACAAAATTGTTGCTGGTCTTTGTTCGGGGCATAAACATTAGCTACTGTAATGACCGATCCATTAGGTAGCTTCCCTTTCAGGAAGATATATTTTCCCTCCTTATCTTTTTCCACTGCCACTGTCCTAAGGTCCAGATCTTTATCCACCAAAATCGACACCCCTTTTGCTTTATTATTCAGAGAAAGGGCAGAATAGCAAGAGGTGTACGTTCTGTTACCCAGGTAGGGGGCCCTATAAATTTGGAAGTGGGTTTCCTGGATTAGCGCAATGTGTGCTTTATATTTTTTAAGTTCCCTAAATAAAGCATGCCTTTTCTGGGGCGAGTTAAGTCCTTGGCATTTACAGAGAGAATGTTCAAGCTCTGGGGCCCCATTGCTCACTAGATCTACCTATCAAACTAGAGTTCCAACCTCAGCACCTTTCCCACCGTCCCACGCCCCTCAAACAGAAAACGCGCCACCCCCCTGAAAGAGGTTACAGATAGGTAGAGAAAAGGAAAAAATAAAAGAAAAGGCCAGCAAAAAGGGAAGGGACAGAGGGAAGAACGCACACCCACCGGGGAGGGGAAACACACGAGGACCCAAACAAGAGACAAACAACTTACAGAAACAGCTTATAGAAAGAGACCCAACTCTAACCCTGTACAACCCCAACCTGAAGAGGGCCAAGGGAGAGTTACCTCCCAACCTGGTGGAACCACTTGGCACAACCGTTCACGGAGAGGTTATAAAGCTCCCCTGTTATCCCCCACGTCCCGGGGCATAGGCTCCGGGGACAAAAAGAAACGGGAGTAATCCAGCCCCGAGTCTCCCCTAATCCACCCCTACAGAAAAGAAAAGAAAAGGCCCTTTTGGGGGAAAAAACCATGGAAGGTCGGAAGAACGACACCCAACACCTGAAGAAATAACCCAGAATCAGTAGGGCGATCCCGAGAGACCCGGCGGGGCCCCCTCAGTTTAGGAGAACGCACCCTGCACCACGTATAAGCATGCATGCGGATAAGCTGAGAGGGCAGCTAATACACACAAAACGTACCTCCCCTCATAAAAAAAAAAACTGAATAACCCTTAAGCTCCAAGGTCCCTGACCATCTCGCGTCCCCATTTCTGCCGGCCCTAGAATTCCCACCCCAGCAATGCTCGCCAAGCCCCATCACAGCTCCTCCCTCGCCCTGTAAGGCGTGCACCCACGGCCTCGCAGTCTACCGGGCACCTAAGTTAGCTATGCAGATGGAGATGGAGAGGGCCTACCCAGCGGTCCCTGTGTGGGAGTTAACTCTGCCGGAGGCGCTATGTCACCTCGCTTAAAGCGCCGTCCCCAAACGTGTCACACTCCTCCTGCCCAGGCCTATCTTTCCGCCCTCCTGACGGCAGGAGGCCTCAAAGGAAACAGATGTCGTCTAGAACTAATGTCATAGGCATACTCGCTAAACGACAGGCGACAGGGGCCAACCCGACACAACGCACCAGAGGGACCCGCCCCCAGTATAGCGGTGAGAAGATGACATGAACGGGGCATTCAGTTCAATTGGAACAAAACAAAACAATACACATATAGGAAGTTTTGGCAAATCGAGCATATTACAGTTCTCAGTGCAATACCCCGAAGGCCCCACACATTCTTCCAGGCCACCACGTGTATGCCCAACCCGCGGCCTGAGGGGATATGTAGCACACCACACGCGATCATGGCTAGCTAACATTAGCCATAGGCCCCTACCGCAGAACACAGAAACCCCTAGACTGTCACCACACCTCCTCCCGTGGCGCCCACGCCATAGAATGGTATAGGGATGCCCCACCGGAGAACGTGAGCGAGAGTCACCCACCCTTTTAACAAAGCCCAAAACAATTAGCCCCTTTAACCATTTTGGCATACCAGGCATATTCGGTCTTTCAGAGCAGTGCCTCAAAAGCCCCACACACTAACCCAACCCCACATATATTAGCACATCCTGCGGTATGGGAAGCTATGTGGCGCACCATATTCAGTCCCAGCTAGCAAACGTTAGACACAGGCCGCTACCGCAGCGAACAAATACCCTAGCCTGTCACCCCACCTCCTCCTGCGGCGCCCATGCCAGTAATATGGTATAGGGATACGCCACCGGGGGACGCGAGTGAGAGTCGCCCACCCCTTAGACCCAGCCCAAAACACATATACATGCTTAAACGCGAAATAGTTGCAAACAGTGCAATGGCAGTAACAAAGCCCAAAACAATTAGCCCCTTTAACCATTTTGGCATACCAGGCATATTCAGTCTTTCAGAGCAGTGCCTCAAAAGCCCCACACACTAACCCAACCCCACATATATTAGCACATCCTGCGGTATGGGAAGCTATGTGGCGCACCATATTCAGTCCCAGCTAGCAAACGTTAGACACAGGCCGCTACCACAGCAAACAAATACCCTAGCCTGTCACCCCACCTCCTCCTGCGGCGCCCATGCCAGTAATATGGTATAGGGGTACGCCACCGGGGGGACGCGAGTGAGAGTCGCCCACCCCTTAGACCCAGCCCAAAACACATATACATGCTTAAACGCGGAATATTTGCAAACAGTGCAATGGCAGAATAGAACTGTAAAAAATAAAACTGTGAAGACAGTGGCTTATCTATCCACGAAGATCAGTCCCGTTGGTGGACGACACACCGGGTAGCCTCCAGCCGCTTCATCTCCTGGATCTCGACCGGCTTCTCTCTCTGCCGCCGTGCGGAGGCGAAGCTTCTAGGCTGTTCCGTCGAGGGCCTCCTGACAGCCGCAGGCGACCCGCTCTCTGTACTAGCTGCGGGATGGAAAAGTTGCTAAACCATTCCGGCAAGGACACCATAGGAAGTCGCAACGTCTCACAAAAAATAGGTAGATCCTCAGGCATTCGCAGGGTCCCCGTCCTTCCATTACTCGTGGCTGACAGGGCAAATGGAAAGCGCCATCGATATGGGATGCCCCTCTCCCTCAGGGACCTTGTAAGGGGTCTCAGCGCCCTTCTGTGCTGCAACGTGATTCCGGAGAGATCCTGATATAGCTGTACCTCGCTATTGTTGAACAAGATGGTGTCCAGATTCCTAGCTTTAGACAGGATTTTCATCCTTTAATTGAAAATTCTGTAGGCAACAAATAATGTCCCGAGGGGGAGCTTCTCCCATGTTCCTGGGTCTAAGGGCTCTATGGGCCCTCACAAATTCAATTGTGTTCAAATGAGTGCCCGGCGGCCGCTCCAGCAGGGAATTAAAAATGGACAGCAGGGCCTCCTGAGTCTGATCAGGCGCCACCTCCTCAGGGACACCTCGGACCCTGATATTGCATCTTCTGTTGCGATTGTCCAGGTCTTCCAGGTGCCTGTGGACATTCATGAGGTGCCTGTTGTGCGTCATCACTACTTCCCTCACCTCCGACAGCCTGTTGCTCGGGGTCTGGGAAACTTGGGGGGTCTTAGTACTTGGCCCAGTTTTGTTGAGACGTCCCATGCTCAAACAGGAGTGCTGCAAAAGTAGCTTCTGTGGGGACCCCGCCGAGAGCTCTCACTTCACGCCGCCATTCCGCTCCCCGGCCAAGCCACGCCCCAGTATGAACGTATTTCTTTCAATTTCCAGGAACTTTCACTTCAGAAATCAAATTGTCCTTGGCTTGGTCCATGCGGAGTGACGCAAGGATGTCAACTTCTGAACTTCTGCGTTGATGACACGATTTAGAGATGACATCTGGGGAAAAAGCGTTCTCGACATTCAGGCTGCTCAGCAAATCCAACACAGAATTTTCTAGCCCAGAGCTGTGAGTTGCTTGGGGAGCCAAAACATTGCCTTCTGTTGGTTAAAGGATCTTTGAGATTTCATTATGTCAATGCCCTGTTTTTAGGGATTACCGTATGTCCTTTACATCCATGCTGTAATTCAAGTGAATGTGCACCAGGAAACTTTAGGGAGACATGGCCAAAAGAGGATCTACATGGAGTGTTGTATACCCCCCTAATTGGTTAGGCTGGCATCATTCATCATCATGTTTTGGTGACATGGGGGAAAGGAGAATCCCTGAGTGATCAGAAGAGAGAACAACTTGATACTGAGGTAGAATGGAGGTCCTGGCCCACACGGACTAGTCCCAGCTGGCATGAATTGCCAGTTAAGGGGTCTGGTGTGGAAATGATCTGCTTAGAAAGTATATGACAAAACACAAGGGTCTCATACTAAATTGACTTCAAAATTCTGGTGCACATACAGTATTCCTCCTCATTGTAAATAGAGTAGAAACTCCTTCCATGCTCAAAAGAAGGCAACAAAAACACTCCCAATGCACTCAAATGCCTCACTGCTTACCAAATTGCAGCCGCAACAAGGGGGGACTGACCACAGATGGTTAGAAGCTAGAGAACTGGCAAGATTCAGAGATGTTTTTTTACCACCTTCATGACCAAGTGCAACCCAACATTTGGCCAACCAGATGAAGGCCATTTAATATCTAAGAATTCTGAATACGCCTGCTAGGCCACCACCACTCCTTTTCATGGAAGGAAAGATCTTCCCATAGAGAGCTGTTGGATCCACCTCACATGAGAGCGAGCACCATTTTGCTGGCATACCCGTCCGCTTTGAAGCACCTGCATATATTCTTATTTTAGCACTGTTATTGTTATAGAATGATTTTACAAGAAAATAATAAAATGACATGTGGTGACATCCTGTCCTGCTTTTTTTTTATAAATTCTTTATTTATGGATTATCAACAAAATAACAGAGAAAAAACAGACATAGTCGAAAACACTGGGTTGCAAATTTAAAAAAAATTACGTTTCTACAAGCATGTTTCATATACAGACTATCAAACCGAATGGCTCAGATAACAACTTGATCTATGTTACTAAAACCCTATAAAACAGAAACAAAAAGGGTATGGCGGGTTATAGGGACAAGGAAGAGGGGATGCTAGAGCTCCCCAACGCAGGCGATAGCCTGTCCTGCTTTTAAATTATTTACAAGCCATCAATGAAAGTTCTGTACAATTAAACGTAATAAAACACATTGGCACTGACTGGCATTGACTGGTGCTGACACTTGATAAATGAGGCACAACGACTCCTCCATCATGGTAGTCTCTACATCAGACTTGTCCAGGGACAGGATAATCATGTATTTCTAGCGAAACATCCATCAAGATGCATACTTAGCAAATGGCAAAGCTGGAGAGGGGCGCTTACATTCACTGGGCTAATACTAAATTGAGAAATCTACCTCCATAATCTAAATGGGTGTAATAGGAGAATGGGGGTCATCCCTATTGCCAATGCCCTCTCCCCCCTCCAGTGAATACAATCATCTGTCTCCCTACCTGCACAGCGCTCCTCGTTGAAATCCAGCCCCCTGGGGCATTGGGAATCAGGGTGCTCCACTCTTTTACATACTAACACACATTTGTTTGAAAATCGCTGTTGGTATACTTTAATATTATTATTCACTTATTAAAAATGAATAACATAATTCATAATATTATTACCTAAAAGGACAAGCCAGGAAGCAAGCAGCTCACCTGATGACTTCCCATGTGCCTCTCCTCTACTTCTTGCTGGATAGAAGCCATAGCAGGGCTCCAATATTTGCCACAGGTCCCACAGCTGTCTCTGACCACAGTAGAGCATGCTCATGACTTATAAAACTGCATACATGAAGTATTAACGTATAATCAGAGATTCTGAGATGCTTTAAAACTGCTCATTTTACACTGTTCACACTGGGGATAAGTGGGAAAAGCTGGTGTATGCCTGGACAGGGATTTTAACTATATTAAAGTCTGTTTTACAAGGATGTCTGTAAACACTAATAATATACATTGATTTCTTTTTACAAGGGGTAGACAAGAACAATCCCCTATGTGACTTCCTTTTTTGCAGGCGATAGACCTCAGGCTGTCAGCTTCGGTTAGAGATCATGTGTTTCCTCCAGAAAACTTAGCTGTCAGACACTAGTCAGCAGCCCCTGTGTGTTTACGCCATCCCACTCTTCTTGTTACACCATCTTGGCTCTGTTTCACGTTCCTGGGATCAGGGAGATGATTCAGCCATCATTATCTGCACTCTTGCTAAACACAAGCGCAATTTATGGCAAAAGCCCAAGATCTATTTATTCAGTTAATCATCGGTTCACATCAACGGATTTTACACAGTCTAAACCTATGTTTAAAGCAGAACTATAGGCTCGATTCAGAGACACATTCGTCTGCACTTCCGTCGCTGTCTGTGAACGTTTGGGTGGGTGTTTGTCATTTTTTTGCTTTTTTTCGTTCATTTTTCATTCGTACGAACGTTTGGGAAAATGTGTATATGCGCTTTCGATGAACGAAAGCAAATCGGAACATTTCCGTTAGTTCGGATCATTTTCCAAACAAAATCTGATATTTTTCGTTCGTTCAGATAACTTATGTTGTTGGGATGGGCTTGCGTCTGATTCAGAGAGCTGATTTCCGACGGACCACCACCCTATAAATCCGTTTCATTTCCGATCCACTTACGGGACCTTTGAGGGCTCGGATTGCTATTGTTGAACATGTTTTGCGGCTATGTGGAGGAGTCTGCGCGCCTTTAGCACCAAGGCATTGCATGTATCAGCATGGCCGAGGCCATAAATTGTATAGCAATGCATACGTTAATCAATACATTTCATGTATGCCTTATAGAAGCATTTTAATGCTGACCTTAATTAGTCCTTAGCATGTAAACCTTTATTTTCCCACACATCCATATAATTGCTATATTTTTTTAGACTTATGTCCTTTGTGAATTATTTTTGAATTGTTGAACTTGAATCTTAATTTGTTGTTGTTATTGTTTTAGTCAGTTACCTTTGCTTTGCGTAATTATTTTATATTTGGTTGCAGGAACCGCAAGATGTGCCACTCGCACAACATACAAGTAGTGTTTGGTCCAGCTATGCGATTCCTCAGTGTTCTTGCAGGGCATCCAGGGTCGCCTCATGATGCTTATATATTGCAGAGCTCCGGCTTATTTCGTCAGTTTGAGTCTGGAGAATTATCTGGTGGATGGCTCCTGGGTAAGTTTGCTCACATTCCACCAATCCATTTTCACTGTATGGCAATGAATATAGTTGATGACTCAAGTCTTAACCTATGGCTGTTTTTAGCCCTTAATGACATGTTAAACAATATTGTAGCTTAGAATATGTATTTTATGTTAGTATTTTTAAATACTTTCAGGGGATTCTGGATATCCACTCCTGCCCTTGCTCCTGACGCCCGTTCTTTGCCTGCAGAATGCGGGCCAGGCGTTCTCTAATCGGGCACTATGCAAAACCCAGGTCGTGGTGACGAGGGCCCTCTGGCTTTTGAAGTCCAGATTTAGGTGTTTGGACCATACGGGGGGGGGGGGGGGGGCACTGCAGTATGACCCCAACAAGGTTATACCAATATTTAAATTTACGTTTTTTAACAGGGACCACATGTGCCAGAGTGGCATAACTGAGTGTCAGGGTCCTTCAGTTGGTGGGCGAGATGCAGGAGCTGCGCAACTCGTTGGAGACCACAGATGAAGAATAATGTTCTGTGGCCTGCCATTACTATGTATTTTGTTTTTTATAGTTGTAAAAATTTGAAATTTTCAAAATTTTTTACAATTTTATATTTTATGATGGAATAAAAAAAAAATGTTACAGTGTCATTTCATTTACAAAATACATTAACACAAAACTAATGGGCCCAGAAATATTGAAAGATGAATATTCACATGACCGAGAAGTGATTTGGGTAAGTTTTAGGGGGCTAAAATGGAAGAAGAACCTTACCGCGAAGTGGTTTGGGTGAGCTTTAAGGGTCCAAAAGGGAAGATGGAGGATAGTGCTAAGTGATTTAGCTATACATTGTAGTAGAAGTGAGGGTGGCAAATATGTAGGCGAGCACTTTAATCAGTTAAGTTTGTAGTGCGCAGGCGCAAGATCGTATGAATTTCCGTCTGGACGATTATTTATTGAAAAAGGGAAACAGAAACTAACGGGAAACGTAAAGGATTTGTGGGAGGATACGATAGGAAAAGGGCAAAAATGAAAGCCTGTAACGTGAAAATGAAACGGAAAAGTCACACATCCTCGTATTCGTAATCTGCCGTACGGACGGACGGAAACTTTACAGAAGGATTGCAATGCATGCATAGAATCGCTCGCACACTCATACGAGAACGGAAACATTAAAAAAAAAAAACAGATCGGCACTAAAACGAAAGTTTTTTTTGTCTGAATCGAGCCTGTCATTAAAAAATGACCATAGTTCCGTTGTACTATATAGCAGCGGGGCAGCACGACCTGGGCTGTCCTGCTGCGCATCAACACGGTTAACACAAAAAACCGAGTGCCCGCATACTTACCTCTTCCTGGGCCTATTTTGTGCCAGCCATGACGCAACCTATCAGCCTCTAGGGCCAGAGGAGGCCAACACTGACAGGCTCGACCACTTAACGCTGATAGGCTGCTCCCCGTCACATGGAAACTTCCTGGAGGCTGATAGGCTGCTTCGAGGTGGCTACAGAATAGGCCTAGAAGCGGTGAGTATCTGGTTGCCCAGTTTCTTGTTTTAACAGTGGCGATGCACAGCGCAGCACTCTGGGTCACGCTGCCCCCCTGCTATATAGTACAGCAGAACTATTGTCATTTTTTACCATATTTCCACTTTAAAGTGGACCAAAACCCAGGACTTTGACTATCCTGGGTCTTGGTCCTTGCTGTGTGAAACCCACCAGGTTGCCCGATCTGACTTACCCTTCCCCAGCCGGTCATACGTGCATGTGTGCCCCTCACCGAAAAAGCATGCTTGGATCTGCTGCAGCCCCTTCGTCTAAGTGCTCATCTAAGGCAAACAGATCCGAGCTCGTGACCGCACTCCCCACTACCCTCTAACAGGGAGCGTGCACATGCAGCCCATTCAACCTGTAAAGCTTAAAAAAGTTGCTTAAGTCAGGTTATATTCTTGTCTGAAGACGTGAGTTTTGAGGGCACTTTAAAAGGCTTGGATCATTGGAGAGTGACAGATTGAGCGGGTAAGTGCATTCCTGAGAAGTGTAGAGGCAAAGGAAAAGTCTTGAAGGTGGGAGCGTGATTCAGAGTGGAGGCGCACCTGGGTTTATCGCTGGATAAGAGATTAAATGGTTGGAGAGAGCTTTATAGGTTGGTGTTAGAAGTTTGATTGGACAGGTGCCGCCATCTTACCTCGGCTGCAGAGTGCCGCCGGACCAAAAGGCATCTCCCAAGTGTCCCTGATTTGGAGGGACTGTCCCTATTTTGAGCCCATTTCCCCCTGTCCCTTGTGGTTCTCCTTTGTCCCTCTTTGAGGTGCAACATGCAGATCAGCATCAATAAATGATTCATTTGTCTTTTAAAGTGTTTATATTGCTTTTCTAAAGGACACAAAGCTCAATACTGACTGTTTGCGATCCTTCCCTCTCGTCTTCACCCCTCTTCCTTTAGACTGTAAGCTCGCAAGGGCCGGGCTCTCTCCCCCTATTGTATCTTGTACTCAAAATATCCATTGTTAACTCTGTAACACTGCATCTGAAATAGTATATGTACTGTATGTTTCTATCCTGTCTGTAATTACTACTTTGTACAGTGCTACAGAGGATTATATATAAATAAACAATAATAATAATAATACGAGCTAACTTCTATCCATCCCTCAATGAGGGGCATGGCTTCATTTAAAGAGAAACTTCAGCCACCCTATTGCCCCCCCCCCCCCCCCGCCCTGCCACCCTACTATGGTGATTAGGCAGGGGGGGGGGATTTACAAATAAAAAAAAAGCCCATACCTTAGCCAGGCGCCAAAGCTCTAGCAGCGGCCACAGGATGAGACAAAGCCGCATCCCCCAGGACCGTGTGCACACTCCCGCCATACATTCACTTGAATGGGTGGGCGGAAGCACACACAGAGCCGGGGGATGCAGTACTGTCTCTCTTGGCCAAGATTGTCTGACTAAGGTATGGGCTTTTTTATTTCTAACCCCCCCCCCTCCCCCGTCCTGCCTCAGCACCAGGGTAGGGTGGCAGGACAGGAGGGTCATTGGATGAAGTTCCGCTTTAACCATTGTCCCTCTTTCCCACCCTGAAAACTTGGGAGATATGCATCTGGTGTACAGGGAGACAGAGTCCCCTGTCCTTTTACCCCAGTGCTCCCCTATAAGGGAAGGGGGGGTAGCAGGCTGCCAGCTAGGGAGCCTTATATACCAAGAATGATGGTCATGGAGGGGAAGAGGAAGGAAGGAGGTGAGTAATGTTAATTTCAATTTATTAAAGTGTTTTTAATCAGTGTGTTTTTATTAACTACTTTTTTTTTTACCTTTGATAAATCTCACAAGCCCCTAAAGAAGAGAAAATACTACTAAACAGACTTTTGAATAGTACAATATGTTTGCAAAGCATTATAGTTTCTTTTATGGCCTTTACTGTGATTAGGCTCAATCCCCCTTGTAGCTGATTTAGGACCATGTAATGGAGTAGATAATAATCTCCCCTCTGCATCACACAAAGACCCCCAGTGCGGTCTGCAGCTAGGGACCCTTCTGTGCTGATAAGGAACAGATGCAAGTTCCCAGCTAGCAATCCATCCTGCCATGACTCTCTGTTTAATTGTACATTAAGTAATGATGTGTATATTCTGCACCTAAAGATTTGAAAATATATTAAGGACTGTGTAATACAGAAAACACAGCTGAATCACTGGTCACAGTCTTGGGCTGTATTGTTGGCCATTATATTGTGTACTGTTTCTGTATTATTTTTTTATACCGATTGTCAGCTTAGTCCGTTTTTTAGTCTATAGTTAGAAATAGTGCATGCATGCATTCAGGGACATTATAGAGGTGTAACAGGTGTGGCGGACTATCATTTAGGGTTAAATTGTTAGTGTAAGTGAAAAACACAAGGTTTAATTTCATTTGACTTAGGTGTAATTACACAGTTTGGCCACTAGCATAGGTTTAGAAATTAATCTGTAAGATTCCAGGGTCACTTGGTTCCTACCCCTGGGGCATCCAGAATCAAGATGCCCCACTGTATGAAACCCCCTAGGTCGCCCGGTATACTCACCGTCTCTCCCAGTCCAACGGCGCATCAGCGCTATTCCTTTACACGAATACACGAATGTCTAAGGGAGAGCTCCTTCCGAGGCTGCCATACTCGGCGCCATCTTTAGTAGGGCAAATGCCAGGCATTTGTGAATGGCACGCTCCCTGTTTAGAGGGTAGTGGGGATGTGGCCGCCGGAGCGCTCGTTGCACTTGCCTGCACTCGGCTTCTTAGACAGGCCTAGCCAAGTTCGTGTCATCGCAATCGAGCTTGCTGATTGCCATGCATGCGCCGCTGGAACGGGGAAAGGAGAGTTAGTTTGAGCGACCTGGGGGATTTTACACAGCAGGGAATCCTGGATCGGGGTGCCCCAGGGTCTAGAACCAAAACCCAGGATTTTGACTGTCCTGGGTTTTGGTTCTAGACCACTTTAATTGGTAGCTCTAGGGGTGGAGAAGGAAGCTGTGCTGCAGAAGTGGACACAGGCCTTGTCCCTCGTGGGAGGCAGACGGTAGGTCCCTGGATAAGAGCCCATAGAGAATGGAGGCAGTGCCGCTGTGAGTGCACTGTCCTTGTCCCTCGAAGGGTGCTGATATAGTGAAGAGGACTCCTGGAGGGCAGACCAGGTGGAGGCCAATCAAATTGGAGGTAAGCGCCTGGGGCAGGGCCGGATTAAGTGTGGTGGAGCCCCCTGGGCACAAAATCTACAGTAATTTTTTCCTTCAATATAACAATCCAGCCAAGTAACTGATGGATGGTTGTCAAGTCCATTGTGCCACCCTTGTGCGGGTTCATGCTGCAAGGGAACTCCTGCTTTCCCATTCTGGACGGGGGGGGGGGGGGTGTAGTCGCCCAACTGGTCCAGCAAAAAACAGTTCCCTGCATTGAGATGCCAATTTGGTGGCTTATGTGCAGTGAGAGGCCGCTGATTGACTACTCTGCATGCACCCATCACTGTAGAGCTGCTGACGGCGGCTTTGCTGCTCTAGACTCTCCATCCTGCCCTGTGGTGCCTTTGGCTGCAGGCTTGCCCAGGTGTGGAGGGCCCCCCACTGCCGCCAACAGCTTTGTTGTGGGCCCCGCGGCCCATCAGACCAAAGACTGAAACCTGGACCAGACCATAACCTAAAGGTTGGTGGAGGCATCTTTGCAGAGCAAGTGGTGGAAGCCCGGTGGCGTGTGCCCCCTCATAATCCGGTCCTGGCCCGAGGTATGCCTTGAGCATGCCAGGGACCCCCAACCTGAAGTTATCAAGTTTCCTAATAATAGGGACACCTTCCCCAAGAGACTGTGTTGTTTTTGTTCAGCTTTTCTCTGGATGTCCGGACCCACCTTGGACAGCTGCCTGCCAAACATAAAGTTTGTTGGGGGGGAAGGCATTGTGGGGGGCCCAAGATTTCCTCATGGCAGCCTTGTGGCTTGCCACGCTTGCTTGAAGAAGCACTATAGTGAAATTGTGTAATATTAAAAAATACAACTCTGTGAAGTACTCACCTGTAGAGTTGGCATTATACGCATACAGCACGTCCTGCTCCCGAATAGTCATAACATGTGGGTAGTCCTCCGCCTCAGGCGCCGTGCACTGCAGACATGTAGAAAACAAGCTCCTCCCGGCCCTACATATACCGAGGGACCTCCCACAAATCCCCAGTATTGAAAAGCAGTGAGAAGAGAAGCCAGGAGGAAAACAACCACCCAGAATAACTGGTAGCAATATCTTAATGATAACAATCACCATACAGGGGATCCAGAATTAGTGAAACCAGGGTGGGGTGGAGCAGGCTGTGCTGTATGCGTATAATACCAACTCTACAGGTGAGTACTTCACAGAGTTGTATTATTCTAAGCATACAGCAGTCCTGCTCCCGAATAGTCATAACATGTGGGACATCCAATAGCAGTGTCCATAAGCAGGGTGGGATCCCCAGAAAAGGCACAGCGGACAGTAAAGGCGCTGTCACCTGCAGAACTTGCAACAGGCATGACATGAGCAAGGGCTCTAACGTCCGTCTCATAACAGAACCATGAAGGTATGAACAGAGACAGGCCATAAGTCAAGTAATTGAACTAACAGAGAAAAAACCCTGGTGCTGAAGGGCCAGTGATACCCAAGCACCCATGATAACGGAGTAACCAGTAAAGGGGAAGAATCACTCCCCTGAAGGAACATAGGTCAGTGTAGTGACCCAACCAGCTCACAGGCAAGGAAGCCTTGTGGCAACTCTTGTAACACCCCCAAAGGGAAACAGAAACAGGTCACCCGACCAAGGCGGGAATACAGACTCTTAATTATCAGGAAGCCAAGGCCTCCTCAGGATCAGGGAGCATCCAGAAGGATCGATCCAAAGGCGCAATGGCGCTGGAATAGATATCAGGCGCATACCAAGGAGGCGCCTGTAGACTCCAAGAACAACAGTCCCCCTAAAGGCCAAGAAGGCCGGCATGGGGAGAAGTGCAAAACCTGTAGAGGGATGAAGGCCCTCATATTAGTATTATTAATAATCAGCCCATGGCTATACTACGGGGCTGAATCAAGGGTCCAACAGACCACCTGGACCAGAAGCCCAGCGTAAAAAGAACACCCCCAGGCATGGGGTACCTGTAGCCATATATATCTGTACATGTATATATATGTATACATCGAGTCAGGGTTAATCACCCAGATCCATCTTTTCAGGCACATGTCTGACGGAGTCAGGAGGCCCCAGAGAAGCGGGCTGGACTACAGGGCAGCTGAGACCGCATCCAGGCAGGGTCCCCAGGGAGTCCGCAGGGTAAAAGAATGAAAATTGATCCCCACAGGGACTTATGGAACTACTGGGGAGGTGCAGCTAAGCAATCCCCAAGATAATTCCCTACAAGGGTGACAGAACCAGACTCCTGCAGGAAGGCCAAGACAGACCTACACCTTCAGAGTCCCCAGATTGGGAGCCAACCCCAACACTGTAATGACTTTAAAAGCCCTGGGAACCGAGAACGTCTAGCAGGGAAGAGACTAAGGCCCATGCCAATCAATATGGGATACCACCAAGCCGTTATAGCCAGAGTAAGGGGAAGCTGGGGAGCTAGCTCCCAACCCCCTCTCATACTAAGTCACCCAGAAGATGAGGCCCGTCCCCAAGGGGCGAATGAATCAGCAGTCAATCCCCAGATGGGAGACCTTATATTGGAAACAGGGGGAGACCTGATAAGGGCAGAACCGCACCCCAACAGAGATATCACAATTCAGCAGCCTTCAGCATAGGCATTACTCCCAGGGCCGCCTAGGCCATAGATCCCATGGGACTCTCTATCAGGCCAGCCGTGCGCAGAACCCAAGGGTAGGGTGATGAAGAGAAGGCATATGAGATAACAAGGCTATGCCTAAACACTCAGGGTTGTCATATATGGACTACCTGTGGAGGTAGAATTGCTAAGCCTGCCATAGGCCCACGGGGTCCAGACTACCTCATACTGATGAGGAGGGAGGATAGAAAAAATATAGAGGCCATAGCCCCATACCGTTAAGGCAATTAACAAGTGCGCCCAACACTGCAGGCCCAGTCCAGCCTGTGCCAGTTTCAGAAGGGAAGGCAGGGACTAAAAACACCCTGACAAAAAACTGAGGGGGGACCGTCCAGCAAGAACCCATCCTGAGCCCAGGTGGGTTACATCCCAGAACCACCAGAAGGAGGAGGCATATTCCTGGATGTGAGACAGCTGTGCAGTTGTCCCCTCGCCCAGACGGGCGAGGGCACCCCTTCATGCTTGCAAGGTTTTGGCAGATTTGGACTTGGTCCTGCCAGAAGGCCCAGGGCGCTGCCTGCCCGCGCCATGTTGGAAATCCACACCGAAACGCTGGAAACACACCTCAGATTCGCGTTTGACACTAACGTAGGGAGGTGGTGGGGTGACCCTGCCTCGTGGAGGCCGGAGCAGCCTTCTTGCGGAAGGGTGCTATAGCCTTTTTGCCAAAAAGGTCTAAGTGGGCCCCGAATAACCGCTGTCCTCTGAATGGAAGGCAAGTGAGATCCTTTTTTGTAGCTCCATCGGTGCCCCACTGTCGCAGCCAGACCAGGCGGCGAATGGCTACCTAGCACACATCTTAATGGTGTCATCCAGTGCCGTTAGAATAAACTTCACAAAGGCTTCGCAGTCTGATAGCGCACTAAACACCTCAGGGCGGTGATCCAGTATCATTCTGACAAGGGTTCTGGCGGCCACCGCCGTGATGGCCGCGGCACAAACCGGGCGCAGGGCCGTCCCAGCACACGAGAAGGCGTGTGAGGCCAGTCTGTCAATGTGCCGGTCCTCAGCATCCCGAAGGGTGCGGTAAAAGGGAGCAGTCATAAAAGGGGGATTTGTGACCCCTATAACCGGCGCGTCCACCACCAGGGGGGCTGACCATAAATTGACCACATCAGGGGGAAAAGGGGTACTTTCATTCCCAGACCCCTGGAATCCCTTTAAGCTTACCAGGCGATTCCCACTCCTGGGATATAATATTCTGGAAATGTTCCTGTTCTAGGAACTCCAAGCGCGGCGGCGGCGCTGTATGGAAACTCTCCCTCTTAGGCTTGGGGATCTCCCCAGGAGGAGAGATTGACAAAACCTCAAAAATCTTGATCAGGATTTCATCCGTGTCACACAGACCCCAGGAACCAGGCTCAGATTCATCACGGCCCGCGGGCATCCCATGGGAGGAGCCCGAGTCTGAGAATAGCTCACCTTCCTCAGAAGGGTCAGGGTCCTGCATATCAGCAGACTCATCGGTATCGTCAGGAACCGGAGATCCTGGAGGAGTCAGGGACCGCTTTTCACCAGGGCCCATACGCTCTGCCAATCCAGAAAGCACCTGCTCCGCCGTGGGCAACGCTCGCGGCACCTCTTGCAGGTCATCCCCGCTGGAGTGGGACTCGTCATGAGTGATATTTGGGAGCGGGGAGACGGGGGTGAGGAAGGGAGGTTCCTCTGTTAGCAAACCTGCCTGTTCTGCACACTGTCCGCAGACTTGTGCCCTGTCAGCCTCAGCCAGGGGCTGACCACACACTGCACACAGCAGGTCACCCCGGTTACATAATTCTGAAATGCCTCCATATGGTGATTTTTATGCAGTATAACGCAGGGAATTATGCAATAAGCAACCCTGGATGCCCCAACAACCCGCTAGTAATGTGGGAGAATTTGTAAAGAGGACCCGTGTAATATAAGTTAGGCCGGGGCCGGTAACGAAGTCTTGGCTTCTGAAAGACACAATGGGACAAGGGGAGTGGAGTCAGTGCCATGCTCTGTTTGAAAAATCTAGAAACCATACCGCCCCGGAGGGCACTTACATGACCGAGGGAGGAGACGAGCCACACCACGCGCGCGCGCGAAGATAGAGAAAATGGCGCCAGCGAACCTCGAGGGGAGGGCCAGGCCAGGCTGTGACGCGCCATGCCTAGTCTCCGCCTCCCCCAAAGAGCGCGAAGCTCCAACTGACGGCAAGTGCAGCAGCGGAGAATAAGTAACATCTAATGCTGACACGCTGGAATGAATCTGCCGAGGCAGACTGATAGTGAGAAACTATCAGCACTTTACAGTGAGGCGCAACACTGACCCCCTGATTAAAGGAACAAGGTCTAATGGCGAATGGGCACTAGGGGCTGCCACACACACACACACACACCTTTCTTTTCCCCCGAGTTACGGGAGGGAGCGAGGGGAGAAGCTGACGGTGTCCGTGGACTGAGTCTGTGAGGGGCACGGGCAAAATGCGGAAGGGGCATCCTCTAGAGGCTCACCATCGGCCTGACCGCCTACCCTATGGAGGGGGATTGCGGTGGAGCATGGCTCCATTCAGCACACCAGGTGCTACCTACCTTCACCCGACCCGCGCAGCCTAGGCTGGGAGGCATAATTCTTCTGAAGAGGACGGGTGGAAATAGTCCCACAGGACCTTGGGCCGTAAGGCCCGCTTGCCTGCGAGAGCGTGATACTTGATGTCTTCGCAGTTCCAGCACTGCAGAGAAATCTGGGGATTTGTGGGAGGTCCCTCGGTATATGTAGGGCCGGGAGGAGCTTGTTTTCTACATGTCTGCAGTGCACGGCGCCTGAGGCAGAGGACTACCCACATGTTATGACTATTCGGGAGCAGTATGCTTAGAATATACATATAAACAAGTCAGCTAATGAGAGGCGGGGTCACTTATACACACAGACTGAATAAAACTCACGCCAAGCTTGTGGTTTATTCTCTCAAGGTAGGAATAAAATAAAGGGGTGACAGGTTTAGTCTATCAGGGGTGACAGACCCTGTCACCCCAGATGTCCTTTTTGTTCAATTAAAAGAAAGAAAAACTAGCCTGGCTGGATATATCTTGATGTCAGGTGTATCAGTGACCCTTCCTCCCGCAAATTTATATGGATTTTTAGCATTGGGCCAGTTTTCGCGATAGTGCCCCGGAGGCACAATGTTGTCTGTGTGACCACATGTGGAGTGTGGTCATGGAGGACTAAAACAGCAAGGAATGGCAAAGTTTGGAGACCTGCTACAGCCTCTACAGAGCACTTCAAGAAATAGAGGTATGTGGGAAAGGCTTCATGTGAGCTCCTTGCTGCCTCATTATTGCCATAGCCTGGGCTTTAAAAATATTTTTTTAACAATGCCCTGACTAAATAAAGGGAAAGTGGTTAGTAATACCAATTATTGGCTAAATCAATACATT
This sequence comes from Gastrophryne carolinensis, assembly GCA_027917425.1. NCBI lineage: Eukaryota > Metazoa > Chordata > Amphibia > Anura > Microhylidae > Gastrophryne > Gastrophryne carolinensis. Next base: position 379,329,785 of record CM051238.1, read on the forward strand.
CTTGCACCTGCTTTTGGCCAAATTTAAATAAACTCTGATAAAAGAAATAACAATGGGGCATGTAGAGTATATGTTCACACGAGCCTGTTCACAAGGGAATATTAATCTTTGCCTTTTAAGGGGAACCTGAAATCTACCCTAAAAATCATGATGAATGGCTGAATGTTATCACAGAATTGCAATGGATAGTGGAGTATCTGTATTTTTTCTCAGGCACATGCTTTATATTCCTCTACTTTCTAAAAACAAGCCTTGGGGCTCTTAGGCCTCTTGTGAGAAGAGGTTAGAGGTTAACAGTCTTTGTGATAAGGTTTTTATCAGCTGGACCCAGAGCTTGAAGGTCGTCCAATTCTCAGAGTTTTAGATTCCTAAGAAAACAATACCCAGGCCTGAGGAGAAGGGCGTGAGGGTGACAGTGTCACTGTGTGCCCCGAGGAAAGGCAGACCAGGCCTCTGTCCAAGGGAAATGGCCAACAACAACAATGTTTTCTTTACATTCAGGGTCTCAGCAGCTTATAAGAAAGAAACAATCCACATAATGGCCCTTTTATAGACTACAACTGCTAAACAAAAGAGCCAAACATTAAAAGCACATTTAAAAGTGATCCAATGGTCAAAAATGATTGTTGGGTCGCCTTGTTTGCCCTAACGTTTGGTGATGCCCCCCATACATAGGTTCCCCTGCAAGCGTTCTGATCGGGCCATGACCAATACTAACCACTTAAAGGTCATCTCTATTTCAGTGGTCCCATGTGCCCAGCGGTGGGCACTCAGGTTCACAGGGTGGACAGTTGTACACTTAAACCGGACCTTCACCCTAAATAAAAGCCTATCTTATATGTTTCCCCCACCCCCTACATACAGATTGGCCACATCAAAAATCATCCTACCTGAACTTATTGTGTTTTTTTTAGCCTTTTAACATCCAAGATGGCGGCCTGTCGAGTCTCAGGCTGCCTGCAGACAGGAAGTGTCAGCTGACTATGCCACTCTGCATTCTGGGATTGCTTTCCTTTTCCTGACCCCAGCTCTGCTCTGCAAAGAACAGCTATAACCCACCTTCCTGTACTTTTCACCCCTCTCCTCTCCTCAATATGTGATGCTTCTGAGGCAAGATGGTGGCACTCGTATCCTAGAGTCCTGAACAGAGTTGAAGCCCAGCAGGGGAAAGAATAATATGAAAGTGACTAAAAACTTATATATTAATATTAATTTTAGATGCTGGGGAATAATTTTTAAGGGTTTGGGCTTTTCATTAAATGATGCTGAATGTCCAGTTTAAGTGCTATTATTTAATTATTTTTAATTATTTTATTTATTATTTTAATGCATAGATGGCCATTGTATGCTTGCGCACACATAGGAATTCGTCCTCCGCATTTAAACCATCCGCGCAGTGAGTGTACATGTGCCCGGAGCGGTGGGCTGCCCTAATTACGGCGCCCGGGGAGCAGTTGGGGGGTTAGGTGCCTTGCTCAAGAGCACTTCAGTCATGTCCCAGGACCGGGATTCGAACCTGCAACCCTCCAGTCCTCTAGGCCACAACTGCCCCTTGCTAGCCCAACCTTCGGACCCAATTGGCCAGCAGCAGTCTTATGGGACCAGGTCCCAACAGGGGCTCTCCAGAGTTTCAAAGTGGAACTCATTCAGAAATACCTGGTGGGGGTATGCGCACAGCTAAAGGTTAGTGGGGGTGAGGCCCACGGCGCAGAGACACGGCACGGGCTTCCAAGAGCAAGTAAGTCGAATGGGTGAACCTGGGGGGTTTCACACCAATTTGGGATGCCCCTATGAGTGGGACTCAGATGGCCAAGTCTTTTAGACTCCAGGGCCTCTGAAGTTCCTCTTTAAAGCAGACCACCAGGTCTTACACCCCTCCTGTAATTGTGCTAAACTACATACCAATGCCTGTTTCCATTGCTGGCGGAGGTCAATCTGGTGGCCCACGTGGTTGCCAGTGACAAGCTGGGTTTTCCAGAACATACCAGAGGTGCACCAACGCCACAGTCTGCCGGTAGTCATGTGAGGCTGGCACAGGGGAGTCCAATACACAGTCTCAATTTTGAGCTTCCTGATGTTTGGCCAAGAAGCAGCAGTTGACTGGAGGTCCTCCTTAGGGTTGGCCAGCGCTGGGGGGGATCTGAGGTAAAATCTGGTGATAAATGCATAACGAATAAATTAACAATAAAACTCCTCACAATTGTTGTTTTTCTGTGTTTGTGTGAAACTATCCCCCATAGTCGTTTACATCAGAAACATCTAGAATCCTGCAAAACTAGAATGACTGTATTTAAAATATCTAAGCATAATTCCTGGGCAATGCCTCCTTGATCCTCAGAATTCAGGGAGGTTGAGGTTTAACATGAAGCTTAATGTTTTTTCCCCAGATTTATGAGAAACAGAAATGAGAAACAACAATGCACAGAGGCCAGCCAAGAATCCCCTCCAAGGAGCCATTCTGTCAGCAAACACTTGAAATGTAATAACACATAAATGGCTTCATTTAAAGCTGATCTGTCATCAGGATGTAATTAGGATTTTCTATTTGGGAAAAAAAAAACAAAGAGTTGACCAAAATGGGCACTAACTTCTAATCACATTTGTACGGATGTAGAGGAAAGTGACCGGCATTGTGAGTCGGGTGCAAACAAGTACATGGAGGCTGATTCATTACTAGCGGCAGGTACTGGCAGATGAGCGTCTGTAGCGAGGGGCTCAGAGCGACCATGTTACCGAGCGTCTCAGTCGCTGGCCAGCATTGATGAATTTGATGTGTGAGTTGCTATAACACCAGTACAGCGCTATATGGGAGCGAACGGTAGTGACTGGTCAGTGTGAGTGACTCAAACCATATTTATCAAAAAAAACAGCCTCACACAGCTCAAAATTGGGTCGCTGTAGCCCAGAAGCGCCAGAAGTCTTTTTGAACACATATCCACTAGATACATATACATACATATGGAATTCCATTGTCATTACATTGTGACACTTTAATACCAGACCTGTAATGACAATTCTGCATAAAAATATCATAGTTTTCAAAAATTACATTTAATAGGCTAGGAGAGGTCACACAATGATTTCATTAAAAAAAAAAAAAAAATTTAAAGTTAAAAAAAAAAGTAACATTAATTGAAATGTATGGGAGAGCAACAGGTAGCGACAGGTAATAACAGGAAGCCAGAGTGCCGGCGGTATATGCTGAGCCGTCTGTGATGATGAATTGGACGCTACATGGCGCTATTAGAGTCGCTCACCGGAATTGCTTTGATAAATGTGGTATTGCGCACAGCGCCTGGCATTCACCGTTCGCTACCTGGTGCTATGGCTTGATGAATAAACCCCAAAGTGTATGACGATGCATGCATACTATAGCACTGACATATTCCACAGTGCCTTGCTGAGACCTCAGAAAAATGAGTTTTGGTCCACTTAAATTGGTTGGAGCTCACAGTCTAATGTTAGAAAATTAAAATTGTTAGTCATCAGAATATCCTATATTACATGGACACCCCTCATCAATTATGGGAAGGCAAATGGTGACGATAAGGTTCTCTGACACTGCTGTCTGCAGCAGTATAGGTACATTTTTTACCCCTATCTACCAACATTGTAAAAATACAATTTTGTGATTACTCACCTGTAGAATTGGTATTATATGTATACAGCACGTCCTGCTCCACAGATAATTCCTTACGTTTGGGTAATACATCCACAAGATGGCGCTGGACTGCAGAGACAGCAAAAAAGTGGCTCCTCCCGGCCCCTTATATTCCAGGGACCTCCCACAAATTCCTCAGTATTGACAAGCAGTTAGCAAGAACCCGGGAGAATAACAACCATAATAAAACAATTTAACCATGATAACAACCACCATACAGAGGTACTAAGAATAATGAAAACAAGAGCGGGGTGGAGCAGGACGTGCTGTATACATATAATACCAATTCTACAGGTGAGTAATCACAGAATTGTATTATTCCAAGTATACAGCACGTCCTGCTCCAGAGATAATTCCTTACATTTGGGACATCCAATAGCAGTGTCCGTAAGGTAGGGTGGGATCCCCAAAAGCAACAATATGCAGATTAAACCACTGCCACCTGCAGAGCTTTGCGGCCAAATGCAGCATCAGCTGAAGCCCGAACATCAACCTTGTAAAACTTAGAAAAAGTATGAACAGAAGACCAAGTAGCGGCCTTACAAACTTGTTCAACAGAAGCCTGGTGCTGAAAGGCCCAAGAGGCACCAAGAGCACGAGTGGAATGAGCAGTAAGGAGAAAGGGAGGATCCTTCCCTTTAGCAGAATAGGCCTGAATCACAGCCTGACGCATCCACTTGCTGATGGTAGACTTAGCTGGAGCCAGACCCTTCTTAGGACCAGAAGGAACCACAAAAAGAGCATCAGTCTTCCTGAAGGGTGCAGTAGCTACCAAATAAAACTTCAGGTTCCTAACCACATCCAAGGAATGTAGAGCCCTCTCCTTAGAGTTACTAGGATTAGGGCACAGAGAAGGCAGAACAATGTCCTGATTGAGACAAAAAGCAGACACAACTTTAGGCAGAAAATCTGGTTTAAACCGAAACACCACCTTGTCCTGGTGTCTCTCAAAGTAAGGGGGCTTGATGGAAAGCGCCGCCAACTCAGAAACACGCCTAACAGAAGTGATAGCCTACCTTAAGAAGAAAAGACTACCTTAAGAGTAAGAATGGACAAAGCAGCCTCATGCACAGGCTCAAAAAGGAGACCCCTGCAAGGCAGATAGGACCAAGTTCAAGTCCCAGACTGGTAACATAGGCTTACGTGGGGGTCCCACATGAGTAACCCCCTGGAAAAAAGTCTTGACCAGATGATGCTGAGCAAAAGATCTCTGAAAGAAAACAGCCAAGGCAGAAACATGACCTTTCAGAGTGCTGAGTTGAAGCCCCAGATCCAAACCATGTTGGAGAAATTCCAGAATAGAAAACACACGACAGGGAAGAGATTTAGCCTCACACCAGTCAATGTAGGTACGCCAAACCCTAAAATCCTATAGTAGATGGAAGAAGAGGACTTTTTCCTAGCCCTGATCATAGTGTTAACAACAGAGGCAGGCAGCCCCTTTTCCATTAAGATGGAGGTTTCAGTAGCCAGGCCGTTAAAGCCAGAGTTTGTAAATTGGGGTAGCGTAGCCGCCCCTGAGTGAGCAGGTCTGGATCCTTGGGCAGGGCGTACTGATCTACCACTAGCTACACGATGTCTGCGAACCACACTCTTCTTGGCCAACGGGGGGCCACCAGGATTGCTGGCACCCCTTCCTGAGCTATCTTTCGTAGAACCCTGCCCAACAGGGGAAACGGGGGAAAGACATACAGTAGCTGAAAACCCTGCCAGGGCATTGTCAGAGCATCCATGGCTAAGGCCAGAGGGTCCTGGGACAGAGACACAAAGACTGAAAGCTTGTGATTGTGACGGGACGCAAACAGATCCACATCTGGCTGACCCCAACGGTGACACAGAGAGCGAAACACCCTGTCGCTGAGGGACCATTCCCCCAGGCGAGAAGTCCCACTGCTCAGAGAGTCTGCCTCCAGATTCTCCACCCCCGGAATGTACACAGCTTAGATGCAGGGAACATTGTCCTCTGCCCAGGACAGGATCAGAGACACTTCCTTGAGGGCCCCCTGATGATTGATGTAGACAACCGCCGTCTGGTTGTCCAAGCGTACCTGAACAGCCCGACCCCTTCGGGGTCAAGCGGGCTAGAACCAACCTGATCGCCCTCAGTTCCAGAATGTTGATAGGGGTGTGAGCCTCCTGAGGGCCCCACTGCCCCTGGAATGTTAGGGATCTCCAGAAGCCCCCCAACCTGTCAGACTGGCATCCGTGGTGACTATCTCCCAGCAAGGGGCCAGAAAGGATCTGCCCACCAACAGGTTCCTTGAGTCCAGCCACCACGAGAGGGACCGCCTGGCTAGGGGGGAAAGAACCAAAACCTGATCCAGGGACCCAGGGTTCCTCTCCCAAGGAACCGCCTTGAAGCAGGACACCATCAGGCCCACCAGCTGCATTCCCTGCCTGATGGAAGGATGAGGGCAGGACAGAAGGAGCTGAGCTTGCTCTTGCAGACTGTCCACCTTCTGCTGAGGAAGAAAGATCCTGGCCCGAGCTGTATCCAGATGCATGCCCAGCTTCACCAAAGAGGGAGACAGGGAAGATTTGGAGTGGTTTATCACCCAGCCGAATGACTCCAGTATGGTCACTACACGCTGAGAATCCAACTCTGCCTGTTGGAAGGACGGAGAAGTGATAAGAATGTCTTCCAAATAGGGAAGAATGCGAATGCCCTGAGCTCTCAGCAGAGCCATAATGCCCGCCAGCACCTTGGTGAATACCTTGGGAGCCGAAGTGAGACCGAAGGGCAATGCCACGAACTGGTAATGCTGATCCTCCAGAGCGAACCTGAGGAATCTCTGATGATCTGGAAAGACTGGAATATGGAGGTAAGCATCCTTGATGTCCACAGAGGTCATGAAGTCCCCTGGGCGCAGTGAACTCACAGCTGAGAGCAAAGTCTCCATGCGAAAACGCCTGGATCTGACAAACTTGTTAAGAAGCTTTAAGTCCAGGATGCGTCTGACAGACCCATCTCTTTTGGGAACGGTGAAAAGGTTGGAATAATAGCCCTTGCCCCTTACCCTTATGGGCACCTGGCAGATGACCCCCAGCTCCAGTAGATTCTGCAACAGCAAGCAACAGGCCCTGAGCTGACATGGGGTCTTGAGGCATCCGGGATCTGATGAATCTTGGGGGCGGCCAGGCTGCCAACTCTATCTTGTAACCGGAGGACACTACCTCCTGAATCCACCGGTCTGAGACATGACGCCTCCAGACGTGAGCAAAGAGCTGAAGCCGTCCCCCCACCCGGATGGGTGAGGACGCCCCTTCATGCCTGAGGGGGCTTGGGGGAAGACTTAGACTTGGAACCCCAGGAGCTCCCCTTCTCATTCTGGACCGACGGTAGGAGGGAAAAAAGGAACCTGAACCCCGAAAGGGCTGAGACTGTCTCTTGCGCTGGGGTAACTTGCCTCCCTTAGCAAACAGGTCCAGGCGATCCCCAAATAGACGCAGGGGAACCCAGTGAGAGCCTTCTTGGCAGCGTTGTCAGCTGCCCACTGGCACAGCCAAACCGAGCGGCGTATAGCCACCGCCAAGGCAGAAGCCCTGCCATACATTCTAATGGTATCATCCAAGGCAGAGAGGACATATGCAACAAATTCCTCACAACGCAGAAGGGCTCTATACTCTTCACTAGCAGCATCATCAGGAGCCCCATCTAAAATTCTTTTGAGCAGAGTCCTAATAGCCACAGCTGTAATGGCAGAGGCACAAACCGGACACAGCGCGGATCCCACACAGGCAAAGGCATGGGAAGCCAGCTGATCAATGCGCCGGTCCTCACCATCCTTCAGGGTAGTAGAGTCAGGGGAATGCATGACAGAAGTGTTGGACAAACCCAGAATTGGTGCATCCACTTCGGGAGGGGACGACCAACGCTTAACCACTTCAGCAGGAAAGGGATACCTCCTATCCCAACTCTTAGGCACCCCAGGGAGCCTGCTAGGTCGCTCCCACTCTTTGAGCACGAGATTATTAAAGTGAGTTTGCTCAGGAAACTCCAAACGTGGCTTAGCAGTGTGAAACAACTCCCCCTGCTGCCGAGGAGCCGCGGCAGGAGGAGAGATAGAAAGTACTTCAAAAATGTGAGCCAAAAGCCTGTCAGTATCATCTGGAGCCCATGGGTCAGAGCCAGAATCAGCATAACCCTTAGGCTGCTCATCAGATGATTCTGAATCAGAAAACAATTCCCCCTCTTCCAGGGGGGTATAGCCGGCCAGGTCAAAAAATTCCTCAGCCTCCAGAGGAAAAAGGGTAACTCCAGGCGCCAGATGCCGCCTCTTAGCAGAGGCCTTATGTGCCGTAGAGCCAGCAATCAGCTTCTCAATGCTAGCCACCCTGGTAGACAAATCAGGCTGAGACTCCCCACTGGTATGCACCTCACTGGGAGTCAGATGTAAGCGTGGGGGAGTAGGCAAAGCCATACGGGGTGCAGGCCCAGCCACTGGTAACCCAGATTGCAGCGCAAACGCTTACTGGTCACAGGGTACACAAACCCGCACATTGTCATCACTTGTAGGGGACACCCCACACGCCACACACAGCCGGGCTTGTCCCGAAGGAACCCCAAGCACGTTATCCTGAGAAGCCTCCATATGGTGATTATCGCGGCCGGGAGAAACCACAATTAAGTTTGACCCGCCTGCAAGACATAAACAGAAAGGTCACGTAAGCGATATGCATACATAAAATATAAAAAATAAGCCAGCCCGCAGGGCACTTACGGACTGCAGTAGGTAGACGCCAGCCACGCAGAACGAGGAGAGCAAAATGGCGCCCGCAGATACCTCGAGGGGCGGGCCGCGGAGACAGTGATGCAGAACGCGCCATCCACAAGGCCTGCCCCCCGAAGAGCGCGAAGGCTCCCACGGGACCATCCCAAGCCAATGACGGCACAGCAGCGACTGAGGTAAAGTCGCCAACGACCGCCGAATGCCATGCAAGCGCTCGTGGCGGCATTTTTTAAAAAGGCAACCAGTGCAACCAACACACGCGGCGACACATAGCCAAAGCTTACCACGGAATACAATCCCAAGGAGTGAAGAATACACATACACCCCCCCCCCCCGGGAAATACCAGGGAGGGCAGCGGCCAACCTAACAGGAGCCCACCGATGGACAGGGGGCGAGGGGCGAAAGCGCGGGAGGGGCATCCCATAAGGCTCACCATGGGCCTATACCGCCTACCCTTTGGTGGGGGATTGCGGTCGGAGCAGCGCTCCTTAAGCACCTGACAGCGGTGCTGCCTACCATCGCCCAACCAGTGCAGCCAAAGCTGGGAGGCAGAAAAAAGAGGAACGGGTGGGAATAGTCCTACAGGGCCGCAGGCTAATAGCCCCGCTCACCTGCGAGTAGAGAGAGTCATCTTCTTGCCTTCGCAGCGCCGACTGCAGAGAAGAACTGGGGAATTTGTGGGAGGTCCCTGGAATAGGGAGGAGCCACTTTTTTGCTGTCTCTGCAGTCCAGCGCCATCTTGTGGATGTATTACCCAAACTTAGGGAATTATCTCTGGAACAGGACGTGCTGTATACTTAGAATAAAGCATTTTTATCCTGATTTACTTACCCGTCGAATAAGCACCTCAGGCAAGAAAGTGCAGGGATCTCGCTGACGTTAGCCACCAGGTCTGATAGCTAAGCCATTGAGAAGCATTGCCAGTGCCTAAGCTTCCAGGGTCAACTGGCTGGCTTTTTAAAGGGACTGTCCAGGCAAAATGTAACCTCATGGCTGCCCTCTCCTTTCCTGTTAGCTTGCGGCAGCACCTGTAAGCAGAAACCAGGCACAGAGTTGTGGCACGCCTCATAATTTTCCATGCAATAGACCACCGTCCCTGTTGGTCTACTGCTGTCTTAAAGTGTGAGCCATTCCATCAACCTCCTTCCCCTTCAGCCCTTCTATCTCTCTCTCCTCTCCCCTCTTGTGAATCAGATATCCTAAATGAGCGTACAGATGAGATCTCGTCCTCTTCCATTCCGGGGCACCACTAGTAGCAACAATTGGGTTAATCTCAGCCGTAGGCAGGGACTGCAAGATAGAAAAAAACTAGCTCTTCCCAGCCTATATAGGGCAGACTGTGGCAGGATATCCCCAGTTAATTAAAAAGCAGTTCAGCCACAGCCTCGGGAGGGGAGAATGCTTACCTGTGCATAATGCACGAAACTAGAAGCAGTGCAATAAAACTAAAACATGTAGAAGGCAACAACAGCTGCCTAAGCAGTCATAACACAGAAGGACGGGTGTGGAGCCTTGGAATAGAACAGGACGAGAAAGGAAATTTACTAGTGAGTACACAAATTTCCATTTCCACTTCCATTCTGGGGCACCACTAGTAGGACATGGCACGTCATGGCTCCCACGACAAGTGCACTTCCCCCTCCAAATGCTGGCAGCTGAGCTCTGAATGAGCTCTGGCCAGCATGGCTGCCCAGTAGTAAGCACCAAAAACACTGACACTAGGGAGTCCGGCCCTTAGCTCAGGCCCTCCCAGCAGCCCTGGGGAAGCATGTCTCTCGCAGGGTGTCATGGAGCCATGGGGCTAGAGGGACCAGGGCTCAGTGGGAGGCACACAGCAGGGCCACCATACAAGGCCCAGAGATCAGGTACCCTGCTGCAGGGTCGTAATCTTCCGGGCTCAGACCCAGCTAGAAGAACCCAGTGCGCTTACCTGGACCCCTGCGCGCTCCCCTCACTTTGCACAAGCCAAAGCTATCGGCTTGGGAACCGACTTCAGCCATCTAACTGGGATCCCCAAGCCCCTGCTCCTGGTCAGTACTGTGCTAAAAACAAAAGAAAAATTCCAGACATCTTCACAGTTCCTTGAAAATGTAAGAAAGTAACTGAGATCATGCCACAGTCTGGCCTATAAAAGCCGGGAGGAGCCGTCCCCGCCTACGGCTGAGATTAACCCACACGTTGCTACTAGTGGTGCCTCGGAATGGAAGAGATGAGAAATATAAACTGTTACCACTTCAATTAGTAATATTTATTATTACTTGTATTAAAGGATTACAAAATACAATAATTCTAATTAACCAAAATACATTTATACATAAGTATTTATCGTAAAGTTTTTCTTCTTCTTATTATTTATTTATAAAGCACCATCATCTTCCGTAGCGCTGTACAAAGTAGTAATTAAAGACAGGGTAGAAACATACACTACATAGACTATTAGAAATGCAGTTTAAATTTAGCAGCATTCAATAAATACAAACAGCTCACCCAACCTTTAGACACTCCTATGGAAAAAGTGCACATGGGGAAATGCTCAAGCACCAGATGTCCAGAATGCCAGCACAGTAGCTCAAAATATCCAGTTTTCAATTGAAAGAATAAAACATTGAAACTACCTCCGCATCTAGTAAAGGCTCAAGAAAAAAAAAAGAGGATGACTTGGAACTGTTGTGGTCCTTAGTCTTATTAGCAGCATCAACCTGCTCCCTGACCTGTTATTGGAGAGACAACAGCCAGCCAGTACCCCTCTGGATCATGTATCAAATGTTATAGCTAATATATTATCAAATGTAAATTCTACGTTTTTTTATCAGCTAAAGGTGGTCCGTGTCCAACAAAGATAGGTGTCTCATCTCAATATGAGCCTCAGAATTCATTGCGATACGATTAATGCTCCCTAGTGGTCGTGGCTCAGCTGCTCCCAGCCAGGCACTGTGCCACTGTGTTCACTGGAATAAATGGAGGGCGCTGTGCAAAGGCAAAGCGACTGATGTTAGGGGCAGGAACAGTGTCATGGGGAGCCCCATTCACATAAATCTGGAGGTTTTCGAGTGGCAGACCGTCTGGGACCTGCTGCAGGGGAGAGAAGTTAAGAGTGCCTGTTTGTTTTTTTTACATGGGTTAACAGACCCTTAAATTTCCACAGGCTTTTATTGATAGTTTCCCTGGGTTTTGTTCCGTGCCCCCCGGAGGAGCCCGAATTGGGATGCCCCGCTGTGTGAAACCCCACAGAAAGCCCTGTAAAACTCGCCTTATCTTGTTCCAATGGCGCATGCGTGGGCAATCCAATCAGAGCCCTTTGCCGTGTTTACTTCCTTTCGGCAAAGGGCTCTGACTGAAATCAATGGGGAGTCTTTTCCTGTTCCAACGGTGCATGTGTGGACTCTCATCCAATCAATAGTCATTTGCCTTTCGGAATGAATGTCTGGGACGGGAGCATGCACACATCGCTGGGGATGTGGGGCTCTCGGCCAATCACAGCCCTTTGCCTTGTTTACATGCTTCAGTAAAGGCCTTTGATAGATTTCAAAGGGGAGCGCATCCCCAGCGGCAGAATGGCTGGAGCGGGAGTGCACATACCACCCAAAGATGGAGGGGATGCGCCCACTCCTCTTTGAAAACAATCAGAGCCGTTTGATGAAAGGCAAGAGCCCACAAATGTGTCATTAGAGCAGGGAAAGGTGAGTGGGATGCCCCGAGAGAAGACCAGCGTCGGGCCCTGAATTCTAAACCCCGGGTGGGTTTTGTTCCGCTTTAAGTAAGGCATATTCTGAAAGTAAAGGAATGGTTGCATGCCACAGGCAATGAATCTGGTTAATTCCGGAGACAAGCAAGTGCCAGAAATAAAGGGAAGTAAATGGATTTCAGGAAAATGCTGGAATATGAGAGCCAAGGCTTTTACCACTGGAAACCCAGACAAACAGCAGAAGTTGCTCAATAACTTCTGGAAAATGAAAATGTAATGAAAGTTCCTTTCTTCACATTTAGAGCAGAATTGCAGCCAAGAAGCTTCCAGTCATCTGTTAAAACACAGAACATGGCACCAGGGTTTTTTTTTATGTTTTTTAATCCATCGTTAACTCACATTACAGTATCCTGACAATAACAAAAAAGAACTGTCAGCGGCTAAATCTATCTATGGATCTGTAGGCTAATGAAACATATTACATTCTCCTTATTTACCATTCCCTTATATATAACACAACACAGCGGTGAGAGAAAGGCTTATCTTCTGGAGTGCTTGCTCTTCCAAAGGTCTGTCTCCTCCTCCTGACAATGTTGATTAAAGTGGACCAACACCCAGGATTTTGAATATCCTGGGTTTTGGTCCACTTCCCCGGGGCACCCTCGATCTGCGTGAAATCCCCAAAACACCCTATTCAACTCGCCTCACCCCGCAGATGTATGCACGTCAATGCGACGTCTTACCTCTGCGGCTCCGAGCACGCTGGCAACTGCATCTCGCGCTTCCCTCTAACAGGGAGCGCGCCCGTGCTGGCCATTCACAAATGGCCGGCACGGGCACGCGCCCTGCTAGAGAGAAGTGCGAGATGCGGCCGCAGCCCGCGCATGCGCCCTTGGACCGGGTGTCAGGTAAGCTTTACTCGCGTCCCGTGGAGTTTCACACAGCGAGGCACCCCGATCTTGGATGCCCCCCGGGGAGGGATTGGATCGGCCCGGGAATCTATAAGATCCTCCTGGGTGTTGGTCCACTTTAAAAGTTGTCCGTCAGGGAGTAATCGGTGTCCTGCATCAGCAAGGTAGACTGCAGGAGCGGCTGTGTGCTGCAGAAAAATACAGAAGATAATTTCTGGCATTGCTAAATCATGCTTATATATTTTTTGCTGCTTGTTAGATTCATAATAAACTATTGTTTTTTTTTTTTGCTTCTAGATGACACAACCCAGGCACAGGTATAGGCATTTGTGATGTGACTGATATTGTAAAGTGTTTGTGCAGTCTCACCCTCTCCCCAGCTGATTGCAGCGCTTACCTTCTGCCCACTTGTAAACCTTACAGTAGACCTTGTAGGATACGGGCACCTACTTCCTGGCCAAACAGCTACTCCCCTCACATCTAGTGCTCAATCAGCTCAGCACAGCAAGGACAGAATTGCTAATACCCTCTGCCCCTCCCCTGTGTAGCCCACCCCTCTCCCTTCCTGGCTCCATTCATCACTGTTTCCCCTACAGTTTAGGACCATTTCGTGCAAAATGTAGGCCGACAAAATGGTGTAACAATTACTTTTGCATCAAGACTTCTAAACAATCACAATATATTTACAGTGCCTGCGTGATTTACCATTGTGGGGTTTCTTTGAAGCAAAACCCAAAAAGACCGCTGTGTTAAAGCAGGCCAAAAGTCAAAAATAGCAAGTTCAGTAAATTGCACCCCTAAAGCCCCACTCTGGCAATCAGTGACAAACTATTTGAGGGGGCTTAACTCCATGTCGATGTTATGGAATAGCATGTAGATTCTATGCTGCATAACTGCATAGCAGAGGTCATCTTGCCACATACATGAATCCAGCTTATGAAAAACCCAATTCCACAGTCAAAATTGACCCACATATCAGTGCAATCCTCTTTTTTTTCTAGTAGAAAGCCAGCATTGCTCTGCTGCACAGCTGACACAATTGTATCATTTTAGAAGATACATATTGTTTATACTGACTGAATGGGTGTGTGATAAATCTAGAGACTGCAGTGAACAGTGATAAAGATACATGCTTGCAGCTCTCCCTTCACACACACAACCTTTCTAGAAGCTGGTTATTCAGTGTATGTGCGCTTATATAACATGATACACAAGCTGCCCATATTTCTGATGCATTTATCTCTCCAAGTTTGGTGTGGGCTGCTTCTAGCTTAGCTCTCCCCTAATGCGTATGTGTGACAAGATGGCCACTCCCATGCAGGTCTGCAGCAAAGGATTGACCTGTTATTCCAGAACAACTTTCTGTTTTTTTATACTTTTGCCTGTGTGTGGTTTTGCAGAGTGATTGCTATCATGGGCAAAATAATTCAACATCTGTCTTGGGAAAAATAATTCAGCGTCTGCAACTGTCCTGTTCAAAATAATCCTGCGTCTGTCCTGGACAATAAATTGTGGCTGTCCAGTGCAAAATAATTAAAGTGGACCAACACCCAGGATTTTGACTATCCTGGGTTTTGGTCCACTTCGGCGGGGCACCCCGATCGGGGGTGCCCCGCTGTGTGAAACCCCCCAGAAACCCCAAAAAACTCACCTCTCAACGCTCCCACGTGAGCGCCGCAGCCAATCCCCGCCAACGTCCAGGCGGAGATCAGGAACGTCCAGGCCGCTTCCGCCGCCGCCGCCTCCCGTGCGTCACTCTCGGCGCGCGCGCGCCCCCGCCGGCCATTCACAGGGGGCCGGCGCGGGCGCGCGCACGTCTGGAGGGGTGCGCGGGAGGCGGCGGCGGCGGAAGCGGCGGCGGATCAGGTAAGGTGTTTTTGGGGTTTCTGGGGGGTTTCACCCCGCGGGACATCCCGATCTCGGATGTCCCGAGGGGTGGGAGGTGATCGGCCCGGGAATCTTATAGATTTCCGGGCCGATCACCCCTGGGTGTTGGTCCTCTTTAAGGGTCTGCATCTATCCTGGACAAAACAATGATATAGCTGCCGTGGGCAAAATCATTTTGTGGCTGTTCTGGACATAATAATTCAGTATTTATAACCATGCATATGAACTTGATTTTCACCTGGGTTTTGGTCCGCATTACAGGGGTATTATGATTTGGGATGCTTTTGTGTGCAAACCCCTGGGATTGCCTGGTTACTCATCTCTATCCATGCTCCTGTGCTGACTCTTGTCCAATCAGACTTGGATTGCTGGCCCCCTGGCACAATGACCCCCTGCAACACCACAAAATACTTACCTTCCCCTTGATCCTCAGCCGAAATGCTGTCCTCCGAATGGCTGCCGGTGGTCACTTGGGCTGTCTTTCCCAGCCAGTCGGAGGTATGTCACAGGTCGGTCTGCACCCATCCGCTAGAAAACGGGTGTAGGACCACTTTAAGTTTCTAGGACAGATGTGCCACTTTTAAGAGTAACAACAGCCACACTGGAGTCTAAAAACTCACCTTTTTATCATTCAATGTAACTCACCTCTGTATGTCCCCCACTCCAATTTATGTGCTGGGACCAGGTTGCCAGGTTTGGGTTTTGACTTCCACTTTTTGATTGTATATCTGATTTTGTCTTTGTAGTTGATTTTTTGCACTGATAGGTATATGACCAGTTGTTTATAGTATTTATTCATTATTAATTAACACAGCATTTATTTATTATTTATTAATATATAATTCATTATCTCTATGCATTTTTTAAAAAAAGTTTCTTTTTTGTATGAATTGATTATAATATAATCACTCTCATTGCACTGTCACTTTAGTCACAGATCGATTGTTAGATTTAATTGTGGTATCAGCCATAGAGGTTATGCACTGTCACTTTAATATTGTGTTGAGTTTTGGTCAGGTTTTGTTATAGGTACATAGTAATAATTTATGTGAGATTTTTTGTGCCGGCACAAAATTTATATATATATTTTCTTTATTTTTGGTCCTGTCATTAGATATTAGAGGAGTTTCCCAGATATCTTGTGCTTTGTGGATAGTTACCAGCACTGGAAGTATTTAGGGGCATACAGTGTTTTTAATTTACTGGTGTTTGTTTGTATGTATTGTATGTGGTTTGTGTCATTTCAATAAAATTAGGCAGAATCTTTAGATTGTTGGTATGATTATTGGTGCTCCTGTGTTAGGGTAAAGAGGGTGATCAGCCCTCCTTATTCTATTTTTTCTGTGTATGACATTGTCTGTACAGTGTAGCACATCCCTATTTAATATTAGATTAGCGGTGCACCTCCAGTTTGTGTATAGTTACTAGTATTAGTTATTAATATGTATTATTTAAAGACATCGTCCAGGCAAAAAAACAAATAGCTATACTCACCTTTTGTCCCATGCAGATCATCTCTTCTAGACCAGGGTTCCAGCTCTAAACTGACTGCTGGATCAGGGCAGAGGCACTTGCTGAAAGATATGCCCGGCATAAGGCTCTGATTGGACCGGGAAGAGGTGAGTTTTACAGGACAATCTGGGGGGTTTAAAACAGCAGGGCATCCTGATCCCCCGGAAGAAGGCCAGCCCTGAGACCTTTTAGATTCCAGGACCGGCTATGCTGGGTTTTGAAGAGGAACTTCAGCCACAGCCTGGAAGTGACACAGACGCTACTTTGCACTGTAGGAACAAAACCCAGTATAGTGAAAATCCTGGGTTTTGTTCCTCTTTAAGATGGCCAGCCCGAGCCAGGCAGCCCTAATGTATGGCCCAAAGTAGTGTCTGTGACACTTGGCTCCAGGATCATTAGATTAGAATAAATTCAACCGGACCAGCACCCTGGCACAGTTGGAAAAGAAAGGTAGCGGCCATTTTGGAGAGGAGCTTTCTCTCCCAGCATCTCAGCCATGACAATGCACAGTAACAGGAAGCCCAGCAGCACTTCCTGTTTGCAGGCAGCCTGCAAATGCATGAGCCGCCATTTTGTTTTTAAAACTTACCACAAAAGTGGTTAGAAATAGGTTAAAACCATTTTTATGTACAGAAATCTAAATTGCCCTGGGGAGGGATGCATATGAGTTTGTTGTGTTGGTCTGTTTTAAGTTATTTTTGACTGTTGGTCCGCTTTAAATTCTATCAGTTAAACAAAATCAAATTAGATTAAACAAACAAAAGCTATTGTGCAGGAATGTAGTTGTAACAATAGTAATACTGTAACAATAGTATTGTGTGTGGTCTAATATTGAGTGTGTGGTCTAATGCTTACCACATAATAGGATATTTACTGCGTTGACATTTGCTGGACAAGGCAGTCACACCCAGATGATGAAACGCTGGGCTGCATGGAGCAGTGACCTCCAGCTTGGAAGCTATATATATATATATATATATATATATATATATATATATATTAGCGCATAAGATCCAGAATGTGAGTCAGAAGCCCAGGAAACCGGCCACACATTCCAGACACCATCTATTAACCTGCACTATAGAGCAGCTCCAGAAAAACCAGTAGAACATCTTATGAAATGGTGCAGGTGCATTGGCAGTAAAATATGCTGTACAGACTGTTCTTGGTCCTGTCATTGTGACTAATTCAACACTTTACAAAGAGTCACAAAAACATATTAACCTCCTGAAATTCAAACATCACAGGGTCACTGTTGTATGGATATGACTGGATTGGCCAGTGCTCGCTCATACGGTAAGCTTTGGATGGCGATGGGGTTTCACCCAGTAGGGCATCCTGATTTGCGGAGAGGGAAGTAAAAATCCTGGGTGCTGTTCCTCTTTTAATGTGGACCAAAACCCACCCGGGAGTCTATGAGACTCCAGGGCAGGCATACGCGTTCCCCTCCACCCGGGGCGTCCAGATTCAGGATGCCCCATTGTGTCAAACCGTCGCCTGAAAACTTACCTTTGTTTCCGGTCCATTGGCGCATGTGCGAGCAGCGGCTGCATCCCTGCTAGCTATCCCTTTAGCAGGGCACATGCTCGCACCAGGCATTTATGCTCCCTGTTAATGGGTAGCGGGGGGCAGGAGCGGATCCGAGCACGCTGACTAAACGAGAGGCTGCACATTCGCCATAGCACTGAGGAAGGGTGAGTGAGATCGGGCGACCTGGGAGGTTTGACACAGCGGGGCAACCCTGATCAGGGTGCCCAGGGGTTAAAGACCAGAACCCAGGATAGTCAAAATCCTGGCTTTCGGTCTACTGTAAATGGTCATTTTTGACTGAAGGTCCACTTTAAAGATTACAGGGCGCTGGGCGGGTGATTAAGGGTTAAAATGGTTCAACACTGACCATTTTAACCCAACGCCACCAACCTAGTGCCCACCAAGTGAACTGACTCTAGGGGCCAACCGTACAATTACGTGCAATGACTAGAGTATCTGGGGGCCAACCAGTAAAACTGTCTTTAAAGGCCTAACCTAAACTTGAAGTGGAACAAAACCCAGCGCGGCCTAACCCTGGGGCATCCCAGTTTGCTCCGCTGTGTGAAACCCCCCAGATCGCCACAAAACTCACTTATTCCGCCAGCTTCCCCACTGATGTAAACATCTCTGGGCTGTGGTGCCCATCAAGGGATGCGGGCGCTCTCGCTTGCGATTGGGAAATGCAGAGCTATTTGCTGAGCAATAATATGCACAGAAAACGGCTCTGATTGGCATGTGCCGTATGACCGGGGAATGGAAAGTTTGTACTAGGTGAACTGGAGGGTTTCACTCGGCAGGGCAAACTGGGATACCCCAGGGGCAAGGAACAAAACCTGGGTTAAAAGTGGACCAAAACCCAGGATTTTGACTATCCTGGGTTTTGGTCCTTTCCCCTGCGTGAAACCCCCCAGATTGCCTGAAGAGAACTCACCTCTTCCCGATGCTATGGCGCATGCGCGGGTGCTCGTCCAATTAGCGCACTGACATCACGTCGTCTAAGCTTTGTCTAAGGCCAGCGGCTCTAACAGCGAGCGTGCCAGCGACGAACATTCACAAATGCCTAGTGCAGGCATGCGCCCTGCTAGAGGGATAGCGGGGATGCAGCAGCGGCTTGCGCATGCACAGTTGGCCTGGAAATAAGGTAAGTGTATGGGGCAGGTGTTACACAGCAGGGCATCCAAGATCGGGATGCCCCGCTGTGTGAAACCCCCTAGCTCGCGGGGGGGGGGGGGGGGGGGGAATCAATTGGGTGGGGCGATCATGGTGGGGTTTCGGTCCACTTTAAAAGTGGAACAAAACCCATGAATTTGACTTTCCAGGGTTTTGTTCTGTGCCCTCCGGGCAACCCAATTTGTGTGACCCACCCCTTAGTTCGCCTCAATGTTCCACGTTGCATAGGTGCATGTGCACGTGCTCTCCATTCAAGTCAATGAGACACCTACTGAATGATGTAGTCAGGGCTGACAGCTCTCATAGGGTTTTGTTGTGTTCCGCTTTAAATGCTTATTTTTAGGGACCATATATAATACAAGCCTAATAATTACAGTCCTTCAGACTGTACGCTGGAAAGGGCAGGGCTCTCTCTCCTATTGTATCTTGTATTCAGAATATTCACTGTAAACTCTGTAACACTGCATTTGTAATAGTCTATGTACTGTATGTTTCCACCCTGTCTGTAACTACTACTTTGTACAGCGCTACGGAAGATGATCGCGCTATATAAATAAACAATAATAAAGCTTTTGGGAGAGGGGCACACTAACCCTGTGGCCCAGTCCGAGCCTGAAATTGCTGATTTACCACCAATGCTTAGTGGGGCCGGTGCCGCCCGGCGACCTCACTCACACCCGCACCGCAAGCTTTACTACCGCTCATGGCAGCTACGGTACACAATCTTGGCAGTCACATGACCGTCTCTAGATCACGTGGGTCGCGTCTCGCCCCTCGCCTTCTTCACGGCTGCCGCAAAGCATCGCTGGGTCCAGCGGACGGAAGTGGGTGAGTTGTGGGCACAGTGAGGGATATGATATATTTTTCGCCTCTATTGGGGTGGCGCGGAGCTGCCGGTGCTCGCCAGTGTGTGTGTCACAGCCAGCGCCCTGATCATCATCGTTATTATTGTTATGGCGGCTGTGCTGAGGGCGCCAAGGCTCGGTGGGAGATGGCAGCTTCCCATAGACGGTGCTTATAGAGGGGTGGGCCTCACCCACATCCGGTGTCACACAGGGAGTTGCCCTTGTATTTAGGCTTGGCCAGATTGAAGAAGTATCAGACTTTGCTACCAACCAATCTGTGAGGATTTAAAGGGAAACTCTATAATGTCTGAAGGGTCTAAATTAAATGTGGAGGAAGAATCCCTATGTGTGTGCAAGCATACAATGGCCATATATGTTCAAAATTTAAAGTGGACTGAAACCCAGGATTTTGAATTTCCTGGGTTGTGGTCCTTTCCCCTGGGGCACCCCGATCTGGGATCGATCAACCCGGGAATATATAAGATCGACAAGGGTTTTGGTCCACTTTAAATCTGCTGCCCCCACATGACCACCAGCTCACATCACTGTGTGCCCGGCGGTCCGGTGACCCAGATTTAGTGGCCATCAAGGGGGATGTCTGAGAACCTCCATTCTGAATGTACCTGTCAATCAGGTGTCACTATTTGGGATGCCCTGCTGGCTCATCAGGGATTATGTGTGTCAGGCTATCCCACTGCATATTCATGGGTTGGAGCGGTCATACCCTACATGCCACTAGCTGTTGCACGCACCTGCACCAGGTCGGAACACACTAGGTATGCCTGCTGCATCTATTAAACTAGAACAACACACATTTTTCACTAAATGGGTGTTCTGAGTGCAGATGGGCATCCCAACTGCCGATGGATCAAAACTCACAGTCGATGGCCCTGGAATCTATAACGCTGCCTGATGCCGTCCGGGGCATCCCGAATCGCTGTGAAACTCCCAAGCCCTGTAACAGACCCATCTTCTCCCCCATTCAATGGCACATACGTGAGCTGTGGATGCCACCGGCTATACCTTTATCGTGGCCTCTGCCAGGGATTTGTGAATGGCCAGTGTGGGCACACAATCTGTTATAGAGTAGCTCAGATGCACACTGATTGGATGAGAGCATGTGCTGTAGGACCAGGGAAAGGTGCATTTTACTGGGCAACCTGGGGGGGGTTTCATGCAGTGGGGCATTCTGAATCGGGGGTGCCCCGGGGGCAAAGACAAAACCTGGGGTAGTCAAATTCCTGAGTTTTGGTCCACTTTAATGCTAAATGGAAGAAGTATTACCTTTCACAGGCACAAACTAAACTGGAACACCACCCATTTTTCACACAATGGTGGCGTTTTAAGGGCATTTGGGTATCGGCAACCCTTGCGCTCAGAACAAGTCCCATTTTGTGAAAAATACAGCTTGTTCCAGTTTAATTCATCAGGTGGTATTTGCTGCTCATTAATATTTACGGCAAATATCACTAGTTGGAGGAGAAACTGGGGGGAGAAAAAAACCCGGCGAACCAGGGGGATCCCAAATTGGGAAGCCTAAGAGACGGGAACCAAAACCCGGTTATGTGAAATCCTGCCTTTTCAGACCTACACTCTACCTGCCACAAAGTTGCCTGGCAGGGTTCTGGTCTGCTTTAAAGTGGACCATGTCCCATTTTTGACTGCTATACTGTAAGTGCAGAGGGGCCCACCGATTGACAGCCCCCTTTATGCATATATAATTGCTGCAAAGCCAGATTTGACTTACCTGACAGCAGCACCCGTTCCAGGCTTATCTGGATTTCTGGTGAGGTTACACATAGCTGGAGGCAAGAGATGCTTGTTGCATCCATTCGTCCAGTGTTATATGCTCATTAATATACACGGCAAAGAACGCTGATTGGAGTCGAGTCTGCACAAGCTTTGGGGGATCACATAAAAGGTATGAAATCCCAGCGAACCAGGGGGTTTCACACAGTGGGGCATGACATTTCGGGATACACTAGAGACAGGGACCGAAGGTAAAATCCTACATTTTGATCTTTTTTAAAGTGGACCAAAACCCACCCTGGAGTCTGATACTCCAGGGCAGGGATACTTGCTCCTCGCAGGGCATCCAGATTCAGGATGCCCCACTGTGTCAAACCCCTTCAGGTGGCCCGAAAACTCTGCCTTCTTTCCTGGTCCAACTGTGCATGCGCAAGCAGCAGCTGCATCCCCGCTTTCCCTTTAGCAGGGCGTGCACCTGCGCCAGGCATTTGTAGTGTGGTATGCAGCCGCTAGCGTGCTTTGATCCGCTTACTTTAGACAAGCTCTTGGACGAAGAGGTGGGAGCGGTTCCGAGCGTGCTGACTGGACGAGAGGCTGCTCATGCGCAATAGGACAGAGGAAGGGTAAGTCAGATCGGGCGACCTGGGGGGTTTCGCACAGCGGCGCATCAACCAAAACCCAGGATAGTCAAAATCCTGGGTTTTGGTTCACTTTAAAATGGGTCTAATCCCTCCCTTTGTGCTTGGGAAGGGGGTCTGGTCTACTAGGGTACTAAACTAATGGTGTAATATCCGGGTAATGTATTACCCTTGTGGACCAGGCCTCTCCCTGGAACAAAGGGAGGGTTTAGACCCACTTTATAGAAAAATGAAACTCAGGATTTTATCTAGCCCAGGTTTTGGTTCCTGTCTTTTATGCATCTCCATTTGGGATGCTCCACTGTGTAAAACTTCTTGGTTTACCAGGTTTTTTACTTCTTACACAGTCCCATGGTGCAGATTCTCCTCCAGTCAGTGTTCTTTGCCGTAAATCCTCAAAGGCGAGGTTCTTTCATACAGTTCTATGTGGAAACGGGGAGTATATTCCGAATTGGGGGCCAATGTTTAGCAGAAGTCGGTGGGTTAGGATCCCACAAAGTTTCCAGTGAGGCTTTAGGTCTGCTTTAAAGCAGACCATCTGCCGTTGCTATACTGTAAATGTTACTGTACACACCCGTGCCAGGCACATTTGGATGGCTGGCGAGGGCACGCACAGCTGGAGGGGAGTGGGCGCGGGGGATGCCTGCTTTGTCCATTCATTCAGTGTTCTTTGCTGCTCATTAAAGAGGAACATCAGAGGGATTGGGGAGTAATAAGAACTCCCCAAACTTGGCTTGCCTTTCCCTGGGCCTTTCCTTGTGCTTTGGTCCAGTTTACAGAGGAACTAAAGTCAAGCTAGCAAGTGCTCACTAGAATGGTTGATGATGGTCACATGATTGGCTGCAGGTATGAATAAGGAAGTTGTGACTTGACTTTACTTCCCCTTTTAACGTGGGCTAATCGCGACCACTGAGCGTAGTGCGGCAAGGAAAATCTTAATGTAATGGGCGCTACTGATTAGCTGAGCGCCCCACGTGCTGCATGGGAACGAGGAAAAGGAGAGTTTACAGGTGATCCTGGGGGATGCACACAGCAGGGCTGACAACATAACAATACAATTCCAGCATTAGCAAAATTGGAATAGAGGAGCACAGAACTATAAGCCTATGATCCAGGGGAAGCCATTTCATGTCAAAGTACCACTTCAAAGAGGTCTTAATCCAAGAAAAGATTGGGGGGGCACCTTAAACTAAGATCCTAGGCAGCCGTTCCATCCAAGATGCCACTTGGTTGGAGATAAGTCCAATGAAAGAAGTGCACCAGCACTGTAGCTCTTTGGATTAGGTTAGGGATTCCAAGGATAAAGTCAGTATGGTCCGGCATGTTTGGTGAAGGGCGGGGGGGGGGGGGGTGGGTGGCAGACCTCCAATTGAAGCCACTGGGGGCTAGGGCAAGTGTGTCCACCAAGGTAAATGGCACTTTGACAGTTCTTGAAGCAACTCGGGGGGGGGGGGGGGCTTCAGTGCAATCTCAGCAGTGTGTGAGGGTGCAAGCGGGCATTGGTGCTACTTGTTACTTCCCTCCCACCCGCTCTCTTCCTCCTGCTATTGCTATGGACTTTTGCTACATGTGCGATGCTATATGGCCAGTATACAAAATGTATGTGTGCAAGTGCAGTACCTCTATTACTAGATCTGACCCTCTGGGGAAAAAAAATGTATATAACCATCTTAAACTGTACCAACAGTCTAGCACAGCTGGAAAAGAAAACGTGACAAAACTCACTTGCCCCATCTGCACACATGATACTGAATCATTATCAGCACTTACATTTGCTCCTCAGGAGCAAATGTTCTTTGCTGATAATTGCTGATCAGGAGCAATGTTAGAAAGTATTATTTTACAGAAAGAGTGGTAGATGCTTGGAACAAACTTCCAGCAGAGGTAGTTGAAAAATCAACAGTCACTGAATTTAAACATGCCTGGGATAAGCACACATCTATCCTAAGATAAAGAGTACATACAGTATACACATAAGGGCAGACTAGATGGACCATATGGTCTCCTTCTGCCGTCAACTTTCTATGTTTCCTGCATCCACTCTAAGCTGAAACCCCCACCTCTCACATTTTTAGTGGCCATTTTGGAGCTTCTTTTCCCAGCTGCCCAGCCATACTGCTGCCTGGATTCAACTGACTATCCCGGGTTTTGGTTTTGGGGGTGCCCCACTGCGTGAAACCGCCCAGATCGCCGATGCCAACTCGCCTCTTCCCGGTCCTACGGCGCATGTGCGGCCGATCGTCCAATCGGTGCACTCGGAGACGCTGACGTCATGTCGTTTAAGCCTTCGTCTAGGGCCAGCGGCTCCAAGTGCGCTGGCACCCACATCCCCCACTTCCCTCTAACAGGAAACTAGCCTGCACCAGCCATTCACAAATGCCTGGCGCAAGCACGCGTCCTGCTAAACGTATAGCTGTATTGCAGCTTGCACATGCACCGTTGGACCAGGAAACAGGGTAAATGTTAGGGGCGACCTGGGGGGTTTCACACAGTGGGGCATCATGATTTTGGATGCCCCAGGAGGAGGGAGGCAATGGGTCAGCCCAAGAAATTTTATAGATTCCCGGGCTGATCGGCATGGGTTTTGGTCCACTTTAAGTCAAAATAAATAATGGGTGCCATATGCTCTTCTTTACCATTCATAAAAGGCCCTTGAAGTGTTTGAGTCTGGGAGAGGTTGCAGCTAAGCAGAGAAGACATTTCTTGCAGCGGCGAATAGAAAAAGAAGCAGGTCTCCAACCTTTTTCAAATTTATCCCTGCAGGACCATGCAAAAAAGTGGTCCTGTAGCTCAATGTGAGCGAGCCCGGCAAGCGACAGTGGTCACATGGCTGTCTCTGATCCCACCAGAGACTTCTAAAGCTGCACCATGATGTGCCCGTCCAAGCTCAGTCATGACCCCAGAAAGTTAGAAGAGCACTATCAAGAAAAATGATATAATAATAATCCATATAATAAAAATCCATATAAATATACTGGATGGCAAGTGGAGGTGTCATTTATACACCTGGCATCAAGAAATATCCAGCCAGGCTTGTTTTTGTGATAGTGCTCCTGTAAGCAAGAAATCTATTTCAGCTAGAATACGTGAGGTATTTACATACGATCAGATTTTCAGGTGCTTTGAAATAGCTCATTATATACTGTCCCCAAGGGGGAATAGGGGAGAAAGCTAATGTTTGCCTGGACAGGGACTTTTGGGGGGGGGGGGGGGGGGGGGGATTTCTGCTCAGTTGGGACCTGTACACCAAAAATCACGCCGCCACTCCTGTGTTCACCCTTTGTGGCATCCCAACATCCCTGTGGTCATGTGTGCTCCTACACCCATAGACTTGTAAGGGGGAGTAGTGGCGTATGTATATATGTATATTTAGAGAAAGATCCCAATTATATTGTTGCACAATGTAAAATGTCTAATTATCTTACAAAACAAAGTTATAGAATAACTAACTTACAGAACAGTACAGGCAAAAACACTGATAGTCCTGCCCATCCATCCTCTCCTCCTTGCTTTAGCCATCCAACCATCCATCACTCCCTCCCCCGCTTCTACCATCCATTCCTCCTATCCATATCTCCTGCTCCTCCCCGCCAATTTGCAGGAACTTTGGCATGGGATGCGGCCTGGATGTGGTGAGAAGGTGTGGCCTAAAATGGACCAACATCTGTTTTTACCTTAACGGGTGTTGGTCCCGCTGTGTGGTGATCATAAGAAGCGAGGGGGGCATCCAGAATGCTGGAGCAAACCGCATAAAAAGCTTGTATTGCTCACCTTCATCACGAGCCAGCGGTGAGAACGGAGTCCAGCGATTGGCTGCCGCAGGTCACGTGACGCAACTGTGCCCACGTGACCGCCCAGCGGCCAATTGCGGGACTCGCCACTGGCTCGTAATGAATCGCTTCTTAAACCGGACCTTCACCATGATTTATTGAAAAAGCCCAAACCCTTAAACGATTCCCCAGCATCTAAAGTTAATATATTTTACGTTTTTTAGTCATTTACTTATTATTCTTTCCCCCACTGGGCTGCAACTCTGTTCAGGACCTTAGGATACGGATGCCGCCCATCTTGCCTCGGAAGCATCACACTTACTGAGGAGAGGAGAGTGGGATAAGGTACAGGGGGGCGGGTTATAGCTTTGCTCAGACAGAGCAGAGCTGGGGTCAGGAAAAGGTCAGCAATCCCAGAATGCAAAGCAGCACAGTCAGAAGGCACTTCCTGCTGGCAGGCTGCCTGACGTTCCATGAGCCGCCATCTTGGATGTTTAAAGGCTCAGAAAATGCTGTAGATGTAGGTAGGATGATTTTTAATGTGAGCAATCTGTATGTACAGGGTGTGGGATTCTTATTCAGAGTGAAGGACCGCTTTAAAGTGGACCAACACCCACGGGTGATCGGCCCGGGAATCTTATAGATCACCTCCCTCCCCGCGGGACATCCGAGATCGGGATGTCCCGCGGGGTGAAACCCCCCCAAACACCCCAAACTCCTTACCTTATCTTCCTCGCCTCCCTCGCGCTCCTGTAGGCGTGCGCGTGCCCGCGCCGGCCGTCTGCGAATGGCCGGCGGGGGCGCGCGCGCGCCGAAAGTGACGCGAGGGAGGCGGCGGCGGCGGCTGCCGCTTAGACGTTCTTGTACGTCGGCGCTGGGAGCGGGGAGAGGTGAGTTGTTCGGGGGGTTGGGGGGGGTTTCACACAGCGGGGCACCCCGATCGGGGGTGCCCCACCGAAGTGGACCAAGACCCAGGATAGTCAAAATCCTGGGTGTTGGTCCACTTTAATATCGCCACACAGCGAGACCAACACCCGTTAAGGTAAAAACGGGTGTTGTTCCGGTTTAAAATAAAAATGGTCCACTCTGAAAAGTTGGACGGTATGGCTATAGAACTAGAGAAGTTGTATTAGTTTGCGTGTTAAAGAAAGCTGCATCTGTACACTGTCTAGAAAAGGCTGCTTGTTAATTGCCACCAATGGGGTGGTGGGGAAATGGTGAGATTAAGGGTGTGGCT
Organism: Gastrophryne carolinensis; assembly: GCA_027917425.1. Lineage (NCBI taxonomy): Eukaryota > Metazoa > Chordata > Amphibia > Anura > Microhylidae > Gastrophryne > Gastrophryne carolinensis. The sequence continues at coordinate 379,357,111 of CM051238.1, forward strand.
AGGGGTGATACCAGGGGGCTTGGCTCAAATTTACATCTGCACCTCGTTCTCATTTTCACAACTCTCACGGGTAATTTGAAATTAATACCCATTGACTGGAAGTTGTATAGCAAGTGTGAGAGTAAAGCAATGTACTCATCTGGTCTGTTATCCAGTGCTGTCCACTGACACCCAATGGACTAGGCAGAGCAGATGTGCATGGTGCCACACTCTACAGGTACAGGTTCGCCTGGTGAATCTTATTAGTCACTGTCACAGCAGCCTCAGCTCCAGAAAAGCAAAAGGTGTATGTTGTGTATGATTTTAGCTTCCCATGGGTCTTCCAGGGTGGCCATTTTCATAAATGAAAAAGCACTTTTCTGTCCAGGAATCAAGTGGGGAAGGTCAGGCCCGACCTTTGTAGCTGGATCTCTGGCCTGCGTCAGGAGGACTCGGTTTGAGAATAGGAGGAACTTCCGTGTATGGAGACCCCCACTATTCTAAATGGGGAGCAGAAACGCAGGCCGCGCCCAATCACCGGCTTGGCATCTTATAACAGGGCTGTCAGGAGAATGAGTGGGGCAGGTGGCGGGTAAGTGAGGAGTGTCGGCCCCCCTATGGCACTCCTTGTTTTTGAAGGAAAGTCCACACAAGTTTATAATATTTTTTTTATTATTTATTTATTTTTTTTACAGACTGTGGCAATGAGACCGCAAGCGGCTGTGGCCGGGAAAGTGTTTATTCAGAGAGACTACACGAATGGCACCTTGTGTCAGTTCCAGACAAAGTTCCCCTCCGAATTGGAGAACCGGGTATGTGTAAGGCAATGGAATTAATATCTGTGAAAAAGGAATCAGTTTTGGGCTTTATACCATAGACTTGGGGGGGGGGGGGGTGCAGGATGGGGCACACGGGTGGCACCATTCATCATTTCACAAGAGAGGTCCTCTAGCTCTCATTTAAACCGGACCTTCAGCGTGATTTAATGAAAAGCCCAAACTCTTAAAAAAAAGGTTCCCCAGCATCTAAAATTAATATATTTTACGTTTTTAATCACTAACTTATTATTCTTTCCACCACTGGGCTGCAACTCTGTTCAGGAATTTAGGATACGGGCGCCGCCATCTTGAATCAGAAGCATCACACTTACTGAGGAGAGGAGAGTGGGATAAGGTACAGGGGGGCGGGTTATAGCTGTGCTTTGCTCAGACAGAGCAGAGCTGGGGTCAGGTAAAGGTCAGCAGTCCCAGAATGCAGAGCAGCACAGTCAGGAGGCACTTCCTGTTTGCAGGCTGCCTGATAAGATGGCGGCTTCCATAAGCCGCCATCTTGGATGTTTAAAGGCTCATAACATGCAGTAGATGCAGGTAGGATGATTTTTAATGTGGACAATCTGTATGTACAGGGTGTGGGAAACGTATAAGATAGACTCTTATTCAGAGTGAAGGTCCGCTTTAATGAGACTAAAAGACTCCAGGGCCGGCTGACTCCATGTGTGACCTCTCCCTGATTCTCCTAGTTGGCGATCTCTTGGCGCATGCGCTGCCTGCATCCCTGACTTATTGACATGCCTGCGCCAGGCCAATCTGAATGTCCAACGCAGGGAGTCAGCCAACAGCTCCCGCTCCATTAATCTCTGCTATGCCTCCTGACACTAGAGCGGCTTAGTAACATTAATTGGGGTGCAAGATTGCCAGAGAAACCCACAGTGCATGCATGGCTATCTATGGGATTTCACATGTATAGATTGCTTACTTCTTTTTATTAAAGGGCATGGTAGAAGCCATGGCAGGGCTCAAATGTTTGCCCTCCTTTTAATTTCACTTCTTCTGGACCAAGCAGAAAAGTGGTGTAACCACCATGTTGTCACTTAGTGTCCTAAGCAGAAGTGAGTGCAGCAAGCCACAGTTCTCCTATAGTGGTCTCTGACCATAGCAGAGTAAGCTCATGACACATAAAGCTGCGCCAAGGCTCGCCGAACCCAATTAAGGCACGAGCCAGAAATTGAAGCATAGACCATAGAATGCCTGTGGTCTTTACATGTAAGCAGCGCTTTGGGCTCATTTTACACTGTTTCCAAGGTGAGAGGAAATTCATTTTGTTCCTGAAGAACAAAAACAAAGTTTTACAGACATTGTCCCTTTTTAAGAGAAGGCTCTGACAAAATAGTTAATATTTCATTTGTTAATGAAGGTTCCTCACCAGATGTTTCATTTTGTCTGTCAAAAGTTAGACCAGTCTTATGATTTAGCCGCCCGCATCTGCGGTTTGCCTGTGGAGTGTGTACGCTCCCGCACCACCGGAATGGCCGTTACCTGGTGCGCCGCTTATGTTTATGCCACCGATGTTTACAACACCTTGGGAGCTGCCGGCAAAGGTTAGTTCTGGGCTATCACATGGTGGTGGCTATCCAGAAAACCCATCGACATTACAAGCAGCATCTTCGAGAGATGGTCTTATTATAACTTAGAGCCCAATGATCCTGGAGGTGAGAAACATTTGCTTCTGGACTCAGACAACCATAGAACGGTTCCTTTACATCTCGCTGGGAAGATTTATTAGGCTTCAGATGAAAGTGGTTTGACAGTGAGCGTGTGGTTCCTGGTAGCAAGGGGTGGATTTCATATGAGTGGGTGATAGTGACAGGAATGGAGCCTCCTAATTTTCAGCCAACATCTTGATGGTGTAAAATATCATTTGCCAGGTTGTTCCTGATTTGCTGCCAGCACGCTCTACCGATCTGTTCAGAATGGGATTTGCAGGCTTTATTTTTCCCTCTCGGGTTGCAGAGCCACGTGTTTAGTTTGGGAGCTCTTAAAATGTTGCTTCATTGTATCTCAGGGAAGGATAATGCTGACACCAGGTTCTTCACAGAGCTTCTATTCATTGTGCTGCCAGTCATTGTGGGTGGCTCATTTTTAAGCCTCTGCCAGTGCTGGTCTAGGTGGGTCTTCTATTTCTGCATCCTTTCATTACTTAATATATTCCAAAATGCTTTTTACTGGCAGTGAGACGTCTACATGGCCAACATTTACAGTCCACCTAAACCCGGCCTTGTGACAGAAACACTAACCTGTCCCCTAATCCCATGATAGTCAAATTTGCTTAGTGGAGTTTCGTCCAGTTGCTGCAGTCACACCTTTTTTGCAACACATAGTTTGCTGGGAGGACTTGGATCCACTTTAAAGTGGACCAAAACCCAATATGTTGACTACCCCGGGTTTCAGGTCACCCTGATTCGGGATGTCACACAGTGAACCCCCCTGGAAGGAAGCGGTGGCCGGCTCCCCTGTGGGGTGCGTGCTCCCGTGTGCCCAGCCTATCTGAAAGGTTGGACGCAGGAGCACGCACAGCTGCAGAGATGCTGGGGATGCTGCTGGCGATCATGGGGAGGGCCCAGGGAAAGGTATGGGGAGGGCTCAGGGAAAGGTATGGGGAGGGCCCAGGGAAAGGTATGGGGAGGGCTCAGGGAAAGGTATGGGGAGGGCCCAGGGAAAGGTATGGGGAGGGCCCAGGGAAAGGTATGGGGAGGGCCCAGGGAAAGGTATGGGGAGGGCTCAGGGAAAGGTATGGGGAGGGCCCAGGGAAAGGTATGGGGAGGGCCCAGGGAAAGGTATGGGGAGGGCCCAGGGAAAGGTATGGGGAGGGCTCAGGGAAAGGTATGGGGAGGGCCCAGGGAAAGGTATGGGGAGGGCTCAGGGAAAGGTATGGGGAGGGCCCAGGGAAAGGTATGGGGAGGGCTCAGGGAAAGGTATGGGGAGGGCCCAGGGAAAGGTATGGGGAGGGCTCAGGGAAAGGTATGGGGAGGGCCCAGGGAAAGGTATGGGGAGGGCTCAGGGAAAGGTATGGGGAGGGCCCAGGGAAAGGTATGGGGAGGGCCCAGGGAAAGGTATGGGGAGGGCTCAGGGAAAGGTATGGGGAGGGCCCAGGGAAAGGTATGGGGAGGGCTCAGGGAAAGGTATGGGGAGGGCCCAGGGAAAGGTATGGGGAGGGCTCAGGGAAAGGTATGGGGAGGGCCCAGGGAAAGGTATGGGGAGGGCTCAGGGAAAGGTATGGGGAGGGCCCAGGGAAAGGTATGGGGAGGGCTCAGGGAAAGGTATGGGGAGGGCCCAGGGAAAGGTATGGGGAGGGCTCAGGGAAAGGTATGGGGAGGGCTCAGGGAAAGGTATGGGGAGGGCCCAGGGAAAGGTATGGGGAGGGCTCAGGGAAAGGTATGGGGAGGGCTCAGGGAAAGGTATGGGGAGGGCCCAGGGAAAGGTATGGGGAGGGCCCAGGGAAAGGTATGGGGAGGGCTCAGGGAAAGGTATGGGGAGGGCCCAGGGAAAGGTATGGGGAGGGCTCAGGGAAAGGTATGGGGAGGGCCCAGGGAAAGGTATGGGGAGGGCTCAGGGAAAGGTATGGGGAGGGCTCAGGGAAAGGTATGGGGAGGGCCCAGGGAAAGGTATGGGGAGGGCCCAGGGAAAGGTATGGGGAGGGCCCAGGGAAAGGTATGGGGAGGGCTCAGGGAAAGGTATGGGGAGGGCCCAGGGAAAGGTATGGGGAGGGCTCAGGGAAAGGTATGGGGAGGGCCCAGGGAAAGGTATGGGGAGGGCCCAGGGAAAGGTATGGGGAGGGCCCAGGGAAAGGTATGGGGAGGGCCCAGGGAAAGGTATGGGGAGGGCCCAGGGAAAGGTAAGGCTCTTACTGGTTATCTGGGGGGAGGGGTGCTTTTAGACTGGAGCCGGCTTCTGGGGTGGTTGGTACACTTTAAGACTTTGTCTAGCAGGAGGAGCTTCACAGCTACTGTCTTAATCACACCATGCTGCCATCCCAAATCAGGATACCCATTTGATCTCCCACGTACCTGTCAATGATATCAAACTCCATTGGCACATCTTCTTTCACTTTCCGGGACATAAGTGAAGTGCTCTTGAGCAAGGCACCTAATCCCCCAACTACTCGCAGGGCGCCATAGTTGGGGTAGCCCAGCGCTCCGGGCATGTGTACACGCACTGCACGGATGTGTTAAATCAGACCAACTGCCTGACACAGTTGGAAAAGAAAGGTGGCGGCCATTTTGGAGCTTCCTCTCCAGCATCTCAGCCATGCTGCTGCCTGGATTCAGCTGACCTAACTGACAATGCACAGTAACAGGAAGCCCAGCAGCACTTCCTGTTTGCAGGTGGCCTGCAAATACATGAGCCGCCATTTTTTTTCTAAAATCTACTACAGCAGCAGTTAGAAAAGGGTAAATGAATTTTTATGTACAGCATCTAAATTGCCCTGGAAGGGCATACATATGAACACTGTTTGTTGTGTTGATCTGGTTTAAGTCATTTTTGACTGTTGGTCCGCTTTAAATGCAGAGTGTACACTCCTATATAGGTTTCCCTGACCAGCCAGTACTTCCTATTGCCTGCTGGTGGCTGAGGTGGCCACCGGTCTAAATTTCGGCACACATATGGCCCTAGAGCAGGGGTTCCCCTGTTGGTACTCGGCAAGGTTGTAGACTGACCTGTACCCCAATCTGATCTGTAGCATCTATACTATACTACTCACCCCTCAATGAGCACAGAGCAGCTCCAAAAGTTGATATAAACTATTAATGTGCATTTTATGCACTTTAAACGTCTGTTTTGAGCGTTTCCAACATGGTTTTGGGTAACGGACGGACAACCCAGGTGGTATTGAGATTATTTGAAAATGAGAGTAGCATCCAATGAACAACAGTTTGGAATCCCCTGCCCTAGAGGGCTTTATTCAATATGCAGCTAAATAATACTCGCCTTGCCTCCCAGATAGCTGATGGCTTCCAGTCTGCTTTGAACCTGTCCTTTAGATCACTGCAGTGGTCTACATACATGCACCTATTAGATCAGCTAGTCCTGCTAAAAGCAAAGCCTTGGTCACAAAACCTCCCCTGTTATTGTCCGCGTGGGAGTGTGCAGTTCCACTTACTGTGTGCTCACTATCCCCAGCATATCTCCCATTTCTGGTTGTAACTTTTGTAGATTTGCAGAGGTGGCCTTAAAGTGGAGCAAAACCCACCACAATCGGCCCAGGAATCTATAAGATTCCCAAAATCGGGATGCCCCGCTGTGTGAAACACCCCAGGTAGCCCCATACACTTACCTTGTTTCCCGGTCCAGCAGCGCGACCCGCATCCCCGCCATCCCTCGAGCAGGGTGCGTGCCTGCGCCAGGCCTTTGTGAATGGCCGGCGCAGGCATGCTCCCTGTTAGAGGCTAGCGAGGGATGTGGCTGTTGGCACGCTCTGAGCCGCTTGCCTTAGACGAAGGCTTAGACAATGTGACGTCAGCAGCTCCGGGCAAGCTGATTGGACGAGCAGCCACACATGTGCTGTAGGACCAGAAACAGGTGAGTTGGCTTTGGCGACCTGGGCAGTTTCACGCAGCGGGGCACCCCCAATCGGTAGTCAAAATCCTGGATTTTGATCCACTTTAAACGTCAGTGTGGCTCTTAGTTATTGAAATGGGCATTACCCAATAGAACTGATAGGCTTCAGTCACCAGAGCTGGCAAATGCTATTGGATGAATGGTGTGCTGAGGTAATCTGTAGCCGGCGGTAGACACAGAGCACCCTGCCAGCTTGTTGGACAACCACACTAATATTCCTATCTCTCAGTAAGGTGCCTGTGGCATCGGCTTCAGTTTAGGGGGTAGGTCTGATGTAATAGATGATGTAAAAAATAAAAAAGACTCTGCAGTGGGGCCCAAGACTTTAAAGTGGACCAACACCCAGGATTTTGACTATCCTCGGTTTTGGTCCACTTCCCTGGGGCACCCGGGGGTGCCCTGCTATGTGAAACCCCCCAGATCGCGCATGCGCGGGCGCTCGTCCAATCAGCGCGCTCGGAGCTGCTGAGCTATGCGCGTCTAAGCGCCGCCATAGCTCAGCGGCTCCGAGTACGCTGACGGCCGCATCTCGCGCTTCCCTCTAACAGGGAGCGCGCCTACGCTGGCCATGCACCCTGCTAGAGAGAACCCCCCAGATCGCCCGATAAAACTTATAGATTCCCGGGCCGATCCTGCAGGGTGTTGGTCCACTTTAACACGTGTGAAAATGGCTCTAACTCTTTTATAATGTAATATCTGGCCTGCTTACAATGTGAGGGCTCTCTATCTGTTAGTAGCCGTGTAAGTGCGCTCTTATCTCTCGCCTTGTGTTGTTCCTCAGCATTCCTCCTCCTCCTCATCTGTTGCCTCAGGGCCTCTATCACAGCATAAAACTAATATTTTTTCTTTCCAAAAGCCGGGTTTGATTTGATATTGTTGGCAGAGTTTAATTCTGCAAATGAAATGGCCGGGCTCTCATCTTGTGCATGTCCTCCCACCCAGAGAGCCATGTCCTGTGTCTGCGTGGGAGTGTTTATCTATGGATGTATAGAGATGTGAATGCTGATTACAGGCCAGAGAGCTGGGTCAGCATGGGGGGGGGAGGTCTTTCATGGATAAATGGCTACAGGGAAATGTAGCTGCAGTTGCAATATTCTGTTTAGCATCACCAAATGTGACCCACTGCAGATAAACGGACATAAACCTCCTAATACATGGTTATAGAGGATCAACTGCTAAATTGGTTGGCCCTGGAGTCCAACCGATCAAGTACCCCTGGGGCATCCTGATTGGCTGTGTGAACCCTCTTTTTTGGTGCTTCCGCAATGCGATCACAGGGCGTGTTTGCCTACCCTGCCGCAGGGAAGCCAGGGGCTGCGTCTGCTTTTCCAAACAGAGCTAAGTTGTACCAAAACCCCCCACCCGCCCTTCCTTATGCCAGTTCAGTGGTGACCCGGTTAAAAAGAAAAAAAAAACTGCCCACACCCCCTGGTAAATTTGAGATTGATCCCAAAAATGCCAGATGATGTGACATGGCCACATCCCTGACTTCCCTCTAGTCATGAGTTGCCAGTCCCTAGCCTGTTTGGCTCAGTGTGCCTCAGCTAAAGGGAAAGCCAGGGATGTGGGCAGTGCCATGGGATCCCTTGTTAAAGTGGACCAAAACCCAGGATTTTGACTATCCTGGGTTTTGGTCCTTTACCTGGTGGTGCCCCGCTGTGTGAAACCCACCAGTTCGCCGATAACTCGCCTCTTCCCGGTCCTACGGCGCATGCATGGCTGCTTGTCCAATCAGTGCGCTCCGAGCCGCTGACGTCACGTCGTCTAAGCCTTTGTCTAAGGCCAGCAGGCCTGAGCGTGCTGACGGCTGCATCCCCCAGTACCCTCTAATAGGGAACGTGCCCGCACCGGCCATTCGCAAATGCCTGGCGCAGGCACGCACTCTTCTAGAGGGATAGCAGGGATGTGACCGCGTCTCGCACATGCGCCATTGGACTGGAAACAAGGTAAGTGTATGAGGAGACCTGGGGGGGGGTTTAACACAGCGGGGCATCCCGATTTTGGATGCCCCCAGGGGTAGGGAATCTTATAGATTCTCTGGCTAATCGCCGTGGTTTTTGGTCCACTTAAAAAAAAAAAAAAAATGGAAGATTTAAGATCGACGATTGGCCAATGCTAAAAAATGCCAAATGACGTGACCTGGCCACATCCTCAGCTTCCCTCTAGTCATGAGTTGCGTGCCGGTCCCCAGCCTGAATGGCTGAGTGTGTGAAACCAGGGATGTGGGCAGCGCCAGCGTCATGGGATCACTGGTTAAGATACGTTTTGCGGGTGACCTGGAGGAGCTCACTCAGTGACTTATTGATTTATGATTGCACTGCATACAGTGTTGGTTGGATGGGGCGGATATATATATATATAATTTATTCTAAGTATGTCACACACCCCACTTCATTTACTAATTATTATTACACTTGGGTAATCTCACCGCTAGGTGGCGCAATTGCAGAGATCTCCAAAAAAGCAGCAAGCCCCTCCCGGTCTATACATATCTGGTACCTCCCATCAATTCCCCAGTGCTGGTCTCTGCAAGATGGCGACAAGACAGAAGAAAGAAGTCTCCTGCTTGCAGGTAGCCGGGGTATCACCCCGGCCCCCCCCCCCATGGTCTATTGCTGCCCGATCCTGTTTTGTATGTTCCCCTGTTAACAGGCAGCCTCCCAGCCTTGGCTGTAGGTCGGGCAAAGGTAGCTGGCACCCTAGGTGCCCAGGAGATTAGCTCCTCCGCTCGACCCTTCATTGCGGGGCATAGCGGGATTCCCGGAGTGGTGATCCGGATGTGGGATGCCCCATTTACCTAGCGGTTAGATAGTGCCTTACAGTGGTTTACTCTCTGGTCGGGCGTCATGGTTGTCCGTGTGTGGCATGATTGGCGGGTTGTGTTCCCCCCCCCCCCCCCCACACAATCATGGAACCCTGAACCCTGCTTTAGCGACGTTTTCCGGCTGCGCTGGTCGTTGTGGGTGACTGTTTTACGTTGGGGGGAGATGCATGTTTGGCGCGGTTTTCATTATCCCCCTTGGGAGCCGAGAGGCGGGTCACGCGGCGCGCTGGGATGGACGCGCCTTGTTCGGCGCTTGTGGCTCTGTATATTACGTGGGGAGAGAGAGGTTTGCTGCGGGCCGGGGGGTTCACTACTGTGTGTGTGTGTGTGTGTGTGTTGAGTGCGTGTACTTGATACTCCGCCGGTCGCCCTGTGATGCCGGCGCTGCCCTCGCAGGGTCAGACGCTCGGCGCGCTGGATAGGGGCGGGACCGCTGTGCTGCGTGGTCCGCGCGGTGGTTGGCGCTTCAGGGGGGGCGGGGCCTCGGCGGCTCCCGCGTTTCCAATCAGGCAGGCCTATCTTCTCTCCTCCTGAGCGGCACTTGTGTCCGGCCGCCATCTTACGCGCTGAGGTAGGTCCCCTTTTTTCCTTGTCACTGACGGGGGTGGCCTGCGTGTTGATGTGTGGCAGGGTTGTTGCTAGTTTTCCCCCGCTGTGATGTCCCCCCTTTTTCCTCCCCTCTCTCGCTCCCATCCTTGGAGGTGAGGGCAGGTTCTTGATCCTGTTTTTAGGTGGAAGGGGGGAGACCTTTTCAGCATATAGTATTCATATATTATACATGTATATATTTATATATATATATATATATTCATATACCTTCGGATGTTACTTTTTACATATGTGTAGCATGTGCCCGGAATGTTTGTTGTTGTATTGTGTTCCTCAGATCCTGGGACCCCATCCTGCTGGGCTCTCCCGGTCTTCCATACCTGGCTGGTTTTGGGGAAAAAATTGGGATAGTTGTCTGTTTAATCCCCATGGTCAGGGTAGCATAAAATTTTAGCTAGCCAGTATTAAAGGGGCATCCCGGGTTGCTTACTGCGTAAATCCCTGGGGTCTGCGAATACCATAATTTCACCATAGGGAGGCTGCCAAGGATACCGGAACTGATCCTTCGGGACAATCCAGGCTGTGTGGGGGTTGTGGGACTCCGCTCCCGGGGGATGATGTCATTGTATGCATTCCATGTGCGCAGCGAAGCATTGAGCGCCAGTCCAGCACCCCTGTGCCTGGTACTTCATCGTCCGCGCCATCTCCCTCTCCTCCTCACCTGTTCCGGACCCCGTGTGACGTGGTCACGGGTGGGGATTCGCAATCTGAGGTGTGCGCCCGCTTTGCCAACCTCGAGAAAATGTTTTCCGCTATGTCCGCTCAGAAGGCTACGGCTAAGCGTAAACACCTATCTCCGCCTACGCCGGTCTCTGATGAGGAGGTGATTGAGGACCTGGATTGGTCAGATCGTCCCCTCGATGAGGGTGAGCTTGTGGAGGATTTGGATGATTCAGAGGGCCAGCAGGTGCTGGGCGCTGAGGGGGACCAGGTGGATGGTCCCGCTCCTGTTACGCCTTCTATTTTGGCCCAAATGTTTGAGGTTTTGGATTTGGACCCTCCCGAGGTTGCTCCTCGGCCTAGGGGCCAGCTTTTTGGGGGGGCTCTAAGCAGATTCTGGAGTTCCCCAGTCAACAGCATTTCGAGGACGTTGTCCTTGGGCAGTGGGAGCTTCCTACACGGCTCGTCGGGGTACCGCCTAGCTGGGATTAGAAATATCCCTTCCCGGCGGACTTGCTGACACGTTGGTCTGTCCCTCCCGGGGTGGATGCTCCGGTTTTGGGGCTGTCTAATACGGCGGCTGTTCATTTTCCTGACACTACTTATCTTAAGGATGGCGAGGATCGCCGGATTGATCAGCTGGCCCGCCATGGTTTCGTCTGTGTGGGTTCGGTTTTGAGGCCTGTTTGTGCTTCGGCTTCTTTGGCCTGGGCGGTTAGGTCTATGGTCAGGGATTTATGTGTGGATCTTGATCCCTCGGGTGATGAGTTTCCTGCGCTTATGCGTTGTGACTCCTTCTTGTCATTTATCCTGGCCGCTCAGGATGATGCCATGTTGATGTGTGGCAGGGTGTCTGCCCTGTTGGTTGGAAAGCTGGATTCTGTGGCCAAGGGAGGTAGGCTGCCTCAGCGCAAGAAGTTTCGCCGTTCCTTTCGGGGGGCGGCCTCCTTCAATCCGTCCTTTCGGGGAGCCAGAGCCGGCAGGAGTGCGGGCTTCTCGGCTTCCAGGGGTGCGGGTTGGAATAGGGGTAAAGGCCATGGCCGCCCCATTCACGCCTGGGGCGCCAAGCCCAAGTCAGCCGCCAAGCCCGCTCAGCATTGAAGGGGCGCCCTCACCCGTGCGGGTGGGGGGACGGTTGCGACGCTTCTCCCGGGTATGGGGCCAGGAGGTCTCGGACAGGTGGATTCGGGAGGTGGTGTCGGCCGGTTACAAGCTGGAGTTCGAGTCCCGTCCTCCTCCAAGGTTTTTTCAGGTCTCGGGTTCCTTCAGACCCGGTGGCTGCGCAGGGGCTCCTGGCGGCGGTTCAGAATCTCGTGGAATTGGCGGTCGTTTGCCCGGTCCCTCCTTCAGAGGTGGGGCGGGGGTATTACTCCTATCTGTTCACTGTACCCAAGAAGGACGGGTCGTTCCGTCCGATCCTGGTTTGAAGTTTCTCAACCGGTTTATTCGTCCCCGGAAGTTTCGCAGGGAGACCTTGCGGTCTGCGATCGGCTCGCTTCGGCAGGGGGACTTTATGACGTCCATAGACATCAAGGATGCGTACCTTCACATTCCGTTTTTTCCGGCTCCTCAGAGGTTTCTTCGCTTTGTGGTGGAGGATCGGCATTTTCAGTTGTAGCTCTTCCTTTCGGCCTCACCTCGGCTCCAAGGGTGTTCACCAAGGTGTTGGCAGGGGTGATGGCCCTGCTCAGAGCTCAGGGGGTTCGCATTGTGCCTTACCTGGACGATCTTCTCATCATGGCCCCTTCCTTCAGTCAGGCGGAAGGGGACACCAGCATGTTAGAGAGGTTCGGCCGGGTGATCAATTACTCCAAGTCCTCTCTGGTTCCGGCCAGGGTGGTGACTTTCTGGGGATGTCCTTGGACTCTTGCCAGCACAGAGTGTTTCTCCCTCAGGCCAAGGTTCTTTTGATTCAGGAATTGGCTCTGCTTCTTCTTTCCAATCCTCACCCGTCCATTCGGCTAGGGATGAGACTGGTGGGGTTGATTCCTTCGCACATTTTCTCACGAGGACGCTGCAGCTTCATCTTTTGGTGTCTTGGGACAGGCGCCCGCGGTCATTGGATCGGTCCTTCCGGATGGCCCCTCGGGTTCGGCAGTCTCTTCGGTGGTGGTCAGTCTCGGTCAATCTTCTGCAGGGCAGGTCGTTATGACGCCGCTTTGGGAAACTGTCACCACGGATGCCAGCTTGTCAGGATGGGGAGGATTCTGGAAGGATCTTCAGTTTCAGGGGCAGTGGGATCCTCAGGAGGCCCACTTGCCCATCAATGTTCTGGAGTTGCGAGCCATCAGGTTGGTTCTGTCCCACTTGACGCATCATTTACGGGGTCTGCCGGTTCAGGTTCGATCGGACAATCAGACGGCGGTTGCTTACATCAATCACCAAGGAGGGACTCGCAGTCTGGGTGCCCTCAGAGAAGTGTCTCTGATTCTGGTTTGGGCGGAGACTTGCGTCCCTTGCATTTCGGCAGTGTACATTCCAGGAGTGGAGAACACGGAGGCGGATTTTCTGAGCCGGTGCTCGTCCTGCCAGGGGGAATGGTCCCTTCATCCCCAAGTGTTTTGGTCAATGTGTCTTCGGTGGGGGACGCCGGAGGTGGATGTGTTTGCCTCTCGTCACAATCACAAGCTTCCGACATTCGTGTCGCTGTCTCGGGGCCCTCTGGCTCTGGCGGTGGATGCCATGGCCTTGAGCTGGAGGGTTCTGGGTTTTCTGTATCTGTTCCCTCCGATTCCCATGCTAGGCAGGGTGCTGCGAAAGTTAGTTCAGGAAGGAGTTCCCGCCATTCTCGTGGCTCCAAGGTGGCCAAGGCGGGTGTGGTTCGCAGACATCGTTCGTCTGGCAGTGGATCAGTTCGATCTGCCCCTTCGGCCAGATCTGCTCACCCGGGGTCAACTGTGTTACCCCAGTTTACCAACGCTGGCTTTGCCGGCTTGGCTGCTGAAACCTTCCTCTTGAGGGAGGAGAGTCTTTCGGATTCGGTCATTCAGACTTTCGTTAGTGTTAGGAAGAGGTTTTCCTCTTCCATCTATTATAGGGTCTGGTGATCTTATATTGATTGGTGTGAGGCTAGATCTTTGCCCTGCCGGGTCTTTTCTATTTCTCGGATTTTGGATTTTCTTCAGTCAGGGCTGGATTCTGGTCTTCAGATGAGTACCTTGAAGGGGCAGGTGTCTGCCTTGTCTATTTTTTTCCAGTGGTCTTTTGCTAGCCATTCTTTGGTCAAGACTTTCTTCCAGGGGGTTTCGCTTCTGCGGCCTCCTAGGAAGCCTTTGCTCCCAGTTTGGGATTTGAATTTGGTGCTCTCTGCGTTACAGGCTCCTCCCTTTGAGCCTTGCAGGATATTGCTCTGTCCACTCTTACTCAGAAGGTTGTCTTTTCGGTGGCCATCACTTCGGTTCGGCTTGTTTCGGAGTTGGCAGCCTTGTCGATTCAGGCTCTTTATTTTGAGAAACATCAGGACAAAGTGGTCTTTCGTTTCAAGTCAGATTTTCTCCCTAAGGTGGTTTCTGCTTTTCATCTTAATCAGGACATTGTTCTTCCTTCCTTGTGTCCTAAGCCTAGGAATGACAAGGAGAGTGCGTTGCACTGCTTGGACGCTGTGCGTTGTGTTAGGTACTATTTGCGTGCTACGTCTTCCTTTCGTAAGACTGATGCCCTTTTCGTAGTGCCCTGTGGGCCCAGGAAGGGTTTGGCTCTGGCTAGGTCTTCCATTAGCGAATGGATTCGTCCGGCGGTTGTTGGGGTCTATTCTGCCAAGGGCAGGATCCCACTTTTCACGTTACCGCTCATTCTACTAGTGTGGTTGGTGCGTCCTGGGCTTTTCAGCACCAGGCTTCGGTTGAACAAGTTTTTAAGGCCGCTACCTGGTCTTCGGTTCACACTTTTTCCAAGTTTTATATGGTTGATGTGCGGGCCTCAGCGGATGCTGTGTTTGGCCGTAAGGTTCTGCAGGCTGCAGTGGTTTGAGTTTTATCTGCGTTATTGCCTGGTTTGGATACCCGCCCTATTTGGACACTGCTGTTGGATGTCCCAAGTGTAATAATAATTAGTAAATGAAGTGGGATGTGTGACATACTTAGAATAATACCATTTTGTGATTACTCACCTGTAAAATGGGTATTATAAGTATGTCACACACCCCACTTCACCCGCCCTCTTTTGGTATCCTGGTTCCTTATATGGTGAAGTTTTGTTATTTACAGTTGAGGGTTACATTTGTTTTTTCCTGGTACCTTGTCTTACTGCTGTTTTAACACTGGGGAATTGATGGGAGGTACCAGGAATGTATAGACCGGGAGGGGCTTGCTGCTTTTTTGGAGATATCTGCAATTGCGCCACCTAGCGGTGAGATTACCCAAGTGTAATAATAATTAGTAAATGAAGTGGGGTGTGTGACATACTTATAATACCCATTTTACAGGTGAGTAATCACAAAATGGTTTTTTTTTTTTTTTTTTGGTAACCTGAGGAGGTTCACACGGAGGCATCCCAAATCCGAATGCCTAGAGACAAGGCCTAAAACCGGGGATAGTGAAACCCCAGATTTTGTTACTTCCAGGCCAGCAGACGCACAGAAAACTGGTCTGAGGAGATCAAGGCTGAACTTTTTGGCCAGAAGTCAAACCTTTTTGCACATCACCACAGTGAATCATGGTGGAGGCTAAATGATGCTTTGGGGTTTTAGTTCTGCAGCTGGAACTGGGGCTTTAGTCAAGGTGGTGGGCAACATTAACCATTCCTAATGTTGGTCAATTTTGGCATAAAACATTCAGGCCTTTGCTAAAAAGCTGAAGAAGTTGGTGACCTTTTTTTATCACGACCATGATCTAAAGCTTACCTCCACATCAACTGAAGAATGGCTTTGCCAGATCAGAGTTTTAGAATGGCCCGACCAGGATCAGGTCTAAATAGGCCAGGCTGATAGAGCCCAACCCCAAAGGGAATGAATGCTGCTGTAAATGTAAAAGTTTATACAGAATTAATTTAAAGCAGAACAAAACCCATGTGTTCCGACCCTGGAATCAGGATGACCTATTGTGGGAGCCCCCTGCCGAGGAAGCTGAGTAAACTCACCTTTCCCCAGTCCTATGCCGCACTTCTGAGCTCTCGGTACAATCGGCAGCACTCGCCACCACATCCCCGCTACCTTCCCGCGCCAGGCATTCACAAATGCCTATAGGTACGGCAGATGGCGGCCGAGGCTTTAAGGGTTTGTGTTTACCTGAAATCCGTATTTTCTATTGAGTATAAGTGACAATTTAACGGATGTGTAGACTTTGTGTAACTTTTGGCTGTTTTGGTTTTTGAAATAAGCCCCTACAAAAAAAAATGTAATTATTGTTTATATATATATTTTTTTTCTCATCCTACAGATTGACAGACAACAATTTGAGGAGACCGTTCGAACGTTGAACAACTTGTATGGCGAGGCGGAAAAGCTGGGCGGCCAGTCCTACCTGGAGGGCTGTCTGGCCTGCCTCACTGCCTACACTATATTCCTGTGTATGGAGACCCACTATGAGAAGGTGGGTGTGCCGGCTGCGTCTCATGCGTGTCTCTAGTCCAGCAGGACTCCACAAGTGCTGGCCAATCAGTCTGTTTTCCTGCCGAGAGTGTGGCTAAAAAAATGAGCCATTTTTATTCCCTGTCAGCTGTATTTAGCTGAGGTTTATTGGAGAATGAATTGAGAGCTTTCAGCAGCTTGCAGATGAAACATTTTGCCACGTTCAGACAGATCCTGGATTTATTTATTCAGCCAGACTCCGGAAAACCCTCTCCTTTCCACCGCGCGTCAGACTACCGTCCCATGTAGAGTCACTTCAGGGCCCAACACCAAAAAGGTTAATAAGTAGCAGCCAGTATCCCATAAATAATGGGTCAGCGGACAGCTTTTCATAAGTGGTTGAAGTGAAGTGGTGGATGGGGATGAATTCCTCTCTGTCAGAGGTGCACAGAGCATATATATGCTTTCCTAACAAATCAGGATTTATAGATTTATCCCTGTCCTAGATCCAGTCTGTTAACCTCTGTGTCTATTATTCATTGCTTCTGTAGCGCGATGCTTTGTCTCTCTTTCATACAGTTTGATTTGTTGGAGAAAAAAAAAGGTAGAAAAAAATTCTCATGGTAGTGAAATATTCAATTCATGAGAAAAAAGCCTGAGAATGTCACTGTTACTGAATCACCAGGTAAAAAGACAATGAAAGTCAATGGCATCTTTTACTACAGTGTAGAAAGGTGTAAACAGTTCTCTACTTTTCTTAGTAGTAAAAAGGTGCCATTGACTTCCATTGTTTTCTTATCTGGTGATTCAGCAACAGTGACATTCTCAGGCTTTTTTCTCATGAATTGAATCTTTTACTACCATGAGAATTTTTTTCTACCTTTTATTGAATCCAGGTCATAGGCATCTCTGCTCGTTCTCTGGCTGAGGTAGGAATGGCAGACTATCTATTTCTGCATTCTCTGTCTATGCCAGGTCACCGCACAGCATGACTTCCAGTCACCAAAGGGGTTTACCAGGTGGGTGCACAGCCCTGTACAAGTCCACCCTACAAACCTCACTGGCTGACAGGGTTTGTGTGGGGCTGCGGAAGTAGGTAAGTGCAGATACCCGGCTTTCAAGCTGGTGCTGCCCTCCAGTCGTATTTGACCGGAGGATCACTGTTCTGCGGCTGCTCTGCATTTTATTTTAGCTTTGCAGCAGGAAGAACCACCTTCTCCCTCTGGATAATGGGAGCATGATGTTAAAGCTGACCAAAATCCAAGCTAAAAGATTCTAGTCCAGGTTAAATGCTTCACTTAGGGGCATCCTGACTTGTGACCGCTGGAGCCCCCTCGCACCTAACTGCACAGATCGCTCGTAATACTCACCTTCATTGTGAGCCAGCTCTGGGAAAGGACTCCCGCGATTGGCGGCGGGCGGTCACGTTGGCAGGTCCTGCCGATGGCAGGCACAGAGGACGTGACTTTCTTCTTTCCCGCAGGTGGCTCGGAATGAAGGTGAGTATTATGAGCAATCTGTACAGTTAAGTGCGAGGATACTCCAGCGTTCTGGATGCACCCCCCCCCCCCCCCCCCCCCGAGGTTATTCCTATCGGCAGAGAGAGGGACCAACACCCATTAAGGTAATAACGGGTGTTCATCCGGTTTCATTTCGGCGGTCTGGGGGGTCTCACGCAGCGGGGTGCCCCGGGGAAAGGACCAAAACCGAGGTAAAAATCCTGGGTTTTGGTCCACTTTAAAGAGGAGCAACCACTCCGCATCTTGGTGCCTCGATTGTATCCCTGCTGTGCTTTAAGCTAGGGAGTTATAGCTGCGGCAAGCCTTTCTAAATGGCTGTCGTGACCGAGCCAGCGGCTAGAGTCATAGTGTGGCTGGTGGCGCTTGCTCCATTCAGATTCCTCTGTCGCCCTGAGCTGTAAAGGAAATCTCAATGAGACCACAGGCCACTGATTGGTTAAGCATCCTGCGTAAGGAAAAATGAGTTTACAGGGGATACACAAATTGGGATGCCCCCACCAGCAGGAACAAAACCCAAGGTTAAAATTCCCCCGCTTTAAGGGGGACCAACTCATTTGTATAAGATTTTTGTGGGGGGGGTTATTTATTTTTAGTGCCAAAATTAATCTTGCCTTAGGTCCTCTTTAAAGTGTATATTCATGTAGAAACAAACAATATTCCTGCATCTTATTTTAGCACAGGAGCATCTGTGATAAAAAAAAAAAGAGGAGGACTCAATATTTCAGTCTGGCATTGAATAGACCCCACAAGTCTGTGTATTGGGGTGATGAAGGGCCCTCACTGACTACAAAGCCATACAGTGTCTGGGGACTTACCTGTGACTTACCTGTCCTAATGGGGGGGGCTTATGTACTCTCTATCACTAGACAAATGTGTGTGACTATTTAGTAAGTGTACAGAAATGCTTTATTTGGTTTAATTTGTTTTCTGACGTGTTAATTTCCCTTCATCCAGGTATTAAAGAAGATTGCAAAGTATATTCAGGAGCAGAATGAGAAGATCTATGCACCACAGGGCCTGCTCCTGACTGACCCCATAGAGAGGGGGCTGCGGGTGGTATCCTTTTGTGATGAGGCATTTAAAGGGACTGTAAACCCAATGGCAATAATAAGGCAGCAAGCGGCTCACTTGATGTCTGTCCCATGTGCCTCTTCTCCATTTCCTGCAGCACCAGGTAAAATCCATAGCAGAACTTCCATTTTACCAGGGCCATGCAAAAATGTGGTCTATAAAACTATCTCTCCCTTGGTTCTCAGCATGAGTGGGTATGGCAAGTGACAGTGGCCCACAGCTGTCTCTGACCACACATGAGCATTCTCATGACTTAAAAAGCTCACCATATCGCACCCTTCTCAGCTTTCTGGATACAATTAAACTGGACCTTCGGCAGGATTTAATGAAAAACCCAAACCTTTAAACTATTCCCCAGCATCTAAAATTAACATATATTAAGTTTTGAGTCACTTACTTCCCCCACTGGGCTGCAACTCTGTTCAGCACTCTAGGATACGGGTGCCGCCATCTTGACTCAGAAGCATCACATACTGAGGAGAGGAGAGTGGGGTAAAGTACAGGGGGGCAGGTTATAGCTGTGCTTTGCACAGACAGAGCAGAGTTGGGGTCAATCCCAGAATGTCAAGAAGACACTTCCTGTTTGCAGGCTGCCTGATGCTCCATGAGCCACCATCTTGGATGTTTAAAGGCTCATAACATGCAGTAGATGCAGGTAGGATGATTTTTAATGTGAGCAATCTGTATGTACAGGGTGTGGGAAACAATATGGCCGTATTCCGGGTGAAGGTCCGCTTTAACTGTGTGTTAATTGTATAGCCAAAAAAAAAGGTGCAAGTGACACCACCATATCCAACGTAGTGTAAACCCCCCCAGCCTTCTCAGGAAATGCAGACCATCAGTGGCATCCCCTGTACCCCTGTCTTCTGTGTACACCCAGGCCAGACAAAAATAAATGGGTGTGCGCGCAGCCAGAGGGAGCTGGTAACAGGAACGTCCTGACAAAACCTAATCAGGATGCCCCTTTTTAAAGCAAATTAAAACCCAGGTAAGTATAAATGCTGAATTTTGATCTGTGAATAAAACCCAGGCCTTCTCCCGGGGCATCCCAAAAATGCAAGCCCCACGGTGTGAACCCACCACCTTGGGGCGCTGCAGAGATCACCTGCTTTCCGGCGCCCTCGGCGAAGTTAACATGTGGCGACCACAACCCCACATCTTCAGGCTATAAGCGTGCTCCCGCCCCCAGCCATTCAGATAACTTTGAATGAAATGTAATTCTATGATGAGATTTGTTTTGTGGGCCCTTTTCCTTGACCGAACTTGCAGATCGAGATCACAATCTATGAGGACAGAAGCCTGACTGGCAGATAGGGCAGGTAAGTCAGATCACAGCTGCTTCCCCCTGGTCTGGTGCCAGTCCCATAGTGGGCGTCCACTGATTCTTTGGTTGCCCCGACTAACATTTACTAGGCAAAAACGGAGGCATGTCCACTCCATTTACTGCAATAGAAAGGGACTGCCTCAGCTTGCCTCTTCTATAGGTGAAATTGGGACTGTGCATGCACAAGGGGGGGGGGGGGGGCATGGCAAACCCAGAAGCCTGCACGCTTCTTTCTCCCCCTTCTCCTCTAAAGTGGACGTTTAACAATCCCCCCCTGGGTTTGAGATGTACTGCTCCGATTAAACTTCCTAGGAATTGTGACTATGGCCAGTAGGGTCACTGTCAGATAGGAAAGGTTGATATGTGGAGATTTGAGGCGAGTATTCCCTCCCTCCAACATTTTTTTTTAAGGCCCTAAATTGTGCAGGGCCCTGCACAGTTTGGAATTTTAGGTTCATTTTGGGGGCCTGTTCAAAAAACCCTTGGGGGTAAGGATAACTGAATCAATCAGGCCGGGTACATGGGGTAAACTGATCAGATGTCCCACTGTAAGCCCCCCCCCCCCCCAACAGAGCTCCTGGGACGCTAAAATGTCCCACTTTGCTGTTAGACTGTTCCACCAAATCCAGACCATCTGGTAAATTTACATCTGGGGCTCTGCTCGGGCTCATTGGCTGAATGGCGCTAGTGGACTGTACGAATTGGCAGAATGTTGGGTCAATCACTATCATCCTTTACAGACCAGAGATATCCAGGTTGTGATTTAAAGTGGACCAAAATCACAGCGATCGGTTTGGGAATCTATAAGATTCCGAGGCCGATCGATTCCCTCCCCCCGGGGCATCTAAAATCAGGATGCCCCGCTGTGTGAAACCCCCCAACCCCCCCCCCCCCCCCCCCCCCCCCCCACAGGTTGCCACATACACTTGATTCCCTGTCCCAACAGCGCGGCCGCATCTCTGCTGTCCCTCTAGCAGGGTACATGCGCGCCAGGCATTTGTGAATGGCTCCCTGTTAGAGGGAAGCGTGGTATGCAGCCGCCAGTGCGCTCTGAGCCACTGGCCTTAGATTAAGGCTTAGACGATGTCCCGTCAGCAGCTCCAAGCACGCTGATTGGACAAGCGGCCGCACATGCGGCGTAGGACCGGGAAGAGGTGAGTTGGCTTAGGCGATCTGGGGGGTTTTCACGCAGTGGGGCACCCCCCGATCAGGGTGCCCAGGGGAAAAAGGACCAAAACCAGGATAGTCAAAATCCTGGGTTTTGGTCCACTTCAAAGCAGAACAAAACCCTCATGGCACTGGACTCCCACCCCCATCTACGGGGCATCCTAGATCAGCGTGCCCCGCTGTGCTCCCTCTCCAATGTAAGCACCGACTATGACTGTCATTCTGGAAACCCCGTAGATCACCCAGAACAACTCGCCTCCTTCCAGTCCTATGATGCATAGGCGGCCATTTCCCCTGCATCTTTGGGCTGTGCGCCATTCAGGTGGGGGCGCGCACACTGCTGGGGATCTGCCCGCTCTCTCCGATTGCCACAAACAAGAACTATTGGCCGAATATTTCATGTGTGCAGTGCTCTGATTGGATGAGAACCCAAGCATACATCACAGGACGCAGCAATCTGGGGCTTCACATAAGTAAAGTCCTGGGTTTTGTTGCTCTTTAAGCGTATGTTGGGGTTACACAGAGGAGAACCCTAGAATGCTGTGGATAATCCTCAAAAACCTTTGAATAAGTTGCACCCTAAACCAAATCTCCGCTACACCCATTGCCCGGCAAAGTGATCAGTTTAACTAACAGTCTCCCTAAAAATTGTCCGTTTTGGGAAAGGACCAAAACCCAGGATAGTCCTACCCAAACCCACAATGCTGTAGCTTTGATAGGCATCCATCCAATTATTCATCCACCAACTGCAGAGCTTTTGTCACCAGCTGCTATTGTCTCTGAACAGCCAGTGATCCTCACACACACACTCACTATATGGCAACAACCAGGCTGATTCATTACTAACGCCAGGTAGCGACAGATGAGTGTCTGTAGCGCAGATTTCAGAGCGACCGCTAGTAGTCGCTGTGCTCGGCCATCGTTAGTAGTTTCAGAGCGTCTCAGTCGCTGGCCAGCATTGATGAATATGTTGTGTGAGTCACAGTACTACGCTGTATGAGAGCAAATGGTAGTGCCAGCTCAGTGTGACCGACTCACACCACATTCATAAAAAAAAAAAAAAAAAAACGGCCTCAAACATCGGCGGCGCTCAAAATCGGGTCGTTGTAGCTCATAGCACCAGAGGCTGTGTGATTAAAGTCTGTTTTTGAACATGTATCCACTAGTAACAAAGCGAAAACATATGGAATTACATTATTACATTGTAACATGAACACTTTAATACCAGACATGTAAGGACAATTCTACATAAAAATATATTATTAATCAAAAAAGTTTTCAAAAATGCCATTTTCTAGCCCAGGATACATGTCAGAAGTTTTGAGATTTTATAAAAAAAAAAAAAAAACAGGCGGGCGGTTATAGCTGTGCTTTGCTCAGACAGAACAGAGCTGGGGTCAGAAAAATGTCCGCAATCCCAGAATGCAGAGCAGCACAGTTAGAAGGCACTTCCTGTTTGCAGGCTGCCTGACGACCCATGAGCCGCCATCTTGGATGTTTAAAGGCTCATAACATGCAGTAGATGCAGGTAAGATGATTTTTAATGTGAGCAATCTGTATGTACAGGGTGTGGGAAACATATAAGATAGACCAGGGGTACTCAACCACTTTTTGTAAAGGTCCGTTTAAAAGCATCCAGTGAGAGGTAGAGGTCCGGGCGGAGGGCTGTTGCGGGAGGTGGACAGTTAAAAATCAGACCACACCAACCCAAAATCCTATTGGCCACTGGGAAAAACAGGATTTTTCTTTTGCCCCACAGAACCTACAGCAGATTGGAGTTCATACTGCAATGCTAGGTGCCAGGGAGCCATGACACTTGCAGGGAGACTAAGCACTACATTGCTGATTAATGGGGCAGCTCTGAGCATGCAACACAGGAGCAACTGAGTGCAGGGGTCCGGAAATCTGGTGCCGAGGTCCGCATTCGGACCCAGGTCCGCCAGTTGAGTATCACTGAGATAGACTCTTATTCAGGGTGAAGGTCCGCTTTAAAGTGGACCAACACCCAGGATTTTGACTATCCTGGGTGTTGGTCCACTTAGGTGGGGCACCCCGGTCGGGGGTGCCCCGCTGTGTGAAACCCCCCTGATCGCCGCAAAAACTCACCTCTCCCCGCTCCCACGTGACCTCGTCCGGCCAATGACAGCGCTCAGAGCCGCTCTGGTATGCGCGTCCAAAGCCGCTTGGACGCGCATACCAGAGCGCTGTCATTGGCTGCGTCTCTCGCTTCCCTCTAACAGGGAGCGCGCCTGCGCCGGCCATTCACAAAACGGCCGGCGCGGGAGCGCGCCCTGCTAGAGGGAAGCGAGAGACACGGCCGCGTCTCGCGCATGCGCCGTTGGATCGCCGGTAAGGTAAGGATTGTGGGCCTCCTGGGGGGTTCCTCCCCGCGGGACATCCCGATTTCGGATGCCCCGCAGGGAGGGATCCCCCCTGGGTGTTGGTCCACTTTAAGGATCATTCATAGAAATGTATGGGAGAGCACCAGGTAGCGAGAGGTAATACATAACGCTCTGCAAGTCTGAACGCCGGCGCTATACGCTGAGCCTGGGGATAATGATGAATCGTACGCTACATGGCGTTGTTCCAGTCGCTCACCAGATTCGGCTTCACAAATGTGTAATTGCGTGCCATGTCCGGCGTTCACCTGCCTCTACCTGGCGCTGTACAGGCACTACTTGGCGCTATCCCTTCATGAACAAGGCCCAAAGTCTGAATGGTGCTTTTATAAAGGACATTGGGGCATTACATCATGATGTATAGTTACAAGCAAATGCTGCACTGACTGCTTTTTCTATTTTGCAGGTGACAAATCCTTGTGCTGTAAATACTTTCTGCTGCGACAACTCCCTGACATTCCTTCTGTTGCCATTCCCATGTCTGCAGCACATTTATCATGACTCCTCTTCAATGTACCCAGTGCCCTTTCCTGTGCCAATCCAAGACCCTGCCAATTAGCTCTTAATGAACATGCAAAGATGGACGGGGCAGTCATTTTCAATGGAGTGGGGATTGTGCCAAGAACCTGAAACCAGTCTGGCCCCCTGGGCTGTGATATCTTCATTGCAGTATCCGTTGTATTTCACTAGCAGTAGAGTGGAAGTGATGTATAGTTTAAAAAAAAATATAGAAGCGACAATGGCTTGACGAAATGCATTGCATGAAATGGGGTTTTAATTGACGTAGATGGCGTGGAAGAGGGCGGTGTGGAGGTGCTGAATTACTGTGGCACCTCCTCCCTTCTGTCATCCCATTATTTATTTCTTTGGTCATTTTAGCATTATTTTATTCCTGTATTGCTTACCCACTTTTTTTTTTGCATTACATATTTTTTGTTTCCCTAAGGCAGCCCATTCCCAATTGGATTGTTTTTCTTATTTTTCCTTTTGTACAATGAAGTATTCAACTTTTTTCCATGATGGGAATGGTGCTGCGTTTTTGTTTACCTGGCACATTTAGCAGTACTTTAATGACGGTTATCCCCACACACCAGGAGCACCAGTAAACCATTAGCAGGTGGAAGGAAGCGCCCAGTCTGGAAGCAGATCATAAAATGTGCGTTGCCAGCTCACGTTCTGACATGACTGCTGCTGCTTTCAGCCTTCACCACCTCCTATCGGGGACAGTATGGATGCTGTGCAAGATACTGACTCAACGCTTCCCAGGACGCCTGTTTGGGGCACCTGGTTTCCGGGCCTCTCCATATATAAAAACAATCGCTCAAGCCATGTTAATTAAGTCACTGTCATAATTGTGCTTTTATGTATTGGATTTATTATAAATAAACATAATTTATAGGGATGATGTTTTTCTTTTCTCAATGGCAATTTTTTTTCCATTTAAAGGGCATGTCTGGTCCTCTCACCCCCACAACGTAAGGGCATCGGATTGGTGCCACGTTCAGCAGACTTGTATGCGCACGGTGGAGTGACGGGGGGACGCCACTACTTGCTGTGGATAAGCAGAATGTTAGACAGAACTCTTACTACTCACCTGGCTTCAGGGTGCACACCATTAAACCGGACCTTCAGTATGATTTAACGAAAAGCCCAAACCCTTAAACTATTTCCCAGCATCTAAAATTAATATATTTTAAGTTTTTTAGTCACTTACTTATAATTCTTCCTCCGAGCTGCAACTCTGTTCAGGACTCGAGGATACGGGCACCGCCATCTTGACTCGGAAGCATCACATACTGAGAAAAGTAGAGCAGGATAAAGTACAGGGGTGGAGTTATAGCTGTGCCAACAGTCCCAGAATGCAGAGCAGCTTAGTCAGAAGCCACTTCCTGTTTGCAGGCTGCCTTATGCTCCATGAGCCGCTATCTTGGATGTTTAAAGGATCATAGCATGCAGTAGATGCAGGTAGAATGATTATTCTAAGTATGTCACACACCCCGCTTCAAACATTAATTCTTACACTTGGGTATACTCACCTCCAGGTGGCGATCTTGCAGAGAAGTCCTGAAAAATGAGCCCCTCCCGGTCTATACATACCTGGTACCTCCCACTTATTCCCCAGTGTTCTTCTCTGCAAGATGGCGACAAGACAGAAGAAAGAAGTCTCCTGCTTGCAGGTAGCCGGGGTAACACCCCGCGACGCCCCCCCCGTGGTCTATTTCTGCCCGGCCTTTTGTTTAATTTCCCCCTGGATTGGATATGTAGCCTCCCAGCTTAGGCTGTTGGCCGGGCAAAGTGTAGACGCCACTTAAGGTGCTTAGGAGATTAGCTCCTCCGCTAGACCCCATATTATGGGCAATGCGGTTATCCGGCCTGGTGATCCGGATTTGAGATGCCCCGCCCTGATGTCCCTGTTAGGTTCCCGCTTGTCCCTTCTCCCTGCGTTAGATAGGGGGGGGGGTTGTCTGTGTGCCTGGGTGATGTTTGCTACTTTATGAATGTGTTTTTGTTTTACTGTTTGTGGCGGGGCCGGGCGGCGTGGGTGATCTGCCGCCGGCCCGCCAGTTGTTGTGTTACTGGTGCAGGGGGTGGGGTCGGGCGGCATGGGTGCCGCCGGCCTGTTTTTAGTGCCTTTATTGCGGGCGCCATGTACTGGGGGCCGCCGCTGTTCTGCTCTGGGTTGTTGGGGGCGAGGCCGGCCTGCCTGGCTGTGCGGGCGCCGTGTCATGGCGCCCGCTGTTCTTCCTGGAGTTTAGTAGGGCGGGACCGGGCGGCGCGCTCTTGTCGCCGGCCCGCCTGTCCGGCGGTGCGGGTGCCTGTGTGCTTGGCGCCCGCCCGCCATGTCGGTGTCCTCGGAGGTGGAGTGGGTGGGGCCGTGTCGTGCGCGGCCCGCGCTTCGCCTGGATTGGTGGGGGGGCGGGGCCGCAGCGGCGGCCGCGCTTTGCTGGGCCCGCCCCTCGTCTCCCCTCTCTGCTCCACGTGTGGCCGCCATTCCGCGTCGCGGCGGTTAGGTAGGCTGACCTTTTTCCTTCGTTTGTAAATGTTAAGGTGGTCCTTGGCTGGGGCATCCTTTTTGGGTTTAGGTCCCCCTCCTTGGGGTTTTTTGTATGGGTGCTGTCAGCTTTAGCTTTTATCTTGCTGGGTGCTTTATTTGGGGCACCCCTGGCTTCCCACCTTGTGTTTATGTATATTATGCATATATATATATAATATTTTATTTACATTGTTTGCACTAGTTGTAGTAGCTGGAGTGAGTGTCTTTCTGTTTCAGATCCTGGGATCCCACGCTGCAGGGCTCTCCCGGTCTTAGATACCTGGCTAGTCGGGGTTGTCTTTTACATTCCCTTTATTAGTGATTGCAAATTTCCCCATTTCAGGGCTTTAATTTAATAAAATATTAAAGGGGCATCCCGGGTCGCTTATTGCGTAATTCCCTGGGTTATTGCGAATACCATAAATTCACCATATGGAGGCTACCAAAGATACCGGAAACGGCCCTTCGGGTCATTCCAGGCTGTGTGGGGGTTGTGGGGCTCCGCTCCCAGGGGATGATGTTATTATTTGCATTCCATGTGCGCAGCGGAACATTGAGCGCCAGTCCGGCACTCCGGTGTCTGGCTCTTCGCCGCCCGTACCATCTCCTCCTCCTCGCCTGTTCCGGACCCCGTGTGACGTTGTCATGGGTGGGGATTCGCAATCCGAGGTATGTTCCCGTCTGGCTAACCCCGAGAAAATGTTTTCCATTATGGTTGCTCAGAAGGCTTCGGCTAAGCGGAAACACTTGTCCCCGCCTCCGCCGGACTCAGATGCTGAGGTTGTTGAGGCATTGGATTGGTCAGATTGCCCCCTGGTTGAAGAGGGGGAGCTTATTGAGGAATTGGACGATCCTGAGGTCCAGCAGCTCTTTGGAGCTGAGGGTGACCAGGCCATGGGGACTGCTTCGGACACCCCTTCCATATTGGCTCAAATGTTTGAGGTTTTGGATTTGGATCCTCCCGAGGCGGTTCCTCCGCCAAAGGGTGAGTTGTTTGAGGTGACCAAGCTGCGTTTGGAGTTTCCTAGCCAGCAACATTTTGAGAATATTGTCCTTAAGGAATGGGAGCAACCTACGCGTCTCGTTGGTGTGCCGCCTAGTTGGGATAGGAAGTATCCCTTTCCGGCGGACTTGCTGAAGCGTTGGTCTGTTCCTCCCGAAGTTGACACTCCGGTTCTGGGGCTATCTAATGTGGCAGTTGTGCATTCGCCGGACACAACTAATCTCAAGGACGGCGAGGATCGCCGGATTGATCAGTTGGCCCGCCATGGTTTTATCTGCGCGGGTTCGGCTTTGAGACCTGTTTGTGCTTCGGCACTCTTATTGTTGGCGGTCAGGTCTATTGTCAGGGATTTATGTGTGGATCTTGATCCTACTTGTGATGAATTTCTTGCCCTCAGGCGTTGCGAGTCCTTCATTTCGTTTATACTCACCGCTCAGGATGATGCCATGTTGATGTGTGGCAGGGCTACGGCTCTGTTGGTAGCTATCCGGCGGTCGGTGTGGTTGCGGCAATGGACGGCTGACTTTAGTTCTAAAAGGTCGCTCACGGCGCTTCCCTTTCTGGGTTTGCGCCTTTTTGGTGAGAAATTGGATTTGGTTGCCAAGGGAGGTAAGTTACCTCAGCGCAAGAAGTTTCGTCATTCCTTTCGAGGAGCGGGCTCTTTCAATCCTTCCTTTCGGGGAGCCAGAGCTGGTAGAGGCGCGAGCTCTTCGGGCTCCAGGGGGGTTAGCTGGAACAGGGGCAGAGGCCGTGGCCGTCTCGTCCATGCTTGGGGCGTCAAACCCAAACCAGCTGCAAAGCCCGCTCAGCAGTGAGGGGGCGCCCTCACCCTTGCGGGTGGGGGGACGGTTGCGACACTTCTCACGGGTGTGGGACCAGGAGGTCCCGGACAGGTGGATCCGGGAGGTGGTGTCGGCCGGTTACAAGCTGGAGTTCGAGTCCCGCCCTCCTCCAAGATTTTTCAGGTCACGGGTTCCTTCAGATCCTTTGGCGGGTTCCTTCAGAGATGGCGGTCATCTGCTCGGTCCCCCCTTCGGAAGTGGGTCACGGATATTATTCCAATCTCTTCACAGTGCCCAAGAAGAACGGGTCGGTTCGCCCCATCCTGGATCTGAAGTTTCTCAATGTTTTTATTCGTCCTCGGAAGTTTCGTATGGAAACTCTGCGATCTGCTGTCAATTCTCTGCGGCAGGGGGACTTCATGACGTCCATAGACATCAAGGATGCCTATCTTCACATTCCTATCTTTCCGGCTCACCAAAGGTTTCTTCGCTTTGTGGTGGGGGATCGGCATTTTCAGTTTGTGGCTCTTCCATTCGGCCTTACTTCGGCACCAAGAGTATTCACCAAGGTGTTGGCGGGCGTGATGGCCCTTCTCAGAGCTCAGGGGATTCGCATTGTGCCTTATTTGGACGATCTCCTCATCATGGCTCCTTCCTTCAGTCAAGCGGAAATGGACACCCGGTCGGTGGTATCGACCTTGGAGAGGTTCGGCTGGGTGATCAACTATCCCAAGTCCTCTCTTGTTCCGGCCAGGGTGGTGTCCTTCCTGGGGATGTCCTTGGGCTCGTGCCAGCACAGAGTGTTTCTCCCTCAGGCCAAGGTTCTCTTGATTCAGGAATTGGCGCAGCTCGCCCGTCCATCCGGTTAGGGATGAGGCTGGTGGGGTTGATGGTAGCCTCCTTCGAGGCAGTTCCTTTTGCTCAGTTTCACACGAGGACGCTTCAGCTTCATCTGTTGGCGTCTTGGGATCGGCAACCACGGTCGTTGCATCGGGCCTTCCGGATGTCCTCTAGGGTTCGGCAGTCTCTTCAGTGGTGGATGGTCTCCTCTTTGGGAGACTTTCACCACGGACACCAGTCTGTCAGGATGGGGGGGTTTCTGGAAGGATCTTCAGTTCCGGGGGAGGTGGGGTCCCCACTTGCCCATAAACGTTCTGGAGTTGAGAGCCATCAGGTTGGTTCTGTCTCACCTGACACAGCATTTTCGGGGCTTGCCGGTTCAAGTTCGGTCGGACAATCGGACTGCGGTTGCTTACATCAATCACCAAGGAGGGACTCGCAGTCTGGGTGCCCTCAGAGAGGTGTCTCTGATCCTAATTTGGGCGGAGACTCATGTTCCTTGCATCTCGGCAGTGTACATTCCGGGAGTGGAAAACACGGAAGCGGACTTCCTGAGCAGGTGTTCCTCTCGTTGGGGGGAGTGGTCTCTCCACCCCCGGGTGTTTCGGTCGCTCTGTCTCCGGTGGGGGACGCCGGAGGTGGATCTGTTTGCTTCCCGTCACAATTACAAGCTTCCGGCATTTGTGTCGCTCTCTCAGGATCCTCTGGCTCTGGGGGTGGATGCCATGTCTCTGAGCTGGGGGGACCTGGGGTTCCTGTATCTGTTTCCTCTGATTCCCATGTTAGGCAGGGTGTTGCGAAAGCTGGCCCTGGAAGGGGTTCCCGCCATTCTCGTGGCTCCAAGGTGGCCAAGGCGGGTGTGGTTCGCAGACATCGTTCGTCTGGCGGTGGATCAGTTCGATCTGCCTCTTCAGTCGGATCTTCTCACACAAGGTCAGCTGCGTTACCCCAATTTACCAATGCTGGCTTTGACGGCCTGGCTGCTGAAACCTCCATCTTAAGGGAGGAGGGTCTTTTGGATTCTGTTATTCAGACTCTTATTAGTGCCAGGAAAAGGTCCTCTTCTACTATCTATTATAGGACCTGGAGGTCTTATATTGATTGGTGTGAGTCTAGATCCTTGCCCTGCCGGGTCTTCTCTGTTTCTAGGATTTTGGAATTTCTTCAATCTGGGCTGGACTCTGGTCTTCAGCTGAGTACCTTGAAGGGGCAGGTTTCTGCTTTGTCTGTCTTTTTTCAAAAGTCATTTGCGCTTCATCCTTTGGTCAAGACTTTTTTTCCAGGGGGTTTCGCATCTGCGGCCTCCTAGGAAGCCATTGCTCCCTGTTTGGGATTTGAATCTGGTTCTTTCTGCTCTTCAGGCTCCCCCTTTTGAGCCTTTGCAGGATATTGCTCTTTCTACTCTGACTCAGAAGCTTGCCTTTTTGGTGGCCATCACTTCGGTTCGGCGTGTTTCGGAGTTGGCAGCCTTGTCGATTCAGGCTCCCTTGTTTGAGAAGCATAAGGACAAGGTGGTTTTTCGCTTCAAACCGGACTTTCTTCCTAAGGTAGTCTCTGCCTTTCATCTTAACCAGGACATTGTTCTCCCTTCCTTGTGTCCTAATCCTAGGAATGACAAGAAGAGAGCCTTGCATTGTTTGGATGTGGTACGTTGTGTTAAGTGCTATTTGCGTGCTACATCTCCTTTTCGTAAGACTGATGCCTTTTTCGTGGTGCCCTGTGGGGCTAGGAAGGGCCTGGCTCCGGCTAAGTCTTCTATTAGCAAGTGGATTCGCCAGGCGGTTGTTGGGGCCTACTCTGCCAAAGGGAAGGCTTCTCCTTTTCGTATCACTGCTCATTCTACTCGTGCTGTTGGAGCGTCTTGGGCTTTTCAGCACCAGGCTTCTGTTGAGCAAGTTTGTAAGGCCGCTACTTGGTCTTCTGTTCACACATTTTCTAAGTTTTATAAGGTTGATGTGCGGGCTTCAGCGGATGCTGTGTTCGGCCGCAAGGTTCTGCAGGCTGCAGTGGTTTGAGTTATGCATTATTGCCTTGTTGGATACCCGCCCTTGTTTGGACACTGCTTTTGGATGTCCCAAGTGTAAGAATTAATGTTTGAAGCGGGGTGTGTGACATACTTAGAATAATACCATTTTGTGAATACTCACCTGTAAAATGGGTATTATAAGTCACAGACCCCGCTTCACCCGCCCTTTTTGGTATCCTGGTTCTTTATATGGTGAAGCTTTGTTTACGGTTGAGGGTTACCAATGTTTTTTTCCTGGTACCTTGTCTTTACTGCTGTTTGAATACTGGGGAATAAGTGGGACGTACCAGGTATGCATAGACCGGGAGGGGCTCATTTTTCAGGACTTCTCTGCAAGATCGCCACCTGGAGGTGAGTATACCCAAGTGTCAGAATTAATGTTTGAAGTGGGGTGTGTGACATACTTATAATACCCATTTTACAGGTGAGTATTCACAAAATGGTATTTTTAATGTGAGCAATCTGTATGTACAGTGTGTGGGAAACATAAAATATGTTCTTATTCAGGGTGAAGGTCTGCTTTAACAACACTTTGATACCTATCCTTTAGCCAGTTGGAAATCCACTGAACCTCCAGGGACATCCAACACACATTTATATATAAATGGGGGGAGGGGCTGCTTTTCCAAATGTAACCACTTTGGGTTGTTGGGCGAAACTATAGTGGGTGCGACCGCACTGGAGGTCAGGGGGCCCCCATCATTGTTTCTCCTCAACCTTATTTATCACCTTTGTGCATTATCTAGAGCAGCGGTACTCAACTGGCAGACCAGGGTCTGAATGCAGACCTCGGAGGCAGACTTCCAGACCCCTGCCCTGACAGCAGTGCACTCAGTTGTTTCTGTGTTACCGTGCTCAGCGCTGTACCCTTTACTTGATCAGCGATGTAGTGCTGAGTCTCCCTGCCAGTGTCATGACTCTGCTCCCTAGCACCTAGCATTGCAATATGAAGCACTGCGCGAGTGGGAAGTGGCATTGCAAGGTATACACAAACTTTGTTTATCAGTCTCTTTGCCCCATCCAATCCTGTCCCACCATCTCTGCCCCATCCATTCCTGTCCCCCTATCCATCCCTGTCCCCTCAGCTTTGCCCCATCCATTCCTGTCCCCTCAGCTTTGCCCCATCCATCCCAGCCATTTTTGCCTGTGGAATCTATAGTACCCCTTCCCCCCACCTCTCACCAGATGCTTGTATATGGACCTTTTATAGAAGTGGTTGAGTACCCCTGATCTAGAGAAAGGAAGCACCAAGTCTTTAGTTGTTTGGCTGCATCCAATTGAATTAAAGTGGACCAACACCCGATGCTGATCGGCCCGGGAATCTATAAGATTCCCGGGCCGATCAGCATCGAGCCTGCGGGGCACACCGATTGGGGGTGCCCCGCTGTGTGAAACCCCCCAGAAAGCCCCGAAATCCCTACCTGCTCCCCGATCCAGCGGCGCATGCGCGGGTCGCTGCCGCTCGCGCATCCCCCTAGCAGGGCGCGCACCTGCGCTGGCCGTTTGTGAATGGCACGCTCGCTTGTCCGTCGACGGACCTTGCTTGTCCGTTGGTGGGGATTGGCTGCAGCGGTCACGTGGGAGCGGGGACAGGTGAGTTTTTGGTTTCTTTTTGGGGGGTTTCACACAGTGGGGCACTCCCGATCGGGGTGCCCCACCGAAGTGGACCAAAACCCAGGATAGTCAAAATCCTGGGTGTTGGTTCACTTTAAAAGACAGAAAAAGTTGACTGTATGAGCCTTGAAAGGGTCCATTTCACATTTGCACTGGGGCCCTGTCACATTTTTTTACGCCATTTGCTCTATTCACTTATACTGGGAGTGCTGAGGGACAGGGTTGGCCATGAGACTACATTTGGAAGTAGTGGAGGAATGAAATTAAAGCATACCTTCGCCCCGCAATAGGAGCATATCTTATATGTTTACCCCACGCTGTACAGATTGCTCACACTAAAAATTATCCTACCTGCATCTACTGCATGTTATGAGCCTTTAAACATCCAAGATGGCGGCTCATGGAGCATCAGGCAGCCTGCAAACAGGAAGTGTCTTCTGACTGTGTCACTCTGAATTCTGGGATTGCTGTCCTTTCCCTGACCCCAGCTCTGCTCTGTCTGTGCAAAGCACAGCTATAACCCCACCCGCTGTACTTAACCCCCCCCCCCCCCTCTCCTCAGTATGTGTGATGCGGCGGCGCCCGTATCCTGGAGCCCGGTGGGGGAAAGAATAATAAGGGACTAAAAACATAAAATATATTTATTTTAGATGCTGGGGAATAGTTTTTTAAAGTGGACCAACACCCACGGGTGATCGGCCCGGGAATCTATAAGATTCCCGGGCCGATCACCTCCCTCCCCGCGGGACATCCGAGATCGGGATGTCCCGCGGGGTGAAACCCCCCCAAACACCCCAAACTCCTTACCTTATCTTCCGACGGACAAGCCGCGGACAAGCGGCTCCTCCGCCGCCGCCTCCCTCGCGCCCCTCTAGACGTGCCCGCGCCGGCCGTCTGTGAATGGCCGGCGCGGGCACGCGCGTCAAGAGGGACGCGCGGGAGGCGGCGGCGGAGGAGCCGCTTGTCCGCGGCTTGTCCGTCGGTGCGGGGGGTTCGGGGGGGTTTCACACAGCGGGGCACCCCGATCGGGGGTGCCCCACCGAAGTGGACCAAGACCCAGGATAGTCAAAATCCTGGGTGTTGGTCCACTTTAAGGGTTTGGGCTTTTCATTAAATCATGCTGAAGATCTGGCTAAAAATGTGAACTTTGAAGACCAGCCTCAGCATCTACAGGAGAGGACAGAGCCATGGGATAGGCTTCAGATGATGTCCTCCCTCCTTTACCCCATACAGCAACATGGAATACGGCTCACTGCAGGGCAAAACCCCTTCATTTTTCTGTAAAGATTGTCATTTACCCAGGTCATGGATGATCTGCAGCAATAACTGAAGGTACTTTGCCTTCATTTTCCACCAGAGAATTAAAGCCTTTCATTTGATGCTTCCCGGCTTCCAGAAAGCAATCGCAGGGATTCGATGTGTCTGCAGAAAGCTGTGTCACTGGTTGTTTTGGCAGAGTCTCCAGTTCTCCTGCCAGACACCCCCCCCCCCAAACCAGGAAATCGGGGAAGCTGAGACACGGGCCTTTCATTTCCTGCACAAGCTCCACACTCTTCGGCCTGTGAGGTTGAATTGTCGGGCTGGAATTTCATCTTGATTAAAATCTGATGTGGAGCTGCAGGTTGCAAATATTTGTCTTACATGACTGATAACGGTTTCCAGCGCTCACCGCACCATTTCCTGACCTTTTCTTTTTCTAGAGTTATTGAGGATATTAACAACTTCTGGGTGAAATCTAG
Source organism: Gastrophryne carolinensis (assembly GCA_027917425.1). Lineage (NCBI taxonomy): Eukaryota > Metazoa > Chordata > Amphibia > Anura > Microhylidae > Gastrophryne > Gastrophryne carolinensis. The sequence continues at coordinate 379,391,603 of CM051238.1, forward strand.
CAAAATGTGGCACTGTAAATATATTGTAGGCTATAGTTGACCTGCCAGAACCGTGCCCCTTTCGGAGATCACAGTGGACACAGCACACAGCTCCACTGGCATGGTCCTCGGCATGGTCCAGGGGCATACATACCATAGAGGCAGTTGCTACAGGACCGGTGGCAGAGGTGGGCCTGGTCCAAGCTGCCTACCCTGAATCTTGGTCCCCAGGGCTGTTTTTTTCCCCAACTCTTGGGGGTTGCCATCAGGGGCAAACATACCATAGAAGCAGTGATGGCAGGTGCCCCCAGGCCTGTGTCAGAAGGGGGCCTGACGCAAGCTGCCTCCACCACCATAAAATGTACAATGCCCTTTATCGGTGGCAGCAGGACTTCATCTTTACCTACGTAACTCGTCCGCCTCCTTCCTCATGTGGCCTCCCCTGTCCTGTGCATGCGCCGCACCCCCAGCCATGTCTGGTTCTAGCAGACGCATGCTGTCTTGTCTGTCCCTGCCTCCCCCAGCAGACATGCGCTGCTGTGTTTGTCCCAGACCTGGATGGTGAGGGGGGTTGCTGATGGGGCCCCTGTGTATACCTCTGGCTGGCGCAGTTGTGTGGAGATGGAAGGGTAGCCAGCATTGAAAGGACAGTGTGTGGTTGGGAAGTGATGCTCTTTTACTCACCAAGTTGCTGCATTGGGATCTCAGTCCCCTGAGCGTAACATGAGAGCTGATATCACTTCAATGAGCTGCTTGGGGGTGGAGAGCCAAACGCAGAATCTTGGAATAGAAAAGTATCACTCCTCAGCCAAACTCTGCTCTGGTAATTCGGAGTGAGGCGGGGGGGGGGGGGGGGGGCATAGCACTGGTGTAATATTGCACCCTATAAAACCTATGCCCCGGACTTAATCATTTGCAACTGTGGGGATGGATCTCCTCTTGAAGGGGATAGTGGACCAACACCCAGGATTTTGACTATCCTGGGTTTTGGTCCACTTCAGGGGGGCACTCCGATGTAAAACCCCCCAGAAACCCCCCAAAACTCACCTCACCACGCTCCCACGTAGCCACGGACAAGCGGGGACAAGACAGCACGGCCGCCGCCGCCTCCCGCGCGCCCCTTTGACAGTGCGCGTGCCGCCGCCGCCGTTCAGGTCAGTTTTTGGGGGGGGGGTCCCTCACCGCGGGACATCCCGATCTCAGGTGTCCTGCGGTGAGGGAGGTGATCGGCCCGGGAATCTTATAGATTCCCGGGCCGATCACCCCTGGGTGTTGGTCCACTTTAAAGAGCTGGAATATGCTGGGAGAAGTAAAGGTACGAATCCTCTTGTTTTATTTTGCCCATCAAAAGCCTTTAAAGTGGACCAGAACCTAGCATTTTGACCATCTCGGGTTTTGGTCCCTTTGGGGCATTCTCCTTCGCCAGCCTATCTGAACGCCTTGACGCCATAGTCCGCATCAATCATGATATATGGCTACAGCCCAGGCATAGATCAGCGATGTATGTATTTCAGTGATCCCAGGAAGTTTCACACAGAGGAACATCCAAAATCAGGATGCCTCAGGGAATTAGCCAGTCCTGGAGTATTTTACGATCATGAGAAATTGAATGATACGCAGAGGCTAATTTAAGACTAGCACAATGTATTGTTTGTGCAGCGGCGCTTAGAGCGACCGCTAGTAGATGCTGCAAGCTGGTGTCGGGCCCTATAACATAGCTTAGCGGTCGGACAAGTGGTGCTGTAGTATCCTGTCCAGCAGTGATAAATGTGATGTGTGGTGGGCGCTGTAAAAGCGCTCTCCCTAATTCACTGCAGAGCCAATCGAAAACGCTAGGTGGTGTCCCGAGGTCAAAGCGCCCAAGATTCTATGCTACATCTAACAACAGGACATTGCTGCAGCGAGCGATAGGTAGTGCCAGTTAAGTGCGTCCAGCACTCAGCGCTGAAGCCCGTATTTTAAGAAAAGACTACACACAACCAGGGCCGGCACTCTAAAGCTGGGAGCTCTAGCGTTGAGCGCCTGAAGCTATGTGATAAAAGTCTGTTTCTAAATACCAGCACCAGAGAAAACACATGGAATGACATTGTTTTAACACCGTGACAATGACGCTGCAATGCCAGACCTGCACATACAATTCTGCTGAAAAAATGTAAAACAAAAACAATAAAAGTGTTTGTTTGCTGGGCAGGAGAGAACACACAATGATTTGAAGCACACGTTTTAAAGTTTACTTTAGCAACACACTATTTAAAGCGGACCTTCACTCTAAATAAGAGTCTATCTTATATGTTTCCCACACCCTGTACATACAGATTGCTCACATTAAAAATCATCCTACCTGCATCTACTGCATTTTATAAGCCTTTAAACATCCAAGATGGCGGCTTATGGAAGCTGCCATTTTTGCAGGCAGCCTGCAAACAGGAAGTGCCTGCAAACAGGAAGTGACTGTGCTGCTCTGCATTCTGGGACTGCTGACCTTTCCCTGACCCCAGCTCTGCTCTGTCTGAGCAAAGCACAGCTATAACCCGCCCCCCTGTACCTTATCCCACTCTCCTCTCCTCAGTAAGTGTGATGCTTCTGAGTCAAGATGGCGGCGCCCGTATCCTAAATTCCCGAACAGAGTTGCAGCCCAGTGGGGGAAAGTATAATAAATTAGTGACTAAACATGTAAAATATATTAATTTTAGATGCTGAGGAATAGTTTTTTAAGAGTTTGGGCTTTTCATTAAATCATGGTGAAGGTCCGGTTTAAACACCATTGAAATGTATGGGAGAGCGCTACTGAGCGACAGGTGCTACATGGTACTGCTGAACCTAGAGCGCGGCGCTATACACTGAGCCACCGCTAGTGATACATGTGACGCTACCTGATGCTGTTAGAGGCGCTCATCAGATTTGATTTCCTAAATGTGTTTTTCCCATACAGCGCCCAGTGTTCACCCAACTCTACCTGCCACTACGTGGTGCTACCTGGCGTTATTGTTTCTTAAATAACCCCCTAAGTGTTAGTTCCTGGAAATTTGGAGCTAAGCATTGTTTTATGCTTATGAAAATCCACCTGTCACAATGTCCAGACCCCTGAATTCTCAAATGTGACAGCTGGGCCTCATGGCAGCCACACCCGTTCATGCTGTAAGCATGGCTCCTGGCCCTCATATATAGGTTATGGGGGGACAGAATATACACCCTATAGTGCCCGGGTCATCATACTCTAAAATGTCATGACTGGGCCCCATGGCAGCCACACCTGATCATGCTGCAAGCATGGGGCCCAGCCATCACATATAGGTTAAGGGGATCCCAAAATATACACACCGTATTATGCCTGGGCTGGGGTGATAATGTAATAATGGGAACCCTTATTTGGGCTTGGTCTGCCAAAAAAACTATTATGCCACCAGTGGTCCATCCCATCGAGAGCAAAAGCCCCAGTGAATGGTGCCTGTATCACGCCCCCCCTGCCTCACCTACACACACTGCGGGAGGGAAAGAAGGATTGTTTCCCCCTTCTATCTGTATGTTGTATTTTGTGGGGGGGGGGGGGCTTAGACGCTCCCCCAGAACCATGCCCCATGCTGCTGCACCCAATACACTACAATACACACACTCCCAAACATGCATGTGTGCATTCCCAAAGTGCATACGCACACCCCCAAAGCATTTTGGCAGTGTTCGCATGGCCTTGGGAGTGCATGCATGTGCCTTGGGAGTGTGCGCACATTGGGAATGCACACATGCACCTTGGGAGTGTGTGCATGCCCTTTGCAAGTGAGCACACGCACTTAGGGAGTGCACGCATGCATATTTGGGAGTGCGCGCATGCACTTTGGGAGTGCAAACATCCACCTTGGGAGTGCACACATGCATATTTGGGAGTGCGCGCATGCACTTTGGGAGTGCAAACATCCACCTTGGGAGTGCGCACAAGCATATTTGGGAGTACACGCATACGTATTTGGGAGTGTACGCACTTTGGGAGTGTGTGCATGTGCCTTGAAAGTGCACGCATTTACCTTGGGAATGCGTGCATGTGCCTTGGAAGTGCGCACATGGACCTTGGCAGTGCGTGCACATGCTTGTGCGATTGGGATTGCGGCCTCGTGTGTCTGAGAGTGCTGGTCTAGGCTCCAATGTCGCCCCACAATAGGGGGCGAGGGGAGAAGCACAACCAGGATGTCTGAAGTTCTGGAAATCTTACAGAACACCGCCCATTATGCTGATTATTATGCAGCATCACAGATCTAAGGACCATGCCCACTTTTTCAGAAGAGATATCATGAGGTGAAAAGGTAAACCTTGACTGCCTTGGAAGTACACGTATGCACTTGAGTGCATGGGGTGCACACATGGAGTGCATGGAGTGCATACATGCTCTGTGGGAGTGCGCATATATGCCTTGGGAGTGCACCCATTAACTTTGGGAGTGAACCCAGGATTTTGATGATCAGGGGTGCCCCGCTATGTGAAACCCCCCAGATCTCCCTCATCAACTCACCTCAACTCGGTCCTACGGCGCATGCACGGCCGCTCATCCAATCAGCGCGCTCGGAGCCGCTGAGCTATGGGCGTCTAAACCGGGGTCTTAGCACAGCGGCTCCGAGCGCACTGGCGGCCGCATCACACGCTTCACAGGGAGCGTGTCCGCATTTGTGAATGGCCGGCGTGGGCACGTGCCCTGCTAGAGGGATAGCGGGGATGTGGATCCCCGTGCATCCATCATTGGACCGGGAAGTAAGTGTAGTGGGCGATCTGGGGGATTCCACACAGTGAGGCATCCTGATTTTGGATGCCCCGGGGCAGGGAATGGATCGGCCCGGGATTCCTATAGATTCCCAGGCCCATTAAGCTCGGTTTCAGTCCACTTTAAAGGACAAGTATCATTTGCCAACTGCTCTGGCGAAGGGGCTGTGTGTTTATTTTTCATTAATGTCACATCAGTTATCAGAAATATATCAGGACAGCCCAGCCAGTGGCCAGGCCTCGCAGCTAGGTGCTCGGGCCCTGGGGCCTAGTTTGTCAGTCCTCGTTGCCCTGTCTGGATGGTGGCCTTGAGGGTGAGTGCATCATTTTAGCCATACAAACTGCAATGGAAATAGCCAATGGGATTCTGCTATTACACTTTTCTTCCAACCTTATTGAGCTGGTCGTTGTTCCCCACAGTGAATGTAACTGTGGCCTAGAGAGGACCCCTCAGTGCTCTGTGTGGCCGGGGCTGCAGTGCTCACCTGGGGCAATGTATCACAGTACAGGAGGGAGAGAGCTGCCATTGTGTTCAGGTCAGGACATTCTACTCGTCTCACTTACAAGTTGCCCCCTGGTCATGCCCCCTCCCCAGACTCATGGTCATATTACTTTGCAGGTTATTGGGGGGTCCTGAGAGGCTCCTTTCACGGACAGTCTTGCTCGGCTGAGCGCGGGTAACTCTAGTTGTTCTCTTCTCGGGGCTGTAGCGACATAAAATAGCGCAGTGTCTGGACCCTGGATAATGGAGACATTCTCCTGATAGGATCTCTCCCAAACTATTTCCAAATCCATCCGGATCTTTTTACATCCAGTGACTGTTTCCACGTCGTGACCTGGTTCCAGAAACAATAGATTACACACAATGTGTCAGCACTGCTGGGCCCGCACACTGCGCCATCTCGCGCACCCCCTGCGCCATCACGCGCACCCCCTGCGCCATCACGCGCACCCCCTGCCAGAACGGGGTTTCTTTTTAAGCGTTGAATAGTGACAAATATTGTTTTTGCTGTTGGACAATGGAGGCTGGTAAGTGGTAAGTAGAGGGACATTGTCATTGTGATCAGCGTAAAACATGATGTTTGTAAAAAGCATTAAGGAGGAAGTAAATGACCCTCGATTTGGGATGCCAAGACCAGGCAGTCCAATTACACACTTTCATGTCAGTGACTGGTGGTGACCAATCAGATTCTCAGCCCATTATAAGGGGCCCTGTTATGGGGGGGGGGGGGTTCTGCCACTCAGCATGTTATGGGGGGATCCTGTCACTCAGCATGTTATGGGGGGGTTCTGCCACTCAGCCTGTTATGGGGGATTCTGCCACTCAGCATGTTATGGGGGGGATTCTGCCACTCAGCATGTTATGGGGGGATTCTGCCACTCAGCATGTTATGGGGGGATTCTGCCACTCAGCATGTTATGGGGGGATTCTGCCACTCAGCATGTTATGGGGGGATTCTGCCACTCAGCATGTTATGGGGGATTCTGCCACTCGGCATGTTATGGGGGGATTCTGCCACTCGGCATGTTATGGGGGATTCTGCCACTCGGCATGTTATGGGGGGATTCTACCACTCGGCATGTTATGGGGGCATTCTGCCACTCAGCATGTTATGGGGGCATTCTGCCACTCAGCATGTTATGGGGGGGATTCTGCCACTCAGCATGTTATGGGGGGATTCTGCCACTCAGCATGTTATGGGGGGATTCTGCCACTCAGCATGTTATGGGGGGATTCTGCCACTCAGCATGTTATGGGGGGATTCTGCCACTCAGCATGTTATGGGGGGGATTCTGCCACTCAGCATGTTATGGGGGGGATTCTGCCACTCAGCATGTTATGGGGGGGATTCTGCCACTCAGCATGTTATGGGGGGATTCTGCCACTCAGCATGTTATGGGGGGATTCTGCCACTCAGCATGTTATGGGGGGATTCTGCCACCCAGCATGTTATGGGGGGGATTCTGCCACTCAGCATGTTATGGGGGGATTCTGCCACTCAGCATGTTATGGGGGGGATTCTGCCACTCAGCCTGTTATGGGGGATTCTGCCACTCAGCATGTTATGGGGGGGATTCTGCCACTCAGCCTGTTATGGGGGATCCTGTCACTCAGCATGTTATGGGGGGATTCTGCCACTCAGCATGTTATGGGGGGATTCTGCCACTCAGCATGTTATGGGGGGATTCTGCCACTCAGCATGTTATGGGGGGATTCTGCCACTCAGCATGTTATGGGGGGATTCTGCCACTCAGCATGTTATGGGGGGATTCTGCCACTCAGCATGTTATGGGGGGATTCTGCCACTCGGCATGTTATGGGGGATTCTGCCACTCGGCATGTTATGGGGGGATTCTGCCACTCGGCATGTTATGGGGGATTCTGCCACTCGGCATGTTATGGGGGGATTCTACCACTCGGCATGTTATGGGGGCATTCTGCCACTCAGCATGTTATGGGGGGGGATTCTGCCACTCAGCATGTTATGGGGGGATTCTGCCACTCAGCATGTTATGGGGGGATTCTGCCACTCAGCATGTTATGGGGGGATTCTGCCACTCAGCATGTTATGGGGGGATTCTGCCACTCAGCATGTTATGGGGGGGATTCTGCCACTCAGCATGTTATGGGGGGATTCTGCCACTCAGCATGTTATGGGGGGGATTCTGCCACTCAGCATGTTATGGGGGGATTCTGCCACTCAGCATGTTATGGGGGGATTCTGCCACTCAGCATGTTATGGGGGGATTCTGCCACTCAGCATGTTATGGGGGGGATTCTGCCACTCAGCATGTTATGGGGGGATTCTGCCACTCAGCATGTTATGGGGGGATTCTGCCACTCAGCATGTTATGGGGGATTCTGCCACTCGGCATGTTATGGGGGGATTCTGCCACTCGGCATGTTATGGGGGGATTCTGCCACTCGGCATGTTATGGGGGGATTCTGCCACTCGGCATGTTATGGGGGATTCTGCCACTCGGCATGTTATGGGGGGATTCTGCCACTCGGCATGTTATGGGGGCATTCTGCCACTCGGCATGTTATGGGGGGATTCTGCCACTCAGCATGTTATGGGGGATTCTGCCACTCAGCATGTTATGGGGGGATTCTGCCACTCAGCATGTTATGGGGGCATTCTGCCACTCGGCATGTTATGGGGGGATTCTGCCACTCAGCATGTTATGGGGGATTCTGCCACTCAGCCTGTAATGGGGGGCATTCTGCCACTCAGCATGTTATGGGGGGATTCTGCCACTCAGCATGTTATGGGGCATTCTGCCACTCAGCATGTTATGGGGGCATTCTGCCACACAGCCTGTAATGGGGGGCATTCTGCCACTCAGCATGTTATGGGGCATTCTGCCACTCAGCATGTTATGGGGCATTCTGCCACTCAGCATGTTATGGGGGGATTCTGCCACTCAGCATGTTATGGGGGGATTCTGCCACTCAGCATGTTATGGGGGGATTCTGCCACTCAGCATGTTATGGGGGGATTCTGTCACTCAGCATGTTATGGGGGGATTCTGCCACTCAGCATGTTATGGGGGGATTCTGCCACTCAGCATGTTATGGGGGGATTCTGCCACTCGGCATGTTATGGGGGGGGGGGGGGATTCTGCCACTCGGCATGTTATGGGGAGATTCTGCCACTCGGCATGTTATGGGGGGATTCTGCCACTCGGCATGTTATGGGGGGATTCTGCCACTCGGCATGTTATGGGGGGATTCTGCCACTCGGCATGTTATGGGGGGATTCTGCCACTCGGCATGTTATGGGGGGATTCTGCCACTCGGCATGTTATGGGGGGATTCTGCCACTCGGCATGTTATGGGGGGATTCTGCCACTCGGCATGTTATGGGGGATTCTGCCACTCGGCATGTTATGGGGGGATTCTGCCACTCGGCATGTTATGGGGGGATTCTGCCACTCGGCATGTTATGGGGGATTCTGCCACTCAGCCTGTAATGGGGGGATTCTGCCACTCAGCATGTTATGGGGGGATTCTGCCACTCAGCATGTTATGGGGGGATTCTGCCACTCGGCATGTTATGGGGGATTCTGCCACTCGGCATGTTATGGGGGGATTCTGCCACTCGGCATGTTATGGGGGATTCTGCCACTCGGCATGTTATGGGGGGATTCTACCACTCGGCATGTTATGGGGGCATTCTGCCACTCAGCATGTTATGGGGGGGGATTCTGCCACTCAGCATGTTATGGGGGGATTCTGCCACTCAGCATGTTATGGGGGGATTCTGCCACTCAGCATGTTATGGGGGGATTCTGCCACTCAGCATGTTATGGGGGGATTCTGCCACTCAGCATGTTATGGGGGGATTCTGCCACTCAGCATGTTATGGGGCATTCTGCCACTCAGCATGTTATGGGGGCATTCTGCCACACAGCCTGTAATGGGGGGCATTCTGCCACTCAGCATGTTATGGGGCATTCTGCCACTCAGCATGTTATGGGGGGATTCTGCCACTCAGCATGTTATGGGGGGATTCTGCCACTCAGCATGTTATGGGGGGATTCTGCCACTCAGCATGTTATGGGGGGATTCTGTCACTCAGCATGTTATGGGGGATTCTGCCACTCGGCATGTTATGGGGGGATTCTGCCACTCGGCATGTTATGGGGGATTCTGCCACTCGGCATGTTATGGGGGGATTCTACCACTCGGCATGTTATGGGGGCATTCTGCCACTCAGCATGTTATGGGGGCATTCTGCCACTCAGCATGTTATGGGGGGGATTCTGCCACTCAGCATGTTATGGGGGGATTCTGCCACTCAGCATGTTATGGGGGGATTCTGCCACTCAGCATGTTATGGGGGGATTCTGCCACTCAGCATGTTATGGGGGGATTCTGCCACTCAGCATGTTATGGGGGGGATTCTGCCACTCAGCATGTTATGGGGGGGATTCTGCCACTCAGCATGTTATGGGGGGGATTCTGCCACTCAGCATGTTATGGGGGGATTCTGCCACTCAGCATGTTATGGGGGGATTCTGCCACTCAGCATGTTATGGGGGGATTCTGCCACCCAGCATGTTATGGGGGGGATTCTGCCACTCAGCATGTTATGGGGGGATTCTGCCACTCAGCATGTTATGGGGGGGATTCTGCCACTCAGCCTGTTATGGGGGATTCTGCCACTCAGCATGTTATGGGGGGGATTCTGCCACTCAGCCTGTTATGGGGGATCCTGTCACTCAGCATGTTATGGGGGGATTCTGCCACTCAGCATGTTATGGGGGGATTCTGCCACTCAGCATGTTATGGGGGGATTCTGCCACTCAGCATGTTATGGGGGGATTCTGCCACTCAGCATGTTATGGGGGGATTCTGCCACTCAGCATGTTATGGGGGGATTCTGCCACTCAGCATGTTATGGGGGGATTCTGCCACTCGGCATGTTATGGGGGATTCTGCCACTCGGCATGTTATGGGGGGATTCTGCCACTCGGCATGTTATGGGGGATTCTGCCACTCGGCATGTTATGGGGGGATTCTACCACTCGGCATGTTATGGGGGCATTCTGCCACTCAGCATGTTATGGGGGGGGATTCTGCCACTCAGCATGTTATGGGGGGATTCTGCCACTCAGCATGTTATGGGGGGATTCTGCCACTCAGCATGTTATGGGGGGATTCTGCCACTCAGCATGTTATGGGGGGATTCTGCCACTCAGCATGTTATGGGGGGGATTCTGCCACTCAGCATGTTATGGGGGGATTCTGCCACTCAGCATGTTATGGGGGGGATTCTGCCACTCAGCATGTTATGGGGGGATTCTGCCACTCAGCATGTTATGGGGGGATTCTGCCACTCAGCATGTTATGGGGGGATTCTGCCACTCAGCATGTTATGGGGGGGATTCTGCCACTCAGCATGTTATGGGGGGATTCTGCCACTCAGCATGTTATGGGGGGATTCTGCCACTCAGCATGTTATGGGGGATTCTGCCACTCGGCATGTTATGGGGGGATTCTGCCACTCGGCATGTTATGGGGGGATTCTGCCACTCGGCATGTTATGGGGGGATTCTGCCACTCGGCATGTTATGGGGGATTCTGCCACTCGGCATGTTATGGGGGATTCTGCCACTCGGCATGTTATGGGGGGATTCTGCCACTCGGCATGTTATGGGGGCATTCTGCCACTCGGCATGTTATGGGGGATTCTGCCACTCAGCATGTTATGGGGGGATTCTGCCACTCAGCATGTTATGGGGGGATTCTGCCACTCAGCATGTTATGGGGGGATTCTGCCACTCAGCATGTTATGGGGGGATTCTGCCACTCAGCATGTTATGGGGGGGATTCTGCCACTCAGCATGTTATGGGGGGATTCTGCCACTCAGCATGTTATGGGGGGATTCTGCCACTCAGCATGTTATGGGGGATTCTGCCACTCGGCATGTTATGGGGGGATTCTGCCACTCGGCATGTTATGGGGGGATTCTGCCACTCGGCATGTTATGGGGGGATTCTGCCACTCAGCATGTTATGGGGGGATTCTGCCACTCAGCATGTTATGGGGGGATTCTGCCACTCAGCATGTTATGGGGGGATTCTGTCACTCAGCATGTTATGGGGGGATTCTGCCACTCAGCATGTTATGGGGGGATTCTGCCACTCAGCATGTTATGGGGGGATTCTGCCACTCGGCATGTTATGGGGGGGGGGGGGATTCTGCCACTCGGCATGTTATGGGGAGATTCTGCCACTCGGCATGTAATGGGGGGATTCTGCCACTCAGCATGTTATGGGGGGATTCTGCCACTCAGCATGTTATGGGGGGATTCTGCCACTCGGCATGTTATGGGGGGATTCTGCCACTCGGCATGTTATGGGGGGATTCTGCCACTCGGCATGTTATGGGGGGATTCTGCCACTCGGCATGTTATGGGGGGATTCTGCCACTCGGCATGTTATGGGGGGATTCTGCCACTCGGCATGTTATGGGGGGATTCTGCCACTCGGCATGTTATGGGGGGATTCTGCCACTCGGCATGTTATGGGGGATTCTGCCACTCGGCATGTTATGGGGGGATTCTGCCACTCGGCATGTTATGGGGGGATTCTGCCACTCGGCATGTTATGGGGGATTCTGCCACTCAGCCTGTAATGGGGGGCATTCTGCCACTCAGCATGTTATGGGGGGATTCTGCCACTCAGCATGTTATGGGGCATTCTGCCACTCAGCATGTTATGGGGGCATTCTGCCACACAGCCTGTAATGGGGGGCATTCTGCCACTCAGCATGTTATGGGGCATTCTGCCACTCAGCATGTTATGGGGGGATTCTGCCACTCAGCATGTTATGGGGGGATTCTGCCACTCAGCATGTTATGGGGGGATTCTGCCACTCAGCATGTTATGGGGGGATTCTGTCACTCAGCATGTTATGGGGGGATTCTGCCACTCAGCATGTTATGGGGGGATTCTGCCACACAGCCTGTAATGGGGGGCATTCTGCCACTCAGCATGTTATGGGGCATTCTGCCACTCAGCATGTTATGGGGGGATTCTGCCACTCAGCATGTTATGGGGGGATTCTGCCACTCAGCATGTTATGGGGGGATTCTGCCACTCAGCATGTTATGGGGGGATTCTGTCACTCAGCATGTTATGGGGGGATTCTGCCACTCAGCATGTTATGGGGGGATTCTGCCACTCAGCATGTTATGGGGGGATTCTGCCACTCGGCATGTTATGGGGGGGGGGGGGATTCTGCCACTCGGCATGTTATGGGGAGATTCTGCCACTCGGCATGTAATGGGGGGATTCTGCCACTCAGCATGTTATGGGGGGATTCTGCCACTCAGCATGTTATGGGGGGATTCTGCCACTCGGCATGTTATGGGGGGATTCTGCCACTCGGCATGTTATGGGGGGATTCTGCCACTCGGCATGTTATGGGGGGATTCTGCCACTCGGCATGTTATGGGGGGATTCTGCCACTCGGCATGTTATGGGGGGATTCTGCCACTCGGCATGTTATGGGGGGATTCTGCCACTCGGCATGTTATGGGGGGATTCTGCCACTCGGCATGTTATGGGGGATTCTGCCACTCGGCATGTTATGGGGGGATTCTGCCACTCGGCATGTTATGGGGGGATTCTGCCACTCGGCATGTTATGGGGGGATTCTGCCACTCGGCATGTTATGGGGGGATTCTTCCACTCGGCATGTTATGGGGAGATTCTGCCACTCGGCATGTTATGGGGGGATTCTGCCACTCGGCATGTTATGGGGGATTCTGCCACTCGGCATGTTATGGGGGGATTCTGCCACTCGGCATGTTATGGGGGGATTCTGCCACTCGGCATGTTATGGGGGGATTCTGCCACTCGGCATGTTATGGGGGGATTCTGCCACTCGGCATGTTATGGGGGATTCTGCCACTCGGCATGTTATGGGGGGATTCTGCCACTCGGCATGTTATGGGGGGATTCTGCCACTCGGCATGTTATGGGGGGATTCTGCCACTCGGCATGTTATGGGGGGATTCTTCCACTCAGCATGTTATGGGGAGATTCTGCCACTCGGCATGTTATGGGGGGATTCTGCCACTCGGCATGTTATGGGGGCATTCTGCCACTCAGCATGTTATGGGGGGATTCTGCCACTCAGCATGTTATGGGGGGATTCTGCCACTCGGCATGTTATGGGGGGGGGGGGGGATTCTGCCACTCGGCATGTTATGGGGAGATTCTGCCACTCGGCATGTTATGGGGGGTTCTGCCACTCAGCATGTTATGGGGGGATTCTGCCACTCAGCATGTTATGGGGGGATTCTGCCACTCAGCATGTTATGGGGGGATTCTGCCACTCAGCATGTTATGGGGGGATTCTGCCACTCAGCATGTTATGGGGGGATTCTGCCACTCAGCATGTTATGGGGGATTCTGCCACTCAGCATGTTATGGGGGGATTCTGCCACTCAGCATGTTATGGGGGATTCTGCCACTCAGCATGTTATGGGGGGATTCTGCCACTCAGCATGTTATGGGGGGGATTCTGCCACTCAGCATGTTATGGGGGGGATTCTGCCACTCAGCATGTTATGGGGGGGATTCTGCCACTCAGCATGTTATGGGGGGGATTCTGCCACTCAGCATGTTATGGGGGGATTCTTCCACTCAGCATGTTATGGGGGATTCTGCCACGCAGCATGTTATGGGGGGATTCTTCCACTCAGCATGTTATGGGGGGATTCTGCCACTCAGCATGTTATGGGGGGATTCTGCCACTCAGCATGTTATGGGGGGGATTCTGCCACTCAGCATGTTATGGGGGGGATTCTGCCACTCAGCATGTTATGGGGGGATTCTTCCACTCAGCATGTTATGGGGGATTCTGCCACGCAGCATGTTATGGGGGGATTCTTCCACTCAGCATGTTATGGGGGGATTCTGCCACTCAGCATGTTATGGGGGGATTCTGCCACTCAGCATGTTATGGGGGATTCTGCCACTCAGCATGTTATGGGGGATTCTGCCACTCAGCATGTTATGGGGGGATTCTGCCACTCAGCATGTTATGGGGGGATTCTGCCACTCAGCATGTTATGGGGGGATTCTTCCACTCAGCATGTTATGGGGGATTCTGCCACGCAGCATGTTATGGGGGGATTCTTCCACTCAGCATGTTATGGGGGGATTCTGCCACTCAGCATGTTATGGGGGGATTCTGCCACTCAGCATGTTATGGGGGATTCTGCCACTCAGCATGTTATGGGGGATTCTGCCACTCAGCATGTTATGGGGGGATTCTGCCACTCAGCATGTTATGGGGGATTCTGCCACTCAGCATGTTATGGGGGCATTCTGCCACTCAGCATGTTATGGGGGGATTCTGCCACTCAGCATGTTATGGGGGGATTCTGCCACTCAGCATGTTATGGGGGGATTCTGCCACTCAGCATGTTATGGGGGGGATTCTGCCACTCAGCATGTTATGGGGGATTCTGCCACTCAGCATGTTATGGGGGATTCTGCCACTCAGCATGTTATGGGGGGTTCTGCCACTCAGCATGTTATGGGGGGATTCTGCCACTCAGCATGTTATGGGGGGATTCTGCCACTCAGCATGTTATGGGGGGATTCTGCCACTCAGCATGTTATGGGGGATTCTGCCACTCGGCATGTTATGGGGGGATTCTGCCAATCAGCATGTTATGGGGGGGATTCTGCCAATCAGCATGTTATGGGGGGATTCTGCCACTCGGCATGTTATGGGGGGATTCTGCCACTCGGCATGTTATGGGGGATTCTGCCACTCGGCATGTTATGGGGGGATTCTACCACTCGGCATGTTATGGGGGCATTCTGCCACTCGGCATGTTATGGGGGCATTCTGCCACTCGGCATGTTATGGGGGGGATTCTGCCACTCAGCATGTTATGGGGGGATTCTGCCACTCAGCATGTTATGGGGGGATCTGCCACTCAGCATGTTATGGGGGGATTCTGCCACTCAGCATGTTATGGGGGGGATTCTGCCACTCAGCATGTTATGGGGGGATTCTGCCACTCAGCATGTTATGGGGGGATTCTGCCACTCAGCATGTTATGGGGGATTCTGCCACTCAGCATGTTATGGGGGGATTCTGCCACTCGGCATGTTATGGGGGGATTCTGCCACTCGGCATGTTATGGGGGGATTCTGCCACTCGGCATGTTATGGGGGGATTCTGCCACTCGGCATGTTATGGGGGATTCTGCCACTCGGCATGTTATGGGGGGATTCTGCCACTCGGCATGTTAATGGGGCATTCTGCCACTCGGCATGTTATGGGGGGATTCTGCCACTCAGCATGTTATGGGGGATTCTGCCACTCAGCATGTTATGGGGGGATTCTGCCACTCAGCATGTTATGGGGGGATTCTGCCACTCGGCATGTTATGGGGGGATTCTGCCACTCAGCATGTTATGGGGGATTCTGCCACTCAGCCTGTAATGGGGGGCATTCTGCCACTCAGCATGTTATGGGGGGATTCTGCCACTCAGCATGTTATGGGGCATTCTGCCACTCAGCATGTTATGGGGGCATTCTGCCACACAGCCTGTAATGGGGGGCATTCTGCCACTCAGCATGTTATGGGGCATTCTGCCACTCAGCATGTTATGGGGGGATTCTGCCACTCAGCATGTTATGGGGGGATTCTGCCACTCAGCATGTTATGGGGGGATTCTGCCACTCAGCATGTTATGGGGGGATTCTGCCACTCGGCATGTTATGGGGAGATTCTGCCACTCGGCATGTTATGGGGGGATTCTGCCACTCGGCATGTTATGGGGGGATTCTGTCACTCGGCATGTTATGGGGGGATTCTGCCACTCAGCATGTTATGGGGGGATTCTGCCACTCAGCATGTTATGGGGGGATTCTGCCACTCGGCATGTTATGGGGGGGGGGGATTCTGCCACTCGGCATGTTATGGGGAGATTCTGCCACTCGGCATGTAATGGGGGGATTCTGCCACTCAGCATGTTATGGGGGGATTCTGCCACTCAGCATGTTATGGGGGGATTCTGCCACTCGGCATGTTATGGGGGGATTCTGCCACTCGGCATGTTATGGGGGGATTCTGCCACTCGGCATGTTATGGGGGGATTCTGCCACTCAGCATGTTATGGGGGGATTCTTCCACTCAGCATGTTATGGGGGGATTCTGCCACTCGGCATGTTATGGGGAGATTCTGCCACTCGGCATGTTATGGGGGGATTCTGCCACTCGGCATGTTATGGGGGATTCTGCCACTCGGCATGTTATGGGGGGATTCTGCCACTCGGCATGTTATGGGGGGATTCTGCCACTCGGCATGTTATGGGGGGATTCTGCCACTCGGCATGTTATGGGGGGATTCTGCCACTCGGCATGTTATGGGGGATTCTGCCACTCGGCATGTTATGGGGGATTCTGCCACTCGGCATGTTATGGGGGGATTCTGCCACTCGGCATGTTATGGGGGCATTCTGCCACTCAGCATGTTATGGGGGGATTCTGCCACTCAGCATGTTATGGGGGGATTCTGCCACTCGGCATGTTATGGGGGGGGGGGGGGATTCTGCCACTCGGCATGTTATGGGGAGATTCTGCCACTCGGCATGTTATGGGGGGTTCTGCCACTCAGCATGTTATGGGGGGATTCTGCCACTCAGCCTGTTATGGGGGGATTCTGCCACTCAGCATGTTATGGGGGATTCTGCCACTCAGCATGTTATGGGGGGATTCTGCCACTCAGCATGTTATGGGGGGATTCTGCCACTCAGCATGTTATGGGGGATTCTGCCACTCAGCATGTTATGGGGGGATTCTGCCACTCAGCATGTTATGGGGGGATTCTGCCACTGAGCATGTTATGGGGGCATTCTGCCACTCAGCATGTTATGGGGGGGATTCTGCCACTCAGCATGTTATGGGGGGGATTCTGCCACTCAGCATGTTATGGGGGGATTCTTCCACTCAGCATGTTATGGGGGGATTCTTCCACTCAGCATGTTATGGGGGATTCTGCCACGCAGCATGTTATGGGGGGATTCTTCCACTCAGCATGTTATGGGGGGATTCTGACACTCAGCATGTTATGGGGGGATTCTGACACTCAGCATGTTATGGGGGGATTCTGCCAATCGGCATGTTATGGGGGGATTCTTCCACTCAGCATGTTATGGGGGGGATTCTGCCACTCAGCATGTTATGGGGGGGGATTCTGCCACTCAGCATGTTATGGGGGGATTCTGCCACTCAGCATGTTATGGGGGGATTCTTCCACTCAGCATGTTATGGGGGGGATTCTGCCACTCAGCATGTTATGGGGGGATTCTGCCACTCAGCATGTTATGGGAGATTCTGCCACTCAGCATGTTATGGGGGGATTCTGCCACTCAGCATGTTATGGGGGGTTCTGCCACTCAGCATGTTATGGGGGGATTCTGCCACTCAGCATGTTATGGGGGGATTCTGCCACTCAGCATGTTATGGGGGGATTCTTCCACTCAGCATGTTATGGGGGGATTCTGCCACTCAGCATGTTATGGGGGGTTCTGCCACTCAGCATGTTATGGGGGGATTCTGCCACTCAGCATGTTATGGGGGCATTCTGCCACTCAGCATGTTATGGGGGCATTCTGCCACTCAGCATGTTATGGGGGGATTCTGCTACTCAGCATGTCATAGGGAGCGGAGGGGGGTTATTTCTCACAGAATGTTATGGGGGGTTTCCGCTTCAATGCCTATTATGGGGGGATTCTTTCTCTCAGTCTGTTATAAGGGGAGTGGATATCGGCCGGACACACTGCAGGAGGGCCGGTGTGACCAGAAACTTCCCGGGCCATTTTTTTAACTCCAGTCCGCCCATGGCAACGTGTGTTATGGGTGTGGCTTGTGGGTGTGAGTCACATGCTCTAGGTCCATAAAAGATGGTAGTGATTGAGCCAATGCTCAGAATGTAACCGACATATGACAAACCTCTGCTAGGAGGGTTCTAGAAAACTCTTCTGTGTGTGTGGGTGGGCGGGGCCAGCCATGAGAGAGAGGCTGGTGACCTCATTCCTGCAGGCTATAAAAGACACAGCACAGCTCTGAGGGAGCAGAGTCCGTGAGGCGGGTCAGAGGGAGCACTTCTGTGTTTGTAAGAGTTTCTGAGCCCAAATAAATTAAAGGGCCACAGTGAAGTTTTTGGTTGAAACTAACACTCTCCTCATTTACCTCACTGCTGAACTGTGTGAGGGGTGTAAAGACTTATTCTTTTGTGTGTTATTCACTGTGTGAAGCCTCCCGCGGAGCGCAAAGAAAGGGACTTCCTTGGTCATGTTAGTTAGGAGAGTTATTGAGGCCGTGACCACTTGAAGAAAGACATATCTGGAAAATATTCAAAGAAGCAGCACCATTTTAGTCAGCAATATTCTAAATATACAGCACGTCCTGTTCCAGAATATTCCTTACTCTTGGGTAATACATTCACAAGATGGCGCTGGACTGCAGAAAACAGTTTGTGGCTCCTCCCGGCCCTATATAAGTCAGGGACCTCCCACAAATTCCCCAGTTCTTTCTGCAGTCTGCGCTGAGAAGATAGAAGATAGCTCTCTATGTGGCGCAGGTGAGCGGGGCTTACATGCCTGCGGCTCTGAAGGACTATTCCCACCCGTTCCGTACCATATACTGCCTCCCAGCCTCAGCTGACAAGGTTCGGGTGAAGGTAGGTTAGTAGCACCAGTTAAAGAGGTGCTGAGGAGCTAGGCTCCTACCGCAGTCCCTGCTCTGACAGGGTAGGCGGTTTAGGCTGATGGTGAGCCTTTTGGGATGCCCCCACTGCTTGGGTGTTTGCCAGGTAATCCTGTGCAGTTAACCCTTTACCATGGGTGTTCCCCTCCTCCCTCGGATCTCCCATTGTCCCTGGGCACTGTTATCCCCCAGGGAATCCCTTATGTTAACCTCTCTCGCTCTCCCTCCGGGAGATCTTCGGGGGGGGGGGGGGTTCCATGGTAAAAGCCTGTGTTTTACTTAATCCTGGTATGTTATACTGTAAAACGCCGCCGCACGCTTGTACTTGTCATTCTCCTCAGAGCTGCCGGGCCGCGATTGGCCGGCGGAATCACGTAGGCCCGTTTCGGGGGGGCGGGCTATGGGGATGATGTTTTTTACATCACATCTCATCAAAGGTCCCTCGAGGTCTGCGGACACCATTTTGACTACTCTTGCTATGTGTTGCATGTGGGGTATCCCCTATAAGTGATGATGTCAGGGTGTGTGTACCCTGCGCCCAGCAGGTGCTTGCGCTGCAGTCTGGGTTGCCTGCTACTGGGCCTAGTGCTGTGCCCCCTCTGGCTTCATCTACCCCCCCCCCCACGCTTACATCTGGCCCCCAGTGGGGGGCATGCCAGCAGGGAGTCTCAACCTGATTTGGCTGCATGGGCGGCCAGCATTGAAAAGCATATTGCTGGGTCTGCCCCGCGTAAGGCTTTTGCTAAGAAGCTGCATTTATCACCCGCGGTTTCCCTCTTCCCTGTAGACCCTGCAGGTCCCTACCCCCTTGAGAAAGGGGAATTATTTTCTGATTCTGAATCCTCTGAGGAACAACCTAAAATTTACGGTGGAGCTGGGACTCCCTTTGGGGAAGACCCGTGGTCCCCTGATGGCAGTGGCTCCGCAGCAGCAGAGTAAGCTTTTTCATACGGTTAAGCCACGCTGGGAGTTTCCTGAGCAGTCTCACTTTAATAATCTGGTGCTCAAGGAATGGGGACGGCCTAGCAAGCTGCCAGGGGTGCCTAAGAGTTGGGACAAAAGGTATCCCTTTCCTGCTGATGTTGTTAAGCGTTGGTCATGTCCTCCCGAGGTGGATGCACCCGTTCTCGGGTTGTCCCATACATCTGTCATGCATTCTCCTGATACTACTACCCTGCGGGATGTTGAGGACCGGTGCTTGGACCAACTGTCACGCATTTGCCTGTGTGGGGATGGCGCTGCGCCCAGTTTGTGCCTCTGCTATTACGGCTATTGCCATTAAAGGGGTGCTTAAGTGTCTCTTGGACAGGGCATCTGAGGATGCGGGTAGATATATATATATATATATATATATATATATATATATATATTCTTTCTGCCATGGATGATACCATTAGAATGTGTGGTAGGACTTCTGCCCTGTTGGTGGCTATACGCCGCTCTGTCTGGCTACGTCAGTGGGTAGCTGATAATGCTGCTAAGAAGGCTCTCACTGGTTTCCCTTTCAAGGGCCTGCGCCTCTTTGGTGAACGCTTGGATTTGTTTGCCAGGTGCGGTAGGTTACCTAAACGTAGGAGGCCGTCCCGGTCCTTTCGGGGGGTGGATGCCTTTCTCCCTTCCTTCCGTGGTTCCAGAACTGGCCGAGGATTCTCCTTTACTGGGGCCCACGGAGATCATTGGGGAAGGGGCAGAGGACGTGGCCGTCCTGGCCTCTCCTGGGGTCCCAAGCCAAAATCCTCACCCAAGCCCCCTCAGGCATGAAGGGGCGCCCTCACCCATCCGGGTGGGGGGACGGCTTCGGCTCTTTGCTCACGTCTGGAGGCTTCACGTCTCAGACCAGTGGATTCAGAAGGTAGTGTCCTCCGGTTACAAGATAGAGTTTGCAGCCTGGCCGCCCCCAAGATTCATCAAATCCTGGATGGCTCAAAACCCCCTGTCAGCTCAGGGTCTGTGCCTCGCTGTCCAAAACCTTCTGGAGTTGGGGGTCATCTGCCAGGTGCCTTTGAGGGAAAGGGGCAGAGGCTACTATTCCAATCTTTTCACTGTTCCCAAAAAAGACGGGTCCATCAGACCCATCCTGGATTTAAAGCGCCTCAACAAATTTGTCAGATTCAAACACTTTCGCATGGAGACTCTGCGCTCAGCTGTAAATTCACTACGCCCGGGCGACTTCATGACCTCTGTAGACATCAAGGATGCTTACCTTCATGTACCAATCTTTCCTGGTCATCAGAGATTCCTCAGGTTCGATCTGGAGGACCAACACTACCAATTTGTGGCCTTGCCTTTCGGTATCACCTTCGGCTCCCAGGGTATTCACCAAGGTGCTGGCGGGTGTAATAGCTCTGCTGAGATCTCAGGGCATTCGCATCCTTCCTTACTTGGACGACATTCTCATCTTGTCTCAGTCCTTCCAGCAGGCCAAGCTGGATACCCAGCTGGTGGTGTCCACACTGGAGTCCTTCGGCTGGGTGATCAACCACCCCAAGTCTTCCCTGTCACCGTCAATGGTGAGGTCCTTTCTGGGCATGACTCTGGATACATCTCAGGTCAAGATTTTTCTCCCTCAGAAGAAGGTGGAGAGTCTTCAAGGCCAAGCCAGGCTTCTTATTTCTTGCTCTCATCCCTCCATCCGGCAGGGGATGCAGCTGGTGGGCCTGATGGTGTCTTGCTTCGAGGCGGTTCTATACGCTCAGTTTCACATGAGACCTCTTCAACTTCACCTCTTGTCGGTATGGTTCGGGACCCTCTGTCCCTGGATCAGGTGTTTGTTCTGTCCCCTCTGGCCAGATGGTCCCTCTCGTGGTGGCTGGACTCAAGGAACCTGTTGGTGGGCAGATCCTTTCTGGCCCTGTGCTGGGAGACAGTCACCACAGATGCCAGTCTGACAGGTTGGGGGGGGCTTCTGGAAATCCCTGAAATTCCAGGGTCAGTGGGGCCCTCGGGAGGCCCACACCCCTATCAACATTCTGGAACTGAGGGCGATAAGGTTGGTTCTCGCCCAATTGACTCCACACCTTCGGGGTCGGACGGTTCAGGTCAGCTCGGACAACCAGACGGCGATTGCCTACATCAATCATCAGGGAGGGACCTGGAGCAAGAGGGCCCTCAAGGAAGTATCCCTGATACTGTCTTCGGCTGTGTACGTCCCGGGGGTGGAGAACCTGGAGGCGGACTCCCTCAGCAGGGGGACTTCTCGTCTGGGAGAATGGTCCCTGAGCAGCAGGGTGTTTCACTCCCTGTGCCACCGCTGGGGTCAGCCAGATGTGGATCTGTTTGCCTCCCGTCACAATCACAAGCTTCCAGTCTTTGTCTCTCTGTCCCAGGACCCTCTGGCCTTGGCCATGGATGCACTAGCAATGTCTTGGAAGAGCTTTCAGCTCCTCTATGTGTTCCCTCCTTTTCCTCTGCTGGGCAGGGTGCTGCGCAAGATTGCCCAGGAAGGGGTGCCAACCATTCTGGTGGCCCCCTGTTGGCCAAGAAGGGTGTGGTTTGCAGACGTCGTGCAATTGGCAGTAGATCAGTATGTCCTGCCCAAGGATCCATACCTGCTCACTGAGGGGCAACTACGCCATCCCAATTTACAAATGCTGGCTTTCACGGCCTGGCTGCTGAGACCTCCATCTTGATGGAAAAGGGGCTGCCTGCCTAAATACCATGATTCGGGCTAGGAAAAAGTCCTCGTCATCTATCTACTATAGGGTATGGCATGCTTACATTGATTGGTGTGAGTCTAAGTCGCTTCCCTGTCTGTGGTTTTCTATCCCTAGGATTCTGGAATTTCTGGATTTGAAGTCTTCAACTTAGTACCCTCAAAGGTCATGTTTCTGCTTTGGCCATTTTCTTCCAAAGATCCTTTGCTCACCATCGTCTGGTCAAGACTTTCTTCCAGGGGGTTACTCACGTGTGTCCTCCACGTAAGCCTATGTTACCAGTCTGGGATTTGAACTTGGTTTTATCTGCCTTGCAGGGGTCTCCCTTTGAGCCTTTGCGTGAGGCCCCTTTGTCCATTTTGATGCTTAAGGTACTCTTTTTGGTGGCTATTACTTCTGTTAGGCGTGTTTCTGAGTTGGCGGCACTTTCCATCAAACCCCCTTACTTTGAGAGACACCAGGACAAGGTGGTGTTTAGTTTTAAGCCAGATTTTCTGCCTAAGGTTGTATCTGCTTTTCATCTCAATCAGGACATTGTTTTGCCTTTTCTATGCCCTAATCCTAGTAATCCTAAGGAACGGGTTTTACATTCTCTGGATGTGATCAGGACTCTGAAGTTCTATTTGGTGGCCACTGAATCCTTCAGGAAGAATGATGCTCTTTTTGTGCTCCCGTCTGGACCTAAGAAGGGTCTGGCTCCAGCTAAGTCCACTATCAGCAAGTGGATCCGTCAGGCTGTTATACAGGCCTATTCTGCTAAGGCGAAGGAGCCTCCCTTCTGCCTTACTGCTCATTCTACTCGTGCTATTGGTGCCTCTTGGACTTTTCAGCACCAAGCTTCTGTTGAACAAGTTTGCAAGGCCGCTACTTGGTCTTCTGTTCATACTTTTTCAAAGTTTTACAAGGTTGATGTTAGGGCCTCAGCTGATGCTGCTTTTGGTCGCAAAGTTCTGCATGCGGCAGTGGTTTAAACTGCCCGCTGTTACTTTTTGGGGATCCCACCCTACCTTACGGACACTGCTATTGGATGTCCCATGGGTAAGGAATATTCTGGAACAGGACGTGCTGTATACTTAGAATAATACAATTCTGTGATTACTCACCTGTAGAATTGGTATTATAAGTATACAGCACGTCCTGTTCCACCCCGCCCTTGTTATCATTATTCTTAGTCACCTCTGTATGGTGATTGTTCAAATGTTCATTTTTGAATTCTTGTTATTATTGTTCTCCTGGCTTCTTGTTAACTGCTTGTCAATACTGGGGAATTTGTGGGAGGTCCCTGGCTTATATGGGGCCGGGAGGAGCCACAAGCTGTTTTCTGCAGTCCAGCGCCATCTTGTGGATGCATTACCAAAGAGTAAGGAATATTCTGGAACAGGACGGGCTGTATACATATAATACCAATTCTACAGGTGAGTAATCACAGAATTGTATTTTTCCACCAAGAATGTCTGGCCTATAGATAAGTGAACTTTTCTCAGTTCTCCTCACTATTTACAGCATAGTTACAAATTTAGAGCATCATCTACCTGAATTTATTATATAGAGTTAATAGATTGTTTGAATTACACAGAGCATACAGTGTTTCAAAGTTATCCAAATAGCCATATATATAAGGTGACCTAGACACAAGTTTAGCCTTTGCTTGAGATATCCCCCCCCCCCCCCCCATTCTTCAAATGTAGAAATTATACTAGATTCCTAGATTCTTCTACAGTCATTTATTGCCTTAATCCAGTGGCTACATTTATTATACACCAACTATTGTGTTTAATACTTTGCCTAATATTCAACCGTTAAATTCTAAATTGCTTCTTATTTATCTGGTGTGTGTTATTCCGTTATTCATTCTACCCCACAAGAAGACCATTCAACCATAGAGTCAGAGCAGTTGTAAATCACCCAGACCCCCAGCATTGTGCATTTGGTGGGACAGTCGTCCCAATGTCTGCAAAGTGGGACATTTAGGTGTCCCCAGAGATTTCAGAGGGACAGTGGCCCCAAAGCAGGATTGTCGCACCAAAAATGTATCAGGTCAGTTTACATTCTGGCCACACAACACCTCCAGGCTGGCATGGCTTTATACACTACACTGCCCTCTAGTGTCCAGGTAGGTGTAGTACACAGTGTGATAATGATGTGTGCTTTCACCTGAACCTGCTCTAATCTATAGGAAGGCCACCCTGCTTCTGTCCCTGCTGCTCTCTATAGTCCTCGCTGCTCTCTATAAGCCCCACTGCTCTCTATAAGCCCACTGCTCTCTATAGTCCTCGCTGCTCCCTATAGTCCCCGCTGCAGTCTGTCCTCGTTGCTCTCTATAGTCCCCGCTGCTCTCTATAGTCCCCTCTGCTCTCTATAGTCCCCGCTGCTCTCTATAGTCCCTGCTGCCTGCTCTCTATAGTCTCCACTGCTCTCTATAAGTCTCGCTGCTCTCTATAGTTCCCGCTGCTCTCTATAGTCCTCGCTGCTCCCTATAGTCTCCGCTGCTCTCTATAGTCCCCGCTGCAGTCTGTCTTCGTTGCTCTCTATAGTCCCTGCTGCTCTCTATAGTCCCCGCTGCTCTCTATAGTCCCCGCTGCTCTCTATAAGTCTCGCTGCTCTCTATAGTCCCTGCTGCTCTCTATAGTCCCCACTGCTCTCTATAATCTCCGCTGCTCTCTATAGTCCCCGCTGCTCTCTATAGTCCGCGCTGCTCTCTATAGTCCCTGCTGCTCTCTATAAGTCTCGCTGCTCTCTATAGTCCCTGCTGCTCTCTATTTGTCTCGCTGCTCTCTATAGTCCCCGCTGCTCTCTATAGTCCTCGCTGCCCTCTATAGTCCCCGCTGCTCTCTATAAGTCTCGCTGCTCTGTATAGTCCCTGCTGCTCTGTATAGTCCCTGCTGCTCTCTATAAGTCTCGCTGCTCTGTATAGTCCCTGCTGCTCTGTATAGTCCCTGCTGCTCTCTATATGTCTCGCTGCTCTCTATAGTCCCCACTGCTCTCTATAAGTCTCGCTGCTCTCTATAGTCCCCGCTGCTCTCTATAAGTCTCGCTGCTCTCTATAGTCCCTGCTGCTCTCTATAAGTCTCGCTGCTCTGTATAGTCCCTGCTACTCTCTATAAGTCTCGCTGCTCTCTACAGTCCCTGCTGCTCTCTATAAGTCTCGCTGCTCTGTATAGTCCCTGCTGCTCTCTATAAGTCTCGCTGCTCTGTATAGTCCCTGCTGCTCTCTATAAGTCTCGCTGCTCTGTATAGTCCCTGCTGCTCTCTATAAGTCTCGCTGCTCTCTATAGTCCCTGCTGCTCTCTATAAGTCTCGCTGCTCTGTATAGTCCCTGCTGCTCTCTATAAGTCTCGCTGCTCTCTATAGTCCCTGCTGCTCTCTATAAGTCTCGCTGCTCTGTATAGTCCCTGCTGCTCTCTATAAGTCTCGCTGCTCTGTATAGTCCCTGCTGCTCTCTATAAGTCTCGCTGCTCTCTATAGTCCCTGCTGCTCTCTATAAGTCTCGCTGCTCTCTATAGTCCCTGCTGCTCTCTATAAGTCTCGCTGCTCTGTATAGTCCCTGCTGCTCTCTATAAGTCTCGCTGCTCTCTATAGTCCCTGCTGCTCTCTATAAGTCTCGCTGCTCTCTATAGTCCCTGCTGCTCTCTATAAGTCTCGCTGCTCTGTATAGTCCCTGCTGCTCTCTATAAGTCTCGCTGCTCTCTATAGTCCCTGCTGCTCTCTATAAGTCTCGCTGCTCTCTATAGTCCCTGCTGCTCTCTATAAGTCTCGCTGCTCTGTATAGTCCCTGCTGCTCTCTATAAGTCTCGCTGCTCTCTATAGTCCCTGCTGCTCTCTATAAGTCTCGCTGCTCTCTATAGTCCCTGCTGCTCTCTATAAGTCTCGCTGCTCTGTATAGTCCCTGCTGCTCTCTATAAGTCTCGCTGCTCTCTATAGTCCCTGCTGCTCTCTATAAGTCTCGCTGCTCTCTATAGTCCCCGCTGCTCTGTATAGTCCTCGCTGCTCTCTATAGTCCCCGCTGCTCTCTATAAGTCTCGCTGCTCTCTATAGTCCCCGCTGCTCTCTATAAGTCTCGCTGCTCTCTATAGTCCCCGCTGCTCTCTATAAGTCTCGCTGCTCTCTATAGTCCCTGCTGCTCTCTATAAGCCCGGGAGGCTGGAATGGCTCGCAGCACTGATTAGTATGACAGCGCTGTAAGTTAGTGTTACAAAGCGCAGCGCGTTGCGGGGAGGTGCCACCAGGGGGCGCTGCTCTGCATTCAGGTGGAGGTCAGGCAGGAGATCGAGGCGGCCGCTCTGGTAAGACAGGGGTTGCCCTGCTGAGGTCCGTTTACCTGCCACGAGCAGCCGGTACCGGAGCTTTGTAGCAGCAGCGGGTGGCCGGTGAGGCGGGCTGATGTGTGAGGCCCGGGGCAGCCCTGTGTGCGCCATGACAGCCGCATGCTTGTAGTGGCTCCAGGATAAAGAGCACCTGTTGCCCGAATAGCAGGCACAGCATGGGATGGGTGCACCTTCTGCCATGGGGACACCTGGGTGCTGCTGTGAGCAGCTCTTCCTGTTTGCTGACAACACGTGTCTCCTGCAAGACCCTGATCACCCCAGGGACCCTCTTTAAAGCGGACCTTAGGGCAAAAGTCAGACAGATCTGAATCGCTCTCCTGGGTTTGGTTTCGATTTGTGATGCTCCATTATGTAAAACCCCAGGAAATGGATAAGCAGTGATCCCCCAGTGCATGTGCAGGCTTACCTGTGCTGTTCCCATAGATAAGCTGTATAACAAGCTGAATGGAGGGAGATGTCCAGGCATCCCTCCAGCTATGTGTGCGCCAAGCCACCATTCATATAGGTGCTCCTGGGGACAGGCCAGTGGCTGGCCCTGGAATCTTTTAGATTAGCCAGTGTGACGGGGGGGGGGGGGGGGTCATCTGAATTACTAGAACCCTCTAAACTACGGGCTTCACTCACCTCCAACAGCGAAATCTGGACCATGGGGCAGATTTCATTCGGTGCTTGCAGTGGGAGGTAACTGAAATCAGGGTTTGGGGGGGGGGGGGGATTCCAGGGCTTGCCTTCCCCTGGGGCACCCTGAATCATGATGCCCTGCTTTGTGAAACCCCCACAGAGCGCACATAGACACCTTTCCCCACTCCAACGGAGCATGTGCGGGCTCTCATCCATTGGGAGCTGTCTGCTGTGACTGTCATTTGGCAGAAGGCTTTCATAGTTGTGAATGGGGAGCGGGCACTGCCGGGGATACAGGAGAGGCAGCGGCGTGTCCTCCCCATTCTAGTCAATGACAACCATTTGCCGAATTACATAGTTACCGCAGGCGGCTTACATTGGAATCAGAAGGAGGTGAGTAAAATGAGGCATTCTGATGGGTTTCATATAGTGGGGCATCCTGGACAGGGATGCCCTGGGGTACTGGAACAAAAGCTGGGAAAGTCAAATGTCTGGGTTTTGTTCTGCTTTAAAGTTGACCAAATCCCACGCTGATCGGCCCCAGAATCTATAAGATTTCCAGGCTGATTGATTCCCTCCCCCTCAGGGCATCCAAAATCGGGATGCCCCACTGTGAAGCACCCCAGGTCGCCCCATACACGTGGCCGCATCCCCACTGTCCCTCTAGCAGGGTGCATGCCCGCGCCAGCCATTCATGACTGTTCGCGCACTTGGAGATGCCTGGCCTTCGATGAAGGCTTAGACGACGTGACGTCAGCTCCGAGGGTGCTGATTGGATGAGCGGCCGCGCATGTATCGTAGGACCGGGAAGAGGTGAGTTGTGATCTGGGGGTTTCAGACTGCGGGGCACCCCCGGGGGAAAGGACCAAAACTCAGGGTAGTAAAAATCCTGGGTTTTGGTCCACTTTAAAGTGGACCTATCACCAGGATTTTCTATGCAGCACTCACTGAGGGGGGAGTTTAGTGTCCCTGCAAACCGGGAGCCTTCCTGACACAAAGTTGCAAAGAAGATTTAGTCTCCCTTTCAAAGTGGACCAAAAGTGGCCCTGGAGTCTATAAGACTGTGAGCAGACACATGCCGCCCCCCTTCCCCTGTTTAGCTGCTCAGCCCTATCTCTTGCTGCTGACTGGGAAAAAGTGCAGAGGGGAATATTTATTTTTTTATGTACATCAATTACTTTGGTGTATCATATAATAGTGTTTCTTTGCTTACAGATAGTTGTCCTTAAAAGTGGTACACACCAGCAGCCACCCTGGAATCTTGGCTTCCCCTGGTGCGTCCCCACATGGGATGCCACACGGTGTGACCCCCCCCTCAGAAAGCTGCTGTTCACTCATCTCTTCCTAGTTCCTACGGCGCATGCGCGGCCTCTCATCCAATGAGATCCGTCTGTTGTGACTATTTGGTAAATGTCTTTCCTGCCGCCGCTATTCAGGTAGGCTGTGGCGGGAGCGCGTATGCAGCCGGGAGTGCAGCAGCACATTCTCCCAATTGAAGTCATTAAGAGCCGTTTGCCGTATGAGATTGTCACTGCACATGGCTCTCAATGGACTAGAGCCCGCACATATGCCGTAGGAATGAGAAATAGGTCAGTGAATAGCGGCATTCTGGGGGCTCCACACAGCGGGGTATCTAGAACAGGGGGACAAAAGAAAAACCCGGGAAGCTCAAATTCCCAGGTTTTGTTCCACTTTGACAAAATTGATTTGAGGTCTGCTCACCATGGGGGCTTCACACCGACTTGGAATCCCCCAAGGATAAGCTTTCACCTGGCCCTAGATCATTTTAGACTTTATAAGTTTTCACTCCCTCTTGTGGACAACTGATTTGGGGTTCTGACCCTCATCAGCACAAGGAGAGAAGAAGATGACTGAAATCCCTCCTTGTGTTGATGAGGGGCACAAACCCGAAACACGTGTCCACAAAGGGGAGTGGATGGCTGTGTAAAAATGATTAGCAATATCTAAGCATTGCCCCCCGGAAGTCTCTGGGAATAGCTTTAGAGATGGAAGACTCCATCTTTGGCTGTAGGTGTATATATATATATATATATATATATATATATATATATATATATATATATCTATATATAATTTAGGTTTACTTGAGTATCTTTAGATGCCCTTTTAAAATAAAATGGGTGTTAGTCCCAGTGCTTTTGGCTGCTGAAAGATTCTGGGTTACATGACCATCGGTCACAGGGCCTGCTGGGGGAATACGGTACAGTCATAAGAACTGCTAACAGTGAGGACAAAAAATATATAGAGTGGGCTTGCAAATAAGCACACCTATCTCTAAAAAGGAGCACCAACACTACATGACAAGTATATTTATACAAAAGTATTTTATTGATATAAATACAATGCAAAAAAAGCCAAAATCACATAAACCACAGACAATTAAAAACAACCGATCCTGGCCATTATTAACCTAATAACCTTAACCTAAATTAACCTAAACTTAAAGTGGACCAACACCCTGAGGTGATCGGCCCGGGAATCTATAAGATTCCCGGGACGATCACCTCACACACCGCGGGACATCCGAGATCGGGATGTCCCGCGGGGTGTAAATCCCCGAAAAACCTTACCTCTCCAGCCGCTGCTTCCGCCGCCTCACTCACGCTCCTCTAGACGTGCGCGCGCCCTGGAGGTGCCGACGGGCAAGCTGCTTGTACGTCGCTGTCAATCAGCTTGTCCGTCGGCGCCGATTGGACGGCGCGGCCACGTGGGAGCGGGGAGAGGTGAGTTTTGGGGGCTTTCTGGGGGGTTTCACACAGCGGGGCACCCCCGATCGGGGTGCCCCGGGGAAGTGGACCAATACCCAGGATAGTCAAAATCCTGGGTGTTGGTCCACTTTAAATCTAACCACAGATAATATGTGACAACCAAAAATGTGTGATAGATATATATATATATTTTGGTTGTCACATATTATCTGTGGTTAGATTTAAGTTCATTAGCCATTTAGTGTTCATATGTTCTTTGATATATGTTCAGTTATTTATTTGCACTTAGCACTTTGTACTATTATCTGTAGGATATTGATCTATATATATATCAATTTTTTTGTGCCGGCACAAAATATTTTATTAAAGGGTGATAATTAATGGGCCATACTATCCTGGGGTATTAATTTATTGGATATACCCAGTGGGAATCATTTATAGGTTAATAATGGTCAGGATCGGTTGTTTTTAATTGTCTGTGGTTTATGTGATTTTAGCTTTTTTTGCATTGTATTTATATTTGTATAAATATACTTGTCATGTAGTGTTGGTGCTCCTTTTTAGAGATAGGTGTGCTTATTTGCATGCCCACTCTATATATTTTTTGTCTCTAAAGTTGTTTAGTGAGCACAGATTTGTTACGTTATTTGGTAGTGGCGGTGCACCCAATTCTATTGTAATATAACTGCTAACAGTGAAGTGGGATTCTCCTCTATGGTTTTTGTAGAGCTAAGAACTTGAGTGACTGGTGAGTCATCCAATCAGTAAAGCAGCGTCTGTACCACTTCCAGTGTAGTCAGTCCACTGTAGTCACACTGGAAGTGGTACAAACACTGCGGCTGAGTGCCCCCCCCCCCCCCCCCCATGAATCAGGCTAAGCAGATAAGGGTGTTGACATGAGATTTGGGAACCTGAATGGTGGTCTGCTTTACTAAACCCTACTTGTAGTTGCTGCACTACTCAAATAAATGTGAGCTAAACCATGTCTGGCTGAGCAGGTGAAATGAGCTTAAAGTGGACCAAAGCCCAGCGTGATTGGCCCGGGAATCTATAGGATTCCTAGGCAGATCAGTCTCCCCCCCCCCCCCCCTCTCCCGGGGCACACAAAATCGGGATGCCCCACTGTGTGAAACCCCCCAGGTTGCCCCATACACTTTCCTTGCTTCCCGGTCCAATGGTGCATGTGCAAGCCACGTCCGCATCCCCGCTATCCCTCTAGCGCTGATTGGATGAGCAGCAGTGCAGGCCCGGGAAGAGGTGAGTTGGCATCAGTGATCTGGGGGGTTTCACGCAGCAGGGCACCCCCGATCTGGGGAAAAGGACCAAAACCCAGGATAGTCAAAATCCTGGATTTTGGTCCACTTTAAAGAGGAACATCAGACCTTTTCCAAGACGGCGCTGCCCGATGGGGGAGCGGAGGGATGCCAAGCGAGCTGCGACCGGAGAGTTAAGTTAATGTTAAGTGGCAGGGGGGCCAACACAAAAAATGGTGCTCATATGCATCCCTCCCCAGGGCAATATAGATTGCATTTATTTACCTTTTTCCTACTCCATCTGTAGTAAATGTTAGAAACAAAATGGCAGTTCATGAATGTGCAGGCCATCTGCAAAAGTGCTGCTGGGCTTCCTGTTACTGTGCATTGTCAGTTATGTCAGTTGAATCCAGGCAGCAGCATGGCTGAGATGCTGGGAGAGGAAGCTCCAAAATGGGCGCTACCATTCTTTTCCAACTGTGGCAGGCTGTTGGTTTGGTTTAAGGGATGTTGCTGGCACTGGTGAGTAATGATTTGTTCTCTCTCTAGCTTTCTCTGGCTGTGGTACCTGAGCGCTGTAACCCTGGATCCTCCGTCAGGGGTCTCCCTCTCCAGCTTGGAGCAGGACTTCTACTTGCTCGTTTCTGCAGAGCTTGAACATTTCCTACAGCAAAGCGACCAGAAGGCGTAAGTGGATATTGGACTTCTTTGCTTGCCCCTGTGGCAATGTAATACAGGTCATTCTCAAAAAATTAGCATATAGTGCTAAAGTTCATTATTTTCCATAATGAAATGATAAAAATGAAACTTTCATATATTTGAGATTCATTGCACACCAACTGAAATTTGTCAGGTCATTTTTTGTTTTAATACTGATGATTTTGCCATACAGCTCATGAAAACCCCAAAATCCTATCTCAAAAAAATTAGCATATCATGAAAAGGTTCTCTAAACGAGCTATTAACCTAATCATATGAAGCAACGAATTAACTCTAAACACCTGCAAAAGATTCCTGAGGCTTTTTAAAAAGCCCAGCCTGGTTCATTACTCCAAACCGCCATCATGGGTAAGACTGCCGACCTGACTGCTGTCCAGAAGGTCATCATTGACACCCTCAAGCAAGAGGGTAAGACCCAGAAAGAAATTTCTGAACAAATAGGCTGTTACCAGAGTGCTGTATCAAGGCACCTCAATGGGAAGTCTGTGGGAAGGAAAAAATGTGGCAGAAAACGCTGCACAACGAGAAGAGGTGACCGGACCCTGAGGAAGATTGTGGAGAAGGACCAATTCCAGACCTTGGGGGACCTGCGGAAGCAGTGGACTGAGTCTGGAGTAGAAACATCCAGAGCCACCGTGCACAGGCGTGTGCAGGAAATGGGCTACAGGTGCCGCATTCCCCAGGTCAAGCCACTTTTGAACCAGAAACAGCGGCAGAAGTGCCTGACTTGGGCTACAGAGAAGCAGCACTGGACTTTTTTCTAATGAAAGCTAATTTTGCATGTCATTCGGAAATCAAGGCGCCAGAGTCTGGAGGGAGAAGGAAATGCCAAAATGCCTGAAGTCCAGTGTCAAGTCCCCACAGTCAGTGATGGTCTGGGGTGCCATGTCAGCTGCTGGTGTTGGTCGACTGTGTTTTATAAAGGGCAGGGTCAATGCAGCTAGCTATCAGGAGATTTTGGAGCACTTCATGCTTCCATCGGCTGAAAAGCTTTATGGAGATGAAGTTTGCATTTTTCAGCACAACCTGGCACCTGCTCACAGTGCCAAAACCACTGGTAAATGGTTTACTGACCATGGTATTACTGTGCTCAATTGGCCTGCCAACTCTCCTGACCTGAACCCCATAGAGAATCTGTGGAATATTGTGAAGAGAAAGTTGAGAGACGCAAGACCCAACACTCTGGATGAGCTTAAGGCCGCTATCGAAGCATCATGGGCCTCCATAACACCTCAGCAGTGCCACAGGCTGATTGCCTCCATGCCACGCTGCATTGAAGCAGTCATTTCTGCAAAAGGATTCCCGACCAAGTATTGAGTGCAGAACTGAACATAATTATTTGAAGGTTGACTTTTTTTTTTTATTAAAAACACTTTTCTTTTATTGGTCGGATGAAATATGCTAATTTTTTTAGATAGGATTTTGGGGTTTTCATGAGCTGTATGGCAAAATCATCAGTATTAAAACAAAAAAAGACCTGAAAATGTTCAGTTGGTGTGCAATGAATCTCAAATATATGAAAGTTTAATTTTTATCATTTCATTATGGAAAATAATGAACTTTAGCACTATATGCTAATTTTTTGAGAAGGACCTGTATAAGCAATAAAAGTGTGCACTCCTCTATATTGTCAGATTCAAAATCAATTTAATTCCACAGATAAAGTTATATTACATAGCACGCTTCTCTTCAGACGAAATACAAACATAAAATGACTTGCATAAGAATGAAAAAATATGTATGGTGAAACATACCTACATGTGCAGATAAAGGAGCATGTTGTTATAATATAAATGTATGATTTGTGCTAATAAAGTGCAAAAAGTGCGTCAGCAGCATTTATAACCTAATAGAGAAATAGTAGCTCAGCAGTAGCATATTGCACTTCAGTATAGCAGCCTCTTAATATCAAGCAAATAGATAGTTGCTTTTGTATCACGTTTACAAAAAGTAAATGGTGGACAGCACCAGTATCTTTTATAAGAGGGGATAATATGTAGTATAGCATGGTGTGCTCACTACTCTTGGCGAGAAAAATGCAAAAGCACAATATGCAAGAAAATAAAAAACAAAACCCCTGGATCCTGCCAAGAGTGAGAAAAGAGTGGCACTCTATATAAAAAAAAAATATAAAAATATTTTATTGAAAATTACATATAGCTACAAAAACACACAGTAAAAAACATTTAAAGTGGACCAACACCCAGGATTTTCACTATCCTGGGTGTTGGTCCACTTCAGTGGGGCATCCGAGATCAGGATGCCCTGCTGTGTGAAACCCCCCCAAAAGCCCCCCAAAAACGTACCTTTTCGCCGACGGACAAGCTGCCGCCGCTGCCTCCCGTGCGTCCCTCTTACAGGGCGTGCGCCGGCCATTCACAAACGGCCGGCGCGGACGCGCACACTGCTAGAGGGGCGCGCGGGAGGCGGCGGCGGCTGATCCGTCTCCGATAAGGTAAGGTTTTTTGGAGCTTTTGGGAGGGGGGGGGCTTCACCCCGCGGGACATCCCGATCTCGGATGCCCCACGGTGAGGGAGGTGATCGGCCCGGGAATCTTATAGTTTCCGGGGCCGATCACCCCTGGGTGTTGGTCCACTTTAAGACAACATGACATTTACACTATAGACACCGGGGGGCGCCAGAGATCCATCCAAAAATTCATAATATTACAAACCAGTACTTATTTTAAAGAAGAAACACCACAAAAAATACTACTCCTACAGTCATCTAATCAACATATATAATATATACAATAATGTGCAAAACGTGCAAATAGCAATCCTATATACAAATAATAAAGTGCTTATGCTCAAAATCTTTACTGATGGGGGGAGGTCCAGTTGGTCTGTATTTCTATCTATTATTTGTTGTATGTTTCTTCATCCACCTCGGCTGGTCCTTATAACATATTAATCTTATAAAACAAATATAGATTTTGAGCATAAGCACTTTATTATTTGTATATAGGATTGCTATTTGCACGTTTTGCACATTATTGTATATATTATATATGTTGATTAGATGATTGTAGGAGTAGTATTTTTTGTGGTGTTTCTTCATTAAAATAAGTACTGGTTTGTAATATTATGAATTTTTGGATGGATCTCTGGCGCCCCCCGGTGTCTATAGTGTAAATGTCATGTTGTCTTAAATGTTTTTTACTATGTGTTTTTGTGGCTATATGTAATTTTCAGTAAAATATTTTTATATTTATATATCAGAGGGTAGTGGCACTCTTTTCTCACTCTTGGCAGGATCCAGGGGTGTGTGGGGACCCTATTTTCTTGCATGTTGTGCTTTTGTAGCACTTTATTGAGTAACAATGATGTCAATCAGTGTACTAGTAGCCAACAGATTCTAGGTCTTTAGTTTCAATAAAAGAGCGTTCAACATAGTAACATATTGCACTTCAAACTAAAGAACTAGAATCTGTTGGTTACTAGTACAGTCATTTTATGTTTGTATTTCGTCTGAAGAGGAGCGTGCTATGTAATATAACTCTATCCGTGGAATTAAATTGATTTTGAATCTGACAATATAGAGGAGTGCGCACTTTTATTTCTTATATTTCATTGGATAAGAGGGATTCTCATGAACGTCCCTATTTTAAAGTAGCAGCACCATTTCCTTGGAATAGGGGATTTTGTCCCTCTTTTGTGTGCGTGTGCTGGACTTATAATAAAATGTTTTGCTTCTGTGGCAAATAATTTGTTTTCATTTGTAGTATAGTACTTCACCATGGAGGGTACATCAGTTGTCCCCCTTCTGTCTTAGGGCTGAGGGAGGGGCCAAGGTGAGAAAATAAAAGGGAGACCACTCCTACAGCCTCAAAAGCCGGAGGGTCTCTTTAAAGGGATATGTCACTTTTGTGAAAATTCTGATCAGATCCCACATCAGAATCTCCAATTTCCCACAGTGCATGTCCCTACTTGCTCTTTCTGCAGTTCCAGCTTCTGGCCTCTAGTCGTACAATATTAAAGGGGATTTTTCAGTTAAAAAATAAAAAAGGTTAGAGCCATTCTGTAGCTGCCAGGTGAAAGGGAAGCAGGATTTATTTCCCTGGCCGCCCATACCGGCCCCTTCACATGTGCCAAGCAATAGCAGCTTGCGCTTTCACACCACGTAGAATCCCATTCACATTATACCTGCCTATCTTCCCTGTGTTTAGCCCGTCCCTTTCATTCCGGATGTTCATTCTGAAAGCATTGAATGACGGATGCGGAGCAGCAGGTGGCGGCTATGCTATTTGGATACTGACAGTGCACATGGGGTGTGGGGTCTAGGCTGTATTGCAAGGTCTCTGACCCTTCCACTCCATGGCCTGCACTCAAGGTTATAGGGCAACCTCAGGTAAGCCTGCTCCCAATTTATCTATTGCACTGTATGTCCCAAATGGGGCTCTCAGAGATTAAAGTTAGGACTGCACCCCACAGAGGCACCTTGGCGCTTGGTGGTGCAGCTTCAGCATACCTCTACAGATGTGTGTGACCGCGCCCTCTATTTTTAACCAGATTTAATAAATACAAAAGGTGGACAGCACCAACTAACAATAAACTATATATATGGTGCACTGCTCTGGTTATCTGCCCAAATATTGAAAGTTTGCATAAAAAAGCCGGGAGTGCCCCTACAATCCCCCTTTAAACACAGTACCAGAGATTAACCATTGCACTCAGGCCTTTTAAAGAATGTTTCAATTTTATTGTAGCAAATCAACATGAAGACATAATTAAAATCATATATATATATATATATATATATATATATATATATATATATATATAGTGCCAAAATTAAAAACTAATCTAGACATTATTAAAGTACATCCAATAACAGCCAATCATATGAAATCAGTGTACATGTATTTAACCAGGTTTAGAGACAGATTATAGGTTTGTCTGCAAGCTAATAGTGTTGAGTGCTGTGGCTCCTTTAAAGTGGACCAACACCCTCCTGGATCGGCCCGGGAATCTATAAGATTCTCAGGCCGGTCTGATACCTCCCCCGGGGCATCAGCTGGTTGGACAAGCGGCCGCGCATGCGCCGTAGGGGCGGGGTGAGGTGAGTTTTTTTTTTTTTTGCGGAAATCTGGAGGGTTTCACATAGTGGGGCACCCCCGATCGGGGGATAGTCAAAATCCTGGGTGTTGGTCCACTTTAAGACTTGTGTATCCTAATTGCCCTGCTCACGTGCACCTCCCAGGTTTGTTATAAATTGGTCTGAGCCTGTGTCTGCAGCTGGATCTCTGGCTCTTACAGGCCCCACCCATTATGCTGATTTTTATGCTGCATCACAGATCCAAGGGCCATTCCCACTTGCTTCAGAAGAGAATTCATGAGGTGAAACTGTAAACCCTCATATTTAAAAACCGAAAACAGTTTAGGACAGTGCCATATGTAGCCCAACACAATGGCTTGTCAGCTGGTGCACTAGACACAATCTGGTTATAAACCCTTCAAAAACTCTTAGAGATTGTAGTGGACTTCAGGAGGAATCTGGCACCCATATCACCCCTGTACATCAAGGGGGTGGAAATTAAAAGAGTGAGTGAGACTAAATTTCTTGGTGTGACCATCTCCAACAACTTCAGCTGGGAAAGGAACACCACGGCTCTACTGAGGAAAGCACAACAAAGACTGTTTTTCCTGAGGCAACTGAAGAAGGCTGCTCTGTCAAAAAGGCTGTTAGTGCTCTTCTTCAATGCTGTCATAAGTTCTGTTCTATGTTTTTCGTTTTCTGTCTGGTTTGAGGGAGCAACTAAAAGAGACAAGTGTAGACTCCAAAGAACAATAAAGACAGCAGAAAGAATAATTGGAGACCCTTACCATCCCTGCAGGAACTGCACAAACACAGAACAAAAACACGGGCAGAAAAGATCCTTCAGGATCCCTCCTACCCTGGACACGCCCTATTCCAGTATTTACCATCTGGGCGGCGCCCTTGCGGTACCAGCTTGCAGGACTTCTAGATATAGGAGTGGTTTCTTTCCTTTGGCTGTCCGCACCCTGAGCAAAAAACAAGCATCGTAGGCCCAGGCTCAAAGCCGGTATCAATTGCACTATGGAAGACCATCTGTATTTCTATTTCTTTGTCCCCTTTTCTATGTAAACTGTAGTTAACTGTTAACTGTTGCACTGTGTATATGCCAAAAAGAATTCCTTGTTCATCTCACAATAAATTGATTTGAATGGTGTAACAATGACGTTTGCCTGATGTAACATTTTTAGATGCTGATTTCCTTCGTTTTTCAGCCTTACTATAGTACTTTATAGACCTTTTCCTTATTTTCCTCCAGAGTTCTGCTGTTCCCTCCTGTTTCCAGCCGCCTTCGGTTCCTGATCCACCAGCTTGTTGAGTCTTACGAGGCACTAAGCAGCTTTTCAGTAGGTGAAGGGTGGCAGCGTCGTACTGTAATATGCCATGCAGGGATCAGGTGAGAGGCAATGTGCCATTTTTGCTATCCTGTTTTTTCAAGTCAAACACACTATGGGGCTAAATTAAGGGCACTACAACCGAATAATGCAATAAATTCATTTTTATTAGAATTATTGAATAAAAAAAAATAAAATAAATTAATGATCTATACGAAGGTCCAGGTTGGCAGGGGTGCTGCCCTGCGCGCTCCGCTGCGTGCCCACAGCTTCAGGAGGGGTTCATTTTGTAAAAGTATCTTTTTTTTGATTGGTATTTGTCCGCTGAAGGTATTTTATCCACATATATACAGTATTGCACAATAAAATCGGGTCCAGGGGTAGACAGGTTTTGTAGGTTTTTTACACTTTGTCTTAGGTGTGGTGTTTTTTGTTTTTATTGTAATGTTGGCTTTATTCTTTTTTTAGAGATTATGGATCGTTTTTGCTGTTGATTCCTTTGTCGTTTTTCCCTCCCTCCCCTCTATAAGCTTTCCTTCCCACGCCTCAGTTTCTTCCCGTATTTTTTTGTTTATAAAATCATTGGTGTGTTATTTTCACAAGGCAGCTATAGTATTATGTGTATAATATATTTATATAGGGATCCATTTTGAAAATTATCTTTTTCTTGATTGGTATTTATTTGTCCGCCAAAGGTATTTTATTTTGTGCAGTGTTTTGGAGTTATTTGACACTCTCCCTATTACTAATAATTGTAGAGGTGGTGCTGATCCCTCTCTTTAGAACTGTTTATTCAAGCGATACAAGATGTAATATTTTATGTTATTTGTAGACTCCCTACACAGCCGGAAGATTCCAGAGCCAGCTCGCAGGATAATAAACGCAGTAGTTTTTGGAGTAGCTCTTATAACAAGAAAACAGATGCTGGAAGAGGAAGGCAAAACTGGAGACAGAAAAAGGAAAAGGACAGAGCGTTCTATACGGCTAAAGGAAAGCCTCGCAGGAAAGACCAAGAGGACCATTGGAGGAGACCAAATAGAGAAGATGACCAGGCTGGAGAGCCAGAGGTCAGAGAGTGTCAAAGGTATACATATCACAAGGGACAGCTAGTACAAGTAGAAAAAATGATAGCTGGCCAGAATGAATTGGAGACCAATAAGAGTGATGGATTGGGTAGGACAGATGAGAGCTCAGTGGACAGGGAGGTGCCGGTTATTGAATCATGCTGCCAAGAGAAACCAGTGACAATAAATAGCCAAGAGGTGCCCGAAGTGGAGCAAAAAGACCAGGAAGTGCCTTATGCCTTTGAGTCTGGTGTTGAAGAGAGAGGTCAAGAAGTCTCCGTTCATAGCGATAAACATCAGGAGGGAAAGAAGCACTTGCATTGCCAGGAGGTTCCAGAAAATGCTTCAGAAGAAATGAAGGAGACGCGGGGCCACATTGACACAAAGTCTGTTTCAGACTTTGTAAATGAACTGGTAAAGAGCATAGAGTGTTTAGAGGTTCCAGAGGAGGCAACTAAGGTCTGTGAAGAGAAACCTGACAGCCAACAGGTTCTAGACCAAGCAGGACCAGACCTTGAGAAGAGATCAGAGACCATGGAAGAAAAAGAAAGAACAGGGTGTGAGGAACTTTCCAGGAATAAAACACACCTGGCAGAGGATTGTGGCAAAACGCTACCAATATCACCGCAACTAGAAGGTCTGGAAGTGGGGCAGGACCACACAGCTTTGAGGAAAGAGGAGGTCACACAGGGAACTGTGTTTACTGAACAGAGCTGTGATATCAATAAGGAAGGTACCTGCAATGATGGAAGACAAGCAAATAAAGTGTTCCTAGAAATGCAGACTACCAGCTTGGAGCAGGCGCAGCCAGTGAGCGCATTAAAGAGTGAAGAAATGCCTCCGGTATCTGCAAGATCAGTTACAGAGGACCTCCCCATCTCCATGGTAGAGGAAGACCATGCTAACATTAAACCAGTACTAAATGCCTCTTCCACTGTGTTGATTCACCCCCCACCCCCTACCTCTAATAAGGGCACAGAAATCCAGCATGTCTTCCAGCATTCCAACACAAGTCACCCTTTGCCACTGGAAACTGAAGAGTCGGTTCATGATGATGATCAACAGAAGATAATGGAGCAAATCATGACGGAGGTATGTTGCTGTGCTTTTTCAAAGAATATACAACGAAAGGTTACCCTTCTGTCGCCAATTAAGATTCACAATTGTTGGCTTGAGGGAGAACTATCATTTCCTTGTAAGAGCAGTTAAAGTTGACCAAAATGCACAGCTATAATATTCCCGGGCCGGTCGATTCCCTCCCCCCCGGGGCATCCAAAATTGGAATGCCCCGCTGTGTGAAACCCCCCTGGTTGCCCCTTTCACCTAATCTTGTTCCCCGGTCCAATGGTACATGCGCAAGCCGCAGCCACATCCCCGCTATCCCCATAGCGGGCATTTGTGAATGGCTGGTGCTTGCACGCTCCCTGTTAGAGGACAGCGGGGGATGTGGCCGCCCGATCGCTGCTGGCCTTAGACGCATGGAAGTCAGCGGATCCAACCGAGCTGCTTGGACGAGCGGCCGTGCATGTGCCGTAGGACTGGAAAGAGGTGAGTTTGTTTCGGCAACCTGGGGGGTTTCACACAGCAGGTCCGGGGGCAATAACCAAAACCCAGGATAGTCAAAATCCTGGGTTTTGGTCCACTTTAAACATACAGATGACAAACAGTAAATACAATAAATTATGGCACTGGGGCTCCCTCCATACTCTGATTAACCTTGTCATGTAGGTGTCTAAAAGGTTCCAGGGCTGGCTTTCCCGAAACGGGATGCCCTGCTGTGTGAAACACCCCAGGGAGCCAGTAAAAACTCACCTTTTCCCGATCCATCTGCGCATGTGCGAGCTCTTTTTCGGCAAACACCTCTGATTGTTTTCAATGGGGAGGGTGCACAGCAGGGCATCCCCGGATTGGGACACCCCGGGAGCAAGAAATCAGGTGGCCCTGGAGTCTTAAATGTTCCAGGGCCACTGATATGGGGTTTTGGTTCTCCTTTAATTGTGGTAGGCAAATTATTCCAGACCGACATGGCTGTGAGTTTAACATGATGGTGGTAAATGGAAGTAGGGAGAAAAAATGCTGCAGCACCAATGATTTATTTGTTTCTGGAAAATGCTAATTCTCCATTTATAGAACAACAAAAAGCCCACAGAACTGTCCTTTGCATTTTAGAGAGAAGGGGATTTACAGTCCAGCCGGACTTCTCTGCCCATGGATTTTGGTGTTAAAAATAAAAAACGACGCTTAACTTGCCAACGCCCGAGCAGCCGCCATAGCTGTGACTAAATGCCTAGTCAGCCAATCGGTGTACATCAGCCTCTGCTGCTGCTGTACTGATTGGCTGGTTAAACGCTCTAGTCAGGGACAGGACAAGCAGTAGTCTCTCAGCTGTAAGCTAAGCTAAACTTTTTTCTAACCACATCTGCATTGGCAGCCACTTGACCACAGTGGCCAATCACTTTGCAGGATTTTGCTGGGGAGGAACTAGGAGAAAGGTAAGATTTCTCCTGGTTAAAGCACAACTACAGTCAAAAATGAGCGTAGTTCCACAGTACTACTTGGCAGCGGGTCAGCACATCCTGGGCTGCGTATTGCCGCTGTCAAAATAAGAAACCATTTACCAGGATACTCACCATTTCCGGACCTCCCCTGCGGCAGCCGCGCTGCAGCTTGATAGGCTCTCCAGCCATGAGGCTGATTGGTATCCCGGCACCCGGTGGTGATACGCAGCGGGGCAGCCCGGATCGTGGTTACCCGCTGCTAAGTAGTACTGTGGAACTACAGTCATTTTTGACTAGTTCCACTTTAACGCCGTTACTGCGCAGGGGGCATTGGCAATTGGGATGCCTCCCTACACCCGGAAGCAAGGTTGCTCTACCCCTTTAATCCCAATTCAAGATGCCCTACTTTGTGACCCCCCCCCCAAGATCACCCAAACAATTCCCTGCTCTGACATGACAGCGCTGCATCTCTGCTGCTTGTGCGACCACCACCCTTGAGCATTGGATCCCTGGGCAATTATTGCTTTCTAAAGTATCTGTAAAAGGATTTGGACTTGAATTATTCCTGATTAGCTACCCCCACCTAGTGGCCAGTTTAGGTATTACAGACATGTCGCACATCCATTTGTTCATCCGTTAACCAACAGTATTTTGCTGCTTGTCAGATCAGTACCCATTTAAGTGAGAAGGATGTGCATATCCAGCCCCTTCAGGGGAATTTCTCAGAGTTTGCCGACACCCCAGTGGAACATGGAAGATTCGGCCACATTATTGAAGTGTACGGCTTCTCCTCCAAGCTTGGCACTGAGGATCTTATGGAGCCATTTCTGGAATTCAGGTATTTAAAAAACGTCTAACAAATGCATCTCCCCTAGAGTGGCTTAGGCACCGTTCATGTCGTCGGTGGAGTAAACCAAAATTGTGGTAATGGCCACTTGCAAACAGTTTACTATTATTTCTCATATGTTAAACCCTGCATGAATGCTTACTTACACAACCATTGATTGATCACTTGAATTCGCACTATGCACATCCCCGCCTTCCTATTCACTTGAATGGGCGGCTAGGAGTTTTATATAACTCCCCTCCCGCCTAGCAGGGGCTTTGAAAACTACCATGCTGGCTGGAATGACCTTTAATAAAATTCTTAGATTTATTATGATGAGTCAGCAGGAGAGGGCAAGCTCAGTGGGGTTTATCTTGGTATACAAAGTGCGAGAGAATTAAAGTGGACCAAAACCCGGGATTTTGACTATCCTGGGTTTTGGTCCTTTCCCCCCCTGGGTGCTCCGCTGTCTGAAACCCCCCAGATCGCCGAGCGCAACTCACCTCTTCCCGGTCCTATGGCGCATGCGCGACTGCTCGTCCAGTCAGCGGAGCCGCTGACGTCACGTCATCTAGCCAGCTCCAAGCGTGCTGGCGGCTGCATCCTCCGCTTCCCTCTAACAGGGAGCGTGGCCGCACTGGCCATTCACAAATGTCTTTTTTTTGTCACCTGTGTATGTATCACTAAACTTAGAGCTTAGCAGCTTAATGTCAGGCCATGGCAGGGATTCTAAAAAAATGGCACCTCTGGGGAAAAAAATATAAAAAAAATTACTATAATAATTGTAATATACATAAAATATGCAAATATTAATTAAACAAGACTGTAAATCACTAATTTTGAGATATCATACCCACAAACCTGGATAGTCATTAAAGTTTAAGCTACTGCCATCTGTTTTTCTTTTGGGAAACTGAAACACCCCCCAGTATTCTGTGGGTGGTTGACTGGCGAGTATGGGATTATTTAAAGCATAACAAAACCCAGGCTGACAATGTCGCCAAGAAGGCCCTTACGGGGCTTCCGTTCAAGGGATTGCGCCTGTTTGGGGAAAGATTAGACATCTTTGCCAAGGGGGGCAAGCTGCCCCAGTGCAAGCGTCAGATTCTGCCTTTTCGTGGTCCAAGCTCCCATTCTACCCCCTACCGGGGGACCAAGCAAGGTAGAGGGGTGTCCTTCTCTGGACCGCGCTCAGAACCCTGGAACAAGAACAGAGGACGCCGTCCGGGCTCCTCCTGGGGTCCCAAGCCCAAAGCCTCCCCCAAGACTCCCCAAGCATGAAGGGGTGCCCTCGCCCGTCGGGGGGGGGGGGGGGCACATCTACAGCACTTCGAGCATGTCTGGAGACGCCGCGTCCCAGACCGGTGGATTCTGGAGGTAGTCTCCTCCAGTTACAAGATAGAATTTGCGGTGCTGCCCCCTACCAGGTTCGTCGGGTCTCGGATCCCGCAGGATCCTGCCTCAGCTCGGGTCTTGATGCTGGCGGTGCAGGACCTTCTGGAGCTCGGGGTCATCTGCGAGGTCCCCTCAAGAGACAGGGGCACGGGGTTTTATTCCAACCTGTTCACAGTGCCCAAAAAGGACGGGTCGGTCAGACCCATTCTGGATTTGAAAATCCTAAACAAGTTTGTCAGAAGCAGGCATTTTCGTATGGAAACTCTGCGCTCGGCCATTGCCTCGCTGCGTCCAGGGGACTTCATGACATCTGTGGACATAAAGGACGCTTACCTGCACGTACCGGTGTTCTCCGGGCACCAAAGGTTCCTCAGATTTGTGCTGTTGGATCAGCACTATCAGTTCGTGGCCCTTCCCTTCGGCCTCACGTC
This sequence comes from Gastrophryne carolinensis, assembly GCA_027917425.1. Taxonomy (NCBI): domain Eukaryota; kingdom Metazoa; phylum Chordata; class Amphibia; order Anura; family Microhylidae; genus Gastrophryne; species Gastrophryne carolinensis. The sequence continues at coordinate 379,436,467 of CM051238.1, forward strand.
GGCCCCCAGGGTCTTCACCAAGGTGCTGGCAAGGGTGATGTCTCTTAAGACTACAGGCCATACGCGTGTTGCCATACCTGGACGATATTCTCATCACCTCTCAGTCTCTGCGGCAGGCAGAGCTGGACACTCGGTTGGTGGTATCCACCCTGGAGTCCTTCGGCTGGGTGATCAATTACCCAAAGTCCTCTGTCCCCCCTCCTCAGTGACCCCGTTTCTGGGGATGATTCTGGACTCGGTTCAGTCAAAGATATTCCTTCCTCCGCAGAAGGTGGAAGCTCTGACAACCCAGGCGAGATCCCTGCTTGCGAACCCTCACCCCTCCATCCGGCAGGGGATGCAGTTGGTGGGCTCGATGGTGGCAAGCTTCGAGGTGGTGCCCTTTGCCCAGTTTCATCTGAGAACGCTGCAGCTTCACCTTCTGTCAGTATGGTACAAGGACCCAGCGTCTCTGGACGACAGCTGGGTGATTCCCCCCTCGGTCAGACAATCCCTTGCGTGGTGGTTGGACCACAGGAACTTGACAAGGGGCAGATCCTTCCTGGCTCCCTCTTGGGAGACGGTCACAACGGATGCCAGTCTTTCGGGCTGGGGGGGATTCTGGAAGTCCCTGCGCTTCCAGGGGAGGTGGGGCCCTCAGGAGACCCACCTGCCTATCAATGTCCTGGAACTCAGGGCAGTCAGATTGGTGCTGGAACGATTGACTCAGCACCTGAAGGGTCTGGCGGTTCAGGTACGCTCAGACAACAGGACGGCGGTAGCCTACATCAATCATCAGGGAGGAACCCGGAGCAAGGGTGCTCTCCAGGAGGTGTCTCTGATTCTAACATGGGCAGAGACCAATGTCCAATGCATCTCGGCTGTCTACATTCCGGGGACGGAGAATCTGCTGGCAGATGCTCTGAGCAGGGGGTCGTCCCGTCAGGGGGAATGGTCCCTCTGCGACAGGGTATTTCAGTCACTTTGTCACCGATGGGGTGTGCCGGACGTGGATCTCTTTGCGTCACGTCACAATCACAAGCACAAGCTCCCGAGCTTTGTATCCCTGTCTCAGGATCCTCTGGCTCTGGCCACGGATGCCCTGTCAATGTCTTGGAAGGAGTTTCGGCTCCTGTATGTGTTTCCACCAATTCCCCTTCTGGGCAGAGTGCTGCGCAAGATTGCTCTGGAAGGGGTACCCGCGATTCTGGTGGCTCCAAGGTGGCCAAGAAGAGTGTGGTTCGCGGACGTGGTTCAAATGGCAGTAGATCCGTGCGATCTGCCAAGGTTACCAGACCTTCTGACCCAAGGGTCTCTACGCCATCCCAATTTACTAACGCTGGCTTTGACGGCCTAGCTATTGAAACCGCCATCCTGAGGGAAAAAGGTTTGTCTGCGCCTGTTGTGGCTACCATGGTCCAAGCCAGGAAGAAGACTTCTGCTGCCATCTACTATAGAGTTTGGAGGGCTTACATTGACTGGTGTGAATCCAGGTCTCTTCCCTTCCGGGAATTCTTAGAATCCATGGTGCTGGAGTTCTTACAACATGGCCTAGACTTAGGTCTCAAGCTCAGTACCTTGAAGGGCCAGGTTTCGGCCCTGCCCATCTTCTTTCAGAAGACCTTTGCCCATCACTCTCTTACGAAGACTTTCTTTCAGGGGGTCACTTGTGCGCCCCCCTCGGAAACCTATGGTTCCTGTTTGGGACCTGAACTTGGTGTTGTCGGCCCTGCAGGGGGCTCCATTTGAGCCTATCCATGAGGCCGCCCTAGCTGTGCTCACGCTCAAGGTTGTCTTCCTGGTAGCCATTACTTCAGTCATACGTGTGTCTGAGTTGGCTGCTTTGTCTATTCAGCCTCCCTACTTTGAGAGACACCGGGACAAGGTGGTGTTTCGTTTCAAGCCAGACTTTCTGCCTAAGGTTGTGTCTGCATTTCATTTGAATCAAGATATCGTTCTTCCTTCCTTGTGCCCCAATCCTAGTAACCCTAAGGAAAGGGTTTTGCATTCCTTGGACGTGGTCAGGTGTGTCAAGTCTTACTTGGTTACCACGCAGGCCTTTAGGAAAACGGATGCTCTCTTCGTGGTGCCTCACGGGCCTAGGAAGGGTTTGGCTCCCGCCAAGTCTACCATCAGTAAATGGATTCGTCAGGCGGTGGTTCAAGCCTACACTACTAAGGGGAAGACTCCCCCCTTTCATCTTACTGCTCATTCTACTAGAGCTGTTGGGGCTCCTTGGGCTTTTCAGCACCAGGCCTCTGTGGAGCAAGTTTGCAAGGCCACTACTTGGTCTTCGGCTCACACCTTTACAAAGTTTTACAAGGTTGATGTTAAGTCCCACAGCTGACGCTGTGTTTGGCCGCAAGGTTCTGCAGGCGGCAGTAGTTTAGACTGCTTGCTGTTGCATTCTGTTGGGGATCCCACCCTTCTTTATGGACACTGCTATGATGTCCCACATGTAAGGACTATGTCTGGAGCAGGACGTGCTGTCTGCTTAGAATAATACAACTCTGTGAAGTACTCACCTGTAGAGTTGGCATTATATGCAGACAGCACGTCCTGCTCCACCCCACCCTGGTTCACTTTGTTCTGGATCCCCTGTTTGGTGATTGTTATCCTTGATATTTTGTTGCCAGTTTTGGGTGGATTGTTTCTTCTGGCCTCTCTTTCTCACTACTTTTTAATGCTGGGGATTTGTGGGAGGTCCTCCGGTATATGTAGGGCCGGGAGGAGCTTGTTTTCTTCATGTTCTGCAGTGCACGGTGCTGAAGGCGGAGGTATACCCACATGTAAGGACTATGTCTGGAGCAGGACGTGCTGTCTGCATATAATACCAACTCTACAGGTGAGTACTTCACAGAGTTTTTGTATTTTTGACTATATCCCGGGTTTTGTTCCCGCTGTGTGAACCCCCCTCCCAAAAAAAAATAAATACAGCCGCCGGAGGTTTACATCACCAAGGGCATCAGAAAGCGGGTGAGTCCTGCAGCCCCCCAGGGGAAGGCTTCTTTAGATTTCAAGGCTGGACACAGTGGGTTTTGTTCTGCTTTAAAGTGGACTGTCACCCAGGGGTGATCGGCCCGGGAATCTATAAGATTCCCGGGCCGATCACCTCCCTCACCGCGGGACATCCGAGATCGGGATGTCCCGCGGTGAGGGACCCCCCCAAAACCCCCGAAAACGTACCTCATCCTCCCGCGCGCCCCTCTAGGCGTGCCCGCGCCGGGCGTTTCTGAATGGCCGGCGCGGGCGCGCACACTGTCAGAGGGGCGCGCGGGAGGCGGCGGCGGACGCGCTGTCTTGTCCGCCGCTGTCACCCGCTTGTCCGTGGCTACGTGGGAGCGTGGTGAGGTGAGTTTTGGGGGCTTTCTGGGGGGTTTTACACAGCGGGGGTGCCCCCCTGAAGTGGACCAAAACCCAGGATAGTCAAAATCCTGGGTGTTGGTCCACTTTAATATAGTGAAATATCTACACTTCCACGCCACCCTAGCCACTAGAAATGTATGCCATAGCAAATACGATATTAGAGCTATAGTGCTGCCAAAGTAAATGTTCATAAAATATGTTGGGGAATAAATGGTCCTTGAAGACCACAAGAATTGGTCCTTGCAGCGACCACAGAAAACATATATATATATATATATATATATATATATATATATATATATATATATATATATATATATATATATATATATATATAATGTGGGTTGGTGCATAGCTCAGCCTTTCCTTATAAACACTGCTTTTCCCAGGGCTAGGTCCCCTCAGCATATTCTAGGCTTGGGACTATGACCACACCTCTTGATTTAAAATAATTTTAAAACAATTGCTGTATTCAAATGACATAATTTACATTTGTATACTTAAGTACATTGCTGTCATAACATATCTAGATCTCTTGCAAAACTTTTGTGCATCTATATTCCATCATCTCCTCTGAAGGCATGAGGGCAGACATGTAACATGTTTCGCCTGATTTGGCTTTTTCAACGCCCTATACGCATGACAGACAAACATTTCTTGTTAGTATAATTTGTATGTTAATTATTAAATATATGTTGCTCAACATAGGAAATAATTTAAGTTAATTTAGATACCTTATTCCAATAACTTTTTCATAAGATCTTTCTTTTGTATACACCTTATGAGTTCCCCAAGGAGAGTTGGTAATGTGCCAGTTTCCCCTTTCTTTAACCTTGCAGGGATTATTAATTGTTTATGTCAGTCCATTGGGTTCAAACATATGTCATAGTTAGGGCATAGATTAATTATTTTCATAGGGTACCTGTTCCAGGTGTTTTCCCTTTAAGAAATATCCAGCGGGCTGTTCGGGGATTCCTTAAACTTATTTCTGAGTGCCCTTGTAATGATCTACAGAAAGCAAAGCAAGGTACAAGGGTGCCCTTTAATTATACATTCCCTGCTGTGTCCTTGTAGCATCTCAATATATAATATTCAATATTCCAGCTGTTCTAAGCAGTTGCAGCGGCGGGTGATAGTCCGTGATTTGTCAGTTGTTCACCGCCCCGGGCTGCGCTATCCCTTCTGGGCTCCCTCGCGTTCCCCGGCTTGTTGAGCGCACGGGATACTCACCCGCCGCCGCGCCAGTGACGCTCTTTATGCGCTCCAGAGACCTGGTGCGCATCTGCCTCCACTTCGCTGGTCTGGCTTGTTAGTCTGCAGGAGCTGCACCATTTTTTGGGCGATCTGCCATCTTGTTGAAGATTTCTGTATGTGTCTTTTGCGGCACCGTTTTGTTGGTGTTCCTCCATTTGTTTAGAGACTTGTTCTTCCTAGTGGCAGACCGCCATTCTTATGCAAAATCGTCAGTATGGGAGACAGTATTTTACATCAGAGCCTTCCCATTTTTATAAAGGATAAATAAATACATTTTGATACGATTGTATCTATTCAAGACATATCTGCCTAACAGCAGCATACACCTTGATAATTGAATTGCCTCAGAACCTATTTGGTGGTGGGCCTGTGTGTTTGTGTGCCATTAAGGTAAAGACAGCACTTTGCCATTTCTCCTTAGGTTTACACTTTTCATCATGGTGTTTTATGTATAAAATATTATTTACATATATGTAGTGCCAAATAAACCAAAATGTCCATCAATAATGACATTGTTTTATACAACATCTCTAGGTGAACCATCACTGTCTATAATTCACAATTCTAATTTCTATGGCCTATTTGTTTATAGGGTCTCCCTGTACCTATCTAGTGACCCACTGTATCTTTTCTTGTTATTGCTATATCTTATTGTTTCTTGTTTCCTAGTTATCCAATTTAGAGATAGGAGACAAAGCTCAAAGTTTCGTTAAGACCAGGGTAGCGGAACGCCCCCAGTCTATAGATCCACCTCGTTTCTAATTGGAGGGTCGCCTCCATGAGGAGAGGGGTGTATCCTGTCTAGTCCCTGTACTTGAAGGAAGCTCGGATCTTTATTGTGAAATCTGAGGAAGTGACGGCTTATTGGGGTCTTTGGGGATTGATGTTCATAAGTTCTTTTTTTCAAAGAACGATTAGTTTTGCCTACATAAAAGCATCCACAAGTGCAGGTTAACAGATAAATCACATTTACCGTATTGCAATTTATAAAGTGGTGCACCTTGTGGGTTCCTCTATCCCCTATTGATACTGATGAGCCTACTTTCACGTACCTACACGTACCTCCATGTCCAGACTCGCCAGGGATGACAGAGATTACCATTGGCTCATCCACCAGGCCCGAGAGTAGGGGGTTATTGACCCGCAAGCGGCTGGCTTCCTGGAGTCCCCATGCCCGAAGGTTCCTACATTTTATGCACTTCCCAAAGTGCACAAATCGCCCACGGCTCCACCAGGGCGCCCAATCGTGTCGGGCATGGGGGCTCTGATGGAAAATGCCAATTGATATGTGGATCGCCACCTCCAGCCAGGCCTGCCATCTTACGTCTACTCTGGTGACACTGGACGTGGGTTCGTAGTATTCATTGTATCTTGCTGTGTGCTTCAGGGTATAAGGGCAGTGGAATAATTTTTGAATGAACTTGACATTTCCCAGCACAACCGCAACCTGTTCCTGCTTTGGCTCCTCAATTTCGTCCTCACCCACAACCTCTTTCTCTTTAAGGGTCAGCTCTACCACCAGATACAGGGGACAGTGATGGGGACGACTTGTGCCCCATCGTTCGCGAACTTGTGCCCCATCGTTCGCGAACCTGTATCTGGGATGGTGGGAGAGTGGTTTGTAGAGTGAGGACGAGATGGCCCAGTAGCTGTGCAATGTGGCAGCATGGCACAGGTACATAGATGACATCTTGGTCATCTGGGAGGGGCCGAGGTAGGAACTAGTCAGATTTGTGGAGAAACTAAATGAAAATAGAGCCAACCTCAAATTCATGTGCAGTTATGATCATCATAAAATTACATTCCTTGATCTGGAAATCATAAAAGATCCTCATGGTCTTATAACTACAAAGTTATATTGCAAGGAAACCTCTGCAAACAACATGTTGCGAGCTAGTAGCTCGCACCCAGCACACCTTGTGAAGAGTATTCCATATGGGGAACTCATTCGCGCGAAGCTCAATTGCGCCACAATGGATCTGTTTGAAAGGGAAGCGGCGAGGATAAGGACCAGACTTAAGGAGAGGGGATACAAAGATAAGGTTCTAAGATCAGCCTACAAAAAGGCAAAAAATATGGACAGGCAGGGACTCCTTTATAGACCTAAAAGAAACAAAGAACAATTGGGATCCGCCTTATTATGACTTATACTGAAGCACACAGCAAGATACAATGAATACTACGAACCCACTGGCCAGTTCTACTAAATGACCAACACTTACATACTTTCCTGCCAAAAACACAGAGAGTCATCTATAGACGGTCAAAGAACCTTAGGGATACCCTTGTACATAGTCACTACGAACACAATCGAAAGAATAGAGTGTTGCAAGATCAAAGGCACATATCGATGTGGGGGGTGTAATGTGTAGGTACGTGAAAGTAGGCTCATCAGTATCAATGGGGATAGAGGAACCCACAAGATGCACCACTTTATAAATTACAATACGGTAAATGTGATTTATCTGTTAACCTGCACTTGTGGATGCTTTTATGTAGGCAAAACTAATCGTTCTTTGAAAAAAAGAACTTATGAACATCAATATAATATAAAAATTGGGTCCCCAAAGACCCCAATAAGCCGTCACTTCCTCAGATTTCACAATAAAGATCCGAGCTTCCTTCAAGTACAGGGACTAGACAGGATACACCCCTTTCCTCGTGGAGGGGACATTGAGAAAACAACCCTCCAATTGGAAACGAGGTGGATCTATAGGCTGGGGGCGTTCTGCTACCCTGGTCTTAACGAAACTTTGAGCTTTGCCTCCTATCTCTAAATTGGATAACTAGGAAACAAGAAACAATAAGTTAATAAGGAAACAAGAAACAATAACAAGATAAGATACAGTGGGTCGCTAGATAGGTGCAGGGAGACCCTATAAACAAATAGGTTATAGAAATTAGAATTGTGAATTATAGACAATGATGGTTCACATAGAGATGTTGATAGAGATGAACAAAATGGTGCCGCTCCTGCAGACTAACAAGCCAGACCAGCGAAGCATCGCGTCACTTCCAGCGGAATCCGGAAGTGGAGGCAGATGTGCACCTGGTCTCTGGAGCGCATAAAGAGCGTCGCTGGCGCGGTGGCGGGTGAGTATCCCGTGCGCTCAACACGCCGGGGAAAGCGAGGGAGCCCAGAAGGGACAGCGCAGCCCGGGGCGGTGAACGATTGACACATCACGGACTATCACACGCCGATGCGACTGCTTAGAACAGCTGGAATATTGAAGGTACCGTGATCACATACACATTTATATATTGAGATGCTACAAGGACACAGCAGGGAATGTATAATTAAAGGGCACCCTTGTACCTTGCTTTGCTTTCTGTAGATCATTACTAGATCATTACAAGGGCACTCCCGAACAGGGACCCGCTGGATATTTCTTAAAGGGAAAACACCTGGAACAGGTACCCTATGAAAATAATTAATCTATGCCCTAACTATGACATATGTTTGAACCCAATGGACTAACATAAACAATTAATAATCCCTGCAAGGTTAAAGAAAGGGGAAACTGGCGCATTACCAACTCTCCTTGGGGAACTCATAAGGTGTATACAAACGAAAGATCTTATGAAAAAGTTATTGGAATAAGGTATCTAAATGAACTTAAATTATTTCCTACCTCATGTTGAGCAACATATATTTAATAATTATACTAACAAGAAATCTTTGTCTGTCATACGTATAGGGCATTGAAAAAGCCAAATCAGGCGAAACATGTTACATGTCTGCCCTCATGCCTTCAGAGGAGATGATGGAATATAGATGCACAAAAGTTTTGCAAGAGATCTAGATATGTTATGACAGCAATGTACTTAAGTATACAAATGTAAATGATGTCATTTTAATAAAGCTACATATTTTTTTTAAATCAAAAGGTGTGGTCATAGTCCTAAGCCTAGAATATCCTGAGGGGACCTAGCCCTGGGAAAAGCAGTGTTTATGGGGAATAAATGGGTGAATGGGGAATAAAAGATTTTCCCTAGGTAAGATAAAAATCCAGCTAGATTGGTTTTATGAGCTTCATACGTGAAAACCTCTCCTAAGCTTTTGTTTTCTTCTACCCTGAATAAGAGCATACCTTGTATCCTACACGCTGTACATACAGATTGCTCACATTAAAAATCATCCTACCTGCATCTACTGCATGTTATGAGCCTTTAAACATCCAAGATGGCGACTCATGGAGCATCAGGCAGCCTGCAAACAGGAAGCGTTCTGAGTCTTCTGACTGTGTCGCTCTGCATTCTGGGATTGCTGTCCTTTGCCTGACCCCAGCTCTGCTCTGTCTGTGCAAAACACATCTATAACCTGCCCCCCTGTACTTTATCCCGCTCTCCCCTCCTCAGTATGTGATGCTTCTGAGTCAAAATGGCGGCGCCCATATCCTAGAGTCCTGAACAGATTTGCAGCCCAGTAGGCGAAAGAATAAGTAAGTGACTAAAAACGTATAAATCTAGTTTGTAACTGGATTGAAAACTGGGTGAAGGATCGTGTGCAGAGAGTTGTGGTTAATGATACCTAATCTGAATGGTTACCGGTTGTAGGTGGCGTACCCCAGGGTTCAGTGCTGGGCCCACTATTATTCAACTTGTTTATAAACGACATAGAAGATGAAATTAAAAGCATCGTCTCTATTTTTGCAGATGACACAAAGATATGTAGCACAGTGCAGTCTATTGAAGATGTTCGCAAGCTTCAGGCTGACTTGGACACATTGAGTGTCTGGGCATCCACTTGGCAAATGAAGTTCAATGTGGAAAAATGTAAAGTCATGCACTTGGGGTCTAACAACCTGAAGGCCACATATATCCTTGGGGGAGTAAAACTGAGTCAATAACTGAGAAGGATCTGTGGGTGCTGGTAGATCACAGGCTAAATAACAGCATGCAATGTCAAGCAGCTGCTTCCAAGGCCACCAAGATATTATCATGCATTAATAGGGGCCTGGAATCACGGGATAGAGATGTAATTTTGCCTCTTTACAAGGCACTGGTGCGCCCTCCCCTGGAATATACCGACCAGTTCTGGGCGCCCATTCATAGAAAGGATGCCCTGACTATGGAAAGGGGGGACATGATTAACTTGTATAAATATATAAATGGCCCATACAAAAAATATGGGAATCCCTGCTCTGAGCACCGTATGGGCAGCACTGTGTTAGCCTCGGAGGAGAGAGATTTAGGGGTACTGATTACTGATAGCTGCAAGATGAGTGGACAGTGTAGCCAGGCAGTGGGAAAAGCAAGCAGGATGCTCGGCTGCATAGCTCGAGGCATCACCAGTAGGAAGAGGGAGGTTGTGATGCTGTTGTATAGAGCCCTGGTAAGGCCACAGCTAGAATACTGTGTGCAGTTCTGGAGACCTTACCTGCAAAAATACATTATTCAAATAGAATGGGTCCAAAGGCGGGCAACAAAAATGGTGGAAGGACTTAAACTTAAAACTTATCAGGAGAGACTTAAAGATCTTAATTTGTACAGTCTGGAGGAAAGAAGGGAGAGGGGGGACATGATTGAGACCTTTAAATATGTGAAAGGATTGAATAAGGTTCAGGAGGGAAGTGTTTTTAAGAAGAAGCTTAATGCTAGAACAAGGGGGCACAACCTGAAGCTAGTCGGGGGGAAGATCAGGAGCAATGTTAGAAAATATTATTTTACAGAAAGAGTAGTAGATGCTTGGAACAAACTTCCAGCAGAGGTAGTTGAAAAATCAACAGTCACTGAATTTAAACACGCCTGGGATAAGCACACATCTATCCTAAGATAAAGAGAACATACAGTATACACATAAGGGCAGACTAGATGGACCGTATGGTCTCCTTCTGCCGTCAACCTTCTATGTTTCTATGGAACACTATTTCATGTAAAATCCTTTCTAAGGACAAGGGGGCATTGCCTTCGATTGGAAAAAAAGAAATGTAGTCTCCGGAGGCGACAATCATTTTTTACTAATAGAACTATAAATCTATGGAATAGCCTCCCACAGAAGCTTGTCACAGCATCAACCGCTGACAGCTTCAAAAAAGGATTAGATGCTTATTTAGAAGAAAATAACATTAACAGTTACTATTAGCTGTTATCGGTTATCAATAAAAAAACAATAAAAACAAAAAATAAAATGGCTTCCCCTATAAAATAAAAAATAACTTCCCCTACCCCAACACCCTTGGTTGAACTTAACTATGTTACTATGTATATATTTTAGATGCTGAGGAATAGTTTTTTTAAGGATTTAGGCTTTTCATTAAATCATGCTAAAGGTGCTTTTAAAGAAGCCTATTCGCATAAATCCCTCTAGTGAAGGCCACTTAGGGAGCATAGTAATGTGCCCAGGTGGCTACACTTGGAGTGTAGAAAGAAATGGCATCATCTACAGCTTGTCCAGTAGCTGTCAGCAACATCCAAACCAGCAAGTCTCAATTACTGTATTGGACATTGCTGACACCTACTGGACAAGCCATAGATGCTGCCATTTTTTTTTTCTTGTGTAATATTTGTTTCATGTTAATATTTGTTCCCAGAATGCCTTCTCATGTTGGAGCAAGAATACTAACATAACAAAAGTGGTACAAAAATCTACTTATCATTGGAAATTCATATTTCTGCCCCTCCTCCTTAAAGGAGCAGTATCGCGAAATTTGCATTAAAAAAGATAAATAATTAAATAGCCATACAATAGCTTATAACATGTGTATGAATAATCTGGCGATAGAAAAAGAAAAAAATATATGCCTCTCTTCTAAATTGTATAATTAAAATGGCTCAGTCCATTTGCTGAATAGGGGGATCTGCTGGCTTGTATTTAGTGAGCTGCTTCATTTAGCCCACTGGTCTCCTAGCAACACTTTACCTCAGAGGCTGACACTGTAACGGCTGTGTGTGTGAGGTGCTGCTTTTTACTCTTTTGGGAGTGGACGTGAACAGTCACACCTCCCTCCCTATGTGGAGCACCAATCAATATTAAATCTGTGCAAAAACATGTCTATAGAAAATCATATAAATTTTATTAATTACATACATAGCTAATCATAAAAGACATTCAAGACAAACATACACCACAAACAAGTTTAAAAACAAGGCTGATCCCCCTTCAATACTCAATAATGAAATATAAATCTAAATCAAATAATTTTTATAATTAAAGTGCATGTGCTGTGTGCTCTCATGAGAAGTAAATGTATTGAAGATACTATCACTAATACATTAATATGGATATGTGTGTGTCTATAAAGACACACCAAAATCCAGAATCATTATGCCGGCATAATAAACTCAAGAGGAGAATTATTATTTATACCTATATGTTATTATATTATTAACCAAAAGAAAACAATTTTTTAATTATCTATAATAATAAAGATGGTGTAAAATGTGAACAACTCACTACAGTGCTATATAGCAATCAATAAATAATATATTACATTCAGTAAAAAAAATATGTATATCTATATGTTGTAACAAAACGACAATATAAATGCAACTACCAGTGTAATAAATAAACAATTAAACCTGTGTAGTCCAATGTAAAACTGTGTGTGAACACCAAGTGCTAACTAACCCTAATATAAAACTACATATTCCTATCCAAACCAAATGAACAAGTGATCATGTGAACCTAAAACACAGAAAATATAGTGCCAGCAATATAAAGACTGATACTACCACAATCCACACAGAGCCACAGACATCAACTGAGGTGCTCTGAGGTGCTGCTTTTGTTATGAGACCAGGTGACTCAAATGTGTAAAATCTATACAAAATAAACTAAACTGACTGAAAACGACTGAAATTCTTCTTTGAATAACTGTGAAGGAAAATCTAAAAGTATTAAAGTGGAACAAAACCCCATTCTAAATCAGGATGCCCACTGTGTGAAACGACCCCTGGATAACCACAGATCCCCCCATTTTTCTGGCGCGCTCACGCAGATAGTCATTTAGACAGGCCGGGCGGCCAGGAAGGTTACTGCTCAGGCTCCCCATCTGCGTGCAAACAGAGCTGATTGGATGAGACCCGCGCATGCGCTGTGGGACAGGGAAAGGTACGTTTTCACATGCGAACTTGGGGATTTCACATATCGGGGCATCCCAAGTCGGGATGCCCCTAGGGGCACAAAACAAAACTCCAGATAGTGAAAATCCTGGGTTGGGCTTTGCTCAAAACACACAAAGCTGAGAGAAAGATCATATGGAAAAAAAAAAGAGAAAATGGTAAACTGAACAATTTTGCAGCAGAGCCAACATGAAGGGAAAACTGTCAAAATCAGCTAAATGACTTCTAGAGCTTTTCTCTCTGTTTTAGATATATAAGTTCTGGCCAGGCAATGTTGCAATGTTGTTATCTGATGCTGGAAGGCTGCCAGCACTGAACAGCTGAGACTTTGATACATTCTCCTCAGCATGGAACTGATACATTGTTGCACCCCTCTCCTCAGTGTGGAACAGGCCAGAGTGTCGGCGCCCGTCACTGACAAGACATAAACATGAGCTATTAGTCTCCAGCTGCTCAACACACACATCATTTTTTTCTACATTTGTAATTCTTACTCCAACACTTATCTACATTCAAAGTACCATTTAAATATAAGTCACCAAGAAAAATTCGCGATACTGCTCCTTTAACCGCTTTTTATTTTGTTTAATATTTTTGTAATAGATCCTCTTTAAATTTTGCCACCTGACATATGAGTATCCAGGTGTCCTAACAATTTGCCTGCCTGTGTGTTTGAACGGTGTAGCTGTCAAGCTGTTCAGTTACATCGTTTAGAGCGGAATAAAACTCTGTATTTTGACTTTCCCGGGTTTTGAGAGCGTGCACAGCCCAAAGATGTCTTGGAAGAGGTGTGTTTTGCAACGTCCGGGGGGGGGGGGGGGGGGCAACGGCCAGCTCTGGAATCTTGTTGGCCACATTGGGTTTTGAGTATCGGAGTAGTGTTGGTCTAAAGAGCAATACTAAGATTGAGTGTGAGCCACCAAGAAAGGGGGACAAAGGGAAAGAAAAAAACTGAGGGGAAAGGCTGGTACAAGTTCCAGGTTATATGGATAAATCTAAGGTTTCGTTAGGAATTAGGCCTTTCCCAACTTAAAATTACAAAAGCCTGTGAGGTTAACCTTGTTAGCTTGTTTTGATCACATCAGAAGTATTGATGTACTTAGTTCTCTTTTTTAAAAATGACATGCTAATTTGTTGTTTTTTAATACATTGATGAAATAAATAAATGTAATGTTTTTATATATATGTAATTATCAACACATTGGATTTTGGGCAACTCCAGGGCCGTCCCGAGTCCCACTGCCACCTCTTCCTCGAGCCCTTGCCGTGGCCGCATGCCCAGCATACCTCTATCTATGGTACACATGTCAGGCCTTTCTGAATGGCTGGCATGTGCACACCCACAGTTAGTGGTGTGCGAGCCGGCAGCATGCTCTGCTCCATTTGGCTCACTAATGTCACAATGGCTTGCAAAGCAGAATGGAGTCAAGCAAAACTGAGCGAGCTGACTGGCTGAGCGGTCTGCGTCTGGGCGGTGGGAATTGCCAAGCAGTGAGTTTCCTGAGCAACCCGTGTAGATACACATGATGATACATCCCAAATCGGGTTTCCCATCTTAAGAGGAACAACACCCACAAGAGTGGAATGCCTGGGTGTTGTTCCTCTTTAAGGTTTTTGCCATAATTCTGGCAGGATTTATAACAACTGTTGGATCGTTCTAGAGTGTTTTGCACGCCTCAGACAATACCATATGTCTGGCGTCCTAAAGGGATTTTATTCAGTCTATAAAGAATTCCCCCCTCAGGATCTGATAGCATTTCAGTCATTTTTACAAAGCCGCAGGGGTTACAGGATGGCATTAGAACTAATGGAGAGGAATCTTATGTCACAATCTTTTTACTGTTACTGTAAAATGTTATTAAAGCAGAATTAACATGGCTATGGCTCTAAGCCAGTGTTGTTTTATTTGCAGAGACAGAGGTTTCCGCCTGCAGTGGGTTGATCAGACACATGCCCTTGCAATATTTTCCAGCCCTGAAGAAGGTAAGATGTCGCTGTTATGTCAGCAATGTGGAATGAAAGAAGTGTGTTTGCATTTGTACCTACTTGTCCTCTTGTGTCTACAGTAAGTAAGAACCATGACATGTTGTGTGTGCACCAGGCCACGGTTTTCTCTCTGCATAGCTAACCTTGCTGCAGGCATAGGTGTTGCAAGGGAGTGAAGGAATTTTCTTAGACCACCACCTCTATAAGACCTGTGGGCCGGGGGTCTCCCTCTTTGTCCTGGTATTTTGGAAGCTTCGATGTATGAAACCCCTAAGGTCACCTAAAAAACACACCTTCAGCTGATCTCACCCGCATCTCCAGGCTGGGGCCAAATCCCTGTTATATATTGAGCCTATGTGTCTACCAGAAACCAGGTGCATGGCATTTATAAATATCCGGTGGGGCCATAAGCATGTGCTGCATTAATACTTTCTTGCCGCTCTGAGTGTGGAACAGTTGGCGTCTCCATACACGAGGAACATCTGTGGGAGCACTGGAGTGGCGTTAATGTAAGTGGGTTGCCTCGTGCTCAATATGGCGCCCCTTATCTGAGGTTTTTGGAGAAAAAGTGCACTTTTCCTTTAAAGAGACCCTATTCAAATTGCTGCCCCCACCCACCCAATATAAGCCTTATAAAAGGGAGTGTCTGGGCAAAAACTATAAACCATATATACTGGCCTATAGTCCCATGCAGCTGTGATATCCTTGTGCTTTGAAACTTAACCTCAATAGCAATCCAAATTGCTCCCTCTTCACGCTGGACCACGTCTTGTGGTTGTGTTGCTGTCTCCTTGCTGCAGTCCTGGAATCATGGCTCCATTAATTTCAATGGAGTAGGCATGCTGTGGGCTTGCACACCCCCTCTATTGTAGTGAATAGATCCAACGTGGCCAGTCTTTACAATGGCATTACAATTACCGGTTCTGGGCGGGGACACGATTAAGCTATACCAGCAATCCCTGGCCATCTGAATCTCCCCATCCCCCCACCCCCCCAATCTGAATGGCTGGGGTGGGAGTACACACTCCCCATTATAAACGATAATAATCAGGGCAAACGGCTCTGATTGGACGAGAGTCCGTGCATGCGGCTTTAGACTGGGGAGAGGCGAGTTATTACCTGAGCCTGGGGGGGTTTCACAGTGGGGCATCGTGATACGCCCGGGAAAGCCAGCGGTTGACCCTGAAATCTTTTAGATTCCAGGCCAGCCACTAGTGGATTTTGTTCTGCTTTAAGCTTATGAACAAAAACTCACAAAGTGGCGAATTTTTACCCGTTTCCTTGACAGAAGTTGGGGCATCCGTGTTCTAGGTTTACCCCGGCTGATACTGCCTTGGTAAAATAAGTGACCTTGTTGTCACCCAATCACTGTAGCACTAGTCACCTAGCATTTAAAAAAGGTTAGTGGTGTTAAAGTGGATATAAAGGGTTATAATGAATCTAATGTAGCTGGGCAGAAGCTCCACAGGCCCCTGTTGCTGGTTAACTTCCAATTGTCTGCTCTTAAAAATTCAGAAACTCTGTAATTACAATTTACAAAAAAACTTTATTGACCTTCTTGTCAGTACTTTACATTATATTTCACAATTCCAATGGTTAGGTATAAGGCATTCACAATGGCTGATCACAAAATATGCAACATTTTATCATAAATAGTGGCTAAAACAAACAGCTGGTGCTATTTTCGGCTTTCAGTTGCTGGCCTTGATGAGTATTGGTCTCATCGCCCAATTAAAGCAGCTACAACATCCTGGCAAAGATAATTCATAAACCCAACCATGAGTCTCTATCTCATATGTAATGATCTTGTAAGCAAAAGTAAGTTAGAGGACATGTAAGGACAGACTAGTAACAGTGATTTACAAACTTCCCCAAAGCTATGTAGTTTTGCTGCACGTGATATTAACATGCTCTCTGCTCTGTAAAGAATCTCATGTATTCGGTGTCTCCATTTGCCCTTTGGGTCTGTCTTGCAGCATATGCCGCCTCCCGCAGGACTCACCCCGCTATGAAGTTTCGCCCTTTATCGCAGGGCAGTCGTCAGTCTAAAATACGGGCATATGATAAAGCAGGTGAGTTAAAATGTAATTGAGTATGGGGTTGAGAGTTATGCTTAAGGGAGAGGGAGTTGAACTTATGCTGAAATCTAAACTGTAAGTTTTTTATTCTTAGTATACAGTACGTCCTGCTCCAGAAGGAATACTTACACTCGGGTATTACTCCGCCAGATGGCGTTGGACTGCAGAGACATCGAAAATAGGCTCCTCCCGGCCCCTCAAATACCCAGGGACCTCCCACAAATCACCGGATTTTCTCTGCAGTCTCGACTGCCAAGGACGAGAAATGGCTCTCTCTGCTCGCAGGTGAGCGGGGCTATTAGCCTGAAGCCCTGTAGGACTATTCCCACCCTTTCCATTAGTAATATGCCTCCCAGCCTTGGCTGCGCTGGTCGGGTGATGGTAGGCAGCATCGCTGTTAGGTGCTTAGGAGCGCTGCTCCACCGCAAACCCCCACCAAAGGGTAGGCGGCTCAGGCTTATGGTGAGCCTCTGTGGGATGCCCCTCCCGCACTATTGCCCCTGCCTATCGGTGGGCCCTATTTAAGTGGCCGCTGTCCTCCCTCATTCTCCTTGTAGCCTTCGGTGGGAAAAGAGGGGGGGGGGTGTGTTGGGGTGTATGCTATGCATTTACGTATGTTAGACTTATACTTTATTTCATTTGCCTTGTGTCAGCCGCCGCGCTGTCTTGCTTTACTATGACTGTATTTAAAATTTCCGCCGCGCCCCTTTTCTGTCACTATGTTCCGCGCTTGGCCGCGGCGTTACCTCAGACGCCGGCGCGCTGTCGTTTTCTGCTTGTCATGTGCTGGCTTCGCGCTCTTCGGGGGGGGCTGGGCCCGTCTATGGCGTGTTCCACGTCATTGCTGATACCGACCTGCCCCTCGAGGTATACCGACGCCATCTTTGTCTGCCTGGTTGGCTTATGCGCGAAGGTCCTCTACCTACCGCGGTCCATAAGTGCCCTCGCGGGTGGCTTTATTATCACCTCTTTATTACTGTCTGCTTACGGACCCCTTTTATTATGTCTTTCAGGCGGGCGAATCCATTGGCTTCTCCCAGCCCTCTATTAGTTGCTAACTTGTTAGGCCTAGTGTAATTACTCCCACTCCCTAGCGGGTTATTGGGGCATCCAGGGTTGCTTTATAGCATTCATCCCTATCGGCCTATAGTGCCACTATAATCACCATATGGAGGCATCTCAGGATAATGTAACCGGGGTTCCTTCAGGACAAGCCCGGCTGTGTGTAGCGTGTGGGCAGCCTCATGCTGACACTGACAGGCGCGGGTCTGTGTACCCTGTGCTGAGCAGGTGCTTGCACTGCAATCTGGCCTTCCAGATTCACCTACCCCCCCAAGCTTAAATCTCACTCCTAGTGAGTTGCATACAAGTGGGGATTCTCAGCCTGATGTGTCTTCTAGACTGGCTACTGTTGAGAAGTTGATTGCTAATACCTTGGCGCGTAAGGCCCCTGCTAAGAAGCGGCACTTAATGCCTATTGTCACTCTTTTCCCTATGGAAACTGAGGAGTTTTGGAATCTTTGTGGCTATACCCCCTCGGATGAAGGAGAGCTTTTCTCTGACACAGGGTCATCTGATGAGAGGCCAAGGGCTCATAACGATTCTGGCACTGACCCCTGGGCCCCGGATGACACTGACAGATTATTGACCCAGATTTTTGAGGTTCTGTCAATTTCTCCCCCTGCTGCGGCTCCCAGGCAAAGGGTGGAACTCTTCCATACAGCTAAATCATGTTTGGAGTTTCCCGAGCAAGCACATTTCGATAACCTTGTGCTCAAGGAATGGGAGCGCGCCAGTAGACTTCCCGGGGTACCTAAAAGTTGGGATAGGAAGTATGCCTTTCCTGCTGATGTGGTAAAGTGTTGGTCATCCCCTCCCGAGGTGGATGCCCCGGTCCTAGGACTATCTAACACCTCTGTCATGCATTCCCCTGACTCTACTACCCTGCGGGATGCTGAGGACCGGCGCATTGACCAGCTGGCGTCCCATGCCTTTGCATGTGCGGGGACTGCACTGCGCCCGGTCTGTCCTTCTGCCATTACCGCTGTGGCCTTTAGAACCCTTATCAGAAATATACTTGATAGTGCCCCTGATGATTTGCCTTGTGAGGTGTTCAATGCACTCTCCAGTTGTGATGTTTTTGTAAATTTTGTCCTCTCTGCCTTGGATGACACCATTAGAATGTGTGCCAGGACATCTGCCCTTGTGGTGGCTATACGCCGCTCGGTTTGGCTACGCCAGTGGGCTGCTGACAATGCTGCCAAGAAGGCCCTCACTGGGTTTCTCTTCAAAGGACTATGCCTGTTTGGGGACCGCCTGGACCTTTTTGCTAAGGGAGGCAGGTTACCCCAGCGCAGGCGGCAGTCTCGGCCATTTCGGGGTCAGGGCTCATTCTCCTCCCCCTATCGTGGTGCTAGACAAGGGAGGGAGGTTTCCTTTACTGGGGCCCGGGGAGATTTCTGGGGCAGGGGCAGAGGACGTGGGACGAGGACCAAGCCCCCTCAGGCATGATGGGGCACCCTCACCCATCCGGGTGGGGGGACGGCTTCAGCACTTCGCTCACGTCTGGAGGCTTCATGTCTCAGACCGGTGGATTCAGGAGGTAGTGTCCTCCGGTTACAAGATAGTTTGCTGCCTGGCCGCCCCCAAGATTCATCAGATCCTGGATTCCTCAGGACCCTGTGTTAGCTCAGGAGCTGATGCAGGCAGTGCAAGGCCTCCTGGAGCTGGGGGTCATCTTTAAGTTCCCTTTAAGAGAAATGGGCAAGGGTTTCTATTTCAACCTATTCACAGTCCCCAAAAAAGATGGTTCAGTCAGGCCTATCCTGGACTTAAAGATCCTCAACAAATTTGTCAGGAGCAGGCGCTTTCGCATGGAAACTCTGCGCTCTGCCATCAGTTCCCTGCGCCAAGGGGATTTCATGACCTCTGTGGACATCAGGGATGCTTACCTTTATATTCCTGTATTTCCAGGTCATCAAAGGTTCCACAGGTTCGCTCTGGAGGATCAACACTACCAGTTTGTGGCATTGCCCTTTGGTCTCACCTCAGCTCCCAGGGTGTTCACCAAGGTGCTGGCGGGCGTGATGTCTCTGCTCAGGTATCAGGGCGTCCGCGTGCTTCCTTATCTGGACGACATTCTCATCACCTCCCAATCTCTACATCAGGCAGCTGGTGGTGTCCACCCTTGAGTCATTTGGTTGGGTGATCAACCACCCCAAGTCCTCACTGTCCCCTTCCTTGGTGACTCCATTCTTAGGAATGAATCTGGATACGGTTCAGGCAAGGATTTTCCTTCCTCAACAGAAGGTGGACAGTTTGATTGCACAGGTTCAGCTTCTGCTATCTTGTCGTCATCCCTCCATCAGGCAGGGAATGCAGCTGGTGGGCCTGATGGTGGCGTGCTTCGAGGCGGTCCCTTATGCTCAGTTCCACTTGAGGCCTCTGCAACTCCACCTCTTGTCAGTGTGGGACAAGGATCCAGCGTCCCTGGACAGGGTCTGTGTGCTCTCCCCCCTGGTCAGGAGGTCCCTCTTGTGGTGGATAGACTCAAGGAACCTGTTGGGGGGCAGATCCTTTCTTACCCCTTCCTGGGAGACGGTTACAACGGATGCCAGTCTATCAGGTTGGGGGGGGGGTTTCTGGAAGTCCCTGCGGTTCCAGGGGAGGTGGGGCCCTCAGGAGGCCCACACACCTATCAATGTCTTGGAACTGCGGGCGATCAGGTTGGTTCTGGCTCAGTTGACTACTCACCTTCGGGGCCTGCCTGTTCAGGTGTGCTCGGACAACCAGACAGCAGTTGCCTACATCAATCATCAGGGAGGGACCCGGAGCAATGGGGCCCTCCAGGAAGTGTCTCTGATCCTGACCCTGGCGTAACATAGAAACATAGAAGGTTGACGGCAGAAGGAGACCATACGGTCCATCTAGTCTGCCCTTATGTGTATACTGTATGTATTCTTTATCTTAGGATAGATGTGTGCTTATCCCAGGCATGTTTAAATTCAGTGACTGTTGATTTTTCAACTACCTCTGCTGGAAGTTTGTTCCAGGCATCTACTACTCTTTCTGTAAAATAATATTTTCTAACATTGCTCCTGATCTTCCCCCTGACTAGCTTCAGGTTGTGCCCCCTTGTTCTATCATTAAGCTTCTTCTTAAAAACACTTCCCTCCTGAACCTTATTCAATCCTTTCACATATTTAAAGGTCTCAATCATGTCCCCCCTCTCCCTTCTTTCCTCCAGACTGTACAAATTAAGATCTTTAAGTCTCTCCTGATAAGTTTTAAGTTTAAGTCCTTCCACCATTTTCGTTGCCCGCCTTTGGACCCGTTCTATTTGAATGTCTTTTTGCAGGTAAGGTCTCCAGAACTGCACACAGTATTCTAGCTGTGGCCTCACCAGGGCTCTATACAGCGGCATCACAACCTCCCTCTTCCTACTGGTGATGCCTCGAGCTATGCAGCCGAGCATCCTGCTTGCTTTTCCCACTGCCTGGCTACACTGTCCACTCATCTTGCAGCTATCAGTAATCAGTATCCCTAAATCTCTCTCCTCCGAGGTCCTGGCTAACACAGTGCTGCCCATACGGTACTCAGAGCAGGGATTCCTTCTACCCAAGTGCATGATTTTACATTTAGAGACATTAAACTCTAGTTTCCACAGTTTTGACCATCTATCCAGTAAAGCTAAATCATTTTCCATGTTGCAGACACCTCCAGGAATATCCACCCTATTACTAACCTTTGTATCATCAGCAAACAGACAAACTTTTCCTACCAAGCCTTCTCCTGTATCACTTACAAATATATTAAAAAGAATGGGGCCCAGGACAGAGCCTTGCGGCACACCACTTGTAACTCACCTTTGTACAGATTGCACGCCATTAACAACAACACTCTGATACCGATCCCTCAGCCAACTGGAGATCCACTGAACTAACCAGGGATTGAGTCCTACCTTCAATAACTTATCTATGAGCTCCTTATGTGGTACAGTGTCAAAGGCTTTGCTAAAATCCAGATAGGCGATATCCACAGCACCACCTTCATCTAACACTTTAGTGACATTGTCAAAAAAAACAATAAGATTGGTCTGACATGATCTGCCCTCAGTAAAGCCGTGCTGTTTTGGGTCCAATAGGTCATTAATTTTTAGATGGGAAATTATCTGTTTTTTTAAGAGTGTTTCCATTAATTTGACCACTATAGATGTTAAACTAACTGGCCTGTAATTACTGGCTTCTTCTCTACTCCCCTTTTTATGGATTGGTACGACATTGGCCATTCTCCAATCATCTGGAACCTCACCAGTTGAAAGGGAATGGTTAAGTAAATCCGTCAGAGGGGCTGCAATCACAAACCTAAGTTCCCTTAGAACTCTGGGGTGGATTCCATCTGGACCCATCGCCTTACTTACCTTTAGATGTGCCAGCTCGGCTAAGACATCAGCCTCCTGAAACTCCGGAGCTGTGCCCTCCCAGCGGGATGCTGTGCTATGACCATGCCTGCTACTATCTGAAAATACCGAACAAAAGTAGCCATTCAGATGGTCAGCCACAGCCTTATCTCCGTCAATATATTTATTTTCCCTATTTCTAATTTTTGAGACTGCATTGTTTTTCTTCTTTCTGTCACCAATATATCGGAAAAAGGTTTTATCTCCCCTCTTCATAGATTTTGCCATTTCTTCCTCCTTTGGCCCTTTAGCAGTCCTTATAATCAGTTTTGCTTCCCTCTGTTTAATTTTATATGCCTCTCTGTCAGCTACACTTCCACTTACTTTATACTTCTTATAGGCAGACTTCTTATCTTTTATGATAGTGCTGACTTCCCTAGTAAACCATAATGGTTTCTTCTTCCATTTATTCTTGCTAGTTTGTTTCACATATTGCTTAGTTGCCTTTAAGATGGCCATTTTTAATAGTGACCACTGGGCACCTGCTACTCTGTTCCACTCACCTAATTTTCTTTCTACATACTCCGCCATTTCCTTGGCGGAGACCAATGTTCCCTGCATATAAGCTGTGTACATCCCGGGGGTGGAAAACCACCTGGCAGACTCTCTGAGCAGGGGGACCTCTCGCCAGGGAGAATGGTTCCTATGCAGCAGGGTGTTCCAATCTCTGTGTCACCCTTGAGGCCAACCAGATGTGGATCCGTTTGCGTCCTGTCACAATCACAAGCTACCGGCCTTTGTCTCCCTGTCCCAGGATCCTCTGGCCTTGGCCACGGATGCTCTAGCAATGTCATGGCAGGACTTTCAGTTTCTGTATGTCTTCCCTCCATTCCCCCTGCTGGGCAGGGTTCTGCTCAAGATTGCTCTGGAAGGGGTGCCAGCAATTCTGGTGGCCCCCAGGTGGCGAAGAAGAGTTTGGTTCGTAGACGTGGTACAGCTGGCAGTAGATCAGTACGCTCTGCCCATGGTGCCAGATCTGCTCACTCAGGGCTCACTACGCCATCCCAATTTACAAACTCTGGCTTTGACGGCCTGGCTGCTGAAACCTCCACCTTGATGGAGAAGGGGCTGTCTTCCTCGGTTGTGGATACCTTGATAAAGGCTAGGAAGAAGTCGTCGTCTTCTATTTATTACAGGGTTTGGCATGCCTACATTGACTGGTGTGAGTCTAAGTCTCTTCCCTGTCGTGTTTTCTCTATTCCCAGGATTCTGGAGTTTCTACAGCATTGGTTGGAGATGGGGCTCCAACTGAGTACTCTAAAAGGTCAGGTTTCTGCCCTGGCTGTTTTCTTCCAGAAGTTCTTTGTTCAGCATTCTCTGATTAGGACTTTTTTCCAGGGGGTGACTCATGTGCGTCCCCCACATAAGCCTATGGTGCCTGTTTGGGATTTGAACTTGGTTTTGTCAGCCTTGCAGGGTGCTCCCTTTGAACCTGTGCAGGATGCTGCCCTGGCCATTCTTACTCTCAAAGTTGTCTTTTTGGTGTCTATCACCTCTGTTAGGCGTGTGTCTGAGTTGGCGGCGCTTTCCATTCAGCCCCCCTACTATGAGAGACACCAGGACAAGGTGGTGTTTCGTTTCAAGCCAGATTTTCTGCCTAAGGTAGTGTCTGCCTTTCATTTGAATCAGGACATTGTTCTCCCTTCATTGTGGCCTAATCCTAGTAATGCTAAGGAGAGGGTTTTGCATTCTTTGGACGTGGTTAGGTGTCTGAAGTACTATCTGGTGGCTACTGCACCTTTCAGAAAACTGATGCTCTTTTTGTGGTCCCTTCTGGTCCTAGGAAGGGTTTGGCTCCTGCCAAGTCTACTATCAGCAAATGGATCCGTCAGGCTGTGATTCAGGACTATTCTGCTAAGGGGAAGAATCCTCCCTTTCGTCTTACTGCTCATTCTACTCGTGCTATTGGTGATTCTTGGGCCTTTCAGCACCAGGCTTCTGTTGAACAAGTTTGCAAGGCCGCTATTTGGTCTTCTGTTCATCCCTTTTCAAAGTTTTACAAGATTGATGTTAGGGCCTCAGCTGACGCTGCTTTTGGCCGAAAGGTTCTGCAGGCGGCAGTGGTTTAAACAGTCTGCTGTTAACTTGGGGATCCCACCCTACTTTATGGACACTGCTATTGGATGTCCCAAGTGTAATGAATCTTATCTGGAGCAGGACGTACTGTATACTAAGAATAATACAATTCTGTGATTACTCACCTGTAGAATTGATGTTATGAGTATACAGTACGTCCTGCTCCACCCCACCCTTGGCTTTGCATTATCTTGGATCCCCTGTATGGTGATTATCATTGTTATAGTTACCAGTTTATTTCTGTTTAATTCTCCCGGCTTCTCGTTAACTGCTTTTCAATGCTGGAGGTCCCGGGTATTTGAGGGGCCGGGAGGAGCCAATTTCGCTGTCTCTGCAGTCCAGCGCCATCTGGCGGAGTAATTCCCAAGTGTTATGAATCTTATCTGGAGCAGGACGTACTGTATACTCATAATATCAATTCTACAGGTGAGCAATCACAGAATTGTATTTTCTTAATCTGCGTGGGCTGAAGATCAAATATCTATTCCCCCCTTCACTATTGGTGGGTATCCCCCTTGTACTCTTTCTAATGCCCACTCTGTGGCCATGATTTTCACTGTGAGGCAAGCCGTGTAGCTCAGCAGGCACTTTGCTATGTCAGACATTGGGCAGTGTGCCAATGAAGGAGCTTTCAGCAACAGTTTGATCAGTGGTGTGACCCTGAACCACTATTTTTTTTTTTTTGTTTATTTGGTTTACTAAAATGTTTCCTAGGGGGCATCCCAACTTGGGCAGTGTAAAGCCCTCACAGCCAAGTTGGTATTACCTACTTCCATGCTATATCTGTAAGATGACACAGCAAGTCCGCGTTTTGATGTCGTTTTGTTGATGTCGTTTTGTTGATGTCGTTTTGTTGATGTCGTTTTGTTGATGTCGTTTTGTTGATGTCGTTTTGTTGATGTCGTTTTGTTGATGTCGTTTTGTTGATGTCGTTTTGTTGATGTCGTTTCACTAGGCATCCAATTTGGCTTTCTCAATTCAGTCGAATGACTAGCGAAACTTCTTCAAGAAAATAACACAGTTTAGTCAAGTCTATTTACCCTGATTTATTCATACAGATATACCATGACCTCAATGAATGAGAAACTTCATAGACCTCATTCTGCAGGTAGCACCAAGCAGAGCGGCTCCAAAGGCATTACACAGAGGGCAAGTCCTCTGTGTAATGCACCTTATGATACATTTTAGCATCCCAAAAGTCTATTTAGACTTTTAATAAAATGGCACAGTGAGGGTGTTCTTTTCTTGCCTGATTTGACCCTTTGGCAAGCTAATTTGTCCAACCATGCACTATAATTTTGCTTGAGTTCTAAACTTGCTGAGGGTCAGTATAGGGCCATATTTGCCACCAGGCACACATGTGCCTGGGATGTCTGGTTGTGCAGACACAAAAAAAAACCCAGGAATTCTACATAGGTGACAGGCAGGGTCATTAGGCAGGCCAAGACAGACAGCCTGTATTCTGAGCTTCGGAATTTATACATCCTGCCACTAGAAGCAGAGCAGTGCAGGCAAAGCCTCCAGGGACAGAGAGGAGAAAGCCTGACCCTTGTTGCTTGTTGGTCATGGTTCTATGAGGGTTTTTTCCTTTTCTAGAATTCTAAACTTTTTAGAAGGGCCAGGACTATGGTTTTCATTTTAGAGGCATTTCTTGTTTTTCTTCAGCGCCCTTATGTGTATATTGTATATACTTTTTATCTTAGGATAGATGGAGGCTTATCCCAGGCATGTGCTCACTCACTGTTTACATTTTTCAACTACCTCTGCTGGAAGTTTGTTCCAAGCATCTACTACTCTTTCTGTAAAATAATATATTCCTAGTATGTCACACACCCCACTTCCAAATATTCATGACACTTGGGAACCCGGCCTGTAGAGGGCGATCTTGCAGAGATGACATGGAAAAAGGAGCCCCTCCTGGTCCATAAGTACTGGGTTCCTCCCACTATTCCTCAGTCTTTTCGTCTCTGCAGTCGGCGAAGCATTCAGAAGATGACTCCTTCAAGCTGCAGGTAGCCGAGTTTGCTCCCGGCCCCTTTTTTTCTCTATTTCTGTCTGAAACTCTTTAAACCTGTTTGGTTTTATTGTATGCCTCCCAGCCCTGGCTGTGCGGTTCAGAATTTTCTAGTATTCTATTGAGTGTGAACACCTCGTCGGGTGCTAGGTGAATTGCATGGTTTTGCTCTTATCCCATAGGGGGAGAATATACTTATTCCTTTGGGCTGGTACGCCGTTGTTTTTACTAACATCTGTATATCTTCTTATATGGTTTTCCAATTGCGAGATTACATACTATACTCACATGTATTGCTTTAGTGTGAGACATCATATATATGTATTTATGTGTTAGCGACAACCTGTGTTCTGACTATGCTATATTGTCTCTCATGCTCCCTTTGTGTGTCCCTTTCTGGTGGCCTGCGCCCTCCGCCGTTCGTGATGGCGTCCTTGTTGCCTAGGGGACCGCTCGGGCTTGCGGTCATGTGATCCTTGGAGTGACGCTCCCGTCCAGCGTCTGAGCCCGCTCCCCCTTTTCATTGGCCTGTGTGCCTGTCAGGTGGGCGGGCTCTCGCTGGATTGGCTGCGCACACTGGGACCCCGGATGCTGCAGCCGGAGTGGTTTCCGGGCGGCGGGAGCGCCGCGCGCGCGGCTGGAGGATGCGGCCCCCTTACTGGATGCACACATCGGGTTTAGGTGAGTCTTGATTATGTCAGCTATATATATTATTGTGTGTAGTACCTCACTTATCTATGATTAAGGACCCTCCCGCGTCCGAAACGCGTTAGTAGCACGTGAGATTACACATTTCCATCTGGGTCTTGTTACATGTTTTTAAGCTGCCTCTGTTTTTTGGATTATATGGATGCTTTTAATTTATTTTTGGATTAAAGTATTGCATTTTAAGGAGTGCTGACCAACCATTGCATTTTTTCTACACTTAGTGGGGTTTTGGGACTCCCCCTGGTCTTGCACCCTAACTGGACTTTTGTGCGGCTATACCCCCCTTCTTTTAAAGGTGGAACACACCTTCTGGTGTATACAGGAGTTTTACTCCTCCGTGAGACCCAAATGTGGGTAGGCGGTTTCCGGGTTGGTGTTCCCGGCATGGGATGCCCCTGTCCCTTTATAATCCCCTTGTGCCTTATGGGTGCATTTCTATCCTCTCCCCTTTAGTTCTCCTTTACCCTGCTGGGGTAAAAAGGAGGGGGGGGGGGGCGTTATCTGGGCTTATTTGTCACCATGCACACAAATAATAATCAAAAAAAAAAAATAAAGAAAGAAAAAGATATATAAAATAAATCTTTATTACATATATATTATTATGTTTACTATACTATTTAATAGGATATGTTTTATTTAGATTTTCCTATCTCTGTCTAGGCAGCATTTTTTTTTTGCTTACCTTTTAAAGCTTTGTTTCTGGCTGTGTTCATATTTGAATTTCCCTCCATTCTTGGTCGTGATTCTGGGGGTGGGCGGGGCTTATGCACACAGCATCATTTCATTCCCAGAGCACCTTGGTGTGCTCTCTTTGTCTGCCTGGCTCCTGCTGCTTCCCTATGGTCTTCCCTCATGGTGCGAGCTGATTTCCTGGTGCTGTGGGTACCCCTCAGCTTGCTGAAGGAAGTTTCTGGCATTTTTTTTTTGTCATGCTTTGTCATTTATTGTATTGTGTGCATTGGTGACTGTTTGTTTTCTTTGTAGGTGGAAACTCTTTAAGGGGTTTCTCCTGGTCTTTAGCCCTTAAAGCCTTATTTGGGGGTCCATTTGTGTTAATATCCTCCCACTTGGGACTATTTAAAGGGGCATCCCGGGTAGCAATTGCGTAAATCCCATATATACTTGGCGACTATAATCAATTATAGTATAATACTAAACAACATATGGAGGCATCTCAGGACAATGGGCATGCAGTTCCCTCTGCACAGACTCGGCAATGTTTTGGATGCGGGGCATCCCTTGTTGGGGATAACGCAATTCTTTGCGTCCCTTGTGCTCAATTAACTATTATGCAGCAAACTGGGGCCAGGCTTCGGTGTCTACGGCTTCTGCCTTATCTCCTACTCCGCCATGTCTTGTCCGTACCCCCGGTGATATTGTCATCCAAAGGTCATGAGTCGCATTATGATTTATGTGCCAGATTGGCTCATCTTGAAAAATTAATGTCTTGCTCTGTGGCCAAGAAGGCCTCAGCTAAAAGGAAATATTTGACTCAGGCCGTTCCAGTAAGTGAGTTGGATAATTGTGAAATGCTTTATTGGTCTGATCCTTCTCAGTTAGCAGAAGGAGAATTATATGAGGATTCAGATGTTTCTGATGAACAGCAATTTGTTGGTACTGTGATTGGACAGGGTGAAGCTAGTGTTGTGGATACCCCAAAGGCTCTTGCTCAGTTATTTGAGGTTTTGGTTATCACTCCTCCTGAAGTAGTCCCTCCTCAAAAAGGGGAATTCTTTGGAGTCTCTAAACCTCGTCTAGAATTTCCAAATCGAAAGCATTTTGATGAAATTATTCTTAAAGAATGGGAGAAGCCTGCGCGGCTTCCTGGCATTTCCTTGGGCTGGGACAAGAAATATCCCTTCCCAGCTGATACTGTTAAGCGTTGGTCATCACCACCTGTGGTGTTTGCCCCTGTGCTTAATTTATCCAATTCTTCTGTGTTGCATTCTCCTGACTCCACTACACTTAAAGATGGAGAGGATAAGCGTATTGATCAAATGGCGTGCCATGCTTTTTCCAGTGTGGGCTCGGCCTTGCTGCTCGTTGGTGCTTCAGCACTCATGACAGTGGCTATTAGGTCTGTTGTGAGAGACCTAATGAATTACTCAGGGCTTGATCCGGCCTCTGATGAGTACCCCGCTCTTAAGCGATGTGAGATGTTTGCATCTTTTGTACTTTCTGCCTTAGATGATACTCTGCTCATGTGCAGCAGAACCTCTGCCTTGTTAATCGCCATTCGGCGGTCAGTATGATTGCGGCAGTGGGCAGCTGATATTGTAGCCAAGAAATCGCTTACAGCGCTCCCTTTTGTGGGATTGCTCCTCTTTGGAGAAAAATTGGATTCTGTCACTAAAGGAGGTAAATTACCTCAGCGTAAGAAACAACGTCATTCCTTTCGTAGAGTGGCCTCTTTTAACCCTTCCTTTCGGGGGTCTAGACCCGGTAGAGGATCTGCCTTTTCAGTCCCTAGAGGGAATGCATGGAATAGAGGAAAGGGACATGGCCGTCCAAGTCAGAATTGGGGGTCCAAAACCAAATCTGCCACTAAGCCTGCTCAACAATGAGGGGACGACCTCACCCTTACGGGTGGGGGGACGGCTGCGGTTGTTCTTCCAGGTCTGGGCTCAGGAGGTATCAGACAATTGGGTTCTGGAAGTAGTCTCTTCCGGTTACAAACTGGAATTCGAGTTCCGGCCTCCTCCCAGATTTTTCATGTCCTGGATGCCGTCAGATCCGGCAATTGCACAGGGACTGCGGGCAGCAGTAGCGAATCTGTTAAACATGGCTGTCATCTGACTAGTGCCTCCAGCGAAAAGGGGTTTGGGGTTTTACTCCAACCTACTCACGGTACCCAAAAAAGACGGCTCTGTTCGGCCTATCCTAGACCTAAGGAGACTCAATCAATTTATCAGTTTCACAAAATTCTGCATGGAGTCTCTGCGATCGACGATCGATGCTCCCCGTTAGGGGGACTTCATGACATCCATAGACATCAAGGATGCTTATTTGCACATTCCTATTTTTCCGGGTCACCAGAGATTTCTCAGGTTCTCGATAGAAGACCAGCATTATCAATTTGTGGCCCTGCCATTCGGCCTTACCTCGCCCCCAAGAGTCTTTACCAAGATGCTGGCAGGAGTGATGGCTATATTCAGGGTCCAGGGCATCCGCATTGTGCCTTTTTTGGACGATCTTCTTATCGCGGCCTCCTTCCTCGAACAATCAGAGTTGGACACCAGGACGGTGGTCTCTACGCTAGAGAGGTTCGGATGGGTAATAGGTTACCCCAAACCCTCTCTCTGTCCGTCCAGGGAAATTCCCTCCCTGGGCCTGATTCTAGATACATTTCAGGCCAAGGTTTTTCTTCCTCAGTCCAAAATGGTTCTGATTCAGGACTTGATTCGTCTATTCTTGTCCAACCCTCGTCAGTCTATCCGTCCAGTTTCACATAGGGACGCTTCAGCTCTTCCTCTTGGCAAAGTGGGACAGGTGCCCACTATCATTGAACCAGACTTGTCTATTGTCTCCCCACGTTTTGCAGTCCCTTCAGTGGTGGTTAATATTGCTCAACCTCCAGAAGGGCAAGTCATTTCTGACTCCGCGTTGGGAACTGGTTACCATGGATGCCAGCCTGGTGGGCTGGGGGGCTTCTGAAAGCATCAGTTCCAAGGATTGTGGGGACCTCAGGAGGCTCATTCTCCAATCAATGTATTAGAGCTTCGGGCCATACGTCTTGTTCTACTTCGACTAACCCATTTCTTACAGGGTCTGCCAGTTCAGATTCGGTCAGACAACCGAACAGCTGTTGCATACATCAATCACCAGGGAGGGACTCGCAGTTGGGGTGCCCTCCGGGAAGTGTCTCTGATCCTTCAGTGGGCAGAGATCAATGTTCCCTGCATATCAGCAGTTTACATTCCGGGGATAGAGAATGTGGAGGCAGGGGATGTTCTCGCCAGGGAGAATGGTCTCTCAATCCAAAGGTCTTTCAGTTCCTCTGTCACAAGTGGGGGACTCCACGGTTGGACCTGTTTGCTTCTCGTCACAATCACAAGCTGCCTGCTTTTGTGTCTCTATCCCAGGATCCTCTGGCAGTGGCAGCGGATGCCATGTTTCTGGCCTGGAAGGATCTGGGGTTCCTGTATCTGTTTCCCCCCATTCTCCATGATCAGCAAGGTGGTGCGCAAGTTAGCACTGGAGGAGGCATCAGCAATTCTGGTGGCGCCAAGGTGGCCAAGACGTCTGTGGTACGCAGACGTCGTAAGGCTGGCAGTGGATCGGTTCCATCTGCCTCTTCTTCCAGATCTCATCACTCAGGGTCAACTTTGTTACCCCAATTTACAAACGCTGGCTTTGACGGCATGGCTGCTGAAGTCTCCATCTTGAAAGAAGAAGGTCTTTCTGATGTGGTTATTAGAGCTAGGAAGAAGTCTTCCTCTGTCATTTATTATAGGACTTGGAGGTCCTATATTGATTGGTGTGAATCCAGGGCTTTGCCCTGTAGAGTATTTTCTATTCCTAGAATTCTGGAATATCTGCAACGAGGTCTGGATATGGGATTTCAGATTAGTACTTTGAAAGGGCAAGTCTCTGCCTTGGCTATTTTCTTTCAAAGGTCGTTTGCTCTTCATCCTTTGGTTAAGACCTTTTTCCAAGGAGTCGTGCATGTGCGGCCTCCCAGAAAGCCTATACTTCCTGTTTGGGACCTTAACCTGATGCTTTCAGCTATGCAGGCTGCTCCCTTTGAGCCTTTGCAGGATATTCCTCTTCCTATTCTTACTCAGAAGGTTGCCTTTTTGGTTGCTATTACTTCTGTCCGCCGAGTCTCTGAACTGGCGACTTTGTCTATTCTAGCCCCTTATTTTGAGAGGCATCAAGATAAGGTTGTTTTCCGTTTTAAACCGGATTTCCTTCCTAAGGTGGTGTCTGTTTTCCACCTAAATCAGGATATAGTTCTTCCTTTCTTGTGTCCTAAACCTAGTAATGACAAGGAAAGGGTCTTACATTCTTTGGATGTAGTTCGTTGTGTTAAGTATTATTTAGTTACTACTTCGGCCTTCCGCAAGACGGATGCCTTTTTTGTTGTGCCTTCTGGGCCCAAGAAGGGTTTTTCTCCTGCCAAATCTTCCCTTAGTAAGTGGATACGTCAGGCCATCATTGGGGCCTATATGGCTAAGGGGAAGGTTCCCCCTTTTCGTGTCACTGATCATTCTACTCGTGCTATTGGAGCTTCCTGGGCTTTTCAGCACCAGGCTTCTGTTGAACAAGTTTGCAAGGCTGCGACTTGGTCTTCTGTGCATACTTTTTCTAAGTTTTACAAGGTTGATATGCGGGCCTCAGCTGATGCTGCTTTTGGCCACAAAATTCTGCAAGCTTCAGTAATTAAAGTTATGCATTATTCCTTGGGGATCCCCACCCATTATAGACACTGCTATTGGATGTCCCAAGTGTCATGAATATTTGGAAGTGGGGTGTGTGACATACTAGGAATAATACCATTTTGTGATTACTCACCTGTAAAATGGTTATTACGAGTATGTCACTCCCCCACACACCCCTCTTCCCCCGCCCTTTTTTGGGGGATCATTTATATGGTGATTATTATTTTCAAACTATTTTTCAATTATTGAATATAATTTGCTATTCCTGGTTCTTCACTGCTTTTTAAAAAGACTGAGGAATAGTGGGAGGAACCCAGTACTTATGGACCAGGAGGGGCTCCTTTTTCCATGTCATCTCTGCAAGATCGCCCTCTACAGGCCGGGTTCCCAAGTGTCATGAATATTTGGAAGTGGGGTGTGTGACATACTCGTAATAACCATTTTACTGGTGAGTACTCACAAAACGGTATTTTTGTAACATTGTTCCTGATCTTCCCTCCGACTAGCTTCAGGTTGTGCCCCCTTGTTCTCCTTAAAAAGATGTATGGGCTTGCACAGGTGGATGGCTGCCTTGGAAGGTGGGGTCCTCTCATCTAAATGAGGACATCTTTCTTTTGTCCTGTATTCAAAGTTCTCTTATCACACTGAAAGGCATTGCATGCTCTGGTTGTGGTTAGGACAGTTAAGAGTCTGTCAAGAAGTGTGTAAGCAGTTAATGGAAAAGGGGTTATGTCTGTAGGGGTTAGGAGCCGCTGTTCAGAGTAACGGCTCACTCTACATGTGCAGTAACCCCATCCTGGGCATTTGGGCATCAGGTTCCGGCAGGTTTGTACAGTGGCTACTTTGTTCCATATTCTCACAAGGATTTGTAGGCTAGATATGAGATCATCAGATGACGTGCTACTTATCTGTATGGCATTGCATGTGGGGGCCTAAATTTAAATTGATCCTATACCCAGAAAGGAAGTTTTTGTTGTCACCTTGTATCCCAGTCCAGTGCCCCAAAACAGCCTTGGCTTCTTTTTTTTATTGAAGCCTTTACCCAATTTTTATAAAACATACACTGCATGCATTCAGCCATATTGCTCCCTGGCCGAGCGGCCCAACCCCCTGGTGCTTTCATTCAGTTACAGTACACTGTCATTTTATTCCAGCCGGGTAATGTTAACCCCAAGCCGAAAGAAAAAGAGGCAGACCCTAGAGTAAAGACACTGGAGTCAAGACTAACCAAATTGTCTTAGTTGCCAGGCTATCCTTTTAGAATCCTGGAATATGCCTTTCTGTCAGCCCTGCATTGATAGCAAGTTGGGAGGCGAGGCAGCTTCTTTTATATTAGAAACAGTGGGTTCCATGAAAATGGACATGGTCTCTGCTCAACACTACTTTACTTCAACAGTTTTTCCTTGGGTCACCCCCAGGCAGCCTCTTCAGTAACGCCCTCCACCCGCTCCCTCTCAGCCAGCTTCCTTAAACCCTCCCTCTACTGATAGAGTCAGGAGATGGATGAGAATGAGGGTATTGTTTCCTCAGCCGAGGAATTTCTTTACGAGGGTTTTGGAGGCCGTGGTTTTGAGGAGGGGCCCCCAAAGGGGTCCAGAAACAGGGTTTCTGAAGAGACAGCGACTCTGTTAGTTGATATTTACTACACAATGAAAATCCCTAGTGATGAACAAACCCTATAAGCACAGGATTTGGTTTACCATAAATGTATGGGACGGAAGGAGAAATCTTTTCCAGTACATTCCTCTTTATCAAACCTTAATAAAAATTTCCAGAGAAAAAGATATTTCTTTCGAATTCCATTGAAACGCAGATTTCCCTTTGAAGCAGCATGTGAAGCCTGGGCCAAATGTCCAAAACTGGATGCCTCCCTGGCACAGGTCTCCAGTTCTTCTGACTTGAGTTTTGAGGACTCTGGCACGAATAGCATGAATAGACGCACAAACAGAATCTTTAAAATCGCTTGGGGCACGTTAGCTTTAGCATCAGTTTGTCTCGCCAGGAATCTTGGAGTTTGGCTCCAGAACCTCAAAGGCTATATTGAAAATGACACACTTAAACAAGCTCTTTTGGAGACTTTGCCTAGTATGTCTAGAGCCCTAGTCGATTCTGCTAGAAGAGCCATCTGGTTAAAAACATGCCAAGGAGATCTTGCATCTAAGGCCAAATTATGTGGAATCCCTTTTGGAGGAAATCTTATGTTCGGCTCTGACTTAGATGCTACAATCTCCTGATCCTCAAAAAGAAGAAAAAATCCCCATTAGATCTAAAAAACCTAGAGGCAATGCCCCACTTAGACATAAACAACAATTCGTTCATTTCACTTCATAATTTACAAACAAATCAGAATGGAGTCAATATTAACGATAAGAAACCTGCTCAGGCCAGAAGGCTTCATGGTGAATATATTGACTTAAAGGAGGCCTACCTGCACATACCAATTTTTCTCCGCAAATTTCTAAGGTATGCAATCCTCCTAGATTTGGATGTCCTGCACTTTTAGTACAGGGCCTTGCCATTTGGAATCTTCATGGCTCCCTGGAACTTCACCAAGATTCTGGCCGAGGTGATGAGCGGACCATCCTGAGGGTTTATGAAATTTCTGTTTTTCCCACTAGACAACCTCCTGTTAACAGGGAACACAGAACTCTTACTCCTACACAACCTCTCTGTGACACAGACCCTACTGTCCCGATTAGGTTGATGTAAACCTAGAAAAATGTAACCTAGTTCCCTCCAGGAGATGTAGATTCCTTGGGTTCAGCTTAGACAGAGCAAAAGATTGTTCTCCCAAAAGACAAGCAACAGAAATTAATAACTCATTTCAGTTGGCTTTGTCTGCAAGAATCTGCATCCCTGTGAGAGGTCATGAAGATTCTGGGCCTGATGACCTCAGCAATTCCTGCCATGACATGGGCCCAATTACACTCCAGACCACTACAAGCCTTCTTGTTACAGGCCTTGGATCATGATCCAGAGAGTCTAGATGATCTGATAAGTCTACCTGAATCAGTCAGGGACAGTTTAATCTGGTAGCACGATCTACCGACCCTGCAGGAGGACGGAGATTGGAGACAAACCCAACCTATAGTAATAACAGATACCAGTGCCTGGGGTTGGACTCTCTACATGTCCAAGGAAAGTGGTCAGAGGAATTTCAAGAAAGATCCTCAAACTTAAGGTAATTGAATGCAGTAGAGCAGGCTGTTCTCCATTTCCGTCATCTTCCGAAGGATCAATGGAAGTGTACACCCTGGCACAAGCCTAGAATTTTTCCCTAACCTACACCTTTCCCCCTCTTCAGCTTCTACAAGTAATAAGAAAAATTGTGGAAGAAAGAGAAACAGTAACACTGATCGCCCCAGCCTGTCCAAGAAGAAATTGTTTTGCAGCTTTAATGAACATGTATAGGGACAATTCGTGACCACTACCTCAGAAACCAGTTCTGTTAACTCAGGGTCCAATCTGTTGCTGAAATCTTCAGAATATACAATCTTAACTGCCTGGATCCGGAGTGGACACTTTTAACAAAGAAGGGACTTTCCTCAAGGGTGATAAAAACCCTAATAGGAAGCAGAAAGCAATCCACAAGGAAAATGTACTTGGAAGTTTGGAAAAGGTTTTGTTCTTTCTCGAACAACAACAAATTAGCATCGGTACTGGAATTTATGCAGGAGGGCTTTAAGATTGGTTTGGCAGTACCTATAAGACCTAGGCATCTACAATCTCATTGTTTCCTGATACGACATTAAGAAAAAATTGCCTAATCAACAGATTCATTGTTTTTGTTTTTAGGAAAATACCAGTTAGGATATCTAGATGCCCTTCCTGGGATCTCACACTTGTTCTTACAGAAGCACTTCTCAAAAAATGGCCCAATAATAAAAATCCATTTAAATATACTGGATGGCGAGTGGAGGGGTGACTTATACATCCGGCTTTAGGAAATATTTATATTTTAATGGGAAATAACGGGTGACAGGTTCTGTCACCTCTCATTGACTAAACCTGTAACCCCTGGATTTTATTCCTACCAGGATAAGAAAACCACAAGCTTGGTAGGAGTTTTATTCAGTTCTGGTGTATGACCCCTCCACTCAGTAGCCAATGTGTTTATATGGATTTATATGGATTTTTAATATTACACAATTTCGCAATAGTGCTTCTTTAAGGGGTTAACGAGGTCTCCTTTTGAACCGGTATCAGATAAGATCCTAACCCTAAAAATGAGTTTCCTGCTGGCTATCACTTTGGCACGCAAGGTCAGCGACCTGCAGCCCCTCTCCATTTGGGAACAGTTCTGCACAATCCTTACAGACAGGGCCATCCTTAGACCAGATCCCCTGTATCTAACAAAGATTGCTTCTACCTTTCACAGATCACAGGACATTATTCTCCCGTCCTTCAGGAGCAGTCAGGAAAATAAGGAAGATATGTCACATATGTTAGAAGAGTTTTGGAATTCTACTTAGAACAAACATGCACTTGGAGAAAGACAGACAGGCTCTTCATCTCATTTATTGGGATGGCCGCCTCCAAGTCTTCCATAGCCAGCAGGATTAGACAGGCCATCTCCCTAGCCTACACATGTATGGACACACACCTCCCTACATTACTATACACTCCACCCGGGCAGTTTCCACTTCCTGGGCAGAAAAATCAGGGGCTTCCATGGAAAAGATCTGCAAGGCAGCCACTTGGTCTTCCCCTAACACGTTTCTTAGGCATTAGAGATTCTCCGCGGTCCTTCAGAAGAAAAGTTCTTCAATAAGTGTGTAAGGCTGTTTTGGGGGGGGGGGGGGGGGGGGGTGATGATAAACGCCCCACTCAAGACAGTCTATAGCGCTAACCTGTTGGTAACAAAATGAGGCTGAGCCTTCACTTAGTGGAAGAGTGGGATAAATGTTCTGTGTGGCAGTGCCTCCACCCAGAATAGGGCCCTTGTAACTGTCGGGGAACCTTTCTGGGAAATAGATCGAGTCTAAACATAACCATACAATGAGAGCAGAGGGACTACTGCTCCCAGCAGTCTCTTAAAGCAATCACTGGCACAGCTGAATATAATAATACTATAAACTTTATATAGCAAACGGTAAAGGTACAAGAGAAATCAAGCATACACAGTGTAATATATATATAGATAATGCAATAATGAAAGGCCTAGCTTCAATCGGTCCGTGTACATATACCCGGGTATATAGTTACTCTATACCTCCAAAAGAGAGAGAGTCTGCGCAGGATGAAAGCTCCTGATCTTGATAGTTGATCCACTCTTGACGCGTAGAGCTCAATCACACAGGTGAAGCTTCTCCACTGGATACACTGTACATGCAGGTCAGCAAGCTGGGAGTAAAGGAGTTCCAAAACAGCTACAGACGATCTCCACTTGGCATAATCAGCTGAACTGGCAGGGGAACAGTCTGGCAGTCAGTGGAAGGATCCAGACTCCACCGTAAGGCTCTGGATACAAGAAGCAGCAGCACAGCTTCTGATAGCAAGCCGTGTGCTCAGGTCTGTCTCCTTGCAGGAAGTCTGTCCTCTATTTATAGTCCAGCACAGGGCTGCAAGTCCAAGCTAGCAGGGGCAGGAAGTATGCTATCACTGGTTAAGGAGGGAGTGCTCTATGATTTCCAGGAGACATGCAATGTTCAGAGCAACTTTGTGGTAAATCAGCACTTCCCTACAAGTCCCCCGCCCCTAATCTAGATTACTTGTTTATCCTCTCAAGTGGCCATCCTGAAGGATGAGCGAGAAAATCCCTGTTAGTCTTACCGGTAACTGTATTTCTATTTCCTTCAGGACCACCCTAGCTACCCTCCCTGATGGTCCATTGGTTCCTTTTGATTACTTGTTTAAAATACTGGGGATGGGGCTTTTAAACTTGTCCCAGTTTTGTGTTTCCTCTCCAGGAGGTAGAGCCTTCTCTCATGTGGCCGTCTTGAAGGACTCCGTACCGGTAGTACTAACAGGGTTTTTTTGCCCTATGAAAATAATGGCTTCAGACAGCTGACCTATATGCATTAACCCCCCTCTTCTGGAAGGATGGAACCCATGAGGGTAGAGGTGACTTGGCTTCTTCTGATACATTGAGGTAAATTACTGACTGCTCAGAGTGCTGAGGGCTGTTATATAGCAGCGTTTTTCAGAGGAGTAAAAAGTATCAGTCCAGAAGCAAATGCCATCTCTGGTGTAATGCTTGTGCATGTATTACTATTGCCTTCATTTGTATTGTCACAATTATCTTTTGCAGCCTCCTTGCAGCCGCCCAAAGACAGACCTCTCACGGATGCATCTGTGGCAAAGAGACTGGTTAACAGGGCGCTGGGGCAACGTGATATGGAACAGCCTGTGAAGAGTCCGAGGAGTGAACCTGCTGATGGTCCCCACTGACCATGTGTGTGCACTTGCCATAAGCCTGCTGATAGACTTCTCCTAATTCCAGAGAACTCTACTTATGTGGCTCACTGCACACACTGGCTAGATGTCTCCATGTGTTTAAAGAATTAGTGCACGGTGGTCTTCAGTTTTTTTGTTTTTTTTTACTTTAAGAGCAGGCAATGAAGCTCTTGTAACAATGCGATTGTTTAGGTAAAGAGGACGGAATCCCACCTAGACCACGTGAGATATGGTTCCATGCCTTGCTTATTTCTATAGCCCAAATCAACCAGGCAGCTGCTCTCCTAAGCTGACTGCACATTAGTAGGTCTTTGCAGCAAACGCAGGGATGCTTTACACTAGATTCCTAGATGCCTTAAATATGGTAGACAAGGCTCCGTTCAGATCCAGGTGAGCCAGGTCACTTCTTCTTTAGGAGAGAAAACTGCCATTCATTCTCATTGTCTACCTTGGGGGTGGTTCAGCAACCAGAATTCAATTTTCACCTGTTCTGAATCATCCCTAAGGTAGACAATGAAAGCTAATGGCAGTTCTCACCTGGCTCTGAATCGAGCCTATTGTGTATCAAGCATGTTGGCAAATATTGGAGTTGGCACTTGTGCTTTGCTTTATGATTTTTTTTTGGATGCAAAGTTACATCATGTGATTAAAAAACATGATCTCCCCTTTTGTCGTCTTTGTTCTATTGTTTCTTGTGCACTGCACTTTGTTGTAAATGCGCATATTCTTAACCATGTCTCCTTTCCACTCACCCTGTCCTCCTGTAATATAGCAATAAATGGGGTTGTCCAGCCAATTACCCACCAGAGGGTAAAGGAGGGAATGCAGCTTATTTATTTGTTGTTGTCTTAGAGGAGATGATTGGGTGGGGGGGGGGGGGGGTATAAGATGTTTTTATCTACTTTCAGCACCAAAAGCAGCCATCACTATGGCATGCCATAACCAGCTGCATTGATTGTAGGGCCAATGTAAACTAATGTTTACCCTTCCTTTTTCTATTTCCCCCCCTCTCCCACACAAATTTAACTGCGTGGATGGCAGATGCTTGGTGGTAATGAATGAAAGGTATTGGATGCCTGGGTGGCAGCAATGATAAGAGGATTATGACAGCAGGATCAGAGCTCCAGGTCCCTTATTACCCCCCCCCCCCCCCCCAGGTACCAGCAAGGCTCACTGCAGACCACTCTAGCTCCTTGTTAACTCCATCCAAGCACCTTGTCTGTGCCCTCTGCAGCCATCCACTCCCTCCCCAGGTTACTTGCCAACCATTTTCTTGCCTCACTTAGCATACGGGACCCTGCATAGCCACCCCCTCCTGGGTTAGGGATGGGTTAAGGAACATGGGTTCCTTGACCCCTGCCCCACATTTCTTGCTCCCCCTAACCCATAGTCCATTGCAGTGTGCCCCATGAGACTTTCCTCCAGTCTTCCACATTGAATGCAGTCTCATAATAAAAAACCCTTGGGGGCTCCTTGCAACCCCCATCCTGAAACCCTCTCTGCCTCCCTACATGTTACTTGCTGTACCCATCTCTCCTCTCCCTACATGTTACTTGCTGTACCCACCTCTCCTCTCCCTACATGTTACTTGCTGTACCCACCTCTCCTCTCCCTACATGTTACTTGCTGTACCCACCTCTCTGCCTCCCTACATGTTACTTGCTGTACCCACCTCTCTGCCTCCCTACATGTTACTTGCTGTACCCACCTCTCCTCTCCCTACATGTTACTTGCTGTACCCACCTCTCCTCTCCCTACATGTTACTTGCTGTACCCACCTCTCCTCTCCCTACATGTTACTTGCTGTACCCACCTCTCCTCTCCCTACATGTTACTTGCTGTACCCACCTCTCTGCCTCCCTACATGTTACTTGCTGTACCCACCTCTCTGCCTCCCTACATGTTACTTGCTGTACCCACCTCTCCTCTCCCTACATGTTACTTGCTGTACCCACCTCTCCTCTCCCTACATGTTACTTGCTGTACCCACCTCTCCTCTCCCTACATGTTACTTGCTGTACCCACCTCTCTTCTCCCTACATGTTACTTGCTGTACCCACCTCTCCTCTCCCTACATGTTACTTGCTGTACCCACCTCTCCTCTCCCTACATGTTACTTGCTGTACCCACCTCTCTTCTCCCTACATGTTACTTGCTGTACCCACCTCTCTGCCTCCCTACATGTTACTTGCTGTACCCACCTCTCCTCTCCCTACATGTTACTTGCTGTACCCACCTCTCCTCTCCCTACATGTTACTTGCTGTACCCACCTCTCCTCTCCCTACATGTTACTTGCTGTACCCACCTCTCTTCTCCCTACATGTTACTTGCTGTACCCACCTCTCCTCTCCCTACATGTTACTTGCTGTACCCACCTCTCCTCTCCCTACATGTTACTTGCTGTACCCACCTCTCTTCTCCCTACATGTTACTTGCTGTACCCACCTCTCCTCTCCCTACATGTTACTTGCTGTACCCACCTCTCTTCTCCCTACATGTTACTTGCTGTACCCACCTCTCCTCTCCCTACATGTTACTTGCTGTACCCACCTCTCTTCTCCCTACATGTTACTTGCTGTACCCACCTCTCTTCTCCCTACATGTTACTTGCTGTACCCACCTCTCTGCCTCCCTACATGTTACTTGCTGTACCCACCTCTCTGCCTCCCTACATGTTACTTGCTGTACCCACCTCTCCTCTCCCTACATGTTACTTGCTGTACCCACCTCTCCTCTCCCTACATGTTGCTTGCTGCCCCCCAAAACTTGCTGGGGGCGCACTTCATCCCTTCCTTTACATTGCTTGTTGCTCACCTACACAATTACACAGTTGTTTTCTGTTACCCCGTACACATTCCTAGTCTCAGGAACCTTATGGGGGTCCTTTCCCCACCCCTGTAATTCCTCCACACTCTCCTACTACCATACCCACCTCCGTTGTGGTGGACCATCTGAATAGCTACTTTAGTGCAGTATTTTCAGATGGTGGCTTAGCATAGAATCCAGCTGGGAGGGTCCAACTCCTGAGTTTTCAGAGGCTGATATTTTAGCAGAGCTGACACATTTAAAGGTAAATAAGGCAATTGGATGGCATCCACCCCCAGTGTGGAACTTCTTTAAGTAATTCTGTCACAGGGGTCGCAATCACTAGATTGTGGCCCCTGTGACTGATTTACTTAAACAAGTTCAACAGGCAAAATAAAAACAAAAGGGCACTTACCCTTTGTCCTGTGCCACTGATGCAGGTCCGGGATCAGGAATTTGCCTGATCCCTGTATCTGAGCCCACACCCTCTCCATTCACTACAATGGAGGGGGGTGTCAGGCCTTGGGCTACTACCGCCATTGCAATGAATGGTGAAGGCATAGCTGTGCGCCTGTAATTGATGCGATTGAATCTGTCCCCATGGTCATGTTGTGGCGGGGGGGGGGGGGGGTTGCTGATAGTGAGTTCCTGATTCCCTGACCTGCACCGATAAGCGGCGCAGGACAACAGGTATATGCCCATTTGTTTTTATTTTGCTTGCTGAGTCACTTCAACCGTTCCCTTTCAACTGGAGAGGTTCCAGATTGGAGAATGTTGTACCTATCCCAATGAGGGGAGTAGAGAAGAAGCCAGTAATTACAGGCCAGTTTACCACCTGTAGTGGTTAAACTAATGGAAACTCTTAAAAAACAGATAATTTTCCATCTAAAAACTAACAACCTGTTGGAACCAAAACAGCACGGCTTTACTGAGGGCAGATCATGTCAGACCAATCTTACTGATTTCTTTGACAATGTCACTGAAGTGTTTGATAAAGGTGGTGCTGTGGATTTTAGCAAGGCCTTTGACACTGTACCACATAAGGAGCTCATAGATAAGTTATTGAAGGTAGGGCTCAATCCCTGGATAGTTCAGTGGATTTCCAGTTGGCTGAGGGATCGGTATCAGAGCGTTGTTGTAAATGGCGTGCAATCTGAACAAAGGCGAGTTACAAGTGGTGTGCCGCAGGGCTCTGTCCTGGGCCCTATTCTTTTTAATATATTTGTAAGTGACATAGGAGAAGACTTGGTAGGAAACATTTGCCTGTTTGCGGATAATACAAACGTTAGTAATAGGGTGGATATTCCTGGAGGTGTCTGCAACATGGAAAATTATTTGGCTTTATTGGATAGATGGTCAAAACTGTGGAAACTGGAGCTTAATGTCTCTAAATGTAAAGTCATGCACCTGGGTGGAAGGAATTCCCGGTCTGACTATTGTATGGGCAGTACTGTATTAGCCAACATTTCGGAGGAGTGAGATTTAGGGATACTCATTGCTGAAAGGCTGCATAGCTCGAAGCATCATCAGAGGGAAGTTGCAATGCCACTTTATAGAGGCCTGGTGATTCCACGGCTACAAAACTGTGCAGTTCTGGAAACCTCCCCTAAAAAAAAAATGTCCAAAGACTAGCAACAAAAATGGTGGACTAAGATTTATCAAGAAAGGATTAAAGAACTTAATTTGTGCAGCCTTGAGGAAAGAAGGGA
Organism: Gastrophryne carolinensis; assembly: GCA_027917425.1. NCBI lineage: Eukaryota > Metazoa > Chordata > Amphibia > Anura > Microhylidae > Gastrophryne > Gastrophryne carolinensis. The sequence continues at coordinate 379,479,742 of CM051238.1, forward strand.
AAGAAGAGACATGATTGAGAAGGATTGGACAGGTTTCAGGAGGGAAGTTTTTAAACAGAAACTTAAAGGGTCTCTGTAGGCAAAATGCATCATTCAGCAGCTCACCTCATCATGGCTGCCCTCTCCTTTCGTTTAGGAACGTAGCTGCTCCTGAAAGTAGAATCAAAGCAAAGGGTAGTGACACGCCCCCTAAATGCCTTTGCCATAGACTACCAATAATAGGGCTAAGCTGGTTGTCTAACATGCTGCATCATCAGACTGTGGACACAGAGCGATGGAGATTAGCCAGGGCGCTGAGAATGCCTGAAGCTAGTCGGAGGGAAGATCAGGAGCAATGTTAGAAAATATTATTTTACAGAAAGAGTAGTAGATGCTTGGAACAGTCTTCCAGCAGAAGTCTATTTAGAGGAGGCAGGGTGGGGGTTATGTTTTTTTTTTTTATTCTAAGCATACAGCACGTCCTGCTCCCGAATAGTAATAACATGTGGGTTATCCTCCGCCTCAGGCGCCGTGCACTGCAGACATGTAGAAAACAAGCTCCTCCCGGCCCTTCATATACAGAAGGACCTCCCACAAATCCCCAGATTTCTCTGCAGTGCTGGAACTGCGAAGACATGAAGTATCACGCTCTCGCAGGCAAGCGGGCCTTACGGCCCAAGGTCCTGCGGGACTGTTTCCACCCGTCCTCTTCAGAAGAAATATGCCTCCCAGCCTAGGCTGCGCGGGTCGGGTGAAGGTAGGTAGCACCTGGTGTGCTGAATGGAGCCATGCTCCACCGCAATCCCCCTCCATAGGGTAGGCGGTCAGGCCGATGGTGAGCCTCTAGAGGATGCCCCTACCGCAATTTTGCCCGTGCCCCTCACAGACTCAGTCCATGGACACCGTCAGCTTCCCCCCTCGCTTCCTCCCGTAACCTGGGGGAAAAGAAGGGGGGGGGGGTGTGGCGGCCCTAGTGCTAATTCGCCTTAGACCTTGTTCCTTTAATCAGGGGGTCAGTGTCACGCCTCACTGTACAGTGCGAGCTGTCTTTTTTACTAACAGTCTGCTTCGGCAGATTCATTCCAGCGTGTCAGCATTAGAAGTTGCTTATTCTCCGCTGCTTTACTTTGCCGTTGGTTGGAGCTTCGCGCTCTTTGGGGGAGGCGGAGACTCGGCATGACGCGCCTCGCGTCACAGCCTGGCCTGGCCCTCCCCTCGAGGTTCGCTGGTGCCATTTTCTCTATCTTCGCGCGCGCGTGGTGTGGTTCGCCTCCTCCCTCGGTCATGTAAGTGCCCTCCGGGGCGGTATGGTTCTATGTTTTTTCAGACAGCGCATGGCACTGACTCCTCTCCCCTTGTCCCATTATGTCTTTCAGAAGCCAATACTTCGCTACCGTCCCCGGCCTAACATATATTACAACGGGTCCTCTTTACAAATTCTCCCACATTACTAGCGGGTTTTGGGGCATCCAGGGTTGCTTATTGCATAAATCCCTGCGTCATACTGCTTAAAAATCACCATATGGAGGCATTTCAGAATTATAGAACCGGGGTCCCTCCGGGACGTGACCGGCTGTGTGCAGTGTGTGGCCAGCCCCTGGCTGAGGCTGACAGGGCACAGGTCTGCGGACAGTGTGCAGCACAGGCAGGTTTGCTAACAGAGGAACCTCCCTTCCTCACCCCCGTCTCCCCGCTCCCAAATATCACTCATGACGAGTCCCACTCCAGCGGGGATGACCTGCAATCGGTGCCTCGAGCGTTGCCCACGGCGGAGCAGGTGCTTTCTGGATTGGCGGAGCGTATGGGCCCTGGTAAAAAGCGGTCCCTGACGCCTCCTAGCTCCCCGGTTCCGGACGATACCGATGACTCTGCTGATATGCAGGACCCTGACCCTTCTGAGGAAGGTGAGCTATTCTCAGACTCGGGCTCCTCCCATGGGATGCCCGCGGGCCGTGATGAATCTGAGCCTGGTTCCTGGGGTCTGTGTGACACAGATGAAATCCTTATCAAGATTTTTGAGGTTTTGTCAATTTCTCCTCCTGGGGAGATCCCCAAGCCGAAAAGGGAGAGTTTCCATACAGCGCTGCCGCGCTTGGAGTTCCTAGAACAGGAACATTTCCAGAATATTATATCCCAGGAATGGGAATCGCCTTGTAAGCTTAAAGGGATTCCAGGGGCCTGGGAATGGAAGTACCCTTTTCTCCCTGATGTGGTTAATTTATGGTCAGTTCCCCTGGTGGTGGACGCGCCGGTTATAGGGGTCAAAAACCCCCCTTTTATGACTGCTCCTTTTACCGTACCCTTCGGGATGCTGCGGACCGGCGCATTGACAGACTGGCTTCACACACCTTCTCGTGTGCTAGGACGGCCCTGCGCCCGGTTCGTGCCGCGGCCATCACGGCGGTGGCGCCAGGACTCTTGTCAGAAAGATACTAGATCACCGCCCTGAGGACCTCCCTTGGGAGGTGTGTAATGCGCTATCAGACTGCGAAGCCTTTGTTAAATTTATTCTATCGGCACTGGATGACACCATTAAGATGTGTGCTAGGAGTTCAGCACTCGCGTTAGCCATTCGCCGCCTGGTCTGGCTGCGACAGTGGGGCGCCGATGGAGCTACAAAAAAGGCTCTCACTTGCCTCCCATTCAGAGGACGGCGGTTATTCGGGGCCCGCTTGGACCTTTTTGGGAAAAAGGCTATAGCACCCGTCCGCAGAAGGTCGCTCCGGCCTCCACGAGGCAGGGTCACCCCTCCACCTCCCTACGTTAGTGTCAAACGCGAATCTGAGGTGTGTTTCCAGCTGTTCGGTGTGGATTTGCAACATGGAGCGGGCAGGCAGCGCCCTGGGCCTTCTGTTAGGACCAAGTCCAAATCTGCCAAAACCTCTCAAGCATGAAGGGGCGCCCTCGCCTGTCTGGGCGAGGGGACGACTGCCACAGCTGTCTCACATCCAGGAAGATGCCTTCTCCTTCTGGTGGTTCCGGGATGTAATCCCCCTGGGCTCAGGATGGGTTCTTGCTGGGCGGCCCCCCCTCAGTGATTGTCAGGGTGCTTCTAGTCCCTGCCTTCCCCTCTGAAATTGATGCAGGCCGGACTGGGCCTACAGTGTTGGGCGCACTTGTTAATTGCCTTAACGGTATAGGGCTTTGGCCTCTATATTTTCCTTACTCCCCCCTCAACAGTATGAGGTAGTCTGGACCGCGTTGGCCTATGGCAGGCTTAGCAATTCTACATTCACAGGCAGTCCATATATGACAACTGTCTTAGGTCACGGGCCCCCTGTGCGGGGGGGGGCTTTCGGCCTCTTGCGAAGCTAGATCTTCCTAGTCTCCCTGGGGCCTGCTGGACGCCAAGACTCTTCTGGACAGTGTCGCAGGATCAACCCTGCGGATTGAGGCATTACTTGGGGCCTCTCTTTCGTGCCCAGGCTACTAGCCTGGCGTGACTGGGGACACGCCTGAGGTGGGGCGCCTGTGTTGGGACCTACCGGGTCATCTTCCTTACTCCCCAGTCTCTGCATCAGACCAAAGTGGGTCGGTTGGCCGACAGTGTTCCCTGGGAGCTACTGGATGGTTGCTCAACCACCTCATCCCCTCATGGTCCCTTATCCGCTATCCCCCATTCCTGGGAAATCGGTTCAGGCTTGCAGCCTTCTTCTCTGGCATTAGGGGACCCCTGGTTACGGGGGCGCTGCCCCCCTTTACTGGGGCCTTACCTTCACCAGGCGGGATGGCGACTGGTGGGCCCGTTGGCGGCACATCAAGATGATGTCACTTATATACCGAGCCTTTGGGCTCTTCGGCGCAGTAGGTTACTGAACCTACATATTTCCCATTACCCCGGTGCTTGGTCTGTGCTCATGCCTTCTTGGTAAGATGGTTCCTCTTGAGCTTCCCATATGCGAGGGCCCCGTCAGGGGGGCACCCCCCTTCCTTTCCAGCATCTCCTAGCGTATGGTCACCCTGGGTACCAAGTCTCGCAGGTTTGGCGGGGGAATGGGAAAATCCTTCCACAACCCCTGGTGGTTCTAGGTTGGGCCCTATAGCTCCCAAGCCTCCCCTTACTACGCCCATAACAGCTTGTGGTATCCCATTTTGATTGGCATGGGCCTTAGTCTCTTCCCTGTTAGGCGTTCTCGATTCCCAGGGCCTTTAAAGTCATTACAGCGTAAGTTGGGGTTGGCTCCCCATCCGGGGACTCTGAAGGTGTAGGTTTTGTCCTGGTCTTCCTGCAGGAATCCGGTTCTGTCACCCTTGTAGGGAATTCCTTCGGGGATTGCCTAGCTGCATTTCCCCAGTAGTTCCATGGTCCCTCTGGGGATCAATTTTCATTTTTTACCATGCGGACTTCCTGGGGACCCTGCCTGGATGCTGTCTCAGCTGCCCAGTAGGCCAGCCCACTTCTCCGGGGCCTTCTGACTCCGTCAGACATGTGCCTGAGAATATGGATCTGGTTGCTTAACCCTGACTCGAAGTATACATACATACACATGTACAGATATATACGGCTACAGGCCCCCCATGCCTGGGGGTGTTCCTTTTACGCTGGGCCTCCGGTCCAGGTGGTCATTTGGACCTTTGCTTCAGTCCCTTAGTCTAGCCATGGGTTTGTTCTTAATATTAATATGAGGGCCTACATCCCTCTACAGGTTTTGCACTTCTCCCCATGCCGGCCTTCTTGCCCTTTAGAGGGACTGCTGTTCTTGGAGTCTACAGGCACCTCCTTAGGTATGCGCCTGATATCTATTCCGGCGCCATTGCGCCTTTGGATCAATCCTTCTGGATGCTCCCTGATCCTGAGGAAGCCTTGGCTTCCTGATAATTAAGAGTCTGTATTCCCGCTTTGTCGGGTGACCTGTTTCTGTTTCCCTTTGGGGGTGTTACAAGAGTTGCCACAAGGCTTCCTTGCCTGTGAGCTGGTTGGGTCACTACACTGACCTATGTTCCTTCAGGGGAGTGATTCTTCCCCTTTACTGGTTACTCTGTTGTCATGGGTGCTTGGGTATCACTGGCCCTTCAGCACCAAGGTTTTTTCTCTGTTAGTTCAATTACTTGACTTATGGCCTGTCTCTGTTCATACCTTCTTGGTTCTCTTATGAGACTGATGTTGGAGCCTATGCTCTTGTCATGCCTGTTGCAAGTTTTGCAGGTGACAGCGCCTTTAATGTCCGCTGTGCCTTGCTTTTTCTGGGGATCCCACCCTGCTTATGGACACTGCTATTGGATGTCCCACATGTTATGACTATTCGGAAGCTGTATGCTTAGAATAATACAACTCTGTGAAGTACTCACCTGTAGAGTTGGTATTATACGCATACAGCACGTCCTGCTCCACCCCACCCTGGTTTCACTTATTCTGGATCCCCTGTATGGTGATTGTTATCATTAAGATATTGTTACCAGTTATTCTGGGTGGTTGTTTCCTCCTGGCTTCTCTTCTCACTGCTTTTCAATGCTGGGGATTTGTGGGAGGTCCCTCTGTATATGTAGGGCCGGGAGGAGCTTGTTTTCTACATGTCTGCAGTGCACGGTGCCGGAGGCGGAGGACTACCCACATGTTATTACTATTCTGGAGCAGGACGTGCTGTATGCGTATAATACCAACTCTACAGGTGAGTACTTCACAGAGTTGTATTTTTAGGAAGGGTCTGGAGTGGCCCTTTAAGTGAATGTTGTTTAGTGCTTCTATACAGCTTGGACAAGATTTACAGTGTCTGATTTACCTCCCTCTCCCTGGGCTCTGCTTGCATGGTCATCAAAGAAGAATCCTTTGTCCCTTATGACCAAGGGCCACCCCCAGCAAGGCCACACTCACTCTCCGTGTGTGTGTGTGTGTGTGTGTGTGTGTGTGTGTGTGTAAGCAAAATGTTTAACCTGTATATCTCAGCAACAAAAGCTTCTTTTTAAAAATGGTAAAAAGTTTAGGAAATTGCCAGGTGCAGCCCTACACAATGGGCCAATGGCTGTCATTGCCTTCTGAATCCCTTTAAAGTGATTGAACACAAGTAAATAATAAGTTAAACTTTATTCCTAGACATACATAGAAAGAAGTTATATTTATATATATTTATATATGTACGGAGTGGACACAGTGCTGGTGCCTACGCTGTAGGCTGATAGGAGAAGTCGGAATGGTGGAGAGAAGACAATGTGTGTTCACATATTATTGAATAGTACATTGGAGTCACTGCAGGTCACATCTGCAGCTTTGCTATGAACATAAACAAGTTCATCGGACGCAAGGCACGTGGAGAACACCAAAGTGCTGAAGGATCCATTGGCAGAAGACTTATTAGCACCATTAATGCCAATGGGTTCCACAGTGTGTGGCTGCAATGGTTCTAGAGGGGTTGGATGGCCAAGTCCCTGATACTGCGTCAGGACAGTTCTTAGAACTGGTGAATTCAGTATATGTGCTGCTACAGCTCTTCTTCCATCAAGTGCTGTGCTGCCATTTATTTGTCCCTCTGAAAGCATCCGGCAGCTGTGTGCATCTAGTTTACTGGCCTGGAAACCTGATAGATGGTCGCCATTGGTGCATCTTATATCATGATAGCGAATAGTGGAGTGTAGAGGATGCGGTGTAGGCCTTTCATCTTTGGCATCTTGCTTGGAAGTAGCAGGGAGTTCAAGTTTTTAGTTGGAAAAGTTTGCTTCAGGGCCTGCGCCACAGCCACAGGAACCTCTCCCCTGGCTAAGTCCGGCTTGCTTATGGAGCATAGGCTGAGTTCGGTTCTCTCCTGGAAAGGAAGAGGACTCCATTCCCTGACTCTTCTATCGTGCTGAAAGCTGGTTATCAATGAGCCCGCTGTATTGTTCAAATCTCTCTTCTGTCTCAGCACTGTATGAGCCACCTAAAAAAAAACACAAAAAAACTAACAGATATATGTAGCAGAAATGTTCCTGTGCACAGAATAGAATTTAAAAACGTCATAAGGATAAAATGACCATACTTTAAGCGTTTTTTTTCAGGCTAGCTGTAAAAGCAAATCGGTCATCTCATTGCAGCTGCTTCTGTTCTGTGCTACTAAATAAAGCTGTTAAAGTTCAGATCTATTTTTTCATGACACACTAATAGGTGGTTCGAATTCTACCCCTCCTGCATCATATAACAAACCACATGTGTCTGCAGGGAGGATAGCTGCTTGTTTGTCTGCTTTTCCCTTTTGAGCTCAGTGCAAATTAAAAAAAAGAATTTATACTGTTGTAAGTTTGGTAAGAAACATACGGATATACAGGCAACCTATTCCATCACTGGGAAATCACCAGCAAAACTTGACAGATCAGACTACCAGAAATCAACTGTTTGTGAGGTAAGACACTGAGGCTTTCATTTTACATTCACCCTTTACACAGTGGATCCACAGATTTCATAAATTGAATTAGATTGTATTACTTGCATCATGTATTTACAATAGGCAAAGTTTTTTCTTAAATATGTCAGGTTAACCTGATATCGCTTTGTGCCATTGATACTTGAGATTTGTCCTTACCTATATGGCAATTGTACATCCATATACGGTGGCCATCATATCGACATCGACACTTCATGATGTTGTTGGTATAGTCAGACTCCGCCACTTCTTGGTTGGGGTTTATAACGACCTGTGAGAACAAGGAAAGGAAAGGAGTTTGTGTAATAGTCCTCACACTTGTTATGTAGTGCTTATAATGGCCAGCAGAGGGCACTGATCCACCATGTTTAACATTCCTTTCCTAATATCCCCAGCTATAGCTTTAACAAAACCCACAGAGATTAGCCCAGGAATCTATAAGATTCCTGGGCCGATTGGTTCCCTCCCCCCTGAGGCATCCAGAATAAGGATGCCCCACTGTGTGAAACCCCCTAGGTCGCCCATAAACTCACCTTCTTTCCCGGACCAACGCCGCATGCACGAGCAGCAGCCCCATCCCTCTTATCCCTCTAGCAGGGCACAAGAATGGTCGGCGCAGGCACGCTCTATGTTAGAGGGTAGCGGGGAGATGCGACCGTTGGCAAGTGCTGATTGGACGAGCGGCCGCTCATGCGCCGTAGGACCGGGAAGAGGTGAGTTTGTTCGAGCGACCTGGGGGATTTCACACAGCGGGGCACAGACCAAAACCCAGGAAATCCTAGTCTTTGGTCCACTAAATGGTAAGTCCACTTTTGATTGAATTTTTGAAAGTGTATATTTTTGTGTGGCATAATGATGTCTTAAAGAGGAACACACCTGATTTTCACTTATTGGGGTGTACCTCTCAGTGGGGGAATCCTTATTGGGATAAGTCATTGTGTGTATCAGCCCATTCACTCACTTTCCTGACGCTCTGATGGCACAGACTCGCGCGGGAATGTGCATGCTGATTGGCTGAGCGGCATGCTGACTTTCACTCGGCTCCCTTCAGGACTACTGGCGGCTAAGCAGCCAAGGGGCGCCACCAGCCCCATTCTCCGCCCACCTCCTAGCCCGTCACGTGCCCGCACCGCCCATTTAGAACGCAGGTGCGCACACGGCTGAAGGTGAGCCGGGAATCGGGCGCAGTACAGTCGCGGCGAGAGCTTTGGGACAAGTTGAGTGAAAAGAGGCTTCTGGGGGTTTCTGTTTTTTGTGAGAAAAACATTTCTATGATTTTTTTTTTCCGTAATCCAATTCACAACCATTTGTAGCTGTGTACATTGTTATTTAATTTGCACAGCTAAAAAATGGTCCTGAATTGCACCCAGGGAAAAAAATCATTTTCTCACAAAGAAATGAGAACAAAAAATGATCACGGTGCCAAATCGGCCCTGTAGAGCTGGCGTGAAGCGGCAAGTGGTAGCCACGACGGGATAGGATTCCACCCTCTTTGGGTTAGGTAGTCATTATTGGTGGATATTAAGAGCCTGGGCTCTATAGAATGCTAAAGCAGCTTGGTTTTCCCTAGACGCTCTGGCCTTTCCCGCCCCCGTTGCTGGGTTAACACGGCAGCTAGATGTTTTATTTGACAACAGACCTGGCAAAATAATTTGGAAAATTGCAAGAAGTCTTCAATATGAGTAATTCTTGTCCTGACTTTAGAATGACAAGCAGCTGTGTGTCCTGAGCGCCAGCCAAGTTTCTTGGTGCGGCACATGTTATAACATGTCACATGTTATGCCCACTGGCTGTGGAAGGAATGCAGGAGCTACTGAGGGGACTGCTAAGGAATGAAATGGAAGCACCCCCCATGATGCTGCTAACCTGGAACAAGCGAGTGACCAGTGTGTGGCCAACATTTTACCTTGTGACTGAACAGAGAAGGTTCAGTACACTTCTAGTCTAGTCTAAAGATTTTAAAGCAGAACAACATGGTACGGGTGTTGGTCCCTGATGCTACAAGACAGTGTGGGGGGGGGGGGGGGCATCCAGAATGCTCCCCACGCACTTTACCCCCCAGAAAGGCTGTGATTCTCAACTTGGCCTCAATCCTCCGCCATAAATACAGCGCCGTGATTGGGTGGGGCTTTCCAGCAGCCAAATCACTACCCACATGAGCCCTGGGCGGGCAGTTGCGGTGCTGTATTTGAAAACAGGTAAAACACAGTAAAAAAAACAGATTGAAGACACAGCAAAAAACACCCTCGCCACTGAAACCCGGCCTCCCCCCCCCCCCCCCCACATGATGCCGTGCACCCAAGGTGTCCGTGCGCTCCAGGTTGGGTTGCCCACTTTGCTTCCCAGCTCTGCCCCCTTTGGCGTTGCCTACCCCCCCCACGCCTGCATTTAGCCCCCAGTGAGGGGGATACTAGTGGGGGGGGTCACAGTCTGATTTGGCACTGTGTGTGGCCAGTATTGAAAGGCAGCTTGCCAGGCCTGTTCCACGTAAGGCCTCAGGCAAGAAGCGGCACCTAGCTTTCCTGAGAAGGATGAGGGACCTGATACTTTTGTTGGCCTTTACCCCCTAGAGGAGGGGGAACTCTTTCAGGACTCTGACTCCTCTGGGGACCAGCAGGGGGGTTACGGCAGTGACCCTGGGTCTGTGTCTGGGGAAGACTCATGGTTCCCTGAGGACACTAATAGCCTGTTAGCTCACATTTTTAAAGTCTTGCACATTGTCCCCCCTGAGGTGGCTAAGAGGAAGCAGGGTGAGCTCTTTCGTCCTGACAAACAGCGCCTGGAGTTCCCTGAGCAGAGCCATTTCACTAATATGGTGCTTAAGGAGTGGGAACGTCCTAGTAGATTGCCTGCGGTGCCCAAAGGGTGGGATAGGAAGTATCCCTTTCCTGCCGACCTGGTCAAGCGATGGTCGTGTCCCCCTGAGGTGGACGCTCCCGTGCTAGGGCTGTCCAACACCTCGGTCATGCCTTCACCTGACACTACTACACTGCGGGACAGCGAGGACCGGCGCATGGATCAGCTGGCCTGCCACGCTGCGCCCGGTCTGTGCTGCTGCCATTACAGCTATTGCCCTTAAGAGACAGCTCAAGCGTCTCCTTGATGGCGCTACGGCTGGTAACGGGGGGGAGGATTATAGGTCCCTTTTGCTTTGCTCTGATTTTGTTGCCTTTGTCCTTACTGCCATGGATGATGCTGTACGGATGTGTAGTAGGACCTCTGCCCTTTTGGTGGCTATGCGCCACTTTGTTTGGCTGTGTCAGTGGGTGGCTGATGCTGCCGCTAAGAAGGGTCTCACTGGGCTCCCCTTTACGGGGCTGCGGCTCTTTGGTGAGCGTCTGGATGTTTTAGCCAAGGATGGTAGGCTGCCTCAACGGAGGAGGCAGCCTCAGCCCTTTTGGAGGCCCTCCTCTTCCCTCCCCTCTTTTTGTGCTTCCAGAGGAGATAGTGGCTCCCTCTTCTCGGGTACCCGCAGAGATTCTTGGGGCCGTGGCAGATCCTGTGGTCGTCCCAGTCTCTCATGGGGCCCCAAGCCCCCTCAGTCATGAGGAGGCGCCCTCACCCATCCGGGTGGGGGGGCAGCTTCGGCTCTTTGCTCACGTCTGGAGGCTACGCATCTCAGACTGGTGGATTCAGGAGGTGGTGTCCTCCGGTTATAAGATAGTTTGCAGCCTGGCCGCCCCCAAGATTCATCAGATCCCGGATGTCTCAAAACCTTTTGTCAGCTCAGGGTTTGCGGCGCCTTGTGTTTCAACGTCTGTTGGAGTCAGGAGTCATGGTGCCTTCCCAGGAACGGGGTCGAGGGTTCTACTCCAATCTGTTCACGGTCCCCAAAAAGGAAGGGTCCCTGAGGCCCATCCTGGACTTGAAGGGTCTCAACAAGTTTGTCAGGTTCAAGCATTTTCGCATGGAGACTCTACACTCGGCGGTCAGTACCCTGCGCCCGGCGACTTCCTGACCTCAGTGGACATCAAGGATGCCTACCTTCACGTGCCAATCTTTCCAGGTCATCAGAGATTTCTCAGGTTCGCTCTAGAGGATCAGCATTACCAGTTTGTGGCCTTCATCACCTGGCGGGTGTGATGGCTCTGCTGCGGAATCGGGGCATTCATATCCTTCCTTACCTGGACGACATTCTGATTGCGGCTCAGTCTCTTCATCGGGCCGAGAAGGATACCTCCACTCTCGAGTCCTTCGGCTGGGTGATCAACTATCCCAAGTCTTCACTTTCTCCGTCTTTGGTGAGGTCCTTTCTGGGCATGACTCTGGATACCTCTCAGGTCAAGGTATTCCTGCCTCAGCAGAAGGTGGAGGGCCTTCAGTAGCAGGTACGGACTCTGCTCTTGTGTCCCCATTCCTCCATCCGGCAAGGGATGCAGTTAGTGGATCTGATGGTGTCCTGCTTCGAGGCGGTCCCTTTTGCTCAGTTTCACATGAAACCTCTTCAGTTGCACCTCTTGTCAGTTTGGGATCGGGACCCTGTGTCCCTGGATCAGGAATTTGCATTGTCCCCCCTGGCCAGACAGTCCCTCTTGTGGTGGCTGGACTCAGGAAACCTTCTAGTGGGCAGGACCTTTCTGCCTCCGTGCTGGGAGATTGTCACCACAGATGCCAGTCTGACCGGTTGGGGGGGCTTTTGGAAGTCTCTGAAGTTCCAGGGTCGGTGGGGCACCCAGGAGGCCCATGCTCCCTTCAATGTCCTGGAACTGAGGGCAATCAGGTTGGTTCTGTCTCAGCTGACCATGCACCTTTGGGGTCGGGCTGTTCAGGTCCGCTCGGACAACCAGACGGCGGCTGCCTACATCAATCATCATGGAGGGACTCTGAGCAAGCGAGCCCTCAAGGAAGTGTCCCTGATACTGTCTTGAGCAGAAGAGAATGTCCCCTGCATCTTGGCGGTTTACATTCCGGGGGTGGAGAACCTGGAGGCAGACTCCCTGAGCAGGGGGACGTCTTGGCTGGGGGAATGTTCCCTCAGCAACAGGGTATTTCACTCCCTGTGCCACCGCTGGGGTCAGCCGGATGTGGACCTGTTTGCGTCCCGTCACAATCACAAGCTTCCCAGGTTTGTCTCCCTGTCACAGGACCCTCTGGCCTTCGCCACAGATGCACTAGCAATGCCTTGGACGGAGTTTCGACTGTTCCCTCCATTCCCTCTGCTGGGTAGGGTGCTGCGCAAGATAGCCCAGGAAGGGGTACCAGCCATTCTGGTGGCCCCCTGTTGGCCAAGGAGGGTGTGGTTCGCAGACGTCGTGCAGTTGGCAGTAGATCAGTATGCCCTGCCCAAGGATCCAGATCTGCTCACTCAGGGACAACTGTGCCATCCCAATTTACAAACGCTGGCTTTAACGGCTTGGCTTCTGAAACCTCCATCTTGATGGATAAGGGTTTGCCGGCTTCTGTTGTTGATACCATGATTAGGGCTAGGAAGAAGTCCTCGTCCTTTATCTACTACAGGATCTGGCATGCTTACATTGCCTGGTGTGAGTCCAAGTCTTTTCCTTGTCGGGTGTTTTCTATCCCCCGGATTCTGGAATTTTTGCAACATGGTTTGGATTCGGGCCTTCAACTTAGTGCCCTCAAGGGACAGGTGTCAGCTCTGGCAATTTTTTTTCTAAAGATCCTTTGCCAATCACCGGTTGGTTAAGACTTTTTTCCAGGGAGTTACTCACGTGCGTCCGCCACGTAAGCCTATGCTACCGGTTTGGGACCTGAATCTGGTGTTGTCTGCTCTGCAGGGTCCTCCCTTTGAGCCTATCCGTGGGGCTGCTTTGCCCATTCTGACTCTTAAGGTGGCCTTTTTGGTGGCCATTACTTCTGTCAGGCGAGTTTCTAAGCTGGCGGCGCTTTCCATCAAACCTCCTTTTTTTGAGCGGCATCAGGATAAGGTGGTGTTTCGGCTTTTTTGCCTAAGGTTGTGTCTGCTTTTCATCTCAATCAGGACATTGTTTTGCCTTCTTTGTGTTCTAAGCCTGCTAATTCCAAGGAGCGAACCCTTCATTCTCTGGATGTTGTCAGGGCTCTGAAGTTTTATTTGGTTGCTACTGAGTCTTTCAGGAAATCTGACGCTATTTTTGTTCGTCCTGCTGGACCTAGGAAGGGTTTGCCTCCTGCTAAATCCACTATCAGCAAGTGGATCCATCAGGCGGTGGTACAAGCCTATTCTGCTAAAGGGAAGGAACCTCCTTTTAGCATTACTGCTCATTCCACTGGTGGTATTGGTGCCTCTTGGGCCTTTCAGCACCAGGCTTCTGTTGAACAAGTTTGTAAGGCCGCAACTTGGTCTTCTGTTCATACTTTTTCCAAGTTTTACAAGGTTGATGTTAGGGCCTCAGCTGATGCTGCTTTTGGCCGCAAGGTACTTCAGGCAGTAGTGGTTTAAACTGCCTGTTGTTACTCTTTGGGGATCCCACACTGCTTTATGAACACTGCTTTTGGATGTCCCAGATGTAATGACTTTGTGAAGCAGGCTGTGCCATGCAATGGGAAGAAGACAATTCTATGAGTACTCACCTGTAGAATTGCTTTTGCCATGCATGGCACGGCCTGCTTCACCCCACCCTTGTTATCGTTTTTCTTGGTTGCCTCTGTATGGTGATTGTTCCAAGTTAGTTGGGGTTTTTTTGTTACCTTGTTTACTTTTATTATCTCCCGGTTTCTTGAATAACTGCTTGTCAACACTGGATAAGTCTATGATGATTCCGTTTTTTTTATATGGTACCGGGAGGAGCCACAACTCTTCTGCACTGCACTGCGCCACCTTGTGGCAGAATACCCAGATGTAATGACTTCGTGAAGCAGGCCGTGCCATGCATGGCAAAAGCAATTCTACAGGTGAGTACTCACAGAATTGTCTTTTTCGGCGGAAGAACGAGGCTAAGGTAAGGATTAAAGGTGTTCTGGGTGGTTATGTGCAACTCCAGCATTCTTAATGCCCCCTCCCAGCCTATCTTGGTTTGCACGGGTGTTGGCCCATTTAAAGTATTTGCAGGAGATTTCAGTTCATGCGGAGGATTATTCAAACACTCCCAGCCAGTGATGGCTGCTTCTACCCCTGGTTGCTACATAAGGACCCTGGAGCACACACCTAAAACTGAGAACAATATACACCTTTATTAAGTAGTGAACACTTAAAATACTAAAATATAAACCCTCCATGTGTGAAAACTGCAGCACCAAGATGTAATCTGTCCATGATTCAATAACTGTGTGGTGATCAATGTGAATATGCAGCAGCTTATGAAGGAAAAACAATGACCAAATGGGAACTAATCACTCAAGTCACCTATAAAAGATGTGATGTGTTCAATAGGGAGTTAAACTGGACCTTAAACCCTTAAAAGTTATTCCCCAGCATCTAAAATTGATATATTTTAAGTATTTAGTCACTTATTATACTTTCCCCCACTGGGCTGCAACTCTGTTCAGGACTCAGAAGCATCACATGCTAAGAAGAAGGGGCAAGTGCATGGGGGTGGGTTATAGCTGTGCTCTGCGCAGACAGAGCAGTGCTAAGGTCAAGAAAAGGACAGCAATCCCAGAATGCAGAGCGGCACAGTCAGAAGACACCTGTGTGCAGGCAGCGTGAGACTCCATGGGCCGCCACATTGGATGTTTAAAGGCTCAGAAAATGCACTAGGTGTGGGTAGGATGATTTTTAATGTGAAGAATCTGTATGTACAGGGTGAGGGAAACATACAAGATATTCAGGGTGAAGGTCTGGTTTAAATGCAGCAAAGTTCAATTACAAAGCAACAATCACAAAATGAAATGTCAAAGAAATAGAATGAAATGAGTCAATGATGGCATCTACATGTGTCGCAGTAGCGTGCCCTCCTTGGCTGCCCCCTCCATCATACCAAAGAGCTTCAGGCTTGACAAGTGTTCCAAAAGGGGTTCCACCCCTACCTCCAGTCAGCAAGGGAACCTGCTCCCACATGATTAAGGCACCCTGACTGAAGAGGGCACAAAAATTTAAAGTGGACCAAGATCCACCAAACTTGTGAAATGCTTTTGGCCTTAGCCCCCGACGATTCTCCCTTCTTAGGGTGTAGAACTAGAAATGGATATATTCTTAGTATACAGTAAATCCTGCTCCAAATCTAATACTTACAGTTGGGATTATACTGATTATACCAGATGGCGCTGCACTGAAGAGACATCGAAAAATAGGCTCCTCCCGGCCCCTCAAATACCCGGGGACCTCCCACAAATCCCCAGAATTTCTCTGCAGTCTTGCTGCGAAGGACGAGAAATGGCTCTCTAATCGCAGGTGAGCGGGGCTATTAGCCTGCGGCCCTGTAGGACTATTCCCACCCGTTCCACTAGTAATATGCCTCCCAGCCTTGGCTGCGCTGGTCGGGTGATGGTAGGCAGCACCGCTGTCAGGTGCTTAGGAGCGCTGCTCCACCACAATCCCCCACCAAAGGGTAGGCGGTACAGGCTTATGGTGAGCCTCTATAGGATGCCCCTCCCGCACTAGTGCCCCCTTGCCCCTGCCCATCGGTGGGCCCTGTTTAAGTGGCCGCTGTCGTCCTCGTAGCCTTCGGGGGAAAAGAGGGGGGGGGGTGTAAATGTGTATGCTATGCATTCTGTGTTTTACACTTTTTCTCCATTCTGTTTAGTCTTGTGTCAGCCGCCGCGCTGACTTGCCTTTACTGTCTTTTTTTTTTTTTGTAAATTACCGCCGCGCGCTGACTTAGTTCCATGCTTGGCGGCGGCATTACCTCAGGAGCTGGTGCGCCGTCATTGGCTGCTTGCACGTTCTGGCTTCGCGCTCTTCGGGGGGGGGGCCCGTCTATGGCGCACTCCGCGTCATCGCTGATAACGGCCTGCCCCTCGAGGTATACCGACGCCATCTTTAACCTGCTTGGTTGGCCCATGCGCGACGGACCCCTACCTACCTCGGTCCGTAAGTGCCCTCGCGGGCGGCTTTATATCTTTCACTTTTGTTACTGTGTGCTTACAGGTTTTGTCTGCTTATGTCCTTCAGGCGGCGCGAACCCTTTTGGCTTCTCCCGGCCCTGTATTAGTATATAACTTGTAGGTCTTGTAAAAATAAGACTCCCACTTCCCTAGCAGGTTATTGGGGCATCCGGGGTTGCTATATAGCGTTATTCCCTATCGGTGTATAGCGCCGCTATAATCACCATATGGAGGCATCCCAGGATAATGTGATGGGGTCCCTTCGGGACAAGACCGGCTGTGTGTAGCGTGTGGGCAGCCTCATGCTGACGCTGACAAGGCGCGCGTCTGTGTACCCTGTGCTGAGCAGGTGCTTGCATTGCAATCTGGCCTGCCAGTGGCTGCACCTCGTTTCACTTCGCCTACTCCCCCAAGCTTAAACCTCACTCCTGCTGAGTTGCATACTAGTGGGGATTCTCAGCCTGATGTGTCTTCTAGACTGGCTACTGTTGAGCAGTTGATTGCGAAGTCCTTAGCGCGTAAGGCCCCTGCTAAGAAGCGGCACTTGACGCCTAATGTCACTGTTTTCCCTATGGGAACTGAGGAGTTTTGGAATCTGTGTGGCTATACCCCGTCTGATGAAGGGGAGATCTTTTCTGATTCAGGCTCATCTGATGAGAGACCAAGGGGTCATGACGATTCTGGCTCTGACCCCCGGCCCCGGGATGACACTGACAGATTATTGACCCAGATTTTTGAGGTTCTGTCCATCTCTCTCCCTGTTGCGGCTCCCAGGCAAAGAGGGGAGCTTTTCCATATGGCAAAATCACGTTTGGAATTTCCTGAACAGGCACATTTCCATAACCTTGTGCTTAAGGAATGGGAGCGCCCCAGTAAACTTCCCGGGGGTTCCAAAAAGTTGGGATAGGAAGTATCCCTTTCCTGCTGAGGTGGTTAAATGTTGGTCACCCCCCCCCCCCGAGGTTGCTGCCCCGATCCTAGGGCTATCTAACACCTCTGTCATGCATTCCCCTGACTCCACTACCCTGCGGGATGCTGAGGACCGGTGCATTGACCAGCTGGCATCCCACGCCTTTGCATGTGCGGGGACGGCGCTGCGCCCGGTCTGTGCCTCTGCCATTACTGCTGTGGCCACTAGAACCCTTATCAGAAATATGCTCGATAGTGCCCCTGATGATTTGCCTTGTGAGGTGTTTAATGCACTCTCCAGTTGTGATGTTTTTGTAAATTTTGTGACACCATCAGAATGTGTGCCAGAACTTCTGCTCTCGTGGTGGCTATACGCCGCTCAGTTTGGCTGCGCCAGTGGGCTGCTGACAACGCTGCCAAGAAGGCCCTCACTGGGTTCCCCTTTAAAGAACTGCGCCTGTTTGGGGACCGCCTGGAGCTTTTTGCTAAGGGAGGCAGGCTACCCCAGCGCAGGCGTCAATCTAGGCCCTTTCGGGGTCAGAGTTCCTTCTCCTCCCCTTACCGTGGTGCCAGACAGGGGAGGGGGGTTTCCTTTCCTGGGACCCGGGGAGATTTCTGGGGCAGGTGCAGAGGACGTGGGCGTCCTGGCCCCTCCTGGGGTCCCAAAGCAAAATCTTCCCCCAAGCCCCCTCAGGCATGATGGGGCACCCTCACCCATCCGGGTGGGGGGACGGCTGCAGCACTTTGCTCACATCTGGAGGCTTCATGTCTAAGACCGGTGGATTCAGGAGGCAGTGTCCTCCGGTTACAAGTTGGAGTTTGCTGCCTGTCCCCCTTCAAGATTCATCAGATCCCGGATTCCTCAGGACCCTGTGTCAGCTCAGGAGCTAGTGCAAGCAGTGCAAGGCCTCCTGGAGCTGGGGGTCATCTGCCAGGTCCCCTTAAGAGAAATAGGCAAGGGCTTTTATTCCAACCTATTCACAGTACCCAAAAAAGATGGTTCAGTCAGGCCCATCCTGGACTTGAAGATCAACAAGTTTGTCAAAGGCAGGCGCTTTCGCATGGAAACTCTGCGCTCTGCCATCAGTTCCCTGAGCCAAGGGGATTTCATGACGTCTGTGGACATTAAAGATGCTTATCTTCATATTCCTGTGTTCCCAGGTCATCAAAGGTTCCTCAGGTTCGCTCTGATGGATCAACACTACCAGTTTGTGGCCTTGCCCTTTGGCCTCACTTCAGCTCCCAGGGTGTTCACCAAGGTGCTGGCCGGCGTGATGTCTCTGCTCAGGTGTCAGGGCGTCCGCGTGCTTCCCTATCTGGACGACATTCTCATCACTTCCCAGTCTCTACATCAGGCAGAGTTGCATACTCAGCTGGTGGTGTCCACTCTGGAGTCTTTTGGATGGGTGATCAACCACCCCAAGTCCTCACTGTCCCCTTCCTTGGTAACTCCATTCCTAGGAATGAATCTGGATACAGTTCAGGCAAGGATCTTCCTTCCTCAGCAGAAGGTGGACAGTTTGATTACACAGGCTCAGTCCCTCCTAGCTTGTCCCCATCCCTCCATCAGGCAGGGGATGCAGCTGGTGGGCCTGATGGTGGCGTGCTTCGAAGCGGTCCCTTATGCTCAGTTCCACTTGCCTCTGCAACTTCACCTATTGTCAGTATGGGACAAGGACCCAGCATCCCTGGACAGGGCCTGTGTGCTCTCCCCCCTGGTCAGGAGGTCCCTCTCGTGGTGGATGGACTCAAGGAACCTGTTGGGGGGCAGATCCTTTCTTGCCCCTTCCTGGGAGATGGTCACCACAGATGCCAGTCTGTCAGGTTGGGGGGATTTCTGGAAGTCCCTGCGCTTCCAGGGATGGTGGGGCACTCAGGAGGCCCACACACCTATCAATGTCTTGGAACTGCGGGCGATCAGGCTAGTTCTGGCTCACTTGACTACTCACCTTCGGGGCCTGCCTGTTCAGGTGCGCTCAGACAACCAGACGGCAGTTGCCTACATCAATCATCAGGGAGGGACCCGGAGCAAGGGGGCCCTCCGTCTCTGATCCTGACTTGGGCGGAAGCCAATGTCCCCTGCATATCAGCTGTGTACATCCCGGGAGTAGAAAATCGCCTGGCGGACTCTCTGAGCAGGGGGACCTCTCGCCAGGGAGAATGGTCCCTATGCAGCAGGGTGTTTCAATCTCTGTGTCACCGTTGGGGCCAACCAGATGTGGATCCGTTTGCGTCCCGCCACAATCAGAGTTCTGCGCAAGATTGCCCTGGAAGGGGTGCCAGCAATTCTGGTGGCCCCCAGGTGGCCAAGAAGAGTGTGGTTCGCAGACGTGGTGCAGCTTGGCAGTAGATCAGTACGCTCTGCCCTTGGTGCCAGATCTGCTCACTCAGGCCTCACTACGCCATCCCAATTTACAAACTCTGGCTTTGACGGCTTGGCTGCTGAAACCTCCATCTTGATGGAGAAGGGGCTGTCTTCCTCGGTTGTGGATACTTTGATTAAAGCTAGGAAGAAGTCTTCTTCTTCCATTTATTACAGGGTTTGGCGTGCCTACATTGACTGGTGTGAGTCTAGGTTGCTTCCCTGTCTTTTGTTCTCTATTCCCAGGATTCTGGAGTTCCTGCAGCATGGGTTGGAGATGGGGCTCCAGCTCAGTACTCTGAAGGGTCAGGTTTCTGCCCTGGCTATTTTCTTCCAGAAGTCCTTTGCTCAGCACCCTCTGATCAGGACTTTTTTCCAGGGGGTCACTCATGTGCGCCCCCCACGTAAGCCTATGGTGCCTGTTTGGGATCTGAACTTGGTTCTGTCAGCCTTGCAGGGTGCTCCCTTTGAACCTGTGCAGGATGCTGCCTTGGCCATTCTTACGCTCAAGGTTGTGTTTCTGGTGGCTATCACTTCTGTCAGGCGTGTGTCTGAGTTGGTGGCGCTGTCCATTCAGCCCCCCTACTATGAGAGGCACCAGGACAAGGTGGAGTTTCGTTTCAAACCTGACTTTCTGCCTAAGGTAGTGTCTGCCTTTCATTTGAATCAGGATATTGTTCTTCCTTCTTTATGCCCTAATCCTAGCAATGCTAAGGAGAGGGTCTTGCAGTCTTTGGATGTGGTTAGGTGTCTGAAGTTCTATCTGGTGGCTACTGCACCTTTCAGGAAAACTGATGCTCTTTTTGTGGTCCCTTCTGGTCCTAGGAAGGGTTTGGCTCCTGCCAAGTCTATTATCAGCAAGTGGCTTCGTGAAGCTGTGATTCAGGCCTACTCTGCTAAGGGGAAGAATCCCCCCTTCCGCCTTACTGCTCATTCCACTCGTGCTTTTGGTGCCTCTTGGGCTTTTCAGCACCAGGCTTCTGTTGAGCAAGTTTGCAAGGCTGCTACTTGGTCTTTTGTTCATACAATTTCAAAGTTTTACAAGGTTGATGTTAGGGCCTCAGCTGATGCTGCTATTGGCCGAAAGGTTCTGCAGGCGGCAGTGGTCTAAACTGTCTGCTGCTGATTTTTCTTGGGGATCCCACCCTACTTTATGGACACTGCTATTGGATGTCCCACGTGTAAGTATTATATTTGGAGCAGGACGTACTGTATACTAAGAATAATACAATTCTGTGATTACTCACCTGTAGAATTGGTATTATGAGTATACAGTACGTCCTGCTCCAATTCACCCTTGTTTTGCATTATCTTGGATCCCCTGTATGGTGATTGTTATCATTGTTATAGTTGATAGTTTGGATTATTTAATTCTCCTGGCTTCTCATTAACTGCTTTTCAATGCTGGGGATTTGTGGGAGGTCCCCGGGTATTTGAGGTGCTGGGAGGAGCCTATTTTTCAATGTCTCTGCAGTCCAGCGTCATCTGGCGGAGTATAATCCCAACTGTAAGTATTAGATTTGAAGCAGGACGTACTGTATACTCATAATACCAATGCAACAGGTGAGTAATCACAGAATTGTATTTTTTGTTGTTCAAATCATCCTGGAACACTGCTTTTTTTGCTGTCCCTCTCTGTAAGATGGCAGGTGATCAGTCATTGCATTGGTGTGGCAATAACATCATTGCCACACACAACAATGGCAATGAATGGAGGAGGCGGAGCTTTACATCTAAAACAAAGGCCATTATCTGGGATTACAGTGAAGCAGGAGCAGTGAACATTGGCAAAAGGTGCTCTTCGGGGTTAAAAATGTGGGTTTTGGTCTGCTTTAAAAAGCCAACACTGCGTCCTGACTGCTGTATTGGTGTGGGTGGAGCAGAACGCTGCTTTATTAAAATGAGAAAGCCATTAGCAGTGACAGAGAATGGACGTGAGCCTGACCATGCTCAGAAGATAGAGCCACCACTGCCAAAAGGCGGACCTGCATGGATCAGGACCAGGGGCAGGGGGATTTAAGCCACATCTGGCCTTTATACCCTACTACCCATTTAACCTTATCCCAACAAAAAGGTCAGAGCCAAATGCAAATGCATATCCCAGCTTCTGTGTCCTCCCCTTTAGGAGAATGCTAACTGACAGCTGACAGCCATCATGAGTCTTGTCTGCTCACTTATTACTGCAATGCCCGATGCCATCATTGTCGGTATCATTCTAATTGGTCATATAATTGCAGCTGCTTACCTGGAAAAAATAATCTCCTGGAGCCACATCAGTAATATCGATCCACTGACAATCAATATCATGGCGGTAGATGTCCCAGCAGCCCACGCTGATTCCTTGCTCACCAAAGTTGGCGCACACATACTGCTTCCGGGCCTCTGCATAGTGGCAGCAATAAAAGAGACATTACATAGTGGCAGTAACACAAAACAAAACAGATCTATCTGTCCAATTTACATAGAAGATAGTAGAAAGGGATGAGCTGCCCATTACATCTTCCTTTGGAAAATCTAAACACTGAGACATACAATGGTTTTAACGCTTTTCCACTTTCCACTCATATGGCCATAGGTGGATGTAAGGCAGGGGAGGACTGGCCAATGGGAGACCCCAGAAATATTATGGTGGGCTGTACTGCTTTGGGGCCAATTGGGCTGCTGGTTTTTTACATCCCAATTCAATTCCTGCCTCCACCAAGACCCCCATTGTACCCTCTAAGCAAAGAAGCTAAAAGCCCATTTACTCCAAGTGGAGGTTAGCCACAACACTAAGTGACATAGGGTGCAGATTAAACAGTAAAGTCTCAATCTTTGCAGATGATACTAAGCTGTGTAAAGTAATTAACACAAAAGAGGAAAGCAGGCAGCTACAAACAGATTTAGATACATTAACAGTAGTTAAATGGCAAATGCAGTTTAGCACAGACAAATGTAAGGTTGTGCACATGGGAAGGAGAAGTATGTGCCATGATTACACACTAAATAAAGAAAGACTTGGTAAAACAACAATGGAAAAGGACCTAGGTGTTTTAGTTAACAATAAACTTATTAATCAATGCCAGGCAGCAGCTGCCAAAGCAAACAGGATCATGGGGTGCATCAAGAGGGGCATAGGTGCCCATGACCAGAGCATCATGTTACACCTGTACAAGTCACTGGTCAGACCCCATATGGAGTACTGTGTACAGTTCTGGGCACCTGTGCTTAAGAAGGACATATCAGAACTATTAACTAAGTTAATAAAAGAAGTGCAGAGACTAGAGTACCCTGAAAGATTGTCACAGTTTGGAAAAGAGATGCCCGAGTAGTGATTTAATAACTATGTATAAATATATTCGGGGTCAATACAAAGATCTGTCCCACAATCTATTTAACCTTAACCTGAGGGCATCCACTAAGGTTAGAGGAAAGAAACTCGCTGCCAGAGAAGGTAGTTATGAAGGATACAGTAAAAGCTTTCAAAAGTGGCCTTGTATGTAATAACATCCCCAGCTATGGCTACTAGACCACTGCAAGGAGATAAACAGGCTGAACTGGATGGACTAAAGTCTTTATTCAGCCTTCACTATGTTACTATTTTTCAGTACCATTGAGTTGGCCATATCCTTTTCTGCTATAGCCTCAGCATTGGGAGGGGGGGGCACTTTTAAACGCGATTGGATACAATAACCACCTTTGTTTGCACTTGAAGCACAAACATTTTATGCAAGGCTGAATAAAGACTTAAAGGAGCAGTATCGCCAAATTTGCATTAAAGTGGACCAACACCCAGGATTTTGACTATCCTGGGTCTTGGTCCACTTCGATGGGGCACCCCCGATCGGGGTGCCCCGCTGTGTGAAACCCCCCCCAACCCCCCGAAAAACTCACCTCTCCGCGCTCCCAGCGCCAACGTACAAGGACGTCTAAGCGGCTGCCGCCGCCGCCGCCTCCCGCGCGTCCCTTTTGACGCGCCCGCGCCGGCCATTCGCAGACGGCCGGCGCGGGCGCGCGCACGCCTGCAGGGGCGCGAGGGAGGCGGCGGCGGCCGGCCGCCGCCGAAGATCAGGTAGGGTTTTTCGGGGGTTTTGGGGGGGTTACACCCCGCGGGACATCCCGATCTCGGATGTCCCGCGGGGTGGGGGGTGATCGGCCCGGGAATCTTATAGATTCCCGGGCCGATCACCCGTGGGTGTTGGTCCACTTTAAAAAAGATAAATAATTAAATAGCCACACAATAGCTTATAACGTGTGTATAAATAATCTGGCGATAGAAAAAGGAAAAAATATATGCCTCTCTTTTAAATTGTATAATTACAATGGCTCAGTCCATTTGCTGAATAGGGGGATCTGCTGGGTTGTATTTAGTGAGCTGCTTCATTTAGCCCACTGGTCTCCTAGCAACACTTTACCTCAGAGGCTGACACTGTAATCAGTGGTAACGGCTGTGTGTGTGTGAGGTGCTGCTTTTGTTATGAGACCAGGTGACTCAAATGTGTAAAATCTATACAAAATAAACTAAACTGACTGAAAACGACTGAAATTCTTGTTTGAATAACTGT
The DNA here is from genome assembly GCA_027917425.1 of Gastrophryne carolinensis. Taxonomy (NCBI): domain Eukaryota; kingdom Metazoa; phylum Chordata; class Amphibia; order Anura; family Microhylidae; genus Gastrophryne; species Gastrophryne carolinensis. The sequence continues at coordinate 379,503,792 of CM051238.1, forward strand.
GCAGGAAAATCTAAAGGTATTAAAGTGGAACAAAACCCTCAGTGGCCGACCCTGAAGTCTATAAGACCCGGCCATTGACCTTCCCCCTTGGGCATTCTAAATCAGGATGCCCCACTGTGTGAAACGCCCCCTGGATAACCACAGATCCCCCCCATTTTTCTGGCACGCTCACGCAGATAGTCATTTAGACAGGCCGGGCGGCCAGGAAGATTACTGCTCAGGCTCCCCATCTGCGTGCAAACAGAGCTGATTGGATGAGAGCCCGCGCATGCGCTGTGGGACAGGGAAAGGTACGTTTTCACAGGTGAACTTGGGGAATTTCACATATCAGGGCATCCCAAGTTGGGATGCCCCTAGAGGCACAAATCTCCAGATAGTGAAAATCCTGGGTTGGGCTTTGCTCAAAACACACAAAGCTGAAAGAAAGATCATATGGAAAAATAAGAATATGAAAGAGAAAATGGTAAACTGAAAGATTCTGCAGCAGAGCCAACATAAAGGGAAAACTGTCAAAATCAGCTAAATGACTTCTAGAGCTTTTCTATCTGTTTTAGATATATAAGTTCTGGCCAGGCAATGTTGCAATGTTGTTATTTTATGCTGGACGGCTGCCAGCACTGAACAGCTGATACTTTGATACATTGTTTCACCCCTCTCCTCAGCATGGAACAGGCCAGAGTGTCGGGCTCCGACACTCAGAAGACATAAACATGAGCTATTAGTCTCCAGCTGCTCAACACAGACATCATTTTTTTCTAAATTTGTAATTCTTACTCCAACACTTACATACATTCAAAGTACCATTTAAATATGTCACCAAGAAAAAATTGCGATACTGCTCCTTTAAGTCCATCTAGTTCAGCCTGTATAGAAAAGAAGATCACCTTCCAGTGGTCTAGTAGCCATAGCTGGTAATGTTATTACATGCAAGGCCACTTTTGAACTTTTTTAGTGTATTCTTTATGACTACCTTCTCTTGCAGAGAGTTTCATAGTCTCACTGCTCTTACAGTAAAGAATCCTCTCCTATGTTAGTGTAAGAAGTGACTTTCCTGTAACCTTAGCCTTGTAACTGTTATAGTTACAGTCTGGGGTAATGTTGGTAAATCCACCATAAAACAGGCCTTATGAGCCCTTTGCAGTTTTCACCCAAGTAGACAGCAAGCACATGAGTCTGCACTCACCTGTGTCACAAGCAGAGTCCTCCAAGCAGAAGCTTGCCTTGTGCCCCTCGGCCACCTTGGTTCCATTCAGACTAAGCAAGTCGTAGTGAGTGAAGACCTCCATGCTGTGGTAATGGCTGTGCAGAGAAATTTACAAAGTTTATTCAATAATCTAATGAAGAACAGTAACACATTCTGTTATGTTTCACAGTGTTTTGCACGGTAAGGATTACAGGGTAGAACAAAGAGTACAGATTATTACAAGTGAGATGCCCCAAAAATGATTACACACACAGTGATAACTTCAAGGAGAATTACTTAAATATTACAAGGGGGTTTTCAAGTGTAAAAATCAAGTTTTTTATTTGCCTCTCATGCAGATGATCCATCCTGCTGAGCTGTTGTTGCTGATTTCTAGCCCCCTTTCTATAGCCAGACCCCCAGCTTTTTTTCTAATATGGCCACCTATGGCTAGCCACCTATGGCTAGATTTTTGCCTGAACTTCACCTCCTCCTGCATCCCATGCATGGGATGAGACAAACAATTAACTGCGTGTGTTTGCCTTGTTTCTTCTCTACTATCACTTCACTGGAAAGGTCTCTTGTGGGGTCTAGTTTTGCTGAGGGAGCAAGGAAATAGGTAAGATAATCAATCTTTGCCCTGCAAGGTGGGAATCCCTGCCTAGATCCATCTTATGTAAAATAGATCTAGGCTCAGTTTAAAGAGATTTAAAGCTGACATATATCAACATTGGCAAGTTTGTTCCAGCAAGGGCCTAGGTCTGTATTTGGCCTAACCCTCCTACTGCCAAACCCCATCTCTACAGCGAAGCAAGGGAAGGAATCCTGAAAGTGGCACAAACCCCCTGCTTCCACTTTACCCAGGTGTTTTAACCGCCAAGGCCACACCAACCTAGCATTTTGCCAGTTGATGTTGCTCAGTCTGCTAGTCTGTAGACTGGCAGGTGCTTCTGTCCCCAGCCTTCTAGACTCCATAGCAGCCACGCGGCTTTAAGATGTGCCTGTGTTGGTTCTTATCCTAGAGATAGGGTGAAGCTGCAGGATAGATTTGGCCATTATTCTCTCTAAGCCAAGCTCATGAGAGCCTAGCTGTGGACACTACACAGTATAAATTGCTAAACGGAATGGAACAGGGGTTGAGCAGGAGAGTAGCTATGGGGGAGTGGGGGGGGGGGACGTGTGCCGGTACAGCAGGTCAGGGGGACGCTAAAGAGGGGTCTGAGCACTGGTGGGGGCGCCATTTTAAATCTGTCCTAGGTGCCAGAAAGTATAGTTACCCCTCTGGATTAAGTACCATGTACCATTTGGGAGGTATGTAGGGGTGTTAAAAACATACAAGACAACCATATAAAGTGCATGAAATCCACAAAAATGCACACATATAGTTTCCATTTCCTTTTGAAACCATTATAATGTAATATTTTTGAAGCAAATCAAACTTTGATAAAGTTTAGAAGGCAGCAGATCAGGCTGCGGTACTGATCAATCTGCGACCCGCCCAAGTACCACCTTATCCACCATAGGATCGTGAATACCATGAGTTGTAATCGTACCACCGGTTGGGAACCCCTGGCCTAAGATAAATGAATAAATAAAAGGGGCATGTTTTGGGGTGATGGCCTCCCTTCAATGTGTATAGGTAAAAATCATAGAGCTTTAGTATTTTTCTAAGAAGAATATCTTATGAGTGTGTGTTGGGTTTCCCTCCACCCCCAACCATCCTCAACTCTGCAGGGGAACAGGTAAAATTAGATACAGGCCTTTGAATGTCTTATGGTAAATCCAGCCCAGGGTCCCCCTGCCATTCTTTTTTTATTAGCCAGCTTGGAGTTTATGTTCGAATGCTGGTTAAAAACATCTGCACTGCAGTATAACAAAGAAAGGAATAAGCAATTCTGTGGGTAAATGGCCATATCCATTACAAGGGCTTATTCCAATATAGCTGCAGCACATCTGACACAGCTTTACTGGCCACAAACACCCCTTTGGGAAGCCGCCATAAAAGCTGCATCTTTCTGGTATAAAACGTTAGAACACAATAACGGGAAAAGCATTGTTGCAGAATAATGGAGTACACATGGAAAAACCAAGACCAATAATGAATGTGAGAGCAGTTCAGAGATCCCTGCTGGGTTACATAGCCCCCTCCCCTATTGCCTCCCCCCATGTTGAGGCTTTGAGGGATCTAGGAAGTTTCACAAGTCAGACTTTAGTTTTAAGCTGTACATGTTAAAGCTTTATTAGATTCCTTTATAGAGTTTTAGAGTCATATTCCATGATATGGATATTAAGAAACAGTTTATAAAGGATTGCCAAGTATATTTCTCAGAGGAAGTACTATGGAACCCCTGGCTTGCATCAGGTCTCTTTAATAGAAGCAACGTATAAGACTCTGGGTCCAGTGATCTCTCCCTTTCAGTGGCATTACAACTTAGGATTTCCCAATGTGTGAAGTCTGGTTGAAGTCGCCATGAAATGCATGTTTTCAGCCATCCTACAGCGTTTGCCTGAGCCGCATCAGCACCCCTCCAGCTGATAGGGTGCACACAGCCAGAGGGAAGCGGCTTCGGGAATGCCTGTCGCTCCCCTCCATTCAGCATTCTATTCCGCTCATCAATGTGCATAGCAGGGGCGTAGCTAGGGGGGGGGGTGGCAAAGGGGAGCCTGAGAACAAGTGGAGGTGCCATTTCGAATCTTTGCCCCGGGTGCCAGAAAGCCTAGCTACCCCTCTGGTGCATAGCATAGGAAGCTGATTGGAGGAGAGCCCGCACATGCAACGCATGATTGCTGTCAAGGTAGGAGTTCCCAGCTTTCCCTTTTGTTACACTAATTGGGATGTCCCTGGGCACCACAGAGCCTAGGGCCCCGCCCAAATATTTCAAAAAATAAATCATAAGGTGAAACCTTGATATCTCGGCCGTTTCTTCTCTAACTTACAAATGGAAAGTGCCAAATGTAGCCCGACCCAATGCCTTTGTCTTTTGTATACCTTTAACCTTGGTCCAGCAACGAGGTTGAGGGGCATTCTGGGGGAGGAGTTATGTGTGGGGAGGCTCCAGCATTCTGAATCCCACCCACCCCAGACTGTCATTTAGAGGTAGGAACCAACACCCAGGTGTTGGGTCTGCTTTAAGACCTCATTTTGCCACACAAAAATGCAATCAAAAGTGGACTTACCCAATTATATGCGTACTGATATTTAAAAATGTTTAGTTTTCATGTATCCCATTCACTTTAAAGTGGATAAGTGAAAATAAGCCCTTTCCTTACACTTCTTCAACCCCTGATTAAGTGGTCCACCAGCTTCAATATGGGAGCCCAGTTCCATAAATTGCTAGCTCGTTGCATGGCTGGTCAACTCAGGGGTAAGTGTCTTGATTTGGGACATTTCCAGGGCTATCTCAATAAGGAGGCCTTGGGCATAGGGGAAGAAGCAGTCCACTTTGGAGATGACCAACCGTCATATAGGACTCAAGGGAGGTGATCACCTCATCCCTGGGTGATCCTGATTTGGGAATGCCCCGCTTTGTGAAGCCCCTTTGATCACCCGATATACACACGTAGCAGGGGATCTCACAGCACAAGTGTGGGCATCTCCACTCACCTCCATCTGAGACACGTACCCACCACAGGCATTTTCTAGCAGTGCGTGATCCATTTATCTTTACTAACTGATCTAAGCAAGGAATAAATGGAGCACAAACGGCCAGGACAATGAACATTACGGATGTTGTTCCTCTTTAAAGTGTCATTCAATCTTGTATTGCTATTTAACCTTTTGGTGGACGACGGTCTGATGAGGCCAATGTCAGCAGATTGCAGGCCAGGACCGTCACAGATGGCGAGCTTTAAAGCTTCAAAGAGTCTGATTGCTGCAGCAGATTTTTCAGACCCACTCCCATACCCCATCACTTGTGACAGCTCCTCCAGTAAGGTGGACCGAGTGGCAACACCAGTAATCTCAAGGAAAGTTAAAAGAAATCTCTGACGCTTATGATGTAACAGGTTAATGAGATTCATTGTTTTTCCCTGGAAACCAATGTGCCTCCCTGGATTCCCCATTTTCCCTGGAAATGCTGCTGTACCAGCAGTGTACCGCAACTTCAGCTGCTAAGAGGCCTTTGATCACTAAGAGATCAAAGAATCATTTGAAACTGCTCATGAAGGGACGCAGCACTTCACGGTCAGCAATGAGGAGGGGAGGTACAGCAAAGCAGGTGGGCCCATTTTTGGGGGGACACATGTGCCAGACAACATATTTAATCAAACGCATATTGTAACCTGATGAAACAGCCTTATCTGTTCTGTAATGTAGGAGCACCAATGTCCTGACATAGGGAACTGATATTTTCAGGACACATTAACTTTGAGTATTTTTCCTGTAGTTGCCCTTTAAAGCTTTCCATTTTGGAATAGTAACAAAAATGTAAGTTGGTTTCTTTAGTTTTGTTTTCTGATTATATTGACTAGTGCTTGCCCTAACTGCTCGAATCAGGCCACTGACTAACAACTACATTGTGGTTTGCCCAGAACAGAAGTGTCACACAATGGGAAATATGTAAGAGATTAAACTTTTTTTATGTGGAATAAAAGCAGTCCAACTCCCAGGATATAAAAAGGCAACATGCAGATGCTCCTGACTAGGGAGGGCATCTGATTGGTTGATGTGCCCCCCCACCCAGCAAGCCCTGTCCACAGCACTGATATACACACTAATCTTGCCTTTCCTCTGGTACCTGGCTCCTTGCGGAGGACCATGATGCTGCTGGTGGTGGTTTGGGTCCTTGTAATCAGACTGCAGTTGATGGGATTCAGGAAGAGGTGAGTATAAGGACTCCTGGACACAGACTTGCCAGGGGTCTATGCGTGAGTGGGCATCACCAATCAGGGTCCCCCCAGTCACAAGCAGCATTGCAGCCTTAAAGCGGACCCTAAATAAGAGTCTATCTTATATGTTCCCCACACCCTGTACATACAGATTGTTCACATTAAAAATCATCCTACCTGCATCTACTTCAAGTTATAAGCCTTTAAACATCCAAGATGGCTGCTCATGGAGCATCAGGCAGCCTGCAAACAGGAAGTGTCTTCTGACTGTGTCACTGTGCATTCTGGGATTGCTGTCCTTTACCTGACCCCAGCTCTGCTCTGTCTGTGCAAATAACACCTATAACCCCGCCCCCTGTACTTTATCCCACTCCACTCCTCAGTATATGTAAGGCTTTTGAGGCAAGATGACGGCGCCCGTATCCTAGAGTCCTGAACAGAGTTGCAGCCCAGTGGGGGAAAGAATAATAAGTAAGTGACTAAAAACTGGGGCAACTGGGTTTTGCTCCCCTTTAAATGTTTGCGTAAAAAACAAGACAAAAGGGTACTCTGGCTCTGGCGATCAGCAACTCAACCAATCGCTGGATCGAATCCCCTGCCACTCAACAAAAGCAATTGCCTCCATGAATGTGCCTATAGCCTAACATGGACGGCAGATTGCCTTGAAGTGCCTTTAAGGGCAACTGTAGGTATATAGTATATAATTGACCCAATGCACATGTGAATGGCTAGCCAACTGGTTGGCAGCAGGTCACACGGCAGGAGGAGACATGCTACAGGAGCAAAGAGAGGTGAGTACTGAGAAGGACGTCTGACATTGGTTATTAAGGTTAGGGTAAGGTAATGATGGCTTCAGATCATGCATGCGCTGCACATAATGCAGGCAGCCATATCCATTCCTCTATCCGGTGCAGCCTGGAATAATAAAATGAGAGTCTAATTGGTGCACATTTTTTTTTACTGTACAATATGAGTCCAAACAAGACAAAGCGGCTCATTTTTTTAGTGAGATGTAGGATTTCTATAAATTATAGCTGGTGGGACATTCCCCAATATAAATGTTCCTTCCTTCTATAATGAACTCTTTAAATCATTTGCTGCCAGATGTCTCTCCATTGTGTATCATGTTTTCCAAGTCGGAGCGAACAATGTTTTTCCCAGCATGCCGATGGCTGTAATCCCCACTGGCGCTGTCACAACCCGCAATGTACATGCTGATGATTTTCCAGCTTTCTGAGCTGTTACAGATTCAGGAGTGGAATGAAGCAGTTGCTCGTATTCACTTGCATTCTGCTTTCATGCTGAGTCAAGACTTTGTAATGCGCCCAGATAAGTCCCAAGCACTGGATGGTCTCACAATGGGAAAGTAACTAAGAGTTGCAGGCCAAGGTATAGTGCTCCTTTTACCTACTGAACTATCACCTCAATCCCTAATAAGATGGGACACCCCAAAGGGGGTACTCACCGAATCCTGCATTTGACCACCATCGGATCATAGGTGAATATGCAGCATGGACCAAGGCTATCCATAGCAATTCACACTGCAGGACATCATAAACCAGGATGCCCCCAAAAGCCTATTTAAATGATTTGGGGGGGGGGGATGTGTTGCTATTGAAATACATTCAAAATTATTTATACCTAAAGACCCCTACCTAAGGTTTATGGTCAAATCCAGGGTAACACTATCCCCAAGATTAATTATAAAATATATTTTAGTAACGCTTTATAACACACATAAAAAAGCTGCTACATTAATATCCTCATATTGAAAATGTCACTTTCGTCATAGCATCAGTTTCTACGTCAGATTCCAAGGAGACACTTTTCTGTTTCTGTTCTACATAAAATTTAGGATAAAATCAGATTTTATGAGAAGGAAATATTCCTATAAGCTGCTAGATGGCCTTCAGCACTGACACCTGCATCTTATATATCCTTCAGCTAAACCTGACTCCCTTTTGAACCTGGCCCCCCTCAATAAATTTACATAGTGTTCTATCCCAAGCTATCAATGTTGGCCCCCTCCTGAAGGAAGCAGGTGAGACTCCTGTTCCAAAGTATTTATTCTGGCCCCCTCCTGCAGGAAGTATGTGTGGTCTCCTTTTCCAAGCTACTGCTACCGCTTCAAAAATATGTGCTGTCTCATATTCCAATGCAGACCCCTCCTCAAAAAAAAAGGTACATAGTGTTTTATAACAAATCATCAACTCTAACTCCTCCTCAAGGAACTTTACTTACAGGGTGATTCATTACTAGAGCCAGCTATCGGCAGATGAGCGTCTGTACAGCGGCACTAAGAGTGACCGCTACTATACGCTGTGATTGGCTATCGGCGCTGTAACAGAGCACCTCAGTCGCTCTAGTAACCTGGCCGCCATTGATGAATAAGATGTATGTTGGGCATTCTAACACCAGTACAGCGCTGCAGGGAGCGAAAGGTAGCGCCAGCTCAGTGCGCCCGACTCTCAGCGACTCACACCATATTCAACAAAATAACAGACTCACACAGCGTAGGCACTCTGGATCTGGTCGCTATAGCATAGAGTGCCAGATGCTGTGTGATTAAAGTCTGTTTTTAAACACATATAGACCAGTAACAGAGCAAAAACGGGAATGACATTGTTGTAATATTGTGACATTGTGACATTAATACTTTAAAGCCAGACCTGTAAGTAACCTGTAACAATTCTGCATATAAATATAAAAAATGTTTTCAAAAATGACTTTTTCTAGGCCAGGAGAGGTGACACAATTTTTTGAGAGAAAAAAAATATTAAAAACAAAAGGCCCTGTTTAAACAGAAGAAAAGGAACGTCCATTGAAATGTATGGGAGAGCGACAGGTAAGACCTGGCGCTCTGGAAGCTAGAGCTCCGGTGCTATACGCTAAGCTGTCTGTAATGATGAATCGTACGCTACATGGCGTTGTTAGAGTAGCTCACCAGAATCGCCTTCATAAATGTGGTTCTGCGTACAGCACCCAGTGTTCACCAGACACTGCCTGCCGCTACGAGGCACTACCTGCCGCTATCCCTTGATGAATAAACCCCTTCGTCTCCTATTGCAAGCTCCTTATGCCAATCACCTCCTCAGGAATGTTTACTACAGCAAGTCTCCTCTTCTAAGCTCCTAATGTCGACCCTCTATTCAAGAAAGTATACAGGGCCTCTCATCCCAGGCTATCAATGATGGCCTCAGAAAATGTACACAGAATCTTATATATATATAAAGTCCAGTTTGATAGTAACCCCTTCAATCTGATGTACCATTGCAGTCAAGTTCCCCAGGTTAGGCTTGGACTTACTCCTCTTGGTCACTTCCTCAGTTACTATTTCATCCTGAGGCCTACATTAGGCCACCACTGGTCTCCCAGGCGATATCCTTTTTTTTGGGTGGTCTCGCTTCCCAAGAAGTCTGTTTCCTTAGCAAGACTTCTGCATCTCCGGACAAAAAGGGGTTTTATACTTTGATGTGGTACTGGTCCAGCCTACAATAAACAATGTATCTTCCGGATCACATGGCCACATGTCCCCAGTCATGCTTCACAAAGTCCCATTTTAGTACTTAGCCGAAGACCAGACCAAATCAATTCAGAATGCTTTCTGCTATTCACCATCTGGCTCTTAACCTTCATCTTGCATATATTTCCTATTTTATAACCCCCTAACTATAGGCCACTTCCCACTTGCGTCTAAGTTATAACTTCCTGACTGTATAAACTGACAAACCCCACGTATACCAAACTATAAATGCTAGCCCCCTCCTCAGGAAGGTGAATTTAGTCTCCCATTATGAGCTACTAGTGCTGACCTCCTCCCCAAGAAAATGCACATAGTCTCCTAACCCAAGTTGTCAGTGCTGCCCCCTTTCTAAAGAAAACATACATGTTGTCCTGTACTTAATATACTTAGTCCCCTATCCCAAGCTATTAATATAGACCCATTCCTCCTCCTGGAGGTTGTACATTGTGAAAGCACAATATCTGCAGAGATTCTTTCTTTTTTTTTCAAAGAGGACCTTTAATGTTCTCTTCAGAAACTGTATGAAGTCTCCTATCCCAAGTTAGGCTGGCCTCCTCCTCAAGAAGTCTATTCAAGCTATGAATATCGTCCCGCTCCTTAGCAAAGTGTATAGTCTCTTATTCTGAGCTTGACCTCCATGGCCCCTAATAATACACCCGTTGATTATTTTCCCTGACACACATATAGAACATTCTGGCCCTGGTCATCTAACCATAGGTATCCAGCCACTCCGTCCAAATGCCAGGAACACAGGCCTATCTTTCTTTCCAGCTTTGCATTCCTCGACTGAAGCCTGCGGCCCTGGAGCTGGCATGTATAATTAGGAGGTGGCATGGGCCAGGCCTGGCAACACCTCTGTGCTATATTCATTGCTTGTTTTGGCTTCCATGTGTCTGTTGGCTCTACTTTTGGACTAGAAAATCCAGATCTGATCACTGGTAAATAACACAAATGATGAGGAGTTGCTAAGTTCACGGGGGCAGGAGAAAAGAAGGATGGACGCTAGAGAGTAGATTGTATTAAGGCAAATAAAGTAAAGTAAAACTGCTGCTTAAAAAAAATGAGAGCAGCAACGTTCAATATAAATTCGACCCCCCTTGAGGGGGGGGGGGGGATTTAGTAAATTTGAGGCATCCTAATTCAGAAAGAGTAGTAGATGCTTGGAATAAACTCTTAGCAGAGGTGGTTGAAAAAACAACTGTAAGTGAATTTAAACATGCCTGGGATAAGCTATAATCTATCCTCCAATAAAGAGATAACACATATACACATAAGATGGATCATGTGTTCTACTTCTGCTGAAACCATCCAAAAAGGTACTGCCTTTTGGGTGAGGGATGTGGGGGATATTAGTCAAAAAGATGGTGTGACAGACTCTGCCTTTGGATTTTAAAGGCACTGTTTTTGCATAGACCCATTACTTTCATTTTCTTGAGCATGTCCCAGACAGACTGCCATGGTGTTGTTGATTGTATTACAGACTGCTATTGTTCTACTGATTGTGCTACAGACTGCTATTGTTCTACTGATTGTGTTACAGACTGCTATTGTTCTACTGATTGTGTTACAGACTGCTATTGTTCTACTGATTGTGTTACAGACTGCTATTGTTATACTGATTGTATTACAGACTGCTATTGTTCTACTGATTGTGTTACAGACTGCTATTGTTCTACTGATTGTGTTACAGACTGCTATTGTTCTACTGATTGTGTTACCGGCAGAGTTGAGGGATTGTGTGCCCTGCTCCCATTGGTCTGTGGGTTTGTCATGCAGTTCTCCATCAGGTCCACGGGGGAGGTCCCCTTGCATGAAGCCTTGCATATAAGGCACAGGGTGGCACTAATAAAGTCAGTTCATCTTCACCCTCAATACTGAGTTCTGTCTCTTATTGGGGGAAACGCTATATTACAATTCACTAGCCCTTGTAAGGGCTGTTCCTGTTTCCTCACAGATGACTCTGGAAATCCAGCAGCACCTCTTACGATTGGGAAAAGGACGTCTCTGGCGGGGAAGCCCTCCGGCGATAAAGGTTATCGCTACAGATGGGTTTTGGGCAAAAATGATTTCTTAAAGTGGAATAAATCTGCATCTTAAAGTGGAACAAAATCCAATGCCTACCAAATTGGGATGCCCCGCTGTGTGAGCCCAAATGGTGACGCAAAACTCACCTGCTTCCTGGCTCTCTTACCAATGTAAATATCAGGCGGCCGCATCTTCGGGCATTAAGATAGACTAGGAGGTGGTAGCGCCCCTGCTGCCGGGAATGAGCCCGCTTTCGCTCCTGATTGCCACCAACAGAGCCCTTTGCTGAACATTACATATGCACTGCAAACAACTCTGATTGGACAATAGCCCGCGCATGCATCATTGGACTGGTGAAAGGAGCAATCACACAGTGAGCCATCCCAAATTGGGATGCCCACAAGACTGGGTACAAAAATCTGGGATAAACAACATTTCAAGTTTTGTACCACTTTAAAAAGGTGAGGCACCCTGATATAGCTAAAGGCCCGCAAAATGTTGTCCAGTGTGAACATTCTGTCAATGTAAACTGCTGCCCCCCCCCCCCCCCCCAAACAACCATCTACACAAACAATTCCCCAGTTCTCAGTAGAGTGAATGTTTTTCTCATCACACTTTTTCAGACACGTATCATAGACACGCAGGCTGCCCCCCCGGGCGCTTTTGCACCACCTTACAGAAGGTGTATCGCAAATTGTGTGATGTTAAAAATCCATATAAACACGTTGGCTAATAACAGGAGGAGGCATTTGTGGTTTTCTTCTCTTGGTAGGAATGACAGGTTTCTGAATGTATTGGGGGTCACAGAACCTGTCCCCCAGATGTCCTCTTCCTTCTATTATAAGAATGGCTGGATATTTCCTGATGCCAGGTGTATAAGTGGCCTCTCCTCCCACCGTCCAGCAGATTTATATGGATTTTTATTATTGGACAAATTCCTTTAATTCGCCTAAACCGGACCTTCAGCATGATTTAATTGAAAAGCCCAAACCCTTAAAAAGAAGATTCCCCAGCATCTAAAATTAATATATTTAAAGTTTTTAGTCACCTAAAACCTACTGGGCTGCAACTCTGTTCAGGACTCTATGATATGGGTGCCACCATCTTGACTCAAAAGCATCACACATACTGAGGAGAGGAGAGCGGGATAAAGTGCAGGGGGTGGGGTTATAGCTGTGCTTTGCACAGACAGAGCAGAGCTGGGATCAGGAGAAGGACAGCAATCCCAGAATGCAGAGTGAGTCAGAAGACGCTTCCTGTTTGCAGGCTGCCTGATGCTCCATGAGCTGCCACCTTGGATGTTTAAAGGCTCATAACATGCAGCAATCTGTATGTACAGTGTGGGTGAAACATATAAGATATGCTCTTATTCAGGGTGAAGGTCCGCTTTAAAGTGGACCAACACCCAGGGGTGATCGGCCCGGAAATCTATAAGATTCCTGGGCCGATCACCTCCCACCCCGCGGGACATCCGAGATCGGGATGTCCCGCGGGGTGAAACCCCCCAGAAACCCCAAAAAGACCTTACCTGATCCGCTGCCGCTTCCGCCGCCGCCGCCTCCAGACGTGCGCGCGCCCGCGCCGGCCCTCTGTGAATGGCCGGCGGGGGCGCGCGGGCGCCGAGAGTGACGCGCGGGAGGCGGCGGCGGAAGCAGCTTGTACGTTCCTGTCCCCCGCCTGGACGTTGGCGGGGATTGGCTGCGGCGTTCACGTGGGAGCGGGGGGAGGTGAGTTTTTTTGGGTTTCTGGGGGGTTTCACACAGCGGGGCACCCCTGATCGGGGTGCCCCACCGAAGTGGACCAAAACCCAGGATAGTCAAAATCCTGGGTGTTGGTCCACTTTAAGCAGCACAGATTAGCAGAGGCCTGAATGTTGTATGGGAATGCAACATGGTGATTACGGACCCTCTGATTTTTATCAGTTATGTGAGTGACTGATAACCAGGGATAAGTTTAGCCGTATTCTCATGGAGAAATACAAGGCTGCCATTGTTGGCATGCATGTAAGAATGCAATCGTGTAATGAATCATCTATATTGCTTACATTATCATGTATTTAGTGCGGTCCTAAACTAAAAATACCCACAGTACTGAGGGTCCTCTGCATTCCTCTGCAAAATCAGGCATCCGATCCAACCTCCCCTGACTTTTGCTTTGCTCTGGTGGCCATTGAAGCTTACGCATACCCAGGATGCAGCAGGAGCACGGAATCCGGAATTGGGATCCCCCTTCCCAACTGCTTGAAGACCTTCAGTCTATTTCGACAGAATTACAGCTGGAATAAACTTGTTTTTTTTTTTTATGATGATAAACATTGGTGGCCTCCACATTTCTGTTGCTACAGCATATGAGTGAACTGTCATTTTCACGTATAAAAGTGATGGAATAATCATTTAATCAGCCTGTCTGAAGAAAGAGATTTTAGAACAGCTCTGATGTATAATTTTCTTCCCAGTGGGTGAGAAACATTTCCAAAGACTTGGAAGATAACAATGCTGAACATATTACTGGGCGGGAAAGAAGCGGGCAGACCAGTTCTTTTATGACAGCATATGCGCTAAGATATAAAATACACCTCCGACACCATATAAAAAGCAATCAGGGCTAACAAATCATACATTTTGTATCATAGACGGCCTCTTCATCCACACAACGCACCCATAAAACCATAGGCAGTGGCGTGCTTAACCACCACGCAAACCAAGCAAAGGCTTGGGGCCCCCACCTGCTAGGGGCCCCCCAGATGCAGGGTCAGATTAGACTTTACTTTATTAACTTTTGAAAAATGAATAAGGCTGCAGCAAATGAGAGGTGCGGTTAACCCAATGCAGAGTGTGCAGCAGATAGGAAGCCACTGGACAGAATACGGGCCATTGGTAGCATCACCACTCACCTCTAGCTGGGGGTGTACCCATGCTGGCAAATCACAAATGGCTGCCGCTCCGGGGGCCCACAGCGCCCCTTTTGTCTGCCCCTGATGAAGGGGCACTGTTGGCCCCGAAACGTTGGACAACACGGACATTGGACTTTTTGGCACAATTTATGTGACTTCTTGTGAATATAATGCTTTGAAGATTTATGGAGTGCTGGCTTTTTCTACCACTGGACATGCTGCACCACCACTAGCCACTGCACCCAGTTGGACTAATCTAATCTAGGTAAGAGTGTCTCTGCTTCCGAGAATTAGATAAGGTATAGCGAGGCCGGGACCTGCGCATGCGTCATTGGAATGAGGTTAGGTGAGTGGGTGCGGCAATTTAATGGGGTTTCACACAGTGGGGCATCCTAGTTTTAGGAAGCCATAGGGAGTAGAATTTGGATGCCATATGGGCAATTTACAGACAATTTTCTATGCCATGGTCGGACAATGCCAGGATGCCCCTCTATATGAAACCCTCTGGGTTCATTTGCGCCACCATAGTGCTCACCTCTGACCACAGGATCTGGAAAAAGACTTACCGATGACATTCGTGCCATACCCAGGCATGGCGGCCGGTCTTAGGCCGGAAGTCAGCCTGTCCATTGTTGTGAATCTGGGAGCTGAAGCGCAGAAGGCGGCGGTATCCAGTGGTGAAGCTCATCTTGTCGGCTGAGGAGGAGAGGCAGCGCTCTTCATGGGCACACTGAAGCATAAACATAGGTCTGTCCTCCAGGTAAGTAGTCTCCATAACCAAAGGAGCATTTAGGACCAGATCAGGTACAGCTACCAGATAGAAAAGAACATTAAACATATAGCATTGGTGCCAGAATTGTATTCATACAGGATACATAATAGCACAGATATCTGGATGTGCTGAGCTACCTAATAAAACTAGGTCCGCAGCACTATCTCCCCAGTATGGGGAAAATAATGCATGGATGGAGATGCTATCAAAAGGGCAGGAGAGGTCATTATTGTGAAATCTTTGGAATATCCTTCCCAATTAGACAGGAAAAGCCATATGTCATATAATTCAATGATGTCTGTTGAGCTGCTATTGTCTTCAGGAATTTTCTCTAAGACAGTTGATTGCTGACCATTGGAGGACTAGGGGCATCCCAGTTGCTGATTATTTTTTAATAAAGGCTTCGACCAATATTCATAAAAACTTGAACTGGATGCAGTCTGATGTTCGGAGGGCGGCCACATGGCTTCCTGCACTAGCACCAGCGCCCCCTTTTTAAGAATACTGGACAAATCTTTAGTAAAAATCTTTAGTAAAAGAAGAAACACAGACTGTTTTTGGGCACTGGGCTGGGGACAGAAGGGTATAGGATCACTTTAAAGGACAACTATCAATAAACACCTATGAAAACTGAATGCTAGCATATGATGTGCTAAAGTATAAGACATATTTGACTAATGTTCTTTATTTAAAAAGAAAAATCTTCTCCTCTGAACTTTTTTTTTTCAGCCAATCACCTTTCACATGTATGTTTGTATGTAAAGAAAAGGACACAATGCTGAAACTTATAAAGGAACAGAACTTGAGATTTGTGTATCTTCTCTTAAAACACTTTGTGAGCAGACGCATACTGGTGGCTGGTTATAGTGACAACCATAACTTTCATCATACAATAGCCCTTCATTTTCATGGAGGTTTACTGATAGTTGTCTTTTATCTGTATTTATCTGATGAGGATAGATAATGATAGGAGCAACTCACTCTCTGTACAAGACACTCCAGCAGCGAATCGTCCTCCTCCTTTGGGGCAGTTGATATGGGCGCCGTCATGTTTGCAGTGTGCCAGTGACATCTCTGTGCCTGAGCACTTGACTCCACTCATAATGACATCATCAGCGGTGACATCACCTTGCCAGTACCATGTTTCCTGCAGAGAAAGCAATACAACACTTTGGAAATACCCTGAATTAGAGGCATAACTAAATGTGACAGGGCCTTAGTGAATACTTTTAAACTGAACACCATCAAAGATTGTCAAAGACCCATCTTACTGCCCTTTAGATGTTATTTTTTAAATAGTGGAATTCAATGCTACTCATTTGGATTCTGAAGGTATTGTCCAGGCTCACAAAAAAAATCACTTGATCTTACAAAATACTAGCCCAGTTCCTGCACTATTAGCCACGAAGTGTCCATTACTGATAGCATAAAAGTGATTAATGTTCACACAATGTGTCCCCTGGGCAGGCTTCTCACTTGTGCACCCCCTCCATGCAAAGTTGTGTCTGGGGGCCCTAAACAAAGGCAAATTTTGTATAGCGAAAAACAATATTAACGCACCTTGTCAGGGATGTTACTGCGGCCCGTGCATGCGCTGTGGGAGTGCCAATGAACCCAGGGGGTTTCGCACAGAGGGGCATCTTGGCATAGGGCATTGTCCACCAATGGCATAAGGAATTGTCCCAGAATTGCCCATATGGCCAAATTTCCAGTTCCTGTGGCATCTCAAACTAGGATACCCACTGTGTAAAACCCCATTAAATCGTCTTAACCATGTTCCAATGACGCATGCTCAGGTCACGGTCTTGCTATACATTTAGCTAGACACATACCCGGGCCAGCCATTTGTGATTGGCCATCCCGGGCATGCCCCCAGCTACAGGTAAGCAGGGGTGCAAACAATGACCGGCTCTGCACCATTGAGCTCGCTAGCTTCTGTGATGTCACAGCATAATAGAATGGAGCTGAGCACTGATTCTGCAGCTGCTGGCTCATGTAAGTGTACAGAGGCTTCCTATCTGCTGCACACTCTGCATTGTGTTAAATTACACCCCGCTGAGTGCCGTTATTTATTTTATAAACAAAAAGTTGCCACTGATCTGCCCCTGGCAGGTGGGGGCCCGTGCGTGGTGTGCGTTTGCGTGGTGTGCGTGGTGGATAAGCACGCCACTGCCTGCAGCCATACCACGTGGGCACCTGTTTCTTTGAGATTGGCACTTGTATCGCTCATCAGGATCAATCTGCAGGACGAGCCTTTGGGCTAGTATCTAAGTGATGTTTTTGTGAGCCTGGGCAAGGACTAATTATCACTGAAAACAAACTTCCTTTCTGGGTATAGGATCACTTTAAAGCAGTTGTCACCTACACAGCCCCTGTATCTATCCCAATGACAACACCCCTACTCATACCTTAAAGCAGACCTTCAGCCAAAAAATAAAACATTAGTAAAGCTCCCCTAAAGCCCTTTTCTGGCATTCAGTGACATTCAGTGACATAAGCTTATTGAGAGGGATTAACATCTTGCAGATGTTTGGAATAGCAGGCAGATTCTGCACTCTTAAACACATGGCAGCGGCCATCTTGCCACACACATGAAGAAGCTGATTCATAAAAACAGTCGGTTAAAATTGCCTCATAGCTCTGTGCAATCATCTCTTATTTCTAGCCAGAAGTAGTAAGCCTTCAGCTATTATGACTCATCTCTGCTTTGCTAACAGCTGAAATCTTCTTCATTGTATCCCCAGAGTGCTTTTGAGGCAGCTGCTATAGAGATACATTGTTACAGCTTTTCACACACAGATTGCTTTTGCTACATTAGCTGTTTATTCAGTGTTTGCATGTGTGAAAAATGACAGGCAAGCTTCTCCTTGTTTCTGAGGCATACATCCCTCTCAATTTGTTGTGAATTGCTGCTGGCACAGCCCCCCCCCCCCCCCCCAAATTCTCATGTGTAGGCAGGACTATCAGGTGTGTGGCAATATTGCTGCCCCCATGTACTTCAATAGTGAATAATCTTTATTCCAATTCACAACATCTGTATGTGGCTAAGCCCTCTGATCATAAGAAGGGAAGCAATTTACTAAGCATTCTTTTTCGACTGGAGGTCTGCTTTAATATGCATGTTTTATTGATTTTCCTGAAATTTGGGCGATACAGTGGGCAACCCGACTCTTATATTTTGAGCCCCACTCTTTACAAAGCACGATTAAAGCCATGTCAGGCAGAAATCCCAAGAATAGGGCAGAGAGGAGCTTATTTCAATTTTGGAGCCACATAGCTGATAGTCTTTAGTAAAAATAGAATGCTAGTGGCCCATACAGACCAATAACAGGATTTATTCCTGATTCTTAGCAGCGGGTGGAGACATGCAGATAATCCCTTTTGTCTTTTGTGATATCTGAAGTGCCCAGAGAGAGCAGACCGGATTTCCAATGCTTTAGTATATCTTCTAATATTTACACAGCTATTTCTTTCTACTTGTGGACATATCAGAACAGGGCTGGAAGTGATGGCTATATGGTAAGTATGGAGGGACAGGCAGTGATGGCGGGTAAATAGTAAAATAGTCCTGCATTGCATGACCAGTCAACCCTTTTTAACTAAAGCTCAACTGGCACCCTATTATTCTGAATAACCTGACTCCCTTTTTACTCATGTCAAGATGAGGGGGTAGTCCATGGCTATGCGTGAGCAGAGCACAAAATGTATTTCCTCCAAATAGTTATTTATGCATTTTTATTATAACTGACATTATTACTGTCCTCCCCCTCCCCCGGGTTTGGCACTGCGGGCCTTATATGTTGCATAATATCAGACCTCCTGCTTACAGCTGCTGCTGTGCAAGGAACATGGTCTGGTCTGCATAGTGTGGAATAAAGCCAGGGAACATTCCTGTACAGACTCCAGAGCAAAACACGCTATCCCGCTCCCTTACGTCACCACCCATCGCAGCCAAAGAGTGTGGATATTATTAAAGGCACCAGTTTTTACTTAAAAACAGACATCACCCATAAGGTGTCTACGTGTAAAGCATTTTTATAGCTAGTTGTATCTTTCTGAGAGATTCCCTGGCACATCCTCCGTCCTTTCTAACTTGGTTATGTCATGCCAAGTCAGCATAAGAGTAACCCACCCCCCATAATACAGAGATAGAGAATAGGCCTTACAAGCTAACGCCACATTGGAAAATGCAAGAAGCCGGTAACCCAGATGATTTGTGATAACTGGTGATGGCTTCTTTTTTTACATTCAAAGGCCTCGATTCAATAAAGACAGAAAAAAATTCTCATGGTAGTAAGAGATTCAATTCACGAGAAAAAAGCCTGAGAATTTCACTGTTGTTGAATCACCTTATAGAAATACAATGAAAGTCAATGGCACTTTTTTACTCCTAAGAAAAGTAGAGAACCGTTTACTTCTTTCTACGCTGTAGTAAAAGCTGCCATTGACTTTCATTGTCTTTTTTTCTAGTTATTCAGTAACAGTGACATTCTCAGGCTTTTTTCTCATGAATTGAATTTTTTACTACCATGAGATTTTTTTTTTCTACCTTTATTGAATCAAGGCCAATACCTTTATTTTATATAGAATGATGCTGCGGTCCCATACCAGTATGTGCCATGCTGCGCCCTTTTCTTAGCGACAGCGATAGGTGGGGGCCAGTGTGGACTGGCAGGCTGATTCATTACTAACGCCAGGTAACGGCAGATGAGCGTCTGTACAGCGGCGCTAAGAGCGACCACTAGTCGTCACAATGATCGGCCGTGAGTCGCTATTACAGAGTCGCTATAACACCAGTACAGCACTATATGGGAGCGACTCAAACCATATTAATAAAAAAAGCAGCCTCACACAGCGCTGGCGCTCAAAATTGAGTCGCAGAGCGCCAGAAATGTGGTATTGCGTACAGCACCCGGCGTTCACCGTTCGCTACTTGTCACTATGAGGCACTACCTGACGCTATCCCTTGATGAATAAACCCCTAAGTAGAATATGCTAGGTTGAGGGTCCTGGTGTATGGCTGCCACCACTAACAGTGGCCTAGACTCATCTGCAGAATACAGGAGGACTGGAATAAAGGTCCCCATACTATCCAACACCCTAAACCTTTGTGAAGTATGTTGCAAACAGTTTGTTAATTTATTACTAACCTGGAAAGCATGGTTAGCAAAACCAAGTCCTAGCTGGCGACAGACAATCATGGCTTCCATTGTGCCCCAGGTCTCGCTGCACACAGTCCCCCAGCGCAAAGTTCCATTACGTTCCATTAGAATCTCCACCCGTCCCTCAGTGGGATTACGTCCTCCACTTAAGCGCACCTTTGAAAACAAAGGAAACACATAATACTTGCATGACAGGTGCTCACTCAGGAAGTAGCCATCACTATAATCGGTTGTTAGTTGCTACATCTAAATAAAATCACTGGATTGAGTTGAGTATATAGCGAATCAGGGGGGCTTGTGCGGGAGTCACACACCAGAAGTAATCACAAATCCGAGATGCCCCTGTACATGTAAATGTCACCATATTCTCAGTGGTGGAACTATTGTCACTGCAACTCAAATATGCTGGATAGTTGAAGAGGAAAAGAAGTGGTTACCTTTATACCCTGGATCATAAAGATCTATTTAAATGTTCTGGATTCTGCTTTTACAGGGGAGGCCGACTCTAACTGCCTTTCCTAAGAGCCAGCCTGTGCTAGAATAAAACATTTTGCTATTGCAATTCCTCAGATCTATGTAGATGTTTTTACACATCATACAATGCTTTGACCAGATATTTAGATTGGTTATTGCTACAGCCTTGTCTCAAAAGACAAGCTTGGATGGATTTTTTCATGTATGTAAGTAGCCCCTACCATTGCTACCTATTTGCATATTTATACAGATATTAATATTAGAGTTTTTGACAAGCTTATACAAGGTTGAGTGGTATTTACTTGACAAATTACCATTTGCAGTGTTTATTCGGATTCCGTTTAAGCAGCATTAGTTCTTTTTTTGTTAGTATCTCATGGCAAAATGCCCAGAAATGTTTCCACCAGATGGCCTGCAAACTGTCAGTTTCATCGTCACAAAACAAGCTTGCATGGATAAAATGCTTACAGGAAATCCACTCATCTTTTTCCTTATAATAGATGTCAAGAAATATTTATGTGACAAACCCTTCCAAAGGCCAGATGTATAAGATAAGGGGCAGCCATTGCCTAGTCTTATCTAGGGCAACGGGAGGGTTCCCTAGATGACTGAGGTGCTCTCGAGCAGGGCACCTAACACCCTGCTGACTGAGGTGCTCTCGAGCAGGGCACCTAAAACCCCAACTGCTCCCCGGGTGCCATGGTTTAGGATACATTTAACACCCAGGCACCTCCCTCCAATTCTTATAGCCAATTATTTGAAGTAGTTCCGTACCTGGTTGTTCCAAAGTCCAGCAATAGAATCTATTATGCTGTCATATGCTCCGATTTGGTGGTTAAAAAAATATATACCCTTATTTCTTTATATATGTCACACGAGCTCTCACCTGGTTCTGGAAACCCATCTCAGGTATGTTGCATTTTACAGCGGCGTCCTCCTCATGGCTGCAGCTTTGGGAGTGGGCATTAAACTTGCAATCTATTATGGACTTCTCAAAACCTGTGCACTCAATTTCACTCATGTGAATGTGGCCCATTCCTGGGAAGACATAGACATGGAGAGTTCAGACATGGCTGTTGTGTTACTTCAAGACAGGACACATTGGTATCTATTGTAACTTCCATTCTAATTCCTCATTCCAGTAAAAAGACATGTTTCGGCCACTTGTCTTGGTCACCTTTAGGTGGACATAATCATCTTGTGTGGTGTTACATAGGTATATATTTCTTAGGGGAAGATTTTATTAAAACCACTTCAGCCTCTATTTTAGGTGTTAGGAGCCCTTTCACTGACCAGGTGCAGTGCTCCTATTAGAATGGCAATTTGGAGGTGCTAGTTGATACCCCGGGGTCCAGCCGGTGCACGTGGTGGTGGGAGTGAAGGAAGCAAGTGCTCAGCGTTTGGGTCTTGGTTGTTGGACTGTCCGGGATGAGGGCCGGGTGCTGCAGATGAATGCAGTCATTAGCACGGGCTGGTACTGTAGCCTTGCATCTGATTAGACTTTTGGACCACTTTAAGCCTAAAGCCTGGCTCCAAACGTTTTCCTACACTACTATGACATTACCTTGCCCCATCTGTCCTCCAGACAAGGCCTCCTTAGCAGAGCCAAAGCCAAGCTCCCTGCAGACCACACTGGCCGATACCAAATTCCATCGATCATCACAAATAGTTCCCCATTCATTATTTCTTAGCACCTCAACTCGACCTTCACCAATTTTGGCTCCTCCTCTCAAACGCACCAGTTGTTGCTGTAACAAAGTATGAAGAAAAGCTCATGTAAGAGATAGCATAGAAATGTTATCAAATTACTAGTAGTTCACATTAATAAGTCAATCTTCTCTACAAAAGCAAAACAAAACTCTATTTGGCAGATCTATAAGAAAACCTTTCTGGTAACTGGAAGGCTTCTCTTAGCCAAGGAAGATATTATGGTCAGATCTATGGGTCTGAGAACGAGGCCTAATGAGCTGAAACTGGAAAATGTCTGCTTTAACCTAAAGTCCTATCCAGTTATTTTTATAGAGCCTAAATTGTGGTTTCCTTTCATGTCAGAACAGAGGTGAAGCAGGACCAAAAATCAGCCTGGGATTTTGCTGTCCATGACCCACCTGTAACTAGCCCCACAGCATCCGCTCTGAGACCTATCTGTGTCCCAACCAGTCAACAAGCTAGCTCCACAGCTGAGGCTACTTTGCAGAAACAGATCGGGGCAGAACTGGATATGGACATCTTTAAATCGATGATATTAAGGTTTTAGTATTCTAGGTATTTAGGGGCAGATGATGTAGGTTGGCCTGCTGTTAAAGTGTGCGCACACGCACCAGTGCATGCCGCGGCTCATCTTGCCATAGTGCGCACGCAGCAGACATGTTCGTCTCCTGTAGGTGTTCGGACCTGCATTGCGTGTGTTCAGAATGGCAGCCACCTGTGCACATGAGCAAGGCCAATAAAATCCAGTGTTCCTGTCTTCCTGTTACGACTCGGCCTGCCTATCGACTCCACTTCTGATCCCCCTGCCCATAACCTCCGCTTGTCTGGCAACTTTGAACCAGATCTGCCTGCCCAAAACCTCGGCCTATTCATCTATTCACAACCACAAGCATTGCAGTGTTAGAACATGGTTGGACGCGAAGGAGACAGGGATTAAATGGTGTTAGCATCAGCAGCCCAGCTTGCCCCAAAGCAGTGTGGCCCACCTATTATTCTCTTGGGTCTCCCAATGCCTAGACCAGCCCAGTGTCTGAAGAGGCTTTGGTCATTTCTGCATTGTCAGTAAATTAATCTGTGTTGTCTGGCTATGCCCTTTGGAATATACCAACCCTTAATACATAAGCTTTATTAATCAGCCCTTCCCACACACATTTCCTCTTTCTTCACCTCTTGCCGGAATGCTTTTCTGAAGCCAATGGTCGGACTTGGAGCAAAGGCTCTTCCTGGAATGCAGCTGACCACAGCGGGAGTTCCATCAAGGCAGGTTTTGTTGGTAGGAATATTCCCCACACTACAGGAGGAAAGGTGGGCCTCATTTCCTGTGCAGTTAGCAGAGAAGTCCCAGTAAGTGTGCCTCCTGCGGGATGCGAACATTCTAGAAAAAACGTAAAGATGCAAAACATTATTATTAATTATTATTTCAAATAAATTATTCATGTTTTCGGATTAGAAAAAAGGGAATATTTCAAGTTCATGAAGTTAAATGATAAATATTTTAGGACAATACGGCAAAGAATAATTGTGGTCTGAACCAATAACCATTCAAATTACATTGTGTAGTCTATAAATAGACCATAAAATGGACAGCTTAAACATGTTTTTTGGTTAAAGGTGTGGTTTAGGGGTTTGGCTAATTTATGGGCTTTTGAGCAACAAATATTAACAGCATTCTATGCTACTCATGAGTGTGAGTAGGTGTAGCTCTGCCCTCAGTCACATGCTCCAAAGATTGTCGGTCCATAAAGGATGTTGTCGCTGTGTCACAGAAACAGGACAGTTCCGTCTGTCACAGAAACAGCCCATAAATGCACGATAGGTTGGCCTGCTGTTAAAGTGTGCGCACACGCACCAGTGCATGCCGCGGCTCATCTAGCCATAGTGGCGCACGCAGCAGACATGTTCGTCTCCTGTAGGTGTTCGGACCTGCATTGTGTGTGTTCAGAATGGCAGCCACCTGTGCACATGAGCAAGGCCAATAAAATCCAGTGTTCCTGTCTTCCTGTTACGACTCGGCCTGCCTATCGACTCCACTTCTGATCCCCCTGCCCATAACCTCTGCTTGTCTGGCAACTTTGAACCAGATCTGCCTGCTCAAAACCTCGGCCTATTCATCTATCCAGTGAACTACCATCCGCCACTTGCAGATCCACTCTGTTACTGGCTGCTCAACAGTTCTGGTCTGTTCTATGCCTCAGTCCAGCAATATCTACTTCCTGGTTATCTGTCCTGGGGCCTTCCTGCAGCTCAGCCTATCCCCACCATCTCTAGTGAAAGCCTATCCCCACCATCAGGGGCTCTAGTGAAAACAAGGTCGGCTCTCAGATTCAGGTTCCAGGTCGAGATGTGAGTCACTCTGTAGTCTCTGCAGTCAGGGCTCCACCTAGGTCCCTGTGACAGTTGTTGATTGAGACAATGCTCAGCCAATCCATACATTCCAATTCCGCCATCCAGCCAATGGGTCAGAGCAGTTGTAAACCAACTGGATAATCTGAATTCTGCATTTGGTGAGACAGTCTTCTCCAAAATGTCAGAGTGGGACATTTATGCATGCCCAGAGTTTTTTTGGGGGGAGGGGAGCAGTAAGACAAAATGCTTCAAGACGGGACTGCCCCAGCAAAAGTGGGATGTCTGGGAAACTAATTAATACAAGTGATTGATTACTTGCACATGATTAAGCTTAAATAATCAATATTTGTTTGTTTACAACAGTGGTTCTAAGCCAAAAAAATAAATAAATGGGGAAAATAAGTATATAATATGTGTGCAACCTGTCATAAGTTGACACTGTATTATATCCCCATTAACTATAGGAGACAAATACTGTGAACACATAACGCGTCCCCCTCAACTCAAAGAAATGCCTTACGTAACCCAACAAATACTTCTTTAAACCATATACTAAGCCCATTTGAAGCTGAGCAATAGCCAACAATCACCATAGGCCAATGCTAGTAGACCCACCTGGGCCATTCCAAGTTGGGATGTCCCCAGAAGCCCAAAATTACCGTAGGTAATGCTGCAGACCAATATTGCTGGTCATACAAATAGCACCTACATTCTGCCCTGTGTATGATGTTGTTAAGGTATTTCATGACTTAAAAATGTCTGACACCCACTGGATGCTAATCGTACTTACTTGTAGACCTTCTGGTTATATTTCCTTTCTCCTGGGAACCCAAACATGCCACATATGACTTTGGTGTTTTTCTGGGTCCACTGGTGGTCACACACCTGCTTCCATGCACCATCCACCTTCACCTCCACATATCCCTCCGTAACAGGCACCCTCTTGCGGTATGTGGCCAGCACAGGGCGGATACGCACATCTTCCACCATGATGTTCAGCACCTGCGGGGGCAGACAGGCATTTATCTCAAAGGATAAAACTGTGGTATTGGGTAATTAAAGAGGAGCCAGACTGTAAAACATATTCTTGAAATGTCGTAATGTGGGTGCAATGTGCTATCAGCACTTTAATGACATGTCAGGACAGCTCTGATTATATAGAAAATCATTAATATACCAGCTGCCGCTGTCTCCGGCATTCCTAGGGCCTGGCCCCGGTGTGAGTCAATAGTGCACTCCTTCATTCCAGACCAAGTTAATACTGGATGTTCAGGGAGACTAAAATGGCTCCTTATTTTAAAGGCCTGGTGTGGAAACAGGTGCACAACCCCAGACCGCAGTCTGGTGGTCAGTGGAAGATGTTTACCAGAATTTCAATCTAAGGCTAAAAAAATTCACTATAAAAATATCCTCAAAGTACAGACTGTCAAAACACATGGATACTATCGCTGGTTTACTTCATTACTATCCAAATAAAACTGTTCCCTATCTTTGGATAACTTTTTATCCTCTTTCATGCCTGTATAAAGGGCCAGCCTTTAGTTAGGAGGCGCCTTGTGCAAGCATTTAGGATGGTGCTACACATACAACCGCTCTCAGACAGCAACAGGAAAAAGAGGTAGACAAAGGCAATGAAAAGCAAAAAGGACGTGTGGCAAAGTGTAAAAATATGGCCATACTGTAAAAAAAACAGAGAAAGGATCATGTAAAAGAGGAGGGAGAGCGAGTAAATGCAGAAAGCAGAAAGTAAAGCAAGAAATGTGTAAATAAGGAAAAGGAAAGGTCTGGAAAAGATAAATATAGAGGAAATGTGGAAAAGAGAGAAAGATAAAGAGAGTGCAGAAATGGAAGGTGGACGAAATGTGGACAAAAGGGAGAGGCAGATAAAATGGAGTGGAGGAGAGAGAATGATAGAGGGGATATGTAAAAGGGAAAAAGGAGAAACTGTGGAAAAGAATAAAAGAAGATGAGAATACAGAAAAGAGAGAAAAAGGTGGGAATGAGGAAAAGAGAAAAAGAAGGAGGAAATGTGAAAAAGAGAAACAAGCAACAGAAATTAATGTTGTATGTGGCCTAGATATTCTTGTTGATGGTCCTGGCCATCACTGTTTGAGAAAGCAGTTGATCTGGCTGTCAGTTCCGAGTTACCCACCCATGGAAGCTGAGATCACATAATTTCAATATATAGTGTGGACCTTAGGTCATCTCACATGTGGGCTTATTTCAGATGCCCCAAGAGTTATATGAAGACCCATACTTGGACAATATTATATTCCCGGGTCTGCAGTCAAACCCCAAGGTGAACACCAGTGGTCAATCAGGTTTGCCACAAGGGCATGCACATTGAGTGAATCTGATTGCGCAGGGAATCCTCCACTGGCCTGACTGCAACCTTTAAACTTGAAGAAGTATCCAAAATGAGGATGCCATGCAGACCAGGACAAATGGGAGCTCCAGCCAGATGTCTTTTAGCTTTAATATGGTCATGAATTGATGCTGCATGATTTATAAAGCGGAACTTAATTATAGTGTATTACACAGGAAATCCTAAACACAACATGTAATTTGCTTGCAGTTTTAAAACTGTCTGACATGCAAGCTATCATGTTATCATCTGAAGTACGTTGTACAAGCAGCCGTTCAAACCCAAGCCACAGACAGGTCCACCTTCATCAGGACACAGCAGGCACTCCTATGCAGGCACCCCATCAGGCCTGACTTTTACACCTCTAGCCAGCTATTCAAGGCTTTCAGTCATACAAAGAACACAGGACGCAGGGGAACACGTTATGTTTCCAACCAGCTGACACACATTTAAAGTCTTACCCCACTTCATCAGACCAAACCGCACCCCTAAACCGCCACACACAGCTCCATGGCATATCTGTGTAAAGGAAATAAATATAATTTCCAAAATAACTATCAATTTCTTTTCCTGCTCCAACAAATTTGTTCAGTTACATATTGTAAATGCAACATGTTTAATAAATTCTAACTTCTATGTATCTATATAAAAACTATAGAACTAATCTAGATTATGCAGAAAAGGTCTGTCCCAGCTACCTTTTCAGGGCCTGGACTACGTGGCTAGGCAGGCTTACAAGAAAAAATAAAAATAGCATCCACACACAGGGATTAAGTGTATAGAGCTCACCTATCTAAGTTGGTAAATGTTTCCATATAGTCACATAATAGGGCTCAAATCACTGATTTAGGCATGAGGCTTCATCAATTGAGGTTAGGGTTGCACCTGAGTGGTATTTTTTTTACTTTACTGGCCACTGGCCTGGCAGTGCCAGTATTTGTTTCTTTTACTGGTAATTGATGGTGGGAAAAGTATTCCCACAATTACAATTACCAGTAAAAAAACAAATATCAGCATTGCCCAGCCAGTGGCCAGTGAAGTATAAAAAAAATACCACCCAGGTGGCAACCGTAACTGAAGTGCAGAATTTTTCCATGTGAAACGGAGAAGCTCTCAGGGGCCTCTATGGAATAGCAGCATGATCATGGACATGGGGGCTGGTAAGTCGCCAGGACCAGATGCTGGCTTTTAGGCCTGGGCTGACAGACCCTGGGCCTGGTAAGTCGAGCAGGTAGCCCGGAGGGGAGGAAAAAATCAACAGTAAACTCAATGTCTTTGTCATGTGCTGAGTGCACCTGCCTTTACATTTAAAAGAAAATGAATGAAAAAAAGACAGGGCTGAATAAGATGAATATGACATACAGTGCATATACATTCTACACCCACTACATTTCTGGTGATTTTCATGTTGTATTTTCACTTATGCGATATGATAAATGAAAATAAATGAGTGAGGGCAAAAAAAAAATGGTTGTTGTATCCTTGCACTGATAAGCCTGTCACAAAATAGGCCCGCCACTGTTAAAACACCACACAGACTTTGCATGTTTTCATTTGTTTTATGCCATCAATTGGAGGCACGGAAAATGAGGCTGAATAAAATGTACCCGACATTTGCACACCCGTAAATAGCACAGTTACATTACTGAGATGTCCAAAAGAATGGGGAAATTCATTGAGGCGTGCAGCCATCTTGTGTATTGCCTGAAGTGAATTTTCAGCTACCTGGCGTGAATGTTTCTTGGCCTATGCTGAATCAGATCAGGACCATAGCGCACAAAGCAAGTAAAGAAAGCATGGAGGTGCCACTTACCACAGGCCAACAGAACAGGAAGGTTTATTTCAGGTACACAGCTCAGTACATTTAAGAAGAGAAAAACATAGGCTGCACTAAGAGAGGACAGGCAGCTGCTATAGAGGGGCATACACTCGGCATCTCTGAGAGGCACCTAGTTCAGGGCAAGCACACAAACAATGCCAGCTACAGGCACGAACAGATATGCTATATGGTCAGTGACAGCAAAAGTAACTTTGAAGTTGTTAGAACCCTTCTCCACAACTCTACTGCTTTTTGGTTGCCTATAGTGTGCACCCCTGTGCAGGGTCCCTCATTAAAGGATCACTATCGCGAAAAAACAGACCAATGATAAAAATCCATATAAACATGCAGGATGGCGGGAGGACAGGTCACTTATACATACGACATCAAGAAATATCAAGCCAGGCTTGTTTCTTTTATTTTAATGGAAGGAAAAGGACAGCCGGGGTGACAGGCTCTGTCACTCCTCATAGACTAAACCTGTCATCCCTGGATTTTGTTCCTACCATGTGAGAATAAACCACAAGCTTGGTGGGAGATTTATTTAGTTCGGGTTTATAAGTGAATTGTCCTCTCATTAATCAATGTGTTTATATGGATTTTTAACATTACACAATTTCGCGATAGTGCTCCTTTAAGTAGCAATAGAAAGGGCAGCACTTGATATGCTGTGTGTTCCAGGGATTAGACTGGACCACACTCTAAGCTTCAAACTTGGTCCCCAGGACTTAATGAGATTGAGTCTGGTAAACGTCAGGTAAGTAATTATTTTTTTCCCTAGTCAAATCCTAACTAAAAAAGCTTATTTTTCCTTTTTCCCACCTGCAACAGTCAGTCCAAGCACTCCCCATATGCCTAAAGATTTTTGCCCGATTTCAGCCTTTTTACCTGTGCAGGTATCCAAAATTGAGGTCCTAAATTATTTTTTGAGAGAGTTGAATAGACTAAGGAAGGACTCTGATGTAATGCTATTGTTGGCAGTGACGGACTGGGGACATCCCTGCTGTGCCCCTCCCCGACCATGATGCCAGCGCTATAGCATTGGGGGCTGGGGTTCTTTTGGGTTGTAGGTACACTGAGTCTGGGTACAGGTGGTTGAGAGGGAGTCTAAGGGGGGCAGGGACTGAATGATTGATTGGGATAGATAAAAGCAGCAGCCCAACTGGCCTCAAAACCCCCTGCCGGGAATTGTCCTGGGTCTCCCTATGGCCAGTCCGCCCTTGATTGTTGGTGTATGTAATCCCATTGGTGAGATTTAGCCATAAAATCCAAATTTGAGCTGCTCTTTATCTTTCACTGGTTGGCAAGTCTAAAAATTCAAAAAAGAAGTAAGACAATGTAAGAGAAAAAACATTTTTTGTTTTTTACTATCCTGGTGATAGGTCCTTGTCCTTGCTGTGTGAAACCTCCAGGTCACACTCAAAACTCACCTTTCCGCCGTCCCGCGCTGTATGTCGTGCATAATGATGAATGACATACAGCTCTGTTCATACAGAGCTCTAGCATAGGGGAAAGGGTTGCACAGCTCCTGTCTCCCTGCGGTCTGCAGAGCGCCCTTGTCTTCAGCTAGTCTGAATGGGCAGGGTTTTACACAGCAGGGCATACCAAATTGGGATACCCAGGGAGGGAGATAATCAGCCGGCCCCGGAGTCAGGGAAGCCTCTAGGCAAAATAGCGCTCAGAGCAAGGACACCCTCTCCTCACCCATCCCATGGCGCTACTGTCCCCATACAGGTATGTGCCATGCTGAGCCTCTACCTCAGCAGCAGACAGTACCAATATGGTAGTCTTTCGACCTGCACCTCGGTCAGGACCCATTGGCATAAAACAGGATGACTGGGATAAAGGTGCCCCTTATAGCCTTGGCGGCTAAATGTGAAAAATAATATTGGCTGAAATTGGGCACTGCCTAAATAGTTTAATTTGACTTACTAAGCAGATTAAATGATACAAGCAAACAGACCGGCCTAGGCCAAACACACAGAGATAGGCATCATAGGGAGTAAATATAATCATACACACACACATGCCCTGTGTCTGGCTGGGCACACATCACACACACTACACTATAAATACACACTGCCTTCTTTTAGCTTTGCCCATACACTCAGCAAACACAACATTTCAGAAGAGCCTCTGAACTTGTGACCGAGACACATTCCGGGATATCCAGTCTGACCATTCTGGGCATGAATACCGGGCTCAGTCAGCGAGACCGCACTGCAATGGACACACCTAAGGCAAATCTTGCATATCGGTCGCTCCAAACAAAGGAGCTAGACGGGAGACTGTCAGAGGAATGAATGGATGAGGGCAAGTTTTATTCTGGGCCAGACGGTCAAGCAGTAGGGTAGCGCCTTCTATGGCGAGGGGAAATGTGTATTTGTAGCACAATGCAGAGCACTGTCCTAGGTGAGCCGTGTAATGTTATGTGTGTACTGTACACTAGGTGTGACTGCGCTATACCTGTGTGAACTGCTGGAGAAGTGCAAACACAAGCCCACACAGGGCAGATGTGAGACGGGTCACATCCACTTTATGGAGGGCAACAAAGAGGAGAGCTGTCACATGGGGCTTTTAGTACATGTACACCCATGAAGGAAGGTGAGCACACAAAGGCAACTAGTTACTTATTCCTTTTTCTTGTAGAATGTCCTCTACCGGAGGAAAATGTGATACACTGGTGCTTTGGGGAGCGCATAGATGTAGACATGGCTATATACACTAAGGTATAACAGAACAGGTATAAAAGAAACGAGTGATGAGCCGAAAGTGGTTCTGTGCACCTAAACCACATCCAAACCCAATTTCACTACGGGAAGCAAATTCCTTTAAAGTCTATTAGACATGCAATTTGACCTTTTACTTGTGTATGTGCCCTTCTCCCGAGCTGCCAATCCGGCACACCAGCCATAGGGGCTGATATCCCTAGGGCTCAAAAGGCAAAGGGCTGGCCCCGGCCGTGGCAGTGGCAGACCTTATGTTCTTCAGGTCCTGAACAGAACTGCTGTGGATTTTGCCATCTTAAACTTTATCCTAATCTCATTAGTATATGCAAGGTGTATACGGTGGTATATGACTTATATAATATGCAGGCAATGCAATATTCAGCTGTAGACCTGGACAGATCTATCAAAAAGGGCAAATAATATAAATCTGTTCACCTTTAGTTCTTTAATGGGGAGCCTTATTTAAGAAGCATCTGCGCCACACAGTGCCACTTTTTGGTCTGAGCGGCACTCAGCGTGGGATTTAAGAAAGAAAAAACTACAGCTGCGATGTGGCTGCCAGCTAGCGTAATTTATCTTTTTTTTTTGTGTGGGCGCTCGACAAGCGTCTCTTGCAAGATGCTCTCAGCGCCCGCACTGCAGAGCCGCCTGGAGACAGGCTGCGCTCTGCGATCGCTAGCTCCCAGCCGGGCGCTATTGCAGGCCTGTTGAAAGCCGAAAGTCAAAAATCCAGAGTCCCATCCATCATCAGCACTGTGTTCTCTTATGATAAAACCACTGTCTTTCTAGTGCTCCCAGTCAGCGCTGGCTGTCTCCAGCTGCCTCAGCAGTGAGATCTAGCTCATCAATATAATAAATTAGCCTCCCTGTTTACAGGCTTCTGGTAGTCATCATAAAAGGATAAAGACAGAAACAAAAGATATAAGCAGTATGTATGTAAGGTATATAGGTACTTTGGTATCTAGAGGATATCAAGTCACATTCACACTTGAGAATAAAATAGAAAAGAGTTGTATATGAGAGGTATATGCATGCCATACACTAAGATATAAAAACAATATGGGAGTAGTATGTTCCCACTAAAAGTTGGTAAACAAATGTAATGAGCATTTTGTGTATGCCAAATGCAGTATATGGAACATATATATCATACAAACTAGTAAATGAGTTCCATATGTGAGCGGTATAGTATAATACAAAGCAATATATATTAAATTAAATTCTGTAAATCAATTGCTGCCCTCAAGTAGTGGTGGCTCGAACTCCCGCTTTAATCAAGCCCTGTCCCTATGGGATATTAACTAAAGTGGGCTAAACTCTCCACATAAGCTCGTTAGGTATTGCGCTCTTTCACATTAAGTGTGTATGTCCAAGATACATGTGTGGGATTCTAATATATATGTATATATATGAGTAGTGTATGTACAGGCTGGTATGTATGAGAAATATTTGATAACAAGTTGATTAACAAGCAATGCTCAAAATGCTGCCTGATAGCTTATTATGCCCCAAGGCACCACTGAATGGGTGGGTAAATGAGTTGTGTACTTGCTGAAACATCAGAAAAGTATATTTACAGGGTGTGATCCATGATACATAAAGCTGGTGATTAATGGAAAGGGTGACATTTCCCAACAGACTTCTCCCTTCAGCTTTTGGAGAGTCAGAAATTCTGAATAAACCCTTCAATCCCAACGGACCTCCTGGGACAGCAGCTGTCCTCTTACTGCCACATATGAAGAAGATATATAAATGACTTAAGGTCAGCTTACACCCCCACCCAGGGGCATCCATATTTTGGATGCAGTCTCTGGTTAAAAGTCATAGAAACCCTGCAATCAGGCAAAGTTCTGAAAAAGTCTGCAACGTCCTCGTTCTTGCTGTCATCACCAATGGAACACAAATGGGTGAGTATTTTGCTTATTTTCAGGCTTCCTAATCCATTTTAACCAGAGAGGCCTGACAATGTACCTGACAAATTTAGCCTGACCCAAAGTCTTTTTTTTGTTTTTTATTTGCTTTATGGAGGTTGTCCTAATTATAAAGTGATACTGCAGGCAAAGGTAATTGTTACACCATTGCGTTGGGCTACATTTGTCCGTTTTTAAATTAAAGCAGAACCGGCTGAGATATCGGGGTTCACAGGTTCAGCTAATGACATCCTCTTTTTTTTTTCATCCTATCCCCCATTCAGCTCAGTAGAGCGGGACAAAATTACTGGTCCCTAACTTTTCCCGCCCATCCCTGCGCCTACTCCTCCAGATTCATCACATAGCTGTCAGCCCAGAGAGCTGATTATTATGGAGCATCACAGATCCAAGGCACAAATTTTCACATAGAGCTTACCTCCAGCCGTTCCACCAGAGAATTGTCATATTTGAATCCAGGGATTCTGCGGTCGCTGCACTGGACTCCAACATCTTCAGTGTGTTTGCAGTCTGAAACACCCCAGCCATTAGAGCCACAAGCTGCAATGCTGCTCTCCCTGCCTGTACAATGTACGTTGTCCAGCCAGATTCTTCCTAACAGAATTAAACAGACAATCAATCATGATAAATATGAATGTGAACAAAAGTTTATCTAATTCTTGAGTTTGAATTGTGGGCATTTTATGCTGGAGAACATCTCATTGTGTATATACTGTTATATAGTTGGGCTGTGGTGATGCACATAGTAAAATTGGAACTAGTTTAACTGGATGAATGAAAATATAGAAAGGATTAAGCCAGCCAGCAATCGATGTAAAATCCTTCAGTATTTATTGTCTTCGTTTAAAATCAATAGTCCAACAGGTCAAAGCATATGTCAGCATGTACATGGCAGGCCCTAACGCCAACGCGTTTCGGACAACAGGTCCTTAATCATGACATCCAATTAAGTAAGTAAGTAAAACCTTTAAATACCATTCAAAGGGGCTCCCGTCACTCATGCGTTCAACAACTCTCCTGTGACTCATTACGCTAATTCATGACTCTCCTGGGCGTCATCCCAGTCGAGTTACTACATTAACCCCAAGGAGTCAGGAATCCTGGTTGTTATCTGGAAAGTATATGGAATAAACATTTCCAGGACGCAAGAAAGAGAGGAAGTAAATTCATTATAAAGGCCCCATTTATAGTTCATTACATCACATCAAATATATATGTTGCATTTGATTTGTTAAAAGAGACATGATAATTCATAAAAATACATTTCAGAAACAGATTTCACTACGATGGATAAATGAAAATATATGTCTAATTTGCTGTTAATAAAAAAACGGCAATAATAAAAAATAACAAAATAGTATTGCCTTGTGCCTGTGTTCCAGGACCACAATCTAGTTTTCTACATGTATTTTAATATCATTTTTGGATAAGTATGAACAAGTAATGCTCAAAATGCTACCTGATAGCTTATTTTGCCCCAAGGCACCACTGACAGTGCAATTTATATATCATCCATACTCAGGGGTGGACTGGGGCCAGCCCATGAGCAGTTGATTCCCATCCCTAATGCCATAGCTGAGGCTATCGCATTACAGGGACAAATTATGGGTAGGGGTGAAGCTAACAAAAGCTTTATTATAGTATGGGCAGATAATGTGGTATAGGTAGGTATTATAAGCTATTTTTTCAGAGGAACAAATTTGGGATGCTTAAATCTTAACAAATCTCCAGGTTTAATTTTCAATAGCGACAACATTGATCACACATCATATTATGCAAAACCCAACATTGCTTCCCCAGCCATAATTCTGAAGCTATAGCATTGCAGTGGCAGAACATGGGCTGAGCTATCTATGCCCAGCTCAGCCAGCACCAAAGCCATTGCTGTTGCCACTGTAACAGCCATAACTGCAGGGTTCTGATGGGATGGAATTGTGAATCCTGGCAGCTAGCGTTAAATTTGGTTAGGAACACTGCCAGAATGTTTATATTTATATATATATATATATATATATATATATATATATATATATATATATATTGCACTTGCTTAGCATTTCAACCTGAAGGTTGGCAGTCAAATAACAAAAGTATATAAGACTATCTGCATAGCTAACATTCAAGTAAGCTGATATGCTGGAGCATAGATCAAACTCTGGTTTGGAAGAAGGATTCTTGACCTTTCTGCACGGGGCATTGTAAGCATGCAGATACTATACATAGCACAATATGATAGATGCACTTACCTTCTCCCTTGCCATACTTTGAGCCGGGTGCCCATGACAGTGCCTCCATGAACCCCAATTCTCTACAGACAACATGTGCTGCATGGATGGAAAAGTCATCGTCACAGACTGTGCCCCACTCTCCATCATAGTAAACCTCCACTCTCCCCTCGCTGTGCTTGCGCTTCTCGCCTGCTAAGCGGATGTGGATTTTTGAGGGAGGCTTGGGTGGCTCAGTTGGCTGTGGTGCGGGGGCTTCTGGCTGATGATATTGATGATATTCAGGATAATACATCCAGTGCTCATACTGTCCAAATGTGGGAACAGATAATGAAAGCAGGAGGAGAAACACTGGAACCACCAACATAGTGTAGAAAGGTCACCAGCTTTGATGATGCGTCTGCAATGAGAAAGGAAAGTAATATTACTGTACTTGCTTCTTTATCACAGTTTAAGTCATGCAAATGTATTTGCAATGGAGCCTTATTTGAAAAAAAAATAAAAGCAGAAATATTAAACTGTGTAAACTCTGTATAGGAGATTTGGTGATGGAGGTACTTTAAATGGCTACTGACACTTGGTGTCTTCAAGTAATCTGTAAGTGTACAATGCAAGCTGTATCTGGTTTATAAATGGACAATGAAACTCAAAAAGCTGAATAAATAAGCAGAAATAACCATTAAGCAGCCCGTCACACACACACTCTTTAGTTAAATGGTGAGAGTATTTTTTTGATCTTTTAGACCAGGGCTCCACAACCCTCTCCTCAAGAGTCACCGACAGGTCTTGCTCTGTGGATTTCCATATACCTGACTCTTTAGCTCTATCTAAGCACTAATCCCCTCGACAGTTACAGTTACAGTACTTAAGCATTTTTCTCTTCAGATGTCTTAGAAATACGTTTCTGAGAGGCACCTTACCAGTTTACTGAAGGGGCTGCAATGCCATCAGCATTTAAGCGTATATTTTACTTTTTGTGGTCACTGTCATAGCTTAAGTTGCACTAAACCCTGTATGATGCCACATCAAGTTACAATGACAGACTGCAACAATCACAGAGACTACCGGTGTGTCCATGTTAGCCTTCTTCTAGTCTAGTGTTGAGTCACAAGTACAGTAATAGAGTTGATGACAGATAAAGTAAGTGAAGTAAGGTCATAGGCAGAGGGCCTGGGGCCTGGGATTTTACTAGCCTAAGCCAACCCACCACCAAACCAAGACCATCTGAAATCCACTCCAAGTGCGCTTCATGGCCAATCAACAAGTGCATTCATTATCTGAGGCTATAGAATTGCAGTAAATAAAGCCTTTACTAAGACTAAGTATTGTAGGGGCAGATAATCTGGCAGGGGTGTATATGCCTCCCCTCCCACAGGGGGTATAGCTCTGCCATAGCAGTGTCTTGGCCACGGAAGGAAAGAGGGGTTGGGAGAAATTTGGGAGGCTGGAAAGGAAAGGCATGTTAGAAGAGAAATGTGTGAATTCGAGCACTAATAGTACCATGCAGCACCCCTAGTGATAATTACTAGTGGCATTGCCTGGTTGTCCAAAATTGGCTCCATACAAGATGAGGAATTGAAGATTATCGCCTAATCTTTAAATCTTCATCTTCATCTTGCAGCCCAAAGACAAGAAGAGATTAGCTGGAGAAGGGGCCACAGAGTAGGTGGGCAATAGGGGACCACCACATAGGGCCCCCAGTTGCACATTCCCAGGCCGGGTTGGGTCAGCAGCTTGGACCTACCAGAGAAAATAATTCTTCAACTATCCCTGTGGGCCATCCTCTTGCTACAGGACAGAGCATAAAAATAAAACTGATGTTTATTGACTAAGTAACAAATGTAATTTACTGAAGAAATAACATAGAACGCTCCAGGCAAACAAGAAACGCTGTGTTATTCTTGCATCCCTTGTACCGCCCTGATCGTGTCTCTTTCTCAGTGCCTGGTGCCCGCTGAAGGATCCTCTGGTGCTTTGTTTGGCCCGTCCGACACTGCCCAGGTACTAAGGCAGCTGTTTTATGTTTTATGCAGAGTTATGAATTCTTTTGTCACCTCTATTCCTTCTTGGGGGCAAACTTGTATACATAAGCTGTGTTTACTGTATGTGTGCATTTAATTAGGATGTTGGTTTACTCGCATACAGTCTTTCTGTGTTGTTTATGGTCAAAATAGTTCCCATTGCTTAGCATGTGTCCGCAGTCTATATATTTCTCAATATTGGGGATATGGCAAAGATTTGTGTATTCAGATGCTCTGTTCTTCACGTAGACAAATACCACAGTTTAAACTTCAAAGGACACATTATTGCTGAACGGATAAAGATGTGGTTCTATATACGTGGATGCATGTGCAGTACACACCCAAAGCTGACATGCTTATTCTATGCATTTATAATAAGCCTCATATGCAAAAGGACAGGAATGCCTGACGCAGATTAAGGTCGGTGCAAGGAAAATGTGGAGCAAGGCCAACCAATCAGTTTTTTTATTTATCTGGTTTCATTAAACTATGGAATCTGATTGGTTGTTCTGGGCATCTGCCCAAACTTCCTTCTTGATAAATCGTCCATCTGTGTCTAAAGGTCTTTCCCTGTGTTTTCTAAAACAGTAAGCAATGGACAAAGTCAACAGTGCAAATATCATTTTGCCACCCCCTGTTAATAAATGTATATTCATCATTTATGTAATGCTGACACATTTTTCACATCACCTCAAAAAGAGATAAAAACATTTGCACTGGTCCCTGACCCTTATTGAACCTCGGGGTTTGTTTTTCCTACTAGACCCTCCACAAGTCTGTAACATCTCTGCTGTGCCCCCCCCCCCCCCATGTGTTTCCTATCTGGTCAATGAGTGTGTTCACCAGGTGATGCTAAAGCATCAGCTCATGCGAAGGGGGGATATTGCTGCTCCGAATGCTATGGTACTGAAGATTTAATATTGTTGGGGTAGATAATGTGGCACGGGTGGGTATGCCCCAGTAGTCATGATGCTAATGCCCCGGGAGCAGAACATAAGCTGGAATTTGCTTTGCCTGAGGTGATACAGTGGGGCAACTCGGGGGGGCAGGCATTGGTAGGGATTGGAAAGAGGTGAAGCAACAGCCCAGCTGACCCCAGTGCAGTGCAGCTTACTCAGAAATCTCCCAGGTCCCTATTTGGCCAGTCTACTATGGACACTTTCCACCAATTTTAGGGCATTAACTCCCTTCCTATGCATATTGCAAGCATATTCTATTGATATCATTGTGTGCAAAGGCTATTTTATAGAACTAATAGTAGGCAAGGCATGTTTAATCATAGCAGAACCCGCAGCACCATTCTGCGTAAAGCCACTAAGGGATAGAAGGTGACATTTACTCATTGGGTGCTAGGACAAAGAGAGACCCAACTGATTTCAGAGTTTCCAATTATTAAAAATATTCTCTTTATCTTGATTTTTGGAAACAAAGACATATTATATAGAAGCTGCCAGTGAGTGCTCATGCAGTGACCCATGATGTAGCACTAAGATCCCTCCCATGGCCCTTAACCACCATGAGAGCCCACCTATCCTCTCTGGGGTGACATCATGCTTTAATTAGCTCCAGACGGCTGAAGTCAAGAATGGTTTTCTCATCTGTGCAGTGAAAGAGCTGAACAATGCTCTATAGATCAGCACATACAGCGGAAAGTCTAATTTATAGCCCGCGCTTGTGTTTAAGTAGCAATGTGTACATGGTAACCTCAGTATTCTGAAAATTCCATATAATATTCGAATGACTCAGCCTCATGATCACGTCTAGGTGGAAGTTCTTATCCTCTATTAAAACAAACTCTTCCTAGAGCCCCTTAGCCCCGTAGCATTCGGAAGCACCCCCTCCTCTCCTTGTCTGACTCTTCCAGACTCCTTTGGGTAGGAGGGGGTTCCTTAGTCTGAATTTTTTCAGCTTGAGGTCATACTGAGAATGATCTCACTGGAACAGGGGATACCCCGGACCAGAAATGTTTTTGCTGAGCTAGTTGAGCGTATAGTGTATAGGCTTCAAACTGCCACAGAGATATTTCATAATTCCACCAGGGCTATAACAAAACACATTGCACAGCAGGAGCCCCTGGCAATATTCACATCAGCATCTGTAATATTTTCCAGAGCTTGAATGAAATAACACATTGCAGATCGCTGGTAGGCTATTGTAACAGCACA
Organism: Gastrophryne carolinensis; assembly: GCA_027917425.1. NCBI lineage: Eukaryota > Metazoa > Chordata > Amphibia > Anura > Microhylidae > Gastrophryne > Gastrophryne carolinensis. The sequence goes on from CM051238.1 coordinate 379,543,959, forward strand.
TATTTCTTTACACCCTCAACATCCTAAAGAACAAAACCCCTACTATTTACTCTGGCCACAGTACCGACTCCTAAACTGGCAAATTGTTCAAGAAAGAAGCAAAAGAACCTTCTGAACATGCCCGACAGTTGCCAACATCTAAAATGAAAAAAGACAATAAACTGCTAAACTTACTATATCTACCTTCATTGTCAATAATCAATTACACCATATAGTCTACTGATTATTTGTTTTTATAGACTCTGATACATGGGTGGATTGGTCAAGGTGGCTTTTAAACCCATTGCAATCATATGTCCAGTACAGACGGCACAAATATTATTCACTGGGGGAAGTGGTTTCAGGGCACAAAATGAAGCCTTGCCCATTGCCAGCATATGCCCAGTACAGGCACTATTCCTAAATGAGCCTTCAGAAAACAGTCAAGACGGTGAGCAACTGGAACAAAAGAGTAAAATGTGGTTCACTGTGGTTTCAGGGCACAAATTTGAAGTGTACCTAATACCATCATAAGCCCAATACAGATACTAATCCTAAATGAGCCTACAGAAGTCAAGATGGTGTTTAATTTAACCAATAGATAGATAGATAGATAGATAGATAGATAGATAGATAGATAGATAGATAGATAGATAGAAATCAGGCATAATGAGGATTTTCTGCAACAATCATGATACCCACTGTCTTCACAAATTCCGCTCGTATGTCTTTCCAACATACCCCTACATTCATATGTAACAACATGCTAGCAGCACACATGCCAATTGGCATTACCTCTCTGAATATATAGGTCCATTATTTATAGCCCTCCCCCATCAGTCCCACATCTTATCCATGTTCCCAATACTCAACCGATCTAAGCTCCCACCAATCCTTTAACACTAAGCATACAATTATTATAGAAAAACAATTTTAACAAGTTATTGCGCAAAACATTTCACCCAGGGGTGGTGATATACAACCAATGTCACCACATTCCTCCAACCCACTGCTGTCACTTCTAATTGCCAATGTGCTTTGCCCATGCAATCAGCCATCCTTACTGAGCCATTATGTTACTACCTGGCCACAGGCTGAGCATGTATGATGTAGACAGTGGCAAACTGGGGCCAAAATTCAGCCTGGGAATTGACATCCCTGCTGAGCAACTAAGGCCCTAATTTAAGAAGGGATAGCATCAGGTAGCGCCTGGTTAATGTGAGGTAGCGACAGATAGCGACTGGTGAACGCCGGACACGGCACGCAATTCCACATTTATCAAGCAGAATCTGTTTAGCGACTGGGATAGCGCCATGTAGCGTCTGATTCATCATTTTCACAGCCTCAGCGAGCAGCGCCAGCGTTCAGCCTTGCACAGCGCCAGGTATGACCTCTTGCTACCTGTCGCTCTCCCATACATTTCAATGGACGATCCTTTTCTTCTCTTTAAAAAGGGTATTTTTTTTTTTTTTTACAAAAAAAACACTAATAATTCTTTGACCTCTCCTGGCATTGAAATAGCAGTTTTTTTCATTTTTTATATATTTGCTCAGAAATGACATTACAGGTCTGGCATTAAAGTGTTCATGTTACAATGTAATTCCATATGTTTTCCCTTTGTTACTAGTTGATAGATGCTTGAAAACAGACTTTAAACACACCGCCTCCTGCGCTCTGGGCTTCAAACAACTATTTTTCAGCGCCAGAGATTTGTGAGGCTGTTTTTTTGCTGAATATGGTGTGAGTCGGTCGCTATGAGCAGTCGCTAACATGCGCTCCCATACAGCGCTGTACTGGTCAAATAGCGACTCCTCACAATGTATTCAACATTACTGAACAACGACTGAGTCGCTATAAACTAGCGACTCACAGCCGAGCACTGCGACTACTAGCGGGCGCTCTGAAAATGCCTGCTACAGACGCTCATATGTCGCTACCTGCCGCTGTTAATGAATCAGCCTGCCCATGTGCTTCCTATCCAGTTAATGAGTGTGCTTTACAGCTGAGGCTGCAGCATTGCTGGGACATATCATGGGTCAATATGGACAAATGGATGGAACTGGAGCCATGTTGGGACAGATGATGTAGGTATGACCCCCACAGACAAGGCTGCAGTATTGCGACAGAAAAGGGGCTGGGGATAGGGATAAGGAAACATTTTGTGCAAATATCAATGTAATAAACAAATGTTAAGTGTCTAATCTAAATACAAGGTGATATTTTAGTTTCTGTTACTATTTTACATCCTTGACTCCCAACTAAAATTCTGACCTTCATGGGAACTGCTCAATACCCATGACTTTGATCAACAGTGTTTTGACCATTTTATTTTGAATTAAAATATAAAAATGTGTTAATCAGTATAGAATACCTTTTTTTAAATTTTCTCCTAAGCCTTAAAGAAAAATACAGTAAGTTCAGTTGCCTTCAATACTATAGATATACCTTGACCTGAATGAATGAGAACCAGAGACGTACCTAAATGTGACCGGGCCCTGGTGCAGACATTAAAAGGGGCCCCAGTGGTGCCATACAATACCATTTTACTGTCCCATTCCACAACTAGAATGCCATTTTTTAAAATCAAACATTAAACCAACAGGTATAATTGCCGCTTCTTTCTGATAATCAGATAAATAAGGTGGAGGAGTAACCCTGATCTCATGGGCCCCAGCGCAGTCGCTACCTCTGTACCCCCCGTAGTTATACCCATGAGAACCTTTGCAGACAGCTTCATAGGGCTTAGACGAATGGTATAACTGGTGCCACTGACAAAATAAAAAAATGCTTAGAAACAAAGTTGTCATATCTTGGCCCTGGAAAACACCTGTCAGGTGTTTCTCTCTTTGATAGAAGTAATAGCTCAGCTTATATTTATATTTAATGATGACATGCGCACACACTGGTCCACAAAAATGGCTGATTTTGTTGCAGAGAATGTAGGACGTTTTTTCTGGTTATATTTCATAATGTAGTCATGAAATTATTTTCCAGTGCTTTACACCTTATAATAAAGTTGTCTAGAGCCCTGGGCCGTCATTAACTTTTACTTTCCAGTCCTAGTATCTCTCCTACAATGTTAGACATTCTTTGCCAGTGTGATATAATCACTGTGATAGACCATTTTCCATGCCTGGGGATGAGAGACAGACATACATACTGTACTGAGATTTTATTGTCATTCGGAAATATTTACAAACCAATAAATGAAATGGTACAAATAAAGCCGGTTGTAAAATCCCTCAGGCATGTAATTCGTCATGACCTAAACTAGTTGAGTTTGAAGACACGCGTGAAGACACGCGGCAAACACAACTATGGAAATCTAAAGGCTACTGTACACCACCATTGGTTACTTCATATTGTGGCTGGACAGAATCATACAATATTCAAATATATTTAAGATAATAAATTGCTCTAGTCTGATGATATTGGTAAATTTACACAATTTACTGGGCAGGGTAGCTTAATTTCCTCTTGTTCCATATGAAAGACATGGCCTCTTCTGATGACAGGTTATATCCAGTTGTCCTCGGGGTGGGCACTGTAAAGTGTTGTACAGGTATAGATGTATTTTTCTATTTATTTCTGAATTTTTGTCACTGTATTAAGTCTGGTTGTGGCCAGAGCAAATATATTAAGGGCAAAACCTTCTGCTATGGGCCGAAAGGATTGAGACTTATAATCATGGGAGTATAAATCAGAGATGGAAGGGCCCGGGTTTGCACAGGTATGTTCTCCTTTATGGAATTCCTTGTATTACCCTCTTCTTCTTGCATAAAATGCAACTGAGGAAGTCCATCATCATGTTCTGGGACCCTTTGTGATGATGACAGACAGCGTTCCAAATCGGTACTGCTTGTTACTAACTGGCTACATTTGTTGAATATGTTGGTTACTATTGTTGATAAATCTAAAAAGTCCAGACCTTGGAGTCTTGAACAGAGGGAGAGTAAAGATGTTTTCTTTGGCTATAGATGCCATTTAAGACTTTTACACCACGCTATAGAGCATTTGCAGCCTCATTATTATATATAGAAATACATTTACATATCACCAGCTTGCCTTCTTGATATCTGCTAACAGAGAGGCATGATTATTGCACAGCATAGTAACTAATACTTATTATTTAAGCTATTGCTTTCTAAGTGATAGCCTGATCTTTTATCATCTATCTGTCTATAGAAGCCTTATATCTCCATCAAGGGATTGTTTATATTCTTAAGGATGACCACCTTTGGTAGCATCATCTTTAGGACACCTCTCAGTCTATTTTAGATCAGAGTCTCGTGCTAATCCATAGGGATTCTCATGATTATTAGGGGGAATCGTCAAAAAAGTGGTACTTTCTTTTGGCTTCAATGCCTCAGTAATTTAACCCTTCATTAAGACGCTAAGAGCGTCTCCAGTCTGCCGCCACATAATGTAACCAGAGAGGAGGGTGGAGTTTCATAGCTGTAGAGAGAGGCAGCCAATCAGGACATCTGGAGAGGGAATGGGGGGGGGGGGGGTTCCGTTCTCAGTCCACTGAAGGTTGATTGAAGGACCAGGTCAGAGGGGGGGAGAATGAAAGCTGAACGAGGAAGTGATTTCCTCACTAAGTAGACCGACATAGCATGAAGGAGAGCACTGGAAGGATTAAATGTAAGGTAATCTACTGATATTTCTTTTTTAACTTTACACTTGCAAAACTCTAAAAACGTTATGTGGGCCCTTGGGCAAGGGAGTCACGTCTCATCATGTCACTTTCAACTCCGCTGCCACTGAGGGACCTCCTCTTCTGCTGATCATGCTTGAGTTCCCACTGCTTTCTCCACTGCCACCAGTCATCTTTTACTCTTTTGCCCCTTCTCCCCTGCCTTGTTGTTCTCTCCACTGCCCCAATCACCCTCCAGTCCTTACTTGTTTCTCTGCTGCAGGCAATCATCCTCCAGTCCTCACTGACGTTGAAGAGTCCACCATTGCTGGCAGTCGTCCTCTGGTCCTAACCATCAACAGAGCTACCGCCAATCGCTCTCCATCTCTCACTACCTACTCCATTGTAACTGATCATCACCAGGCTGAGGCCCACGAGCAGGTCTGCACACAGGACACCCGGCTAATAGGTGCAATGGGTGGGACCTATTGGAGAATCATTCAGTCCAGTCCAAGTATAAGTGGGCCTCTGATAATGCAAAGGGTCTAGGCACTTTCCCTAGTATGCTTAGTGCTGTCGCTGGGCCTTGTGAATAACATTTCTGCCTGAAGTCAAGTTAAATCACTGCTGTGCACCTCACACATATCACATGTAACCTGCGTCAGTCAGAAGGGTGGAACACTATTGATTGACAAAGATCGCATGTGAGATATTGGCGGATGCCATTAATCTAGTTGTTTGGTAGGGTAGTTATAATGACCAATTGTTGGGCATTTTTATTGAGGAGAACAGTACATGTGCATCCTAGATTAGGATGTGAATGGCCATGTGGGCTGTTTTGGCTTTAGGCCTGGTTGAAAAGTCATGTTTTTCTTGAAATTGTTTTTTCCTGTCTGTTTAAGTTCAGGATGTTTTCAAGCAAGTCCTGGGACAAGGTTCCCCAGCACCTAATGCAAGGATGCGTAATGGCCCTCCCATCCCTCCAGTAACTTCTTCACTCTTATACTTCCTCTAATCCAAGGGATTAGTTCACCTGCAATGAGGTGTCAGTGAGTGGGAAGTAAAGTAGAGCAGTGCTACTGAAGTGTTCCATCTATTACTTTGTCCGTGTGCTTCACATCTACATGTTAAGCAGAATCCATTAATGTCAGCATTGTGAGTATTTTCCAGGGCATGCTGCCAGTGAGAAGGTGAATCATCATTCTATGGAAAGCTGGAAAAATTTGACTTTCATTATGGAGAAAACAGGTGCTAAAGCATAAAATTCGCAAAAACAAGAGAAATCGTCAGAAAAGGGAGAGTAGAGTTCATGTAAAAATACTTTTAGACAAGATATAAAAAATAGGACAGATGGCAAAGATGGCGTAATCAACAGCAGCATTTGCATAATAACTCATTTCAAACATGGAATCCAAAAAATTCAGATGTCAGAAAGTCTTTCTGGAGATACAGATGTTCAGGAAATATGGGGCCAGTAAGGGGCTACCCCTGTTTTCTTAATCAAGATGTTCTTCTGTATCTGTCATTGGAGAGAGTCAGACTACAACCTGACTACTGGAACCACTTCACAATTGCTCATGTTCAAATGGGTGTTCAAACTGAGTACTAATCTGGTGACTCCTACCTCCATCATGCACCCAGGGACAGCTGATGTCCATTGGTTAAATCCCAACTTCCAAAGCAGACTCCAACTATGTAGGTACTTAAAGAAAAATAAATATTTAGAGTGCAGCGCTTTGTATGTCTAAAGCAGCGACCTGACCAGGTGGCCAACCTGTAAAATAGTAGTATATGGGGTAGGAAAGGGATAAAGGCAGCAGGAGGTCAGTCCTCTGACCTCCTGCTGCCTTTATCCCTTTCCTACCCCATATATAGGTACTTACTTGACTGCCAGGGTAGTTCCAAGGCAATATATCGCTCCTTGCCTATGCTATGGTGCTGCTTCTGTCCCATACTGGTAATGTAACATGCAATGCCTCTTCCTTAGCAGAATGCAGTGCCACTGCCCATGACTGAGCTCAAAATGGGAATGGGGGGTCTGTCTTATGGATTGCACCACTCACAGTGACCCTGACTCATCTGCAGAAAACATGGTGGCTGGGTTATTGGCGCCCAGGGCGATTGCCCTGCTTGCCCTCCACTAGAAACTGCCCTGCAATCCTTATTCTCTGGAATCTCTAGAAAAGGCATGTCAAGGGCATGTGGACCGTGGTTTGGTATATTTGAAGAGCTTTTGTTTTGAATGTTGAATTTGATGTACGTGTGTCATGTATTAGCCTGGTGGTGGGGCTGAGAAAAGGATATAATGAGGAATGATTAGACTTTTTTATGTCTCTCAATTTGGGGGGATTTAGTCTTCTACATCTTGGTTGGTCAGGAGAAACAAGAAGTCCAATCAATGAAACATGGTTGTCATCGGAACAAGAATGTGGTGACCAGAACAAAATGTGGTTTCCTGGTTCCAGTGGCTCAGATCAGATTGTCCTAGACCCGCACAAGACTTAAATATTATGACCCCTATTTGTTTTTCCACTTTCCCCAACAATCCATAACAATGACATGTCATCTACACAGTCAGTCTTATATGCCTGTTTTACTACTGGTAGTTTGTTGAGCTTGGGCTCTATACAGGATTTATGCCTGTATGGCCAAAATGGCTGCCATGCTTGTCACTCAAAAATGAGGCTTAAAATTGAAAACTGGTTTCCAAAAATCAAAAATAATATCAGAGTGACTTTAACTATTTTGTTTAAACTAAACAAGAAAAGGTAGAATACATAAAGCATTGGTCACCCTGTTAGAACACTGGCATTAGTGAGAACATACACACATATGTTATAGCAATTACATTTGCAGATGACTTTTTTGGCTGCACATTCTACCACAAACTCCCCCTCAAAAAACATCCATACTGCAGGATGACATCATTAGCTAAACCACAAAGACTTGGCCCCTGAGTAAATATGCATTATACTTTCCATAGGAAAGGTGGCAATCTCTGTGTCCCAGATGTATAGGGTTGTCTCACAGGCCGGGGGAAATAAACATATCTACCATTTGTCAGACAACTAAGTGCTCCCAGACCTGTACCATTCTAATTTTGCAGACTTACATCTGAACCATATCATTGTTCAGTCTCCAGCAGTCAGAAACATGTATGACCTAGGCCTAGGCATTCTCAACAGCTCATAGGTGGCAAGCGAGAATCACAACAGAGACCACAGTTAATTATATCAGAGTACTGAAGAAAATGAAAATATTGGGGGTCACTTTTATATGTGGTGCGGAACCATGTGTGGGTAAGGACATTGTCTTCTGCGCACAGGGGAAAGAGGTCTATGATTCCTTTAAGTCCTATGAGACCCAGGGGAGAGGGGGGTATCAGATAGGTGCCCTGCTGTATTGATGGAAACCAATCCTGAAGAGTCCACCTATCTTCCTGTATCATTTATCTGCAAGTTGGCAACTGGACAGTATATGAGGAATTCGAGAAAGACCAATTTACACTCAATGAACTTGTGCTAACCTGGACCATAAGTAGTGGACCAATAACTAGAGGACATTCTAATTTGGAATGCCAAGCATTACCCCCCCCTGCCCAAGCAGCATACATACCTCTTGAAGATCCTAATGATGAACAAATTTGGTAACATACCTGATATTCTGGTGGCAGGAGGCACGTTGAGTGGAGGGAGTAAGGATGTGGCTGCACATTTGACTACAGCACTGGATCCTGGAGAAGTGAGTGAACTGCTCGGGGGAGGGGGCTTAGTAGTATCAACTGGACTTTGGTCTGATTAAACTGGACCAACAGCCTGGCACAGTTGGAAATGAAAGGTAGTGGCCATTTTGGAGCATCCTCTCCCAGCATCTCAGCCATGCTGCTGCCTGGATCCAACTGACATAACTGACAATGAACAGTAACAGGAAGCCCAGCAGCACTTCCTATTTGCAGGTGGCCTGCAAATGCATGAGCCATCATTTTGTTTCTAAAATTAGCTGCATCAGAAGTTAGAAAAAGGTAAATAAATTGCCCCGGGGAGGGATGCATTGGAGCGCTGTTTGTTGTGTTGGTCTGGTTTAAGTCATTCTTGACTGTTGGTCCGCTTTAAGTTCATTTGTGCTGAAAGGCCTTGCTATAGGGAACAGAGCTAATCAAAGACAGTAAAAATGAAGGTGAATAATCCCAATAGTCTAAGACTACCCACCTTTGTAAATAAAAATTACATTTAGTGATACTCCTCTGGCAGGTCTCTTGTGTACCAATGTAGGAACCAAACAAGAATCTCGATCTCCTACAGCTGATTTTTAGGAGAGAGCATTCAAGTGATGCCGTAATACAGTGAAGTCACTACATATTGCCTGCAGACTCCGCTCACCCCCAACACTGATTTGATGTTTAGTGTCCCAGTGGTGCGTAACAGCCATTCCTGGCTCTGTTTATTAATTTTTAGCCAAAAGAAATGCCCACAAGGCAGGATCAATAGGGTATGGGTGTGCCCAATTCCAGGAAACTGCAGGGTTGAAGCGGATGATCCAGATATCACTGACTTACTCTTACTTGTATATAAGCTGCTTTTCAACCCAAATGCGTTAAAAAAATAACCTGCCCATTGTATCCCATGGCTCAGCAGACCAGCCCCTGCCACAGAAGTGGCATTTACAGTGTACAGCACTTTACCTGCATTTGCTCTGCATTGTGGTTTGTCAGTCTATGGCAAAATGTTCTAGACTTAAAGTGGACCAAAGTCCACGGAGATTAGCCCAGGAATCTATCAGATTCCCGGGCCGATTGATTCACTCCCCCCCAGGGACATCCAGAATCAGGATGCCCCACTGTGTAAAACCCACCTTCTTTCCAACGCCACATGTGCGAGTAGAGGCTGCATCCCTGCTATGCCTCTAGCAGGGAAATTGTGAATTTGTGAATGGCCAGCACGGACACGCTCCCTGTTAGAGGGTAGTGGGGGATGCGGCAGACAGCGCGCTTGGATCCACTCGTATTAGACAAGCTCCTGGATGAAGGGAGTTGAGAGGATCCGAGCACACTGATTGGACGAGCGCAAGCAAATGTGTCGTAGGACCGGGAAGAGGTGAGTTTGTTTGGGTGACCTAGGGGGGTTCACACTGTGGGGCATTCCCGATCAGGGTGCCCAGGTGGCAAGGACAAAAGCTCAGTATAGTCACAATCCTGGGTTTTGGTTATGCAAGCAAAAATCAAATTGGTTTCTAGGTCTGACATATTCAGCCATTCCATTTCATTGAGGGCGCCCTGCAATCAGTGTGCAGGTAAATTTGGGCCAGGGTATACAGCCGGCAACAAGGTCACTACTGCATATTATAAGTACACTGTATGTATTAGTCACCTAAATTGCAATATTATAATATTTCTGCATTTAATATTGCTAAAATTTAGCAGTTCCAATCATGTGATAAAGTAACAATCTAACATGTTGAGAACGTGCAGGTGATCAGCTGAGTGCGCCTGTAGACATATAACACGCTGTCACGAGGTGATGGGCCCATTAGATTGACTACCTGCCTGCGTTAAGATATTTTCAAAGACCACATTAGAAGTTATTAAAAGATTCCTTTGTGTCTGCCCCAGGCCCCACCACAGCTATCCCCCCCCCCTTCCCCCACAAATCATGAAACACACAAACCTGTGGCTTCTTGTTCTAGGAAATTTTGCATTATTTTAAATATAGATTCAATGGTGCTAAATATTCTCACAAGAATATGACAAATGGATTACCTAGAAATAAGGTGCAGAGATTGCACGAAACTCAACCCACATTGCAGCCTCTGGAACATTTGAATAAAAAGTGCCTTTGCCATTAGGTTGATGCTGGATAATCAACACCCTAAGTACCCCCTAGCTACGCCCCTGCCCATGCTAACCATTTCAAGAGGTTTCTTTCAAAAGCATCTAGCCCCGTAGCTGGTTGTTAGGGTGAGCGCTGCACGCCCGTCTCACAGCAAGTCACTTACCTCCATGGCTGCATGCAGCCGTCATCCATCTTGCAGCACTTCCCTCATGGCTGCATCCAGCTGCCGCCCTTCCCGCCAGGCTTCCTCCTCACATGCTCAGGTGCGCGCACGTCTCCGTCCACTAGAGGGCGAGCGCACTGGATTCCTGAGATTTAAAGGGCCTGTGCAGCACTGATTGGTGTTTGGCCATCCAATCCTGCATCCTCTTCCCCTATTTAAAGAGGCACTTCCTTCCTTCAGTGCCGGATCTTGGTCTCTCCATGCTTGTTGAAAGTCAGACATTCTTGGATTGCTCTGCAATGTCCCCGGTTCTGAACCTTTGCTGCCTGCCCCGACCTTGGCTACTCACCTTTACTGCGAACCTGTGCTGCCAGCCCTGATCTCTGCCTGTACTTACTACGCCTTTTGCCTGCCACTTGTGTACCTCGCTGAACCTCGGCTGACTGTGGAACTGAGCCGCTGTTGGGGGGTAGCGACCTGGGAGTCACTCGCCGCACAAGACCAACCTGCCTTGCGGTGGGCTCTGGTGAATACCGGTGGCCTCTTAGACTCCGCTCCCCTGACACGGTACCCGCCATCGGTCCCACGGTTAAAGCAGATCCACACTTGAGTCTGCTCCACCCGGTCCGTGACACTGGTCTACTCAGTTGTCCCAGATCATTGCCAAATTGAGTGGACATGGCGTTGCTGGCTGTGCATATGACCACTAGTGTCTCTAGTGTCATTACAAACCCTGTATCACTGGGGATCCCCCTTTGATCACTCAATTTCTGCACATTTACATTGCTGTTTTTCACCTAAGCATGTTTACTTCTTCCCTCTGGCTGCAGGCAAAAGATACAACCGCATCAGGGGAAAGATGTGGTAAGAAATAGCTGAGCTTAGCCAGTAAAGTGTCCAGCACTGTAAACATTCCAGTGAATTGTGCTCCCTTTTGTAGGGTCAGGTTGAGGTCCACAAGTGTACATGGACCATACCCCCCTCTCCTTATATAAATATGTTGCATATTTCCAAGAACAACATGCATCTGTTGCTTAAAAATAAAAAAAGGTCTATACTGACCTATCCCCCTGGAATGAGATCAAATGTTGGCAATTACACACCAGACATGCCAAGCTGAGATGCTTGTCTCTATGATGGTAATTTTAGAGCAAGAGTTTCAAAGCTTCTCCTCAAGGGCCACCAATGGGTCATGTTTTGCGGTCCTCCCATAGCCAGCTCTATAGCTCTGCCCAAGCTTTCATTACTTCCCCTGTGTGTAGATCTGCAAAACATGTCATATCGGGGATCCTTGAGGAGGGGGGTTTGCCACCCATGTTCTAGAGATTTCTATAGTCATCCAAGCAGCACAGTTTTGAATTAGACCAATTAAATGATCAAGGGGAGTCACACCAACACACTAAACAATTAGATAAATAATCTTTATTACCCAACAACAAACTACAAAATACAAGACACAATAAAAACCCTTAAAAACAAATAACTAGAGACAAAACGACAAAACACATCAACATACACAAACATATACAAAAGTGAGGTGTAGGTGTGGCGGGGGGGGGGGGGGGGGGAATTCAGTTTCCAAGCAGCACAGGGCCGCAGAAACAGTTGATAACAGGATTATAAGGAGGGGGCCTCTTCTGCTTTCAATCTTACTGCTTATGCCACAGATGCATTTTAACCCCCTAACAGTCATAGTTAAAATGAAAAAACCCTCCCAAAAATGTCACTAATCTTCCTTTATTAGCTGGGACCACTTTAGATACAGGGTGTGGGGTCCTGGCACAGTGTCTGCTCCTGTTCTGACTGCCCCAGTGCAGCTTGGGCAAAACAAAAAGCGGAGGCAGATTTACAGTCGCAATTACAAAAATGAGCAATTAATTATGATGGAGTATCAAATATACATGCTGACTATCATATTAAGCTACATTTGGGCTGTATTTTTACATTTGTACAATATAATCATACCAGTAAAAAGTTTTGTTGCAATGTAGAAAGGTCATTGTTACTAGCCTATTTTTTTTTCTTTTTTGGACTAAGGTGACTAACAGAACTACAGTAACTAATTGGTTTATAGGAAGAACTTTTTCTCTTAGCATTACAAAGTTACAAAATAATTTAAGCAGTTTCTACCAAATAAAACTAATAAACGCTGCTATGCTGTATACATTAATGGGCGCCTGATGCTTTGTGTGTCATTTCCATAATGCTACGTGTTCACAATCCAGAGCCATAGCATTTGTGAATTATGTGCACAGACATGTTTCGAGCATAATTTGCACAATGAGCACAATGGTGGGCTGCCATCAATACACCACATATTGTGTATGTATAGTGTCAAGAGCCCACAGAAAAAACCCTAAGCTCACTAACTGAGAACATATGAATGATTAGGCAATGCACAATGTTTATTCTATTATACCTAAAGTATGCTTGGCATGTACAAACTAAGCACTGGAAGCCTCAGAATAATGCTGCTGCAATATGCTAGGTATAGATTGCCTTGCTTCTACACAATTAGAGCAATACAAAGAGTATGTTAAATATACAGTGAATATAACAACTGTGCAGAATAAAGTATGTGATGAAGACTTGCTATAGATTAATAATAATAATATATGTCTATATCACCCAAATATTCCGCAGTGCTTTACAATCAGTGGGTTCATGTACCGAGTATTAAATGACATAGCAGCAAATGAATCAAAAGAAATGAGGGCCCTGCTGAAAAGCTTACAATCTAAGAGGCGATGAGGTGACACATAAGTGCTTGCCGATTAGGGATGCCCCGCTGTGTGAAATCCCCCAATTTGCACAGTTAAACTCACCTGTCTTTGGTCCAACGCTGGGGGTTCTCAGCCAATGAGAGCTGTTTGCTATGTTTAAATCTTTTGGCAAACAACTCTCATTGACTATAATGGGGAGCTCCCGCCCCAGCCTATGTGAATTTGATGGGCAGCTCTCATTGGATGAGAGCCCGCACATGTGCCATTGGACCAGGGAAAGGTGAGTGTGTATGGGCACCTGGCGGGGGGGGGGGGTTTCGACACAGCGGGGCATCCCTAATGAAGGCCAGCGGCCAGCCATGGAACCTTTTAAATTCCAGCTTTGCAACTGGTGGGTTTTGTTCAGCTTTTTGGGTGCCTTTGAGGGTATATATGCCAGACCCCTCATCCACCCCATATTGGGCTTAGTCATGGGAAGGAGGCACTGTCTGCTGCTAAGAAGGAGGCACTTGTCCCACACTGGAAGTTATTCCTCATAGAAACTGCCTGGTAACAGAGATACAGTAGAGTCAGCCAATTTAAAAGATTCCAGGGCTGCCCACTAGCCTGCCCCTGGGGCCTCCTATATCAGGGTTCCCTGCTATGTCAAAGCTGTGTGAAAGCTCCCGTGATGCAGCGATCGTCAGGCGCTGTTTCCCCAGCTTCCCTGTAGCTGTTCATACTCCCTGCGCCCAGCCATTCAGTCAGGCTGGGTGTGGTGGGCGCGTCCAACCCGGACAGCGTTCCGGGAAATGCGGGCAGCTAACTGCACCTCATTATAACAGCCAATCGGTGATCTCAAAAGTGCTGCATGGCGCTGCTTTGGCGGTGGTAATATTAGTAAATACAGTGCACCCCCTGGGTGTATACTGTATTTACTAAATTTATGGTTACAATTGTGGTAGAGGCTCCCACATATGGTTGCACCCCTAGGGAAGATCATTTATATGGATAGTGGTGTGCATTATCTGTTATTAAATTTATTGCTGCTTTGGTGGTGGTAAAGCCCTTTAAAAAAAAACAAAAAAAAGTGCCACCCTGGCAAGGGGGGGGGGGGGCTGGTGGTTGGGACTGATGGGTGGGGGGAAGGGTTTAGCACTGCTATAAGGCCCGCTAGAAAAAAATTTCATGTTTTGCTGAGTATGAAGTCTAGTGCCTAAAAATGGGGAGGCCGATTCATTAATAGCGGCAGGTAGCGACAGTTGAGCGACTGTAGCAGTATTTTCACAGCGCCCTCTAGTAGTCGCTGTGCTTGGCCGTTGTTCGTTTGTTGATAGCGACTCAGTCGGTGTGCAGTAATGTTGAATACAAGGTGACGAGTCGCTATTTGACAGGTTCCGCGATGTATGGGTGCGCATGATAGCGACTGGTCAGAGCGACCAGCTCCCACCATATTCATAAAAAAATCAGGCTCCAAAAATTCAAGCGCTGTGAAATGCATGTTTAAACCCCAGAGCGCTGGAGGCGATGTGTTAAAAGTAGTATTTTAACCCCCAAACCACCATATTTTTGAAAAAAAAAAAAAAATTTTTTTAAAGAATTAAGTAATATGAATACAATAATATCAGACCTGTAATATCAATTCTGCACAAATTTTTTTTATTTTTTTTTTACCTTATAAAAATTATCTAACATGGCAGAAGTAGTCACAGAATTTGTCACATTAAAAAAAAACAAAAACATTAATAACAATTAATTCTTAATATTTAAAGATTGTTCCATCGAAATGCATTGGAGAGCGCCAGGTAGCGAGAGGTCATACCTGTCGCTGTTCAAGGTCGGACGCTGGCGCTGTGGGCTGAGGCTGGAATAATGATGAATGAGTCGCTATATGGCGCTATCTCAGTCGCTAAGCAGGATCGGCTTGATAAATGTGTGATTGTGGTGGGGAGCCGGCGTTCTCGTGGCGGTGCCCGTCATTACCGGCCGCTCACCAGTCGCTACCTGACGCTATTCCTTCATAAATAAGGGCCAAAGCCTTGGACAACTGGGTCTTAATTACGACGCTCAAGGTCTACGGTTACCATAACAAAATAATAAACGACCTTCTACATGACAGCACAATGACATACACAAACAGAAGGTAGTATCAATGCTTAAGATCCCTTTAAGATTAGATCATCATGTCGAATGAATGGACCATAGGTTGCTATTTTGGTGCCTGCCATTTTAAAGTGTGTCCAACACCAAGCTTCTGTTTTAGCCTATGGAGAGAAGGTCTCGCTTACGCTGCAGTTTTCCTCTCCATCATTCACGTCTACTGTTACCAGGGAAGGTCTGGAGGTCCCTCAAACAAACCACAGCTAGCAGTGATGTCATGTCTCAGTTATGTCTACACAGCGATGGGACCAGAGGGAGGAATGATATGCTAACAGTAAATCTGCTAAAGGGGATTTTCAGCCCTAAATACATTTTGCCTGAGCATATAGCAAAATGCCTCAATGCATAAAGTCAACAAATGTCTATTTAATGAAAAGAAGACCCCTTGCTTAGAGGCTCCATTTTTCCTAGAGTGGATATATACATACCATAGAAAGGAAGGAGAAGCATATGGACATTTTTATCTTCTTACCAAGCTTAAAATCAGGGTCCCCAAACTTCTTTTTATCAAGTACCACTTTCCATTTTAAAATGATCTAAAGGACCACCAGGGTGGTATATATACGTTGTTAATCAATGAAAGCGGTGTTTAAAATACACAACAGCCACAGAGCAGGAAATGCACAGAAACACAGAAAAGGATTTTTATCACCGTTTGGAGTAGATTTGCATTTATGGAACCAGGAGAGTACATAAGATTTCACAGGGCCCTATAGCAAATGTTATAGTAGGGCCCCCTTCTGAAATGTTGTAGAGTGGTGACACACGGGATCTCCAAAGCATACACATCAAGGTCTCCTCACCCTGGACAACCGATCTCTCCCTCTCCTCCATGGCTTCCTACCAGCAGAGAGTCCTTATTTTAGCCACCACTGCACCCCTCACGCTCATATTTACAGTACATTTCTCAAATTAGTGGGCTGCATCCTTTCCCCACTTAGTCTTCCTCTCAGCCCCTTGTACCCAGCCCCATTGTACCCACAAGCCAAGGAACCCCTGCCCCCAATGCTATAGCCCCAGCATCATGGTTGAAGGGGGCCTCAGCAGGGATGTTTCGGGCCGGCTGGGCTGATGTTTGCCCCCAGTCTGTCACTGCTTCCCCCTGACAGGAGCTTCAGGAACTTTCGGTAGCGACTGGGGCCAAAACACAAGATCACAGCCTCAAAGCCACTAGAGGCAACTTTTTATGATGGAAGCGGTCTGTGCTGTGGAGCTGCACCCCATTGCTGGTGGCCCCTGTCTGAGGGACCCATGCTGCCAGACATCTGCCCTTTTCCTGCTGCCGCTAAACAAGCCTCCTGTTACTGCAGCACATATAGTAGGGGCAGGGGACCTTGACCATGACTCCTAACAGCTGCCTCCCCAGCCTTTATGATATGTACGCAATTTTATGGAGCAAATAAGGTTTGGGTACGGTTTAGTTTGCAGCACACTTTTGGATGGAGCTGCTCCTTATTGGCCTCCAGTGGTTGTCTGAGCTATTAGTCCAGACTTACAATAGCTATCCGTTTGCCAATTCCTACTCTTGGAAACACTGCAACCACATAACCAGTCCCCATATTGGCCTCAACTTAAATAAACCATCTAGAGAAATCTCCATAACATCTGCAATCCTAACCTAGAAATGGAGACAACATTGTTAAATAGAAATTCTGCAGTGTTTAAACCAGATCTCTTTATTTAGCCAAGTGCAAATCCCAGTTAATTCAACCCAAACAACTATAGCCACTTGTTTCTTTGTCTGTTCCACCACCCTTTAGCTTAGTAAATATTAATAGTAAATATTTCTGCAATTTACAATATATGTAGTTATTAGTATAGTTAATTTCCCATTTCAGGCAAGATATTTATCATTTGAGTTATGGTTTATTTTCTTAGGGTGGGATAACTACTTGGGTCTAGCTGTAAAACAGGTCATTGTTACAGAGAGGCTACAGGTGATAATGGAGACCAGCTGACAACATGGTAGATAATCATGCGACAATAAAAGGAAATTCATAGAGACCTTTATAATTGTGAAATGGGTATTAAAGATATAAAGAGCATACTAGCACAATCTAGACACATCCTTCCATTTCAAGGTACCCCAGGTGTCATGTCATCCTAGTAAACCCCTACATTTGGGTATTCCAGGGACCAAATCATAGTGTTTAACGCTCCATGCTCAAATGAATGCATAATAAAGAAAACTCCAGTAGGAGAAGTAAAATTATCCCCATCATGTTGCAGCTGAATAAGCCTTTGAACTACAATGCCAAATGTATAAAAATATTTCAGCATAATATATTTTGGGACACTGGTACAAAAAGATACTGGGGCCACAATCTAAGTTCATACATGATATTTTTGTTGAAAAGTATCACATTGTATAAAAATGTTTCTATGCCTAACATTAGCTAACCTACTTAAAGTGTTTGGAAAGTCAAAAGTTAAAAAATAAATATCAGTAGCTTACCTTTAATTGAGTGGCTGCAGCGCTTTCCTTCCTCTCCCGTCTCTTGCCTTAGTAGGAAAATCACTTCCTCATTCAGCTTTCAGTCCCCACCCGGCTGACCTGGTCCATCAATCAACCTTCAGTGGACCAAGAATGGAAACACCCTCGCTTCCTCCCCGAACGTCCTGATTGGCTGCCTTTCTCTGCAGCTCTGAAACCCCGTCCTCCCCTCACAAACAATACAGTGTACTTACATCGCATCACTGTTGCCACACCCACTGTTTCTCTTACTTTTTGTTCTATGAATCTTCAATGCTCTAATACTTTTAAATATAACTTAGGAAGTACAGGGTGTTTTTGAAAATGGAATGAAGTTTTGGACAGTGCAACGTGTAGCCCCAGACAATGGGGATTTGCCTTTAGTATAACTTTAAGGGTTGATTAGCAGATCTATTGCAGGTTTTTTCAACCTTTTTTCATCAAGTACCACTTCCCATTTTGTATTTCACTCAAGTTCCACCCATTACAGTCTTCCCCAGGCAGGTGAAGGTCAGATTGGAAGAGGATCTATACTCTATGTATTCCACCTGGCCCAATGGTGCAAGCTGTTTTGCCAGCAATGCAGGTATCACTGGATGCTGCACATCTGCAGCTTGATAACCACTGGCATCCTTCTGAAGGAGCACTAGTGTGCAGAATCCTGGGATGTCGGTAGGCCAGATGGAGTAACAGAATGGCCATTCTCTTAAACTAGGTTCAAGAGAGGGAAGCGGAAGGGGATTAACAGGCAACAGCAGAAGCCGCAAAAGCTTTTCACAATGTATTGGTTCTCCTTAAAGCCAGGCTCAGAGTAGACCTGCACTGTGCCTAAAACAAAGAATTCTCCTCCATCACCCTCCAGTAGCTCTGAGTACCACTAGAGGGAAGCTCAAGTATCACCAATGGTACTAGTAGCACTGGTTGGAACCCCCTGATATACGGGTTGAATTATGAACGTGAGTACATTTTTATGCATTCATATAACCTACTGTAGAATTTTCTTTGTGCCATTTTTACTGTTTGACATGGAGCAACTCTATTGGGACCCTTTAACCCTTCACTTTTTTGGGCTGCATACCCAAAAACACAATAGGGTTGATTCATCACCGTGAGTAATTTTTTTACACACTTTTTTCTTTAAAGTGGACCAACACCCAGGATTTTGACTATCGGGTGCCCCGCTGTGTGAAACCCCCCCGAACCCCCCGAAAAACTCACCTCTCCCCGCTCCCAGCGCCGACGGACAAGCCGCGGACAAGCGGCTCCTCCGCCGCCGCCTCCCGCGCGTTACTCTTGACGCGCGCGTGCCCGCGCCGGCCATTCACAGACGGACGGCGCGGGCGCGCGCACGTCTAGTGGGGCGCGAGGGAGGCGGCGGCGGCTGGCCGCCGCCGAAGATAAGGTAAGGAGTTTGGGGTGTTTGGGGGGGTTTCACCCCGCGGGACATCCCGATCTCGGATGTCCCGCGGGGAGGGAGGTGATCGGCCCGGGAATCTTATAGATTCCCGGGCCGATCACCCGTGGGTGTTGGTCCACTTTAAACAGTTTATCTTTTGATTATTTCCCTAAGTGTAATTCAGCACCATATTCAGCTGTGCAACCAACTTTTTTTGCACAGCTAAATATGGTGCTGGATTGTAGTTAGAGAACAAAATCAAAAGAAAACTCTTTTACCCTCAAAAAAAGTGAGTAAAAAAAGTATGATGAATCAACCATATAGTGTATTTTGGGTACGCAGCCCAAAGAAGTGAAGTATTAAATGCCTTGCCTCCTGACTTAAAGGGTCCCAGTACAGTTGCTCCATGTAAAAATAGCACAAAGAAATTTCTACAGTAGGTTCCATGAATACATCAAGGAGGCAGCCAGTGTCTGTCATTGCAGATCTTGTTCTTAAATGATAAGTAGGACTTTGCTAAAGATCATTTTACTTAATAGAATAGTAAACTGACGAGTTCTATTTTCTGAATCTACAAACCTGATTTATGAACTGTGAAAGTAGTTAAACACAAATTAGGGAGCCAGACCCATTTGAAAAGACTGTTGCACCTGGTGGCTATAGAGGGACCACCATAAATACAAAAAACGCCTATGGCAGTGTTTGACCCCAGAGGTTACTTAAGGGCTTCCTGAAGAGTCATTTAGTAATACGTGTGTCAGTTTGAGGAGTGGCTATCAGGGAAAGTTATGGCCTGAATGACTTGTGAAGTGGAATGCAAGATGACACTCAGTGTGACTTGGAATGTGGGCACAGAATGGGGACGTGAAAAAAGACCATGCGGCACTGAGATACAGACACAGCAAAGAAAAGTTGCTTAGGACTATGGGTGGGAGGGGTTTCAGTTGGCATGCAAATGATTTACTATGGATAAAAAGCACTCCGGATTAACTGAACTGTAAAGAAATGTGCCCCCACCTGAATTCCTGCAGCCTGTTCCTACACAGGTGCACATCAAATGTTACTGCTCAAAAAATGCCTCACTGTAACACTAGAAGAGTTGTACAATAAGTGCCATTTATAGGGTATATGACACAAACAGCCCTAGTCATTTTGAGTTTTGAGGGGGAGATATAATGGAAATCCCAGGCCAGACTATGGGTGTAGCAGCCAAGTTGCTAGACAGGTCTAGAAGGTTAAAGAGCTAAACCCTTGTACATGAGCCCGACAGGAAGTTCAATGAATTAGCTACTGTGTTTGACCATCACTTCTCAGTGCTAGAGGTCAACTAGCTGAACTACATGACTTGGCCCTGGGCAGTCATTGAACATTGCTTGACAAAATCACTTTTAGGAGCCATTAGCCATGGGAATCAAAAGATGGAAGAACTAGACAACTTCAATAGAATGTGGTCAGTAATAACCCTGCAATTTTACTGTCCCTAACCTACCCATGACCAGCCCATGAGTTTCCGAGCACCTCCCCCAAATGTGCTTCACAGACAATCAATAAGCACTTTCACCAGCTGAGGCTATAGCATTGCAGAGACATATTATGGGCAAAGTGTTTAAGACCCGCAAATGTTCTGAAGCTTTCGCATTGTAGGGAACAGAATCTGTAGCATTGCAGGGACAGATCATGAGCATGGTGGAGATGACCCACAATGGTAATGAACCCAAACCCGGTCCCCTTTAAAATCAGTGGGGACCAAAAATATTGGGGGCTGGGGTGGTTGGGGTGGGGGGTGCAGGGTGTGCAGCAGAAGTGTGCTGCTGTGACTTACCTCTGCTCGTGATCCTCTCCTTTGAATCCGGATCCAGCCACGGCTACAAAAAGATGGCCAGCACTAGGAGTGTCCTCACTCATGGGAGCCAGCGGCCATCTTTTTGTAGCCCTAGCTGGGGCTAAATTCAAGGGCAAATGTAAGCAGGTATATGATAGGTGTGTGAACTCTGTAGGCGGCTGCTGAATGGAGCCAGATGGAAGAAGTCCTCCTTATACTGAATGGGTTAACACTGAGACGGGCTGGCTGCAGGAATATCCATCAGAGGCAGGAAGGACCACTAATTGGGAAACCAGAGATGTCTGCAAAATGCAGTGTCCCTGGGGTTGGAAGGCGGGGGGGGGGGGTATACACTTATGGGGAGCAATGAAATAGCTGAGCACCTCACTTTACTTTGCTAACACAGTTTCTTTATGATTTAAAAAAAACATTGTACCCATCATTTTCAGCACTGAACAAGGATGGCAAATAGCAGGTGATTGGCCGTTACGGCATTTTAGATTGCTTTCTCTTTTTAAGTTAGCCAGAAAGAACCCATCTAAAATAGTAAAACATGTGTTGGTTAGTTAAAGTGTCGGTGTGTACATCTATATGGTGATAATGCAGTCGAAAATACATAAGGATACTATATGTACAAAACATTTATTCACAACTCAGGAAGCTAGTCAAAAAGATGATCAGACAGGTTGCAGTTCAGTGATCGACCATCTGTCTTGGTTAATGAAATTGTAAACCCAAAGGCAATATTAAAGCAGGACAAAATCCTCAGCGGACAGTGCTGGAGTCTAAAAGACCCTAGGACCCGCCACTGGCCTTCCCTGGAAGCATCTCATATCAGGATGCCCGACTGTGTGAAACCCCCTGAGCCTGCCGAAAAACTCACCTTTGCCCTGGCTCCCATGGCAATGTAAACATTGGTGACTGCATCCCCAGCATCTCTGGGCTGCCATTCAGATGGAAACTGAAAGGCACCCTCCCTTCTAGGCTGGGAACTGAAGAGCAACCACGTCTAAAAGGAAACTGGACATGTGGCCCTGCTCACTATTGGCGAGCTCTGTATTTAAAAACAGCCATATTGCTGATCATTAATATGCATACGGCTCTCATTGGACAACAAATACGCAGTAGGACCAAGGAAAGGTACGTTTTTATGGGTGTTCCATTTAGTGGGCAAGGAACAAAAACTGCAATGTTGGGCACTGCACACAGGAAGTAAGGTTATAGCTCCATAGAATGAAAAAAACCCTACACCATTCTATTCAAAATTCGAAAATGGGCTTTAAAGCTGAACAAAACCTGTAGCGTCCAGCCCAAAAATCGAAAAGATTCCAGGGCCAGCCTCGGGCCTTCCCCCCTGGGTATACCGAATTGGGTTGCCCCGCTGTGTGAAACTGCACAGGGTGCTGGTAATCACTCACCTTTCCCCAAGTCAAACAGCGCAATTGCAGGCTCTCATCCAATCAGAGCCTTTTGACGTGCCTATGTCATTCGGCAAATGGCTGTTATTGCTTACAAGCGGCCTCATGCCCTGCATCCTCTGTGCACGCATCCCCGGCCCAACCATTCAGATAGGCTTGGATGGGAGCGTGCACACCGCTGGGGATGAGGTCCCTCTTGAAGTCAATGAGAGCCCTTTGCCAAAGGCTAGAAACACAGCAAATAGTTCTGATTGGATGAAAGCCGAGGTGTATTTTACTGGGCGAATTGGAGGGTTTCACAAAGCAGAGAACAGAAAACCTTGGAAAGTAAAAATTGCAGGTTTTGTTCTGCTTTAAAATGATGGATGATTTCTAGATCTCAGACATTCTATAGGTGAATGTCTGCAGATCATCACTCAGTATTGGATAACATCTGCAGATATCGCTTGCAGGTATGAGCCTGTACATTACATCACAATGTAATATTTGCAGAACATCACTCGGCACATAGTTGTACCTGCAGAATGCCCCTCATTATCTGCCCTGGAAATCATGCGGACCTTCACTCAGCACTGCCTGCTTTATACATAGGCACCACTCCCATCAGAATGTAGCTACAGTATCATCATCAGAACATTGCTTTGCTAAAACCAAATGACTTCTATTAAAGCAGAACTAAACCTTGCTATCCCCCTCGCCCCTCGAGCATGCCTAATAGGGGTGTACATCCTTCTAAACTGCCTGCTGAGAAAATCAGGACATAAGGTTTACCAGCAGAATATATGGTCATCTGAAGTGTAATCTGTATGTGGAACAAAACTCATGACAATATAGATAAAAAAGATACAAAAAAATTAGTCCCTTATAAAAAATTGCTTTACGCTGCCTACACGTTATCTGATACAGCTCTGCAACGAATAAACATCTTCTTCATCTCTATTAATCTATAGTGTGTGCCACTCTGGCTCTTCTTCCTGACCAATAATGTGTTGATGGTCAGGGGTGGGTATTGGAGATCTGAGGGGAGGAATGGTGAACACAGTCTTTAAAGCGTCCCAACAGCCTTTTTAGACAAAGTGGGAGCTGGATGCAGCATGAGGGGCATCCCGATTGCCAATGCCCTCACCCCCCGCATACCCTCCTGCAAGCCCTGTTTACCTTACCTTATTACACCATGCTTACTTGCCGAAACCTGCCCACTTTGCTTCCAGCAGTCATGTGGTCCTGGCTCCAGGACAGGTGATCAACAGCAGCCAATTACTGGGATCGGTTTTGCTGAGGAATTGCGATGCAGGTAAGGCTTGCAGGTGGGGTATGCGCGGTGCCTAACATGTCTGTTACACTTTAAAGGGGCAATCCAGGCAAACGATTTAGTTACCCTGCTTTCTGCTCTCCCCATGCTAGCCATCAGGGGCGGCATCTTTCATCAGTCTGGTAAGACTAAGGGGCCCACAACCCCGAAACGCGTCACCCAACTCAGTCAGGGGCAAGTAGCCTTTCACATATATCTTGCCCTGGTTATACAATCTTTTTAAATGCATTAGTAAACGTTATGTTTTAAGGTGCATTGGTGAGCTGGATACATGTTCATAGCATACTTCAGATTTGCAGATATTCCTCCTTGCTCCCAATGGCCCCATTATGGGAATTTTTCAGAGCTGTTCATTTTATCTAGTCTTTATTCAGCCTGCTTTATATTTCTCAATAACTTCCAGTGAGCTCTCTGCAGGCCCTCCTCAGCAGCAGATGACTCATACACGCATGTTTCAGGGTCCCCTCAGGAGTCAAATTATTTTGGGAACCCAGAAGGGAGAAAGTACTACAGGGTTTATCATGGAATGCAAAGTGCTGGTGGATGAACGATGCTGCCCCTGACAGTCAGCATGGGGCAAGCAGAAAGCAGTCTGATTTAAAGTGGACCAACACCCAGGATTTTGACTATCCTGGGTTTTGGTCCACTTCGGTGGGGCACCCCGATCGGGGGTGCCCCACTGTGTGAAACACCCCAGAAAGCCCCAAAAACTCACCTCTCCCCACTCCCACGTGACCGCTGCAGCCAATCCCCGCCGGCGGACAAGCGGGAGGCAGCGACGGACAAGAGAGCACGCCCGCCGCGGCCTCCCGCGCTTCACTCTTACAGTGCGCGCGCCCGCGCCGGCCATTCACAAACGGCGGGTGCATGTCCTGCTAGAGGGACGCGCCGGAGGCGGTGACGGGCGCCGCTGGATCGAGGAGCAGGCAGGGATTTAGGGGTTTCTGGGGGGTTTCACACACCGATCGGGGTGCCCCGCAGTCAGGGGACTGATCGGTCCGGGAATCTTATGGGAGGGTGTTGGTCCACTTTAACGCCTGGAATATCCCTGTTAAAGGGTAGCGGGGGATGCAGCTGCCAGTGCGCTCAGATCCGATCATGTTAGACAAGTTCCTGGATGAAGGGGCTCGAGCGGATCCGAGCAAGCTGATTGGATGAGCGGCTGTGCATGCGTCTTAGGACCAGGAAGAGTAGAGTTTGTTTGGACGATCTGGGGGGTTTCACACAGTGGTCCACTTTAACTGTAAACTCAATGGTTAAAATGGACCTATAATCAAAAGCAAAATGTGCAAATAATGAAGCCTGTTGCAATGGCATAAATCTTTGTTCCCAATCTGCAATCAATGGTTAGGTCTTGCAAGTTAGGATCACACTTAATTCATCCACAGCCAGACCACGGGAGGCCCACCTTCCCACAGAGGTCATTTTTTTCATTTTTAATTTGCAGTCATCACTCAAAAGCCCACTTTATGAAACTGTCATTGCAGCACCAGGAGCACAAGGTAAAGCCTATTGAACTTCTGTCGTGGCGTGTGTTAACCTTTGTCTCATAGTTCTTGTTGTCTCTTAATTCTTTCCAAATGTTCCCCTCCTTTATTGTTCAGCAATGTTCAGTGAGTGTTTTCACCGAGAGCAGCTCTGTATTATGAGAGCTCCAGAATTAGAAAAGTACCACAGATACTGCTATGTTCTGGGCAGTTTCCAGTCAAAAAGATTCTCCCTCCTCCTCATCCTTCCTATGATGCCAGTATGTGCCATGCTGTGCCCCCTCCCCATAAACGAGCCTAAAAGGGGGTATGAGGATCCTGTCTTATGGTCTGCACCATTACAAGCGGCCCGACTTATCTGCAGAAAACAAGATGGCTGGAATAAAGGCTCCCCAGGTGATTGTCCTGCCTGCCCTCCCATAGAAACATCCCTATTAATGATACATTTTGCCACATGGCGGAAGACAACTCCAAGTATCTTCCTATGTGTTTGAGGGACTTAGCTGGAGATCAGACCAAAACCCTTATCTGTGCCCCCCACACACAAATCTGGATGCTCTGCTGTGTAAAACCCAGTCTTGCCATAAGCTTGCCCTGGTCCTCAATCCCATGGCATATGTGTCTCTCAGTCAGTCAGGCTTCCATGCTGTGCCCAGCACCGGGATTTTATTTATTCATGACCACCTTTTTTTAGCACCTATACAAATAGGAAGGTAAAGGACAGGCAAGCAAAACATGGATCAGCTATTCTCCCTTGCACACACAAGCATTGGTGTGTCCCACACAATCTGAGACAGGAGGGGTGGAGATATGCCCGACATTCAATGCTAAAAAAGGTGGTCATAAATGGGCTGCAGGGCAGAGGCTAAATCTCAATATATTTATTCAGCAGCATACTGGGATGGATGCTCCACACAAGAGGGAAAAGCAAACAATGATTTATTTGTACACTTAGAGGCCGATTCATTAATAGCGCCAGGTAGCGACAGTTGAGCGACTGTAGCGGCATTTTCAGAGCGCCCGCTAGTAGTCGCTGTGCTTGGCCATTGTTCGGTAGTTGATAGCGACTCGGTTTGCGTCGGTTTGCCGTAATGTTGAATATTGGGTGAGGAGTCGCTATTTGACAGGTTCCGCGCTGTATGGGAGCGCATGATAGCGACTGGTCAGAGCGACCGGCTTCCACCATATTCATTAACAAATCACGCTCAAAAAATTCTCGCACTGTAAAATGCTTGTTTAAACCCCAGAGCGCTGGAGGCGCTGGGTTAAAAGTAGTTTTTTAACCCCCAAACAACCATATTTTTGGAAACCCAAAAAAACAATTTTTTAAAATAATTTTGTAATATGAATACATTAATATCAGACCTGTAATATTAATTCTGTACATTTTTTTTTTTACTTTAAAAAAATTATTTAAAATGGCAGAAGTGGTCACAGAATTTTTCACATTAAAAAAAAAAATTAAAAAAAATAATAATTAATTATGAATATTTAAAGATTGTTCCATTGAAATGCATTGGAGAGCGCCAGGTAGCGAGAGGTCATACCTGTCGCTGTTCAAGGTCGGACGCTGGCGCTGTGGGCTGAGGCTGGAATAATGATGAATGAGTGGCTATCTGGCGCTATCTCAGTCGCTAAGCAGGATTGGCTTGATAAATGTGTGATTGTGGCGGGGAGCCGGCGTTCTCGTGGCGGGGCCCGTCATTACCGGCCGCTCACCAGTCGCTACCTGTCGCTATTCCTTCATAAATAAGGGCCTAAGTCTGGAAATCCCTTTAAACTGTGGTGACGTCCAAAATTAGGACCCCCTGGGGGTGATTGTTGATAGGGACCTAAAGTCAGACTATGGCTATGATTCTCAATGTTCATATTATTAGAGAAGGAAGAACCATTTTTTAACATTGTAGCTGTTGTAATTATTGAAGTTGTGGTATTGTTTATACATTTTTTCTTTTATCCCTGATCTATATGTAACTCTTTCTAAATGCAATTCCTTGTGTGGATGTACTTGGCATTAGATGATTCTGTTTCCTTGAAGAGCACAATGGCTCATAGACCAGCCTACATGACGGGTCAGCGTTATCTCGATAACAACAATCTCTAATGACAATTCCCATTTCCTGCACACTAATCATCCTGACCTTGGAGAATACTGCCCCTACAGAAGGAGGAGCATCATCCAACACACAGCAGCACCACTGCTATTGTGAGAGACAAAGAAAGAATATCTTAGCATCTACTACTATAAATGACACAAAATGCGTTTAAAAAACAATAGCATAGAATCGTATCTTGAAATCTTCATTACTTGACTTCTGTGACAAGTGAATACATTAAGGTATGCTTACCAGGTTAAGGATCCATATATCATCTGTATAACATCTTGGAGGAGATAAAGCCTGAAACCCCCTGCAACTGGGAATTGATGCTTCTCTGATTTAAGGAACAGACAGAGATCCCTGAGGTACCATTAACAGTTTCGGGGGCATTTAAAGCAGTAAAAGTGGAGGAACAGTGTGACTTCTCACTGATCTACAAACTGCCTCCTGGACAGCTTCAAAAATATCAGCTGTAGCCCAATTCAGTCTGTAGCCAATGACCACTTTCTATGTGACAGATGAGATGGATGTGCTGACTTCTTTTCCTGTACATTTTCATCATATGAATCAAAAACCTATATTGCATTTATACAAAGCACAAAAGCATGTAAAGAACTACCTGTCCAAACTCAGTGACCAGCAATAGTCTGTGGACTGTACTTTGAAAAAAAGTCTATATTACTGCAGAGTGTCTCAGTGATAAGTGGAATAAATGTCAATCCAGAAGCCTTTGTAGTAACAAAAAGTTAACTTGTAGCAGCTATTTAATATGCAAAAACTTTTCATCAATTCACCCACATCCACATCCCAAGTAGGATATAATGTATAAGAGTAAACTCACAAGTAGTATGGGTGCTGCAGCCTCCAGTGATGGGCCCCCTGGCTGTCTCTAGTAGTTCTTCTCAGATCTTTACACTGTATGAATGGTGCTGAGTTTTTGAACAGCCAGGAGCCTCCCTCCTCCCTCCCTGACCCCCTCTATTCCCCTCCTCTGCCTGCCCCTAGCTCTCTTACACTTACATAGCTCTCATATTAGAAGAGCTATGTAAGCTTTGGAAAGGGAGTTTGCTTACTCTGGATCGCACACTTACTAGCCTCTAGGGGGTTAATAATATTAATGTTAAAAATTTGCTTTATCATTAGGAGGGCAGCCGGAGGATGTAGCATGTGCTCATACTTGTACAGAGGTACTGTAATGTGATCAGCCAGCTCTGACATTACACAAGTGTATTTCTGGGGTAGAAGTGTATTAAAACTAATTTACACTCACTCACATGTTACGTAGATAAAGAATTGTGGCACCTACAATATTGTTATTAATAAAACCGCAACTGCAAATAGTTCTGGGTTAGTCTCACCTAAAAAGGTTATCCACATTTGTTGATGTCTGTCAATATTATCTGACCCCAGGGGCATAGCTGGCAATTTGTTTCACTCATTTATTCCTTCCTTCCTGCTTTGGGATACGAAAAAACGATATGTGTCAGTGCCCAGGGTGAGGATGCCATAGTGTGCCCCTCTTACTCAGTAATATCTGTCTGTGGCCATGATGAGGATGCCATAGTGTGCCCCTCTTACCCAGTAATATCTGTCTGTGGCCATGATGAGGATACCATAGTGTGCCCCTCTTACCCAGTAATATCTGTCTGTGGCCATGATGAGGATGCCATAGTGTGCCCCTCTTTCTCAGTAATATCTGTCTGTGGCCATGATGAGGATGCCATAGTGTGCCCCTCTTACTCAGTAATATCTGTCTGTGCCCATAATGAGGATACCATAGTGTGCCCCTATTACTCAGTAATATCTGTCTGTGCCCATAATGAGGATACCATAGTGTGCCCCTCTTACTCAGTAATATCTGTCTGTGGCCATGATGAGGATACCATAGTGTGCCCCTCTTACTCAGTAATATCTGTCTGTGGCCATGATGAGGATGCCATAGTGTGCCCCTCTTACTCAGTAATATCTGTCTGTGGCCATGATGAGGATGCCATAGTGTGCCCCTCTTACTCAGTAATATCTGTCTGTGGCCATGATGAGGATGCCATAGTGTGCCCCTCTTACTCAGTAATATCTGTCTGTGCCCATAATGAGGATACCATAGTGTGCCCCTATTACTCAGTAATATCTGTCTGTGGCCATAATGAGGATGCCATAGTGTGCCCCTCTTACTCAGTAATATCTGTCTGTGGCCATGATGAGGATGCCATAGTGTGCCCCTCTTACTCAGTAATATCTGTCAGTGCGCAGGGTGAGGATACCATAGTGTGCCCCTCTTACTCAGTAATATCTGTCTGTGGCCATGATGAGGATGCCATAGTGTGCCCCTCTTTCTCAGTAATATCTGTCTGTGGCCATGATGAGGATGCCATAGTGTGCCCCTCTTACTCAGTAATATCTGTCTGTGGCCATGATGAGGATACCATAGTGTGCCCCTATTACTCAGTAATATCTGTCTGTGGCCATGATGAGGATACCATAGTGTGCCCCTCTTACTCAGTAATATCTGCCTGTGGCCATGATGAGGATGCCATAGTGTGCCCCTCTTACTCAGTAATATCTGTCTGTGGCCATAATGAGGATGCCATAGTGTGCCCCTCTTACTCAGTAATATCTGTCTGTGGCCATGATGAGGATACCATAGTGTGCCCCTCTTACTCAGTAATATCTGTCTGTGGCCATAATGAGGATGCCATAGTGTGCCCCTCTTACTCAGTAATATCTGTCTGTGGCCATAATGAGGATACCATAGTGTGCCCCTATTACTCAGTAATATCTGTCTGTGGCCATGATGAGGATACCATAGTGTGCCCCTATTACTCAGTAATATCTGTCTGTGGCCATGATGAGGATACCATAGTGTGCCCCTCTTACTCAGTAATATCTGCCTGTGGCCATGATGAGGATGCCATAGTGTGCCCCTCTTACTCAGTAATATCTGTCTGTGGCCATGATGAGGATACCATAGTGTGCCCCTCTTACTCAGTAATATCTGCCTGTGGCCATGATGAGGATGCCATAGTGTGCCCCTCTTACTCAGTAATATCTGTCTGTGGCCATAATGAGGATACCATAGTGTGCCCCTCTTACTCAGTAATATCTGTCTGTGGCCATAATGAGGATGCCATAGTGTGCCCCTCTTACTCAGTAATATCTGTCTGTGGCCATGATGAGGATACCATAGTGTGCCCCTCTTACTCAGTAATATCTGTCTGTGGCCATGATGAGGATACCATAGTGTGCCCCTCTTAGTCAGTAATATCTGTCTGTGGCCATGATGAGGATGCCATAGTGTGCCCCTCTTACTCAGTAATATCTGTCTGTGGCCATAATGAGGATGCCATAGTGTGCCCCTCTTACTCAGTAATATCTGTCTGTGGCCATGATGAGGATGCCATAGTGTGCCCCTCTTACTCAGTAATATCTGTCTGTGGCCATAATGAGGATGCCATAGTGTGCCCCTCTTACTCAGTAATATCTGTCTGTGGCCATAATGAGGATGCCATAGTGTGCCCCTCTTACTCAGTAATATCTGTCTGTGGCCATGATGAGGATGCCATAGTGTGCCCCTCTTACTCAGTAATATCTGTCTGTGGCCATGATGAGGATGCCATAGTGTGCCCCTCTTACTCAGTAATATCTGTCTGTGGCCATGATGAGGATGGCATAGTGTGCCCCTCTTACTCAGTAATATCTGTCAGTGCGCAGGGTGAGGATGCCATAGTGTGCCCCTATTACTCAGTAATATCTGTCTGTGGCCATGATGAGGATGCCATAGTGTGCCCCTCTTACTCAGTAATATCTGTCTGTGGCCATGATGAGGATGCCATAGTGTGCCCCTCTTACTCAGTAATATCTGTATGTGGCCAAGATGAGGATACCATAGTGTGCCCCTCTTACTCAGTAATATCTGTCTGTGGCCATGATGAGGATGCCATAGTGTGCCCCTCTTATTCAGTAATATCTGTCTGTGGCCATGATGAGGATGCCATAGTGTGCCCCTCTTACTCAGTAATATCTGTATGTGGCCATGATGAGGATGCCATAGTGTGCCCCTCTTACTCAGTAATATCTGTCTGTGGCCATGATGAGGATGCCATAGTGTGCCCATCTTACTCAGTAATATCTGTATGTGGCCATGATGAGGATGCCATAGTGTGCCCCTCTTTCTCAGTATTATCTGTATGTGGCCATGATGAGGATACCATAGTGTGCCCCTCTTACTCAGTAATATCTGTCTGTGGCCATGATGAGGATACCATAGTGTGCCCCTCTTACTCAGTAATATCTGTCTGTGGCCATGATGAGGATGCCATAGTGTGCCCATCTTACTCAGTAATATCTGTATGTGGCCATGATGAGGATGCCATAGTGTGCCCCTCTTTCTCAGTATTATCTGTATGTGGCCATGATGAGGATACCATAGTGTGCCACTCTTACTCAGTAATATCTGTATGTGGCCATGATGAGGATGCCATAGTGTGCCCCTCTTACTCAGTAATATCTGTCTGTGGCCATGATGAGGATACCATAGTGTGCCCCTCTTACTCAGTAATATCTGTCTGTGGCCATGATGAGGATGCCATAGTGTGCCCCTCTTACTCAGTAATATCTGTCTGTGGCCATGATGAGGATACCATAGTGTGCCCCTCTTATTCAGTAATATCTGTCTGTGGCCATGATGAGGATACCATAGTGTGCCCCTATTACTCAGTAATATCTGTCTGTGGCCATGATGAGGATACCATAGTGTGCCCCTATTACTCAGTAATATCTGTCTGTGGCCATGATGAGGATGCCATAGTGTGCCCCTCTTACTCAGTAATATCTGTCTGTGGCCATGATGAGGATGCCATAGTGTGCCCCTCTTACTCAGTAATATCTGTCTGTGGCCATGATGAGGATGCCATAGTGTGCCCCTCTTACTCAGTAATATCTGTATGTGGCCATGATGAGGATGCCATAGTGTGCCCCTCTTACTCAGTAATATCTGTCTGTGGCCATAATGAGGATGCCATAGTGTGCCCCTCTTACTCAGTAATATCTGTCTGTGGCCATGATGAGGATACCATAGTGTGCCCCTCTTACTCAGTAATATCTGTCTGTGGCCATGATGAGGATGCCATAGTGTGCCCCTCTTACTCAGTAATATCTGTCTGTGGCCATGATGAGGATGCCATAGTGTGCCCCTCTTACTCAGTAATATCTGCCTGTGGCCATGATGAGGATGCCATAGTGTGCCCCTCTTACTCAGTAATATCTGTCTGTGGCCATGATGAGGATGCCATAGTGTGCCCCTATTACTCAGTAATATCTGTCTGTGGCCATGATGAGGATGCCATAGTGTGCCCCTCTTACTCAGTAATATGGCCAGTGCCCAGAATGAGTATGCCACAGTGTGTCCTACCTACCGAGTAATATGTGTCAGAATACAGGGTGAATTTGCGATAGTCCCCCCTTCTACTCAGTAATATGTGTTAGGGCACAGGGTGAGGATGCCATCGCGTGCCCCTCCTACCCAGTAAAAAGTGTCAGCACCCAGGTTGAATATGTGAAAGTATGCTCCTCCGTGCAGTAATATGTATCAGCGCCCAGGGTGAGAATGCCCTAGGGTGCCCCTTCCATCCAGTGATGTGGGTGAGCATGCAGGGTGAATATACAATAGTGCGCCCTCTTACCCAGCAATATGTGTCAGAGCCCTGGGTGAGGATGCCCCACGGTGTCTATCCAGTGATACAGTATGTGTCCTTTTCTGAAGTTTTCATATACCCCCATCCCAACACCCCCACCTCAGCCAGCTTTTTATATACACATTAGGTTTGTCTTTTCTTCCTCTGCCTCCACATAACTGATGAGTATGTGACCAGCTATCCATCCTAGAGGGATTGATGTGAACATTTTTCCACCTTAATATGCTTTATAGCAAGAAAGTGACTAATGTTAAAATCGCTAAAAGAACAAGATAGCAAGATGGGGGTTATTTCTATTCTCTGCATCCAAAACAATCGTACCAAGGTTGCTTCTTTTATTTAATGAAAGAAGGAAAACAATAGGGTTACAGGCTTTCAACGTATCTGCAGTGGAATAATGGCCTATTGCTATTACAGTATTTCTGATATGTGTAAATGCTTTTACCTAACACGCATTGTTTAGGGCATAGGTGAGCAGTTCTCCCCTGTAAAATGGAAAGGTACATTAAAAACCCTGTCACCCCCCCCCCCCCCCCCTCACTCATTCTCCCAGTAGCAGGCTTATGCTCTTGATTTCCTTTTAAGCAGATCTACTGTTAAAAAAGATCTAATGTCCACTTTTACCCTACACTACACTACACTACACTATCCATGCTTCTTCTCTGTGGAGCAGGATGAGTGAATGGTAAATGGTTATGCCAAGCTGGGGCCAGCAAGAAGATTTGCTGCCTTTCCCACCAGAGCAATGGCCGCAGCAGATGATTTGTCTGTGGTTTTTGCATTACTCATCCAGAAGAAGAACATTTTTCCTCTCCCTAGAAAGAAGCTGTGTGACCAGTGGGGTCAGGGAGGGGGGTGGGGAGTGGGATAAAACCAACCATCACATTGCTCTGCAACGTGCTGCACGATCCTCGAGAGCCAGCTTCATGCAGCATACAGACCATTAAGTAACAGCTACTCAAATATGTCACGAAAAGTGAGATTTACTGCTGCTCGGGCAGCCATCGCCTACCAGGCTTCAAAAAAATCTCTTCCCTATAGAAGATTTACTGCTGGAAAATATAGCGTGCTCCTTTTTCCACAAGCACCCTTTGTCTGTGGACATGTCTCTGCTTCAGGGCCCATGAGGACCTCACCAAGCATTTAAAAGCAATTTATGGTTAGCTAAGTGGCCATTGCTAACCTATTTCTAATATCATATTGTGAGATATCTAAGGGGCCATAGGGAGACCCTGAAGAATTCCCAGTGGGCCACACTGCTTTGGGGCTTTTTGGGTTACTCTTGCTAATACCCACATCCAATGTTTGCCTGCCTACCCCCTCACACCCCCACTTTTCCCCCCATACCAAAAACTTCAGCCCGTGTTTTGCCCCAATGCTATAACCCCGGCATCATGGCTGTGGAGGACCATACTCATATTATGCACACAACCCACCTCATCCAGGGGCTGTGCTGAAATTCACTCATTCCAACACCCCTCCACTGACTGACTCATCTCCCCCCTCTAAATGATATGGACATATAAACTGCCCATGATCTGTCCCTGCAAAGCTATAGCCCCAGCTAATGAATGCACTCAAGGGGCAGCTGAGAAGGGCAGTGGGAGTTGTTCTCAGCAGCTAATTAACTGATGGTGGGTTGGCCAGGGCCAGTAAGATCCCAGACCACTTTTTGGCCCCAGTCTGCCACAGCTGGGACCCTCGTGGTCTGCACTGCTTTGGGGCTGGCTGGGCTGGGCATAACCCCTCAGAGCACAACCCACCCAGGGGCTGTGCTGGAATTCACTCATTCCAACACCCTTATACTACCTGCCTCTCAAGTCTCACCCCTACACCCATACCTCTGCCCATGATCCAAGCTATCGCCTCAGCATCATGACTATGCTCATGCCATCATCTGCCCCTACAATTCTAAAGCTTCAGTGCCATGACTATAAGAGTGAATATACCCACTGCCCATGGTCTGTCCCTGGAATGCACTTAAGGACTAGCTGAGATGGACAGTGGGGGTGGTTTTCAGCAGCTCGTCGACTGATGGTGAGATGGCCAGGTCCAGAAAGGTCCCAGGTCATTTTTTGGCCACAGTCTACCCCTGCTAGGAGCACCAGCAATAAGTACAATTTGGGGGTTAAGTATAAAAAAACCTCATCTGTTCGCTGTTAAAGCTGCCCTAGAAAGTCACCCAATCACTGTGCAATGGCCATACCACTGCTGCACTGTTCGGATATCTAAGAAACCACACGAGCTAAGGGGTGCAGCTGGGAACCTATAAAGAGCTGCTACAGGAGAGGTATAGGGCACCTGCACGACACTGGGTGGGGCTCCTTAACTGCCGCAAGACTGCCTGTGCACCTTCTAGAAAGAGATCTATTTTGAAAAGGGTCTAATATTAAAAATGCACATTGCACTGGCAAGACGGGAGTTTATTTATAAAGCATGTGTAAACCATGTGACGGGGTGATGGGAATTTATCACTGCGCCTTTACTAGGAGGATTGCTAAAATTTTATCGAGCTAACTTGTAGGGAATCAGCTCTAATTTATGTACAAAGCTTTTCACTATGGTTGGATGTGTTGCAGAGTGTTGGTGCTGGGGCAGCGGAGTCAAATCCAGATAGATATATGTGGTATAACATGAACAGGCTTTACTGGAACATGAAGCAGTAAGAGAATGTCACCTTAACATGGTGGCTAACACAGACAGGAAAAAGAAGTCATACAGCAGAGCTGAATATACAGGATATACAACACATCAGAAAATGCATAGAAAGACTACAGATAAGCATTAATAACAGCGCTATCTAGTGTCATAACTTGTCATAACTTTAAACTGCATAAAATCTAGCTAAAGTCACAAATCACATTCAGAGGCCAGCAGAAGCTGTTGCAAAGTGTTGTATCTCCAACAGGAAGGATCTACATCTATCAGAAGAATTTCAATAGTAACACACTCAGGGGTGTTCAAGAGTCCTCCCCTTTAAAAATAGAATGTTCAAATGACATATGACCCCTTGTTTTAAATTACAGTAAAATATACATAACAAACTTGTAGGGGGATTTCTTTCACATAAGATGTATAAGCAAGTTTGTGTGATTTTTTAATTTTTGCCATTTTCTCCATAGATATTCCTATAAATATCCTTCAGATCTCCAACAGGTTAACATGTAATTCTCTTGCATGTCTGAGTACTTGCAATAGAAAGTCTCAAGATGACCAGAAATAAGCAATCCCCATGCACACACAGTGAAAGACATGGTAGGACATGATAGTTCTTTGGATGGTGGTACAGTGTTTCCTTGCAGCAAAGTTACTGTTCCAGTGGCTACCAGCGGATGTCCTGAGGAGCTGCTTGGCTATTAACCCACCTCTTATGTGGAAACTTGCTGAGGGCTACTAATATGGGGCCATACCCATAGCTGTGTTCAGTAGACCATGCCATTGTCTGTGGAGTCAGTAGGCCTACTCCTGACTGTCTTTTCCTGAGAGGCTACTAGCAGTGTTGGACTGGGGCCAAAAATCACCAGGCAGCCCATAATATCTCCACTTAGCCTCAAGTTCTTCCTGGTCAGTCAACAACTGCACTCCAAGACTTGGAGGTAGAAGATGGGCTTAGGTTTCTTAACTGAGGAGGTACATTGGGGCAGGAATTAGGGGAGCAGGGGAGAGACTAGGGAAGCTGGATAGGGGTGTTAGGAGTAAAAGGCCAGCTGGCCCCAAAGCACTGCGGACCAACCAGGTATTCCCCCTTGTTTCCCCATGGTCCCCAGCTAGTAGGCTCCTTCTACCCCAGGACTGCCATTGTGTCCAGTATCTTGATCCCGATCAAGATTCCTGGGGCTG
This sequence comes from Gastrophryne carolinensis, assembly GCA_027917425.1. NCBI lineage: Eukaryota > Metazoa > Chordata > Amphibia > Anura > Microhylidae > Gastrophryne > Gastrophryne carolinensis. Next base: position 379,580,964 of record CM051238.1, read on the forward strand.
CTGGGATCCAGTCATGAGCCCTTGAATCAGTTAGTATCAGCACCTGGGGATCTCTCCGTATCCTGTTATGCTTTGTATGTTTAGTTGATGTTTTCTGTTTTTGTATTCCTGTATTAATCTTCCCAAAATTTGCCTGTTAAAATGTAATCTTGTATTTTCCCAACCCATTTCTCTGGCCTAATCCTCTATGCAGAGGAGAGCTCTGTCTGTAAAGCTCTACCCCATTACTCACAGTGTGATTCAGGAAAGGGTGTAGTTCTGTCCACCTCTAGCTGTAATAAAAGGTGATCATGCTGGAAAAGGCTTGACCATAAAAAAGGACTAGACATTAGCAACAGCAGAGATGATCAGTTGCATGGGGGGGGGGGGGGGAGTAAATTATGCTTGGAGTAGCCTGAATATGCCTATACAGCATAATAGGCAGAGGAACCACACAGTGTAGGGCATACTAGATATATTACTATGGTTATTATTATATTATTTCTATCTTTTAATGGATTAATATAGCCTATATTTACCAAGTATTCTCAGTCCATATGCAGATTTGCACATTTATTGGATTATCTGCACTTTCCTATGAGCCTTTTAACTTGTTTTGGAATAAAGGAAGAATTTTTAACTGGATGCTGGCTGAATGATCAACAGTCTCAGCCGAGTGTTATTCAGACATTTTTCATAGCTCGGTGACAGCAGAATGAATGTGTCTTCGACATTCTTGACCCCAGCAGGGCTTTTAAAACTCTCTATAAGTCTAAAGGAACAATATGGCGAAAAATGTCCCAATGCTAAAAATCTGTATATAGATATGCTGCATGGTGGGAGGAGAGGTCACTTATACACCTGGCATCAGAAATATCCAGCCAGGCTTGCTTATAATATTTTAATAGAAGCATGAGGAAATGACAGGTTCTGTCACCCCTGATAGACTAAACCTGTCATCCCTGGATTTTATTCCTACCATGAGAGAATAAACCACAAGCTTGGCATGAATTTTATTCAGTTCGGGTGTATAAGTGACCCCTCCTCTCATTAGCCGACATGTTTATATGGATTTTTAACATTACAAAAAAAGCAATTTTGTGGGTACTCACCTGTAGAATTGTTTTGTTCTTGCATGGCACGGCCCGCTTCGGTATTCATAACAGTTGGGTTATTCCGCCACAAGGTGGCGCAGTGGTACTGCAGAAAAGCTGTGGCTTGTCCCGGCTCCCTATAAAAACAGGCTTAAACCGGACCTTCACCATGATTTAATGAAAAGCCCAAACTCTTAAAAAACAATTCCTCAGCATCTAAAATTAATATATTTTACATGTTTAGTCACTAATTTATTATACTTTCCCCCACTGGGCTGCAACTCTGTTCGGGAATTTAGGATACGGGCGCCGCCATCTTGACTCAGAAGCATCACGCTTACTGAGGAGAGGAGAGTGGGATAAGGTACAGGGGGGCGGGTTATAGCTGTGCTTTGCTCAGACAGAGCAGAGCTGGGGTCAGGGAAAGGTCAGCAGTCCCAGAATGCAGAGCAGCACAGGCACTTCCTGTTTGCAGGCTGCCTGCAAAAATGGCAGCTTCCATAAGCCGCCATCTTGGATGTTTAAAGGCTTATAAAATGCAGTAGATGCAGGTAGGATGATTTTTAATGTGAGCAATCTGTATGTACAGGGTGTGGGAAACATATAAGATAGACTCTTATTTAGAGTGAAGGTCCGCTTTAACCATAGAGTTCCCCAGCGTACACAAGCAGTGAGACAAGAAGCTGGGAGAGAATAAGTAAAAAATGTGAAAAAAGATAAAAGACCCCAATTGACTTGGAACAATCACCATAAAGAGGCAACCAAGAATAATGATAACAAGGGTGGGGCGAAGCAGGCCGTGCCATGCAAGAACAAAAACAATTCTACAGGTGAGTACTCACAGAATTGCTTTTTTCTTTATTGCATGGCATGGCCCGCTTCGGTATTCATAACAGTTGGGACATCCAAAAGCAGTGTCCATAGTAGGGTGGGATCCCCAAAGAGTAACGGTCAGTTGCTCAAGTCACTACCGCCTGAAGCACCTTGTGGCCAAAAGCAGAATCTGCTGAGGCTTTAACATCAACCTTATAAAACTTAGAAAAAGTATGAACAGAAGACCAAGTAGCGGCCTTGCAAACTTGTTCAACAGAAGCCTGGTGCTGAAAAGCCCAAGAGGCACCAATAACACGAGTAGAATGAGCAGTAATCCTAAAGGGAGGTTCCTTTCCCTTAGCAGAATGGGCTTGAACCACCGCCTGACGGATCCACTTGCTGATAGTGGATTTAGCCGGAGGCAAACCCTTTCTAGGTCCAGAAGTGAGAACAAAAAGAGCATCAGACTTCCTGAAAGGCTCAGTGGCGACCAAATAAAACTTCAGAGCCCTGACCACATCTAGGGAATGCAGAGTCCGCTCCTTGGAATTAGCAGGATTAGGACACAATGAAGGCAAGACAATGTCCTGATTAAGATGAAAAGCAGACACAACCTTTGGCAGGAAGTCCGGCTTGAGCCGGAACACCACCTTATCCTGATGACTCTCAAAATAAGGAGGTTTGGTGGAAAGTGCCGCTAGTTCAGAAACTCGCCTTACAGAAGTAATAGCCACCAGAAAGGCTACCTTAAGGGTCAGAATAGACAAGGAAGCATCACGGATAGGCTCAAAGGGAGGCCCTTGCAGGGCAGACAACACCAGATTCAAATCCCAGACTGATAGCAAAGGCTTACGGGGTGAACGCACATGAGAACCACCTTGAAAAAAGGTTTTAACCAACCGGTGATTGGAAAAAAATTGCCAGAGCTGAAACATGGCCTTTTAGGGCACTAAGTTGAAGGCCCTGATCCAAACCATGTTGCAAGAATTCCAGAATCCTGGGAATAGAAAACACCCGACAGGGAAAAGACTTGGACTCACACCAGACAATGTAAGCATGCCAGACCCTGTAATAAATAAAGGACGAGGACTTTTTCCTAGCCCGAATCATGGTATCAACAACAGAAGCAGGTAACCCATTTTCCATCAATATGGAAGTTTCAGCCGGCAAGCCGTTAAAGCCAGAGTTTGTAAATTGGGATTGTGTAGCTGCCCCTGGGTGAGAAGATCTGGATCATTGGGCAGAACGTGCCGGTCTACTGCCAACCGCACGACATCTGCGAACCAAACTCTTCTTGGCCAACAAGGGGCCACTAGTATGGCTGGTACCCGCTCCTGGGCTATCTTGCGCATGACCTTGCCCAGGAGAGGAAATGGAGGGAACACATGGAGAAGCTGAAACTCCATCCACGGTATTGCCAAGGCATCCGTGGCGAAGGCCAGAGGATCCTGAGACAGAGAGACAAATCTGGAACGTTTGTGATTGTGACGGGACGCAAACAGGTCCACGTCCGGCTTACCCCAGCGGTGACAGAGGGGGAGAAACACCTGGTTGTTGAGAGACCACTCTCCCAGACGAGACATCCCCCTGCTCAGGGAGTCCGGCACCTGGTTCTCCACCCCTGGGATGTAAACCGCTGATATGCAGGGAACATGCTGTTCCGCCCCAAGACAGAATCAGGGACACTTCCTTGAAGGCTCTCAGGAAGTCGTTCAGGTAAGGAATGATGCAGATGCCCTGGTTCCTTAGCAGAGCTATCACTCCCGCCAGCACCTTGGTGAACACCCGAGGTGCCAAGGTGATACCGAAGGGTAGAACCACAATCTGGTAATGCTGACCCTGCAGCTCGAACCTTAGAAATCTGCAATGAACAGCCAGAAGCAATCCCTGAGTGGACAGAGGGTTTAAAGACATCCAGGATCTGATATATCTTGGGGGGGGGGGCAGGCTGCAAACTCTATCTTGTAACCGGAGGACACTACCTCCTGAATCCACTGGTCTGAGACGTAAAGCCTCCAGGCGTGAGCAAAGAGCCGAAGCCGTCCCCCCACCTGGATGGGTGAAGGCGCCCCCTAAGGATAAAGGTCACAAAATCAGTGCAAAGTAAGAGAGTCCTATATTCCTCCCCCACACTAACAGCTGTTGTGCCATCAAGGAGACACTTAAGCAGTTTCTTAAGGGCAATAGCAGTAATGGCAGCAGCACATACAGGGCGCAAGCCAGCCCCCACACAGGTAAAAGCATGGCAGGCCACTTGATCCATGCGCCGGTCCTCACCTTCCCTCAGAGTGGTAGTCAGGGGAAGGCATGACCGAAGTATTGAACAGGCCTAGCACGGGAGCGTCTACTTCAGGGGGAAATTACCACCTGTTAACAAGATCAACAGGAAAGGGATACCTATTATCCAAACCCTTGGGCACCGCAGGCAACTTGTTAGGACGTTCCCATTCTTTAAGCACCAAGGTGGTAAAATGTTCCTGCTCAGGGAACTCTAGTCGCTGTTTACCAGGTTGAAAAAGCACCCCCTGCTTTCTCTTAGCTACCTCAGGGGCAGCAATGTGCAAAATTTCATTTTTACATTTCAAATATGTGACAGCAGATTATCAGTGTCCTCAGGGTACCATGATTCCTCACCGGAAGCAGACCCAGGGTTACTATCGCAACCCTCCTGCTGGTTCCCAGAGGAGTCAGAGTCCTGGGAGAGCTCCCCCATCTTAAGGGGGTGACAGTCACCAAGCTCATCAATCCCCACATACATCTCAGTAAGGGGAGCAGGCCTGGGGTCCAGGTGTCTCTTCATGCCAGAGGCCTTCCTAGGAGCATTGCTGGCAAGCTGCTTTTCAATGTTAGCCACCCGCAGAGCCAAATCAGAATGTGACTCCCTGCCAACATTCCCCTCACTGGGCTCAATTGCAGGAGCAGGGGAGTAGGCCTAGTGAGGCGCAGAGCTGGGAAGCGAAGCAGGCAAACCAGCTTGAAGCGCAAGGACACTTTCAGCACACGGCACGCACACCGGGACACTGTTAGTCACAGGGGATACCCCACACATGGAACACAGCCGTGCTTGCCCCGAAGGGCCCCCAAGCGCGCTATCCCCAGAAGCCTCCATATGGTGATTAACACAGGCGCAATAGGCCAGCAGTGGGTACAGGCTTAAGACAGAAGCCACTCGGGATGCCCCCAGAAGTTAATAAAGGGGGAATGAGGGGGAGGAAGGAGTGGAGCCGGGAGAAACCACAACCCAATGGTATCCCGCCTGAAAGACATAAGTAAAAAACACACATGAGCATCCCACAGCAAATACACCCCGATTCAATAAAAAAAAACCCCAAGGGGGACTCAAGGACCAAAGACACCGCGGGGTCACACAGGCACAGACCGCTGGACAATGCGACCCACCAGAGGAAGCAGCGCTGCAGCCAGGAAGGGAGAAATCCAGGCGCGCAACTCGTCCAAAATGGCGCCCGCAGAGGTACCTCGAGGGGCGGGACGCGAGGTGAACGATGCAAGACGCGTCATCACCCGACTCCGCCCCCTCCAAAGAGCGCGAAAAACTGCGCTCACGTGACCCGGCCAACGCCACGACAAAGCAAAATCACCTCAGGTTATAGCGCCCACAGCAGCGGAACGCAGTACAAAGCGGCGCGGCAGCTAAAAACACCAGAAAACACACCAAAAACGTAAAAAACACCACAGATATGACTACTCGCCGCTAACACCCACCCCACCCCCTTCCCCCCCCCAACCAAGTTAGAGGGGGGGAGGAAGAGAGAGAGACGAGAAAGCAGCGGCGAGCAGCCATGGTCAGCGAGGGAGGGGGGGCGCGGGGGGGGGACCCAAAGGAAAAAGAGAGGACAAAGTCCCCAAACTACTTACCCCCTCAGAAGCCAGGACGGGAACTATGACCGGCTCCCCTTTGTGTTACAGGGTCTGCGGCTTGGAGCTGCGCTCCAGGAGCACTTGACCCTAGTGCTCTTCTACCTTCACCCGATCTGTCAGCCAAGGCTGGGAGGCAGAGAGGGTCCAGAAACGGATGGAAATAGACTTGCAGGGCCGCAGGCTTGGTTTCCCCGCTCACCTGCGCAAGAGAGAGAGCCATCTGCTAACCTTGCAGTCCACTGCAGAGGAAACACTGGGGAACTCTATGGTTAAGACCATTTTTATAGGGAGCCGGGACAAGCCACAGCTTTTCTGCAGCACCACTGCGCCACCTTGTGGCAGAATAACTCAACTGTTATGAATACCGAAGTGGGCCGTGCCATGCAATAAATAAAATTTGCGATAGTGGCTTCTTTGAAGAGGAACTTCGGGGGCCCGGAACCTTAAAGGGCCGTCCAAGCTCCACTCCTTGGGGCATCCCGAATTGGGATGCCCCGCTAAGTAAAATCCCCCAGAAACCCTGATACACTCACCTTCTCTTAGAGCCCTCGCCATGTCTCTGCGCTGTGGCCGCATCCGCCTCTCAGCTTCTAGCCATGCGTGCCCGCGCCCGGCCTTTCTGAATGGGTGGCGCGGGTGAGTGGGGGATGCATCTTGTGGTGCACTCAGCTCCCTTTGGCGCCATTGGGCTGCTTAGCCATCCAGACGTCTGTGGACCCGAAGGGAGGAGAGTGAAGCGCGCTGCTTGTTCTCACCCAAGTCTGTGCTGTGGGAGTGAAAGGAAGGTGAGTGTATGGGGTGACATGGGGGGATACACACAGAAAACTGGCAGGAACAACACATGGGATAGTGAAATTCCTGTGTGTTGTTCCTCTTTAAGGTCTTTCTCTTTAAATGGGGGATTGTTGAAGCTGTGTAAATTCTTTTAACAAAGCTTGAATTTCAGACAATTGATCGGCTGCTATGGACAACGAAAGAACTATGCAGGATAAATTAGTGCCATTGTCCTTTACATTTTTGGATGAGGGAACATCTTGGCCATCTGCTCCGCAAGGCATTTCTATGAAGTCACTACAAGCAGCTAATCTTCCCATCATAGGAAACAATATGTCATGTTTACTCTGTGCAGCTTGACTTCTCATTCCCCTGTCCCAGGCGCGTATGCCAGCAGTGCCAGTGTGGGCTGCCCAGCAGAGGGGTGGGAAATGGGCAGGGGGATTCCTTGTGTCACTGACCCCCCAGCCTGTACACGGTCACCTTCCCCTCCAGGCGATAGAGCAAAGCTCACGTCTCGTCACAGTGTCAGATCGGCGCTTTATAAACACCACATTTGCAGTGCGTACGTGATTTTTCTGGAGGATCCGGGAATGTTTAAACAATGGGAAAGTGATTCTGGGAAATCAAATCAACATGACAGAAGAATTTATCAGAGTTACTTAACTCTTCCCTAGGCCTAATAAGCTTACAGGCTGATTCATTACTAACGCCAGGTAACGGCAGATGAGCGCCTGTATAGTGACGCTAAGTGCGACCGCTAGTGGTCAGCGTGAGTCGCTATTACAGAGCGCCTCAGTCGCTGTAGTAACCTGGCCGGCATTGATGAATTTGATGTATGTCGGTCGCGCTAACACCAGTACAGCGCTATATGGGATTGAATGGTAGCAACTGCTCAGTGTGACTGACTCACACCATATTCATCAAGAAAACCTCACACAGCGTCTGTTTTTGAACACATATCCACCAGTAACAAAGCGGAAACCCATGGAATTACATTGTTATAATATTTTGACATGAACATTTTAATGGCAGACCTGTAATGACAATTCTGCATAAGAATATTTAAAATACTAAAAGTTTTCAAAAATGACTCTTTCTAGGCTAGGAGAGAAGAAGAAAAAAAAATTAAAAGAAAACCCTGTTTAAACAGAAGAAAAGGAACGTCTATTGAAATGTATGGAAGAGCGACACGTAGCGACAGGTACGCTCTGGAAGCCACAGCGCCGCCAGGATCTGCTGAGCCGCCAGTGATGATGAATTGGTCGCTGCGTGACGCTGTAAGAGGTGCTCACCAGAATTGCCTTCATAAATGTGGTATTGCGTACAGTGCCCGGCGTTCACCAGGCACTACCTGCCGCTATTCCTTAATGAATAAACTCCCTAATGTTTTTTAGATGTGGAGGCTAATTCATTACTAGCGCCAGGTATCGGCAGATGAGCATCTGTATAGCAGTGCTTAGAGCGACCACTAGTAGACGCTGTAAGCGGGTATCAGGTGCTGTAACAGAGCGCCTCAGTCCCTGTAGTAACCTGGCCGGCATTGATGAATGTGATGTACGTTGGGCGCTCTAACACCAGTACAGTGCTGCAGGGAGTGAGAGGTAGCGCCAGCTCAGTGCGACCGACTCTCTGGTCACTATAGCATAGAGCGCCAGACGCTGTGTGATTAAAGTCTGAACACTTATCCACCAGTAACAAAGCGAAAACACATGGAATGACATTGTTTTAACACTGTGACAATAACACTTTAGTGCCAGACCTGTAATGACAATTCTGCATATAAATATAAAAAGTCAAAACGTTTCTAAAAGTGTTTATTTGCAGCCAGGAGAGGTCACACAATGATTTGAGCAAAAAAAACAAAAAAAAAGTCAAACACGCTGTTTAAACACAAGCAAATGAACGGCCATTGAAATGTATGGGAGAGTGACACTAAGCGAAAGGTAATACCTGGCGCTCTGGAAGCTAGAGCGCTGGCGCTATACGTTGAGCCGCCTGTAAGAATACATCGGACGCTACATGGCGCAGTTAGTCAATCACCAGATTCGCTTTCATAAATGTGGTTTTGCGTACAGCGCCCGTCGTTCACCAGGTGCTGCCTGCCGCTATGAGGCGCTACCTGGCGCTATCCCTTCTTAAATAACCCCCTTAGTTGTATCCATTTATTAAAGAGAAGCAACAGCCGGCCTAGAATCTACAAAACTCTAGGACAGGTGGTCCCCCTCTTTGTGGATCATCCAGATTTGGGTTGCCCTGATGCTAAATATCCCGGCCTTTTGCTTCACATTTCACATTGACATTTCATACATGCAAGGAATTCTTTTTGGCAAAAGATTAAAAGATAAGTGGAAGTAAATGGAACGCATCTGTCAATAATAAAAGATAAAGTCAAAATAAATAGCTAAAAATATTAAGGGACAAGTATAATTTCCCAGCTCTTCTGGTGAGGGGCTGAATGAGGGGTAAGTAAATTAAGGCCCAATGCTACAAATATATAAATAGATATAATATATATAGACAAGCTGGAGGAAGGAGGAGGGCTCACTTATACACGTGGCACAAGAAATATCCAGCCAGGCTTGCTTATTTTATTTAATTGGAAGGAAGAGGAAATGAGGGGTGACGGATTCTGTTACCCCAATACACTAAACCTGTCACCCCTGGATTTAACTCCTTCCATGAGAGAAGAAACCATAAGCTTGATGGGAGTTTTATTCAGTTCAGGTGTATAAGTGACCCGTCCTCAATAATCAAAGATAAAGTCAAAATAAATAGCTAAAAATATTAAAGTGGACCAACACCCAGGAGGATCGATCCAATCCTTCCCCGCGGGGCATCTAAGATCGGGATGCCCCGCTGTGTGAAACCACCCAGGATGCAAGCAAACCATACCTGACTCCCGGTCCAACGGCGCATGCGCGGGCCCGTTCCCTAGATGCGGCCGCCAGCGTGCACAGAGCCACTGTGGTAAGACGTTGCTTTGACGCGTATACCACAGCGGCTCCGAGCGCGCTGATTGGACCAGTGGCTGCGCATGCACAGCTGCAGGAGAATAAGGTGGTTATTTAAGAAGGGATAGCGGCAGGTAGTGCCTCGTAACGGCAGGCAGCGTCTGATGAACGCTGGGCGCTGTCCGCAATACCACATTTATGAAAGCGAATCTGGTGAGCGACTCTAACAGCGCCATGTAGCGTCCAATGTATTATTACAGGCGGCTTAGCGTGTAGCGTCGACGCTCTAGGCTCAGGAGCGCCATGTATTACCTTTCGCTTAGTGTCGCTCTCCCATACATTTCAATGGGCATTCATTTGCTTGTGTTTAAACAGCGTTTGACTTTTTTTTTTTTTTTTTTTTGCTCCAATCATTGTGTGACCTCTCCTGGCTGCAAACAAACATTTTAAAGAAACTTTTTTGACTTTTTATATTTTTATGCAGAATTGTCATTACAGGTCTGGCACTAAAGTGTTAATGTCACAATGTTACAACAATGTCATTCCATGTGTTTTCGCTTTGTTACTGGTGGATATGTGTTCAAAGACAGACTATGATCACACAGTGTCTGGAGCTCTATCCTATAGTGCCCAGCTTTAGAGCGCCGACGCTGTATGTGTGTGTGTCATTTTTTGTTGAATATGGTGTTAAGCGCGGAGTGCCAGACGCACTGAGCTGGCGCTACCTCTTGCTCACTGCAGCGCTGTACTGTTGTTAGAGCACCCAACACACATCACATTCATCAATGCCGACCAGGTTACTACAGCGACCGAGACGCTAGGTTGCAGCGCCCGATACCAGCTTACAGCATCTACTAGCGGCCGCTCTAAGCGCCGCTATACAGACACTCATCTGTCAATACCTGGCGCCTCCACGCCTTCGTCTAAGGCCAGCGGACCCGAGTGCGCTTGCAGCCGCATCCCTGCTACCCTTTAACAGGGAGGATGTCTGCATCAGTCATTCACAAATGCCTGGCACAGACACGCGTCCTGCTAGAGCGGCGGTTCTCAATCTGTGGGTCGGGACCCCGGCGGGGGTCGAACGACCAAAACACAGGGGTCGCCTAAAGCCATCGGAAAATACATATTTCCAATGGCTTTAGCCACTGAGAAGTCGCGCTACCGTCTGCAGCTGGAACGCATGCCGTTATGGATGCGCGTTCCAAACTGAATGCCTGCGCACATGCGCAGACATGATTGCATCATCCGTCCGGGGCCTAAGGGGCGGGGGAAGCAGAGGAAACGCTCCACAGTCTATAGCAGCGCATTACGTGTGTCTGGCGCTTGCTGACATCATCAGGGGTCGGACGCAGCAAGCGTCGGAGGACAGAAGCCTAGGAGGCGGAGAGGCAAGAGATGGAGAGGCAAGAGATCCTGCGAGACAGCCTGCTGGTGTAAAAAAGGTTAATAATGTAAAAACAGTACACACACCATACACACAATACTGTGTAAGTGTAAGGTGCTTTGTGTGTAATCATTACACAGTACGCAAAGCAGCTTACACTTACACAAAGCACCATACATTTACACAGTGTGAACTACATCGGTCTTATACTATAAGAGACCACAATAAGATGTAGTTCACACTGTTCCCCAATGTATAATTATCTCCCATATCTCCCATTATTTTCCCATATTCTGAATGAGGAAACTGCTGAAATCAGCGGTTTCCGGCATTGAATCCGCCTCCTATTGATTTCATTGTGAGTGCGGCGGATTTTGTGGAAGAGAGCTCTTGAGAATCTCGAGTTACCACACAATCCGCCGCAGCCTCCTATTAATTTCAATAAGAGGCGGAGAAATGACAGTTTCTGACACATGTTATGCCATGGTGAAATGTTATTTATTGGAATTAGTTATAAATATTTCTCAGCATATAATTAAATATTGTTTTTGTGATTAATTACTATGTTTGATTATGCTTGATTTGTAGCAATGAGAATACATAATGCATATCAGGTATTTACATTCCGAATCATAACTGTAGCAAAATTACAGTTTTGAAGCAGCCACCAAAATTATTTTTTGGTTTGGGGTCACCGCAACATGAGGAACTGTATTGCGGGGTCACGGCGTTAGAAAGGTTGAGAACCATTGTGCTAGAGGGATAGGGGGGATGCGGTCACATGCGCCTTTGGACCGGGAAACAAGATAAGTGTATGGGGTGACCTGGAGTTCCCCCCCGATTTTGGATGGCCCGGGGGGGAGGGGAGGCAATCGATCGACCCAGGAATCTATATCTCCACTTTAGCTTCACTAGTCTTCACACACAGCTCAGAGAAAAAAATATATATCTATGTATCTAATAGGGGGAAAGGCCAGATTAAGACACAGATGAGTATAAGCCGGGGGGGGGGATGAGTTTTGTATTACTACTTCTGTGCTAGACATTCCACCGGCAGGAGATACCAGGGGATGTCCTCTGTGTCAGTAATGTCACGCGTACCTGTCATGAGGGCATTAGCAGTGGCCGATCATTATGTACGTGACTAAACAGGAGCTTGATGGTAGAATGTACTTATACACAAGGGTCTTAGTGTAGTAAAACCTGTCAGGCCAGGACAAAGCTTGGTCACTTCCAGTAAAAGACAGTAAAAATGCAGTACAAAACTCTATTACAAATATTAACTTTTTTGACTAATATTTTTATGCAGAATTGTCATTACAGGTCTGTCACTAAAGTGTTAATGTCGCAATGTTACAACAATGTCATTCCATATGTTTTCGCTTTGTTACTGGTGGATATGTGTTCAAAAACAGACTTTAATCACATAGTATCTGGTGCTCTATGCTCTAGTGACCTATGGTGCATACGCAGGCTCTCGTCCAATCAGCGCGCTTGGAGACACTGATGTCACTTTGTCTAAGGGGGTTATTTAAGAAAGGATAGCGCCAGGTAGAGCCTCGTAGCGGCAGGCTGCGTTTAGTGAACGCTGGGCGCTGTACGCAAAATCACATTTAAGAAAGCGAATCTGATGAGCGACTCTTAACAGCGCCATGTAGCATCCAATGTATTATTACAGGCAGCTTAGCGTATAGCCCCAGCGCTCTACGTTCAGGAGCTCCACGCATGGCATTATGGATGCGCGTTCCAAACTGAATGCCTGCGCAGACGTGATTGCATCATCCGTTCGGGTGGGGCCTAAGGGGCGGGGGAAGCGGGGGGAATGCTCCACAGTTCATAGCAGCGCATTACGTGTGTCTGGCGCTTGCTGACATCATCAGTGGTCGGACGCAGCAAGCGTCGGAGGACAGAAGCCTAGGAGGCAGAGAGGCAAGAGGTGGAGAGGCAAGAGAGCCTGCGAGACAGCCTGCTGGTGTAAAAAAGTAATGTAAAAACAGTACACACACCATACACACAATACTGTGTAAGTGTAAGGTGCTTTGTGTGTAATCATTACACAGTACACAAACTCTATTACGAATATGAATACGAATATGTGCAATGTGTAATAATCCGAGGTCCTGATCCAGAGACCTGAGATCCAGAGATCTGTAATCACTAGAGTTTAGAACAGGAACAAAGTTTGACACTTAGCATTTGGAGGTCCTTTATCTCTACCCCTAAAATCTAATTGAATTCCTAGGTCAAACCCAAGCACCAACCCTAACTCATAAGGCCAAATCTAGGGTCACATTTGGAAGTGGATTCTTGTGGTGCAGTTTTTATTGTGTATTTTATGTGTTTCACTATACTAGACTATATTTTTACAATTATAGATCTGGTACATACACTAAGTGGGTATTTTAAGCGGACCTTCACCCTAAATAACAGTCTATCTTATATTTTTTCCCCACCCTCTACATACAGATTGCCCACATTAAAAATCATCCTATTTGCACCTAATGCATTTTCTGAGCCTTTAAACATCCAAGACGGTGGCACAGGGAGTTTCAGGCTGCCTGCGAACAGAAAGTGTTGTCTGACTGTGCCGCTCTGCATTCAGGGATTGCTGTCCTTTTCCTGACCTCAGCTCTGCTCTGTCTGTGCAAAGCACAGCTATAACCCACCCCCTGTACTTTTGCCCCCTTCTTCTATCCTCAGTATGTGATGCTTCTGAAGCAAGATGGCGGCGCCCATATCCTAGAGTCCTGATCAGAGTTGCAGTCCAGTAGGGGAAAGAATAATAAGTAGGTGACTAAAAACACAAAATATATTAGTTTTAGATGCTGGGGAATAGTTTTATATTTTTTTTATGAGTTTGGGCTTCTCATTAAATTATGCTGAAGGTCCGGTTTAAGAAACCCTAAGGCCACGTATTGGCAGATGAGTGTCAGGTGAGTATCAGATCCCAGTATCAAAAAATGGAAATGGAAGGATGCACACCACACAGTTATATTTGCGTTCAAGAAAAAATGTATTATTTACAGTATATACAAAAACAACAATCAATAGTCATAGATAAAAGGATTACATCTATAGATTTGGCCGCTTTGTATCCTTTTTTCTATGACTATTGATTGTTGTTTTCCCCTCCCCTCACATTTATCAAGCCGATCCTGCTTAGCGACTGACAGAGCGCCAGATAGCGAAGCATTCATCATTATTCCAGCCTCACCCCACAGCGCCAGCGAGCGACCTTGAACAGCGACAGGTATGACCTCTCTCTACCTGGCGCTCTCCAATGCATTTCAATGGAACAATCTTTAAATATTCATAATTAATTGATATTAATGTTTTTTTTTTGTTAAATGTCAAAAATTCTGTGACCACTTCTGCAAAGTTAGATATTTTTTTAAAGGTAAAAAAAAAAAAAAAAAATTGTACAGAATTGATATTACAGGTCTGATATTAATGTATTCATATTACAAAATGTTTATAAAAACTTGTTTATTTTTTGTTTCCAAAAATATGGTTGTTTGGGGGTTAAAAAACTACTTTTAACCCATCGCCGCCAGCGCTCTGGGGTTTAAACAAGCATTTCACAGCGCGAGAATTTTTTGAGCGTGATTTGTTAATGAATATGCTGGAAGCCGTTCGCTATGGCCATTCGCTGTCATGCGCTCCCATACAGCGCGGAACCTGTCAAATAGCGACTCCTAACCCCGTATTCAACATTACCGCACACCGACTGAGTCGCTGTCAACAACCGAACAACGGCCAAGCACAGTGAATACTAGCCGGCGCTGTGAAAATCACGCTACTGTCGCTCATCTGTCGCTACCTGGCGCTATTAATAAATCGGCCTCCCCGTGTCCCATCTACCAACAGCACCGGCAATGGGATAAGTGCCGGCGCTGAGTTTCCTACAGTGCCAGATAGGACCAGGCACTTACCTAGCAATCTGTGGCCTGATCTAATACTCGCACAGTGATTGCACAGTGGTCTAGACACCATTGCGGTTGCCAGTCAAGAGACTTGAATTGCAATCTCTTCCCTTAAACATATGTGAAAGGTCAGCAATATTGAAATTGCCGGCTGAACACAATCGTCCAGCAATCGCAGCATAACCTCTTGGTGAGGAAGAAGCATTAAAAAATGCAGGGCCCAGTATTCCCTTACCATACAAAAATATAAATCAACAAAGAAAAAATGTAGAGCACTAAGATTCACCCTAAAGCTGTCCAAACATACCTATAAATCAAGTCGATATATTTAAAGTAATCTCTTAAAGGTCATCTATGGGTAAAAAATGAATGCTTTGCTTTTAGCTCTAGACTGAAAATCCTGACATAGCGCAGTTAGCTGATCCCTTCTCTCCAATCATCATGGGAGCCTGCTCCATAGTGACTGGCGGCAGGAGGTGCACCCTGGAGCCACACAAGTAAGTAATGCAACGGGTCAAGGCTTTTGTGGTTAGGTGAGTATAGGGGTGTTATTAGTCCACAGATAATCTTTAAAACAAGGGGACGATAAAGCAAAAAATAAATGGTGGTCAAGACTCCACCCTCCTAGCTGGCTCCTAATCTGTGTCTTCCCATGGCATGGTTCGTGTATACAGGGTTGTGCCTTACCTTTTATATGCCATATACCGTATATTGATTCAGGTCCTCTGGCCATACTGGTTGTTTTTAATTTGTTTTGTGGTGTATGTAATTTTCAATATTCATTGGTGATTGTAGTGGTGCTTCCTTGTATATTACACGCCCACTCCAGGCTTTGTAGTTTACCTTTTATATGAAACGTTGTATTATATAACAAGTGTGCTGCAGCACAACATGTAGCACAGTAGTGTAATAGTAACACAGTGATGTCAAGATACAGTGTTACACTGGACACGTGAAACTTCTGCTAGGAGGCTGATCATATAAGGGCTGATTCAGCACCGTATTGTTTTTAATCCCGTTTTTTTAGTGAACGTGCCTTTTTTCACGATTTTTTCAATTGTGTTGAATCAACCCTATACTGTCATTTGAATGGCTTTTTGCACATTGTTTTAAAATAATAGGAATATTACTTAGCTTTCATTAACTGTATAAAATTATTTTATTTTATTATACATTTTAGAGTGATTTTTTCTTTATATAATTTTTGGTGTCTTCTTTTAAAAATGCTGATTGTTGTAATGTAAAACATGTACAGCAATATAGAGCATCTACCTAATGTCAATGAGTACTTACAGCATCAACACCCCTCTTCTACAAAATGGTTTTTGGTATGGTAGAATTGGACCCACAATTTGTCATGATTCTAGGGGGGGGTCTTGATGCAGGTAAGGAGAACAAGGCTTGCAGGGGGCGTACGTACAGCAAGGCATTAGCAATCATTAAAGAGGAATTAAAGTCAATTTACCTCTTTTTCTGAATGTGTAGAGTCTCCCAAGCCAACTTAGAGGCCTTAATGGCCAATAGGGTGGAGCCCATAGGAGACCAGAATTAGTGAGGAAGCAGTGCTAGACCCTGAGGAGGTAAATGTGAGTTTATGAGGAAGGGCCTTGGGGGTTCCTCCTATGGTAAAAAAAAATGGGTCAAAAACCTTTTCAGCCAGCCTTAGAGGCCAAATCTAATCTGAGGCCAGCCAATTCCCTGTCTTTGAAGCATCCTGGTCTGGAATGCCCCACAGTGTAGCTGTAATCCCATGGTTTATGCATGGACTGGGTCAGGTCTTAAAATAAGATTTCAACATAACTATTGTTCCAACTAAACCTGGCCCCTGAACCTAACCTAACACTGTTATGTCCACTCCCCCTGGACTCCTGATTTTTATGCCCATCCACTTAAACTTCTATAGAAATCAGAAATGTGGGCAAAACATTGACCCTTTGTGGTTGCAGCAATTGTATTTGTGCATTCAACACTCTACTGGTATTGATAGGGTTTGACCAGCCAATGTCATTGGCTGCCAGCAGTCACATGGGATGTGAGAGGGCGAGACCAAATGACTATAAAGATTATTATGGACAGGCATCTCATTTCTTACACCTCCCTAACAAACTCTTACAGTGCCATTCACCCCCTACCCACCCTGTCTTATAGCAATTTTCTATACCCAAGTGCCAATCCCACTGTACCTCCCAGAAAAAGGGGGCACATCAGGTGGGAGAATTAGTAGGTCTGCTGAAAAGGCCAGAGTATTCTTCTGTTACGTTTGTCCTCATTGCCCCTTATATCCTTAGGTTTGGTTCCCATGACCAGTGCTTGGGAGTCTTACCTGTCTTTTGAATTGAGGACTTGGTGAGTAAATTTATCCAAAATGTGTTCTAGAATATCCACACTGATGCATAGGCAGAACTTTCTGCATCCTGCAGATCCCGAGATTTTAATGAAAATAAAATGTTAGATGCTGTACATGGACTTCTGTTACACAAACCCTAATGATGTAAGCGCTCTTGAGAGATTAGAGATGTCAGCACATGAAGGAGAGTTTGTGGAAAGTTGGCGCAGAAGTGTAGGGCTGTAATGGAGGACTCGATGAAGATAAACAGGTTTTTAAAACTTCTAGCAACAGCTGACTTCACTCATCTCTCCACTGGTTCCCTGAGCTCCCGCCCGGCCGCCATAGGGCCTCCAGTGGGTGACAGGGACAGATTCCATCCCTGACCAGTCTCAGTGTTTACTGTACTTTCTGACTCATTGTTAGTTTCCAGAAACAAATTCTGCAGCTTGCAGTTCTTCATCTGTCGTGGAACTACAAGTCCCAGCGCAATGTGCAGTTCTATATGCTCAGGAGGATTTTCTTTGCTTTGTTTTCAAACACCAAATAATCAGGGGAAAGGGATGTACTTGTGTGTGATGTAATATACTGTACACTGACTCTGATTTATAGGAACAAGTTGGACAGGTTTTAGCAAATGTGAACGTACTGTTATTCCAGTATCAGCATGAGCAGGTTATTCTCTTCTTCAGGGTTGTGTATATAGACTTTGCCACTGATAGCAGAGGGCACCCATGTGCAGGCGCGGACAGGCCCACAGGAGAACGCCACAGATATCCCTTAAACTGGACCTTCAGCATCAGTTAATGAAAAGCTCAAACCTTTAAAAAACTATTCCCCAGCATCTAAAATTGATATATTTTACAATGTTATTCACTTTTTATTCCTTCCCCCACTGGGCTGCAACTCTGTTCAGGACTCTGGGATACGAGTGCCGCCATCTTGCCTCAGAAGCATCACGTACTGAAGAGAGGAAAGGGGCCAAAATGCAGGGGGTGGGTTATAGCTGTGCTTTGCACAGACAGAGCAGAGCTGGGGTCAGGAAAAGGACAGCAATCCCAGAATGTAGAGCAGCACAGTCAGAAGACACTTCCTGTTTGCAGGCAGCCTGAGACTCCATGTGCCATCATCTTGGATGTTTAAAGGCTCATAAAATGCAGTAGATGCAGGTAGGATGATTTTTAATGTGGACAGTCTGCATGTAAAGAGTGGGGGAAACATATAAGATATGCTCTTGTGCAGGGTGAAGATCTGCTTTAAGAGTTCAATTTCCAAAGGAGACCCTGTCCTGAGTGCCCTGGTGCACAAAGCTAGCAGCTCTACTTTCCTTTTTCTTTTCTTTTTCCTTTTTTTTATCATAGCAGGAATGCTGGATGTCGCTGGTAAAATATGCACTTAAAGTGGACCAACACTCTCCACTGATCGGCCCGGGAATCTATAAGATTCCCGGACCGATCAGTCCCCTGACTGCGGGGCACCCCGATCTGTGTGAAACCCCCCAGAAACCCCTAAATCCCTACCTGATCCTCGATCCAGCGGCGCCCGCCGCCAGCTCCCGCGCGGGGCTGGCAGAGGATTTAGGCCTGGCACCCCAGAAGGATCCGAGTCGGGGCTGGCAACAGCCTCTGCCCCAGAAACTCCCTTCGTCCCGCGAGGGTACCCCCCTGTCTCTAGCAGGACGCGCACCCGCGCCGGCCGTTTGTGAATGGCCGGCGCGGGCGCGCGCCCTGTAAGAGTGACGCGCGGGAGGTGGCAGCGGGCGCGCTCTCTTGTCCGTCGCTGCCTCCCGCTTGTCCGTCGGCGGGGATTGGCAGCAGCGGTCACGTGGGAGCGGGGAGAGGTGAGTTTTTGGGGCTTTCTGGGGTCTGGGGGGTTTCACACACCGATCGGGGTGCCCCACCGAAGTGGACCAAAACCCAGGATAGTCAAAATCCTGGGTGTTGGTCCACTTTAACTGTAGGATGGTCCCCCTAAGTCAATTCTCCTGTTGAGCCCCAGTCCAACATTGGCAATAGGAAACTTCTTTATTCAGGTGGGTGAGCGTCCCTGCCAAACCTGAACTTCACTTCATCTTAAAGGCGGTATCTCTCTCATTGTCTCCCCTTTATGCTGCTATTTATGTGCATGCTGTGCTTGTTTGATTAATCTAAACCTTTTTGTAGGGATTTACATTCACTGTTTTTATTGTGGTAGCTTGAACATTTAGGCTTGATATTGTTTTTCAGTTGTTGTATCATGTCACTTTTGGATTTTCACATTTTTTATATCACCTCTAAATTATAGCACTCGCACTTTATAAAGATTATTATAGGATTGTATATAAGCATATATTCCCCTTTTGTTTATCAAGATATGTTGGTGTGCACTTTAGATAGAGAATATGGAGGTCACTTTGTGATACCTCCATGTGTATTGTATTATTAAGAGGTAGAGACAAGAGACACCGCCTGCGGTATTTAACCCTTTATTATATAATATTGATGTTATTTATAGTTCAGGGTAGATAATTGGTTTCTATATGTTTTTAGATTCTTTGGTTTGGCTTGTAACATATTAAAATAAAGTAACCTTTTTGATTATATGAAGGTTGTTGTGCCCGTTTATGGTCCACAATAAGGGTCTTTATTCAATGACCTAGAGGTTTTTTCTTCCAAGGCTGAGCAGAGCCAACTGATCCTTTCTACTCTTCTACTACTACTATTCAGTTGACTCACTATGGAGGATGTTGGGATCAAACTGCACTTAATGAGTGAGAGACAAGATTTCACCACCTTCTACGCCTTCTGTGTGGCTCATGGGCTCTGTGAGGTTAAAGTGGACCAACACCCAGGGGGGATCGGCCCGGGAATCTATAATTCCTCCCCGCGGGGCATCTGAAATCGGGATGTCCCGCGGGGTGAAACCCCCCAGGAAGCCCACAATTCTACCTTTTCCATGTTCCAGCGGCGCATGCGCGTCCACCGCCGCCTCCCGCGCGTCCCTCTAGCAGGGCGCGCTCCCGCGCCGGCCGTTTGTGAATGGCCGTCGCGGGTGCGCTCCCTGTAAGAGGGACGCGTGCGAGACGGCGGCGGACGCGCTCTGCTTGTCCGGCGCTGCCTCTCGCTTGTCCGTCGGCGGGGATTGGCTGCAGCGGTCACGTGGGAGCGGGGTGAGGTGAGTTTTTGGGGCTTTCTGGGGGGTTTTACACAGCGGGGCACCCCCAATCGGGGTGCCCCACTGAAGTGGACCAAAACCCAGGAAAGTCAAAATCCTGGGTCTTGGTCCACTTTAATGCAGAGGGAGAAGCTTGCTAGCTTACCAAATTGTGCAGGTTTCCCAGCTTTCTTGCCCATTTCACATTCCTTTGCCCCATGGAGGATGGAAGCTGGGAAACCAAGTGTAAGAGTTGGGCAAAGTGGGCCAGCTTACTTGGTTTAGCCTCCTCACCACGTGGAGCAGCAGCACACTTTGCCACATAACTCCAGAGCCATTTAATTTCTTTGGAGCTGGGGGGATTCGCTCATGGGGTGCAAGTATTTTATGCAGTAGGGGATTCATACACATTGTGCTTAATGATCTGAGGAAAGGGGGGAGATTCACCCAAGAATATAAAGTTATACCACAAGTATAAAGATGGGTGGACTGGCCATAGGGCAAGCTGGGACAATGTCCGGTAGGCCAACAGCTCCCCTGCACTGTCCGGCTCCAAAATCCTTAGCTAAATGCCAGCTCCGGATTCTTGCGGCGGGCCGGAGGAATAGGAGCCATTGCGGGTTACCCAATGCATCTGGCAGCCCATGGCGGCTCCCATTCACCCAGCCACAGCTAGAAGTCAGAGCTGGCACTAAACTAAAGGCCAGGAGGCCAGTGCCAGGTAGGCGGTGGCCTCACTATGATGGCTGGGCAGGACACCGCATCAGCATGAGAATCTCACTGCCAGAACTCTCATGCTGCTGCTGTGTTGCGCCCGGCTGCAAACAGCTTTGGCCAGTCTGCCCCGATTCCCAGCTGCCAGCCCCAGACCCCAGCACCTCTACCTGTGGTGGATAGCCCCAGACCCTGACTTCCCTCCCAGCTGAAGCATCCCGGGACCCTGGCTCCCCTACCAGTGGCGGCAACAGGAAGTGAGGTGAGCGGGGGAAGTGGGGGACACTAATCGCAATCACATCAACATTAGTGATGAGCGAGTAGTATTCGACCGAGTCGGTATTAGATCGAATACTACGCTATTCGTCATACTCGATTTCGATCGAGTACAGCGGCGATGGCGCACTCACAATTCGTTTCCCCTCCCACCTTCCCTGGCGCTTTTTTTACACCAATCACCATGCAGGGGGGGGGTGGGACAGGTCCTGGGAGGACGCTGGCATCGCGAGAACGGCGTCTACACGCATTGGCTGGAAAAACCATGTGACCTCGAATCTACAAAACTCAGCACTTCCTCTTCGTCAGCATTAGCAGCTTGAACTTAGTGAGGGATAGACGCTCACAGCAGGGAAAGACAGGCTGTCGCTGGCAGGGCCCCAGAAGCTCGGAATATCGCATTTACCACCATATATACCAGCTACCAGAAGACAAGAGAGTCATTAAGAGCCCTTATTAGGGCTACTACGCTGAACGGTATATAGCTCATATGTAGGCAGGCAGGGCCCCAGAAGCTCAGAATATCGCTTTTACCACCATATATACCAGCTACCAGAAGACAAGAGAGTCATTGAGAGCCCTTATTAGGGCTACTATGTTGAACACTATATAGCTCATATCCTATGTAGTCAGGCAGGGCCCCAGAAGCTCAGAATATCGCATTTACCACCATATATACCAGCTACCAGAAGACAAGAGAGTCATTAAGAGCTCTTATTAGGGCTACTATGTTGAACAGTATATAGCTCTTATGTAGGCAGGCAGGGCCCCAGAAGCTCAGAATATCGCTTTTACCACCATATATACCAGCTACCAGAAGACAAGAGAGTCATTGAGAGCCCTTATTAGGGCTACTATGTTGAACAGTATATAGCTCTTATGTAGGCAGGCAGGGCCCCAGAAGCTCAGAATATCGCTTTTACCACCATATATACCAGCTACCAGAAGACAAGAGAGTCATTGAGAGTCCTTATTATTAGGGCTACTATGCTGAACAGTATATAGCCCATATGTAGGCAGGCAGGGCCCCAGAAGCTCAGAATATCGCTTTTACCACCATATATACCAGCTACCAGAAGACAAGAGAGTCATTGAGAGCCCTTATTAGGGCTACTATGCTGAACGGTATATAGCTCATATGTAGGCAGGCAGGGCCCCAGAAGCTCAGAATATCGCTTTTACCACCATATATACCAGCTACCAGAAGACAAGAGAGTCATTGAGAGCCCTTATTAGGGCTACTATGCTGAACAGTATATAGCTCATATGTAGGCAGGCAGGGCCCCAGAAGCTCAGAATATCGCATTTACCACCATATATACCAGCTACCAGAAGACAAGAGAGTCATTGAGAGTCCTTATTATTAGGGCTACTATGCTGAACAGTATATAGCCCATATGTAGGCAGGCAGGGCCCCAGAAGCTCAGAATATCGCATTTACCACCATATATACCAGCTACCAGAAGACAAGAGAGTCATTGAGAGTCCTTATTATTAGGGCTACTATGCTGAACAGTATATAGCTCATATGTAGGCAGGCAGGGCCCCAGAAGCTCAGAATATCGCATTTACCACCATATATACCAGCTACCAGAAGACAAGAGAGTCATTGAGAGTCCTTATTATTAGGGCTACTATGCTGAACAGTATATAGCTCATATGTAGGCAGGCAGGGCCCCAGAAGCTCAGAATATCGCATTTACCACCATATACCACCATTTACCACCTTTAAGCTTCCCTTACTGCTGGGGTGACACACTGTAACAAACCTCCTCCTGTAAGCTTCCCTTACTGCTGGGGTGACACACTGTAACAAACCTCCTCCTGTAAGCTTCCCTTACTGCTGGGGTGACACACTGTAACAAACCTCCTCCTGTAAGCTTCCCTTACTGCTGGGGTGACACACTGTAACAAACCTCCTCCTGTAAGCTTCCCTTACTGCTGGGGTGACACAATGTAACAAACCTCCTCCTGTAAGCTTCCCTTACTGCTGGGGTGACACACTGTAACAAACCTCCTCCTGTAAGCTTCCCTTACTGCTGGGGTGACACACTGTAACAAACCTCCTCCTGTAAGCTTCCCTTACTGCTGGGGTGACACAATGTAACAAACCTCCTCCTGTAAGCTTCCCTTACTGCTGGGGTGACACACTGTAACAAACCTCCTCCTGTAAGCTTCCCTGACTGCTGGGGTGACACACTGTAACAAACCTCCTCCTGTAAGCTTCCCTTACTGCTGGGGTGACACACTGTAACAAACCTCCTCCTGTAAGCTTCCCTTATTGCTGGGGTGACACACTGTAACAAACCTCCTCCTGTAAGCTTCCCTGACTGCTGGGGTGACACAATGTAACAAACCTCCTCCTTTAAGCTTCCCTTACTGCTGGGGTGACACAATGACACAAGAGGACATGTCTGACCACATCTCACACACACACGCACACACACAATGACAATTTGGGGTGGGGTCTATTTATTTTCCCCCTTGCCTATGCCATCTGTGGTTGTCATTAGGCAACGTGATTTTAAGGGGTGCAGAATTTTGTTCTTTTTTGTACAGTTTGGCTTGGGGTCCATGGCAATGTAGAGGAAAGAAGGTTTCCTTGTCTTGTCTCACTTTACGTAGAAGTTATATTGTGTTTGGAGTGTATTGTTGAGTGGCTGTGATAGTGGTGTAATAGTGCGACTTGGGCGCGTTATATGCACCCAGACATGCTTCCCCTGCTGTCCCAGTTGCATTCCAGCAGTGTTGGCATCATTTTCTGATGTTTCAGGGTGGACTTGGTGACCTCCAAGTGGTCGAATTGAGATTTCCAAGTGGCGAGCATTTTTTTCCCATAGACTATAATGGGATTCGATAATCGGTCGAGTAGTCGAGTAACGCGGTCTATTCGAATCGAAATTCGAAATTTCGAATATTTCACTACTCGCTCATCTCTAATCAACATCTCTCAGTGCTGGATACTCACAGGGTGAAAATGGTCTTGAGAGTATTAATATTAATAATCTGAGGTCATTAGTTCTAGTGGATGGATAAGCTGCATAGATCTCACTGGTCTCTAGTAAATAGATGGTCTGCATTCCTTTTGTACTCATCATTTTCCAGTGAACCGATTTCTTTAAAGCCTTCCATTCTCATGGGTATTTCAGTAATGTAATTGCTATCAGGCCTATGGTCTGATGGGGAAGAAGGTAGAAAGCACACATTAGGCTTGGCACAGGGGAAGGGGTCTCCTAAGAGTTTTAGGCATACCTACCAACTTTTCAGGGTGGGAAAGAGGGACATTTGTTAAATTTGGCCACACCCCCTTATTGAGGGATGGATAGGAGATTGGTTGTAACAGTTACAACAATAGAAACACTTTAAATAGGCAAATGAATCATTTATTGATGCAGATCTGCAAGTTACACCTCAAAGGGGGGTAAAGGAGAACAACGAGGGACAGGGAGACATGGACTTAAATAAGGGACACTTGGGAGGTATGGTTAGAGGTTTGCTAAACAGCTAATCACATGGGATGGTCTTTGGGAAGCACTAAAAAGTTGGCACTGGGTCTGCGGGGGAAGAGAGTAGAAAGTATATACATCAGGATTGACACAAGGGAAGTGGTCTCCTAAGGGTTAAGAGGTTTACTGAGCAAATGATTACTTAGCATGTGATGGTCTGGGGGAAGTGCACAGAAACTGGACTAGGGGCAGGTGGGGGAAAAAGAGAAACTAGAATTTGGCCTGGAAGACGGGACGGGGTCTCCTGGTGGAGGTGAACAGCTAATCACTTGTGGTGACTTTGGTGACCAGCAATTGGACAAGTGATAGCATGAGCAAGGATGACTGCTTTAAATGACATCAGCTGTAAGGTTACATTATACTCTTCCAGGCAGGGGTGTAACTTAAAGCGGTCCTTCACTCTGAATAAGAGCCTATATGTTTCCGCCACACTGTATATACAGATTACTCACATTAAAAATCATCCTACCTGCATCTACTGCATGTTATGAGCCTTTAAACATCCAAGATGGCGGCTCATGGAACATCAGGCAGCCTGCAAACAGGAAGTGCCTTCTGACTGTGCTGCTCTGCATTCTGGGATTGATGTCCGTTCCCTGGCCCCAGCTCTGCTCTGTCTGAGCAAAGCACGGCTATACCCCACCCCCCTGCACTTTATCCCACTCTGAGTCAAGATGGCGGCACCCGTATCCTGAACAGAGTTGCAGCCCAGTGGGGGAAAGAAGAAGAAAGTAAGTGACTAAAAACTTAAAATATATTAATTTTAGATGCTGGGGAATAGTTTTATAAGGGTTTGGGCTTTTCAATAAATCCTGGTGAAGGTCCGGTTTAAGAGGGTGGGACCGCACTGGGGCCCAGAAGGCCAGGGGGCCCCACCATTGTTGATCCTCATTTATCATATTTGCACTATTTGTTGTTTTAGTCATTGGTTGTGTAGCTGCATCCAACTGAGTTAAAAGACAGAAAAAAAGTTTACTGTTTGAGGCATGAAAGGGCCCCGTGTAATGTCCACACTGGGGGCCCCATCACATTTAGTTACACCACTGCTTCTAGGACTGGCATAAAATATACGAAGCTGTCAGTCTGTCGATTCCCCAACTCTAACCCCTAATGAACATGGAGCAGACATGGCCGCTCACTGACGCCAAGACATTCAGATAAACAGTAGTGATGGAGACTTCCTTCTTCTTACCTCAATGGTTGCTTCTAGTGTCGGTGAGAAAAACCTGTACAAGAAATATTTCTAGTTTATATCCTGCATACATTTCTGGGTGCATGCGCTATTATTCCAGATGGAGATAGAAGTCCTGCTAACACTGAGGTCCCTGAACTCCCAGTTATGCTCTGTTAAGCCAACTACTTGACTGTCAGCAGAGAGATCACATTGATCCCGGAGTCCAGATTATTAAAGGGGCCTCGATCTAGCTGTATCTGTCAGTTGTGTACGGTAATTTCTCCCAATGACCCCTCCTGATTTGGGATGCCCCTTTAGCTAAGACTAAGCAATCTGAAGATTCCTTGGCAGCATTCACACCTGGTAATTGCAGATGCTACATGCTTACATGGCTACCTCCTATGGCCACCAATGGCTATAGTATCAGGCTTGCTTTTACTTTTTAGCTACTTTGGATGCCCTATGCTTAAAAGAGACGTGGAACAGGTTTACAGATGCTATTTTGAGGTCTACTTTAAAGTGGACCAACACCCAGGATTTTCACTATCCTGGGTGTTGGCCCACTTCCGCGGGGCACCCCGACCTGGGGGTGCCCCGCTGTGTGAAACCCCCCAGAAAGCCCCTAAAATCTTACCTTATCGGCGATGGACAAGCGACGGACAAGCCGCCGCCGCCTCTCGCGCATCCCTCTTACAGGGCGCGCGCCAGCGCCTGCCATTCACAAATGGCCGGCGTGGGTGCGCACCCTGCTAGAGGGATGCGCGGGAGGCGGTGGCGGCTTTTCCGTCGCCGATAAGGTAAGATTTTAGGGGCTTTCTGGGGGGTTTCACACAGCGGGGCATCCCGATTTTGGATGCCCCGCGGGGAGGGAGCTGATCGGGGGGTGGGTATTGGTCCACTTTAAGACAAATATACCAGACAGTCTGTGTTGCTAATAACTTTTCTACTAGCGAGGGACACAATAAGCTTGATCAGGAAGAGTGTAGGTTTTTAAGTTTTCAGATTTAATCTTTTTTTTTATTACATTCACCCCATAAGACGCAATAACACCCCCCCCCCCCCAACCACACACACTTTAATCATAATAAATTAGCTAAGGCCTAAAGTGATTGGCAAGTCAAACGTTTAAAGATAAATATCAGTAGCTTACCTTTCATTAAGACTTCAGCACTTTGCTTCCTCCTTTGTCTGCCTCCTTAGTGAGTAAAATCACTTCCTCATTCAGATTTTAGTCCCCATCCCATTGACCTGGTCCATCAATCAACCTTCAGTGGACCAAGAATAGAAACACTCACCACTCCCTGCCCAGACGTCCTGAATCACTGCCCCTCTCTGCAGCTCTTAAACCCCGCCCACCTCCCTCCTCTCACACTCATCACGATGTGCTTACATCACATTGCTGTTGCCCTCTGTTTCTCTTCATTTTTCTATGAATCTCCAATGCTCTAATAACTTAGGAACTACAGGGTCTTTCTGAAAATGGATTGAAGTTTAGGACAGTGCAACATGTAGCCTAAGACTAAGGAACAATAATCAGGCGCTCGCCTTTAGTATAACTTTAATGAGAAGACCAGGGAGAGGCTCCCGCATGTGGCTTATATATTGCTCCAAAATCTGTTGGCACTAAAAAACATATGAAGGTGTTTTCAGTAACTGGGGTTATTCTCTGAATGGGGGTCACGGATTGGGTGTTCCAGAACGCATGGAGTGATTTATAGGACAGCTTTCATCTTTACTCTAGTCGTCAAAGATCTACAGAATATAGAGTCTGAAGAGAATGTTTGTCCTACAGTGCTACACTTCCTAACATCTCTGATCTCCCACCGCTTCCCCAAAGCAAACAATACAGGTTAATATTGGGGCCTGGGCCTGGGTCATCACTAGACCACGCTGCTGAGAGCATTACATTATTCTTGAAAGATGGGAGAAAAGATCTTAAAGCAGACCTTCACCCTGAATAAGAGCCTATCTTATATGTTTCCCACACCCTGTACATACAGATTGCCCACATTAAAAATCATCCTACCTGCATCTACTACATGTTATGAGCCTTTAAACATCCAAGATGGCGGCTCATGGAACATCAGGCAGCCTGCAAACAGGAAGTGTCTTCTGACTGTGCTGCTCTGCATTCTGGGACTGAGGACCTTTTCCTGACCCCAGATCTGCTCTGTCTGAGCAAAGCACAGCTATTACCCACCCCCTGTACTTTATCCCACTCTCCTCGGTAAGTGTGATGCTTCTGAGTCAAGATGGCGGCGCCCGTATCCTAAAGTCCTGAACAGAGTTGCAGCCCAGTGGGGGAAAGAATAATAAGTGACTAAAAACATAAAATATATTAATTTTAGATGCTGGGGAATCATTTTTTAAGGGTCTGGGCTTCTCAATAAATCATGGTGAAGGTCCGGTTTAAGAGTTACATTTATATTTAGCCATCCTAAGAGCTGACGGCAATCTTCAGTGGGGTTAAAATTACCTATGTACGGCATAAAGTGCTGATCGGACGAGCGTCCGCACATGTGGGAATTGCGGAGGGGTGATGGTCCTCTCTGGTCCAAGATGGCGTTGATGTCTGGTCCCCCCCCCCCCCCCCGCAGCACACCCACTCCATTATTTGCAAAAGAAGAGCCTGTTGCACTTGACCCCTCCTCAGCACCTTCCCCTCCATTGCCCCATTGCAGGACGTAAACTAGACAAGTCCAATGCCACCACCTGAACCAGGAAGGACCAACAGTGTGTTGGTTCTCCTCTCTTGGTAATTGACACCAGCAGGTCCGGACAGAGGAGCTGCGCTGGTCCAAATATTTTTTTATTATTATTCTGCTTTAACCGTCGAATTATATCCAATTTGGTTAAAACAAGATTTTAAGGAAAAATGTGCTCATATGACTAATATATGCTTATGCATAGCAAGGACTTTGTGCTCCACAATGTAACCACACTAGTGAACAAGGCCAGAAAACCACACCATTGAACCAGCCAGGTGTGTACATAGGTTTCACTGGTCCCCATAGCAAAATCCATATTGGACCCCCCAAAAAAGACACCCCAGCATTAAAATGGACCAAAACCCACAGCACCATGACACCGCACCCCAAATCAGGTCTGGGCTAAAGTTCTAGGCAGTGTTGACACAGTGTTGGGCTTTGGGTCATTGACAGTGGAGCACAGTGAGGTCCAGTTATTCCTAAGGCACTACCACAGTATGAAATGTTGCTGCACTGTCTGTAGGAAGCACCAGGTGCCATAGCTTTAGGTTCCACATGGTGGAATTAAGATGCCAGCACCTTGCTTTCCCAAATGCTTTATAGGCAGAACACCAGGGGAAAACAATGTGCTGACACTTTTTGCACCAGCACAACCTATTGCTCTTTGCAATCCCAGCAGACAGCACTGCATACTGGGTAGCACCAGCTTTTGCCACAGATGCTGTAAGGTGAAGGGGGCGGCTTGTATGGGGCCCCCTTCTCCCAGGGGCCTGGTAGCAGCTGCCTCCCCTGCCTCTATGGTATGTACGCCCCTGCATTGAACACACTAAGGGGCGGTGAGTGCAAAGCTGGAAGCGGTGGGTTGTCCTAGCCTGGGGAGCAGTATGGGGACCATCAGGAACTGTGTGTTTTATGCTGATCATATTTTTTTGGTTTGGTGACACACTTGAAAAAAAAACAGTGAGAAATTTTCTGTATTTGGCCTTGGCATCAATTTCTTTAAAATAAGCCATGAGGGTAAAATCTATTTTACGTGCATGCTCAGGGAATCAGGTTGAGGTGATGAAAGGAGGAGGGTAAACACATTCTTCAGACACCTTACCCTGACCTTCCATTGCGGCCTTACTTATGTCATTTAATTAGATCTGATTTATTTGGCTTTGCATTTCCTCTCCCCTCCCTTATTTTTACAGCCAGGCTGAGCTCCGAGGCAGTGACTCCATAAGGTCACTCAGCAGGAAAAGATGGGCTACAAGGAACCTGGTGGAGCTGCTAGTTTTTTTTATTTCTTTGACTGTAGGCAGAGTAATGGTCAGGGCTGTATTTACCATTAGGCAACCCTAGGCACGTGCCTAGGGTGGCAACCTGGGAGGGGGGGAGGACACTGCCCTTTCTACTGTAGTAAAGAAAAGAAATTAAAAATCCCATAGCCAGAACATTAATGCCCCCTAACAAAACCCCCCAGCCACAGAAAGATGCAGAGTGTATTTGTGTGAAGGGGGGGGGGGGGGGGGGGGGGGGCAATGGGTTGAACACAGACCAGAGCATTTCCCCTCTACTGGTGTGGTCATGTGACTCCTGTATGTCAGAATGCAGTAAAAGATGGAACATGCTTGTCTGCTTCTCTGCATCTCCCCCTTTGTGCCCTCCTCCACACACATTCTCTGCATATAGCCCCTGGAACCCTTTCCCCCTACACACTTTTTTTTTGTATGCACCATGACCTAACTTAAAAAGAGGGGAGCCAGCACTTAAAGTACCTAGGGCACCATAAACACCAAATACAGCCCTGGTAATGGTAGAATGCGGTACCCGAATTAGGAGAAATCTTTGTTTCACGTGAAAGCTTATTCTGTAACTCTTTAGGGGAGAAAGGGTAATTAGTAGCTGTGATTCTTCCAAACCTTGAACAGCCAACAGCAGTAGCCTCAACATTTCACTTATCAGGTCCATTCTAGACACTAACCCTAGAAGTATTGTAGGAAAACAGGGTGTGCTTTAGGGGGAGAGGGGGGTTACCCCCAGACCAGGCCATGCTTAGGGGTGGGCCCTTCCATCCCAACGGTCTCTGGTGGGGAGATTCCAGGTCCACTTGAGAGTAAAAAACAGCAGCAGGTTGCAGTTCTATAAACAGGCTTCTTTTGCTGGCACAGTTATTACACATCAATATGCAGTGGGCCTCCTGTGACTCCCTTTTCGCCAGTCAATCCCAGCTCGGATGGCATGCACTTAGCCTGGATCTGTTTCAGGGGAGCGAATAGCACAGACTTTCTCCCCATCCCTTTTCAGAAGAGGTACTACTCCGGCCCACTCTTCAGGACTTCCGGGGAGCACACAACACAGTCGTTTTGCCCCGTCCCGTCCAGAGCGGGTATTACTCCGGCCATCCAGTTCAAAGTGTCTCAAGATGGTCAGTCAAGTGTGATTCTTCCTGCTCTCTCTCAGTTTCTCTACACCATACCCTGACCAGACATGTCCTAACCTTTTAAAAAAGGTCTGGAACCAACCAGCTGACAACTTGCTAGATTCCCCAGCTACAGAAGAGGTGCATCATTTTTCCAATGAGGTAAGAAGGCCCACATGTAGCTCCCAAGCTACAGGTTAGGGACTCCTGGCCCACACAAAATTTGCCAAAACCAAATGACCATGACAGAAGACTAGTGGGGGTGGCCACTGAGATATCTATGACTGATCACAGGCCTCCATGGCTGACATTAAAGAGATTCCACACAATAAATTGCCTAGGCTCTTCTCCAGTCACTCTTTTACTGTCCCCTCAGCCAGACCATGGCCCCCCATAGGCTTCCCTGGTGGGAAGTTACCATAGTCGGCCACCATCCTTGAAAGTGTTGTTCCCACATTGCTGCCATCTCATTGTTTTTTTTTCTGTGTTTCTCTATCTCCCTCGTTTGGCAGATTCCTTTCTTCAGACTCTTATTCCACCTTCTCTGCATTTTCCTCTCATTTTACTTTTCTCTCTCTTTTAAACATTTCCTTGTCTTT
The DNA here is from genome assembly GCA_027917425.1 of Gastrophryne carolinensis. Taxonomy (NCBI): domain Eukaryota; kingdom Metazoa; phylum Chordata; class Amphibia; order Anura; family Microhylidae; genus Gastrophryne; species Gastrophryne carolinensis. The sequence continues at coordinate 379,612,603 of CM051238.1, forward strand.
CTTGTCTTTGAAGGCTTTACTATGGGGGGTCATGCTAAAGATTTAGTGAAGCACCTTCAACTCTGGGTGCACATCTGGGAGTGAATCGCAGCCTGCATCTTGGTGAGCTTTAAAAAAAAAAGTGCAATAAAAAATATTTTGCACAAATCAAGCCCAGGGCATGTTTCAATGTAAGTGCAATGGGTGGCAAGTTTTAGAAACCTTCCTTTATTAAAGTGGACCAACACCCAGGTGGATCTTGCGCTTCTCTCTAGCAGGGCGCGTGCCCGTGCCAGCCATTTGTGAGAGAAGCGCGAGATGTGGCCGCCAGCGTGCTCGGAGCCACTGTAGTTGTACGTCGCTTGGACGCGCATACCACAGCGGCTCCGAGTGCACTGATTGGACTTGCGCCATAGGAGCGGGGTGAGGGGAGTTTTTTCAAGCATTCTGGGGGGTTTCATGCGGCGGGGCACCCCCGATTGGGGTGCCCCGCAGAAGTGGACCAAAACCCAGGATAGTGAAAATCCTGGTTGTTGGTCCACTTTAAACAATTAAGCTAGACATTAAGCTAGATTGCTCTCTTGCTTTTTAATGCATGGTGGAGTTGGTCCTGGATTGTTTCTAATGCCCTTTCCATTTGCCCAAGTGTCTGCATTTGGACTGAAAACCCTCTTTGACACCAGTGTGCTACGTGGATATTGTTTGGACATTTTTTACCTTCTGGTAAGAGTATATTGAAACGGTGAAGGGGCCAAACAGAAGGCGCTTGAAGTAAATTAACCCTAAATCACTTGTGGAAGAAGTGCATGTGCTTTGGGATTTGTTTGTTGATCTCTATGGACTGGTTCAAGACTTTCTGGATTTCAAACATTTTCTATAAGTTGCTCTGTGCTAGATTTGTGATAGATTGTTACATAACCTTTTGGGGATAAGTGAGTTATTGCACATGAAGCGCATTTATGTTGATTTAGTTACTTGAAAACTTTACATTTGTAATGTTATATGTGCACAGTAATTTTTAGATATATTTTTTCAATAAAAAATATTTGTTTAATTTTTCCTAAAAGAATAAACCTGCACATGTGATAAGACATTTTTACAGGTAAGGATACTGGTTTTATAGTTCGGGAACAATAGCACCCTATAGGGGTATGCAGAGAAAATACAATATTTAGCGTAGCCCATACTCTCTAAAAAATATTCTTACCTCATTGGAAAAAGGACGTACCACATCTGTAAAAATGTCTTGTCACATGTGCAGGTTTATTATTTTAGGAATTCTTTTTACAGGTGATTTTTTTTTTAGGAAAGATTAGAAAAAATATTTTTTTTGCACTTCTTTCTGTCTAAAATGAAATCTAGATGCAGGCTGCAATTCATTCCCTAATGTGCCCCTAGAGTTAAACTTGTTTCAATAAATCTCTAGCGTGACCTCCTATGTTCTATCAGACATGTCTGCTTAGACCACATTTACCCTTTACATTTGGCTCAAGTTAGACTGGACATAATTCAGCCAGCAACCTGCCATGTCTACTGCTAGAATGTGAGGAACCTTTATTTCAGGACCCTCTGTTCTGTAGAGTCACGAAACCCGCCTTCTTGTGGCTTTATAAATATATTAATAGATGGTCTCTGGTGAGAAAGTGTCAGGGAGTCAGTGTGAAGCCTGACTCAGGGATACCAGGCTGCCCCATGTCTGTCTCGCTGACCGGTGACTCATCGGCCTCTCGTCTAGCAAAGGAAGTGGGAGGAAAAGTCCACATAAGATTCCAGGGAGATTAGGGAAATCATTCCTGCTCAGTGGTATTCAGATTATTAATCTCAGGCTTTCCTCCTCGCATGTAGAATGGGTGTTTATGGCTTGGTAGCCAGTGGGCTGGTTCATTTTTATAAGCCTGTCTGTCACTGGTCTAATGGCTTTCTCTGCCGCAATGACCATACGGGCAGGCTGATTCATCACTAACGCCAGGTAGCGACAGATGAGCGTCTGTAGCAGGCATTTTCAGAGCGCCCGCTAGTAGTCACTGTGCTCAGCCGTGGGTCGCTACTTCATAGCGACTCAGTTGCTGTGCAGTAATGTTGAATACATTGTGAGGAGTCGCTATTTGACCAGTATAGCACTGTATGGGAGCGCATGTTAGCGACTGCTCATAGCGACTGCTCATAGCGACCGACTCACACCATATTCAGCAAAAAAACAGCCTCACAAATCTCTGGCGCTGAAAAATGCTTCTCTGAAGCCCAGAGCACAGGAGGCGGTGTGTTTGAAGTCTGTTTTTCAGCATCTATCCACTAGTAACAAAGCGAAAACATATGGAATTACATTGTAGCAGCATTGTCACATGAACACTTTAATGGCATGTCATTTCTGAAGAAATATATAAAAAATAAAAAAATGTCAAAAAACTGCTTATTCAATGCCAGGAGAGGTCACAGAATTATTTGAGATTTAAAAAAAAAAAAAGACAGTTTAAAGAGAAGAAAAGGATCGTCCATTGAAATGTATGGCAGAGCGTCAGGTAGAGAGAGGTCATACCTGGCGCTGTGCAAGGCTGAACGCTGGCGCTGTACGTTGAGGCTGGGAAAATGATGAATCAGACGCTACATGGTGCTATCCCAGTCGCTAAACAGATTCTGCTTGATAAATGTGTCATTGCGTGCCGTGTCCGGCGTTCACCTGTCACTACCTGTCATTAACCAGCCACTACCTGACGCTATCCCTTCATGAATAAGGCCCTAAGGGATTTCGCTTTCAGGAGAGATACCAACCAGCAGTAAGACAGCTCAGAACTCACCATCTCTTATTAGACAGAGTGATGGGATTTTCTGCTCTGTGATTTGTACTTGTGAACCTGCCCCTCCTCCTCTGTAACATCATTTAAGGAGAAGCAAAACCCAAATATTTCACTTGACTGGGTTTTTGTTCCTCTGGCGTGGCATCTAGATTTGGGATGCCCCACTATGCTTATCCCTGGTCCTGCCTAAAAACTTACTGGTTCCCACATAGACTGCTCAGCCAATCAGCAGTGCTCATTCTACTGTGCTGAGCAGTGCAGCAAAAGAAACCTGAATGGAGTGTGCTGCTGCTGGGCCACGTGCATGCCCCCCCCCCCCGCCTCTAGCTATGGGCACATCCATGCTGCCCAATCAGAGAGATCAGCCACAGCTGTAGGTATGCCGGGGATGTGGTAGGTAAATCGGGCGATCCAGTGGGTTACACACTGCAGGGCATCCCAGATGGGCATGTCCCAGAAAGAGGATTTGAGAGGGAGAGGTTGCTCCTCTTTAAATGCATTTTGCAGAGCTCCATGGCACATGGCTGGGTGGAATTTGAAGTATTTCATACCTATGCAGAAGAAATATTCAGTGGTTGAAATCCGCAGTCCATTTCTTCCACAGCTAAGGATATTGACTATCCTGGGTTTTGGTCCTTGCCCCCCAGGGCACCCTGATGCGGAGTACTCCACTGCGTGAAATCTCCCAGGCTGCCCACTCCAACTCACCTTTCCTCGGTTCTATGGCGCACGTGTGGCCTCCCATCCAATTAGCATGGTGGACTGTGCTGTGTGGCCTCCCATCCAATCAGCACGGTGGACTGTGCTGTGTGGCCTCCCATCCAATCAGCATGGTGGACTGTGCTGTGTGGCCTCCCATCCAATCAGCATGGTGGACTGTGCTGTGTGGCCTCCCATCCAATCAGCATGGTGGACTGTGCTGTGTGGCCTCCCATCCAATCAGCACACTGGACTGCGCTGATACAAGCTTGTCTGAGCTTATCTAAAGGAGCCGAGTTGCTGCTAAAGGGAATAGTGGGGGTACAGCCGCTGCTCGCACATGCGCCGTTGGACCAGGGGAGAAGGTGAGTATACTGGGTGAGCTGGGGGGTTTCACACAGTGGGGCATCCCAATTCCAGATATCCTGGGAGGAAGAAACCTAGCAGCCCTTGAAACTTATAGATTCCAGGGCTGATGACCGTGGGTTTTGGTCCAGTTTAAAGCCAGGGAAAGTCCAGGGAATCTAGATTCGGGATACCCATATACAAGAATCACTGTAGATGGTCTGAAAGGGCCCACATGGGAAGAGATATCTGGGAAGGTGTGTTTGGCAGGGCTGGCTCCAGCTTTATGTGGGCTCTTGAGCAAAAGGCAGTGACACTGCTCTTCAGTTTTCCCGGCTGTCAGTAGGCCCCAGGAGAACCTTTGGACCACGGGTGCAGCAGGTCAGGGGGGCGACAAAGGGGGCCCTGAGCACATGTGGGGGGCGCCATTTTGAATCTTTGCCCTGGGTGCCAGAAAGCCTTGCTACTCCTCCGTTGGCAGGCCATGGGCTGGATTGGCCTAGAACACACGCAGCTTGTGAACCCTATTGGTTACTGGCAGCTGTCATGATCAGGGGCTGCTTCCTGGGCAGTCACCTAGTGTGCTCCAAGACTCAGGCTATATCATTAGGGGGGCATATGGGATTGGGTTGCTTGGGTGAGGGCATAGAGTGGGAAGGGGATGTGGGGCTGGATAGGGGTGTTATTAAACTTAGCAGCCCAGACTGCCCCAAAGCAGAGCAAGGCCACCAGGCATTTACCTGGGTCTTCCTATGGCCAGTCCGCCCCTGCCCCAAGGGAAGTGTAATAGCCAGCCCTCTGGTCTTTTATACTCCAGGGCTACCATGGGAGGGTCTCGGTCCACCTTATACTTTGGATAGAACTTCTGATGGGTTATTTTATTAGGGACAGCTACAGTGGTACAAGACACCTGGCAATATTGCACATGCTAGAACATGCAGCAGCACAGTTACTGGGCAGCAGAGGATGAGACGTGACTATATACTGTAAGGATCGGATAACGCCATGGAAAATTGTATTTTTCCAAGGATGATTAATTCACGGATGAGCTGTAACTAACATCTGGAAACACTTCAAAGAACACGAAATATAAAACTTCCACTGAGAGCACATCTCTGATCTGCAGTTACTGTTGCCACCTTGTGGACAATAGAGGAAGAACAGAAGGCCCCTAACTTATAGGAAAGGGGCAGCAACTGTGTATCCAGTGGGTACAAATGAATTGTATTATAAACCAAACAGGAGTTCCCAAACTTATTTCATAAAGAACTACTTTCCATTTTCTAATTATGTCAATCAAGTCTTGGTGGTTCAAGGTTGTCAGTTACCTAAACATCATGTTAGATGCCATAAAAAAAGCCACTGAAAATGCTAGAGACACACAGCAATGTACATCAATGGTCTTTAGCAACTTTCTGAAGCAGCTTAGGGGATTATTCATCAAGGGATAGCGACAGGTAGTGCCTTGTAAGCGGCAGGCAGCGTCTGGTGAACGCCGGGCGCTGTACGCAATACCACATTTATCAAAGCGATTCCGGTGAGCGATTCTAACAGCGCCATGTAGCGTCCAATTCATCATCACAGACGGCTCAGCGTATAGCGCCAGCGCTCTGGCTTGGTATTACCTGTCGCTACCGTTCGCTCTCCCATACATTTCAATGAACGTTACTTTTCTTCTATTTAAACAGGGTTTTCTATTCTATTTATTTATTTGTTCATTTTTTTAATCAAATCATTGCGTGACCGCTCCTCGCCTATTAAAAGTAATTTTTGAAAACTTTTCAGATTTTTTTATATTTTTTTATGCAGAATATAACAATGTAATTCCATATGTTTTCGCTTTGCTACTAGTGGATACATGTACAAAAGCAGCCTTTAATCACACAGCCTCTGGTGCTATGGGCTACAGTTACATGATTTTGAGCGCCGGCGATGTTTGTGGCTGTTTTTTTGATGAATGTGGTGTTAGTCAGTCGCACTGAGCTGGCGTTACGGTTCGCTAACATGCAACGTAGTATAGCGACTCACATATCATATTCATCAATGCCAGACAGCGACTGAGGCGCTCTGAAACAATGATCCATGGCTGAGCACAGCGACTACTAGCAGGCGCTGTGAAATCCGCTCTACATACGTTCATCTGTCGCTACCTGGCATTAGTAATGAATCAGCCTGCCCAGTGTTAATGTAACAGTGTAATAACAATGTCATTCCATATGTTTTCGCTTTGTTACTAGTAGATATGTGTTCAAAATCGGACTTTAATCACATAGCGTCTCTGGGCTACAGCGACACAATTTTGAGCGCCGGCGCTGTGTTTAATGAATATGGTTTGTCGATCACACTGACCAGTCACTACCGTTCGCTCCCATATAGCTCTGTACTGGTGTTATATAGCGACTCACACATCAAATTCATCAATGCCGGCCATCGACTGAGGCGCTCGGTAACAGCGAACCATAGCCGATCACAGCGACTACTAGCGGTCGCTACAGACGCTCATCTGCCAGTACCTGCCGCTAGTAATGAATCAGCCTCCCTGTGTTTATGGAACAAATAAAGCTTAGGTAAAGTATGGATGACAGAGTATGGATCTGCAGTATCAGTGAGCCCTGTATTAGTGACATACTCACCTTTTCCTAGCAGAGCACCATCCAGCTAGCTCCACTTTAAATATAATGACATATCATGTCTCTCTAGTATTTGTACTTTTCAGGATGGTCCATGAACTTGTTTCAGTTACATGAAAAAGTTGGTTTGCAGCAGGAAAGTGAAATCCGTTATTATATATAATTTTCTCTTCACTATTCCCTCAACATGGAAATTCACTTTAGCTCCACAAAGAGGCTTTAACGATACCGGGTGTTAAATTTAGCTGCTGTATCCGGGTATGTCATAAGCTCTTCCATATGTCTGTCCCAGCTCACCTCATATATCAATCAGGAAGGGCATTTCTGAGACACATTTTAGCAGTAACATATGGAGCTTTCACATGGATATCAGGGAGATGTGCTGAGGTACTCAGGTCAAAGCTGGATCCTGGCAGGGTGTAGGTCCTCATTAGTACAATGAACAACTCCAGACACGGCCACAGATTCTGTTTATGGGATGCTCCTCTTTATTAAAGGAGCAGTATCGCGAATTTTTCTTGGTGACTTATATTTAAATGGTACTTTGAATGTAGGTAAGTGTTGGAGTAAGAATTACACATTTAGAAAAAAATGATGTCTGTGTTGAGCAGCTGGAGACTAATAGCTCATGTTTATGTCTTCTGAGTGTGGGAGCCCGACACTCTGGCCTGTTCCATGCTGAGGAGAGGGGGAGAACAATGTATCAAAGTCTCAGCTGTTCAGTGCTGGCAGCCGTCCAGCATAAGATAACAACATTGCAACATTGCCTGGCCAGAACTCATATATCTAAAACAGAGAGAAAAGCTCTAGAAGTCATTTAGCTGATTTTCCCTTCATGTTGGCTCTGCTGCAGAATCTTTCAGTTTACCATTTTCTCTCTTTTTTCCATATGATGTTTCTTTCAGCTTTGTGTGTTTTGAGCAAAGCCCAACCCAGGATTTTCACTATCTGGAGTTTTGTTTTGTGCCCCTAGGGGCATCCCGACTTGGGATGCCCTGATATGTGAAATCCCCAAGTTCGCCTGTGAAAACGTACCTTTCCCTGTCCCACAGCGCATGCGCGGGCTCTCATCCAATCAGCTCTGTTTGCACGCAGATGGGGAGCCTGAGCAGTAACCTTCCTGGCCGCCCGGCCTGTCTAAATGGCTATCTGCGTGAGTGCGCCAGAAAAATGGGGGGATCTGTGGTAATCCAGGGGTCGTTTCACACAGTGGGCAAACCGGATTTAGAATGCCCAAGGGGCAAGGTCAATGGCCGGGTCTTATAGACTTCAGGGTTGGCAACTCAGGGTTTTGTTCCACTTTAATTCCTTTAGATTTTCCTGCACAGTTATTCAAAGAAGAATTTCAGTCATTTTCAGTCAGTTTAGTTTATTTTGTATAGATTTTACACATTTGAGTCACCTGGTCTCATAACAAAAGCAGCACCTCACACACACACAGCCGTTACCACTGATTACAGTGTCAGCCTCTGAGGTAAAGTGTTGCTAGGAGACCAGTGGGCTAAATGAAGCAGCAGATCCCCCTATTCAGCAAATGGACTGAGCCATTGTAATTATACAATTTAAAAGAAAGGCATATATTTTTTCCTTTTTCTATCGCCACATTATTTATACACATGTTAGAAACTCTTGTGTGGCTATTTAATTATTTCGCTTTTTTAATGCAAATTTCGCGATACTGCTCCTTTAAGGAGAACCTTCATCCCTGGCAAGTCACAGGGGTCCCACCAAGTTGCTTGGTCTTCACTAGGCACCCCCTCCAGGAATTTTCGCAGGGTAAGCCTGCCTCAAGTGTTTCTGTTTGGTTGTGTGGGGGCTCTAACATCTGGTGTCATCCAAGGAACCATAGTGTTCCTGGGACATCTTTCTACGCCCCACAGCTCTGAGGTCCCCAGTTGACACTTCTTTCTCCCCTCGCCCTCTAAAGAGGTTTCCGTACTCCGGGTATCTTCCCGCCAAACACAGACTCTCTGTACCCATGGTATATTTCCGGCACTCACAGGGCTCTTTCCGGACAATCACAGGCCCATCTTCTTCCATTGGCATCCCACCCTGAAGTCTCCAGCCGCTGCTCCATAAAGGCTGGCACCTGGTCCTTCACCTCCACTGGCCCTTCCCCCTGGTCCAGCACCACAAGGGTGCTCCATACAACCCATGCATTGTTAGGCGCTATCCTAGATTTTATTACCATGTCCAGCCTTACTCAACACTACCTGGGTCTTCTCCTTTATACCTCTAGGGACCAATGGTAAGAGGTGGTGGACTGTACTTGTGATAAGCTGTTAACCTCTAGATGGCAGAGAGGCTCTTTCTGTTTCCGATGGGTTCCTTCACGCCTGGGACACTTCCTAAACAGGCATGAGGCTGAGGGATCATCCAATTATACATGCATGTAATGTATAACCCCCTCCCGCAGACCCCCAGCCTACATCCCTTGTCCAGGCAGGGTCTCCATTGCAAAGGGGACTGGAAATTAATATTATTATTGCATGATCTTCTTCCATAGTACTGTACAAACTTGCAATTACAGACAGGGTTAAACATACATTACATAGACTATTACAGACAGGATGGTACAAGTTTCAAAGTGAATGTTATGGACCACACCATGGCCCTGAAGGTCAGAGGGGTCCCATTATTGTTGCTTCTCCACCTTATTTATCATATTTGAGCTCACTTTGCATCATTTAGACAAAGGAAGCACCATTTGTCATTGCTGTTTCAATTTTAAGTTGTCTAGCTGCTTCCAAGCGAGTTAAAAGACAGAAACACATTTACTGTATAAACTGTGAAAGGGCCCCATTTGATGGTCGCACGGGGGCCCTGTCACATTTAGTTACGCCACTGCCCCCTCCAGTCCTACCTCACCGCTAGATGGCAGACCCAGGGGGTTTGTAGGGGGGTTGTATTTAGACTGGAATCACGCTTTAAAAGGTCTGTAAACCCCAAAACGATTGTAAGGCAGCAAGCACCTGATGCCTGTACCATGTGCCTCTCCTCCATTTCCAGTGCTGGTAGAAGCTGTAGCTGTAGCCTTTCAATTTCATGCAATTTACTAGGAAACAGGGTTAACTGTCACCCAAGGGCATTCCAAAGTGCACATGTAGTAGCCACTTACCAGGTGGGTGCAGGAACAGTGATGTGAGCTCAATCAGGGAAGCTATACACCTTGGTCACTTGTGGTCCTGAGATGACAAACACTCCTTGCAGTCCTGGGAGTCCCCGTGAGGAGAGTACAGTGGGTCCCTTAGGCCAGTAGAGGGATAGCAAGAGAGTAGCTTACTCTGGTGGGGGACATTTGTCCTCTTTCCTTGTCCCGGCAGCTGTAGTCAAGGGTCGGTTGGGGGGGAAGGTGGTTGCCCCATCACCGTGCCGCGGGGATGTCTTGTGGGAGTTTGAGGAAAGCAAGGAGGGCAGAGCCACGTCTAGCTGGACAGGTTCCTCCAGACCTGGAGGCCACGTCCATTGGGATGTTAGCGGAAAGTGCAGGGGAGGAGCTGCCTATTAAAAAGAGAGATATAGGCAGAGTTTTCCTTTAACAGGTACAACACTGGGAGGAGTTGCCTTAGAGAGAAGAGGGTGGGATTCCCCATTAATAACAGGAAAAAGGGGTCAAGGTAGCCTTTAAGCTATAGTAAAGGGGGTCTCCTTAAGTACCAGAGAAACAGTGGGTGGAGTTCATTGTAGGTTCACTGGGTGGGTCAGGGTATAAATGTCCACTTAGGTGAGAAATCAGGGTGATTTGGCAGGAACAGTAAGTATGGCACAGGAGGATGTACTACATTGGAGTGTGAGGGTCTACGTCTTAGAGAAGACCCTGTCCCAGGGGGGTCTTGGCGTGGATGAAACAGATAAGGAGCCCCTGCCGTGGGAGTGGACAAGGCCATGAGATAAGGTGTGGCTTCCCCTGTTTGGAGACTATTGAGCCCTGTGAGAGTGTTGGTAGTATTGTCCCCAGAGATAACGCTGATTTAGTAGTTCTGGTTGGTGTGACCAGTGGATATACTAAACCCATGCAGTGACTGTTGTTCCTGAAGTGAAGAAGCTTTCCCTTAGCACTCATTACCCTGCATCTCCCTGCCTGAGAAATTGCGAGTTAGTGCTCACATCAATGTGGGGTGGAGGACCACCTGGAGCAATGGCCGACTGTGACCTATAATTTGGAGTTAAGTTGCCCTGTCTGCTGTGGCACCTAATTCCTGTTTGCTGCCGGATCTAATAGTGCAGGTGGTTGCAGCGGAGGCATCATTTCTCTAAATTATTTGCAGAAGAGGGGTCATACAGACACAAAGCAGACCCTTACGTCGTCCCCTGCTCCTTAGCCATCATGAGATTCTTGCGTAATTCACCCAAGCAGTGCAGGGAAGCTGTCAGAGGAGCCATGATGAAAATGTTTCATACCTCCCAATTGTTTGAGAAATAGGAATACATTTTCTACACTCAGATACATTAAGTAGTTATTCCCTAATCCACCTGTATATCGTGCCTGGCATCCAACAACATGTATCTCATTAATTTTTAAAAACACAGAGCAGCCTTCGATTTAGGTGAGTGCAAAAGGATGATTTCTATCCCATAACGCGTGCACCTTCACGCGGTGAAAAGTCCAGCCAGAACCGCCACCAATAGTGCAAATCCTTACCGACTAGAAAGGATAACAAGTGCCTTCATAATACGTCCGCAGACGGATAGCAAGCAGGTCATATCGTCAGATGTTACTCGCCAGCATTCACGAATAAATCAGGCCAACCGACAGCATTCACAGATAGACCAAGCCAACCAATTACTGGGAGATAATAATAAAAAAGGATCTCGTGTAACTCCGTTACGCGTCGGCGGTGGCGGTGGCGGAATATGATTGAGGTACCTACATCTTCATTTTCGGCTGACACAGCCCTCCTGTTGGCATAAGCTGTTTCACTCCAGGAGTCGGTGAGATGAACGTCGCCTGATTTTGATTCTACTGCTGTTTTTAATCATTTGTTTGTGAGTGCACATTTTATACATTTATTAAATTGTCTTGGGTCTAAACGGAGTTACACGAGATCCTTTTTTATTATTATCTCCCGGTAATTGGTTGGCTTGGTCTATCTGTGAATGCTGTCGGTTGGCCTGATTTATTCGTGAATGCTGGCGAGTAACATCTGACGATAGGACCTGCTTGCTATCCATCTGCGGACGTATTATGAAGGCACTTGTTATCCTTTCTAGTCGGTAAGGGTTTGCACTATTGGTGGCGGTTCTGGCTGGACTTTTCACCGTGTGAAGGTGCACGCGCTATGGGATAGAAATCATCCTTTTGCACTCACCTAAATCGAAGGCTGATCTGTGTTTTTAAAAATTATTGCTTTTTCACTACTGGTCTTTTGGGATTGAGGACCATTACACGTTGAGCACTTGAAGTTGGACTTTAATTTTTGTTTATATTAATTTACAGCGCGGTGTTTGTACTTTTATTGCAAATTTGTCATTTCTGTACCTTTTTAACATGTATCTCATATCTGCCCTCTCCTTGTACTGCACCCTGACCCAACTGTAATCACACCTATCTCCCATTCTCCAGAGCCCAGCTATATCTTACTCCTTACCCCAAACGCACATGTAACTCAACTTCACCCACAATCTGTACCACACCTGACCCCCAGTCGAACTGTACTCACATTAACCTACAAAGCTCTCTCCCTTTCATCACTAGTATAAAGATACCAACCCAGATGCATCCTCTGCTCTGCCCACAAATTCCTCCAGTCCTCAACCCTGATCACCTCCTACCACTCTAATCTTCAGGACTTCACATGTGCCACTCCACTCCTCTGGAATGCCCCCCCCCCCTACAATTTGCCACTCTCCAACCCTTTAAAGGTGCCCTTGAAACTCAATTTTTAGATGAGCCCATAATCTGGCTTAACTAGTACACTTTACAGCCTTGCCATCATGCTTATTCACACTGCTTACAACCCAACCTGTCATCTCCAGCCTTATGCCTTACCCTCGATCAATGTGTATTTGTTCACCAGTTTTCTTTCCTGGCTCCATGCTCCCACAGCGCATGTGCAGGCTCGCGTGCAGTCAGAATGCACACACCTGTCGCCAGCTATTCTGATATAGAGAAGTGCTGGGAATGCTGCAGGAGGCACATTCACCAAGGGATCGTTTCCAGGGGTGTTCATCTGGTTAAACCAGGGGATTTCACACAGTGGAGCACCCCAAATTATTTAAGATGCCCCAGGGGAGGGCTTTCAACCAGGAGGGTTTTACACAGCAGTGGGCTTTGATGTGCCTTAACAATTGTCTTGATAACTGAAATCAGACAAAACACTTACCCATGCTGGGCTCCCAGGCTGCTCATGTTTGCCCATGTAACAGCAAATGACCATTGGAGCGCACTAAGCGGGTGACCACCAGCAGCGCAGGATCGTGGCATGGGTAAGTGTTTTGTCAAGAGTTTCAGACAACAAGGGGAATATTAACTGGTGGGACATCACATATCAGGAATCCTCTGGCGTTATTGTTAAAGGAATTATTCAGGCAAATGCTAAAAACGGCAGCTTACCCTGGAAAATGTGGTTCCAGTGCTGTGCCTCAGACAGGCCGGCCCCGTGAACAAGGAAATAGACTTCCTAATTTGCGGCCTCGGCCAACTCCCGCCTGTGCGGTCCACCAATGAAATTTTGGGGTCCTATAACGGAATCACGCCCCCGCCCTGCTACAAGCGCTCTTGCTTACAAGCTGTCAGTGGGGCACTGCTCAGCACCGCTGCTCCCACTCGCCCACAACAGAGCCACTGCAGGCGGAGGGAAGGATCGGGAGAACCTTCATCTGCCCCCCATAGCGATTGCAGAGGGAAGGAGCTGGGAGAACATCCCATTCTCGCTGCTGGCTGCAGCACTGAATGCTGGGAAACAGCTGCCTATCACATGCTCTATTTCAAGCAATTTAGCAATACGGTCAGCAGCGAGAAGGGAAGCCTGGCTCCTTCCCTCGGTGGCCACTATGCGGTCCAGCGGGAAGCAGAGAAAAGTTCTCCCCGCTCCTTCCCTTGTGTACAGTGGTGTTGAGTGCAGCACCCCCTTCCCCTCCCACGCTTCCCTGACAGCTTGTGAGCGAGAGCGCTACTAGCAGAGAGGGGGGCGTGTTTCCCTCACCTTTGCTGGTGAGAAAACTGTCGGCAGCCACTAGGGTTGTATAGTCATTTCTAACTTGTAAGTTCCCTTTAATCAATTGCACCAGAACCTGAGATAAATCCAAGCAGCAAAACATGGTGGAACTTGGTGAGAGTCCTTCGTCACCTGATACTGTATCAGTCCCAGGCTGTTACTTCGCTCTGGTCACAGAAAGAAAGGAGGATTTCTTCCTCTGCCTCCAGCACCATCCCCCTGATCCTGACCACAAATACAATTCTGAGGCTTGTGTCAGGTTGACACCTCCTCCGCAATCTAATGCAATGCACACAGTGTGCTTGTGTGACCCTGTCACTCCCATCATAGAGGACAGGAATAAAATGAGGTAACATTTTAGTTTCAAAGTTCTCTGGTAATATAGATTTTTTTTTAAAAAAAGGAAAGAAATAGAACATTGCATGTGTCGCCCTACACAATGGGAATACTTTTAAGTGTGTCTGGACTATTATTTTAAAGTGGACCAACACCCAGGATTTTGACTATCCTGGGTTTTGGTCCACTTCGGTGGGGCACCCCGATCGGGGGTGCCCCGCTGTGTGAAACCCCCAGAATGCCCGGAAACACTCACCTCACCACGCTCCTACGCGGGCGCTCGTCCAATCAGAGCGCTCAGAGGCGCTGTGGTATGCACGTACAAGCGGCGTCCAACCACAGCGGCTCTGAGCGCTGGAGGCCGCGTCTCGCTCTTCCCTCTAACAGGGAGCGCGCCTGCGCCGGCCATTCACAAACAGCCGGCGCGGGTGCGTGCCCTGCTAGAGGAAAGCGCGAGACGCGGCCCGCGCATGCGCCGTTGGAACGGGGTTAAGGTAAGGTTTCTGGGCTTCCTGGGGGGTTTCACCCCGCAGGACATCCCGATTTTGGATGCCCCGCGGGGAGGGATCTGATCATATAGATTCCTGGGCCGATCCCCCCTGGGTGTTGATCCGCTTTAAAAATACTCTGTGCCCTTTAGAAAATGACCAGAATAATGGTTGTCATCCTAAAGCTCAGACAAGCAAACACAGGGGCCAATAGGAGATAATCTTTCTAATTGCAAACCTTACTATTAGTAGAACAAATACCAAAACACTGAATGCAGAACATTAAAAACATGACCACCAAAGCTACACAAGCCAGATGGTTCACATTAAATCTGGGGTCATTTCCAAGGATTTGCTGTTTCCAAGTTTGTGACGGGAACAAAAGGTAGCTACACAGAGAGCTACACAAGAGACACCTAAAGAAAAATAACGGCAAGGAGGAGGGCATGGAGAAACCATCTGACATGTGAAGAAGGTCACAACTGCTGTGTGTCTGTACATGTGTAGATTTACACTTCCTGTGAGTATTCCGCCGCTGTTTCCCTAAACCCTGGATCATTGCGGCATGCACACTGGGCTCGCCACCAACTGCGCTCGGGCCTCCAAGTACTCCGTGTACTTTCCATCATAAGAGGGAAACAGCTGGAGGTATTCGTATTAAGATTGGGGCTCAGGACAACCAGTGATATGTAGCAGCTCTGGTGCAATGCTAATAATCAGGTGTGAGTTCTGGGTGCTAGATGCAGAGGATTGTAATCCAGATAGACATTAGTGGTATAACAGGAACTGGGAATGTCACATTACATGGTGGCTTAAAAAACAAAGACTGGGAGAGAGAACCAGCAGTGATAGAGATTACAGCTTGATATACAGGAAGTAACACATCAGAAAAATACATCTAAATTCTACAATTGTGCATTGGTAACAGCGCCATCTAGTGTCACAACCTGCTATAGCTGCAAACTGCAATAAAACCTAGTAAAAATCGCATAGAATAAGCTGGAAGTAAAGTTTCTCCAACAATCAGAGGCATATGTAAATGTGACCGGGCCCTGCTGAGGACATTTAAATGGGCCCCATCATGGCTCATGCTAGTGCCATATTTTTCTATTGTAGAGGCAGTCATAGTCTAAAGGTTTAGGTCACTATTTCTTCACCTGCAGTACACGTCTCCCCCCCATAATCTGGCCCTGCAGAAGTCTTTACTAGGGAGTGGCATAGAATAAGGCCCCGTCCCAAGGGGGCAGCCCAAGCCCATGTATGTGAAAGGGACCATCAATGGAGAACAACCCTCACCTTTTACCATATTCCCCAAATTACACAAGACAGGTCGTAGCAGGCATAGAAGGACTAGCCAATAGGTCAATGCTTGGTCTCTTATATCAAACCATTGCCCACATGTCTCCCTGGTTTCAGGCCATCTAATTTCACAGGGGGTTCAGTGGCCTTGACAATTATTGGTATAATTTAATAATAATTTATAATAATTTGGTTATGATTGCACACCATAAGAGAGCATAAATGTTAGAAAGAGGTAACCAGAACAGAAGGACAGGGTTCAAGATATAGCACCACTGACCATGTACTAAATTGAAGAGGTGCTATAGTGAATGAACTCTCAACACTATATTTTGAAGTGACTCCTCTGGGGTACTGTTAAAAGAATTATTCAGGAAAATGCTAAAAACAGCAGCTTACCCTGGCAAATGCGCCGTCAATGGGGAAATAGACTAATTTGCATGTTCGGCCACCTCCCATCGGTGCAGTCCGCAAATGAAAAGTGACTAGTTTTTAATATATGTGATATAACAAAAATGTACAAGAATCCAAAAAGTAGGCATATACATCGAAAAGAGAATTAGCATAAAAAATTGTCATGGTACATATGCTCAAGGGGCTCTCCCTCCTGACGAAGGTGTCCTACCAAAACGTTGAGGGATGAGGATGAGGGCTGTCATCCTTTTTTTGCATAATATAGTGTTGGGAGTTCATTCACAATAGGACCTCTTCAATTTAGTACAGGTTCAGTGGCCTTGGACTTTACTGCCATTTCTCCTCTGTACCACATCACCTTGCAATTGAAGATGGAATGAAAACTTCAGCGGTATACTAGTGACATTAAAGTGGACCGAAAACCACCCTGGAGTCCCCTGTGAGACTCCAGGGTAGGCACATCCTGAACGGAGATGCTCTGCTGTGTGAAACCCCCCAGGGCACCCAAAATTCTTACCTTTCCCCCGAGCCCATGGCGCATGCTCGGCATTGGCATCACTCGCATTTGTTTTTACTGTGCACGGCCTCGTCTGCTGCAACTGAATGGCTGTGTGGACCGCGTCGAGCCAGAGGGAGCGAGAGATGCCGCACTCATTAATATGAGCAATGGAGAAGCTGAAAGAAGGAGCGGCCGTGCTGGTGCTGTGGGCTTGAGGAGAGGTGAGTCTGCCTGGCATTCTGTGGGGGTTTCACACAACAGGGTACCCCCAACCGGGGTGCCCCAGGGGGGAGCACCAGAACACGGGATAGAACCTGCGTTTTGTTCCACATTAAGGATCTAGCCATGTTCCTAGTAATAGTGACACTCTACCTGCAGAGCCACATTTTCTCATTCGACAACATTTTCCTTCTACAGATATGTGGGGCTTCTAAGGGGATAAAGAAAGAGCTCCACAAAGGTAAAATGTCACTTTTAATCCTAAATGAAAATCATAACAGTCCACTATTGATGTCACAAGAGGGAAGGGGCATGGGAGGGACACCTTGGTCACATGGTGGGGATTCTGCAGAGACTCCTCCTCTGTGGTATAAAAGCCTCCTTCTCAAGTAGCCCAGCATTTGCTTGGTGACACCAAGGAAGAGGGAGGGGGAATTTGTGTCCCCATTACTACAATTGCCTGCAGGGCTAGCAGACCAGCACTCACAGAGAGGACACCACCCAACGCTGCAATAGGGAGTTCGAGGAACCCCTACACCAGTTCACAAGTTGTTGTGGCTGGAGCTATTGTATCTGCTATTCGGGAGTACAGGATGCTGGATACTCGATTGTCCCGGCTCTGGCTTATCACTATTAAAGAAGACCAAAACCCCCCAAAATCTATTTTGCTCCCCCACCCCGGGTGATTTGAATTTTCTTTTTTCCCCAGGTATGAGATTTGTATGCCGTTGGTTTCTGGCAGGATACCATTGTCCCAAACTAAATGTTCAAGCCCCTTTCCTCGCAATTTTATGCTGGGGGCAATTATAGCCTATTGAAAATAGTGCTACAAGGGAGATAAAAGCCAAAAGAAGATTTCATTTTCCCTTTTAAGCGAAATAGTCTGTAAGTAGTTTTATACAATTTATTACCAGGACACTAAGGGGAGTTTATACACGTTTTTTTTTTATTTAACCTTTCATAGGATGTGGTTGGTTTAATCACGGTCCACCTCTAGAAATTGTACAAAAGTGGTTGTATGGCAAAGGATGTGAGCATTGGTATCACATGATTCTATTAGTGCTGACTGACCTGCATTTTCCTTCATGTTAAAGGCTGGCAATAAAGACAAGAGGACTGGCAATCTGGAAACATTCAGCTGCTGGATGAAACTTTAGGTTGTGGTTTAAGTCTTTACAGCTTAATGAGATGCCCCCCCCCCCCCCCCGGCAAATGTATTGTTTTAGTCAGTTTTAGATGAATGATTTCAGAGTGGATCATACAAGCTACTTCTCTACTTTTCATGAATCTAAAACACACTTAATGTGGACCAAAACTTAGGCACCCCATTTAAGGGGGGGGGGCGCTGTGTGAAACCCCCCAGGTCGCTGGAATCAACTCACCTCGTCCTGGTCCTATGGCGCATGTATGGTCGCTCGTCCAATCGGCACGCTCGGAGCTGCTGATGTCACGTCGTCTAAGCTTCATCTAAGGCCAGTGGCTCCGAGTGCGCTGGTGGCCGCATCCCCGCCCCGTGCCGTCCATTTACAAATGCCTGGCGCAGGCACGTGCCCTGCTAGAGGGATAGCGGGGATGCACCCGTGGCTCGCGCAGTTGAACCAGGAACCAAGGTAAGTGTATGGGGGAACTGGGGGGGTTCCACACAACTGGGCATACTGATTTTGGATGCCCCGGGGGGGGGGGGGGGGGAAATCGCTCGGGCCCAGGAATCAAATAGATTCCCGGGCAGATTGCAGTCAGTTTTAGTCCACTTTAAAAGCAAAAAATAATACAATTCTGTGATTACTCACCTGTAGAATTGGTATTATAAGTATACAGCACGTCCTGTTCCAGAAGATTCCTTACACATGGGTTATACATCCACAAGATGGCGCTGGACTGCAGAAAACAGCTTGTGGCTCCTCCCGGCCCCATATAAGTCAGGGACCTCCCACAAAATCCCCAGTATTTACAAGCAGTAACACAATAAGCCGGGGGAACAATAACAAAAATCCCAAATGAACAATGAACAATCACCATACAGAGGTGACTAGGAATAATGATAACAAGGGCGGGGTGGAACAGGACGTGCTGTATACTTATAATACCAATTCTACAGGTGAGTAATCACAGAATTGTATTATTCCAAGTATACAGCACGTCCTGTTCCAGAATATTCCTTACACATGGGACATCCAATAGCAGTGTCCGTAAGGTAGGGTGGGATCCCCAAAAGTAACAGCGGGCAGTTTAAACCACAAGCCTGCAGAACTTTGCGGCCAAAAGCAGCATCAGCTGAGGCCCTAACATCAACCTTGTTAAACTTAGAAAAGGTATGAACAGAAGACCAAGTAGCGGCCTTGCAAACTTGTTCAACAGAAGTTTGGTGCTGAAAAGCCCAAGAGGCACCAATAGCACGAGTAGAGTGAACAGTAAGGCAGAAAGGAGGTTCCTTCCCCTTAGCAGAATAGGCCTGAATCACAGCCTGACGGATCCACTTGCTGATGGTGGACTTAGCTGGAGCTAAATCCTTCTTAGGCCCAGAAGGGAGAACAAAAAGAGCATCAGTCTTCCTGAAAGGTTCAGTAGCCACCAAATAGAACTTTAGGGTTCTAACCACATCCAGAGAATGTAATACCTGCTCCTTAGAGTTACTAGGATTAGGGCACAGAGAAGGCAAGACAATGTCCTGATTGAGATGAAAAGCAGACACAACCTTAGGCAGAAAATCTGGCTAAAAACGAAACACCATCTTGTCCTGGTGTCTCTCAAAGTAAGGGGGTTTGATAGGCGTGTTTCTGAGTTGGCAGCGCTTTCTAACAGAAGTGATAGCCACCAAAAAGGCTACCTTAAGCGTCAAAATAGACAAAGGGGCCGCACGCAATGGCTCAAAGGGAGACCCCTGCAAGGCCGATAATACCAAGTTCAAATCCCAGACTGGTAACATAGGCTTACGAGGAGGACGCACGTGAGTAACCCCCTGAAAAAGGTCTTAACCAGACGATGGTTGGCAAAAGATCTTTGGAAGAAAATAGCCAAGGCTGAAACATGACCTTTGAGGGTACTAAGTTGAAGAACCAAATCCAAACCATGTTGCAGGAATTCCAGAATCCTGGGGATAGAAAACACCTGACAGGAAAGCGACCTAGACTCACACCAGTCAATGTAAGTATGCCATACCCTATAGTAGATAGATGACGAGGACTTCTTCCTAGCCTGAATCATGGTACTAACAACAGAGGCAGGCAGCCCCTTTTCCATCAAGATGGAGGTTTCAGCAGCCAGGCCGTTAAAGCCAGCGTTTGCAAATTGGAATGGCGTAGCTGTCCTTGAGTGAGCAGATCTGGAACCTTGGGCAGGGCATACTGATCTACTGCCAACTGCACGATGTCTGCGAACCACACTCTTCTAGGCCAACGGGGGGCCACCAGAATGGTTGGCACCCCTTCCTGGGAGATCTTGCGCAGCACCCTGCCCAGCAGAGGGAACAGAGAAAACACATAAAGGAGCTGAAAGCTCTTCCAAGACATTGCAAGCGCATCCATGGCCAAGACCAGAGGGTCTTGGGACAGAGAGACAAAGACTGGAAGCTTGTGATTGTGACGAGACGCAAACAGGTCCACATCCGGCTGCCCCCAGCGATGACACAGGGACCAAAACACCTTGTTGCTGCGGGACCACTCCCCCAGCCGAGACATCCCCCTGCTCAAGGAGTCTGCCTCCAGGTTCTCCACTCCTGGGATGTAAACTTCCTATATGCAGGGGACATGCTCCTCCTCCCAGGACAAAATCAGAGACACTTCCTTGAGGGCCCTCTTTCTCTGGGTCCCTCCCTGATGGTTGATGTAGGCAACTGCCGTCTGGTTGTCCGAGCGGATCTGAACCGCCCGACCCCGAAGGTGTGGAGTCAACTGGGCGAGAATTAGTCTTATTGCCCTAAGTTCCAGAATGTTGATAGGGGTATGGGCTTCCTGAGGGCCCCACTGACCCTGGAACTTCAGGGATTTCCAGAAGCCCCCCCAACCTGTCAGACTGGCATCTGTGGTGACTGTCTTCCAGCAAGGGGTCAGAAAGGATCTGCCCATCAACAGGTTCCTTGAGTCCAGCCACCACGAAAGAGACCGCCTGGCCAGAGGGGACAGACACCACCATCTGGGTATCCAGCTCTGCCTGCTGGAAGGACTGAGATGTGATGAGAATGTCGTCCAAGTAAGGAAGGATGCGAATGCCCTGAGATCTCAGCAGAGCCATCACGCCCGCCAGCACCTTGGTGAAAACCCTGGGAGCCGAGGTGATACCGAAAGGCAAAGCCACAAATTGGTATTGCTGATCCTCCAGGGCGAACCTGAGGAATCTCTGATGACCTGGAAAGATTGGTATATGAAGGTAAGCATCCTTGATGTCTACAGAGGTCATGAAGTCCCCTGGGCGTAGTGAATTTACAGCTGAGCGCAGAGGCTCCATGCAAAAGTGTCTGAATCTGACAAATTTGTTGAGGCGCTTTAAATCCAGGATGGGTCTGAGGGACCCGTCTTTTTTGGGAACAGTGAAAAGATTGGAATAGTAGCCTCTGCCCCTTTCCTTTAAGAGCACTTGGCAGATGACCCCTAACTCCAGAAGGTTTTGGACAGTAAGGCGCAGACCCTGGGCTAAAAGGGGGGGTTTGATGAATCTTGGGGGGGGGCAGGCAGCAAACTCTATCTTGTAACCGGAGGACAGTACCTCCTGAATCCACCGATCTGGGACGTGAATTCTCGTGAGCAAAAAAAGCCGCCCCCCACCCGGATGGGTGAGGGCGCCCCATCATGCCTGAGGGGGCTTGGGTGAGGATTTTGGCTTAGGACCCCAGGAGAGGCAGGACAGCCACGTCCTCTGCCCTTTCCCTAATGGTCTCCGCGGGCCCCAGTAAAAAAGACTCCACGGTTAGTTCTGGAGCCACGGAAGGATGGGAGAAAGGCACCTGTCCCCCAAAAGGACCGAGATGGCCTCCTGTGTTGAGGTAACCTACCACCCATAGCAAACAAATCTAAGCGTTCTCCAAAAAGGCGCAGGCCCTTGAAGGGAAAACCAGTGAGAGCCTTCTTAGCAGCATTGTCAGTTACCCACTGACGTAGCCAGACAGAGAGGCGTATAGCCACCAACAGGGCAGAAGTCCTACCACACATTCTAATGGCATTATCCATGGCAGAGAGGATATATGCAATAAATTCCTCACAAAGCATGAGAGATCTATACTCCTCTCTACCCGCATCCTCAGAAGCCCCATTCAAAAGACACTTAATCACTCCTTTAATGGCAATAGCCATAATAGCAGAGGCACAAACCGGGCGCCATCCCCACACAGGCAAAGGCATGACTGGCCAATTGGCCCAAACTCCGGTCCTCGGCATCTCGCAGGGTAGTAATGCCAGGAGAATGCATGACAGATTTGGACAACCCTAGAACTGGCGCATCCTCTTTTCCCAACTCTTAGGCACACCTGGCAGCTTGCTAGGCCATTCCCATTCTTTGAGCGCTAGATTATTAAAGTGAGACTGCTCAGGGAACTCCCAGCGTGGCTTAACCGTATGAAAAGGCTCACCTTGCTGCTGCGGAGACAATGCCGGGGGAGAAATACAAAGCACTTAAAAAATGTGACTCAGCAATCTGTCAGTGTCAACAGGGGTCCACAGGTCTTCCCCAAAGGGAGTCCCAGTACCACCGTATATCTTAGGTTGCTCCTCAAGGGGTTAGGGACCTGGGAGTGAGTAAGGGCCCTCATCTTCCACAGGGAAGAGGGAAACCACGGGTGATAAATGCCGCTTCTCAGCAGAAGCCTTACGCGGGGCAGACCCAGCAATATGTTTTTCATTACTGGCCACCCGTGCAGCTAAATCAGGTTGAGACTCCCCACTAGTATGCCCCTCAGTGGGGGTTAGATGTAAGCGTGGGGGGGTGGGTGAGGCCAGAGGGAGCGCACCCCAGGAGTAACAGACAGCCCAGACTGCAGTGCTGGGCGCCGGGTACACACACCCTGACATCATCACTTATGGGGATACCCCACACACAACACATAGCCGGGCTTGTCCCAAAGGAACCCCAGGCCCATTATCCCCAGAAGCTTCCATATGGTGATTTGAATGGCACAATAGGCCAGCAAGGGTTAACGCTGAAGAGCTACCCAGGATGCCCCAAGAACCGCTAGGGAAGTGGGAGTTAGTGAGGGAAGATGGCTGGGGGAAACCACAGTACTGAAGTTCTCACCCGCCTGACAGACATAATCAACATTCCCATGAGAATAAGGCAGAGAAAAAAAAAGAGAAAAAATCAACCCATCAGGGTTACCTCGTGGGGTTGTGAGGTAAAATTGCATCATCCACAGAGCCCGCCCCCCCCCCCCCCCCTTGGAAGAGCGGGAAATGCGCCCACGTGATCCGCCCGGCAGCTCTGAGGTGAATGGGGCTGCCAGACTCAGAGCGCAGTACAAAGCGCGGCGGCGGCGTATTATAAAGTTACCAACACTAAAATATGACAAGAGTGAAATACAGTATTAAATCACTAGACGCCCCCCCCCGGAGATCTCCCAAGGGGAGAGTGAGGGAGGATAACAGCAGAATTCCCAGGGAAAATGGCGCCCAGAGGACTAATATGAGAAGTGAGGGGGGAAATATATATGTGAATAGGGTTTAACTGCACAGGATAACCTGTGCCTATGAGGCAGTGGGGGCATCCCAAAAGGCTCACCATCAGCCTAAACCGCCTACCCTGTTGGAGCAGGGACTGCGGTAGGAGCCTAGCTCCTCAGCACCTTTTTTACTGGTGTTTGCTAACCTACCTTCACCCGAACCTTGTCAGCCGAGGCTGGGAGGCAGTATATATTACGGAACGGGTGGGAATAGTCCTGCAGGGCCGCAGGCCATAAGCCCCGCTCACCTGCGCAACATAGAGAGCCATCTTCTATCTTCTCAGCGCAGACTGCAGAAAAGAACTGGGGAATTTGTGGGGGGTCCCCGACTTATATAGGGCCGGGAGGAGCCACAAGCTGTTTTCTGCAGTCCAGCGCCATCTTGTGGATGTATCACCCATGTGTAAAGAAACTTCTGGAACAGGACATGCTGTATACTTGAAATATAAAGTTTAGTAAATTGCTCCTCTGATGATCAGTGGCATATGTTATTTGTAAGGGTGTAAAGTGGATCAAAAGCCACGGTCCACAGCTTTGGAATCTAAAATATTCCAGGCGCCTGATTCCCTTCCCCCCAGGGCATCTCGTTTCGGCTATGTGAACCCCACAAGTGCACTAAAAACCTACCTGTTCCCCAATCCAACAGCGCATGTGCGAGCAGTGCCAGCTATAACTTTGGGGCGCGCCCATGACAGGCATTTGTGAGTGGCCGGCACAGACACAAACCCTGTTAGAGGGTAGCGGGGATGTGGCTGGCAGCACACTTGACTCCATTCAGCTCCTTTCGGCTAGACTAAATCCTTAGCTGAGTCTTAGCTGATATTGACAAGCGCAGGCGAACATGCTGGTTGGACCAGAGTCTGCGCATGCACCATAGGACTGGTGAAGGGTGAGTTTGAGTTTTCCTGGTGTTACCTGGGGGGGGTTTCACACAGCAGGGCATCCCAATTCATGGTGCCCCAAGGCCAAAGACCAAGTCAGATAGTGAATATCATGGGTTTTGTCCACTTTAACCCCATGTCGAATAGCTGCGTTCTTGTTACACACCTGACAGTCTTGCTTATGCATGATTATGAGGGGGAGCTGTGCTCGCGGCAGCCCACACCAAACAGAGAGATCTATGCCTCGGAAACATGGGGAAGCTTGGCTATCATTGTACATAAACACTGATTCTGTGCAAGGTGGAAGCTGTTACACAGTGTAATTGATGTATCCAAAATGAATCTAGGAGCTCACAGCTGTGACCTGAGCAATGGTGAGTCATTACAGCTGATGGCTTTCTACTTCTGGCTAGAAATTAGAGGTGAGCGCACAGAGATATGAGGCAATTTTGAGCTTTTCAGAAACAGGGCTCTCAGTTATAAATCAAAATAACAGCTTGAATGTATCTGAAGAGCACAGAATCTGTGTGCTATTCCACAATATTTAGATGGAGACAAGCCCTCTCAAATAGCTTATGTCACCCATTGCCAGAGGGGGGTTTAGGGGAGCAATCTACTAAGTTTTTGACTGGAGGTCCACTTTAGGCATATTGATGATTTACATGTAAGAACATGAAGTCCTTTGGGTTCTGGAGGGCCGACAGTCTAATCTCAGTCTGAGTAACCCTGTCTATTTCAGCAACATGTAATAGGATAGCAGCAGGAGCTATGGCAGACATCTGTATACACATAAAACAATCAAATTATTTAGGGAGGCACTCCAGGAAACTACATCAATTATCAATAATCTTTTATTCACAAATATCATTAAAGACATACAACAAGACATATTAAAAACCATTAAAATACATAAATACAAACACACAGACAAACATAAACAGAGGGGTCGGTTGGGGAGATACACCATATCTGAAAAGTTTTTCAACAATACCATCCAAAAACCAACCCACAATTATGTGAATCCCTGAAAAAACCTGCCTATGTTCCAGATCATGAGCCTGATGAAGTGGGTATGACCCACGGAACGCGTGGCTCTCAGAGGTGGTATGCAGTAGGGAGATGATATGAGTTATCAGATATCAGACTTGTTTATTATTATATAAGATATTGGATATTGTTATTTGACACTTTGTGGTTTTATTGTGCAATATGGAGTTTTTATATACATAGGGGGATTAATGAGTTATTAATGTTGTTTGGGTGGATTAATTTATGTGACTCATTTTGGCACCGACACTTTATTCATATAGATATGTGATTTTTTGAAATGGCACAGTATAACATATTTATAATTATTTAGGATCCGGATCATAGGCAGGTTTTTTCAGGGATTCACATATTTGTGGGTTGGTTTTTGGATGGTATTGTTGAAAAACTTTTCAGATATCATGCATCTCCCCACTGACTACCTCTCTGTTTATGTTTGTCTGTGTTCGTATTTATGTATTTTAAAGGTTTTTAATATGTATTGTTGTATGTCTTTAATGATATTTGTAAATAAAAGCTTTATTGATAATTGATGTAGTTTCCTGGAGTGCCTCCTGAAATAATTTTGAATTCATTTTGATCGTTTTATGTGTATACTATAGGCTTTGGGAGTAGCACCCGGTTACATATCTATATATGTTGTTTTCAATGTGGCCATAGGGGGTTTGTGCAGGCTATATTTGGTGATGGCAGACAATTATAACTAAGAGGGTTATTTAAGAAAGAGAGGTCAGGTAGTGCCTTGTAGCAGCAGGCAGCGTCTGGTGAACGCTGGGCGCAGTACGCAAAACCTCATTTATGAAAGCGAATCTGGTGAGCGCCTCTAACAGTGCCATGTAGCGTCGCATGCATTAATCCAGGTGCTCTAGGCTCAGGAGCCATGTAGTACCTGCTGCTCTGTAGTGCTCTCCCATACATTTCAATGAGCTTTCATTAGTTGTGTATAAATAGCGTGTTTGACAATTTTTTTTTTTTTTTTTGCTCAAATCATTGTGTGACCTCTCCTGGCTGCAAACACTTTCAGAAACTTTTTTGACTTATATTTTTATGCAGAATTCTATTTACTGGCACTAAAGTGTTAATATCTCAGTGTTAAAACAATGTCATTCCATGTGTTTTCTCTTTGTTACAGGTGGATGTGTGTTCAAAAACAGACTTTAATCACACAGCGTCTGGCATTCTGTCCTACAGCTGGCACTACCTCTCGCTCGCTGCAGCGCTGTACTGTTGTTACAGCGCCCAACACACATCCCATTCATCAATGCTGGCCAGCTTACTAGGGCGACTGAGACACTCTCTTACAGCACCTGATACCCGCATATGAGCGTCTAGTAGCGGTCGCTCTAAGCGCTGCTATACAGACACTCATCTGGAAATACGTGGCGCTAATAGTTAATCAGCCTCCACAATATTGGGTTACAGAGGACAACAGAGGTGTCCAAATGTCTATGCAGTTGATACAATAAAGGCAGACTGGGTGGGGCAAATTCTATTCATATGTTGTGGTCAAAGTCATTCTGCTAAATCAGCTTTTGTCCAGTGTTGTGACGCTTACTATAGCCTGACTGACATATCCAAGCACCCCAGCCATCAATAGTTGCGTTTCAGTGTCATGGTCTCTTTGTGGTTCACATGAGAGGTGAAAGATCGGAGCACCTTCCTTTGTCTGGCCTTCTTGCCTGACACTTAATGGATTTAGGAAGCTTCTGTAGGTCTTGTTCAGACACTAAACACACATAAACAAATAAACATAGTCTTTGTGAGGATCAGGCACTGGCTGAGATGGCGCCAAGATCACACAACTTTGTGTACAAGACTCAATGAGATTCCCCCCATCAAATATAATGGATGATCAATGTTCCAGCAAAGCTGACGCTGACACCAAAGGACTGTCAACAGATCAAGGTGACAAAAACAAATGAGCTACATAAATATGCCCGATGCAGCAGGCATTCTAGTATTTCACAGAAACCTGTAGATTAGAATGTGACATTTTTAGGACATACTTTTGAAGTTGGCAGCGTGTAGCTCATGAAGGACGTGACATGTTGTGAGCTGGCTTAGTGGGTATATATGCTCTGCAATAGACTGTCAGCACACGTGTCTCAATGCTGTCATGTTTCTTCTGGCCCTTAGCATACAATCGTACATATATAGGAGTGTCACCCGGCATTGCTAATTTTGGGTTGTAGGATTTGGTTGGATTGAGTTGGATAATTATTGGCTTTCAGACAAAGGGTTGCAGGTATTTTGGACTGGACAAATTGCCCTCGTGTGGAGACTATTTCATGTGAGAGGTTAATGGGCACTATGATGGTGAAGCAGCTCGCAAAGGATCAATCAAAGTCAGTCTAAAACACACATGCTCAACCTGCAGCTTGGGGGCCATGTGTGGCTTCAGAGCCATCTAATGTGGCCCCAGACCTGCTGTAGGGAAAGTAGGAGGGGTAACTAGAATGAATTTGTAAAGGTAGTTATATAGGGGTACAGTAAGCATAGCTACCAACTTTTCATGATGGGAAAGAGGGACATTTGTTAAATTAGGCCACGCCCCCTCATTGATGGATGGATAGGAGATTATAACAGTTACAACAATTTGAATAGGAAAATTAATCATTTATTGATGCAGATCTGCACCTCAAAGGGGGGCAAAGGAGAACAACTAGGGACAGCGGGACTCGGATTCTAAAGAGGGACTATCCCTCCAAATCAGGGATACTTGGGAGTGGGGGTGTCAGGAAAAAAATTGTTCAAGTATCGCAATATTTCATTCGGCGATACTTGAATTGATTTTTTTCTCCATGGTATCGATTCAGACTCCACCCCCCTGTGGCTAGCAGGCGACTTGCCATTAACCGCTGGCTCCCCAATTACCTGCCTCCCCAAAGCCCGGGGGGGGGGGAGCAGAAGGGCCCGGGCCCACGGAGGCTAGGGCAGGGCTAGGGGCCAGCTTTGTACCCTGTGCTACAAGCCCTGCATAGCTGGTCCCGGGCTGGTTATGCTGGGTAGGGGGGACCCCATGTCATTTTTTGGCGGACTTTTAAGGGTTTTTAACCCTTAATATTCTAATAAAAAATGGGGGTCCCCCTTGTCATTTTTTTTTTATAAAAAAAATTGTGATATATCGTCTTTGAGATATAATCGGGATATATCGCATCACCAGATTCTTGCCAATTCACATCCCTAGTTGGGAGGTATGAGTAAGGATGGGGGGATTGCACAGAGAGTGAAAGAGATGGGGCGCGTTGGAAAATAGAGGTGACATCAGTGGCTTGGAGGAACACAGTGACATTGATTGCATAACACCCCTGGTTGACATATTTGGCACAATCTAGTACATTTTTCTGTGATAATTATAGGCTTAGCATTGGTGGCAGTTTAGATGGGTTGTGTATTGGGAACATGGTTAGGATGGGGGACTGATGGGGGTGACGGCTATATAAAGCAACCCATATATTGGCATGTGAATTGCTAGCATTTGGGGTGATACATGTGAATACTGGGGTGTTGTGAAGGGACATATGAGTGGAATCTGTGGAGACAGTGGGTATTTTTCTAGAAAATCTTCAGTATGCTATTCATTATGGACCATGACCAGGTTCCACTGAACTTGAGAAATACTTTTGGCCAAAGCCCGTCGATATTACCTTCTTAGGGTGTAGAACTAGAAATGCATACTTTCATGCATTTTTAACTTGTCCTGAACCAGTTCCTCTCTGTAAGATGGCATTGTATAGGTGCGATAAGAACACTGTTGCCACTCACAACAATGATTAGAGCGGGGCTTTACAGCTAAAACAGGAGGCATTAGCTGGGATTAGAGTGAAGCAGAAGCAGTCAAAATGTACTCTTCATGGGGGGGAGCAATTCAGTGGATGCTGGTTAAAAATATGGGTTTTGGTCTGCTGTAAGTGGCATCAAAAGGTTGCGCACCCCTAATCTTGGTTTGTCAGATGAGAAACATCGGAGAACAAACACCCTGCAGCCATTGCTTTAAGAACACAAACTGCTGGTAGCATTATCGTCTTGGGAATATTTTTGCAGCATTCTATAGGCACGCTCATCCCTAACTTGAACCAAAAATAGAGCATCTGTGGGGGTCACCTCAATCATCATGTTAACTCTATGGATCCTCCCCCTCCACACGCCCTTCAGCAGTTGTCAGCATGGCTCCAGATACAGGTAATAACCTACCAGGACCTTATGAACTCACTCCCAGCCCTTTAGCTGCTGTTCATGCTGCACACGATGGTTACTCTGGATTTTAGTTAGCAGGCACAATAATAGACTGCAATGCAAGGGAGTAACTATAGGGGGTGCAACTGCACTGGGGGTCCAAAAGATCAGGGGTCCCATCATTGTAACACTTCCATATTGTTTATCAGATTTGTGCTCATTTCAAATCATGTAATGGAAAAAGAAGCACCAAGTCTCTTTGCTGTGTCAGTCTTTAGTTGTCTGGTTGTATCCAATAGAGTTAAAATAGGAAAAAGGACACTGTATGAGCTATGACAGGGCCCTTATTTAATGTTTGCACCAGGGACCCGTCCCATTTAGTTATGCCACTGCTGCAATGTGCATATTTTATATTTATTTATAAGAATAGGCTACAAAGCTAGCACTTTATTCCATTCCTGACACAAGACTGCAACACGTGGAGGCGTATTTAAGACCTGAGCCGCATATCGCCATGTGAGCGTCTACGTAGCGGCACTTAGAGTGACCTCTAGTAGACGCTGCAAGCGGGTGTCTACGCTATAACCTAGCGTAGTGGCTGGACAAGTGATGCTGTATTAACCTGTCCAGTGATAAATGTGATGTCTACAGGGCACTGTAGAAGCTTCTCCCTGATTCACTGCAGAGCCAATCATGAATGGTGGTGTCCCAAGGTGAAAGCGCAGAAGACTAAGCTACATCTAACATCACGCTGCAGGGAGCGATAGGTAGCGCCAGTTACGTGCATCTGGCACTCTGCGCTGAAGCCCGTATTCAAGAAAAAACGAAACACAACCAGCATCGGCGATCTAAAGTTGGGCACTCTAGTATAGAACGCCAGACGCTGTGTGATCAAAGTCTGTTTTCTAAACACAAACACCAGCACCAGAGCGAAAACATATGGAATGACATTGTTTTAAACACTGTGACACTGACACTGCAATGGCAGATCTGCACATACAATTCTGCATAAAAAATAAAAACAAAAAAACACAATGAAAGTGTTTGGTTACTGGGCAGGAGAAGACACACAATGATTTGAGCCAAAAATGTAAAATTTTTCGTTAACACACTATTTAAACAACTAAATGAAACACCATTAAAATGTATGGGAGAGCATTACTGAGCGAAAGTTACTACATGGCGCTGCAGAACCTAGAGTGCCGGCGCTACGCACTGAGACACAGCTAGTGATACATGTGACACTACATGGCGCTGTTAGAGGCGCTTACCAGATTCGCTTTCTTAAATGTGGTTTTCACATAAAACGCCCAGCGTTCACCCGACTCTACGTGGCACTACCTGGCATATAGTTTCTTAAATAACCCCCATAATATCATCTTAGGTGGGATGAAGGGCAGTGTGAACATTGGTGGACATCTTGATTTATTACAAAAAAAGCACTTCCAGCTGGAAGAAACAATGATTTTCAGAAAGATCTGCAGCCAGAAAACAAACACTTCCCAGCAGGTTTCTTTTTTTATTTAAATAAATTGATAAATTAACAGAAGACATAAAAAAGGAAACAAAACACACTTGGGATTGGGGATGATGGGTGAAGGATTCATGGCACGGGGAAGTGGTGTATCCAGGAGCAAGGCGAGTTCAGGGAGGTGGGAAATAACATCATGGCTGGGCACAGGATAACACGACAAGAGCTGGCATTCAGGACATCTTTTCCCCTTCCAGCAGGATTTAGGATGACATTCTTGCGTGCTTATTAAAACAATATTTAAGGCAGTTTATTGGATATGTGCTCTTTTGAGAGTGAGCAAATCCGCTTAGAAAATGAAAAAGACCAGCTACTGTTTTTTTTTTTGTTTTTTTTTTAAGTAAATACTTAGACTAAAACCCTCTCCCGCTCCCCAGTGCTCTCCCCCACCCACATACCTGGAGGCATGGTGCTGATTGGGGTCTTCACACAGCAAGGGCATCCCAAATTGGGATCCCCCCAGGGGTATACAAGTGGGTTGCCCTGAAGTCTCTTAGACTCCAGTGACGACCCCAGACAGTTTTGGTAAACTTTAAATCGAAAACAAAAGTCAGGATTGTGGCTAACCTTGGCTTTGCTCTGTGCTGTTTTGGGATGCCCCACTATGTGAAACCCACCAGATTGCCCAGTAAAACTTTTTACACCAGTAAAACACCTTTTCCCGGTCATAGCCACAAATTGCATAGTTATGGTCAAACAGCTCTAACTGGATGAGAGCCCATGCATGCGAGAGGCGAGTTATGGGTGATCTAGGGGGTTCACACAGCGAGGCATCCCAAAACGTGATGCCCCAGGGGGAGTAGGCCAACAGCCGACCCAGGAATCCTTTAGATTCTAGGGCTGTCCGTCTAACGCTTTGTTCAGCTATAAAGAGTAATAGTGGGCTGTAATGGGGAAGAATACCCCATAAAGAGATGGTGTTATGTGCTATGACAGCACCTCAAAGTACGGTTCTGTCCACTTTGGCCCGGCTCCTGTACCATGTGGTCAGACTGGGTGCGTGGGAGCTAAGCAGAATAACAGCACCGTTTAGGAATCCAGTACAGTGCTGGATCATTTCTCTGGACAGGGGATGAAAGCATTACATTTTATTTTATTAAAGCTTACAATTATTCAGTAGGACAACACACCTCTAAATGCTGAAGTACATGTCACCAACCTGACCCTCTGAAAAAAGCACCTAGTACTGAACAAGTAGTGGGAGGCTGTGCAGTGCTGGTGATAGGGCTTTAGTACAGAAAAGTAGCCAAAAGACATGCTCCTCAACTGCACTAACAATAGGACATGTTAAAGAGGAACATCAGACCAAAAATAAAAAAAAGATTTCCCTCCCCTTAGGCCCATACTAACCTTGTGGACGTCGCCGCTGCCTGCTGCGACCACATCAGGCTGCTTCAGGGCCTGATCCTCATTCCACTACCCGCTTAGCCTTCTGTTAATGACAAGCATGGCCCCTAGCCGAGATAGTCAATGTCCGATGGCGATTTCGCAGCTCTCAAAGAATTTTGTTGAGAGCTGCGAAAGGTGTGTGGTCAGTTGAGAGAGAACCAACCTGATCGCCTGCAGTTCCAGAACATTGATGGGAGCATGGGCCTCCTGGGGGCCCCACTGACCCTGGAACTTCAGAGACTTCCAAAAGCCCCCCAACCGGTCAGACTGGCATCTGTGGTGACAGTCTCCCAGCAGGGAGGCAGAAAGGTCCTGCCCACCAGAAGGTTCCTTGAGTCCAGCCACCATGAGAGGGACTGTCGGACCAGGGGGGACAGGGCAAATTCCTGATCTAGGGACGCAGGGTCCTGATCCCAAACTGACAAGAGGTGCAACTGAAGAGGTCTCATGTGAAACTGAGCAAAGGGAACCGCCTCGAAGCAGGACACCTTCAGGCCCACTAACTGCATCCCCTGCCGGATGGAGGGATGGGGACACAAGAGCAGAGCTCGTGCCTGCTTCTGAAGGCCCTTCACTTTCTGCTGAGGCAGGAAAACCTTGACCTGAGAGGTATCCAGAGTCATGCCCAGAAAGGACCTCAAGGCGCAAACCCCAAGCTGACAGAGGGTTTTGAGACATCCGGGATCTGAGGAATCTTGGGGGCGGCCAGGCTGCAAACTATCTTGTAACCGAAGGACACCACCTCCTGAATCCACCAGTCTGAGATGCGAAGCCTCCAGACGTGAGCAAAGAGCTACAGCTGTCCCCCCACCCGGATAGGTGAGGGCGCCTCCTCATGCCTGAGGGGGTTTGGGCTTGGACCCCCAAGAGAGACCGGGACAACCACGGGACCTGCCACGGCCCCAAGAAGATGGAGTCACGACCTCTCCTTGAGGCATGAAAGGAAGAGGAGGAGAAGGAAGGCCCCCGAAAGGGCAGAGACTGCTTCCTACGCTGAGGTAGCTTACCATCCTTGGCTAGGACATCCAGACGCTCACCAAAGAGCCGCAACCCCCGCAAAGGGGAGCCCAGTGAGAGCCTTCTTAGCTGCAGTGTCAGCATCCCACTGACGCAACCAAACAGAGCGGCACATAGCCACCAAGAGGGCCGAGGTCCTACCACCCAGCAGGACGGCATCATCCATGGCAGTAAGCATAGGCAACAAAATCAGAGCAAAGCAAGAGGGCCCTATAATCCTCCCTCCTCCTAACAGCCATGGAGCCATCAGTGAGACGTTTGAGCTTCTTCTTAAGAGCAATGGCTGTGATGGCAGAAGCAGAAACCGGACGCAGCCCCGCCCCCACAAACGTAAAGGCATGGCAGGCCAGCTGATCCATGCGCCGGGCCGCGCTGTCAGGCAGTGTAGTAGTGTCAGGGGAGGGCATGACTGAGGTGTTGGACAGCCCTAGGATGGGAGCGTCCACCTCAGGGGGGCACGACCATCGCTTGACCAGGTCAGCAGAGAAGGGATACCTCCTATCCAAACCCTTGGGCACCGTGGGCAATCTATTAGGACGTTCCCACTCCTTGAGGACCATATTAGAGAAATGGCCCTGCTCAGGAAACTTCAGGCGCCGTTTATCAGGACAAAAGAGCTCACTCAGTTTCCTCTTAGCCACCTTAGGGGTGGCGATGTGCAGTGGTATCGAAAATGTCAGACAACAGTCTATCAGTCTCATCAGGGAGCCATGAATCCACCTGTCGTACCCCTCCTGCTGGTCCCCAGAGGAGTCAGAGTCCTGGAAAAGCTCCCCCTCCTCTAGGGAGTCATGGCCACCAAAAGCATCAAGTCCCTCATCCTCCTCAGCAAAAAGGGAGGGCGTGGGATCAAGGTGCTGCTTCTTGCCAGAGGCCTTACCCGTCACAGGCCTGGCAAGCTGCCTTTCAATGCTGGCCACGCGTAGTGCCAGATCAGAGTGTGACCCCCTGCTAGTATCCCCCTAACTATGGGCTAAATGCAGGCATAGGAAATGCCAGAGGGAGCGCAGAACTGGGCAGAGAAACGCTCAACCCAACCTGGTCCGCAATAACACTTTTGGCGCACGGCACACAAACTGCGCCACCACCACTCAAAGGGGATGCCCCGTACATGACACAAAGCCGGGATTGCCCCGAAGGACGCCCAAGCATGCCATCCCCAGCAGCCTCCATATGGTGATTAACACAGGCGCAATCGGCCAGCACAGGGAAATGGGTAATAAAAGCCACACGGGATGCCCCAAGCCAGGAGAGGGGAGATAGGGGGGGAGGAAGGAGCAGGACCGGGAGAAACCACAACACATAGTTATCCCGCCTGAAAGACAAACAGAAAAACACATAAGCATCCCGCAGCACATGCCCAAAAGGAATAATCAACCCCCGAAGGGGGTACGCGTCATCCCCCGGCACCACCCCCCCGAAGAGCGTGAAACAGCTGTCACGTGACCCGCGCGGGCGCCATTACACTCAGAAAATGCCTCACAGCAGTAGCGCCGCCCGCCGCAGAGCGGTGTACAAAGCGGCGAAAACAACAGCGGCAAATAACCACCCACCGCAGGCAGCGGCAGGGCCAGGGTAGGAAGCGGGGGGGGGGGGGGCTTGGGGAGGGGAAAGAGAGAGGCAGGACTTGGGATAGTTGATCACCCAACCAAAACTCTCCAGAGTGGACACCACAGTCCTGGTATCTAGCTGCGCCTGACTGAGGGAAGACGCCATGATGAGAAGATCGTCCAGATATGGTACGATGCGGATACCCCGGGCTCTGAGGATGGCCATCACTCCTGCCAACACCTTAGTGAAAACGCTTGGAGCCGAGGTAAGGCCAAACGGAAGAGCCACAAACTGAAAATGTCGATTTTCCACGACAAACCTGAGAAATCTCTGGTGTGCCGGAAAGATTGGAATATGCAGGTAAGCATCCTTGATGTCTATGGACGTCATGAAGTCCCCCTGACGAAGTAAGTGGATGGCTGAGCGCAGAGTTTCCATACGGAACTTCCGGGGAGGGACGAACCTGTTGAGCAACTTCAGATCCAGAATGGGACGAACGGATCCGTCCTTCTTGGGCACCGTGAACAAATTGGAATAGAAGCCAAGGCCCCGGTCTGAGGGGGGCACCGGGCAGATGACAGCGGCCAGAGGATCTGACGGCACCCGAGACCTGAAGAATCTGGGAGGGGGGCCGGAACTCGAACTCCAGCTTGCAACCGGAAGACACCACTTTCTGAATCCACCTGTCCGAGACCTCTTGGACCCAGACGAAGAGCTGCAGCCGTCCCACCACCCGCAAGGGTGAGGGCGATCCCTCATTGCTGAGCCGGCTTGGCAGCGGCTTTAGGCTTAGAGCCCCAACTGTGTCCTGGACGGGCCCGACCCCTGCCCCTGGACCAGGAATCACCTCTGGATGAGGGGAAAGCCGAACCCCTGACAACTCTAGCCCCACGAAAGGACTGAGTGAAGGAAGCCGCCCCCCGAAAGGGGCGACGCTGCTTCTTACGCTGAGGTAACTTACCTCCCTTTGCAACCGAATCCAATTTCTCTCCAAAGAGCCGCAACCCCACAAAGGGAAGGGCCGTAAGCGACTTTTTGGACACAAAATCAGCCGCCCACTGGCGTAACCAAACCGACTGCCGGATAGCCACAAAGGCCGAATGTGTCATCCAAGGCAGTCAGCACAAAAGACAAAAACAACTCACATCGCTTAAGGGCGGTAAACTCCTCACTAGCCGGGTCAAGCCCGGAAGAGGTCAACAGTCCTCTAACAACCGACCTGGCAGCTACCAATAAAAGCGCCGAAGCACAAACCGGCCGCAAGGCCGACCCAACACTGGCAAAACCATGACAAGCCATCTGGTCAATGCGTTTATCCTCACCATCCTTGAGAGTAGTGCAGGAGAATGCAGGATTGAGGTGCTGGACAACCCCAAAACAGGAGCATCCACCTCGGGGGGGGACGACCAGTGCTTCACCGCGTCCACCGGAAAGGGATATTTTTTGTCCCAACCCGGAGGGACGCCCGGAAGCCGAGTAGGCCTCTCCCATTCCTTGAGAATGATACCATCAAAATGCTTTTGATAAGGAAATTCCAAGCGCGGCTTGGTCACCTCAAATAACTCCCCCTTCAGCGGAGGAGCCACCTCAGGGGGAGAAATAGCCAGGACCTCAAACATATGAGCCAGGACCTTAGAGGTATCCAAGGAATTCCCCTGGCCCTGCTCGGTATCAGCACCCACAAACTGCTGATCATCGGACCCCTCAGACTCCTCAAACAGCTCCCCTTCCTCAAGCGGGGAGCAATCAGACCAATCCTGCGTGGCTGTATACAAATGTTTTCGCTTTGCCGTGGCCATTTTGGCAACAGCACTGGAAAACAATTTTTCAAGATTGGCCAATCTGGCACACACCTCAGATTGCGACTCCCCACCCATGACCACATCACATGGGGTACGTATCAAGCGAGGGGGAGAAGGAGAAGAGACTGGCGGAGCAGAACCAGATGCCTGAGATCCGGACTGCCGCGTAATAGACCGCTGCGCACACAGGGTACACAAAGAAACACATCATCCCTCGAAAGGGATACCCCACACCCCAAACACAGCCTGGATTGCCCCGAGGGGGGCACAAGCCCAGTATCCGGGGAAGCCTCCCTATGGTGATTTTTTACAATCAGGCACAATGCCCAGAGGGAATTACGCAATAAATGCAACCCAGGATGCTCCTTTAAGTCCCACGTTGGAGGAATTTACAGACCCCTAAATTTAACCAGGGACCCTAGGACCGGGAGAGCCCCCCTTTAATAGGACAATGGTCCACCTGGAACACACAAACAGACACAGCAATCAGACCTCAGTAACAAATGTCCAAAGGGGTTAATAAACAAGTGTTGCCAACAACCCCAAGGAGGAGCATGGAAGTATATGCATACATATCTAAAAGAAAACTAATGGGGCCACAGGCCACTCACCGACCAAGGCCAGACCGTCCACATGCACACCGAAGGGGAGGAAAAAGCACGTAAGCAGAGAAAGAAGGAGGGCGGGCCGGCGCGGTTCGCACGTCGCGCTCGGCCCCGCCCCAGTCGCTCCCGGCCAGAAGCCGGGACCTGAACAGCGGCGCCAGTAGCACGGGGGCGGGCCATAGGCGACCGTCCGGCCCCGCCCCCCGCGCCTGAGGGGAAGAAGCTCCCCCGCCGCCATGGCAGACAACAGAGGCCGGCGCCGGTTAAGTACAGCGCAATGAAAGTGATCAAACACGCACCACACATACAATAAAGGATCTCCAACATGACAATCTTCAAGGGACAGGCCCCCCCCCTCTAAGGGTATCCGGGAGAGGGGAAAACCACGCTAGAGTCAAGGGCCAAGGGACGGGGCATCCCAAACCGGGGTCACCAACCCGGTTAACTGCCTACCCCTTGTTATGGGGTCTCACGGAGGGGCGTAGCTCCTAAGCACCAAGGGTGCCATCTACCGTTGCCCGGACCAGCAGCCTAGGCTGGGAGGCAAGTACAATCAAGTAAGGGGATCCGAGCAGAAATAGATCAGATAGAGGGCCGGGAGTCACCCCGGCTACCTTGCAAGGAGGAGACATCAATCTTCTGACTTGCTCGCCGTCTGCAGAGATGAAAGACTGGGGAATGAGTGGGAGATCCCAGGAATTTATGGACCGGGAGGGTCTTACTTTTTTTATTGACATCTCTGCAAGATCGGCATCTACAGGTCAGTATACCCACATGTAATGAATGTCTTGAAGCAGGGTGTGAGACATACTTAGAATAACAAGGTGAAATAAACCAGCAACACAAGTCCCCAAAACACCACTCACCCCCTCAATAGCTAAGGCAGGATCTCCACATCCCTCAGTAGGCTCACCATAAAGCCTATGGCCAGCCACACTTTGTTTTACAGGGTCTGCGGCTTGGAGCAGCGCTCCTCAAGCACCTGACCCTAGTGCTCATCTACCTTCACCCGATCCGTCAGCCGAGGCTGGGAGGCACAGAGGGTCCGGAAACGGGTGGAAACAGACCTGCAGGACCGCAGGCTTGGTTGCCCCGCTCACCTGCGCAATATAGAGAGCCATCTTCTATCTTCTGCAGTAGACTGCGCCACCTTGTGGCAGAATATCCCATACGTAAGGACTTCTTGAAGCAGGCCGTGCCATGCAATAGGAAAAAGTCCTGCCTGCTGCTTCCTGGCCGCAAACGCATCCTGGTTAACAGGGATATCTAATAAAAGCAGACAAATGCAAAAAGAAATCGTGAATGCAAAGCGGAATTCCTACCACAAATGCGACCGGACAGGTGTGAACGTAGCCTAAGGAAACAGTGCTGCTATTCACAATAAGAGTTGGTTACAACCTGATGTATGTGTTATTTTCTTACCCACTACAAAATGTACTTACTGTGCCCTCTCACACAATCACCTCCCAAAATGTGGACATGCAGAGAAGATCTTTATCTCGTGAAGAACCTAGTCATCTTTAATCATGTTTCTAACACAGGACATTCCCCAGTATCCAAGTAACATGTAATAAATGGACATATGTGAGGGTGGTTCCATAACATGGAGAAGTAGACATCTGTAAGCACTTATCTGGAAAAGCAGACACACCACATCCCGCAGGAACAGGTGTCTTCAGAGAACATTTGCATTAGCATGCAATAATTGTAACCTTCATATAACCCCCCTCCTACAATTTCAATGTTGAGGGCTCTGGGAGACAGATAGCAGCAACTATTCCTACAAATGTTTTGTGGTTCATCACTACAGAGCAGCATGTGAGACCTCCAGAGCACCAAGAAAGCACAGCGAGGCCACAGACAGAGAAAAGGCCTGGTATGAAAGGTAAAAGGACCTGTGCTCTACACACATAGCTAAGGCATCATTTTGTGAGGTGAACCAATAGATGATAAGGCGCGAGCTAGACACAACCAATACATGAGGTCCGAGAGACAAGCTGACCCATAAAGTCTAATAAAATAAAAGGGTGGGGAAATGGTGCAGGGCCTCCACTTTTTATAGTCACCCTTCAGGGAATAACAAGCAGTTATTAGAAACCAAAATCATTGTTCATCTTCTTATCCAGGGATGCGGGCACATCTGCAGTTTCACTAAAAGAGGACCTACCCCCTGCGGCTACCCTCTAAGAAGCACCCCTCCCCCCCAGCATCCCTGAGATGTGATACACTATTAGGGGCAGAAATAAAATGTGTTGTGAAGCTTTTTTAAAAACAGCATGTAAGACAAAAGCCCCTCTTCTAGGCCATGCCAAAGTCATTCTAGCAGAAAGGGGGAGGTTTTACCAGGAAGTGGTGCAGACATTGAGCAGTGCCGGTAGCAATTAGATGTCAGCAGCATAGGACAACGAATGGCATCCACAGCAGTAGATCAACCAGCTTGTACAGCACGTTGTCTGGCAATGTCTGCATGGAACTTTTCTCAGTGAATGAGTGGGCCACAAAACCCATTAGCTTTTTTATGCACCACCAAGAAGATTTCAAAATTTTGATTCATATTGGTTTCTTTGACGTTGCTACATCCAGTAAAATCTGCAACTATTGCCTTTCCCTCTGAAAACTAACAAGGGGTTCCATTGTTTTCTGCCATTTTGGTGTACGCTCACGAACATCAAAGTGGAGATATACAATACTGTAATGCACATGGCCATAATAGAGGGCCATGCATTAAAATTGAATTTAACTCCCTGTAAATCCTAAGGGACCTAGGACCACTGGTCATAAAAACACAAGATAATTACAACTATCTAACCCAATTATACTTTCAAGAGTAGTTGCAGATTATTGGTTCAACCTTCAAAATGATAAGCCATAAATAACAGTTTATGCTCCTTCCAATCATATGCAGATCGCTGCACGTTACCATACTGGGAGATAAGACTTCACACACTTGGCATATAAAACAAAACATCTCTTTCTAGTGCTGGGAGTGCAAGGATGGCAACATTACAGATAAATGGAGTCTCCTGGTTTTAAGCCACTCGCTGTGTCAGTTATATATATGCTGCTGGAAATCTTGCATCCATTTTTATTGACTGGATGGGTACCCTGAGGCAATAAAATGGCTTTAAACTTCACTTCCCATTCAGGCTGGCACTCTAAGAACCAATGTAAACTCCACACGGTGGAATTCATGAAGGTTTTGCTCTCCAGCAGAGGGCGGAACGTATCAGTTTAAATGGGCATCCTGGGCCACAGGCAGGTTAAACAAATTCTCCATCTGGAAGGGAGAAGACATGGAGCGTGTAACCGTACGTTCCTCACAAGGAGCCAGAAAGCCCAGATGGCTGCAGCCCTTGTTCCATCCAAAGGGCAGAGGAGGATGTATTCCTCTGCATCCGCCGGTGAATGCGCCGAAGCCTTAAGAGATAGAGCATGATGGAGAGTAGGACTACCATGAAACACACCAAGAATAAGTAGTGATTGTACACGAAAGATGCCCCACGCCAATGTGGATGGTTTCCACGGAAGTGGTCTTGCTGAATGTCCCTGAAGAGGAGAAAAAATTGAATGTAATTGAATGTAAAAAAAAAAATAATAATTCCACTGCAATATGTAAAAAGATTGACACAAATGAATGATCCCTCAATAAAATGAAAAGCTTTACAGATCACTTTATTTTTCAAATATTACTATTTCTTTGTGGTATTCACCACTCCAAAAAGGGCCACACTTTTATTTCATTTTAGGATCTTCAGAATCTCCCTGTGAAACCTATGGTTTATTAGCACTCGGAGGATGGAGGAAAGCTTGCTGGACTGTGGACCACAGAGTGGCTATGTGGCTGCATGCCCAAAAAGCAGTTCGGCCAATAAAAATACAATTCTGTGATTACTCACCTGTAGAATTGATTTTACTGTGTACAGCACAGCCTGTTTCATTTCAATCATTACTTCTGGGTATTCCGCCACAAGGTGGCGCAGTTGACTGCAGAAGACTTGTGGCTCCTCCCGGCCCTATAAAAAGCCAGGAATCACCAATAGACCCCCAGTGTTGAAAAGCAGTTATGCAAGAAGCCGGGAGATAAACCATGAACAAAGAATACACAGCCTAAAAAGGCTAACTCTTAAACCAATCACCATAAAGAGGCAAGGACAACGATAACAAG
The DNA here is from genome assembly GCA_027917425.1 of Gastrophryne carolinensis. Classification (NCBI taxonomy): domain Eukaryota; kingdom Metazoa; phylum Chordata; class Amphibia; order Anura; family Microhylidae; genus Gastrophryne; species Gastrophryne carolinensis. Next base: position 379,654,270 of record CM051238.1, read on the forward strand.
GAAGGGATGAAACAGGCCGTGCAGTACACGGTAAAATCAGGTGAGAAATCACAGAATTGTATTTTTCCAAGTGTACAGCATAGCTTGTTTCATTTCAACCATTACTTCTGGGACATCCAATAGCAGTGTCATTAAAGTAGGGTGGGATCCCCAATGAGTAACGGAGCGGACCTGTACAGAACGACCCCGAAGGTGGGGGGTCAACTGGGAGAGAACCAACCTGATCGCCCGCAGCTCTAGGATATTGATGGGTGCGTGGGCCCATCAGCCGTTCAGACTGGTATCCGGGTGACAATCTCCCAGCACGGAGGCAGAAAGGACCTGCCCACTAGAAGATTCCTCGAGTCCAGCCACCAGGAGAGAGACTGCCTGACCGGAGGGGACAGAGCCAACTCCTGATCCAGGGACTCCTGATTCCGATCCCAAACCGACAAGAGATGCAACTGAGGAGGTCTCATGTGGAACTGAGCAAAGGGAACCGCCTCGAAGCAAGACACTATGAGGCCCACCAACTGCATCCCCTGCCGAATGGAGGGGTGAGGACACGACAACAGGGCCCGTGCCTGCATCTGAATGCCCTCCACCTTCCGCTGCGGGAGAAATACCTTGACCTGAGAAGTATCCAGCGTTATGCCCAGGAGGGACCTCGCCAAAGGAGGAGATAGTGAAGACTTGGGATAATTGATCACCCAGTCGAAGGACTCGAGAGTGGACATCACCACCTGAGTATCCCTCTCGGCCTGATGAAGAGACTGAGCAGCAATCAGAATGTCATCCAGGTAAGGAAGGATGCGAATGCCCCGATTCCTCAGGAGAGCCATGACACCAGCCAGCACCTTGGTGAAAACCCGAGGAGCCGAGGTGATACAAAGCCATAAACTGGTAGTGTTGATCCCCCAGAGCGAACCTCAGGAACCTCTGGTGACCTGGGAAGATTGGCACATGAAGATAAGCATGCTTGATGTCCACCGTGGTCATGAAGTCCCCTGGCCGAAGAGAACTTACTGCCGAGCGTAAAGTCTCCATGTGAAAGTGCTTGAACCTGACAAACTTGTTGAGATCCTTTAAGTCCAGGATGGGCCCCAGGAGCCGTCCTTCTTGGGCACCGTGAACAGGTTGGAGTAGTACCCCCGACCCTGTTCCTGAAGAGGTACCTGACAAATGACACCTGATGCCAGAAGACGTTGGACGACCACACGCAGTCCCTGAGCCGACACAGGGTTTTGGGATATCCGGGACATAGGAGGAATCTTGGGTGCGGCCAGGCTGCAAACTCTATCTTGTAACCGGAAAACACCACCTCCTGAATCCACCGATCTGAGACACGAAGTCTCCAGATGTGAGCAAAAAGCCGGAGCCGTCCCCCCACCCGGTCGGGTGAGGGCGCCTCCTCATGTCTGAGGGGCCTTTGGAGGGGGTTTGGGCTTGTTCCCTCAAGTGGGACCGGGGCAACCGCGGGATCTGCCTCGGCCCCAAGAGTCTCTGAGACTACTTGGGAAAGGGGGGCCACAACCTCCCCTTGAAGGACGAAAGGAGGAGGAACCCTGAATAGGGCCGAGCCTGCTTTCTACGCTGGGGGAGCCTACCATCCTTGGCCAGAGCATCCAGACGCTCACCAAAAAGACAGAGACCTGTGAAGGGAAGCCCAGTGAGAGCCTTCTTAGTGGCAGTGTCTGCAGCCCACTGACGCAACCAAACTGACCGACGCATAGCCACCAACAGGGCCGAGGCCCTACCTCCAAGCCGGAAGGCATCGCCAGCACAAACGCAATAAAATCAGAGCAAAGCAAGAGATCCTTATAATCCTCCCTATTCTTACCAGACCGGGCGGCCTCAGCAAAACGTCTGACCTTTTTAATGGCGATAGCCACAATGGCCGTGGCGCACACCGGGCGCAAACCGCCCCCCACAAAGGTAAAGGCATGTCAAGCCAACTGATCCATACGCCGGTCCGCACTATCACGCAGCGTGGTAGTGTCGGGGGATGGCATGACCAAAGAGTTAGATAGCCCCAGGACCGGAGCGTCCACCTAAGGAGGGCACGACCAGCACTTAACCAAATCTGCCGAAAACGGATACCTTCTATCCAACCCCTTGGGCACCGAGGGTAACCTATTAGGACGTTCCCACTCCTTCAGAACCATATTTGAGACATGGCCCTGGTGAGAACTCCAAGCGTTGCTTGCCAGGGTGGAAGAGCTCGCCCTGCTTCTTCTTCGCCGCCTTAGGGGGGGCAATGTGTAATGTATCAAAAACCGCCGACAAGAGGCTATCGGTATCATCCGGGAGGCAAGTATCCTCATCAGGAGTAGGACCCTAGGTCACTATCGTAACCGTCCTGGCGATCCCCAGAGGAGTCCGAGTCACGGAAAAGCTCCCCTTCCTCCGGGGAGTCACGGCCGCCATACACATCAAGGCCCTCATCCTCCTCGGCAAATAGGGACAACGCAGTGTCAAGGTGTCGATTCTTGCTAGAGGCCTTGACCGCTGCCAGCCGGGCCGATTGCCGCTCAATGCTGGCCACGCGCAGCCCCAGATCTGATTGCGACCCCCTGCTAGTATCCCCCTCACTGGGGGCTAAATGCAGGCACGGAGGGGCAGGAGAAGCTGTAGGGAATGTAGGACTAGGAAGAGAAGCACTCTACTTTGGGCGCACGGCACACAAACCGCGCCACCACCACTCAAAGGGGATGCCCCACACATGACACACAGCCGAGGCTGCCCCGGGGGGCCCCCAAGCTCATCCCGCGGCGCCGGCCCCACGAAGAGTGCAAAAAAAAGTCCGCGCCACATGACAAGGCACCCAGCACCATGACAGAGACCCTCACCCTCCGCAGAATAATAGCGCCTCCCGCCGCGGAGCGCAGCATGCCCGTGGCGGCGACGAGGAGCAGCAACGAGGCGCACGCCGTCACCCGCCGACCCCCCCCCCCCCGACAACACCACGCCGGGGAGAGGGGGAGCGGAGGAGAGGGCAGGCAGCGACAGGAACCGCACCGGCTCAGAGGGACCAGAGGGGAGGGAGGAAGGCGTAAGAGGAAAAAGAAATGAACTGGCAAAGCACATAACAATTCCCAAGTAAACACAACTCACCCCCTACACTAAAACAGGCAGCAGTGGGGTTCTTCCATCCCTCAGCAGGCTCACCATAAAAAGCCTATGGCCGGCTACCCTTTGGTGTATAGGGTCTGCGGCCTGGAGCAACGCTCACCGAGCACCCGACACAGGTGCTCCCCTACCGTCACCCGATCAGACAGCCGAGGCTGGGAGGCAGGAGGGTCCGGAAGCGGGTGGAAATAGGCTTGCAGGGCCGCATGCTTGGTTGCCCCGCTCGCCTGCGAAAACATAGAGAGCCATCTTCTGGTCTTCGCAGTATGACTGCAGAGAAAACACTGGAGGTCTACTGGTGATTCCTGTTTTTTTATAGGGCCGGGAGGAGCCACAAGTCTTCTGCAGTCAACTGCGCCACCTTGTGGCGGAATACCCAGAAGTAATGATTGAAATGAAACAGGCCGTGCTGTACACTTGGAAAACTCTGACAAATCGGTGCCTGCACCTATGCTCACCTCTGTCTAGCATTGTCAGAATAAGCTAAGCTAAGTAGTAAGGGCAGAAACAGCAGCTTCTCCTCCCAGGCATCCTGAGCAGGGCAGGTGTCAGCACTGGGATTACCTGGGCAGGTGCCAGGGCCCCCGAAACTTGGGAGGGTCCACCTCATTTCTTGTACCTTGGGCACCTCTATGCAGGACGCAGAGCTGTGTAGTAACCTGGACTAAGGACTGTCAGCCAAGAGCAGATTGGCCATTGGCAGAGTCTGTCAGTTCTTCTATTCTTTGTTCCTTTCCTTCTATTCTTTTCTTTATTCTTTCATTTGTTCACTCCTTTTCTTTTTTTGTCAGTCCTATTATTGGTTTCTCTCCTTCTAGCTTTTTTCTTTCTTTCCATCTAGTCTTTGTTTCTTTCTTAAATCTGTTCGTTCTCCAATTTCCTTTGTCTTTTTAGTTTCCTTCTATTTTTCTTCTGTCGTGAATTTTTTTTGTCAGACCTTCTATTCTCTCTCTTTCCTTCCATTTATACCCCCGAGTGTAACCATAACCCGAGGGCATCTACTAAGGTTAGAGGAAAGGTGCTTTCTCCACTGACCTAGGAGGGGATTCTTCTCTGTAAGAGCAGTGAGACTATGGAACTCGCTGCCAGGGGAGTTAGTAGTGATGGATACAGTAAAAACGTTCAAAAGTGGCCTGGATGCCTTCCTGGCATGTAATAACATTTCCAGCTATGGCTACTAGACCACTGGAAGGAGATAAACAGGCTGAACTGGATGGACTAAAGTCTTTGTTCAGCCTTACATACTATGTTACTTTCTCTCTCTTGCTTTTTTTTTTGTCATTCCTTCCATTTTTTCGTTCTTTATTTTTATTCAATCTGTCATTTATTCCATAACTTATTGCTCCTATTATTTTTTTCTTTCTATTCTTTGGCTTTCTCCATGCATGCAAGTTTATTACCATGTATGAAGTATCATCCCACGCCGCAAGGGGCCCACTGAGACTATCGCTCAAGGGCCCACATAAACCTGGAGCCGACCCCGTTCCTGAGCCTTTCTAGCCAATAACAAAAGATCGGTATGGACAGGGATTGATTGAACGACATGGTCTACATGATGGTGAATATACCTACAGTCATATTAGAATGTCCATTTTTTCACACACATTAATTGAACACATTAAAGTGGACCAATACCCAGGATTTTGATTATCCTGGGTTTTGGCCTTTGCCTCCCGGGCACCCTGATCGGGGATTCCCAGCTGTGTAAAACCCCCCAGGTCTCATTCATCCTTCCTCAGTCCTACAATGCATGCACAGCCGCTCGAGCGGCTGCTGGCGGCCGCATCCCCCACTAGCCTTTAACAGGGAGTGTGCCCACGCCAGCTATCACAAATGCCTGACACGGGCACGCACCCTGCTAAAGGGATAGCGGGGATACGGCCACTGCTCATTGGACCAGGAACGAAGGTGAGTTTTCAAGCGACCTGGAGGGTTTGACACATTCGGGAATCACGAATCTGGATGCCCCAGGGGGAGTGAGTATGCCCGGGTTTTTGATCCACTTTAAGATAATCCACTTTAAGATAAAAACACATTCTTAGAATATATAAAAAAGGTCTTACCTCAGCGGCAAAAATCGTGTTCTATACAAGATGGCTCCGAGTGTCCATTGCACCTCCTTATCATAGACTTGCAGAACGGTCTTCAGATTACCATAATTAGAGGGAAAGGAGAAGCCAGAGTGGAAGACTTCATACATCCAGGCAGACTTGAAACACTGGTACCTGGTACACAGAGTAGGGCAGAGTAAACATGTTCCAGCATTACAAAATGTAATAAGAGAAATAAAGCAGACCAGAAAGTTATCAGAAGGCAAAGTTCTAAAAGTATCCCCTTAGATGTAGCCTTTTGAGCCATTCTCCTGTGGTGGACAACCAACTGGATCTCAGATAATGCTTTCTTAATTAAAGGGGTATTCCTCTGTTTGATTGAGGACTCCAAGAGGAGGTGCTTGTTATCATTCAGGCCATAACCTTGCAGGATAGTTACTGGAGGGAAAGGGTAAATACCTGGCATTTTACTCTGCATCTGGGAACCACTTTTCCTCTGCCACAGTAGGGGTTTTACTTTCCCAGGGGTGGGAGTTTTCCCCAGAGGACATTTTTCTTTGGATTCAGAAAATAAAGGGGTCAGTCCATTTCAACCCACAAAAATCACCAAGTCTCAAAGACCCCTTACAAAGAGTAAAAGTGAAAAAAAAACACACTGGAAAAGGCATTGAATTATTTTTTCTACTTACCTCGATACCATCGCCGATCCTGCTGTCCCACACTGATCACCAACAAGCTGGAAGTAATCAGCGGAAACCGATCTCCTGCCCCACTACCGCCGATCACTCCTGGTGCTCACTCCAACTGCCGGGTGGAGCCTTTTATTCCAGCAGATTGAGAGGACATCATCTCACTCCTGGTATAAAAGGTCCCTGCGGCAGCAAACGAGTTCTCAGAAGCCACCGCACAGGGCAGATAACGGGCGTTCTCTGCTCTAATGAAGATCCCAGCAAGATTTCAAGATAGCACGATGCACCAGTGCAATACGTTGACGGTTAAAATGCTGCATCTGTAAGCTTATTGAGAGGGATTAACACCATGCAGATGTTTGGAATAGAGGCACTCTTAAACATGCATGGCAGCGGCCATCTTGCCACACACCTAAAGGAGCCGATTCTGAGTCTCTCAGTCAAAATAGCCTCATAGCTCTGTGCAATCACCTGTTTTTTTCTATCCAGTAGTAGTAAGCCTTCAGCTTTAACTTATCTTTGAATAAAATACATTGTATCTCCTGAGTGTTTTTGCAGCAACAGTTGCAATAGAAATACATTGTAACATCTTATGTCTTTTGCTACATTCAGTGTGTGAGAAAAATGACAGGCAAGCTTCTTGTTTCGGAGACATTTATCTCTCTCAATTTGGTGTAAACTGCTGCTGGCACAGCACCCTCCCTGTCATGTGTAAGCAGGACTAGCAGGTGTGTGGCAAGATGGCTGCCCCCATGTAATTCTAGAGTGAATAATCTGTATGCCATTCCACAGCATCTGTATGGGGTTAAGCCCTCTCAATCTACTGCCACTGATCACAGGAGGGGAAGCAATTTACTAAAATTTATGACTGAAGGTCTGCTTTAAAGGGTTTAAGCCTAAATCCAAATCTAAACTTTGTTGTTTTGCATGGTGGAAGTAAATGGTTTGAACTGATTCTTTTTTCATTGTATTGTGATCCCTACAGATCATAAATCTGAAAATCTTCAGGTTTTAATAGCCCCCATTGGGTTAACATTCAGTTGGTTCTAACTCTGCCAAGTAAGAAAAAAATGTTTGCTTGAAACCCAACTAAAAGAATTTTAGCAGACATAAGACTTGTTTTATATAAAAAAGGGATCTTAGGTGCACACACACTGATGACAGAACAAAGCTGCATTAGTTAGGGATTACAGCAACTCTATTAAAGGAGCACTATCGTGAAAAAATCCATATAAATATGCTGGATAGTGGGAGGAGAGGTCACTTATACACCCGGCATAAAGAAATATCCAGCCAGGCTTGTTTTTTATTTTTATTAATGGAAGGAAGAGGTAATTGGGCGACAGGTTCTGACACTAAACCTAAACCCTGGATTTTATTCCTACCAGCAGAAGGAAACCACAAGCTCGGCAGGAGTTTTATTCAGTTTGGGTTTATAAGTGACCTCTCCTCATTAGCCAACGTGTACTTATGGGTTTTTAATATTATACAATTTCGCAATAGTGCTCCTTTAAAGATCAAATACAAAAAGTTATTATATTAAACCAATCTGTTATTTCAACATATAAATAATAGCGAGAGTTTGGGTGAGAGTTTAAAGTATTAAAAACAGCCAATTAATATATTCTCCATCACTTAAAGCAGGTCAAAACCCGCACGGCTGGGCCCTTGAATCTAAAATATTCCAGGCCTGGCCTTTAGCCTACCCCCGGGGCATCCTACACAGGATGCCCTGCTATGCAAAACCCCTTGGGGTCCTGAACTGCGATCTCCACTGGCACCGCATTCCCGGGTTCTGTGCGGCTGCATGCCTTTACACACCCAGCCATTCTAAATAGCTGGGGAGCAAGCATGCCCAAACAGCGTGTCGGGGATGCGGCCGGCCAACTGCACAGCGTCACAGTAGCAATTGTGTGGCTTTGGCGATGGAAAAACCGGGTTTTCTTTGCATTTCCTGTTGGTTGGTGGAAGGAAAAGGGGGAAGACCCAGGATACGGTATTTAAACATAGACAAACTGACATCATAGCAGCCTGAGGAGGTGGGAGTTTGCCCACGGAACGCGTGGCCCTGGGATGGTGGTAGGCAGTGGGGAGAACCTATTGTTAGGAACATTGACAAGTACATTTGTTATTTGATAATACTTTGGTGATTTTCTAGATAGTCATGATTGTCTATGATTGTTCCTGATTACTTTTGATTGTTTATGATGGTTTCTTTTGGAAACTATTTATCAGTGGCTGATGGAAGGATTCTTTGGATTATGGAGTTGTTTAATGTGATCATTGTTTATGATTGTTCACATTAGCACTTTATATTTAATAAATCTTTTTCAGATAGTTGCTAGAATCTCTCTTTTTTAGAGATCCGGATCACAGGCAGGTTTTTTGTACACATTTTTTGCGCAATTTTGCACATTTTTTGTACATTTTTGTATAATCAGCTTTATAGGTTTTATTGTGATTTAGGACTTCTTGGTTTATGAATTCACTTTTGATGTTTTTATTGTATTATTGATGTAGTATTGAATTTTCTCCCCACTACCTACACATCCTTTTTTGTCTGTTTTAATATGTCTATCGTATGGTGTTGTAGATATTTTCATCAAATACGTTTTGTATTGATTAGGATACACAAAAACAAGTTTCACAATGGTAAGTGCAGTTACTACTGAGTACCAGACAGTGGAGCTTCTACTTACTTTAGTCGGTGTAGGTCAGCATGTGAGGCATACAGACCACGGTCAAATCTTTCCTTTAAGACGGTCCACTTAGTGGCACAGTAATCCTAAGAACAAACAAAACATGTTTTATAAAGAAGATATAATCCTCTGATCTTTTCAACAAGGCACCTAGAAGAACCTACCTGAGCAGCTTTCGTGAAGCGAGTGGAGTTATAATCCCCGCCCATGCGCAGCACATCTTCTGTACAGTAGTAAAACTCGGAGAAACCATAGAACTCGCTGTTTTGGTAGAGCAGAGGGGGCTGGTAAACGCCATTTAAAGTGGTCTGCGTGTCATTTGTTAAGTTCATCATAGGCTGGATGATTCGGCGGCAGAGCTGGAAGTCGCCTGTTCCACGTACAAACATGGTTTGTTCACCCTGCTCCAGTTTATCTGGGAAGTCCAATGGAAGACATGGGTCCAGGTATGGCATGTCTGGGGAGAGACCCAACTTTCTCCCTAGAAGTCTAAAAACAGACACCAAAAAGATCATGACTGCACTGAACTGACGCATAACAGTAAGTGATAAAAAAGCAAACAATAAATCAGGATGCCCCTCCCAGGCATCAGCATTGGTAATGTCGCTGCATTAAAGCACACACAGTGTGAACTTGCCTGCAGAGTTTTTTCTCTCCATTTGCAATAACCCCAATTTCTATATGCGAGCCAGTGTTTTTAATTTTGGGTTTATTTCTAACCTGGGCATGCACAAGTAGTAATTAGCTCTGGATTTGTACCATAGTGTACTTAAGGTCTCTATGCATGCACAGTTCAAAAGATCCCCTCACTCCCATACAATCACCGGCAGCCCATTGGTACCTTACATGTAAGGCAACCAAATCTTTGACGTCCACACAACACAACAGGCCCTGACAAACAGCCTATCTGAAAAGGACTCGGACCTGCAACCATTGTAACTCGCATTTGTGCATCATGTCAACTGGCTGCCCACCTGTACCTCCTCCCAAACTGCAGCCCACCTGTACCTCACCCCGACCTGCAGGTCCACCTCTGCTTCAGCCGGAACAGCAGGCCCACCCCCTGCCTCACCGTCGGAACAGCAGGCCCACCCCCTGCCTCACCCACGGAACAGCAGGCCCACCCCCTGCCTCACCCACGGAACTGCCGGCCCACCCCCTGCCTCACCCACGGAACTGCAGGCCCACCCCCTGCCTCACCCACGGAACTGCAGGCCCACCCACTGCCTCTCCCACGGAACTGCAGGCCCACCCCCTGCCTCACCCACGGAACTGCAGGCCCACCCACTGCCTCTCCCACGGAACTGCAGGCCCACCCCCTGCCTCACCCATGGAACTGCAGGCCCATCCCCTGCCTCACCCACGGAACTGCAGGCCCACCCCCTGCCTCACCCACGGAACTGCAGGCTCATCCCCTGCCTCACCCACAGAACTGCAGGCTCATCCCCTGCCTCACCCACAGAACTGCAGGCTCATCCCCTGCCTCACACACAGAACTGCAGGCTCATCCCCTGCCTCAGCTGGAACTACAGGCTCATCCCCTGCCTCAGCCGGAACTACAGGCTCATCCCCTGCCTCACCCACGGAACTGCAGGCTCATCCCCTGCCTCACCCACGGAACTGCAGGCTCATCCCCACCCTCAGCCGGAACTGCAGGCTCATCCCCTGCCTCACCCACAGAACTGCAGGCTCATCCCCTGCCTCACCCACGGAACTGCAGGATTATCCCCTGCCTCACCCACGGAACTGCAGGCTCATCCCCTGCCTCACCCACGGAACTGCAGGCTCATCCCCACCCTCAGCCGGAACTGCAGGCTCATCCCCTGCCTCACCCACAGAACTGCAGGCTCATCCCCTGCCTCACCCACAGAACTGCAGGCTCATCCCCTGCCTCAGCCGGAACTGCAGGCTCATCCCCTGCCTCAGCCGGAACTGCAGGCTCATCCCCTGCCTCAGCCGGATCTGCAGGCTCATCCCCTGCCTCAGCCACAGAACTGCAGGCTCATCCCCTGCCTCACCCACAGAACTGCAGGCTCATCCCCTGCCTCAGCCGGAACTGCAGGCTCATCCCCTGCCTCAGCCGGAACTGCAGGCTCATCCCCTGCCTCACCCACAGAACTGCAGGCTCATCCCCTGCCTCACCCACAGAACTGCAGGCTCATCCCCTGCCTCACCCACGGAACTGCAGGCTCATCCCCTGCCTCACCCACAGAACTGCAGGCTCATCCCCTGCCTCACCCACAGAACTGCAGGCTCATCCCCTGCCTCACCCACGGAACTGCAGGCTCATCCCCTGCCTCACCCACAGAACTGCAGGCTCATCCCCTGCCTCACCCACAGAACTGCAGGCTCATCCCCTGCCTCACCGACGGAACAGCAGGCTCATCCCCTGCCTCACCGACGGAACAGCAGGCTCATCCCCTGCCTCACCCACGGAACTGTAGGCCCACCCCCTGCCTCACCCACGGAACTGCAGGCCCACCCCCTGCCTCACCCACGGAACTGCAGGCCCACCCCCTGCCTCACCCACGGAACTGCAGGCCCACCCCCTGCCTCACCCACGGAACTGCAGGCCCACCCCCTGCCTCACCCACGGAACTGCAGGCCCACCCCCTGCCTCACCCACGGAACTGCAGGCCCACCCCCTGCCTCACCCACGGAACTGCAGGCCCACCCCCTGCCTCACCCACGGAACTGCAGGCCCACCCCCTGCCTCACCCACGGAACTGCAGGCTCATCCCCTGCCTCACCCACGGAACTGCAGGCTCATCCCCTGCCTCACCCACGGAACTGCAGGCTCATCCCCTGCCTCAGCCGGAACTGCAGGCTCATCCCCTGCCTCACCCACAGAACTGCAGGCTCATCCCCTGCCTCAGCCAGAACTACAGGCTCATCCCCTGCCTCAGCCACAGAACTGCAGGCTCATCCCCTGCCTCAGCCACAGAACTGCAGGCTCATCCCCTGCCTCAGCCACAGAACTGCAGGCTCATCCCCTGCCTCAGCCACAGAACTGCAGGCTCATCCCCTGCCTCACCCACAGAACTGCAGGCTCATCCCCTGCCTCACCCACAGAACTGCAGACTTATCCCCTGCCTCAGCCGAAACTACAGGCTCATCCCCTGCCTCACCCACAGAACTGCAGGCTCATCCCCTGCCTCACCCACAGAACTGCAGGCTCATCCCCTGCCTCAGCCGGAACTACAGGCTCATCCCCTGCCTCAGTCACAGAACTGCAGGCTCATCCCCTGCCTCAGTCACAGAACTGCAGGCTCATCCCCTGCCTCAGTCACAGAACTGCAGGCTCATCCCCTGCCTCACCCACAGAACTGCAGGCTCATCCCCTGCCTCACCCACAGAACTGCAGGCTCATCCCCTGCCTCACCCACAGAACTGCAGGCTCATCCCCTGCCTCACCCACAGAACTGCAGGCTCATCCCCTGCCTCACCCACAGAACTGCAGGCTCATCCCTGCCTCAGTCGGAACTGCAGGCTCATCCCCTGCCTCACCCACGGAACTGCAGGCTCATCCCCTGCCTCACCCACGGAACTGCAGGCTCATCCCCTGCCTCACCCACGGAACTGCAGGCTCATCCCCTGCCTCACCCACGGAACTGCAGGCTCATCCCCTGCCTCACCCACGGAACTGCAGGCTCATCCCCTGCCTCAGCCGGAACTGCAGGCTCATCCCCTGCCTCAGCCGGAACTGCAGGCTCATCCCCTGCCTCAGCCGGAACTGCAGGCTCATCCCCTGCCTCAGCCGGAACTGCAGGCTCATCCCCTGCCTCAGCCGGAACTGCAGGCTCATCCCCTGCCTCAGCCGGAACTGCAGGCTCATCCCCTGCCTCAGCCGGAACTGCAGGCTCATCCCCTGCCTCAGCCGGAACTGCAGGCTCATCCCCTGCCTCAGCCGGAACTGCAGGCTCATCCCCTGCCTCAGCCGGAACTGCAGGCTCATCCCCTGCCTCAGCCGGAACTGCAGGCTCATCCCCTGCCTCAGCCGGAACTGCAGGCTCATCCCCTACTTCAGCCGGAACTGCAGGCTCATCCCCTACTTCAGCCGGAACTGCAGGCTCACCCCCTGCCTCAGCCGGAACTGCAGGCTCACCCCCTGCCTCAGCCGGAACTGCAGGCTCATCCCCTGCCTCAGCCGGAACTGCAGGCTCATCCCCTGCCTCAGCCGGAACTGCAGGCTCATCCCCTGCCTCAGCCGGAACTGCAGGCTCACCCCCTGCCTCAGCCGGAACTGCAGGCTCATCCCCTGCCTCACCCACGGAACTGCAGGCTCACCCCCTGCCTCAGCCGGAACTGCAGGCTCATCCCCTGCCTCACCCACGGAACTGCAGGCTCATCCCCTGCCTCACCCACGGAACTGCAGGCTCATCCCCTGCCTCACCCACGGAACTGCAGGCTCATCCCCTGCCTCACCCACGGAACTGCAGGCTCATCCCCTGCCTCACCCACGGAACTGCAGGCTCATCCCCTGCCTCACCCACGGAACTGCAGGCTCATCCCCTGCCTCACCCACGGAACTGCAGGCTCATCCCCTGCCTCACCCACGGAACTGCAGGCTCATCCCCTGCCTCACCCACGGAACTGCAGGCTCATCCCCTGCCTCACCCACGGAACTGCAGGCTCATCCCCTGCCTCACCCACGGAACTGCAGGCTCATCCCCTGCCTCACCCACGGAACTGCAGGCTCATCCCCTGCCTCAGCCAGAACTGCAGGCTCATCCCCTGCCTCAGCCAGAACTGCAGGCTCATCCCCTGCCTCAGCCAGAACTGCAGGCTCATCCCCTGCCTCAGCCGGAACTGCAGGCTCATCCCCTGCCTCAGCCGGAACTGTAGGCTCATCCCCTGCCTCAGCCGGAACTGCAGGCTCATCCCCTGCCTCAGCCGGAACTGCAGGCCCACCCCCTGCCTCAGCCAGAACTGCAGGCTCATCCCCTGCCTCAGCCAGAACTGCAGGCTCATCCCCTGCCTCAGCCGGAACTGCAGGCCCACCCCCTGCCTCAGCCGGAACTGCAGGCCCACCCCCTGCCTCAGCCAGAACTGCAGGCTCATCCCCTGCCTCAGCCGGAACTGCAGGCTCATCCCCTGCCTCAGCCGGAACTGCAGGCTCACCCCCTGCCTCAGCCGGAACTGCAGGCTCATCCCCTGCCTCAGCCGGAACTGCAGGCTCATCCCCTGCCTCAGCCGGAACTGCAGGCTCATCCCCTGCCTCAGCCGGAACTGCAGGCTCATCCCCTGCCTCAGCCGGAACTGCAGGCTCATCCCCCTGCCTCACCCACGGAACTGCAGGCTCATCCCCCTGCCTCACCCACGGAACTGCAGGCTCATCCCCCTGCCTCACCCACGGAACTGCAGGCTCATCCCCCTGCCTCACCCACGGAACTGCAGGCTCATCCCCTGCCTCACCCACGGAACTGCAGGCTCATCCCCTGCCTCACCCACGGAACTGCAGGCTCATCCCCTGCCTCACCCACGGAACTGCAGGCTCATCCCCTGCCTCACCCACGGAACTGCAGGCTCATCCCCTGCCTCACCCACAACTGCAGGCTCATCCCCTGCCTCAGCCAGAACTGCAGGCTCATCCCCTGCCTCAGCCGGAACTGCAGGCTCATCCCCTGCCTCAGCCGGAACTGTAGGCTCATCCCCTGCCTCAGCCGGAACTGTAGGCTCATCCCCTGCCTCAGCCGGAACTGCAGGCTCATCCCCTGCCTCAGCCGGAACTGCAGGCTCATCCCCTGCCTCAGCCGGAACTGCAGGCCCACCCCCTGCCTCAGCCAGAACTGCAGGCTCATCCCCTGCCTCAGCCAGAACTGCAGGCTCATCCCCTGCCTCAGCCAGAACTGCAGGCTCACCCCCTGCCTCAGCCGGAACTGCAGGCCCACCCCCTGCCTCAGCCAGAACTGCAGGCTCATCCCCTGCCTCAGCCGGAACTGCAGGCTCATCCCCTGCCTCAGCCGGAACTGCAGGCTCACCCCCTGCCTCAGCCGGAACTGCAGGCTCACCCCCTGCCTCAGCCGGAACTGCAGGCTCATCCCCTGCCTCACCCACGGAACTGCAGGCTCATCCCCCTGCCTCACCCACGGAACTGCAGGCTCATCCCCCTGCCTCACCCACGGAACTGCAGGCTCATCCCCTGCCTCACCCACGGAACTGCAGGCTCATCCCCTGCCTCACCCACGGAACTGCAGGCTCATCCCCTGCCTCACCCACGGAACTGCAGGCTCATCCCCTGCCTCACCCACGGAACTGCAGGCTCATCCCCTGCCTCACCCACAGAACTGCAGGCTCATCCCCTGCCTCAGCCGGAACTGCAGGCCGATCCCCTGCCTCAGACGGAACTGCAGGCCCACACCATGCCTCAGCTGGAACTGCAGGCCCACACCATGCCTCAGCCGGAACTGCAGGCCCACACCATGCCTCAGCCAGAACTGCAGGCCCACACCATGCCTCAGCTGGAACTGCACCATCCCACCACTATAAGACTGGCGATTGGCCGTCCAGCGCTGATGTGGGTAGTGAAGTTCCGGCGGCCAGAAAGCCCTGCCCACCTGAGCACCGGCGGCCAACTGCAGCACAGTATTTCCAGCAGAGGATCCTGGGCTAAGGTAAGAATTACGGGCGTTCTCAGAGGCTATGTGCCAGGGGATCCAGCATTCTGGATGCCCTCCCACAGACTGCCTTATAGGGACAGGTACCAACACACACAACCGCGCGGTGTTGGTCCACTTTAAAGATACTGTGAGCAGCACAGGTAACAAATCTTCTGTAGGATGGTCGAGCCGAGTAATGTCTTATTATTTATTTTAGCTAAACTGCAGGAAGGCAAAGTGAGAACATTGATTTAACAGTTGACATAGCACTGACCTGTTCTTTGCCATTGTGTTAGAGAAGATGTGTTCCTCATATCTCTGTCGAGCAGCATTGCCCCCATGGCCCAGAAAGGTGGCCACGTACACTCGGTACACGTGCTGTGTCTCATGGGCATCACAGCCCAGGTTGAACTCTGCCAGCAGGTTCTTGGCCATTTCCTCCTGCAAATGGATGGAAAGGTGGGACAGAAGTCAAATGGCAGGGAGCGCACACAATTAAAGCACAGATAATGGAGAAAGCAGAGCGGACATGAAGCACTTTGAAGCAATGGGTTAGGACTAATAAAATGGCCACTTTTAAAAAAAGTAATGAAATAATGGAACTGCTTCAGAGTAACCTAGACTAAAGAAATCTGAGTTGCATTGCAAGGGAACCTCAGCCTCCATTTACATTGTAACATTTGCCCCCCCAGTAAGCTTATGCAGACTTATCAATTCTGGGGCCCCAATCAAAGACAAATTTTGTACAGCGAAATACATTATTAACGCACCCTGTCGGGGATGTAGCCACGAGCAAACTCAGAGGGTTTCACAAGAGGGGCATACTGGCATTGTCTGTCTATGTCATAGGGAATTACCCATGTGGCTGTCCAATTTCTACTACCAGTGGAATCCCAAACTAGAATATCCCACTATGTGAAACCCCATTAAAATCACCACACCCACTCACCTAACCTTATTCCAATGACATATCATTGCAGATCATGACCTTGCTACACCTTTAGATAGACGCATACCTTGGGCAACCATTTGTGATTGGCTGGCTCAGGCACGCCCCCAGCTAGAGGTGAGCAGGGATGCAGCCAGTGGCCCCCTTTGCACCATTCAGCCGCCAGCTGTTGTGATGTCAAGTTGCCACGGATCTAAACCTGCCTCTGGGGGCCCCTGCATTTACATGGTTCGATTGGTAGTTAGGCACGCCACCGAGCTTATGCCATCATTGTCACTAAGATTGGTCCATGGGTGCACTCAATAGCAGACCTAAGCCAACAACTCATTAATAAAATGATTACCAAATGTTACCCAGAAGACAAGTTTTGTCTAGAACTACAGTATTCCACTGCCACATTGCAGACTCTCACTGAAAGTCCCTGCATGTCAGACGCGAGCCCCCCGCATGTCAGACGCGAGCCCCCCCCGGGCATGTCAGACGCGAGCCCCCCCCGGCATGTCAAACGCGAGCCCCCCCCGGCATGTCAGACGCGAGCCCCCCCCGGCATGTCAGACGCGAGCCCCCCCCGGCATGTCAGACGCGAGCCCCCCCCGGCATGTCAGACGCGAGCCCCCCCCGGCATGTCAGACGCGAGCCCCCCCCGGCATGTCAGACGCGAGCCCCCCCCGGCATGTCAGACGCGAGCCCCCGCCCGCATGTCAGACGCGAGCCCCCCCGCATGTCAGGCGCGAGCCCCCCCCGCATGTCAGACGCGAGCCCCCCCCGCATGTCAGACGCGAGCCCCCCCGCATGTCAGACGCGAGCCCCCCCGCATGTCAGACGCGAGCCCCCCCGCATGTCAGACGCGAGCCCCCCCGCATGTCAGACGCGAGCCCCCCCGCATGTCAGACGCAAGCCCCCCCGCATGTCAGACGCAAGCCCCCCCGCATGTCAGACGCAAGCCCCCCCGCATGTCAGACGCAAGCCCCCCCGCATGTCAGACACGAGCCCCCCGCATGTCAGACGCAAGCCCCCCCGCATGTCAGACGCAAGCCCCCCCGCATGTCAGACGCAAGCCCCCCCGCATGTCAGACGCAAGCCCACCCGCATGTCAGACACGAGCCCCCCGCATGTCAGACGCAAGCCCCCCCGCATGTCAGACGCAAGCCCCCCCGCATGTCAGACACGAGCCCCCCGCATGTCAGACGCAAGCCCCCCCGCATGTCAGACGCAAGCCCCCCCGCATGTCAGACGCAAGCCCCCCCGCATGTCAGACGCAAGCCCACCCGCATGTCAGACACGAGCCCCCCGCATGTCAGACGCAAGCCCCCCCGCATGTCAGACGCAAGCCCACCCGCATGTCAGACACGAGCCCCCCGCATGTCAGACGATCAGAGGATAATCAGTATTGATTCACTGCAAGGCTACTTTCCTAAATTGTTAGCAAAAGAACAAGAATGAACAGGGTTACAGGTCAACAATCTCTGTCAGGTGCAAGAACAACTCCTAGAACCAGACACCTCCAAAACTGATTTAGTCACTTAGATTGTTAAATGCATTGTCTTATTGTAAAGGGCTACACTTGGCAATATCCTAAACTACCCTCGGTTTTAAAATCGAAGCCTTAGGGGGACTCTGTAGGCAAAGTGCATAAACTGTCATTTAGCAGCTCACCTCATTATGACTACCCTCTCCCTTCCTGCGAGAACACAGCTGCTTCGAGCCGTCTGCTGTGACTAAGTCACTTGGCAGGGGCCTTTCATTGTTTTGAATGGGGAGCATGCACTGCTACATCCCCAGCGATGTGCTCTTGCTCTCGTCTCACCACAGCCATCCAGGGAGGCCAGGGATGCGGCAGCATGCGCACCCCAATAATATCAATGAGCAGCCACTGGCTGAGCGGCCATGCATGCATTGTTAAAAACGGCCAACTTCTCTCCCTCGGGGCGGGTGGGGGTCACCAGGGTAAAAAAAATCTGGCTGGTGACTGACATCACCGTCCAGTAGTCCGCAACTTCATACAGGTTCAAGAAGCTACTGGTTAAAGGAGACTCTCTACCCTGGTGGGGACAGAATCTGAAAGTCACACCGAATGCTGCCACATGTCAGATAAGCTGGGAAGTCAGAAAATGAATTTTCATGGTACCCAAAACCTTTTTTAAATGAAAAAGTTAAAATACTTTGGTAAGTGAAGATTAGATCATCGCATTGGTTAAAATAATGGTCAGCAAATCAAGCCCATAATGACAGCATCTAGTGTAGCCTGAGATTCCATTTATTCAGCACAAAAGCCTCTTGGTCTGCTGGAATTCTTAATCTTACCTGACTCCTGAGCGTTTGCCAGATTGGAAGGCAGGATTTTCAATGTAATATAATACTTCATATGCTCTGCACATAGAGTATGAAGACTACAGTGGAAAATATGGAACATTGTGTCTACAGTTTTGGTTATGATGAAAGTGTTTTTCCTCAATAAACATTTCCTGTGGCCCAACAGATAATCTAACCTCCCAACTACTGCGGGAGCCACCTTTATAAGTATAGCTATTCAACAGCTCCTGTTTTCAAGGCCCCGATAGATGTGTGCTGTTTGTTGGCGCCAGTTCACACCTGGCCTTTCCACTCGAATGCTGAAATTTAATGTGGACCAAAACCCAGAATTTTCACTAACCCGGATTTTAGTCCATACCCCTGTGAAACCCAGCCAGCTGTCAACTTTACATACCTTCCCGGCAAACACTGCTCAAGTCAGTAATGACCGAATGGGAGCTTAGCCGCCATTCAGTTTTGCCATGCACAGACTAGACGGATGCAGGAGATGTCGCCGCTGGCCACACATGCACCGTGGGTTCATGTGTAAGTGACAACCATTGGGGTTTCACAAAGTGGGATGCCTCAGAGGCCAGATATTTAGGTTAGGACGAATAAACTCCAGGTACAGAAACTGTATTTATTAAAAAAAATATCACTAGCCTTGCCTTTTTTCCAGCATTTTTTGGATTCCTTCTCCAAGGCAACACAAGCAGCTTGTGAGCAGAATAGCTTAAAAAAAAAGTAATACTGTTGCCTAATACAGTATCATAAGGGCCAGCGTCAGCACCCGGCAAGGCTGGTCAGCTGCTGGGGGTCCACTGACAGATGGCACAGTGCGGTTAAAGAACCTAAACTTTTTTTTGCCACTAACATTGCATCGGGTCCCTGCACCACCTCCCTTAGCAAGCCGGGTCGTCACTAACGTCGTATAGAGGCTGAACTGCTCTGTTTCATTGGTGGTGCAGTTGCCCCGCCTCTTAACCTCTGCTCAGCCCTGACAGCCCTGCACTTGCTTGTGTGTTGATCTATGATCAGAGTCCCCCTGCAAGTCTGCCCCCAGAGACGTGTCACCACCCTGCTCCCTGGCCCCAGCATTGCAACAGGAAGTACTGCACACGCTGGAAGAAGGTCATGGAAGCTACACAGTGCACACACTTCCTTTCTCTGTCTCTCTGCTCCAACCATCCCTGTCCCCTCATCTCTGCCCCATCCATTCTCTGCCCCATCCGCAGCCCTTCTTAGTTTTGACCATTACATTTCCAGACCCCACCCCGCGACTCTCCATCCCAAAGGGACCCACTGAGACCATGCCGCCCAAGGAACAAACATACATACACCAGGAACAAAAATGTGATGACAGCTGGAATAAAACCTGGGTCTCAGAATAATATATAGATTATATATATTGTCACATTCACATACAGATACAGTCATTTCTCCAATAACCATGTTTTCATCATCCTAGAGTTTAGCTTAGACCTATAATCTAAATCTAATCCCACCTCATCTTTCTTTACCCCTTTTATCACTATTTGACTATTAGTATAAAAATATACTCTCCCTACTACTACTGTTTCATCATCACCGGTTTACTGCTAAACATAATTGACCCTGCATGATCACTTTATTAACATTAATAATCATCATAAAGAAGCCCACTGTGTTCCGTTATGCTTTACATTATTATTTTCTATCCTCCTCATGAAAGTCCCTGTCCGGGAACACACCAATTTTCTGTCCTCACCCAGCTTGGGAACAGTGCCAAAGGAACCAATTCAAGGCATCCTAAAATCTCCAATTATATGCAAGTACCTTATGCCCCATATTCTAAATGATTCTGCTTTATTCATGGAGCAGCTTTAGGAGACCTTAGCATGCTCTGCTGTGGTCAGAGACTACTGGACCACTGTGGCTTGCCATGCTCACTCACACGTGACGGAGTGGCTGCTGGACCACATTTTTGCATGGAGAAATAATGGGACAGGCATCAAGTGAATTGCTTGCGGATTTATTATTGGCATTAGGAGCACAGTCCCTTTTAGTATACTTACCTAGATTCTCCTCTTCACCAGCAGCTGCACCAACCACGTCTATTGTTGGAACACTGGCAACTACTGGCATTCATTGTGAGAGCCAGAGCCATGCTGTATGCCAACAATGGGCAGCATTCTGACAGTTAAAGTGACTCTATACCCAGAAAGGAAGTTTATGTCAGCACCGTCAATCCCCAGCCCAGTGCCCCAAAAAAGCCCGTTTTCCTTTTTCTTTTTTTTTTTTTTTTACTAAAGCCTTTTCCCAATATTCATAACGACACTAACAGGAAGCAGTATCATGTCCTGATGGCAGTGATATTCTAATAATTCAGTTACAAGCAAATCTGTCACATAATGGTGGTTATTATAACTGATAAGACTGACCCCCAATGATGAGCTGTGTGTACTGTAACTGAATGTATCATCGCTGGAAAGCACCAGGGGGTGGGGCTGCTCGGCCAAGGAGCGATATTACCAACTGCGTCCGGTTTAGGCAAAGGCTTTAGTAAAAAAAAAAAAAAAAAAATAAGAAACAGCCTGTCTGAGTATAAGGTCACCTTAAGAAAACAGGGGCTGAGGACAACATAAATGCCCTTTAAATTTAAACCGGACCTTCAGCGTGATTTAATGAAACGCCCAAACTCTTAAAAAACGGTTCCCCAGCATCTAAAATGAATATATTTTACGTTTTTAGTCACTAACTTATTATTCTTTCCCCACTGCGCTGCAACTCTGTTCAGGAATTTAGGATATGGGCGCCGCCATCTTGACTCATAAGCATCACACTTACTGAGGAGAGGAGAGTGGGATAAGGTACAGGGGGGCGGGTTATAGCTGTGCTTTGCTCAGACAGAGCAGAGCTGGGGTCAGGTAACGGTCAGCAGTCCCAGAATGCAGAGCAGCACAGTCAGGAGGCACTTCCTGTTTGCAGGCTGCCTGATAAGATGGCGGCTTCCATAAGCCGCCATCTTGGATGTTTAAAGGCTCATAACATGCAGTAGATGCAGGTAGGATGATTTTTAATGTGAGCAATCTGTATGTACAGGGTGTGGGAAACATATAAGATAGGCTCTTATTCAGAGTGAAGGTCCGCTTTAAATAAAAAGAGCTGCAGATCAGATTTTCCCCCTGAGTATTATACTGCATTCATTATACTGTATTTGTAGTCAATAAGGATTATTGCCACATTCAACCACAAAAAAGCATAAAGAGAATCAGCACATGCAGGAAGTTTTTTCTATGAGCAGCTAAAATAAATGAATAGTAAGTAAAAGTCATCTGGCCACAATTTAATAATAAAAAAAAATAGCACGAACACAGTACAAACAAAAGACAATAACAATTTCACAAACGCTGGTGGTGACCCGGTGCAGCCTTCCTCGAAAAGGAAATGGTTTAAAGTGGACTCTAGAACTGGGGGGTCCTGGTTTACGAAGACACTATACTAACCAACCCAACCCCTCACACCATTAGTGAACCCTGAGATAACAGATATTTATAGCAGAGCTCTATGCGATGGGGGATAGGAAATCCCTACACACACGTGCAGCAGCCACACCTTTTACAATAGGGGACATGCCGAACTGGAGTTTTCAGCTATTTCCTGAACTCCATGGCCAATTTTTAACTAAGGCTCTTTAGCTGTAGGGGAATCCAAGATGGGGATGCCCTGGGGAGTATTAAAATGGGCTGTAAAAGAGCCATTATGGTAACTTTTGTATTTATTTGTTGCAGCTGTTTACGCCATAGCAAGAGCAGAAGAGGAGCAAATAAGTAAAATATTACGGATAATGACCTGCTGGAAGGAGGCAAAGCTTACACTTTTGGGTACTTCATACGCGATCTGTGTGGAGACTCCACCCATGTCTAAGATGCCCACTGTACGCTTGCGTACAAGAGCCTCTTTGTTTTCACTGCCAGGGACGTTGACCTCTATCAGTGCTTCATCCTCTGTGGAAACAGCAAAGAGAATCCGAATGACACCAGAATGGACAGGCAAATGCAAAATCACATCACACCCACAGGCAAATAGAAATCCACTAACTGAAGACTGGTGTTGTAGTGTGTAAGTGACACTAGCCTTGGTTTTCCCAGGCTCACCTATATATTGTCTTGTTCCAAAATGGAGAGCAGGCCTAACTCTTCAAGTGCTATCCTAATGGGCTTGCAGAGACGTGATCGTTGATGCTTTTCATCCTATGTAGATTTTATAGCATATTGTAACGGCTCATGATTGTAATTCAGTGTACAGTGTTGGTAGTCCGGCCTTCTATTCCAAACCACTTATATTTTTTTCCCCAAACCACTTCTAGCACCACTGAGACAACACATCACATCTGAGCATTACTGTGATGCTCTCTAACCTTAGGTGGATCCTTTTTTGGGCACTCTCCAACCAATAGAACCAAGGGGTTTGTCAATCAACTTCTAAACCATTTTAACCATATATAATATGGCTAGCATGGGTGTTCCCAATGCCACCAGAAGGAGGCACATTTGATGCCTTCTTCCTTGCATTAAAAGTAGGACCCCAAATGTTTAATTAAAAGATTCATCAAAAGAGCCCAGAATAGTCTTCTCATATGAAAAAAAATCTATTCTGAGAGAACACACTTAATCTAAAATAAGGTATGGGTAAATTTAGAAGTCCAGCTTAAAATGTTCATCGATGGCAGTGTTTCCTAGGCGAGATCCTATTGGTTCAGGACACCAGGGGACAATTTGAAAGGTAAGATTTTGCCTTTTCTATGGTGTTACTGTGTGAGGGGGATCTGCAATTCGCAAGGAACACCACCCATTTTAAAAATGTGGTTTACAGTTTTAAACAAAGCTACTGCCCAAAATTCTGAAGGCTCTTCATTCCCAACCTTTCTGCATCCCTGGGATCCCTCTTGGACTTACTCCGAGGCCTTTAAATATCCCCACTATGCTGTAATAAGAAAATTGGGGATTACTGAAATAACTAATTAGGAATCCATTAATGCAGAGAGATGGCTGTAGTTCCATTGATATGTAAGATCTCTACTCACCATCCTCCAAATGATCAAATCGACCCAGGACGAAGTTGATGCCTATCCAGGCGTAAACTCCTATTTAAAAAATAAAAATACAATCCCTCTTTAGTTTTCGATAAAGTCAGATTTTCAAATCTATCTGCAAAAGGAAGAATAAGTTGCCCAGGTGGCAATTGTAAACTGGTCTTTGCAGTTTGCAAGTCCATTAGTTAGATTTAGCCCCAGAAACTCCATGAGGGTTATTTCAGAGCGAAAGGTGGTGATTAGAGAGAACCCTCCAGTCCCACAGGTACCAGAGACATTTCTGTTCCATGAACTTCCTATTTAGTAATCAATATAGAAAGTCAGGCCAATCTGCTGGGCTCAGGCATGGGCATTGCAGTGGCTCTAATGGGACATTTTCATGAACAGATTAATCGACCACTGGTTGAGCAAGTGAGCGAACTTACGACTCGTATGCAAGCGAACAGCTTTCAATCGGACACGGACGTGTTTGTTAGAGTGATCATTTATGCCGTGTGAATTCAATGTAGTATAGTCCAATTTGTGGTCAATTTCTGTTGCCACATACCATAAATTTTATGTCAGCCAAGACAATGATGCTAGATCGATGCACAAATTCTCATTGATCACAGTGGCAATATCTCTGGCTCAATTATCTTTTTGCTTTTTCATTCGCAAATAGTTCTGTGAGAAATGAGCCAGAACACTTTCTCACCCAAAACAATGTTTTGACTGGAGACAGATTGTAAGTAAAGATCGTAGTGCAGATTCGAAATACATGAACAGCTTTTGTTTCAAAAACTTTGCTAAATAAGTCCGTATGGTAAATGCTTCTGACATCATAGCGGTATATAGAAAGGGACCATTGTTTATGCACTTCCAATAAAAAGGGCAGCTTTCAGAATGATGGAATGCTTTTATTGTGACAGTATAGAAAAGGCTCGGTCCTGTGTCTAGTCTACATACCTTCCTGCTTGCCCGAGATGACCTCTGCGTGGGAGTCAGAGAAGAGAAAGTCATAATGAACAGGGATGTCTGTCCGTAGGTCTTCAAGTATGGCTTCCTGCTGGCTGAAACAAACAACTGCACTAAGTCCATGTGCCATGTAAACATCAAGGAGAAAAGAAGTGGAGGTTATACTTAAATTTTACCAAAAAAAAAGTTCAAAAAAGCCAAAGGCTAATTATTAATGGGTGCAAACGTAAAGCCACAAAAGACCAGATGCTTTGCGCTACTAAAAGCGGTGCAGCACAACAAACAAATGGTTTGAGTCTGAGAAACCATATGCTTACAAGAAGAGCTCAAGGGGGACACATCTGTGGCTTTAGCAGACCTAAAAACACCGGACTGATCTTTTGATCCAAATTCCAAAGCCACCATGCTGTGTCTCTAGCTTTACTGCTTACATATCAGTGATTCCATTTTACTGCATTCAGGCAACAAAGAACTTCTGACCAGATTCAAAGCAGAGGTAAAGTACATGACAGCAACGATATTCCCTGTTTATCGATGGAGAATGGTTCCACTTACAGCACAAGTGTCAAACTCTGGCCCACAGCGTCATGAGATTTGTCCTGCGAGCCCTGCCCCCCCCTTCCCACACTGTTCTCTGCGAGTGACAGGGCTACCTATAAGACTCCAGGGCTGCAAGATCCTGACTACCTGGGGCATCCCAAATTGTTGTTTGAACCTCCCCAGGAGCGGCGGTAAAACTTACCTAACTGCCATTCCAACGGCACATGCGTGGGCCATGCCAGGCATTTAGCTAGGCGCATTCCCGCTACAGGTGTTTGTAAGCAGCCTGCACACCACCAGCTCAAGGATGGGGAGGATGCTAAAAAAAAAAAAAGCCGAAAGGAGCCGAGCGCAAGGATTGGCTGTGTGCGCATGCGCCGATGAATAGACTTTTTTTTTCAATAAATTTCAAGGTTGGCCTGCGACTCGAGTTTTTAATTTCAGCCTACTGTGTATTTGAGTTTGACACCCCTGGTTTAGAGTTTCCAAGATTTTAAAAGATTACATATAGTCATGACGGCTTTTGGTGTGTGTCACATTGGGCTGCTTCCTAATACCTATCGAAGGGAGCATGAGGAGACAATTCAGACACCCCCTCAGAGAAAAGGCTCCTCGCAGGACTATCTTTTCCACATTTGTCTCTTTTGCATATCATTTCCATCACTCCCTTACTCCATCTCTAGTATTGTCCTTAGAATCTTTTCTTTTATCTTATCCTAATAATTAATTTTAGATGCTGGGGAATAGTTTAAGGGTTTGGGCTTTTCATTAAATGATGCTGAAGGTCCGGTTTAATTAGGGTACTGTAAAGATATACTCTATCCTATTTTTAGATTTAAACGAGAAAGCTATAAAACGCTAGAACCCTCTTGTGACTTACAGATATAGAACAACTTTTATTACCTCTCAGTCAAGATCCTGAGTCCTGCTGTGCACAGTATGTACAAGGGTGTCTCCTTGTGCTTATCGCGGGGAACATGGCTGGCAGCGAAATTGAGTAGAGGAGAAATGTAGTCACTGGCTTTTTCTGGGGTGGTGGCGAGCTCGGAAATGCCTAGAAGAAGAAGACGACAGTTGGCAGGTGAAATGAGTTTTTCTGTAAAACCTTGTTCCTTAAATTATTCCAGCAATGTGTAAGAGCCAATGTCCTCTGGATATGTATGATGTACTGAAAGGAAAGAGCCTGGCAGCTTACTAGGACATAGGAATAAATGTGTCTGGTTTAATGGTTTCGTGCTCAGACATCTCTGACAAACAAATCATCTACAGCAATTGAATACCACATACATACAGATACATATAAAATAAAATATTTATACAAGCTTTCTAAATCCAGATTTACATAGCGATACGCAAGTAGAATGGCATGTACAAGTAGAGCGGGCTGAACTCTGAGTTGGTAAAGCCGGTGTACTTTCACAATCAATTTGAAACCATGGTATTTCCAGCCAGGGCCGGCCTAAGTATCCTCTTCACACGCAAGCGTAGCTCCATAAATGTCTAAGGCAACGCAACCAAAACTCAAGTAAAATGCAACACAGTGCAGTGCAAACACAAGTAAAGCGCAGGGGTGTGAAAGGAGCCCTAGGGCATGTGTCATCCTGTGCAAGATTTCAGGATGGCACCCCCCCCCCCCCCCCCACACACACACACACACACACACACACACAAAATGGAAAGCGAGCAACACAGGAAAAGAGACAGACAAGAGTGAAAAAATACCATTTTGTGATTACTCACCTGTAAAATGGGTATTACAGGTGAGTAACCCTGCTTCGGAAATATTAACACCCTGCTTCAGAAATATTAATTACATGTGGGTTATGGTCCAGTAGAGGGCGAACTTCTGCAGAGATGACTAGAAAAAGAAGCCCCTCCCGGTCCATAAGTACCTGGAACCTCCCACACATTCCCCAGTATAAGAAAGCAGTAAGGGGACCAGGAAGAGCCAATAAAAACTATGAGAAAAAAGTTTCACCATATAGAGGATCCAAGATACAACTCAGGGTGGGACGAAGCAGGGTGTGAGACATACTTATAATACCCATTTTACAGGTGAGTAATCACAAAATGGTATTATTCCAAGTATGTCTCACACCCTGCTTCGGAAATATTAATTACATGTGGGACATCCAATAGCAGTGTCCAAAAGGGTGGGGATCCCAACAGGCAATAGCGCACAAATTAAACCACTGCAGCCTGCAGAACTTTACGGCCAAAAACAGCATCCGCTGAGGCCCGCACATCAACCTTATAAAACTTGGAAAAAGTATGAACAGAAGACCAAGTAGCAGCCTTACAAACTTGTTCAACAGAGGCTTGGTGCTGAAACGCCCAGGAATCCCCAACAGCACGAGTAGAATGAGCAGTGACCTGGAAAGGGGGATCCCTCCCCTTAGCAGAATAGGCCCTAATAATGGCCTGACGAATCCATTTACTAATGGTAGACTTGACGGGTGCCAAACCCTTCTTGGGCCCGGAGGGCACCACAAAAAAGGCGTCCATCTTCCGGAATGGTGAAGTAGCCACCAGATAGTACTTTACACATCTAACGACATCCAGAGAATGCAAGGCCCTCTCCTTGTCATTGCTAGCTTTAGGACACAATGAAGGAAGCACAATGTCCTGATTGAGGTGAAAAGCAGAGACAACCTTTGGCAGGAAGTCTGGTTTAAAGCGGAAAACCACCTTGTCCTGATGTCTCTCAAAGTAGGGGGCCTGAATAGACAGAGCCGCACATCCTGCAGTACAAGGGATACCCCACATACTACACACTGCCGGGCTTGCCCCGAAGGGATCCCAAACCCGGTATCCTGGGAAGCCTCCATATGGTAGTAGGGGTAGTCGCAATGACCAATGGGAATTACGCTATAAAGCTACCCGGGATGCCCCATAGAGTCCGTTAGTGGGAGGATTTTGTAACAATAAAGGGAACCCCAATTTGAAGCAAGGGACCTAGGACCGGGAGAAACCCCTTTTAATATCCTCAGTAGTCCCACCTAAAAGACACAATAGGGGGACCCCTTTAGTATATGCACGTAAAAACAAGCAGAACGAATAATTATATATAAAAATATATACACACATACAGAATATAATTATATATATATTTATTACACATATATACCACTATATACCAGAGTATATACATACAGACATCCACACAGGTGTACCGTAGCTAATGCTTGAGAATAAAAGAAAGCATACTGATGCCCTGGGGCGCTAGCATAACAGCGCAGACATATAATATATACCTATAGCATATCAAAGTGTAAACCTTACAAGGGCCCCCGAGAGGCACTCACCGACCAGCCGGCTGCTGAAGATGGCAGCCAGCACCAGGGAAGAAGGAGGCGGGCCAACGCGAATCGCGCGCAGCGCTGGCCCCGCCCCCCCAACCCGGGAAACGTATAGACGTGCTCCCAGCCAGTAGGGCTGGGAGCTGGTTAATCGCGCCAAAGGAGGGAGCGGGCCGTAACGGGCGCGAAGAGTGCCAGGCCCCGCCCCTGACTGAAGGAGAATGCCGTGCACCCCAGCCAAGGGCTGCGGAGCCGGCACAACGCCACTTGATAACGAGCGTGTGGGCCGCAAGTTAAAAGTAAGGCATTCACACAAGCACACACACACACACACGCGCTGGCAATATATATATATATATATATATATATATATATATATATATATATATATATATATATTGGAGAGATTAAATGGAGGGACAGCCCCCCCCCCCCTACTAACTGGGAACAGGGAGTAAGGGGGGAAGCCGATAGCCACATTTAGATATGAAACAAAAGGGGGGTGGCAGCCGCTCAGACCATTTTATAACTAACCAGGGAGGTGCACATTAGCAGGGCAATTAGAATACAAAAGTCTTAAAGGGGCCACAGCACTCAAACCAGTTAGCTTGCTGACCAACCTACAATCTGTCTCTAAACTAGGTTAAAAACAGGGGGCTCGGTCACACACATCTGCAGAAGTGTGCTTAAGCTGCACCACCAGCGCCAAGGTGCCCCTGTGGGGTGCAGTCCTAACTCTAGTACTAATTCTAGTCTCTAAGAGCCCCATTTGGGACATTTAGATATGAGGCGAGGGCTTCTGAACGGACAGGGCATCCCAAGTCAGGATCACCAAACCTGACGGCCGCCTACCCCTTGGTGGGGGATTTGCGGTGGAGCATGGCTCCTAGTCAAACACCTCTAAAAGGTGTCACCTACCCTCACCCGGACCCTGCAGCCATAGCTAGGAGGCATAAAAGACGTTATTAAAAGAGGTCCGGGAGGAAATAGGAAGAATGGGGGCCGGGTGTGCACCCGGCTTACCTGAAAAGAAAGAGATGTCATCATCTTGACTGTCGTTGCCGTCTGCAGAGACTAATCTGGGGAATGTGTGGGAGGTCCCAGGTATTTATGGACCGGGAGGGGCTTCTTTTTCTTGTCATCTCTGCAGAAGTTCGCCCTCTACTGGACCATAACCCACATGCAATTAATATTTCCGAAGCAGGGCGTGAGACATACTTGGAATAAGGGGAAATGTGGAAAAGAGATGAAGAGGAGAAAGAAGTATTGTAATATGAAAAGAAGGTCAAACGAGAGGATGAAGGGAATATGGAAAAGGGAAAGGAGGAGAAAAGATTTAAAAAAAAAAAAAAAAGGACGGCATAGAAAGTAAGAGAAAGAACGATATTGAAGGAATGTGACAACAGAAAGATGGAGAGAATGTGGAAATGAAAGCAAGATGGTGGAAATTGGGAAAACGAGAGAGAGTGAATATGATTTATTGAGGGACTGAGAGTAAGATAGAAGGAAAGTAGAAAAACAAGAGTGGAGGAGAAAGAGAGAGAGAAAGCGAGATGAATAGGGCTAGAAAAAAGGGAAAATTAGGAATGCAGAGAAAGAAAGAAACAAAGAAAGAAAAAAAAAAGATTAAACGACACAGAAAAAAAGAAAGAAAGAAAAACTGGAAAAGAGATGAAGGGAAGGTAGAAAAAGAGGAAGATGTGAAGAATCTGAAAAGAAAGGTAGGCAGGTCCAAGGTGACAAGAGAATGAGAGAATGTGGAAAATATAGGGGGGTATGGAAAGTGGAAAATGGAGGGATTGTGAAATAAAAGATATAGAGGGAGAAAAGGAGAAATTCAAGAAGAAGGAAAAGGGTAAGAGAGAATAATAAAGAAATGTCCAGAAAAGAATGGCGAGAAATTAGGGTATTTTGCAAAAGAGATGCCTGCTGGTCCAATTGGCAGCTTCTGGCGCCCCCTTACAGAGCGATTAAGAGACGTTTCCAGAAATAAAATGGAGTATAGTATGATATAGAGGCAAAAGTCAGATATGTGGTCAAATTAAATAGAAACTACAGGGCAAACATTCAGACTTCAAACAAATGTTTACATTAAAATGTGAAAAAAATTTTACAGTCGAGTCACTTTTTTTGACTACTACAACTAGCATCCAGTGTGCAGAATGGAAAGCAGATAGACAGGCTGGTACTCATTAAGGTTCTGGTAGGGTGTCACAGATACCTGGAGCCATGCTGACTTCTGTGCATCCTACAGGTGCTGGAGGGTGCGTGATGAAAGGGTCATTAGGGCATAAGGGGACAGAGTAGTACTTGGAAGTCTGTGTAAAGTAATTAACACAAAAGAGGACAGCATGCAGCTACAAATGAATTTAGATAAATTGGAAGCATGGCCAGTAAAATGGCAATTGAAATTTAATACAGATAATTTTAAGGTTATGCCCACGGGAAGGAGCAATGTGTGCTATGATTACACACTAAATAAGGAAATGCTTGGTAAAACTACAATGGAAAAGGACCTAGGGGTCTTGTTAAACATTAAACTAAATTGTAGTAATCAATGTCAGTCAGCAGCTGTTAAGGCAAACCGGATCATGGGGTGCATCAAGAGGGGCATAGATGCCCATGACCAGAGCATCATTTTACCCCTCTATAAAGTCACTGGTTAGACCCATATGGAATATTGTGTTAAGTTCTGGGCACCAGTGCATAAGATATATCAGAACTGGAGCTCATTCAAAGGCAGGCAACTAAATGAACAAATGGAATAAGGGAGAATGAGGAAACTGGAGTGATCTAATAACTAAGTTAAAATATATCCTTGGTAAATACATAGATCTGTCCCACAATCTATTTAAACCCAGGACTATAACTATAACCCAGGGGCATCCACTAAGATTAGAGGAAAGACACTTAGTAGAAGATTATTTTCTGTAAGAGCAGTGAGACTAGGAACCTCTGCCAGAGGAGGTAGTTTAAAAGCGGCCTGGGTGCCTTCCTTGCATGTAATAACTTTAGCAGCTTTGACTGCTAGACCACAAATAAAACAGGTTGGAATTGGATGGACTAAAGTGTTTTTTCAGCCTAACATACTATGTTACTATGTAACCGGGGACAGAAAACAGCTGCAGGTACAGCTTTCCTCATACAGAGCTTCTTGTCAGATTTATGTTTTATTTACTTTAGGTTTAAAGCCTATACTCTTCTTAAAGTGGACCAACCATGTCCTATGGAAGGTTAAACAAAAAAACACGTATCGACTCCCATTAGCGTCCTGGTAACGAATTGGATACAAATAATCACAAACTATTTTGGCTTCAAAGGAAAATTTGGGGGAAAATAAAGGAGAATTAAATAATATTTTGGCTCTTATCTTCCTTTTAGCATCTTCGATAAGCTAGAATTGCGCCCAGCATGGCATTGCCAAAAAAAGGGGGGGGGGGTGCTTATACAGCCTGTTTAGAACAGTGGTATCCTGCCAGAAACCAATACATACAAATGGCACACCTGGGGAAAACAATACAAATCTCAATAACAGGAATACCAAACAGCGTTGAGGGCAGAAGACATCCAGATGGTAATGTACCTTGTGTGGGGGAGCAAAATAGTCGGTTTTGGTCTGTTGATCCAGCCATGAGCTGAAAACAGGAAATAGTTCATTCTTTTGCCAAAAGCTCACTGGCTTCAGCGCTCTTTTCTGCCATCAGCCAAGATGAACACACACTCATGCTAATGAGTTGCACACATAGGACAGCCATGCTAAGTGCTGGGAGGTCAGTGCTGCTGGTCTGGATTGTGCTATAACTGGCTGGAAACAGAGGAATGAGCGCCACCTCCTGTTATCAGCTCAGCATATACCGTATATACTCGAGTATAAGTCGAGTTTTTCAGCCCACTTTTTGGGCTGAAAAAAGCCGCCTCGGCTTATACTCGAGTCACAACCACTGTTCCCTTTAAGGTGCGCGCGCGCGGCCGCGCACGCCACCCCGCGCAGCCCCGCCTGCCGGCCGCGCCACCGAGCTCTGTTTCGTTGACAGCGCGGCGGGGGCGGCTGCCCGGAGGAAGGGACAGGCGGGAGAGAGGCCGGCGCTGAGTAGCGTCTCGGAGTGACGGCCTGTGGCCACGGAGACAGCCATCCTTAGGGGCCCCGCAGCGCGCCTCACCATCCTCCCCGCTGTGTGCTCGGATGCGCCCTCCGGTAAGTGCCCGCCCTCCTCTCTATGCGCACGGGCTGGGGGCAGAGAAGGACGCGGCAGGCGGCTCAGGCCTGCTCCTGGCGATGTGGCTGCTGCCTCCTCCCTCCCCTCCCTTCATCTTCTCTTCAGCCTCTCAAAATGGTGGCCGGCCGTTACTGCTGCTGGGAGGGACACCGGGGCCCCTCTGCAGGGAGGAGGCATTGTCATCCGTCACCTCTACCCCGATCCGTCATCTACCTCTGTGTGTGGCATTTATCTGTGACCCATCCCTCTGATCTGTCCCTGAGATGATCAGCATATGTCACCATGGAGGAAGATGACAGTGTTCTACATGGGCCCAGATGCCATCATCCCCTGTTCTACAGGGTTTCTACACAGATTCTATCCTCTGTCTGATGATCACTATGCAGGAAGATGGCAGTGTTCTGCAGGGGCCCAAACACCATCCCCTCTCTGATTGATCACTATGGAGGAAGATGGCAAGTGTTGTGCATGTGCATTGAGCAGCCGGCAGCAGTTTGAGCAGCCGGCAGCAGTTTGAGCAGCCGGCAGCAGTTTGAGCAGCCGGCAGAAGTTTGAGCAGCCGGCAGAAGTTTGAGCAGCCTAGGCTTATACTCGAGTCAATAACTTTTCCAGTTTTTTGTGGTAAAATTAGGTGCCTCGGCTTATATTCGGGTCGGCCTATACTCGAGTATATACGGTAATCGTCATGGCCTGGTGGAAGGAGAGTATAGTCTGTTTGGAGTACAGATGGGCTTTAAAGCCAGTCCCTATCATTCTAAACGTTGGGGAATTCTCCTTTAGGTACTGCCTGTAGTTATGCAGTCTGAGCAGCTTGTAAGCGTCAAGGCCCAATTTATTGCCAGTTTCTTTTTGGACTGCTGGTAGCCATTTCCCTGCCTGTCATTCACCGGGAACAGTCTGCCCATCTATGTCGGGCCACTGCTTAGCACAACAATGATCCTCTCATTATATTACGCTAAAGCCACTCACATGGTAGCTGGTCTTGCTCTTATTTATTTAGTCTAGTTAAGCAGCGTTCCCGAGTGCACTGCCAAGCTGTCAGTGGAAAAAAAAAAGAAATCAGTGACGTGAGTAGGGACACGTCAGGTTTAGGGAAGGCAAGGTAATGGGGCCTCTGGCATCACCTGTCAAGAATGTGAGGCGTTAGGGTTCTGCATCAGACATTTACAGGATGTGAAATATGCTGAAGATAAAAAAGGACTTCCTCAAGAGACCACTACATGCGCTAATTTAATAACCAGGCCTCTTCACTCATACTTTCCATATTTCCTGCTGTGGATGGAGACAGAGAAGACGGAGCTGTCTACAGTAACTGCAGTGGGTGCAGAGAGTCTCTAGCTGTGCACAAAGCCTTTGACACTGTACCACATAAGGAGCTCATAGATAAGTTATTGAAGGTAGGACTCAATCCCTGGATAGTTCAGTGGATTTCCAGTTGGCTGAGGGATCGGTATCAGAGCGTTGTTGTAAATGGCGTGCAATCTGAACAAAGGCGAGTTACAAGTGGTGTGCCGCAGGGCTCTGTCCTGGGCCCCATTCTTTTTAATATATTTGTAAGTGACATAGGAGAAGGCTTGGTAGGAAAAGTTTGTCTGTTTGCGGATGATACAAAGGTTAGTAATAGGGTGGATATTCCTGGAGGGGTCTGCAACATGGAAAATGATTTAGCTTTACTGGATAGATGGTCAAAACTGAGTTTAATGTCTCTAAATGTAAAATCCTGCACTTGGGTAGAAGAAATCCCTGCTCTGAGTACCGTATGGGCAGTACTGTGTTAGCCAGGACCTCGGAGGAGAGAGATTTAGGGGTACTGATTACTGATAGCTGCAAGATGAGTGGACAGTGTAGCCAGGCAGTGGGAAAAGCAAGCAGGATGCTCGGCTGCATAGCTCGAGGCATCACCAGTAGGAAGAGGGAGGATGTGATGCCGCTGTATAGAGCCCTGGTGAGGCCACAGCTAGAATACTGTGTGCAGTTCTGGAGACCTTACCTGCAAAAAGACATTATTCAAATAGAACGTGTCCAAAGGCGGGCAACGAAAATGGTGGAAGGACTTAAACTTAAAACTTATCAGGAGAGACTTAAAGAACTTAATTTGTACAGTCTGGAGGAAAGAAGAGAGAGGGGGGGACATGATTGAGACCTTTAAATACGTGAAATGATTGAATAAGGTTCAGGAGGGAAGTGTTTTTAAGAAGAAACTTAATGATAGAACAAGGGGGCACAACCTGAAGCTATTCGGGGGGAAGATCAGGAGCAATGTTAGAAAATATTTATTTTACAGAAAGAGTAGTAGATGCTTGGAACAAACTTCCAGCAGAGGTAGTTGAAAAATCAACAGTCACTGAATTTAAACATGCCTGGGATAAGCACACATCTATCCTAAGATAAAGAGTACATACAGTATACACATAAGGGCAGACTAGATGGAGCGTATGGTCTCCTTCTGCCGTCAACCTTCTATGTTTCTATAAGGCTAGACCTGAAGTAAAGAAGCTCTACCATAAGGTGGACAGGCTAGATCTGGGGTAAAAATATATTGGGCCTTTATAGATAGCTTCTACAGAGCCATTGTAAGGGACATTGGGGGGATGAAAACAGCTTTTGTCGTCCGAAAGTCCACCTGCCTCTCATCACTTACACCTTGATGGCATCATTGGCCAGACTACAAATTTTAGTAATGTTGCTACTGTGGAGGTGGGTTTGAAGAGGATGACAAACGTCTAAGCCCCGTCTGATCTGCCCAGCAAAGTTTCTGTGTGTATATCTATATTTATAGAGAACCTCCAGTAACATAATTTGCAGAAAACAACCAGAATATAAGATGGACACAAGGGGCCTGGTGAGAAAACAAACTTCTTTTTTGAGAAAATTGCCATTCACTTTTATTTTCTTCCTTGGGGTGGATTCAGAATCCGGTGAATATTTACACCTGGTAGATAATGAAAGTGAATGGCAGTTTACTCTCCTAAAAAAAAGAAGCAAGTTTTCTCACCAGGCTCTGAATCGACCCAAAGATGCTTTCAGAAATCAACATGTCGTCAATAGCCAAGCCTGCCCCTCGGATCATGCAGGGTATGCCCAAGGTATTGTCATAACAGAGACGGACGTCTTTGGGACTAGACACAGAAAGAAAGAGAGCCTTGCGAGGGGCAAAGTTGAGGAAAATGACCAAAGTTACCCAACATCCTCAGCTGTGAACCCACAAGGGTCACTTGACCTCTGGAAAAAACTAAATGTAATGGAGCTCCAGTGCCCTTTTGCAGCTCATACACTATACGTTTTTTCACTCAGTTGGATGCAGCTAGACAACTAATGATTGAAACAGAAGAGAAGAATGGTGCTTTCTTTCTCTAAATGATGCCAAAAAGCATTAGGTGAAGAAGCAACAATCATGGGGCCCCCTGACCTTCTGGGCCCTAGTGTGGTCACCCCCTCAAGTTACGCCCCTAGTAGTGGGCCTGAACAAGTAATGTATGTAGACCGTGCTGTGCTTTCCTTACTTTTCATCAAAGACAAAAGATACTCAAACGCCAGCTTGGATGTTGCTTGTGTTGCTGTGAGCAGTCTGTGTGGTGTAAATGAGCTACCATCGCCCGCATGGTCTACAGACTTGTCTCCCGTCAACATCAGGGACATCATTAGTCCGCAACTGCAAGCAGCCAATCTTGATGATTAGTGTGCCCAAAAGCATGCAGTGTGGCCCAACATTCCTCATACAACCAATAATAATCACTGTCGTTTAATTGCGCATATTTCTGTGCGACTGTTCTGGGCACAAGAGCATAAGAAAGACATTTCAGAACTTGAGTGCGTTCACAGGAGGGCAACTAAATTACTAAATAATATAGAGTGAAAGATTGTCAAAGTTTGGTTTATTGAGTTTGGAAAAGAGACTTCCGAGGGATCTAATGATCCAATAACTATGTATCTAATAACTACCCTGTTTCCCCAAAAATAAGACACTGTCTTATATTAATTTTTCCCCGGAAAAGGCACTTGGCCTTATTTTCGGGGGATGTCTTGACAGAAGACAGGCAGCGTGCGTCTCCTCCACCTCCCTGGAGCTCCCCCCTTACGTGCCCCGTCATTACGCCCCCTAGTGGTTACAATACCAGGCTGCACAGAGCATCAGGCTGCTCAGCTGTGCTAGTTGAGTATGCCTGCTATAGCCTGTGAGAGTCTCACGCCGGGCGCCCTATGCGGGCCGTGTTTGCAGGCTGCTGGGCCCGTTTTAACGTAGGGGCCTGGAGCGGCAGCTCCGTCCGCCCCTACGTTAATCCGGGCCTGCTTACCGGTACCGTATTGTCTCGGTCCAGGTCTCGCTGGGGCACACTCGGCGGCGCGGTCACAGGGAGCAGGCGGCGGCAGCTTTTCCTCAGGTTCGCGCGGGCTCTCTGACATCCCCCTGCGCACCATCCCTCAGCAGAATACCCGGCCGAAGTCTCGCGTTGCTCCACAGCGCTGCAGCCAATCAGTGAGCTGCGAGGCACCACCGCCCCAACGGTCTCTACAGTAGACGCTCCGGATCCTTCTGCAACATTTTGTGGACGGAACTGTACCAACGGTGAGGCCCTATTTTCGGGGGAGGATTTATTTTCGGGTAGGAATTATATTCGGGGGATGACTTATATAACGATATCCTCCGAAAGCAGGCACTAGGCCTTATTTTCGGAGGATGTCTTATTTTCGGGGAAACAGGGTATGTATAAATATATCCGGGGTCAGTACAAAGATCTGTCCAACAATCTATTTAAAGCCAGGACTGTAAGTAACACTCAGGGTCAACCACTAAGGTTAGAGGAAAGACTCCTTCTGCACCAGCATGGGGGGGGGGGGGTATTTACTGTAAGAGCAGTGAGACTATGGAACTCTCTGCCAGAGGAGGTCGTTATGAGGAATACACTAAAAGAGTTTGAAAGTGGCCTGGATGCCTTCCTAGCATGTAATAACATTGTTAGTTATGGCTACTAGACCATAGGGCTGAACTGAATGGACTAAAGTTTTTTCTTCAGCCATACATATCACGTAGAAGAAATTATTATATATTAGTATTACACACACACACACACACAATATATATAAATCAAAATCTTTACATATTTCCACCATTTGCATAACATTTACTGATCCTGTAATTTACAGAATGCCAAGACTTTCCCTCCTTCTTGTGTTGCAATTTCTAAGTTGAGGAATAAATAATATATATATATATATATATATATATATATATATATATATATATATATAGAGAGAGAGAGAGAGAGAGAGAGAGAGAGAGAGAGAGAGAGTTTTTAAAGACCTGGCTCACACCTTGAGGTAGAAAATATATAGCTTAATAGCAGTACACCCTACATCAGGAAATATTATATTCAGGACATAATAATTCAAAGCTTTTCACCTACAATTGCGGCATATTGCTGCAGCACCGCCACCTTGTGGTAAAAGGGCAATACTACCATTAATGCTCAAAGTACAATGGGGTGTGAATTGGCAAGAATCTGGCGATATAATACGTATCGCGATACACGTATGATAATATGATATATCCCGATTCTGTATAAAAGATGATATAGTGCGATTTTAATTAAAATGTATTTTTAGGGGCGTGGCTTGGTGATGGCCGTGTGAAGAAGCTTCTCCCTGTGCTCCGTCCAGCGCCCGTAGTAATAGCCCTCCCAGAACGATATAGGTGCCCTAATTTCAGAGTGGACCTGATGTCCAAAAAGAGGAAGTCCAGAGTGGCGACCAGTGGGTCCAGGACGGGCCGCATCAACACTTTTTTCCAGGCTGGTGCCAAGGAAGCCAGAGGTGGGGAAGGAGTCAAGATGGCGGACGGCCCAGCGCGAGAGGACCTGGAGGCGGGAGAGCAGCTGCACCAGCCGCCGCCGATGTGTGAGACACATCACACAGTGCAGCCGGAGGAGCCCCCTGTGACACCCCGCCTGACGCGTGCGGGAGGCGGCGCGGAGACGAGGACCGGGACCGGGGCTCGGAGCCCCACTGAGCCTGGCGACGGGGAGATGGAGAGGCGAGATGCTCCCCCAGCGAGTGCGCAGCCCAGCAGCGGCGCGGCAGGTGAGGCGCGGCCCCGGCTTTCCCCCGACCCGACTGACAGGGGTGACAGCCCACCGACAGGCGAGGTGGAGAGACACAGACAGGGAGGCAGCGCCGGGCCGCCACTACTCCCGCAGACCCAGCCCTGCAGTGTGGGGGGGGGAGGACCCGTGATCAGATCCCCGGGCCCCTCCGGAGGGGGGGCAGCGGTTATGGCCCTGCAGGGGGGGAGAGACAGCCTGGAGGACCGGACTGCCCCAATAGAACAACCGGCCCCACCGAGACCACATGAGGCCAGGCAGCAGCAAAGAGGCGGACTGGGCGAGAGGAGTACCAGCCTACTTCCTGACGGGGGCAATCCCACAAAAATAAATGGCACCGTCCCCCACAGCCAACACCAGGCTCTTGTGTCCCAAACATATTGTTGCACCACCTCAGGGGACTTGCGGGACATTGACGGGATAGGAAATTGGCTGCCTTCCAGCAACCCCTGCAAGAAGCCTGAAAGGGAGAACTTCGCTCCTCATGACGAGACCCTTCCCCGAGCAGCCCCAAGTAGAGAGCCGCCCAGGAGCGAGTCAAATAGCGGACCCTGCTCCCCGCTGGCCCTGTCGGCCTCTCCATATTGGCCGCAAGAACCCCCCCCACATAGCCCTGAATTTTACGACCATAGAAACCCGGGGGTACTAGACCTCGATCAACACAGCATCAGAGCTCTTATTTCGTCACTCCCCACCCGAAAGGACTTTGAAACCTTCATAAACAGGATGGAGTCCACCCTCCGGCGGGAGGTAGATGAAGTATCAAAGCAGGTGCTGGACGTGGGGTCCAGAGTCACAGCCGTAGAGCAAGTGCAGGACTCGGTCCAACAGCGTCTGTCCTCCATGGAAAGAGCACATACCGCTCTGGAAAGAGCTCAGGAAGAATCTGCGCACCATATTGCTAATATACTTCTCCATCAAGACGACATGGAGAACAGAGGGAGACGGAACAATATCCGCATAAGGGGGCTCCCCGAATCTCCAGAAAATGCTAACCTCTCAGAGACTGTTACCCGTATCTTCAACACGATCCTGAACCGTCCGGTGGGGGAGGCCATCGAACTGGATAGAGTGCACAGGGCCCCGGGTCCCAGAGACCCAGATCAGCGGAGGCCCCGAGACGTCATTTGCCGCGTGCACTTCTACAAAGTAAAGGAAGAAATTATGAGACTCGCCTGGGCCAAGAAGGGTGTCCCATACGGGGGGTCTCAGATTATCCTTTAACCGGACTTGGCGCGCCGCACGTTGCAAATGAGGCGGATCATGAAACCACTCCTGGAATGTGCTAAGCAGGCGGGAGCCACTTACAGGTGGGGGCACCCCTTCCATCTGGTCATCCAGCTACGGGGCCGAAGCTTCACACTCCGCTATCACTCCCAGCTGCCGAAGGCATTCGAGTTCCTGGGATCCCCCGGAGTGGAACTGGAGGACTGGCTCTCCCCCACTCTGGGCCCCTCCAGGGTGCGGGAGCTCCGGGGGCACGACCCGCTTCCACGACGTAACAGAGGGATTAGACCCAGAGCGCGCAACGGGGCCAATGACCGGCAATGACGCGGGCACGCTCCAACGGACTCTTAAGGGCCAGGTTTAGTAGGAAACAACACTGATGCTCTGGCTCGCTTGCTGGGGCGGCTGCCGGGGCGGGGCGGGGGTGACGCCCGGGTTCCGAGTGTCACGGGTTCTGGGTCCCCTGTGGGTGCTGCCCTCGCCCCGCCCTCCCTCGTCCGATTACAGCTCTCGTCGGCTCGGGCGACGGAATATGGATTGACGGGGGCGGCGCCGGGCCGTGGCGGGCTCCCCCCCCTGGCTGGGCCCCCGGGTCTGGCTCCCGGGCCGGCCCCGCCTGGCCCGGTCAGGGACCGGGACCCCACGCGGTCGCCGCCCGGCGGCATCCCAGGGGTGGATGTTCTATGTGTTTCCAAGTACCGTGGTACTTTCAATGTTGTTTTTTTTTTTTTTTTTTTTTAACGGTTTCTATGGTTAACCCTGCTTACATCGATAACTGTAAACTTGCCTGGTCGCCTTGCTGTCAGAGAGTAGGAACAGGAGGCATAGCGCCCTCCCTGCGGCGGGCTCCCCCCCGGGGCCGGGCCCCTATGGGGTCCGGTCCTTGGGGTGACCTCGCCCCGGTGGACGGCGAGTGGAGACCGTAATAATAATAACAGTAATAATATTAATAGTTCTAATCTAACTGTATCTCAGGGTTTGAGCTGTTCTTTGTATGTTTTGAACGTATAGTAATATAATTGTTTGGGCACTTAACTGACAATGACTGGATGGTATAAGTGTTATGTTCTGTTAGTTTTGGGCTTGTCTCTCGATCTGGGTTTACAGTTAACCCGGATCCCAGGATAACCTATTAACAGCTGGGGGGGGCGCCTCGCATCGGCGGTCACTCTTTCCACTTCCCCCATCACATAACCTCCTGAGCTCTCCCAACAGGAGATTGGGATACGCTCATTCGGAGGGAGCGCGCAAAGCGCCTTTACTCTTGTTAAGTTCCTGACCTCTAATCCTTCTCTTCTTAGTTGCTAGTTTTCTACAGTTCCTCCCCCCTCCTTCTTTATCTCTCCCCCCTTTTCCCTCCTACCTTCCCCACTCATCCCCCTATCCCTCCATATCCCAAAGCTGCTGAACTTGCCATGGCAAGCATCACCATCTGTTCCTACAACACAAAGGGCCTAAACATCCCAGAAAAGCGATCTAAAATCCTTACTGAGCTCCACAAAAACCGGGTAAAAATTGCCTTGCTCCAGGAAACCCACTTCAAAGAAGGTCACATACCAACAATTCGGGACCGCCACTTCTCCTCATGGATTCACGCACCGAATCCAGAGGCGAAGTCGAAGGGGGTGTCCATCGCTCTACATCGATCTCTTCCTCATAAGGTTCTTGACACAAAAATTGACCCTAAAGGCCGATTTATATTTCTTAAACTAACGTTGTTTACTAAGACATACACGATAGCGAACATCTACAGCCCCAACCAGGACCCAGCCCTATATTGCCGCTCAGTATTAAAACAACTAGCCAGCTTCGCAGAGGGCATCTTGGTGTGTGGGGGTGACTTCAACCTGCCCCTCTGCCCGGTGATCGACACCTCCTCCGGCAGATCCGGGGTCTCAGCTGCGGGGCTTGGGAAACTAAAAAGACAATTGCAGGAACTGCAATTAGTGGACGCTTGGCGGGCGCTACACAAGAGAGACAAAGATTTCACCTTTTACTCTAATGCCAATAACTCCTACAGCCGTATTGACTATATTTTTCTGAGTCACCATGCTATGGACTGGAATCCAGAGGCGAGTATAGGGAGTATCCTATGGTCAGACCACGCCCCCATTTTCCTGACTCTAGACGTGCCCGGGTTGTACCCGAGCAGTTGGGATTGGCGTCTAAACGACAATCTGCTTAAGGATGAGACTTGCTTAGCAGCAATACGGGAGAGCATAAACCATTTCCTCTTAGACCACCGCCACGACACCACACCCCTCCCGATACAGTGGGAAGCGCTTAAATGCGTCATGAGGGGGGTCTTTATCCAGCATGGTGCCAGACTTAAACGAGAGAGATCCGCCCTAATAGAAAATACCATTAGCCAAATCAAGATGTTGGAGCTTGAACACAAACAGCTGCCCACCAACGGGACCTTGATCAGGCTAGAAAAAGCTAGGGGCGACCTAAGGAGCTTGTACAACCAAATATTCCTGAGGCACAGGGACCGGCTTAGGGGTCTACTATACGAGCACGCCAATAAACCGGGTAAGATGCTAGCAAAATCACTACACCCCAGGAACCCTACCACATACATCCCCTCCATCAAGACACGAGGGGGCAATGAGACTTTTATCCCAACCGAAATAGCTAAGTCCTTTAGGGACTATTACAACACCCTCTACAACCTGCCGAAGCCGGCCCCAGCCGCAGCACGCCCGTCCCCTTCGGAGGCGGCCCAGGCATATGTAGACAGAACCCCTCTCCCAAAAATCCCCCAGGCTGACGTGGAGTCCCTTGAGACTCCCTTTGGAATTCAAGAGGTAGAAAAAGCAATACGAAGTTCCCCAGCGGGAAAGAGCCCAGGACCTGATGGCTATACCCCAAGGTTCTATAAGGTGCTGGGTCCCTTACTAGCCCCTTTTTTGACCAAGGTCTTCAATTCAGTGGGACAGGACTCCCCCTTCCCAAGACAATCACTGGCAGCCACGATCGCGGTCATCCCTAAGCCCGGCAAAGATCCCCTTGTATGCAGTAGCTATCGCCCGATCTCCATAATTAACATAGACATAAAGTTGCTGGCTAAAATAATAGCTTCACGCCTCGGGCCAATTGTCCCTGATCTAGTTCATCTGGACCAGGTGGGGTTCGTCCAGGGTAGAGAGGCACGAGACAACACGAACAAATTGTTCACATTAATATCCTACGTGCAATCTAAAAAGATCCCAGCCTGCCTTCTCTCGTGTGACGCAGAGAAGGCGTTTGATAGGGTGAACTGGGACTTTATGCGTGCCTCTCTGCAACAAATTGGCCTGGGACCGTCCCTTCTTGGCAAGATACTAGCCCTTTACGGAAACCCATCAGCCTCAGTGAGAGCCAATGGGGTGATGTCACCTTCTTTCCCTATAAGCAACGGTACCCGCCAGGGATGCCCATTGTCCCCTCTCCTATATATTTTAACTATGGAGCATCTGGCCATTGCCATCCGGGATAACCCGGACATAAAAGGGATAGAGGTAGACAACAAGGAACATAAACTGTCCCTATACGCTGATGACCTACTGCTTCACCTAACCTCCCCCACCATCTCTTTCCCATCAGTACTAAAAGAGTTTGAACAATTTGGGTTGGTGAGCAACTTTAAGGTAAATTACGCAAAGTCGGAAGCCCTTAATCTAACGC
Source organism: Gastrophryne carolinensis (assembly GCA_027917425.1). Lineage (NCBI taxonomy): Eukaryota > Metazoa > Chordata > Amphibia > Anura > Microhylidae > Gastrophryne > Gastrophryne carolinensis. The sequence continues at coordinate 379,697,732 of CM051238.1, forward strand.
TGCCGCCCGAAGAAGCAGACAGACTTAAATCTAATTTCCCCTTCAAATGGCAGCCGACCGCTATTAAATACCTAGGGATTCAGATCCCAAATGATCTTACTAAGATTTACGACCTGAATTATGCCCCATTGATGAACAAGACACTTGGCGACCTGAAAAAATATGACAGGAAGTCCTTGTCCTGGTTCGGGCGAATAAACGTGCTTAAAATGGATGTCCTGCCCCGTTTTCTATACGTGTTTCAAACAGCCCCCATAACACCCCCCAATAGTTTTTTTAAAATCCTGAAATCCGCGTTTCTCAAATTTGTATGGGGGGTCTCCAAGCCCCGCATACGCCACGAGACCTTGTCCCGTAGCAAAGCGAAGGGAGGGGTCGGGCTACCCGATTTAAAGCTCTACCACTCCGCAGCGATCCTTATGAGGATTCTAGACTGGGCTCACCATGCCTCATGTAAGATCTGGGTCACTATCGAGAAGGGGTTATCACCCATCCCCCTGGTTTCTCTGCCCTGGGTAGGACCCCAGCCCACACATACTCTCAGAACATTACCCTTTCTGTCGCAACACCTATTTACGGTTTGGGATAAATTGACATCGGGATCCCAGCTAGCCCGGCGCCCGGGGCCTCTGACCCCGATTATAGGAAACCCGGACTTCTCACCCGGTATGGGAGTTTCGTCCTTTCTGGGCTGGCAAGCATCATCAGATCCGAGGCTACGGCACATTATGGGAGAAGCAGGCCTGCCAACACTGGAGGAGATCAGAGCGCGATGCCCCGGGATACACGTCTCGTGGCTGCTTCATAGACAGTTGGCTCACTATATATCCTCCCATCGCCTGAGTGATGTGAGGGACAGCCCGCTGTCGGAATTGGAGCGACTTCTCTCCTCTGTGTCGCCTATACCCCATGCCCTCTCCGTATTGTACCATACCTTAATGAACAGCATGCACCCGGACCCCCCGGGATACGTGACGAAATGGGAGAGAGAGTTGGATAGATCCTTCTCTGAGGAGGACCTGGCCAAAATATTTAGCCTAACGCATAAATCGGCGGTGGAGGGGGCGGCACAGGAGAGAGGCTATAAGATCATATCAAGATGGTACAGATGCCCGTCTGATATCCATAAGTACGCGCCCCAGGTCTCAAACAGTTGTTGGCGGTGCCTGGTGGAGGAGGGGACCATGACACATATCTGGTGGGGCTGTCAGGCCATTACCTCCTTCTGGGATAAGGTTCTTAGCGTATACACAGAGACAACGGGCACTCACGTGATTAACTCACCTCAACTAACCCTCCTCTCTTTGGTAGAGGACTCCATGTCGCAATATAAAAAAAGCCTGCTCAGGCACTTTCTAACAGCAGCGCGAGCTGTCATACCCAGACACTGGAAATCCCGTGTAGCCCCCTCCCTGGCTGAATGGGTTGTGGAACTGGAGCGTATTAGATGCATGGAGGAGCTCACTCTTGGGGATAGGGGTATGTCAGAAAAATATGCCTCGACCTGGGCGTGTTGGATTGTCTTACGAGACTCAGACCGTTTTCAGAGGGTAATCCAGTGACCCCGACGGCAGCATTAGTCGCTCGGCCTTAGCTTGTTGGTTCTGAGGTTAGATCTCAGTAGCAAAACGGACTTATACACTTGACCACGCCGAAGATACCCCCTCCCCCCCCCCTCTCCCCTCTATCCCTCCCCTCTATCCCTCCCACCTTCCTTCTAAACCTTCTTTTCCTCTTTCTCTCATTACCCCTTCTTCCCTGTCTATAGGCTTTCTCTTACTACCCCCATGTGTTCTGATTTATGTTGCGCCTAGCTGCATCCTGTCTGTTAAATCAAAGCGGAACGTAATTAGTGGGTAACTTCACAGGTATATGATGAAACGCTGTAACATAAAAGGAAAATGTCTTAATGCTGTAATGACAGATGTAGCTATGTTTTTCTAAATATTTTTCTTGTTTCTACTGCTTGTTATATGACACTCTGTTTGTGTCTATGTTTTTTTTTCCTTATTTGACATCTCTCAATAAAAACAGATTAAACTAAAATGTATTTTTATTTTTAAAAAATGACATAGGGTGACATAGGGGGGAGATGGTGTGAGGCCCACCTTACCCAGCATAACCAGCCTGGGCACCAGCTATGAGGGCTTGTAGAACAGGGTGCAGGGGCCAGCTTTTGTGGCCCCTGGTCCTGCAGGCTGCAAGCCGGCATAGCCTAATGGCCACGGGCTCTTCTGCCCCCCCCCCAGCACTTGCCAGACCCAGAGCCTTGTGAACTGGTATAAGGGTCACATAGATCCCTTACCAGTTCAAAGGGTTAACAGTAAAAAAAACACACCACACATGGAAAAAAATGTCTTTACTAATAAAAAAAAAAACAATTCTTTACTAACCTCCGATTGTCAGCTCCTGTGTCCCTCGCCGCTCCGATGACAGATGCCATGATCACTGGAGGGGGGAGGTAGGGGAACAGAGGCCCTCCTGCTTCTCTCCCCCTCTCGCCTGCGATCATAGCATCTGACAGCTAAACCGCAGGGAGTCAGGGTGACGTTATCCACCCCGCCCCCAGAGGAAGATCGTGAAGATTTCACTTTTTCACTGTAGGGGGGTGGGGGGGGGGGGGGGAGAAAGAATAGATTCTGGTATTGCCTAATGAAATATCGCTATATTTGACAGAATCTATTTTTAATAATATATTTTATATAATATTATCTCGTTAAGTTAGCTGATGGAAAGAAGCCACTCTCTGATCGACAAGTCCTGCATGGAAGCAGTCAGAAGCATCACTCTGATGGTGAGGGTAAGAAACAGGACATGACCAGGATGGGAGACGTCGTCAGAGATAATGGTGCGCGATGCGACACACCTAGTGTACAGGTCTGATAAGGGTGATGATGGGGCTTCGATGATTCTGTAGGTCTAATAATTCTCTGTCAGATGATACAAGCCGGATGTTCTAAATGAAAGGTCAGAACCAGCACTTCCAGGTGCCATATTTTCCATGTCAAATAAAACAAGCCTCTTGCTTGGCTCTTACTACTATTTGTTCAGCAAAGAGTAACATTTGCTGCAGAATGTGGCAGGACTTCTCCAACCTATCAGCAGCTGGACTGCGATTCCTAATCCCTGTGTCTAGTAATAGGAGCCCAGGTCCAAGTACAGATGGGGGAACCGCCACCAGGACTGCAGTAACTAGCGTCCCAGGAAAATTAGGAGATAAGGCTTTATTATATAGTCTGGGGTTAAACAACAGCTTTTTTACACTCATCATCTAATGCTGGGTTTACACATCAGATCAATTGGCTGTTCTCTTATCGAGTAACCATACAAATCTTCTGCCACTGGTTCAGAAGCTGAAAATGTGTTGGTCAATAGAGCGATCACTAATGTGACTGCTTGTTTTCATAGCAAAACCCTTTTTCTTTTTAGGGCGATTCCTGTTTTAACATTCCAACCATCAAGTGATGAACGAGAAATTTCTGAAATTGCTGAAATGATACGACGACCAAGAAGCAATCCTCATTCATCTCTTGATGGCAGCATCTGCTTCCACTGAGCGATTATCACTAAATTGCAGTGCTTTAGTAATTTCTCACTAATTGTTTCATGGAAGCCCAGCATAGGAAGAAATGAACAATCTAGAAAGAAATGGATTTGATTGGACTAAATTTTGTAATTGTAAATATTTGCTTAACAATGATCTTACATCTATTTCAACTGATTTTTTTATTGGATTCTGGGATTATTATTTATTGGACGGGATGATTGTAAGCTCAATAATTATTTTAGGACCAAAAACCTAGAGTATAAAAGAGTCTCAAATTATTACTCAAATTATTAATTTTGATGGAGCTATAAGCCCAAACATACACTGTGGGAGTGTACAAGGTAAGAGAACCAGCAATCCTGGAGGTTTAGACAGGGATGCCCTAAATAAGCAGACCAAAATCTAAGGGGGCATAAAACAGTGTTTTGCCCCATTGCGTCACAATTTGGGTTGTTCCTCTAGTTCAAGCGGACCGTCACTCTGAATAAGAGCATATCTTATATGTTTCCCACACCCTGTACATACAGATTGCTCAAATTATAAATCATCCTACCTGCATATACTGCATGTTATGAGCCTTTAAACATCCAAGATGGCGGCTCATGGTGCATCACGCAGCCTGTAAACAGGAAGTGTCTTCTGTGTCGCTCTGCATTCTGGGATTGCTGACCTTTCTCTGACCCCAGCATTGCTCTGTCTGTGCAAACCAAAGCTATAACCTGCACTTTCAAGATGGCGGCACCCATATCCTAGAGTCCTGAACAGAGTTGCAGCCCAGTGGGCAAAAGAATAATAAGTAAGTGACTACAAATGTTAGATATATTAATGTTAGATGCTGAGGAATAGTTTAAGGGTTTGGACTTTTCATTAAATCATGCGGAAGGTCCGGTTTAACTATATCTAGGAAGCCAAAATCAAGAGTGGAATGCTGTGTAATGGAGGGACAGGACATTTATGCAAACCTACCAAATTTGAAGTAAGAAAAAAAGTACAAATATTAGCCCCTAACAGTTTTGAGCTGTTAAAGTGGACCAAAACCCAGGATTTTGACTTTGGTCCTTTCCCCCAGGAAAGAGGTACCACGCTGTATGAAACCACCCAGATCGCCAATGGCAACTCACCTCTCCCCGGTCCTACAGCGCATGCGCGGCCTTTCGTCCAATCAGTGCGTTCAGAGCCACTGACGGCACGCCATCTAAGCCCTTGCCTAAGGCCAGCGGCCGCATCCCCCGCTTCCCTCTAACAGGGAGCGTGCCCTGCAAACCCCCCAGATCGGCGAAGCCAACTCATCTCTTCCCGGTCCTACGACGCATGCGCAGACGCTCGTCCAATCAGCGAGCTCTGAGTCACGTCGTCTAAAGCCAGCAGCTCCGAGCACGCCGACAGCCGCATCTCCTGCCAGTGAGCGTGCCCGCGCTGTCCATTCACAAATGCTTGTCGTGGGCACACGCCCTGCGAGAGGGATAGCGAGATGCAGCTGCGGCTCGCGCTTGCACCACTGGACCGGGAAACAAGTTAAGTGTATGGGGCGATCTGGGGGGGGGGGGTGTCACACAGCAGGGCACCCCGATTTCTGGTGCGCCGGGGGGAGGGAATCACGGTGGGTTTTGGTAAACTGATCCTATACCAAGAAAGAAAGTTTAAACCGCACCAACACCCGTTTTTTCTTTAAAGCATGTTGGTTCCACAGTCAGCCAATTAAAACGGGGGGGGGCATCCAGAATGCCGTCATGGAGGCAGGTCGTTCCGCTGGCCGGCGCCGAGGACGCGACCATGGCCCACGTGACTGCCCGGCAGGCATTTGCGGGCTTCCTTTCCCGGAGCCGGCTCAGCTAATGCGGGACCAACAACCGTTAAAGAAAAAAAAGGTGGTGGTCCGGTTTAAGTCATCACCCATTCCAGTGCCCCAAAAACAGCCTCTGTTTCTTTTTCTTTTTACTAGCCTTTGCCCAGTATTCATAAAAACAATAATAGGAAGCAGCATGGATTTGGCAGCCATGTGATATTTGATTCAGTAAAAACTAACCTGTCACATAACGGCACTTAGGTTGAAGTGCCCCCCAATGCTGAGCTGTGTGTGCACTGTAACTGAATGGCCACCAAATAACCAAATCCACTTCAGCTACATACAGATTCAGTAGCACAATACAAGGAAAACTCACAATAATCAATAAATATATTTATAAAGTAGATACTAAAGGTCTTTGGGCAGATAACACACAATTATTAAAAACACTAAACATAGTCCACAAAGTACAAAGGCCACTCCCCCTGAAGCAGTCTTGTTTGGCCGGCAAGGCATTCCAGGGATTCCACATTTAGTTGTTTGAGTGGTTTTGAACTTTTGATATGTTGCTTTGATTTATTATCCACTGTATTATCTGTTCTTGTTAGTCGCTGTCTATGGCTTTATCTGTTTCCAGACTGCGCTAATATTGCCTTGATTATAGTTTTGCTCACAGTTTTATATTTACTTGTGTGGGTCTTGGATTCATATACCGTATTTATCTGCCTATAAGATGCACCCAGCACGCATTTGGAGGAGAAAAATTACAGGCAGTGTACGGGCATCCCAATTACAGGCAGTGCGCGGGCATCCCAATTACAGGCAGTGTACGGGCATCCCAATTACAGGCAGTGTACGGGCATCCCAATTACAGGCAGTGTACGGGCATCCCAATTACAGGCAGTGTACGGGCATCCCAATTACAGGCAGTGTACGGGCATCCCAATTACAGGCAGTGTACGGGCATCCCAATTACAGGCAGTGTACAGCATGCCCCCCCCCAAAAAAAAAAAAAAACACATTACCAGCTCCCACGAACATAAACACACACACACACACACGTTACAGCCGTCCCCTGCCTCCTCCTCCTCATCCCCATAGTCACAGCTGCCTGTTGCCTCAAGCTCCTGGAACACCAGTTCTGACTGCCGGGTGGGAGTGGCCCATTATTCCTGCCAGCGTCATTGAATGCGTCACAGGCCACGCCCCTACTGGTTGCCTGAACTGGGTCTCTGGGAACTTGGGGCAGCTGCGGCTACGGGGACAACAGCCGAGGGCAGCGGAAGACAGTAATGTATATCTGTGTGTGTATGTTTTTATGTTGGCGGGAGATGGCTGCTGAGGCATCCGGGCGTCGGGGGACCTTTTGTGGACTCTTTTTAGTGTTTTTAAAAATGTTGTGTGTGTTATCCGCCCAAGGACCTTATATATATATATATACACTTTTTTTTATTTTATTTATTTAATTATTGTGCTACTGTTTTTCAGTGCATTTGAGGTTTTCCTTGTGGGCGGGGCTGCTTGGCCTGAGCAATATGGCCGACTGCATCCAGTTAACGTTCATATAAAATATTGGGCAAAGGCTTTATAAAAAAAAAAAAAAAAAAAAAAAGCTTTAAAAAGAAACCCACACTGTTTTGGGGCACTGGGCTGGGGAAAGTAGGTTACAATACAAACTTCTTTTCCGAAGTTTGGGATCATCTTAAATGTCGCCTGTATGAGTGTCTGAAGCCAAGCACAGTAATATATATAAATGTGTAATGGAACACTCAAAAACCTGTCACCACACTATATTCATTTCTTCTAAGGTTAGCAAATGTGTTTTATAGAAGCCGTTTTCACTATCTGCCAAAAAAAAAAAAAAAAAAAAAGAGAAGTGAGCCCTACAGGCAATAATTGGACTGAGAATAATACAATAAAGACCCCTAATATGGACATACCTAAAAGTGGAACGAAATGCGGGGAGCACAAGTGGGCACATCCCCAGAAGCGTGCGCACACTCCCGTCCCAGCCATCCCTGCCCAGCCTGTCCCATCTGAGCGGCTGGGAGCGTGCGCACAGCCCAAGGATGCAGGGGATGTGGCCACTTGCGTTCTCCCCAGAAAACAATCAGAGCTGTTTGCCAAATGACACAGCCATGGCAAACGGCTCTGACTGGACAAGAGTCCACAAATGTGCCAAGAGGTGAGTTAATATTGGCGATCTGGGGGGTTTCACACAGCGTGGCATCCCAAAACGCTATGCCCAGGGGCAAGCGCTGGAATCTTTATATTCCAGGGCTGGATGCTCAGGGTTTTGTTCCTATTTAATTTACTCAGGTTTTAGTAGCTTTTTACGATGACTACAACCACAATTTCCCCCAGACTGATCTCCAACTTTAGTTACCTGGTTTGATCTTCATGACCACAGTCTTTCTGTTCTGGTCTCTCATTTGCTTGATATCCAGCAAATCGTGTGGGTTTCCGTTATGGCGAGGCCAGCAATACACAAATATTCTGGAGCCACTGCTTCCACAGTCTATCACCACGCCATAATTAAGATGAGGATTGTTTGTGTCTGTGGCTTCGATGTCAGTAACGCGAGCCAGGTACCTGGAAGCAAAATGCACACAGGAGTCAATACATAGGCTTAGCTCATACGTATAAGCGCTGGCTTCTACAGTGCAACCAGCGCGACACGTGCAAAGTAAGTAGTGAATGGGGCGTGACTTCTACTAAAACTTCTATAACCTATTGAAAGCAAAAAAAAAAAATCAGCTCAGAGGTGCTTATTCCATCTCTATATGCAACCAAAGTACATTATAAACAACTAGGGAGGAGGAAAAGTTGGTTTCCCATCAAACCGAACTAAATCGCAGGGTGTAATATCTCGAGATTTGGCTACAACATTTTAGAGTTATTATTTCTTCGGGCTGGGACTCGGGGGGGGGGGGGGGGTGTATCACATACAGGGCTTCCTAATCTTTCAGCTCTTGTACTGTTTTTGATACAAGGAGGACAGAGGAGCTGCTCCTGGCGGGAGGCCTACAATGTGACCTGGGTAGGTTGACTTTTGACCAAAGGAAAGCTAGATATTAAAGGAGCATTATTACAAAAAAAAGGTACAATAATATAAATCCCCATAAAATGTTACATAGCAAGGGGTTTCTTATATATTATGCATCAAAGCATTTCAGGTAAGCTCGGTTCCCTCCTTTAAAGCCGACCAAACCCACATTATTAAGTAGCATCCCCTGAATTGCTCCCCCCACGAATAGTAACATTTGCCTATTTTTACTGCTCCCGCTTCACTTTAATCCCAGATAATGTTGCCTGTTTTAGCTGTAAAGCTCCGCCTCCTCCATTCATTGACCCTGCTGTGTGTGACAATGATGTCATTGCCACACTTATGCATTGACTTATGACCTGCAATCCTACAAAAAAAAAATATCCATTTCTAGTTCTACACCCTAAGAAGACAGTATCTGCATTTGGTCAAATGTATTTTACAAGTTCAGTGGCTTTTGGTGCGCTTTAAGGAAAGATCTGCCAAACTTAATGACCGGTTCCCAGATCCAGCCTGTGCTGTAGTAACGGCTTATTGCTATTGCAATTTTTCTTATTGCCATCCTCTGCTTTTGACTCATCTCCCTAGCAATCCAAGACCTTGCCCTCTCATGGCTCTCCTACCTCTCTCTATCCCAATCCTTGCCCACTATATCCGGCAGGGTACCACAAGGGTCTGTGTCCTGGGACCCCTACTTTTCTCAGTCTACACCTATAGCCTTAGCTATCTCAAACTCTTTAGGCTTCCAACACCTCTACTATGCTGACGACACTCAAATGTATCTCTCAGGCCCAGATTTCTCTCCTCTTCTGTCTCATGTTCCGGACTGTCTAACAGCTATATCTTCATTCATGTCGTGTCCAGGACTTCACACATGCTGCTCCGCTCCTCTGGAATGCCCTTCCCCATACAAGTCAACGCCCTTCAACCCTTAAAAGCACCCTCAAAACCCATCTATTTAGACAAGCTTATCGTGTGGCCTAACTAAACCGCTTTACAGTCTTGTCACCCTTCAGCATTTGCTACCAGGCATAGTAAATACTCTGTCACCTAACCTCTTGTCTCCACCCTTTTCCTTCAGATTCAGCTCACAAGGGCAGGGCCCTCTCTTCTCACATACACATATAATGTGTATTTTGACTCATAATACTGTATATAATATATGCATTTGTATTTATATCTCTGTTATAATACACAGGACATTATGAGTTGTATATAAGTATGTTACTTGTCCCACCCTCTTGTATTTACACTTTGTACAGCGCCACAGAATACAATGGCTATTTATTTATTATAAACAACAATAATAAAAATGGTTGCTAGCAAAGCTTTGGATTAATGATTAATGCTGCTGTTCCCCACAGTCTGGCTCAGTAAATGTGGAACAGAACACTTGAAATATCCACACCTGGATATTATTTCTATGAGGAGAAGAAAACTACAAGCATGGCGGAATTACCGGTAGTTTTTTTCATTTTGGATGTATATACAGCTCCTCCTCTAACTTTCTATTATGTTTATATGGCTTTTTAATATTAGTTTTTCCCCAATGCAGCTCAATGAATGCACTTTATAACTGCCCCCTTAAAACAGCTGACCATTTCTTTCTGTACTTATGGGAAACACTTAAAGCAGAATAAAACCAGGGGATTTTACTTTCCCAGATCTTGTTCCATTCCCCCCGTTCCCAAATTGGGATGCCCCGCTGTGTGAGTCCCCCGAGAAAGCCTGTTCTCCCGGCTCAACAGCGCATGTGCGGGATCTCGTCCAATGAGAGCCATCTGCTGCGACTACTGTGCATCAACCTCAATGCCAAGCTTGCACAGCCGCATCCCCTGGATCCTGGGTGGCCGATTCAGGACGCTTCGGGGAGAAAGCCAGAGGCTTTTAGATTCCAGGCTGACCACGGGTACGTTTTGTTCCGCTTTAAAGAGTGAAGTTCAATGGAATGTTTGATTTTTTTTCTCCTGCGTTTTGTGGAAGAAGTTTTCAATAGCTCCTATTTGTTATTATTGGCAACTCTACACCAAGATGATAGAAGTGTGCACACTGCTATGGTATTGTTCTATGTGTACAGGGTTCATTTATATCTTCTTGTAGATCTTGGTGTACAGATTTGGTGTGCAGCTGCCAATAACAACAGATTTCAGTGAAAACTGCTTCCATAAAACACACATCTGCTAACTTCCGAAACAATATAAAACAAATACTAGATCAGCTTTTGCACCTTTTTCCCTTTACCCACTTTTTCTTTTCTCCCATTCTTGAAATCTTTTGTCTCCTCTACTTGACTATCCCTTCTTTCCCTAGACACAAGGAACTTGCTACAAAAAGAACACATCAGGACTTTGATTAGGGAAGGGTGTTAAAGAGTGGCACAGATTCATTTGATATATATATCATGTGTATATATATATTTTGTATATATAGCTACCATTTGTCAGCAGACTTCTGGGAAACATAACACCTACACATTGAACAGCAGCCTTTCCCAAGTTAACACTTTCCTTTTCAATCCTACTAAATTAACATAGTAAAAGGATGTACATCTTGCCAGTTTTGATCTAAACTTTGAAATGTCTCATAAACTTAATTTTTAAATAACTTTAGTTACATTCATGTTAATAATAATTAATTAATTATTAATATTTCATATCTTCCTTTTACAAAGGGAAACCATGTCCTGGAGCAGAACACTTTTAACGCCAGATTAAAGTGGACCAACACCCAGGCTGATCGGCCCGGGAATCTATAAGATTCCCGGGCCGATCAGATCCCACCCCGCGGGGCATCCGGGATGCCCCGCTGTGTGAAACCCCCAAGGACGCCCCATTCACCTTACCCCCGTTCCAACAGCGCATGCGCGGGCTGCGGACGCATCTTGCGCTTCTCTCTAGCAGGGCGCGCACCCGCGCCGGCCGTTTGTGAATGGCCGGAGCGGGTGCGCTCCCTGTTAGAGGGAAGCGCGAGATGCGGCCGCCAGCTCGCTCGGAGCCACTGTGGTTGTCCGTCCCTTGTCCGTGCATACCACAGCAGCTCTGAGCACGCTGATTGGACGAGGCTCCGCGCATGCGCCGTAGAAGTGCCGATCGGGGTGCCCCGCCAAAGTGGACCAAAACCTAGGATAGTGACAATCCTGGGTGTTGGTCCACTTTAATGGTCTGTAAAGTTCTGTAATAGATCATTTATACTTTTTGTCCTTTAGATTGTAAGCTCATAATGGCAGGGATCTCTCTCCGCACGTACTCTTGTTTTGTTGTTTTTGATTCATAATACTGTATGTATTATATGCATGCATTCTCCTAGCTCTGTATATATAGCCCTGTGTATTGTATGTTACTTGTCCCACCCTCCTGTAACGTATACCTTGTACAGCCCACGGAATTTGATGGCGCTTTATTTATAAAAATTAATAATTTATACCAGGTCAGCCTACACACAAGAGAACAAAAGATGGAAGGAATGGATTTATATAACATGTTTTTGGCTACCATACAGTCACTTTAATATGGGTCAGTAACGCACACCTCCATCGTCGCTCACAGTGGCGTCACCAAAGATGACTTGACAGGGTCACCAGCTGTCAAAAAGTAAACGCGTGGCCTTACCTGCTAATGTAAGGGACACGTCACGCCTGCATTGACTAGTGAAAGCAAAGTGTTGACACAGTCTCACTGCTGGACTAATGGGCAGAATAGAATAGGAGATCAGTATTTACAGAGGCAATAAGCCAGAACAACCAAAGGAACTCGAGGTGATGTAGCTTCTTATAAATAAAGAACTGGCTAGGGATACAGGGTATCAGTTTGAGTTATGTTGGTAGTTTTCCGGTTTAACCAGTTCTTCTTTCCCTTTGCAAATAAAAAAAGCCTTTTATAAGCGCCTTATCTTATATTTACCCTTCTGTTAATTTACAGTGCAGTAACTTTACGTTAATATATTTGAAGCCCAACTTCAGGCACCCGCAGCTCCAGAACGCAACTAAACTTTTATGACAGGGCCGGTTATGTGGTAATTATGTGAGTGCAGCTCCCCACTGACAGGTGTGGGGAAAGTACCCCCCAACGGAGATGGCGGTTAATGCAGTTGCCCTACACAGTTCTAGGGTGACTTGAGAACCCAGCACCAGAGCAGGACACAAAAGCTTGCGGGGGGGGGGGGGGGGGGTTGGCACTTATGACAGTGAATACTTGATCCAGAATTACTAAAATGAAATAAGAGGTTAGTGGAGTGGTGTATGGTAATAAAAAAGAAAACGTCCAGTTTAACATATAACTTAAAAGCAATTATGTGACAATTAGACTGAATAGGACAGCCAGGATAAAGGAGGGTTAAGGTCCCCTTGGGGATACCTGGATTGCTACAACAGTAATATGTGCCTTTACACCAGGCCTGCCATTGGTCTGGGTAGCAGAGCTGCACTCAGTTGCTGGATCTTTCCTTTAGCCTTGTGGGTTTTGCTCCTTCCTGGAGGGATCAATATGCCCAACAAATGGAGGTGACAACTAGAACCAAACTGTTGGCAAGTCTGATTCAAAGGAAAATATAAAAGATGGACCAAGAGCCGTTTCAGTGGCCACTTTTTAATTCAAGATGAAAGTCCACAGCCACTCCTCCGTCCTGATGTGCTAAGCCCACTTAAAATGCTCTGCATGCAAGCGGTAGACTTGAGTAATAGACGGGATTGGGTAACTGACCTGTCATTCAAGATCACAACACAACGATTGCCCTCCATCCAGTGAGTTGTATTTTATGTTAAACCCAATGGAAAAAATGGGACATATTTGTCTATTGTGTGCCCCCTTAGGGGGCGTTTTACAGAAAGACAATTCTGTGAGTACTCACCTGTAGAATTGCTTTTACTATGCATGGCACGGCCTGCTCAGGGAACTCCAGGCGCTGTTTGTCAGGACGAAAGAGCTCACCCTGCTTCCTCTTAGCCACCTCAGGGGGGACAATGTGCAAGGCTTTAAAAATGTGAGCTAACAGGCTATTAGTGTCCTCAGAGAACCACGAGTCTTCCCCAGACGCAGACCCAGGGTCACTGCCGTAACCCTCCTGCTGGTCCCCAGAGGAGTCAGAGTCCTGAAAGAGTCCCCCCTCCTCTAGGGGGTAAAGGCCAACAAAAGCATCAGGTCCCTCATCCTCCTCAGGAAAGAGGGATGTCACGGAAGCTAGGTGCCGCTTCTTGCCAGAGGCCTTACGTGGAACAGGCCTGGCAAGCTGCCTTTCAATACTGGCCACACGCAGTGCCAAATCAGACTGTGACCCCCCGCTAGTATTCCCCTCACTGGGGGCTAGATGCAGCCGCAGGGGGTAGGCGATGCCGAAGGGGGCGCAGCCTGGAGCGCAAGGATACCTTGGGTGCACGGTACACACACCGTGACACTGTTGCTCACAGGGGATACCCCACACATGGAACACAGCCGGGGTTGCCCTGAAGGACCCCCAAGCACGCTATCCCCAGAAGCCTCCATATGGTGATTAACACAGGCATAGTAGGCCAGCACAGGGTAAAGGCTAACAAGAGCCACCCGGGATGCCCCCCCAAGGGATGCCCCCAGAAGCCAGTAAGGGAAGATGAGGGATGGTAAGGGGTAGGACCGGGAGAAACCACAACCCACAGTTGTCCCGCCTGAAAGACACATAAGTATCCCGCAGCACATGCCACAAGGAAACCAAAAACCCCCAAATGGGACTCACGGACCAAGCAGGGCAAGGGCACCAGCCGCCAGACCACAGGAGGAAGCGACAACAGACAGGGATCACCGCCGCAGCTCCGGGATGAGAAGGGCCCCAGACACGCAGCAGAAGCAAAATGGCCCCGGCAGAGGAACCTTGGGGGGTGGGCCGCGGGAGGACGGCGCGTCGTCCACTGGCCCTGCCGCCCCAAAGAGCGCGAAAACGGCGCTCACGCGACCTTGCCAGCGTCATCACAGTAGAAAAAAATGCCTCACAAACATAGCGCCGCCCGCCACGAAGCGAAGTACAAAGCGGCGAGGTCGCAAAAAACAGTTAAACACACAGTAAAAAACAGATTGAAAACAGCAAAAAACACCCTCACCCCTACCACCCGCCCCTCCCCTCCCCCGAGCACACGAGGGGGAGGGAGAGAGGAAGGCGAGCGAGCAGCGGCGAAAGCCCAGACCTTTTAGATTCCAGGGCTGCGCACTAGGGTTTTGTGCAGCTTTAAACTGGGCCAATCACTAGGTTTTTGACTATCCTGGGGGCTGGTCTTTGCCCCGGGGACATCCTGAATTGGGGTGCTCCGTTGTGCACCTTTCGCCCGTTCCCATGGTGAATGCGCAGGCACTTGTCCAAACAGAGCTTTATGCTGTGTATACAAATGCATAAAGCCGTTGTTTTGGAGGGTGCATTGACATAAGGAATGCTAGCATAGCAGGGTGTGGGTGCATGCACAGATGCAGGGATGCCATGGCAGGCGATTGCAGCGATGGACCGTTAGGAAGGTAAGGGTTTTGTGGGAGATCTGGGGGGGTTCACACAGTGGGGCATGCCAGGGGCACATAGTCAGCCAGGACTGGAGTCTTTTTTGTTTCTCTTTAAAGGCAGAAATTTAAAAGGGGACCATGCTCCATCGAAAAAAAAATTCTGAAAAGAAAAAGTGGTTTACCTCTGATATTTGCGGTCTCGTTGGGAACGACTATACTTCGTCCGAGCCAGTAAAGAGTAGATGAGTAAAAAAATGATGGCAGCCAATGCTATGATGACGATCAGCTGACGTAGGGTGGTACTGAGGGCGCGAGGGCATCCACCAGGAGACAGGCTGAAGTGCCAAGAAGCTGGAAGGAGGCAAGATATGCTGATCCTGGGATTTAAAGAGACAAGAAAATGCACACTGTTAAATGGGCACACTGTGTAAAACAAAAAAAAAAAAAAACATACTTATGTTCACATCAACAAGCAGGGTGATGAGCTACATGCACTGCATTTTGGGTAATTTTCATACATTTTGCCTGGGTTACAAAATGCAACACAACACAACGCAAAGGTGCAAAGACAGTATTGGTCTGGCATTGGAGCCACAATACAGTCCAGCACATTGATATGAACCTATAGAAATAAAGAGGCTGCATTTTTTTCTCTGCCACAGTCATGTGAGCCTAAGCAGAAAAACAATGACAGCAGGTGGGAAAGTGGCTTTAAAAGGCAAATGTGGCATTAACCAAAAGGTAGTCAGTAATTTCAATGAAGTGAACCAATTACCGTACAATAAGAAAAATACAATGACATTTACATCTCAGCGAAGCCAGTGACATTACTGGTAGGGTCTGTTTACAAGGTGTAGAAGACCCGAAAGTTTTAATTAAAGTAATACCATGGATAAAAAAAATTAAATGCTATATTTCCAGTGCAGATTCGGCTTTCCTCTGCGACCTTTTTTGTTTGACTCACATTAACCAGGTGAGCTCGGTGCAAGCCCCTTCCCTTACCCACCATTGAAGAGTGTTCCCTTGCAGATCAGAGCTGGCCTGGGGAGCACGATTCAGCTCAGCCACCTTATCTTCAGACTCAATCCCTTGTAACACTGCAGGCTGAATCAGTCTGGTGCCGTCAGCTCTGCTGGTGACAGTTTGCGGTGGAGAGTCGCAGGTCAGGGGTTTATAAATTTCATGGCCAAAACTAAGAAAGGCTGCTTGCTCTCCAACCCCCTTTTGGAACAGTTTTTTAGTTTGGCCCAATATGAATGGGCAGAGTATTGAGGAAGAGGGATGGACAAAACAGGAAGAGCAGGAATGGATGGATGGGGAGATAGCTGGGAGAAAGAGAGATGGATGGGCAACATGAAAAAGACAGGAATGGCGGGGGAGTGCTGGTGTGGAGCGGGGGGGGGTAGATGGTCAGAGTGGGAAGAAATATGGATAGACTGGCAGAGCTGGAAGGACAGGGATGGAGAGGCAAGGAGCTAAGGGCATGGGGCAGAGCTGAGGGTAGAGGGATAGATGGGACAGAACTGAGGGGACAGGGTTGTGGGGCAGAGCGGAGAGGACAGGAATGAATGAAGCAGAACTGGAGGGGCAACGATGGATGGGCCAGAGCTGAGGGGACAGGGATGAATTGGGCTGAGTTGGGGGGAGACATGGATGGGGCAGGGCTCAGGAGATAGGGATGGGTGGGGCAGAGATGACAGACAAGTTCTTTATCCACATTGTGCCAGCTGTCAGTGGGCCCCCCTGGGGGGTGGGGGCCCTAGGCAGCTGACCAGGCTTCCCGGGTGCTGACGCCGGCCCTGCCCGCAGCAGACACTTCTTTTGAATTGGCAGCAGGGCCACAGCCCATGGCCGTCTAGTGCTGATCAGATCATCAAAGTTTCAGCATTGGAGCAGACCTCATGAGGAATCAAAACCTGCAGGTGGTAAGGCAATACAATTTTCACGTTTAGAAACTATTTAACACCTAAATTGTTCAGTTTTTTAGTTCTTGCCCCGGGGGTATCCTGATTTGGGATGCCCTGCTGTGTGACCCCCCTCCAGTTCACTCCAATAACTCACCTTTCCCCACTTCCATGCCGCATGCGTGGGCTCTCGTCCAATCAGCAACGTAGGTCATGCATATTAATAATAACATTAAAGTGGGCCCGGGAATCTATAAGATTCCCGGGCCGATCACCTCACACACCGCGGGACATCAGAGATCGGGATGTCCCGCGGGGTGTAACCCCCCCCAAAACCCCCGAAAAACCTTACCTCTCCAGCCGCTGCTTCCGCCGCGTCACTCGCGCTCCTCTAGACGTGCGCGCGCGCGCCGTCTCTGAATGGGCGGCGCGGGCGCGCACACGTCAAAGGTGACGCGCGGGAGGCGGCGGCGGGCGCGATCCCTTGTTGCATTGGACAGCGCAGTCACGTGGGAGCGCGGAGAGGTGAGTTTTCGGGATGTTTGGGGGGGTTTCAGGCAGCGGGCGGGGTGCCCCGGGGAAGTGGACCAATACCCAGGATAGTCAAAATCCTGGGTGTTGGTCCACTTTAATGTTTAAACCAGACCTTCAGCATCATTTATTGAAAAGCCCAAACCCTTAAAAAACTATTCTGCAGCATCTAAAATTAATAGATTTTATGTTTTTAGTCACTTACATGATATTCTTTCCCCCACTGGGCTGCAACTCTGTCCAGGATACGGGCGCCACCATCATGCCTCAGAAGCATCACATATTGAGGCAAGCAGAGGGTTCAAAAGAACAGGGAGGCGAGTTATAGCTGTGCTTTGCACAGACACAGCAGAGATGGGGTCAGGAAAAAGACAACAATCCCAGAATGCAGAGCGGCACAGTCAGAAGACACTTCCTGACACTCCATGGGCTGCCATCTTGGATGTTTAAAGGCTCAGAAAATGCAGTGGGGGAGCATAAGGGGGAAACAGTGAGGAATGGATCCAGGAAGGGAGAGGGGCCGGCTACACAGGGGAGGGGGCGGAGCCTATTAGCAATTACTTCCCTGTCGTGCTAAGGTGATTGGGGACTGGATTTGAGGTAAGGCACCCTTTGTCCAGGAAGTAGGTGCCAATATCCAGTATCCAGTGAGGGTCCTCCCTCCCTTTCGCACAGGCAGCCAGCAAGCCGAATCCCTTCCGCACAGCCAGCGAGCAGAATCCCTCCCATACAGCCAGCGAGCCGAATCCCTTCCGCACAGCCAGCGAGCAGAATCCCTCCCATACAGCCAGCGAGCCGAATCCCTTCCGTACAGCCAGCGAGCCGAATCCCTTCTGTACAGCCAGCGAGCCGAATCCCTTCCGTACAGCCAGCGAGCCGAATCCCTTCCGTACAGCCAGCGAGCCGAATCCCTTCCGTACAGCCAGCGAGCCGAATCCCTTCCGTACAGCCAGCGAGCCGAATCCCTTCCGTACAGCCAGCGAGCCGAATCCCTTCCGTACAGCCAGCGAGCAGAATCCCTTCCGTACAGCCAGCGAGCCGAATCCCTTCCGCACAGCCAGCGAGCAGAATCCCTTCCGCACAGCCAGCGAGCCGAATCCCTTCCGTACAGCCAGCGAGCAGAATCCCTTCCGTACAGCCAGCGAGCCGAATCCCTTCCGCACAGCCAGCGAGCAGAATCCCTTCCGCACAGCCAGCGAGCAGAATCCCTTCCGCACAGCCAGCGAGCGCAATCCCTTCCGTACAGCCAGCGAGCAGAATCCCTTCCGTACAGCCAGCGAGCGCAATCCCTTCCGTACAGCCAGCGAGCAGAATCCCTTCCGTACAGCCAGCGAGCGCAATCCCTCCCATACAGCCAGCGAGCAGAATCCCTTCCGCACAGCCAGCGAGCGCAATCCCTTCCGTACAGCCAGCGAGCGGAATCCCTTCCGTACAGCCAGCGAGCAGAATCCCTTCCGTACAGCCAGCGAGCGCAATCCCTTCCGCACAGCCAGCGAGCGCAATCCCTTCCGTACAGCCAGCGAGCGCAATCCCTTCCGTACAGCCAGCGAGCGCAATCCCTTCCGTACAGCCAGCGAGCGCAATCCCTTCCGTACAGCCAGCGAGCGCAATCCCTTCCGTACAGCCAGCGAGCGCAATCCCTTCCGTACAGCCAGCGAGCAGAATCCCTTCCGTACAGCCAGCGAGCAGAATCCCTTCCGCACAGCCAGCGAGCAGAATCCCTTCCGCACAGCCAGCGAGCCGAATCCCTTCCGTACAGCCAGCGAGCCGAATCCCTTCCGTACAGCCAGCGAGCAGAATCCCTTCCGCACAGCCAGCGAGCAGAATCCCTTCCGCACAGCCAGCGAGCCGAATCCCTTCCGTACAGCCAGCGAGCAGAATCCCTCCCGTACAGCCAGCGAGCAGAATCCCTTCCGTACAGCCAGCGAGCGCAATCCCTCCCGTACAGCCAGCGAGCAGAATCCCTTCCGTACAGCCAGCGAGCGCAATCCCTCCCGTACAGCCAGCGAGCAGAATCCCTTCCGCACAGCCAGCGAGCAGAATCCCTTCCGCACAGCCAGCGAGCGGAATCCCTTCCGCACAGCCAGCGAGCGGAATCCCTTCCGCACAGCCAGCGAGCGGAATCCCTTCCGCACAGCCAGCGAGCGGAATCCCTTCCGTACAGCCAGCGAGCGGAATCCCTTCCGTACAGCCAGCGAGCGGAATCCCTTCCGTACAGCCAGCGAGCGGAATCCCTTCCGTACAGCCAGCGAGCGGAATCCCTTCCGTACAGCCAGCGAGCGGAATCCCTTCCGTACAGCCAGCGAGCGGAATCCCTTCCGTACAGCCAGCGAGCGGAATCCCTTCCGTACAGCCAGCGAGCGGAATCCCTTCCGTACAGCCAGCGAGCGGAATCCCTTCCGTACAGCCAGCGAGCGGAATCCCTTCCGTACAGCCAGCGAGCGGAATCCCTTCCGTACAGCCAGCGAGCGGAATCCCTTCCGTACAGCCAGCGAGCGGAATCCCTTCCGTACAGCCAGCGAGCGGAATCCCTTCCGTACAGCCAGCGAGCGGAATCCCTTCCGTACAGCCAGCGAGCGGAATCCCTTCCGTACAGCCAGCGAGCGGAATCCCTTCCGTACAGCCAGCGAGCGGAATCCCTTCCGTACAGCCAGCGAGCGGAATCCCTTCCGTACAGCCAGCGAGCGGAATCCCTTCCGTACAGCCAGCGAGCGGAATCCCTTCCGTACAGCCAGCGAGCGGAATCCCTTCCGTACAGCCAGCGAGCGGAATCCCTTCCGTACAGCCAGCGAGCAGAATCCCTTCCGTACAGCCAGCGAGCAGAATCCCTTCCGTACAGCCAGCGAGCGGAATCCCTTCCGTACAGCCAGCGAGCGGAATCCCTTCCGTACAGCCAGCGAGCGGAATCCCTTCCGTACAGCCAGCGAGCAGAATCCCTTCCGTACAGCCAGCGAGCAGAATCCCTTCCGTACAGCCAGCGAGCGGAATCCCTTCCGTACAGCCAGCGAGCAGAATCCCTTCCGTACAGCCAGCGAGCAGAATCCCTTCCGTACAGCCAGCGAGCAGAATCCCTTCCGTACAGCCAGCGAGCAGAATCCCTTCCGCACAGCCAGCGAGCGCAATCCCTTCCGCACAGCCAGCGAGCGGAATCCCTTCCGTACAGCCAGCGAGCGCAATCCCTTCCGTACAGCCAGCGAGCAGAATCCCTTCCGTACAGCCAGCGAGCGCAATCCCTCCCATACAGCCAGCGAGCAGAATCCCTTCCGCACAGCCAGCGAGCGCAATCCCTTCCGTACAGCCAGCGAGCGGAATCCCTTCCGTACAGCCAGCGAGCAGAATCCCTTCCGTACAGCCAGCGAGCGCAATCCCTTCCGCACAGCCAGCGAGCGCAATCCCTTCCGCACAGCCAGCGAGCGCAATCCCTTCCGTACAGCCAGCGAGCGCAATCCCTTCCGTACAGCCAGCGAGCGCAATCCCTTCCGTACAGCCAGCGAGCGCAATCCCTTCCGTACAGCCAGCGAGCGCAATCCCTTCCGTACAGCCAGCGAGCAGAATCCCTTCCGTACAGCCAGCGAGCAGAATCCCTTCCGCACAGCCAGCGAGCAGAATCCCTTCCGCACAGCCAGCGAGCCGAATCCCTTCCGTACAGCCAGCGAGCCGAATCCCTTCCGTACAGCCAGCGAGCAGAATCCCTTCCGCACAGCCAGCGAGCAGAATCCCTTCCGCACAGCCAGCGAGCCGAATCCCTTCCGTACAGCCAGCGAGCAGAATCCCTCCCGTACAGCCAGCGAGCAGAATCCCTTCCGTACAGCCAGCGAGCGCAATCCCTCCCGTACAGCCAGCGAGCAGAATCCCTTCCGTACAGCCAGCGAGCGCAATCCCTCCCGTACAGCCAGCGAGCAGAATCCCTTCCGCACAGCCAGCGAGCAGAATCCCTTCCGCACAGCCAGCGAGCGGAATCCCTTCCGCACAGCCAGCGAGCGGAATCCCTTCCGCACAGCCAGCGAGCGGAATCCCTTCCGCACAGCCAGCGAGCGGAATCCCTTCCGTACAGCCAGCGAGCGGAATCCCTTCCGTACAGCCAGCGAGCGGAATCCCTTCCGTACAGCCAGCGAGCGGAATCCCTTCCGTACAGCCAGCGAGCGGAATCCCTTCCGTACAGCCAGCGAGCGGAATCCCTTCCGTACAGCCAGCGAGCGGAATCCCTTCCGTACAGCCAGCGAGCGGAATCCCTTCCGTACAGCCAGCGAGCGGAATCCCTTCCGTACAGCCAGCGAGCGGAATCCCTTCCGTACAGCCAGCGAGCGGAATCCCTTCCGTACAGCCAGCGAGCGGAATCCCTTCCGTACAGCCAGCGAGCGGAATCCCTTCCGTACAGCCAGCGAGCGGAATCCCTTCCGTACAGCCAGCGAGCGGAATCCCTTCCGTACAGCCAGCGAGCGGAATCCCTTCCGTACAGCCAGCGAGCGGAATCCCTTCCGTACAGCCAGCGAGCGGAATCCCTTCCGTACAGCCAGCGAGCGGAATCCCTTCCGTACAGCCAGCGAGCGGAATCCCTTCCGTACAGCCAGCGAGCGGAATCCCTTCCGTACAGCCAGCGAGCGGAATCCCTTCTGTACAGCCAGCGAGCGGAATCCCTTCCGTACAGCCACTGAGTGGCATCCCCCCATCAAAACAGCTGGACCATAATAAAGCAGAGGATGGGCAGGGTAACCGTTTCATGCCTGCCTACTGCTGTTCACACTCTTTGACGCTTACTGGCACTCCTCGGATCGTGTGGCAGCATTTCTGGGTGGCCGGTAGGTGTGGCCCATATGGATGCTGTCCTTAGACACATGCCACACCCACCAGAACTGCCGTTGCAGCAACCGGGGAGCACCGCTAAGCATGTGTGAGCAGCGGTGAGCAGGCAGGCATAAATCAGTTATCCTGCCCAGTGCCTTATTATTGTCCAGCAGCCGCCGCCAGCTCCACTGCTCACCGGGCACCTCCTGCATCCATCGCTCACCAGCTGCAGCCTTCCAAGGTGTCAGCCTACAGGCATTTTGACTGGTATGCCCTATGGCCAATCCGCCCCTGCATCTTCATGCTTTAACCCACTATTTAGATCAGATAGCAAAGACCTGAAAAAAATGCAAAATCTAAGAAACTTCCAGAAGGATGAAACACGTCAGGGCACAGACAGGGAGTCAATACAGCTGGAATGCACACGGTGTGCTGCTGTACAAAATGCAGCCATACTGAACATACACTCCGTGTACAGGATGGAAGGAGGGGATGCCCAGAGAGATCACCTTGGCCAGGGGCAATAGTCTCTCATGTGTGTGTATAATTGTATGTATATTGGACTATACTTTATTAAGACTGTGTTACACTATGGTGCTGCGCACATGCTTGCTTGACTTTTGAGGCACCACAGATACCAGCCAGGATTGTTTAACGGCGCTGAGAAGTAATGTGGTGGAGATTTACCTCATTGAGTACCGATAGGCAGACCCATAATAGGGCAAGCCATACTGGTTCTGGTAAAAAGTGTGATGGTGGTGGCAACACTGGATTTGTGATTGTAAGGTCACTGTAGCGATGGAACAGAATTTTAGGAAAAAGCAGCATTTGTATTGGAGGCTCTGACACTTAATTCTGGACGAACTTGATAATGTCATCAGATCTTAAAGGATCACTTCCAGTGAATTTATTTGTGAAAATAGCATTGTATATATTTTCCATTTTTTATTGTCTCAGTACCAAGCCAGGTACAGAAATGAAACCGCCCCGGAAAGCCACATCTATGCATACTCGGCCCATCTCCATACCTAATGTGGAACCTGAGGAAATGGAGATCTCAGGTTCTGACCCACCTAGGAACTACATCTTTGGCTCCCAAGCAGAGGAGGAGTTGAAGATTCCGCCCAGAAGGGTTTTCAGTGTGTTCAGCTGGGGGTCAAATACCAGACCCTAATCTAGGGCAAGCTGTAACCTGTATCCCACTTCAGATTGGTATTTGTATTATTTCCACAATAGACAATTGCTTGTATAACTGCCTATTGTGCCTACTGCATTAAAATATATATATATATATTTTTGCTTTAACCGGCTAAGCTTGTCTGTCCCTTGACTATCTTTTAGGCCACTGGGCTGGAGAAATGGACGGTGATTTAGGAAAACATGTTACGTGTTCCCAGAAGCTGCAGCCCTGCAGGCTCATGAGATTCAAGTTTCCTGACAGTAACAATTTTAGTTTGGCTGTGGGTCTGATCATTTAGAGAATGAATGGTCAGATTCTACATGGACAGTAAGCTTACCAGTTTCCATATAGCATGCAACACAGAGTATAAAACCATCTGATAATTTCTATTGTAATAGCTTCTCATGGCTCTTACTATGGCCAGCATGCATTTGGCCATAGACACTTACCGTCCCATTGTGGAGACTTGTCACAGGATGACTTTGCAAGAAAAGGAACGGAAAAGGTTCAACCCATACCGATGGCTGTATTAATGCGCATGGTGAGAATTATCGGCACCCATATTGGCCATCTGTAGGAGAAAGGAATCAGCTCATTTCGTTTCTTGTGGATTATAAAGGGAAAAACTGGGGACAGACATCAAATAAAAGATAGCCAAAAGGAACCTGTCAGTTCCTTCAGTTAAAGGTTAGAAAATGTGGTCATCACAGTACCCCGGACTCGAAAGGGCATAAGAACAGAGATGGTTATAGAGAAAGACATGAAGAAAAGGATGGAAAATAAAATAGGGCTGTCAAAGAAAATGAGGATTAGGATAAGGCAAGGGACATGGCTGGAGACAAGGATATATATGAGGGTTGGGATGAAAAGGGTACAGGAGTGAGGACAGGAACAGTGAAGCACAGGGAGGATGAAAGCCATGGGCATAGGGATAACAATATGGATGGGGATGGAGATGAGAACAGTACTGGCAATGAGTTTGACGACAGGGGTGAGGCAGAGGACAGGGAGAGAGACAAGCATGAGGACTGAGATGAAAGAAGTACAGGAGTGTGAACAAGAACATATGAGAACAGAAAGGGGGACATGCACAGCAATAAGAATGAGTAAGAGGACATGAAGAGAGAAAGGTATATAGATAAGAAAGGGGATAGAAGAAGGGCAGGAGATAGACATATGGGGATGAGGATACAGAGAAGGACATGGATGTTTACAGAGGTGTGGGAACAGGGACGAAGGGGACAGGGACTCAAAGAGGAGGACAGGAACAAGGTAGAGGATGTGTTGGGGAATAGAGATAAGGATAAAAGGGGTAAAATAATGAGGACAACAACAGATATAGAGATTGATGGGGATAAGAACAGGGATAGACATAGGACATGGACGGGGTGAAGATATAAATGAGGGATTGGATAGACAGGATGCAGGGATGAGAACAGGAACAAATATGGAAAAGGATGAGGAGAAGGAGGATATGAACTGGGAAAAGGACTAGGAGGGGGGGGGGATAAGAACAGGACAGGCAATGGTAAAAAGGATGAGGCAGAAGACAAGGTTGGGGGACAGGGAAATAGATGATAATAGGGATGGAAGAGGGTGGGATGAGATATGGGCAAGTACAGTGATAAAGACCAGGATAAAGGTTAGGTTTGGGATGGACGAGAAAGGTGTTGGGGACACGGAAACCTGTAAATAGGGTCAGTGATGGCATGAGAACTAGAATGGGGCTAGATATGAGGGGAGAGGGGGCTATGGTTAGAAGAATACAAATGGTGGTGAATGATGGTAATGGGGTTGGGGACAGGGATGAGGCAGAGGACATTAATGGGAGACAGGGATAAAGGCTAGGATGGGGATGATGACAGGGATAGAGGCTAGGATGGGGATAATGACAGGGATAGAGGCTAGGATGGGGATGATGACAGGGATAGAGGCTAGGATGGGGATAATGACAGGGATAGAGGCTAGGATGGGGATAATGACAGGGATAGAGGCTAGGATGGGGATGATGACAGGGATAGAGGCTAGGATGGGGATAATGACAGGGATAGAGGCTGGGGTGAGGATAATGACAGGGATAGAGGCTAGGATGGGGATAATGACAGGGATAGAGGCTAGGGTGAGGATAATGACAGGGATAGAGGCTAGGGTGAGGATAATGACAGGGATAGAGGCTAGGGTGAGGATAATGACAGGGATAGAGGCTAGGATGGGGATAATGACAGGGATAGAGGCTAGGATGGGGATAATGACAGGGATAGAGGCTAGGATGGGGATAATGACAGGGATAGAGGCTAGGATGGGGGTAATGACAGGGATAAAGGCTAGGATGGGGACAATGACAGGGACGATGGCAGGGATAAAGGCTGGCATATAGGGGTTACAGGGATAAAGGCTGGCATATAGGGGTTACAGGGATAAAGGCTGGCATATAGGGATTACAGGGATAAAGGCTGGCATATAGGGGTTACAGGGATAAAGGCTGGCATATAGGGATTACAGGGATAAAGGCTGGCATATAGGGGTTACAGGGATAAAGGCTGGCATATAGGAGTTACAGGGATAAAGGCTGGCATATAGGGGTTACAGGGATAAAGGCTGGCATATAGGGATTACAGGGATAAAGGCTGGCATATAGGGATTACAGGGATAAAGGCTGGCATATAGGGATTACAGGGATAAAGGCTGGCATATAGGGGTTACAGGGATAAAGGCTGGCATATAGGGGTTACAGGGATAAAGGCTGGCATATAGGGATTACAGGGATAAAGGCTAGCATATAGGGGTTACAGGGATAAAGGCTGGCATATAGGGGTTACAGGGATAAAGGCTGGCATATAGGGGTTACAGGGATAAAGGCTGGCATATAGGGATTACAGGGATAAAGGCTAGCATATAGGGGTTACAGGGATAAAGGCTGGCATATAGGGGTTACAGGGATAAAGGCTGGCATATAGGGGTTACAGGGATAAAGGCTGGCATATAGAGGTTACAGGGATAAAGGCTGGCATATAGGGGTTACAGGGATAAAGGCTGGCATATAGGGGTTACAGGGATAAAGGCTGGCATATAGGGGTTACAGGGATAAAGGCTGGCATATAGGGGTTACAGGGATAAAGGCTGGCATATAGGGGTTACAGGGATAAAGGCTGGCATATAGGGGTTACAGGCATATAGGGGTTACAGGGATAAAGGCTGGCATATAGCGGTTACAGGGATAAAGGCTGGCATATAGCGGTTACAGGGATAAAGGCTGGCATATAGGGGTTACAGGCATAAAGGCTGGCATATAGAGGTTACAGGGATAAAGGCTAGCATATAGGGGTTACAGGGATAAAGGCTAGCATATAGGGGTTACAGGGATAAAGGCTGGCATATAGGGGTTACAGGGATAAAGGCTGGCATATAGGGATTACAGGGATAAAGGCTGGCATATAGGGGTTACAGGCATAAAGGCTGGCATATAGAGGTTACAGGCATAAAGGCTGGCATATAGGGGTTACAGGGATAAAGGCTAGCATATAGGGGTTACAGGGATAAAGGCTAGCATATAGAGGTTACAGGGATAAAGGCTGGCATATAGGGGTTACAGGGATAAAGGCTAGCATATAGGGGTTACAGGGATAAAGGCTGGCATATAGGGGTTACAGGGATAAAGGCTGGCATATAGGGGTTACAGGGATAAAGGCTGGCATATAGGGGTTACAGGGATAAAGGCTGGCATATAGGGGTTACAGGGATAAAGGCTGGCATATAGGGGTTACAGGCATAAAGGCTGGCATATAGGGGTTACAGGCATATAGGGGTTACAGGGATAAAGGCTGGCATATAGCGGTTACAGGGATAAAGGCTGGCATATAGCGGTTACAGGGATAAAGGCTGGCATATAGGGGTTACAGGCATAAAGGCTGGCATATAGAGGTTACAGGGATAAAGGCTGGCATATAGGGGTTACAGGGATAAAGGCTGGCATATAGGGGTTACAGGGATAAAGGCTGGCATATAGGGGTTACAGGGATAAAGGCTGGCATATAGGGATTACAGGGATAAAGGCTGGCATATAGGGGTTACAGGGATAAAGGCTGGCATATAGGGGTTACAGGGATAAAGACATGAGGGGTGCAGCAGTTGTTCCATACAAGGGGCACAATCCACCATGACAGGACAGGGAGAGCCCTCATGTGTCAGACAGACATGGGAGGGTGACAGGCTACACACACACACACACATGGAGGACAGGGAGACATACAGGACATGAAGGACAGAGCTCGCTCTCTCTCTCTCTTACCTCTCGGCTCGCAGTGCAGGTGAGGGTGAGGTACCTGTCCGGCCCCCGGGTCAGGGACACGTCACCGGCCTCACACGGCCCAGCTCTTCCTCGGGGAGGAGCCGAGAGAGGATGCGAACCGGCCTCCTAACCACAGGCCCGGTTACCAGGCGACCCTAGCAACCGGACACCGTTATACATCTCGCGAGATTTCACCTAATAGGCAGCGTCATTACACGCAGAAAGCAGCCATTTTTTAATTGGGCAGCCTGTTCCAATACTCTGAATCTGCTGACAACATCTGTAGGACACTGAAAACCCTTATGGAGGTGACAAGAAATGAGTGGCTACAAAATTCTTCCCGGTGTAGCAGCAGATCAGATCAGGGGGAGTTTTTTTCTGGTTCTGCACTTCGCACTATCCATACCTACCAACTGTTCAGGATGGGAAGGAGGGACAATAGTTAAAATAAGCCCCACACCCCTCATTGATGGCTAGGAGATGGGGTGTTACAGTTACAATAATATAAACACTTTGAATAGGCAAATTAATCATATGTTGATGCAGATCTGCATGTTACATCCCAAAGAGGGACAAATGAGAACAACAAAGGACAGCGGGACATTGACTCAAAAGAGGGACAGTCCCTCCAAATCAGGGACACTTGGGAGGTATGCTATTCTCCTGAACACACCTGGGCTCAACCAATTAATGCGGACCTTATATCTTATATGTTTCCCACACCCTGTACATACAGATTGCTCACATTAAAAATCATCCTACCCGCATCTACTGCATGGTATGAGCCTTTAAACATCCAAGATGGTGGCACATAGAATCTCAGGCTGCCTGCAAACAGGAAGTGTCTTCTGACTGCTCTGCATTCTGGGATTACTGTCCTTTTCCTGACCCCAAAGCATAGCTATAACCAAGCCCCCCTTTGCCCCCTCTCTTCAGTATGTGATGCCTCTGAGGCAAGATGGGGGCACCCGTATCCTAAAGTCCTGAACAGAGTTGCAGCTCAGTGGGGGAAAGAATAAAAAGTGACTAAAAACATAAAATGTATTAATTTTAAATGTTGGGGAAATGTTTTTGAAGGGTTTGGGTTTTCTTTTATTAAATGATGCTGAAGGTCCGGTTTAACTGAGCTGAATAAGGCATCTATCATGCTGGGGCGTAGCATTAGCGCTAGTGATTTCCTCAGCAATTGCTAGCGTTAACGTTCACATGCTGACAAGTGATTTGCAAGCGAAAGCTGCAAATCTTACTGGGCGATCCGGGGGGTTTCACACAGCGGGGCATCCTAAATCCTAACACAATGGAGTCGCAAGCACTATCGCCACAAAAATGCAGCAAGCAGTGTTTTGGCGATCGCCCCGCTTCGAGGTGTGAAACAGCCCATAAGCTACTATAGGCAGCATTTCAATTACAATTTTGGGGCGATCATAAGTGCATTGCAATCGCTGGAACATCAGTACGAATACTCATCTGAAAAGGATTCTAGTGGATCCGCAGGGGCGTGCATAGGTTTCACAGGGTCCCATAGCAGATGTCATTGTGGGGCCCCTAAAAAAGAGTAGATATCTTTGTTATGTGAGATATATTAAAGTGAATCAATATATGATAAGATGTTTAAACCAGAACACCCTATAGAAGTCTAGGGGGCATTGTGTCCAGCACATAATTTAGACTCCAGGGCCGGCCACACGCTGCCTATCCACCCCCCTTGGTGCCTGCCCGACCGCACTTGGCAACACATGAAGCATTTAAAATAAAGAAATCTAACCTTTCACATCGATCCTCCGGGAGAACTAAAGCCTTGTGATTGGCTGCAGCTGTCACATGGTAACCGGCAGCCTTGACTATGTATCCTGGTGTCAACAACCCCGTGATCATTGCCGGCGGCCAATCTTGGGGCTCGAGTTCTCAGGGGGACCGATGTAAAGGGTAAGATTTCTTTAGTTTAAAGAGGACCAAAACCCACCCTGGAGTCTATGAAACTCCAGAGCAGGTAACTCAGAAAGAGGCACCTCGAACAAAACCCGCCAGTTTGCCCAAAAACGTACCAGTCCATTGGCGCATGCAGGAGCAGCGGCCGCATCCCCACTGTCCCTTTAGCAGGGCGCATGCCCACACCAGGCATTCGTGAAGCCGCGCATGCGGCATAGGACCGGGAAAGAGGTGAGTTTGTTTTGGTGACCAGGGGGGTTTCACACAGCAGGGGACCCCTGATCGGGGTGCCCCAAGGCAAGGACCAAAACCCCGGATAGTTTGGTCCACTTTAAATGCTTTATATGCTGCCAAATGCCGGAGGGGAGGCGGGCCCTGGAGTCTAAATTACGGACTTCTATATGGTGTCATTCTGATTAAATTGTCTGACAGGCACCTGGGGAAATAAACTGCTGACATTTTTCTGCCCTGTAGAGCCAACCTTCATGGTCTCTGGTGCTCTGTGCTGATGTAAGAGACAGCATTAAGTACCCGGGGTACCAATCCCTGCTGCTACCAACCTAGGCCCACTAATGATGACTGGACCCCACCATCACCAATCCTGGTCCTGTTGTCCAGACCCAGCTTGCCAGGGCAGCATCAGTCTCCTACTGCCAGGGGCCCACCAGAGAATCAGTGGAAGCAGCTTGAACAGGCCCCCCTCTGCCATGGGCCCAGTAGGAGCTTCTTCCCCTGCAGCCGTTGTGGATACAGCTGCCATTTTGCTCCACTTTCAGGCTTCCAGTTCTCCTGTGACCTGATACATTTAGCCGAGCCAGCATTCTGAATTTTGTGTTACTTGTCAATAATCTCTCACACCAATCACCAGAGGCAACATTCAAATATTCTCAGCACAGGATATCATGTGAGCCAAAAAGAAAGGTGAGTGTCTAAGCTAGTAAATGTTTGCTGATCTTTTTCAGGTAATAAGGAATATATTACAGCAGCAGGATGCGTGATGCTGGGGTTGGGAGTGGGCAGATAATAATTTAAAAAGGGACAACACCCAGGATTTTAACTCTCCCGTGTGTTGCCCACAGATTTCCTGTAAAAACTCGCAAATAATACATTTAAAGCAGAATTCTGCTCAAATTCCGCCGCCTGTTCACTTGAGTGGGAGGCGGGCACGTGCATGGAGCCGGGGATGCCGCTTTGCTCCTTTCTGTGGGGCTGGCCATAACCATAATTGCACATAAAAACTAAAATAAATATAATCTGGTCATTTCTTATTGGTCAGACTAGGCTACATTACTACTCAATTTAAAATATGCATAGATATATAGAAACATTTTTTATAAAAATGCAGAGGTAAAATTCTTTACTATAAAATTCTTTACTATATTTACTATTTTTATCAATTAAATTGGACCAAAACCCACCCTAGAGACTCCTGGGCATGCATACTCGCTCCCCCCGGGGAATCCAAATTCAGGATGCCCCACTGTGTAAAACCCCCAAGCTCGCCCAGAAGCTCGCCTTCGTTCCTGGTCCAACGGTGCATGCGCGAAAAGCGACCGCATCCCCACTATCCATTTAGCAGGGTGCGTGCCCGCGCCAGGCATTTGTGAATGTCCGGCAGGGGCACACTCCCTGTTAAAGGGTAGGATCCGAGCGACTGGACAAGAGGCTGCGCATGCGCCATAGGACCGGGGAAGGGTGAGTGAGATTGGGCGATTCAGGGGGTTTCACACAGTGGGGCATCTCCGATTGGGGTCCCCGGCGGGTAAGGACCAAAACCCAGGTTAGTCACAATGCTGGGTTTTGGTCTAATTTAGGCACAAAATAAAAGCTTTTGAAATATAGGCATCTATTAAAGTGTACTAAAATCTACCCTGGAGACTATACTCACTCCCCCTTGTGAAACCCCCCAGGGCGCCCAAAATTCTTAGCTTTCCCCCAAGCCCACGGCACATGTGCGGCCAGTGTCGGCATTACTCACATCTCTACCGTGTGGCCACACCCGCCGCAACTGAATGGCTGTGCTTGACCGCACACAGCAAAAGGGAGCGAATGATGCCGCGCGCCGCTCGTATGTGCTGTATGTGTGATTAGACGAGCGGCCGCACCTGTGCCGTGGGCTTGAGGAGGTGAGTCTGCCTGGTGTTCTGGGGGTTTCACACAGTGGGGCATCCCAAACCAGGGTGCCCCAGAGGAAAAAACAAAAACCCGGGATAGTGAAAATCCAGGGTTTAGGTCTTGTTATAGAGGGTATGCAGGGACTTTTAATGCAGGAACAGATAAATATTTTCCTGTTTTTGTCAAGCTCATCCTAGGCGCCCAACAAGGTTTTTGTTCTTCTTGCCGGCATTACTTTTTTGTGATGACTGCTTAGTATGAAGGTGCCTTCATAAGTTAGGCGGAATAGTCGAATCAATAGCACTATTGTATTTTTTATAGTATGGTGTTTTTTTGGTGGATTTTTGCTATGAAATATTTCTACATATCTATGCATTAATAAATTGTCGATGAGTAGTAATGTAGTCTGATCAATAAGAAATGTTTTTCTTTTTTGTTTATATGCCTGTAAAAGTGTAAAAACTCACCTGGCGATCCCATGGTGCATGTACAGTTCATCAGCCAATCGGCGCCTTTGCTCCATTTATTGCTTGCTTAGCCAACCTGACATCAGATAAGCTAGATTTCAGGTTAGCTAGACTAGAAAAGCTTTTCTGTGCCATTTTTGCTTATCTCCTCCACATACCTGTGCCATCCATTCAGAAATCTTGCGGGCACTCAGACTCAGCTGAGGGTATAGTAGGGATGTGGGGGTCTCATACAGTGGAGTACCTGAAATCGGGTTGCCCCAGGGATGAGGAAATTGGCCTCCCTGGAGTATTTTAGAACAGTTCTAAACCTTTTTATGCCAAGTACCACCTAGTGACACTGTTAGAATACTATACCAGATCTATCCAAGGGACTTTGGGACTGTTGGTGCACCCTTGAACTTTGCTGAGTACCCCGCCCCCCCCCCCCCCCGGGGTACGCGTACCGCAGGTTGAGAAACAGTGTATTAGATTATTGGTTCCAGCATTGTTTGTGCAAGAAGTTACATTGTTATAATTGTAAAAGTGAAGTGAAACATATATAAAGCAGAACAGATCCTACCAGCGGCCACCCTGGAATCTTTCCCCTGGGGCATTCCAAATTGGGATGCTCCGCTGTGTGAAACCCCCCAGAATGCCGCTGTTCACTCACCTCTTCCTTATTCCCACTGAGCATGAGTGGACTCTCCACCAATGAGAGATCTGCCGTGACTGTGATACGGCAAATGACTCATTGTTTGCAATGGGGCGTGTGCGCTGCCACATCACTGGCGGCGTGTGCGCTCCTGCCCCAGCCATCAGATAGTCTGGACTGGGAGCATGCATTAAAAAACAATAAGAGCCGTTTGCCGAATCACATAGTCACAGCAGACGACTCCCATTGGACTAGATCGGGTTGCTCAAGGGGAACGGAACGAAACCTGGGAAAGTCAAATTCAACGTGTGCGGAAATAAAACAGTTAGAAACAGAATGACATTATAACAAAACAAAAGGGAGAAAACAATGGTGTAAAGATTAACAGAGGCAATATCTGTCAGTAGTACATACTCATATGAGCATTATTGGGCCAACTATCCCATGGAGCAGACAAGCCATCAATCAAATGAACTATATGGAAAAATACCAGTGGGAGCCACAAGTACATGGAACACATGAGGAGAAAATGCATTCTGTCATGGTTCAGGGCCTGCAGGGAGTGGGTGCCTGGCCATTAAAGTGGACCAAAACCCCCCAAACTTTTAAAATACATTTGGCCAGAGCCCCTGACGATACTCCCTAGAAGAGTAGAAATGGATATTTTCCCTTTTTGAATCTTCCTGGAACATTATTTTTGCTGACCCTTTCTGTGAGATGGCAGGTGATCAGTCATTGCAACATTGGCAATGATTGGAGGAGGTGGAGCTTTACAGCTAAAACAGGCGCCATTATCTGGGAAGCAGGAGCAGTGAAAACTGGCAAAAGGTAATCCTCATGGGGGGAGGAATTCAGAGGATGCAAGTTAAAATGTGGGTTTTGGTCCTCAGTAATCAGCAGAAGCACCCAGAAAGTCATGTAAACACCCATCAATGTTCCTGCAGAAGTCACATTCTCATGTTCACCACTTTGGCAGACGGTGAATGCAAAAGCCTCAGCCCATCTGCACCATGCCCGTTCCCGACCTCTCCCAGATAAAATTCCCAACAGTATTACCGTATATACTCGAGGATAGGTCGACCCGAATATAAGCCGAGGCACCTAATTTTACCACAAAAAACTGGAAAAGTTATTGACTCGAGTATAAGCCTAGGGTGGGAAATGCAGCAGCTACCGGTAAACAGGGGAACATGGACTCAAAAGAGGGACAGTCCCTCCAAATCAGGAAAACTTGGGAGGTATGCAATAACAGTACACAGAGCTGTGGCAGCGCTATCACTAAAGAAGCTTTACCTGCTGCCATTTTAACATAAAAATCCCGCCCTTGCCTGTAGGGGCAGAGGAGCACACAGCCAGCATTGGTGTGCATCCTTCTCCCCTTTCCTGTCTCCCATTCGTTGCGTCCCTGGGAGTTCCAACCTCTTTGCTGAGTGAAGGTTGGGGACAAAAAGCGCAGACAAGCAGCTTCCAGGAAACGCTGCTCACCACCCGGGTAATGCTAAGAGCAGACTTGCTCTTAGTGGACGACTGCCCCGCCCCCTGCTCGCAGATTGACAGCAGCGATGTCGGCTGCCTTCACTCCTGCACGCCAGCTGTAAGTTTTTTCATCCCTTCCCCCGCACGCCAGGAAGTCACAGGCATCGGGAACTATTAATTCAGAAGACACCAGCACACACACACCTACCTGATGAGGGGGACACAAGAGGACCACATGCCCCGCACTGCTCCAGCATCTTCACTGCTGACGGCGACCGGGGCTGCGCGGGGGGGCAGGCGTGGGTGCGCGGCCGCGCGCGCACGCACCTTAGCTCCTCCTGCCTTTTCTCCTCCATTTCACTGACTCGAGTATAAGCCGAGGCTGAAAAACTCGGCTTATACTCGAGTATATACGGTAAGTGACTGGGGGGGTTCTCATCTGCTATAGTTACTGACACTAGCTTTCATCCTAGACCCATGTGCTACACTCACAACAGGCAAGTTGTGAATCAGTAGTCCATCCCCATTGCCAAGGTGCCAGGTAGTTTCTGCTTCTGAGTCCTGCTGCCTTTACATGCCTCTAGTGTTGACCAGTATGGATGCCAGACTGCTGGTCTGATGAAAAGATGGGCCTCTTAGTGTGTATGAGACATACGTTGCCGCTGACTCATCTCATTTTCTGCCGGCACTGCCAAAGCTTTCTATATTTCTAGTTTTTTTCTTCTCAAAATGGTCAGTAACAGATTGTAATAAAAAACTTGCATTCCCCAGTTAATGGACACGTTTCGTTTGCCAACTGCTCTGGCAAAAGGCTGGAATTTATTCTCTGCCTCTCAGCTGATATATTGGTTATTTCTACTGCAGGGAAAACATGTTACATTTATACATAGCTGACTGGTGTTACATTCAGATACATATGTATCAGAAACTAATGGCCAGCTGTATCTAAATGTAACAAGTTTCCCCTGCAGTAGAAGTGACAGATTTAACAGCTGAGAAGCAGGGAAATGTCATTGATGAAAGTAAATTACAGCCTAAGAAGTTGGAAAACAATACTTGTCCTTTAAAGCGGAACAAAACCCAGCAGCGGCTGTCCTGGAATCTAAAAGTTCGAATCGGGATGCCCCGTTGTGTGAAACCACCTAATTCGCTCATTAACACTCACCCTTCCCTGCTCTAACAGCGCATGTGCGAGTTCTCAACCAATGAGACCCGTCCGCTATGACAACGTAATTTGACAGGCAGCTCCCATTGATTTCAGTTCATTCAGATAGGCTGGGGCGGGAGCCTGTGCAAGGCCGGGCATGAGGGGGATGCGGCAGCGTATGCTCCCCATTAAAGTCAATGAGAGCTGTTTGCCAAAAGAGGTAAACCGAGCAGAGCTCTCATTGGCTGAGTGCCCGCACATTTGCTGTTGGAACACAGACAAGGTGAGTTGTTTAGGGCTTTCTGGGGGGTTTCACACAGTAGGGCATCCCCAGTCGGGATGCCCCCAGGGAACTGACCAGTACCTGTGAAAGTAAAAATCACAGGCTTTGTAGTGCTGACAAAAGTACAGTCGGCCTTTAACAGGGACATAACTTGAGGGGGTGCAACCACACCAGGACCCAGAAGGTTGAGGGGCATCATTGATCCACCTTATTTATCAGACTTATGCTCACTTGGCATTATTTAGATAAAGTAAGGAGCAATTGTTTCTGCTGTTTCAGTTTTAGTTATCTAACTGCTTCCAACTGAGTTAAAAGACAGAAAAAAACTTTACTATATGAGCTGTGAAATTTAATGTTCATACCAGGGCCCCTTCACATTTAGTTACGCCACTGGTCTTTAAGCACCTAGATCTTGTCTCCCATCTAAGGCCTTAGAGCAACTGACTTGTATGGCACAGGTCTTCTGCACTATTGACCTCCATGCCTACTCTGTATAAAGGGACTGCCCAGGCAAAGTGTATAAACTGTGATTTGTCAGCTTACATCCTCATGGCTACATCCTTCCCTCGAACCAGCTCGCGGCAGCAGCACTAAGCAGAAACCAGCACTGAGCTGTGGCACTCCTCCTAATTCCCTTGCAATAGACCACCAATCATAGAGCTTGACTGGTGGTCTAATGCCCTGCTCCCATTTACCAACTGCTCAGTTTTACTGAGTGAGCAATCCCATCAACCTGCTTTCCCTTCATCCCCTCTATTGGGTTGATTCAAAGAAACATGTAACAGCTTGGATTTGGGTCACGATCATCCTATTTTTCACGTCCGCTCGTGCGTTCGTATGAACTTGCGAGTGATTCAATAAGCAAATACGTTTCTATCCTAAAATATACGTCCGTTCGTATGATATCTCCCGAACTTGCCTCAGTCAGTTGGCAATCGTAAAAATCACGTTCATGTGCTCACCTGTTGCGGCGGCAGCCTGTTGTTTCGGCTGCTTCCATCGTCCACCTCTTCCAATTACTTGCGTTTGCCTCTGGTTTTCATTGGTTTTTGGCCTCTTAGATTCGTGCGTTCGTATGTTTATAAGATCTTGCGCATGCGCACCCTCAACCAGAAACTTACCTAAACCCCTTAGCGGCTGCATCCAACTTCATTTCTCGGTCCCTAAAACTTACCTAAACCCCTTAGCGGCTGCATCCAACTTCATTTCTCGGTCCCTCAAACTTACCTAAACCCCTTAGCGCCTGCATCCAACTTCATTTCTCAGTCCCTAAAACTTACCTAAACCTCTTAGCGCCTGCATCCAACTTCATTTCTCGGTCCCTAAAACTTACCTAAACCTCTTAGCGCTTGCATCCAACTTCATTTCTCGGTCCCTAAAACTTACCTAAACCTCTTAGCGCTTGCATCCAACTTCATTTCTCGGTCCCTCAAACTTACCTAAACCTCTTAGCGCTTGCATCCAACTTCATTTCTCGGTCCCTAAAACTTACCTAAACCTCTTAGCGCCTGCATCCAACTTCATTTCTCGGTCCCTAAAACTTACCTAAACCTCTTAGCGCCTGCATCCAACTTCATTTCTCTGTCCCTAAAACTTACCTAAACCTCTTAGCGCTTGCATCCAACTTCATTTCTCGGTCCCTAAAACTTACCTAAACCTCTTAGCGCTTGCATCCAACTTCATTTCTCGGTCCCTAAAACTTACCTAAACCTCTTAGCGCCTGCATCCAACTTCATTTCTCTGTCCCTAAAACTTACCTAAACCTCTTAGCGCTTGCATCCAACTTCATTTCTCGGTCCCTAAAACTTACCTAAACCTCTTA
Source organism: Gastrophryne carolinensis (assembly GCA_027917425.1). Classification (NCBI taxonomy): domain Eukaryota; kingdom Metazoa; phylum Chordata; class Amphibia; order Anura; family Microhylidae; genus Gastrophryne; species Gastrophryne carolinensis. The sequence continues at coordinate 379,735,124 of CM051238.1, forward strand.
GCGCCTGCATCCAACTTCATTTCTCGGTCCCTAAAACTTACCTAAACCTCTTAGCGCTTGCATCCAACTTCATTTCTCGGTCCCTAAAACTTACCTAAACCTCTTAGCGCCTGCATCCAACTTCATTTCTCGGTCCCTAAAACGTAAGAAAACCACATAATGTACATATGTCTATATGTTTCTAAGCGTGTTGTTTCTGGTTTGTGTAATTTTTTGGGGGTGTGCATATTAGAAAAGACACATTTAGGAAGGCTTAAAATATAATTTATTTAAATTATTTGCTTTGTTTTGTTTTTACTAATTTTCAAAACATCTTTTTTTTTTTGGTTGTTTTGTTTAAAACTTAGCATTTTTTTTTTTTTTGGGTAAAACACATATAAATTTTTTTTTTTTTTTTTTTTTTAAACATATTTTTTGTTTTTTTTTAAAAACCATAAAACCTGTTTAAAATTGGACCAACTATAAAAACAAGTTAAACAAAGTAGCCAGGACCAAGGGCACTATTCATCATCCTCTTCTTCATCTGTTGGCCCCAACGTCGCCTGTATGGCCAGCAGCTCGGCCACCAACTCCTTGATTCTTTTTTTTTTCTCCTTGACGGTTTTTGGGATAATCCCTGTAAGCAATAGAGAAATAAACATAAATAGGAGTACCAGACCGGTTTGTATGCTGGAAATAGATTTGGGGTTAATCAAATACATGTAAATGCATGACATATGTCATTCTTCCAAGGGATACAGTTAATGCATTTCCCACAGGTAAGTCTTTAAACTCCTTAAACCGGACCTTCAACATTATTTACTGAAAACCAATAACTATTCCCAAATGATTATGCACCAGATCAAAGTAAATTTGGGATTTTTTATTGATTCCAGCGCCGCCATCTGGACTCTGAAGCATAACACTTAATGAGGAGTGGAGAGTTGGATAAAGTACAGGGGAGTAGGTTACAGTGGTGCGTTGGGAATCCAGAGCATAGCTGGGTTGAGGGAAAGGTCATCACTCCCACAATGCATGGCAGCACCTTCCTTTTTTCAATCTGTATCCCATGCTGCCTGTAAATATTGCGCATTCCATATTCCGCAATATTGGTTTTGTTCAGTCTAATAACATGCATTAGATGGCTGAAGGGTGTTTTTCCATGTTTCTAATCTGTAGGTACAGTGTGTTGGCTAATTCTTAGGTTCTTAATACAAGTTACGGTCCTCTTTAAGCTAACGAAGTGCCCACATGAAAGTGTGAACTACACATTGGCTACGCCTTTAGTTATGTGTGTGTTATTAGCTAACCAAACATTAATATGAATAATGGCATGGAGACTTACGGAGTTGGTGGCCGACAGATGGCTGGTTGGGGCCAACAGGCTGCCCTTGGTCCTGGCTATGCTGTGAAGAAGTCCCTGGAGAAACATGTGACATTTGGTTAGTACTTGTATAGAGTCACTATTCCCAACATATCTGGCTCCCAGTCTGGCTGACATCACTCACCTTCGCCAGGATCGACTTCCAGCATCTCTGCTGCCTCCTCCTCCACTATTTCACCCGCACCAGAAGCTTCTACAAATACATAATAAAGGATAACTTAGTTTTTGGCCTGCCATGTATATCTTTGTGCCTATACATGAAGAGTGACATACCAGAGCCTTCCCCATGCCTGGCCAGGTATGACTCCACGCCCACGCGGTTGGGCCCCTCCTCTGTGGTAAGGTCCAGGGGCTGGTCTGAGGAGGCCACAGAGGAGGGGTAGGTCCGTCGCCCGGGAGATCCACCACCTTCACTCACAGATGCAGACTCATGCAGCACTGGTCGGCCTGTACGCCTCCGGGTGCGGCGAATTCTGAAATCCATTTCCAACACTACCAAAGAAAAGTCATTATAAATAAAGGCATAACTTATACATTTGTAACATATACCATGCAATTGCTTGGTACTTACTTGGGAAATGGATTCCAAAAAACCTCCGCACCCGGGGCATGTGCAGACGTTTCAGGTCCGACCAATGCTGCATTATCTGGGTGTGAGTGAAGGTGGTGCTGGTGACACGGTGTATCTCCGCGATGATCTCCCGGGCGATGTCCCTTTTCTCGCACACATTGGGCGCGAAGTCATACCGGCGCTGAAGCATGATCTGAAAAACATAATGGACACAGAGCTTTTACTTTTACACACAGACCCATATGTGTTGCATCACAAGTTGAGAATTTCATGTCATTAACACACACATTTAGAGTGGCAGCCATTTTTGGGGAGTGCCTTAAAGAGGACGTTGACTGTGAATGAGAGTCTGGTCTTATGTTATATGTATCACACACCATGTACATACAGATAATAGCCAACATCAAGAATCAGGCCACCTGCATCTATGGCATGTTAGGATGGTTTAAACATCCAAGATGTAGGCTAATGCTTAGGCTTTTGGACCACGTGTGTGGCTTCCCGTTGTGTTTTTATGGCTTAGGAAAACAGTGTTCCTCAAACATCCGCATCAAGGTCCGAGACAGGCCAGGTTTGCCAGCTAGCCCCGCTACTCCACAGGTTAATTAACTGTTGCTAAGCCGGAGCAATTGCCCGAATTAGGACATCAGCATAGACAGGTGAAAACGTGGCCAGGCTCGGCCCTTGAGGATGAAGTGTGAGGAGCCAGTTCTTAAACATTAAGAGACCCCAAACTAGTTCCAAACGCATCATTTACATTTAGGCCATCATTGACTATTAGATTAAAATGCACAGGCAGGCACTTACCAGCATGAGGATCTCTTCCTGTTGACGGGTGAAGATAGTGGGCGCCATCTTTATGCTTCTTCAAGGCAGCAGATAAGTGAAACCCCAGCGGTTTCCTGGTTCCGCTCGAACGTACGTTCGTACGAGCGCGTAGTCGTGCGCATAGGCGTCACACGCTGGGCTCATTATTTAAAGGTCCCTGCACCCAAAGCTCATTCTCTTTGAGCATTTGTGGAAGATGGCACCTAAAAAGCCAATGACCAAGCGACCCCAGCAAAGCCATACCGCGGAGGGCCCAACAACCAGGTCCCAGCAAGGTAGGAGAAAGCTGAGAGGCAAGACTACTACCTCTGCCCCACCAAGGGACACTGGACCCTCAGGAACCCAAAAAAGGGGCCCCAAGCCACGTGCCCCTGCAGCCAAAAAGCAGCCAACAGCAGCACCCACCACCTCTGCCCCCAGAAGAGGCCGCACAAGGGAGCCCACACCGGCCATGGGTTCAAGTAGGGCAGTTCGGCAACCCAGGCCCCGCAGCAGGGCCCGAACCCCATCCAGGGCCAGAAGCCCAGCCAGGGCCCGCCGAACCCCATCCAGGGCCAGAAGCCCAGCCAGGGCCCGAACCCCATCCAGGGCCAGAAGCCCAGCCAGGGCCCGAACCCCATCCAGGGCCAGAAGCCCAGCCAGGGCCCGCCGAACCCCATCCAGGGCCAGAAGCCCAGCCAGGGCCCGCCGAACCCCATCCAGGGCCAGAAGCCCAGCCAGGGCCCGCCGAACCCCATCCAGGGCCAGAAGCCCAGCCAGGGCCCGAAGAACACCATCCAGGGCCAGAAGCCCCTACAGGGCCCGAAGAACACCATCCAGGGCCAGAAGCCCAGCCAGGGCCCGCCGAACCCCATCCAGGGCCAGAAGCCCAGCCAGGGCCCGCCGAACCCCATCCAGGGCCAGAAGCCCAGCCAGGGCCCGCCGAACCCCATCCAGGGCCAGAAGCCCAGCCAGGGCCCGCCGAACCCCATCCAGGGCCAGAAGCCCAGCCAGGGCCCGAAGAACACCATCCAGGGCCAGAAGCCCCTACAGGGCCCGAAGAACCCCATCCAGGGCCAGAAGCCCCTACAGGGCCCGCAGAACCCCATCCAGGGCCAGAAGCCCAGCCAGGGCCCGCCGAACCCCATCCAGGGCCAGAAGCCCCTACAGGGCCCGCAGAACCCCATCCAGGGCCAGAAGCCCAGCCAGGGCCCGCCGAACCCCATCCAGGGCCAGAAGCCCCTACAGGGCCCGCAGAACCCCATCCAGGGCCAGAAGCCCAGCCAGGGCCCGAAGAACCCCATCCAGGGCCAGAAGCCCCTACAGGGCCCGAAGAACCCCATCCAGGGCCAGAAGCCCCCGACCTGGCACCAGCCGGGAACAGAGCCCCCGACCTGGCACCAGCCGGGAACATAGCCCCCCAAGAGGGCCCAGAATTTCAACCATGACCACATCTACACCTGGAAGTTCGGTGGCCAGCCACGCAAGAACACCCAGTCCCTTGGCCAGTCCAGTCCAGTCATTGGGAAGCCAACAATCCGGCCATTCCCCTACCCAGCCCCAGGCCATAATGTCACCACATGTGTCTGCACACATGGAGGAGCAGCCAAGCCAACCATCTGGCCGCACATTGCGCCGCGGCCAGTTGAGTGGGAGATTCTCCCATGACCAAAATATGGCATTGGCTAGTGGCCTTACATTATACTATGACGAGCTCTATGGGAGCAAATCAAAACACACCACAAAGCAGCGCAAGATGGAATTGTTTGAAACCATCCTACGACAAGTAAATGCAGCGGGGGAAGAGAGGAAAGATGTGTCCCAAATTCAGAAGAAAATCTCTGATCTGAAGTATGCTGTACGGCAAAAAGAAATTAAAAGGCATAATTACAGGTAAATAAATGTTTTCTCCAAATATAATGTTTAGGATGTACTGTATGCACCTTTTCTGAGTACCAAACGATTTTCTCTTTTCAGCCTGAAAACTGGAGGTGGCTTTCCTTCAAAATTGGAGTTTACCCCTGCTGAGGAGATTGTGCTGGGACTTCTCCATCCGGTCGCGGTCGGTGGACATGCTGGTCTAAGGGACACAGACTCACCGACCCGTACCCACGGTGAGTACTCTTAAATCTGCATGTTTGCCTGTTTGCTAAATAATCTAAAGTTCACTAGTAACAAGATAACGGGATGCCCCTATGGTTTGCCTTGCTTGGCCTCGCACTACTGTGCCTGTTTGTGTCCTCTTTTGGTCCCTGTGAATCACACATTTAGGACCACATCCATTATGGCAAAGATCAAATTTCCAATTGTATTGGTAAAGTCATGAAGTTTCTCCTGAAAAGTGATATATTTTGAATCAATCACAAAACACACATCATTATGGATGGGTTGCCTATTTGTTGTGTGAGTTGTGTTTGAGTTAACAATTTAATTACCCACCCCCAAACATATCTGACCTAGAGCAGCGAGACTCAACTGGCGGGCCGGGGTCCCAATGCGGACCTTGGCACCAGATTCCAGGACCCCTGCCCAGACAGCCCTGCACTCAGTTACTTCTGTGTTGACGTGCTCAGAGCTGCCCCCTTGATCGGCGATGTAGTGGTTGTTCTCCTGCCCAATGTCATGGCTCCCTGAAACATAGCATTGCAATATGAAGTACTGCACAGGAAGTGGCATTGCAAGGTACACAGTAACTTGGTACATCTTTCTCTTGGCACAATCGTGTCCCGCTGCCCCTGCTCTGCCCCATCTGCCACATTCCCCCCATGCACCCCCCCCCACATAAGCCCCATACATTTATAACAGATTTGCTCCATCCATCCCATCACCATCAATTCGTTAACTCCCCCCTTTAGCCATCCAATCCCTGTCCCCTCAGCTCTGCCCCATCCAGCCCAGCAAGGGCAAGCAGCCTTTATTAGTTTGCACTTTGAAATCTCAAGCCCCTCCACCAGTGTGTTTATTTCTAACTAGACACCCCCTGCGTCAGCCCCATGGCCAGACATTCACCTCTCACCACATACCTTTAAATGGACCTTTACAACAATTGTTTGAGTACCCCGGACCTAGCGAATGGTAGTCTTAATCCAAAAATGTGCGTTGCAAGTTGTATGCTGACTGGGTACACTTCCTGACTTAGAACTGAGGTCAGTTAGCAGTTTTCGCGAGCCATTGCACCTATCTAAACTTGCGTGTCTTTTAACAAATGTCCCCATTGCTCTAGAGTTGCTTAATATTACAAATAGAGGTTTATTTGATTACCTATCCAAAAAATGGTTATGTGTGTGTTTACGTTGTTTGTTTTTCTCTTCTTCAGCCCAGCATGATCCCTCAGCAAGGGTAAACTCACCCCCCAGTTTGGTTATGCCTACCAGGTCCGTACAGCATAGGAGCCCAGATCCGAGATTTCCGGTAAGTTAATTTAGTACCATAAATACTACCAAGTGCTTAAGAATGTGTTAAACTGTGGGAATCCCAAATTTGGACGCCAACTTACACTTTTTTTTTTATATGTCCCTACAGACCCACACACTCATGGAAGAGATCCAGGAAATGGAGGAAGCTGATGTCTCCATGCAGGGCACGTCGGATGAACTCCCCCTGGGTCCCAATTTGGAACTGCTCCATAATGTTTCTCTGGCCAATCCTCAGCAGCAGAGTGAATCTCCATCCATTGTGCATGCACATGGGGAGACTGACACAACAGTCCCCGGTGTTCACTCTGCTGCTGAGGATTTGCAAAGCAGGCCTGTTGCTGTTGAGGGGACGACACCACGCGGCAGGGCACGCCCAAGAGCCAGGGTAATTGTGCGGCGGACTCCATTACGCCGCCCCACAATTTCCCAGGGGAGGCAGAGTGCCCTGCTTCAATTATGGACCCAAGAAAGGGACTCTTATGAGGCACAGCTCGTTACAGAGCGTGAGGAAAGGCATGCCGACATGGTCACCATCAATACCAGTTTACAGGGCATCCTCGCGGAGTTGCGTACCCTCAACAGCAACGTGGTCACTGCAAGTAATGGCATCCAGTCAGCCATGGCTGAGATGACCAATATGCAGAGAAACATTGTGGAGCAGTTTCAAATTCACAATGCTGCCATGGCCCAGGCTAGGTCCCATTCACATGGACCTCCACCTGGACCTCCACCTGGGTATTATGGGCAGCCACCCTATTAAGCCATGGGTGTGTGGGACATCTTTTCTCTTAACCCCCACTGTATTTACTTGTCCTTTGAGGTTTCAAACAATCCATTTTGTGTTGCTCATGCAGGTTGTGTTTTGTATTTGCTCCCATATAGCTCCTTAGAGTAATGCTTAAGGCCACTAGCCAATGCCATAGGTCTATGTGGAGTGTATCTGGCCACTTATGGCTTTAAATATGTATTTGGTTGGTGCTCCTCCTGTTTGCAGACATGTTTGTGTGACATTATGGCCATGCCCAGATATCCCTGGGCACAGGCAATATTAATGACTGGACTAGGCTGGCCTTTGGACTGGGTGTCCTTGTTTGGTTGTGCCACTCACTTCCAGGTGTAGATGTGCTCGATGTTTTTTTTGTTATGTCATCCATTTGTAACCACAGATGTATGTGGAATGTTTTCTGTTAAGCACAATAATTTTTACTTTTCTAAGTAAAAAAATATTCTCACTTACAATACTTGTGGCGTTTTTAGTGGGAACACATTTTAAACAGCTTGGGCTAAACCAGATAATTTTGGTTTGAAGAGGTGTAACAATGCAAATCTAAAGCTAAGGAAACTACATGAAATACATTAGGCAACAATTAAGGTAAAAATGTTTTACTTTGAGGTAATGCCACATTACGGCAAAACAACATATTTAACAAAAAGGATAACACAGACACACAGAATGTTGAGACACGAAATAAAATTAACTAAAATGCTGCAAGATCAAGTTGGCTCTAACTGATTGGGCAGACTCACTGGGTGGCCCAACAAAATTCTCTACATCATCCTCTACGGCTGAAGAGGGCAGGCTATCCACATAACGTGGGACACGTTCCAGGATCGCAAAATTGTGCAAAACAGCACATGCCATGATTATGTCGATCACTTTCTTGGGATCATATTGCAGGGCGCCCCCAGTCTGGTCCAAGCAACGAAAACGTGTCTTCAACAGCCCAAAGGCCCTCTCCACAACAGCCCTGGTCTTGCGGTGCGCACGGTTGTACGCTTCCTGAGAGGCATCCTGGGGCCGCAGCACAGGCGTCATGAGCCAGGGTAGAAGTGGGTACCCGGAATCACCTTAAACAGACAATTAAATGTAATCAAAATTAAAAAGGCAACACAACAAACACAAAGAATTTTACATATATCATAATGATGTAAGGTAAAGGGCCAAAAAAAACACCCAGGGCACATTAGCAAAATAAATATTGCCACTAATGTAGTACATAATTAAAAATGGCACTTCAATATACCAATTAATTAACAAACATCTGCACGGCCAAGGGTAGTTGGAATTTAAATATATTTTTAGTTTTCAGACATGTTACAATTAGGATGCTGCTGAGGGGCTATCCACATTTAGATGAAAACTACAATGTATGCAGTTTAAGTCCACTTTGACATTTAAAGACCAATACTACAAAAGGAGCCAAAGCTCACAGATCCTTGGGTATAAACTCCCAACCAATATATTTAGGGACATGGAACTTACAGACATCCTAACTAAAGGGAAAACATTCTGAAGGACAAAGCGAGGCAAGCATTTTTTTTGGAAGTTCATAATATATGACCCAACAAAAAGGCAGTTTCTGGCTTATGTAAAGAATTCAAATACAAACATATCAACAAATACAAGATTAATCCCACATTTAATAGCACACAAATAGGACACACTTACCAAGCAGCCATGCCCCCGAAAATTCACCTGCCTCAAATCTCCGAAACAACCCAGATCGCCTGAGTATATATGAGTCGTGGGACGATCCTGGGTAGCCGGCAAGGACACTCATAAAACGCATGTCCGGACCAACCACGGCCTGGACATTAAGGGAGTGTCCCATTTTTCGATTCCTTAAGGCAAAAACATACAAAAAGGGTAATTGATATTTGACAAAAAAAAAAAAAAAAATACATGTCTGCACTCTATTGGGAAAGACTAATGAAAAGCCTAGATAAAGCAGCTACACAAATGAGGGATAAACAAATATGCTGCCGCAAAGGAAAACAGGTTACATTACACGTTGGCCAACATAATAACCAATCTCAATACCTATATATATATTCGTCGGCAGCCCTAGGTACGAGTGCCACATGTGTGCAGTCAATAGCACCAATAACGTTGGGCATGTCGGCCACATTATAAAACCCAAGCTTAATGGCGTTTCTGGCTGCCATATCATCCGGAAAATAAATATATTTTGGAGTTATGGCAGCCATGCCTTCCAAAAATTTAGATAGTGCGCGGCTCAGCGTAGGCTGTGACATCCCCACGGAGAGGGCACCCAGCCTCTGGAACGAGCCGTTCGCCAAAAATTGCAGGCAGCCAAGCATCTTGGTCATACCTGAAATTGCATGCCCCTTCCTTGTGGTGCGGGCTAACCATGGCCGCAGCTCACTATATAATTTATGGAGGGAAGCGCGATTAAGCCTGGTCAGCTCGAACAGCTCAACATCATTCATGCTATCGATGTTCATGCGACGACGCAGGGGCAATCTGCTCTCAGACATCTCGATCAACTCAATGCCAAAAAGCATAAGCCCTTGATGTGCCACAAACTCGCTCCGCTCCATCCTACTCCCGAGGCCAAATAGCTGCCGGCAAACATTTCGTAAAGCAGCTCTTTAATGGGCTTCAAAACAATTAGCAATCACCTCTCTGAATTGGTCGCAAGCCCATGTGAAGGACGTAAAAAATAGGATCGGACGCAAATAATACGATTTGGACGGGAAAAACACACGAACTAACGCAAATTATACGATTCTCGTACGAAATGCGTATGTTCATATACGTCTATGCGCGAACGATCGTGCGAATACGAAATGGGCAAAAAAACAAGAAAAAATTACAAACACCCACCCAAACTTACGATTCTCGATACGAAATCAATTAACTTTTGCTCTTTGAATCGAGGGGTATCTCTCTCTCCTTTTCAACCTTCTCCTTCCATTCACCATCAGCTGCTCCGCCTCAAATTAGAATAGAATTAAATTAGAAATCTGGCTGCCTGTGTGTTTGCCATTGTGAATAGGTGTCACAATCACAGCCGTGGAAGCTCATTGTGCTTTTAAGAGCTTGCACCCCCCCCCCCCCCCGTCTACACAGCTCATCAGACTTTTACATCATTAAAAGTTCCTCTGTTGGTGTATATAAAAAGATTCAAAGAACAGGCAAATGTATTAGAACATTGTAAATTATTGTTTATATATGCATATAATAAAAGATTATGAGCATTGTTTTTGCCAGGCACTACCTTGGCACACCCTGTTCATTGCAGTTCATAGAAAGTCTGAGTCTGAGTCTGAGTGTTCAGAAGGAGATAAAAACAAATGACACTCTGTACTATGACACAGGCTGTCTTATGCAGTCCACCCTTAACGTGCATTTATTTGGTAAGATGTTTGTATAGTATTCAGAAGGGAGAAAAAACAAGCATGACTAATTATTAGCAGTTGCTTACCATGCTCGAGTCCAGACCTCCTGCTTAACCTCCTGGAGCTGATGGCTTGCAGTGTCAATACAATAAAACTAAACAGTCTGCCCTTGTAACATTTTGTTACATGTTAAATGCCCTGTAAATATAAAATGTGTTAGTTACTCTATGCAGTATAATTAGAGGAACTTCGGGGGCCCTGATGTAAACTCCCAAATTAGGATGCCCCGCTGTGTAAAACCCCTCGGAACCCCCTGGAACACTCACCTTACCTCTATGGTAATTTAAATGAGACTTAAATTGGAAAGAAACCTGGGAAGTTGACTTTCCTGGGTTTTGTTCCGTTCCCCTGGGGCATCCCAATTAGGGTGTGTGTGAAACCCCCCAGATTGCTGCTATTCATTCACCTCTTCCTCATTCCATTGGCGCCTGCGTGGGGCCACTTCCAATGAGAGCAGTGGGAGGAAGCACAAAGCGGCAAATCCCCCCCACTGACACTCCCTGACAGAGAATAAAAAAGTTCTCCAACACTACGTGCATCTGATGTGGGCCCCCGCAGCCAGTCACATTACTAATTCTATTGGCTGATGCCCTCTTTGCACATGTGTATGGGAGTAAATATTTTTTAGAGAAAGTAACACACACCAGGGTCATATTAGTTTAAACAGACTTTGTTTAGTTTGGCTCATTTTTAGTATGCGAGAGAGAAAAAATTGGGCAGAGGAACAAAGTGAATAAACACAGCAAGACATCTCTCTCTTTGTCTTGACCCCTAATCAAGAACATGACACCTACACGTGTCTCCCATCAACCTTAGTTAAGCCCTGTTTACACCTCTGTGTGTTAAAGCCGACCAAAATCCACATTTTTAACTAGCATCCTCTGAATTGCTCTCCCCATGAATAGTAACTTTAGCCTATTTTCACTGCTCCTGCGTCACTCTATTCCCAGATAATGGCGCCTGTTTTAGCTGTAAAGCTCCGCCTCCTCCATTCATTGCTACTGCTGTGTGTGGCAATGATGTTATTGCCGCACTTATGCAATGACTGATCACTGTAATCCTACAGAGAGGAGGAGCAAAGGAAAAAGTTCCAGGGCAATTTGATAAGCGAAAATATCCATTTCTAGTTCTACACCCTAAGAAGAGAGTATCAGCAGGGGCTTTGGTCAGAAATATTTTACATGTTCAGTGGGTTTTGGTCCACTTTAAAACTACACATTACCTACCCATTAGATGATAAATCCAAAATTGTGTAGTCGAGGTGCATGATACCGAGTACACGGGGAGGCCGATTCATTAATAGCGCCAGGTAGCGACAGATGAGCGCCAGTAGCGTGATTTTCACAGCGCCAGCTAGTATTCGCTGTGCTTGGCCGGGGTTTGCTTGTTGACAGCGACTCAGTCGGTGTGCGGTAATGTTGAATACGGGGTTAGGGGTCGATGTTTCACAGGTTCTGCGTTGTATGGGTGCGCCTGACAGCGAATGGCCAGAGCGAACGGCTTGCTGCAGATTCTTTAACAAATCACGCTCAAAAATTTCTCGCGCTGTGAATTCCTTGTTTAAACCCCAGAGCGCTGGCGGCGATGTGTGTAAAGTAGTTTTTAACCCCCAAACAACCTTTTTTTTAAATGTAAAAATTAGACAAGTTTTTCTATACATTTTGTAATATGAATACATTAATATCAGACCTGTAATATCAATTCTACACAATTTTTTTTTTTTTTTTAACTTAAAAAAAAATCCTAACATTGCAGAAGTGGTCACAGAATTTTTGACATTAAAAAAAAAATAAATAAATAAAAAAAGCAATTAATTATGATTATTTAAAGATTGCTCCATTGAAATGCATTGGACAACGCCAGGGAGCGCCAGGTCATACCTGTCGCTGTGATGGGATTAGCAGCGGCGCTGTTCGTTGCAGTCGGCTACATGATGAATCCCGCGCTAGCTGACGCTCTCGCCGGCGCTAGCCTCATTTAGCGTGATAAATGCGTCATTGTGACCGCCGCCGGGCGTACTTGAGTCGGTAGCCGCCGTTAGCTGGCGGTACCTGGCGCTCGTCAGACACTACCTGGGGCTAGCCCTTGATAAATAAACCCCTAAGTTCTCATTCACCCCCCATGAAACTGCTGGGTGCTCCATGCAGGCAGCCCCCCCCCCATTACCACCCAGTACCTTTTTAGGGTGTTCCCTATAGCTCCTTCCACTCACTTCAGGTTCCTTCCTGTTTCACCAAATTTAACTTTAAGGGTTTTCCATGCAAACCTCCTCCTCCATACTTCTTGCTGGGTGCTCCCTGCAGACCATCTCTTCATACTCTATGCTCCCCCTATGGGTCTTGTTAGGTGCTCCACACAACCCCCCAATTCCCAATATTTTCTTCTCTGAGTCTCTCAATCTCAACCTACTATAGCCATAACTAACACTATCTACCTGCTGGCATCCCTCCTATCATCCTCCAAGTGGCACCTTGCAGTGGCTTCCTGAGCAGGTAGCTCCTTGGCCAGGGGAATCCCTCCCCACCTCTGAACCTTAATCTCCCATAGGTCTACTCAATGACGTTACCTTTTCTTCTCTTGCATCCTGATGACATAACTAATATGTGACAAAATATACATGAATCATGTTGTTTGATGTGTTTATTTAATAAAACATAAAAATAATCCCCTCTACCCCAGTAATTGGATTTGTACAGGCAAAGTGGGACATAGAGAGAAATAAAGCTGAATAGGTAAAGAAAATAGACTAAGAGGCTGATTTATTAATAGTGACATGTAGCGACAGTTGAGCTAGTAGTTTTTTAACCCCCAAACCACCATATTTTTGGAAACCAAAAAAAAAAAGTATTTTAAATAATTTAGTAATATGAATACATTTAATATCAGACCTGTAATATCAATTCTGTACAATTTTTTATTTTTTTTCCCTTAAAAAAATCTAAATGGCAGAAGTGGGCACAGAATTTTTCACATTAAAAAAAAAAAAATTAAAACAATTAATTATGAATATTTAAAGATTGTTCCATTGAAATGCATTGGAGCAGGCCAGGTAGCGAGAGGTCATACCTGTCGCTGTTCAAGGTCGGACGCTGGCGCTGTGGGCTGAGGCTGGAATAATGATGAATGAGTCGCTATATGGCGCTATCTCAGTCGCTAAGCAGGATTGGCTTGATAAATGTGTGATTGTGGTGGGGAGCCGGCGTTCTCGTGGCGGGGCCCGTCATTACCGGCCGCTCACCAGTCGCTACCTGTCGCTATTCCTTCATAAATAAGGGCCTTAATCTGGTTACTGACCCAGGCCACAGCCACCATCAGGACAGGCAGAGCAGAGGCTGCATCTAGGTTGCTATTGCTGCATTGGAGGTGATATGTATAGAGGAGCCTAGCTGGAGAGAGCTTTGTGGGTTAGAGTTTTAAACAGGATTTTCTGTGGGACTGGCAGTCAGTGGAGGGACTGATAGCAGTAGGCCGAGCTGGATGAGTGAGATAAGACATTGATGAGGAGTGCAGCAGAGTTCAGAATAGATTGGAAGGGGTCTGTTAGTAAACCCCAAAGAAGGATGTTGCAGTAGTCCAGTTGGGATATGCATATATACGCCATAAATAATTCCTTGTGTGTATATATGCATATTGGGATTATGTCAGTTGGTAACTGCTAGAGGTGGGAAAGATTAGAACCTTAGCTTGTTATTTTTTACAAATATAAAATCCCTTTTTATGCCAAGTGTTAAGATGCAGAGCCCAACTCTGTCCACAAGGTGTCAGTACAGTATATACGATAAAAGCAACTGTCCCTTTTGAAGTGATTATGTCACATTTTTGTGCCTCGCATTTTTTCTTGATTTTTTCCTCTTTAAAGAGACCCTACAGCAATTTAGTGTCCCAACTCTAATCCTCACTGCAGCGCTAAGACAGATTTGGGCAATAGCATAATAATAAAAATGTGTATGATTGCTTCAATATCCTAAAAGGCACGGGCACAGCACGGCAGAAAAATCGCCTTGCTTCAAGGCTGCTACAGACCCTGCCGCTTGGGTGACATGGCAGTTGATCCCTGCAGCAGCAGTGGCGCTGTTCAAAGATTTGGTGACACCCTGAGGGCCTGAAGCTCCGCACAGAAGCTGGATACAGAGAATACAGTGCTCCATTCTCAGCCTGATCAGCAATGTAATGTGATGATCAGGAAAGGTTGGCGACAGAAAGAGACCATATGGTCCATCTAGTCTACTCTTATGTGTATACTGTATTTACATATAGTTACATATATATACTTAATACAGTTGAAAAAAGAAATGTCCATCAAATTCAATCAAGGGCGTTGGGGTAGGGGAAGTTATTTTTTATTTTTTTTCACTGATAACAGCTAATAGTAACTGTTAATGTTATTTTCTTCTAAATAAGCATCTAATCCTTTTTTTAAATGAAAGGAAATGGCAAGCTGCTCTGAGAATTAAATAGATAGCGTGGGAGGCCCCAAAGTGGGCCCACACTTCAGTCTCATCTAAGTATTAAAGTGGACCAACACCCAGGGGTGATCGGCCCGGGAATCTTATTGATCACCGGGCGGCATCCGAGATTGGGATGTCCCGCGGGGTGAAACCCCCCCAAAAAACGTACCTTGTCGGCGACGGATCAGCCGCCGCCGCGCGCCCCTCTAGCAGTGCGCGCGCCTGCGACGGCCGTTTGTAAATGGCCGGCGTGGGCGCGCGCCTTGTAAGAGGGACGCGCGGGAGGCGGCGGCGGCTTGTCCGTCGCCGAAAAGTTACGTTTTTTGGGGGGGTTTCACACAGCGGGGCATCCTGATCTCGGATGCCCCGCTGAAGTGGGCCAACACCCAGGATAGTGAAAATCCTGGGTGTTGGTCCACTTTAAGCACCAAACATGTCTAGCTATGTGGAAAGACAGAGATTTGGTTGCATATTTCTGCAGATACATGTTGAAGCCACACCGCCCCGATAAGGCACTCTGTGTTTAGTGTGGTCCCTACTCTATATATATATATATATATATATGAGCCCTATAATAGGGACATGTACTGCAGCTAGTAAAATACAGAGCTACTTACCGGGAGGGAGCTGCCGACTCCCATTCTGTGCACTACATGGGGGAAGGGTCACAGCCTGCTAGTGTCAGGTGGACCTCAACCCCCATGCCTGCACCTGGCTATATACAAATGAAAGCTAGACATGTTTGGTGCTTAATACTTAGATGATGAGAGGGCGTTACATTGGTTTCCAGGCCCTGAATAATAATAATTTTCTGTAAATAATAGTGATGGAGCTACTCCCTCCCCCTTTACTCAGTTGCATTGCCATGAGCACACACTGGGAGGAATTCAGTCAATATGGATCTCTCCCTGTGGAGTGTTCTAAAGGGAGGCTGGCAGCTTCCCAGGTGAGTAGCTCTGAAATATTTGATTGCATTGCATGTCCCAACTTTGGGGACTCAAAAATAAAAGTAGGGTGCAGTGTGGCTTCTACATGTATCTGCAGATATATGCAACCAAATATCTGTCTTTCCACATAGCTAGACATGTTTGGTGCTTAATACTTAGATGATGAGAGGGTTAAACTGGGCGGCAAATTGGTTCCCAGGCCCTGAATAATAATAATTTTGTATAAATAATAGTGATGGTTTGATAATAGTGATGGAGCTACTCCCACCCCCTTTACTTAATCCATTTTTTAAAGCTGTCAGCAGTTGATGCTGTAACAAGCTTCGTGGGAGGCTATTCCACAGATTTATAGTTCTTATGGTAAAAATGATTGTCGCCTTCGAAGATTGAATTTCCTTTTTTCCAGATGGGGAGTGCCCCCTTGTCTTTAGAGAGGATTTTACCTGAAATAGTGTTTCCCCATATTTTTTGTATTGCCCATTTATATATTTATACAAGTTAATCATGTCCCTTCTCAGTCCTCTTCTCTCAAGACTAACCAGATTTAATTCTCGGAATCTTTCATCATAACTAAGATCCTCATAACTAAGAGCAGTATGTTCTCTTTATCTTGGGATAGTTGAATGCTTATCCCAGGCATGTTAACTGCTTAAAGTCCTTGCCCAGACACACACTAACTTCCTCCCACTTTATCCCCCTTGGGAACTGTTTAAAATAAGCCATTTCAAAGCATCTCGGAATCTCAGATTATATGTAAGTAGCTTTCTTCGCTTTTATTTCTGGGTCATGGCTGCAGAGGCTGTTTTACTAGCCCTGCATAGCACAGGTTATGCCGGCTAGGGGGGACCCCACGCCATTTTTTGTGGATTTTTAAAATTCCCCCAAAAATCCCGGGAAAGGGGACCCTATGCCATTTTTGGGGGGGTTTAACCCTTTATAGTGTGTATAGTAGCTGTATTTTATTTGTAAATGTTATAAAGTGCTCTTTTCAGTTTGGGGGTGTCCTGGGCAAGAATGGGGACTACCTAATCGGGAGAAATGGGGCTTTCACATGAAATATGGTTTTCAGTTTGGCCATGGAATTTATAGACCACTGATCTGCCACTCTTTACCGCAAAGGGGCCCACTGAGACCACGGCTGGCCCTGGCGCTCCACACAACAAGGCTGACCCCTATGATGTTCTAATTTGAGATTCCCAACAACTATCCAGTTCCAATTAACTCCCTGTTGTGATTGCCACCGGATTCTCGCCCCTCCCCTCTTAGTCCGCTGATGCAACATAACCTAAGGACATGGGAGAACTATGAGTATTCCAGTAAACTCCTATCACCCCACCTACCTCTGATGACTGTATTTCATAATCCTTTATTCCCACTGGGAAGGGACTCTCCTGGGTCATTTGCATGCTGGCAGGATCACAAGTTCCATAAAATATACAACCTTTTGGTCAATAATTTTTGATTAGCTGAACACTATTAAAGAATGTCACCAGTTTCCAGGGGCTGAATGGTTCAGTTTAAGTCAGTTGAGGCACTGTCTGTCCCCGCTCTTCAGACTTGCTATGTCATCTACCACCCCTTCCCCTTTTGAACACACTTGTCTCCAGTCCCCATTAGGTCCTGGCCTAACATCCTTAGTATACACGTTAATCAATACACCAAGGGACAACACAAAACATTCAAATGTACAAAAATGGGAGGATGGTCTGGGAACCTCTAGATCAAGGGAGGAATGGGTTAAAATTTGGAATACAATAGTCAAGTGCTCAATCAATATAACTGCCCTTGAGACAGCATATAAGGTCCTCATGAGGTGCTACCTGGTCCCATCTAGAATTGCTAGAGCTCTTCCCTCATACTCAGACAGAATGCAGCGCAGAGGAAATGGTGCTCCATATTTGGTGTCCACGAGTGCTCCATAATGCTGTGTTTATTTAATAACATATAAAAATATACAAATACAGGTTAAGAAAATAGACAAAATCTGGTTACTGACCCAGGCCACAACCATCATCAGGACAGTACAGTCTTACGTGGAGTTACATTTCTTATTTTGTAAATAAACATTTTATTGTTAATTATTCAATACTCAATATTCAATAATCGTGTTGTATTACATGACTAAATGGTTTTGCATTCCTATATAGTTCAAGAGTGGTGGCTGGAAAAGCAAAAGCAACCCCGGACCCCATGGGAGATTGCAGAGGAGGCAAGTAAAAAGTGGGGTTTATGGAGTTTTACGTGGGGGCCTCCTGCAATCTACATGCCCCCACGCCAAGCATGTAATAAAAGCATCCAACACCCATTTTGCCTCTGAGCAGCCCATCAATCACCTTAACCTAATGCAGAGTGTGCAGCAGCAGAAAGTGGCTGTACACTTACCTGAGCCCTGCATTCCGGACTCTGTTCTTTCCTCTGTCAAAATGGCCCCTCTGTCCTGAAGACAGGGGTCACTTTTGTTTATGGGGACCATGAGCAAGTTTGTCCCTCCCCAAGCCATCGGTCAGTTTGTTGCCGGTTATGCGACCTGGGTGATATGGATGCTGGTAATGCCCACTCTGATATAATAATAGCAGGGTAAATGACTGGTCATGCTTGCACACATAGGGAATTTGAAATTGGTCATACATTTCCTGGAGGTTTGATAATATCAGAGCCTGGGGCAATAACAATAGCTACTGAATAAAACATCTGTGTACTATAGTGTATGTAATATGTATGTTTCCATGTGTTTCAGCCTTAGGAAGGTTCATTGTAGTTATGTTGTTCCAAGTATCCACATCTTTATAACGTTGTTCTTTGAGATTCTGCAAAACTGGACATAGTACTACAAAGCTCTGTCCTGGTTCCCCATAGCCTTCACCTGACATAAGCAGCAAATCCTCTTCTGCTCTGCAAGCCCCAGACACCGGATAAAGCCCAGTGACCAGAAGCGGCCCAGGCAGAGCAAAACCCCGAATGGGAGACATCGTGGCCGATGCAGAGTTTAACATAAAGAATCTCCTGTCTATAAAGACATCTCCTGTATACAAGTAAGACTGTATATATATATATATATATATATATATATATATATATATATAATAATTTATAAGGGGGAGAATGGCCCGCAGCTCAGAGCTTAACTCTCAGTGGCCAAGCTGAACAATGACAATTATCAGCTATGGAGGTTTATAGTGGAAATGCTATTATCCAGAGATGACTTGTGGTGGAAGGGTATCACTACAGAGAGGCCCCAGGACAATAATCAGGGTTGAGACAGGAGGAACAAGCTCGGGCCCCCATAAGCTTACTAATAGAAGACGATCAACTTATTCACATACACAGGGTGAATACAGCAAAAGGCATGTGGGTTGTTACTGCTGAGGAAACCTCATGAAATGACGCTTAGCAGAGAGCAAGACAGGCAGGAGCATATAAATGCCATGCTGGAAGTGGTCACTCAACACAGATCAGTTGGTGAGAATGTAACAAACAGTCACACCACAGCTATGTTGTTGTGCAGTTTACCTGATACATACACTGCACTGATCAATGCGCTGGAGACAAGGCCTAAGATAGACCTGACACTAGCACTAACATTAAGACCAGGCTCATAGAAGAGCATCAGAGAAAAACTAACACTAACACAAGGGCCATCCACCAGTATTGGATAGCTATTATCTCACCCTATAAACTAAGCCGCACACACATTATATAGAATGATTAATCAAGGTTTATTTTGACAAGGACACATCATATGACATAACAGACAATAACCACATCTAAACACAATAAAATGTGTATACAATTATATACACAGACTAAGAAGCGGACCCTGCAGACGGGCTGTATGGGACTACCAGTCACTAATTCACTTAATATAATAATAGATTCACAGTATGCCAGGTGTATAAGGTACAACTGTCTGCAGTGCAAGTAAGCATATACTCAAAGGTATATGTATTTGGAAAAAATCATATAGATTGTGAGAAGATAAGTACTCAATAGGTGAAAAAGACCCCAAACAAAATATAGAAACAAGAAAGTGCAAAGGGTGGCCAGAAAGTGCTATTCACAGTTATACCAATACACCGTGGCATGTATAATAAACAAAACTTTACCAAAACAAGGCAAAATTAAGCATAATACTGTCACCAATAAATGGGTCCCAGTCCTCTGCAGACGCCCCTTCAAAAACACCGACGCGTTGCGTGAGAGATCACTTCCTCAGGGTGCTATTCCATATTTTCCCCCCCAAAAGTCCCATCTAAATATCCATGTGTGTGGGCGGTTATCCAATCACTGGGCGTAGCACTCACCTGTTTCCTGTTGTTCATAATACTTCCTGTGTATTCAGGCCAGCGTTTTGTGCACAGCCCCGTGTTGGTTAACCCCTTATCTGTCCAGGTATATTTTAAGGCAGGCTCATATCCTTCATGTGCGCCCCCTGTGCCGCGGCGCCCAGCGCCAGTGCTGCTGAATAAGCTGCGGTATAGCGTGCCCTCAGAGTGTGCAGCATCAAACATCCGCAAACGTCACTCCACCCAACACACATGCGCAGTGCATACCGGAGACAGAGGTACACCCAATTGTTCTCTGTTCCTCAATGCGCACGCGCGATGCGCGCCCACTGGAGCGACGTTTAGCTTCCTGTATGCGCCCATTAATCATTAAGATAGGGCAATTGCTGGTTATGGCCCAGAGTATAATACTGCACAAGTCGTCGCAGCACAGGGCCCCATCATGAGTGAAATATCGGCACCGCTATGCGCCACGCGCGCAGGGTCGCCGCCAATGTGCGCAGTGCGCAGGCGCCGAGAAATCCCCACTGCGCCTGCGCATTCCGCACCTTCACACACAATGTCATATATCAAGTGGGGACCATGGGGGAAGAATCATTGGTTAAAATATACGTACAGTACGAAAGTTGTAACATACACTAAACAATTTTAACTGTGTCTTCACATAATATCTAAATCATCAAAAACTTATTGTTATTGTTTTTATTATTATAAATTCTATTGGGACAATTGCCAGGCTGGTTATCTATCTAAAACCATTTCATAATTGATAATATTATCTTACAGACATCTAAGGATTATTTACATTATGGCATATTTTATTCTTAAATCAGTTTAATTCTATTCTCACTGGTAATTAGACATAATGAGAAATATATATATATATATATATATATATCTCATATAATTATTGTCATTATTTAAAATGGAATTGATCAAGGATCCATATAAGGCAGAATCTTGCTCCCCAAATAGGAAGTTTTCATTACTTTGCACAGCGCTATGCTCACCATAAAATATCAAATAATTATAATACTAAAGCTTAATTACTTGAGTATGATAAATGTTACTCTATTAACTATTAGACAATAAATCATAAATAAAATTGTGCAAAAATTCATTAATGTTATATATATTAAATTTAGTTGTGTTTAATTATAAAATTCATTTTTTCAAAGAAGGTTTTTATATTATATAATTAATAATTAATTATAAGGGTCAGTGATTCTAAAGGCAATTAATTTGCCATACACTAAGTGATTTAAGGCATTCCAAGCAATCTATATTATAAACTAATCAAACCACACTAATAAAAACTGTGCAATTAGGTGACATTAAGTTGTTAGGATCTTACCTTCTCCTGGCGCCCGGTCCCGCGGCGTCTCTGTGCGGCGGCGCGCAGCTCCAGTCGGTGGGCGGCCTCGCCGGGCAGCTGCCGCCGCGGCTGCGGCGGTCTCGCCCGCCGCCGCTACTTCCGCCTCTTCTGCTGCCTCTGTGGCCGGCGCGTCTTCCCCTTCCATCTCGGGGAGCGCGCCCGGCCCTCTGTCACGTGCTCGCGCGCGAGCACGAGTTCTATATGCCCCTCGGCGGCGCTGCTCCCTGCGCATTCGCAGGGGGCAGATTCAAATGGACCAGTCAGGTCCATAGCCTGGGTGGGAAGGAACCCAGGGACTGGACAGCCTGACTGGCCAGGGCGGTCCAGTCCCTGGGGATGCTCCAATAGGGAGCTACATCCTAGTTGCACCAAACACTACATTTCCCCCCAAATCACAGTTGCACCAATCACCAGTTCCCCCTTCCCATTGGCCAGTTCCCCTTTAAATATGGTTCGGCTCCGTCCATTAGTGCCCGTTATAGCCTTTGGTTAATAGGGTGTGCTTGTTAGTCTGCTTTGATACGTTACTACCCGGCTTCGTCTCTGACCATCCCTGTCTGCTGCCCGTCCTGACCTTCTTGCTTGTCCTGACTTCGCTTCTGCCTGACCCCTCTGATACCGCGTTTTGGTGCTCACCTGGTTTGACCTCGGCTTGTTTGACTACTCTTCGCTTGACCCCTTGGATACCGCGCTCTGTGAACACCCGGCTTGACCTCGGCTTGTTTTTGGACCTTCCTGATTGTTCTCCACCTGTTATCCGATCTATATCCCAGCATCCATATTCGGGATACCCCGCCAAACATCCGTCTCCACCCTAAGCCAGTAATCTTTGCGCCAACTAAGTCCTGGGGGTAACCGAGTCTGGAGAGGCATAATCCGCGTCTCCTGCGAGCGGGGACTTGTCTAAAGGCAGAAGAGGCGGTGGAGATTGGGGATTACCTGGCTTAGGAGAGAAGGGTGTTCGGCGCATTACAGTATAACGGGCCAGAAAAGATGGACCAGATACTGGAGCAGGTGCAGGCCTTAACCGCGGCTGTGGAGCACCTAGCTCATCGCGTGGCTGCCCAGGAGAACCGTCCAGCTCCTATCAACACCAGCCCTCAAGGGGCTTCGGCCGCCTCACCAGTGGAACCCAAAGTCCCGCTTCCAGATAAGTTTTCTGGAGACAGAACCAAATTTGCTAATTTTCGGGATTCATGCAAGCTCTTCTTTCAACTTCGTCCAGCCTCGTCCGGGTCTCAGGAGCAGCGCGTGGGTCTGGTCATTTCCCTCCTTCAAGGGGATCCTCAATCATGGGCCTTCAGTCTGTCGCCACAGGATCCGGCACGTCTTTCGGTGGATAGTTTCTTCTCTGCTATGGAGATTTTATATGATGATCCTGACAGAGGTGCCACAGCTGACGCTAAGCTTCGCACCTTACGCCAAGGACGACGGCCAGCCGAGGAATACTGTTCAGAGTTCCGACGATGGGCGGTCGATTCACGTTGGAACGATCCAGCGCTATGTGGTCAGTTCAGGCTAGGCTTGTCTGACTCCATCAAGGACATTCTAGTGAACTATCCAGTTCCTCGGACCTTGGACGACACTATGCATTTAGCCATCCGCATTGACCGACGTCTGCGGGAGAGACGCCTGGAAAGAGGGTCACATCCCGACTCCAGCTTGAGAGCCGAAGTCCCAGCCTTGCCTTCCTCTGAGGAGCCCATGCAGTTGGGTGCTACCAGGCTCACTGAAACTGAGAGACGTCGGCGCCTGTCAGAGGGTCTTTGCCTTTACTGTGGTGGTGCAGGTCACATGGTCAGAGCCTGCCCCAAGAAGCCGTCGGGAAACTCCAGAGCCTAGGGGGAATCGAGGGGACCCGCCTAGGCTGTAAGGTATCTCCTCGTGTATTATCTCCATTTATGATGCCGGTCCAGGTAAAAGTTGACCTAGAATGTATAAATCTGGAAGCACTCTTAGATTGTGGTGCAGCTGGGAACTTCCTTGACTTTGACTTAGCTCAAGGCCTAGGAATTCCGCTCCAATCCCTTCCTGTTGCCATTCGGGTCTCTGCCATTGACGACACACCAATAGCTGGCGGGCTCGTTCATTATAAAACCCCACCAATTTTGCTTAGGGTGGGAGCAGGGCATTCTGAACTAATTTCCCTTCTAGTTCTAAAAATGCCTTCTACCCCTCTAGTTCTTGGGTTACCTTGGCTACAGAAACATAATCCCCAAATCGATTGGGTAGCTAGGCAAATAGTTAAATGGGGCCCTCAGTGCTTTCATTCCTGTCTGGAACTTCCGGTGCGAGCCACTCAATTATCCCCTGAAGAAGTGCCTAGCCCATATCTAGATTTTTCTGATGTATTTTCTGAAAAAGCAGCTGACAAACTCCCCCCCCATAGACCTTGGGATTGTCCCATCGAGCTCCTTCCGGGTTCTATGCCGCCTAGGGGGAAAATCTTCAATTTAACACGAGCTGAAAATCTTGCTATGCGGGAGTATATCGCAGAAAACCTAAAAAAGGGTTTTATACGGGCCTCCTCATCTCCGGCAGGAGCGGGGTTTTTCTTTGTCGAGAAAAAAGATGGGGGACTCCGTCCTTGTATCGATTACCGGGGGTTGAACAAAATAACGGTTAAAAACAAGTATCCCCTGCCTTTAATTGATGGGCTGTTTACTCAGGTGATAGGGGCCCAAGTGTTTTCCAAATTAGATCTCCGCGGGGCTTATAATCTTATTAGGATTCGGCAGGGAGATGAATGGAAAACTGCGTTTAATACCCACGAGGGGCATTATGAATACTTGGTGATGCCGTTTGGCTTGTGCAACGCTCCCGCAGTCTTTCAGGATTTTGTGAACGAAATCTTTAGAGAATACCTGGGTCGTTTTGTTGTAATTTACTTGGATGATATCCTGATTTTTTCCTCCTCACTATCAGAACATCGTAAACATGTTCGTCTAGTTTTACAGAAGCTCAGGGAGAATCATCTATTTGCCAAGCTAAAGAAATGTCAATTTGAGGTTACTGAAGTTCCTTTTTTGGGTTACATCATTTCTAATACCGGTCTTTCCATGGATCAATCCAAGGTTAGAGCGGTATTGGAGTGGGAACGACCCAAAGACCTAAAGGGGTTACAGAGATTTTTGGGGTTCGCCAACTTCTATAGAAGATTTATTAGAAATTTCTCCACCCTGGTAGCCCCCCTCACAAATCTCACCAAGAAAGGGGAGTATCCTGCTGTCTGGCCAGAACAATCCATCTTGGCTTTCAGGAAATTAAAAGAAGTTTTTAGTTCCGCCCCTGTATTAGTGCACCCGGATTGCGAGTTACCCTTTATTGTGGAAGTTGATGCCTCTGAACTTGGTGTGGGAGCAGTGCTTTCGCAATATAGCGGTTCACCTGAGCGCCTTCATCCCTGTGCCTTCTTCTCCAAAAAATTTACCTCGGCCGAGAGAAATTACGATATTGGGAATCGGGAATTATTGGCAGTTAAATTGGCGTTTCAAGAATGGAGACATTGGCTGGAAGGGGCTCAATTTCCCGTTACTGTCTTTACCGACCATAAGAATTTAGAGTATATTCAATCTGCTAAAAGATTGACTCCAAGGCAGGCTCGCTGGTCTCTGTTTTTCTCTCGGTTCAATTTTTCCATTACTTACAAACCGGGGTCCAAGAATGTGAAGGCCGATGCTTTGTCACGTAGTTTTTCCTCTTCTACTCTACCCGAGGGGAAAAATCTGCCCATTTTGCCCCAGGCTCTGGTAGTAGCTGCTATCCAGCCAGAGCTTCCTGATTTAACCCAGTTCCAGTCGGAAGCTCCGCCCGAAAAACCCAGCTATGCTCAATTTGTGCCAACTGCCTATCGGGCTGCTGTTTTACATCAGTTTCATGACTCTAAGACGGCAGGTCATCCTGGTATCAAGAAAACCATCTCCTTGCTGTCTCGCCAGGTCTGGTGGCCGTCTCTCAGAAAAGACGCACAAGATTACGTGCGAGCCTGTAAAGTTTGTGCCCAGAGTAAATCATTAAGACACTCTCCTGAGGGTTCTCTACTTCCATTGCCCATTCCCTCCCGCCCCTGGACCCATTTGGCCATGGACTTTATCACTGATCTTCCACCTTCCCAAGGGTGCACTGTCATTTGGGTGGTGGTAGATCGGTTTAGTAAAATGGCTCACTTTATCCCATTAAAAAAACTACCTACAGCTCATGTCCTGGCTCAACTTTTTGTGACACACATATTTAAAATCCATGGTATTCCTGAGGATGTTGTGTCGGATAGGGGGGTCCAGTTTGTTTCCCGTTTTTGGAGGGCTTTTTGTGCCAAGTTAGGGTTCACTGTCTCCCTATCTTCTGCATTTCATCCTCAGTCCAATGGGCAAACGGAAAGGACGAACCAATCCTTGGAGCAATATTTACGCTGTTTCATTTCTGATGTCCAGACGGATTGGGTGTTGTTTCTTCCATTTGCTGAATTTGCCCTTAATAATGCCACACATTCCTCCACCGGGGTATCTCCATTTTGTTGTGTTTACGGTAAAGATTTGAAATTTTCGGCCTTGTCGGACCAGCCTACCAGAGTGCCTTCTCTTGATGAATGGATGTCCCAGTGGCCGAAGTTATGGGATAGGATCCAGCAACACCTGTCTAAGGCTGTGCTCCAACAAAAAAGTTTTGCCGATCGTAGGCGATATAATAATCCTGATTATTTGGTCGGCGATTTGGTTTGGCTTCGACCAAAAATCTGGCCTTACGCCAGCCATCTGCTAAGTTGGGTCCGAGATTTATTGGTCCCTTTTCCATTCTGCAGAGAATTTATCGGGTTACCTATCGCCTGGATCTCCCGCCCTCTATGAGGATTTGTAACTCCTTCCATGTGTCCCTTTTGAAACCTGCCAGAGGTATTGAGCCTGATAATCTTCCGGAACCCATTTTAGTTGATGGGCAGCAAGAATTTGAGGTTGCCCGGATTTTGGACTCACGATTTTCCCGAAATTCTCTTCAGTATTTGATAGATTGGAAGGGTTACGGTCCGGAAGAGAGGTCTTGGGTTCCAGCCAGAGAGGTTCACGCGGAGAGGTTGATTAGAAGTTTCCACAGGGAAAACCCTCAGAAACCCAGGTTGGAGGGTCCAGTGGCCCCTCCTCAGGGGGGGGGTAATGTTAGGATCTTACCTTCTCCTGGCGCCCGGTCCCGCGGCGTCTCTGTGCGGCGGCGCGCAGCTCCAGTCGGTGGGCGGCCTCGCCGGGCAGCTGCCGCCGCGGCTGCGGCGGTCTCGCCCGCCGCCGCTACTTCCGCCTCTTCTGCTGCCTCTGTGGCCGGCGCGTCTTCCCCTTCCATCTCGGGGAGCGCGCCCGGCCCTCTGTCACGTGCTCGTGCGCGCGAGCACGAGTTCTATATGCCCCTCGGCGGCGCTGCTCCCTGCGCATTCGCAGGGGGCAGATTCAAATGGACCAGTCAGGTCCATAGCCTGGGTGGGAAGGAACCCAGGGACTGGACAGCCTGACTGGCCAGGGCGGTCCAGTCCCTGGGGATGCTCCAATAGGGAGCTACATCCTAGTTGCACCAAACACTACATTTCCCCCCAAATCACAGTTGCACCAATCACCAGTTCCCCCTTCCCATTGGCCAGTTCCCCTTTAAATATGGTTCGGCTCCGTCCATTAGTGCCCGTTATAGCCTTTGGTTAATAGGGTGTGCTTGTTAGTCTGCTTTGATACGTTACTACCCGGCTTCGTCTCTGACCATCCCTGTCTGCTGCCCGTCCTGACCTTCTTGCTTGTCCTGACTTCGCTTCTGCCTGACCCCTCTGATACCGCGTTTTGGTGCTCACCTGGTTTGACCTCGGCTTGTTTGACTACTCTTCGCTTGACCCCTTGGATACCGCGCTCTGTGAACACCCGGCTTGACCTTGGCTTGTTTTTGGACCTTCCTGATTGTTCTCCACCTGTTATCCGATCTATATCCCAGCATCCATATTCGGGATACCCCGCCAAACATCCGTCTCCACCCTAAGCCAGTAATCTTTGCGCCAACTAAGTCCTGGGGGTAACCGAGTCTGGAGAGGCATAATCCGCGTCTCCTGCGAGCGGGGACTTGTCTAAAGGCAGAAGAGGCGGTGGAGATTGGGGATTACCTGGCTTAGGAGAGAAGGGTGTTCGGCGCATTACATAAGTCTTTAAAAATTCTTTTACACTACAAAAAGAGGTAGTTTAAAGAGTTTTTGAAGGGGTTACCCATATGGGTCCGCAATTCTTGCCAATTATTTATTCTGATCGCCATGATCCATTTGTTGTCCCTCTTCTCTGGTTATTAATCTTAATGGTTAAGTGAAATTATCCTTTCTAATAATAATACATTGGTGGATTGGATATCATCAAGTTGGTATAAGTTATCCAACCTCATCCAATGGAATGTCCTTATCTCTTTAATCATCAGATCATGGTCAAAATTTTTTCAATTTTATATACCACTTGTGCGAGTAAGGACAGATGTCATTTATACTGGTGTCAACAAAGGGGTTCTCAAAGACCCAGTAATAAGTGTTTGGTCCACAGATTCCAAAGAAAAGAGAAAAAAGGATCTTGCGCATGACTCCACAGAAACCGACACCAGAACAACTCTTAAAGTGGACCAAAACCCAGGATTCTGACTATCCTGGGTTTTGGTCCTTCCCTCCGGGGCACCCCCCAGATCTCTCAACTCACCTCATCCAAGTCCTACGGTGCATGCGCAGCCGCTCGTCCAATCAGCTCGCTCGGAGCCATTGAGCTATGGACGCCTAAGCCAATATCTTAGCACAATGGCTCCGAGCACGCTTACGGCCGCACCCCCTGCCTCCTTCTTACAGGGAGCGTGCCCGCGCCGGCCATTCACAATGGCCCAGCGCGGGCACACGCCCTGCTAGAGGGATAGCGGGGATGCGGCTGCGGCCTGTGCATGGGTTGTTGGACCGGGAAGTAAGGTAAGTGTAGCAGGCGACCTGGGGGGTTTCACACAGCGGGGCATCCTGATTTTGGATGTCCCTGAGGGGAGGGAATGGCCCAGCAATCTTATAGATTCCCAGGCCGATCCTGCTCGGTTTCAGTCCACTTTAAAGCTACGGATACATGGTTATATAGAAAGGAAAGCAGGAAGGACTTTAGATGCCACAAACAGGGACACAGAGAGAGACTGTACTATATGGAAAGCAGAGCAAATGAGACAGCATCTGGCTCATATTAAACAGATGGTCAAAGCCACAATTTCTGATCCATGTGAAGGGAACTTGAATGCCACATTTAAAGCGGACCTTCACCCTGAATAAGAGCATATCTTATATGTTTCCCACTCCCTGAACATACAGATTGCTCACATTAAAAATCATTCTACCTGCATCTACTGCAAGTTATGAGCCTTTAAACATCTAAGATGGCAGCTCATGGAGCATCAGGCAGCCTGCAAACGGGAAGTGTCTTCTGACTGTTACTCTGCATTCTGGGATTGCTGTCCTTTGCCTGACGCCAGCTCTGCTCTGTCTGTGCAAAGCACAGCTATAACCCCACCCCCTGTAGTTTATCCCGCTCTCCTCTCCTCAGTATGTGTGATGCTTCCGAGTCAAGATGGAGGCGCCCGTATTCTGGAGTCCTGAACACAGTTGCAGCCGGTGGCGGAAAGAATAATAAATGACTAAAAACTTAAAATATATTAATTTTAGATGCTGGGGAATAGTTTTTTAAGGGTTTGGGCTTTTCATTAAATCATGATGAAGGTCCGGTTTAAAGTGACAGTCAACCGACAACCAAACATTTCAAGGCTGGTGCTTTGACTCAGAAGCAACCAATCACATGACAAGT
Organism: Gastrophryne carolinensis; assembly: GCA_027917425.1. Lineage (NCBI taxonomy): Eukaryota > Metazoa > Chordata > Amphibia > Anura > Microhylidae > Gastrophryne > Gastrophryne carolinensis. The sequence goes on from CM051238.1 coordinate 379,764,360, forward strand.
GATAGAAACTTGATCTAAATAAAGAGATTATTTACCTTACAGATGGAAGTAAAATAAATGCAGAGGGATATGGGCATGGAACCCTTGTATGCCCCAATGTTTCAAGACAAAATTTAGCCATACCAGTAAAAGATCTTCTTTATGTTCTGTATCTAGAAGCAACAGGCAATAGTTACATAGTGACTTTCATAGATAACTATTTAAGATACACAGTCACTTACTTAATGCAACACAAGAGTGAAGTTCTTGCCGAATTACAGGATTATGTACTAAAGACAAGTAACACATTTCTGAGGAAGCCTCCCATACTTCGAGGTGAATTCACAGGACACAAAGTACAAAAGTACTTAAAGCAGAATTGAGTAGAGCATCAAAAGACAGTCCCATACAGTCGCATACACTAGAGCAAAAGGGGGTAGCTGAATGAAACGAGAACTTTGACTGAAATGATCATATGTATGCTGACAGACTCTGGACTACCACAATAATACTGGGATGAGGCAACAATGACAGCCACTTATTTGCAGAATAGACTCTTTTCTAGAACAGTGGAGAAAACTCCATATGAACTGTGGCACAATGAGACGTCAAATGTAAAACACCTAAGAATTTTTGGATGCAAAGCATTCATCTACATTCCAGAGAAAAAACGCACCAAACTCAAAAACAGAGCATTTGAAGGGATCTTTGTTGGATACAGTGACAATGTTAAAGGTTACAGAATCCTAAATCCCCAAACAGACAAGGTTACCATTAGTTAAGTTAGCAACAGCATAACTTTTGTTGAGGATCTGAGAGACAATGTGATGACAACAGAGGAAGTAAGAACAGAAGAGAAAACTGACGCCGATCAGCCATCATCTGTAACTTCTGAACAAACAGTCGAAGTGAGCTCAGAACCTACCAGTACTGAAGAGCAGACACAAGCAAGCTCAGACACAGAACCAAGATGCTCTACAAGATACCTGTATGTCTCTCATACAAGGCAAGCACTGCGGCCGTGTGCCCAGCATGGCAACAGGCTGCGGTAGAGCCAGCAAGATATAAAATATTTCACTCCTGACAGACAAGCTTAACTGCTTGACTTGGTGTTACCTCATCCTCCTTTACAGCCACTCCCGTCCCTCTGCTGAAGCCAGGCAGCTGGATTATGAATTGTAACTAGGGCTTATTAAAAAGGTGGGGCTTATTTTCAGGTAAACAGGGTATATGGTCTAAAGCAAGCCACCGGAGCATGGAATATGAAAATGAATGAAGCGCTTACACATGAGAACTTTCAGAGGAGTAAAGCAGACCCTTGCTTATACACAAAGAAATTAACAGATGGACCTATGTGCTTGTTTATATGGTTGAACTCCTAGTTTGTTTTGAGCAAGGGGTGAAGCAGAAATATGGCAAACCAAGTCAGCATTTTGAAACTGAGGACCTTCAAGAGACTCTCAATTACTTTACTGGCCTACTGAGGATATGACAGCACATATCCTTACCAAGCACTTGACCTCTGAAACACACTCTAAGCTTACAAAGAAGATGGGTTTCACAGACTAAGCATCAGCTGTTGAGAAGGGGTGTTAAGATACTGTGCAACAGCTTACAGCTTGTCTCTGTCTCTGTATATGATCTGCATTTATATTGCTAGGTTAATGCAGTTTACATTTATGATAGTAGATGGCGCTATTACATATATCTATGTATACTTTCTGTTGTACATTCTCTGCTGCATGTTGTGTTTCCTGTACATTGAATGTATCCTAATTGCCCTGCTCATGTGCACCTCCCACGTTAGTTATAAATTGGTCTGAGTGGCTGCCAACCCTCCTTTCTATTCCTGTAATATAGTGGAAGCATGTGGGGTGGGGGGTCTTGAGCTGTATGGGGGAGGCTTTTCAACTCTTCCTCCCACGTTCTGCACTCAGGTTATAGGGCAAACTCATGTAAGCTGCTCCCAATTTATCCGTCATAATTGTATATCTCAAGCGGGACTCTCATGTGTTAATACTGCACCAACTAAGAGGCACCGTGGCATGTGCAGCTTTAGCATACTTCTGCAGATGTGTGCCAACTGAGTCCTCTGTTTTTAACCAGATTTAGAGACAGATTATAGGATTGGTTGCAAGCTAAAGCTGAAAGCTGTGGCCCCTTTAAGATCTGTGTATTCTAATGGCCTTGCTCAGGTGCACCTCCCATGTAAGTTATAAATTGGTCTGAGCGGCTGCCATTCCTCCTTTGTATTCTTGTAATATACTGCAGGGAAACTGTAGTGGCCTCTTTAGCTTGGTGACCCGCCATATGGAAAACCGTAATTACAGGGTCAGTGCTGGACCTGTGAGCAGTACTGATCACTCTGGCATGTGCAGTTGCATAACCGAAATGCTGCACCCTGTTACTGACCCGAAAAATAATCCATAGCATAAAGCGTTTCAATAAAAAGGTATAAACACTAAGCAAATAAACACTTAAACACACTTTGCCTACTGTATGTCAGACCTGGAAAAACCTGCTGCCGTGAAACTTTGATAAAACCTACTTAGTAGTCAGTAGAACATATCCAGCTTTGGAAGCCACATCTAAACGTTAGAAAAGAAATCAACAAGCTCCACACACTAGGGGCATGTCACCATTGCGGACTCATGACATTCTCATTGATCTTTTTATAGGCTAAATTGCATGAATTTGCCTCAGAAGACTATTTGTTACCAATAATTGTTCATATATAAGGGGCATTTATGGGCAAGACCCCCAATCATTTACTTACCCTACCCCCAGACCTCACAAGCTCCTGCAAAGTTCTCCTGGCTGCTTTAGTACATGCTCCTTTACTAATACATGGCTCAGATTGGACAGCGGAGTCCTCACCAAGACCAATAATGCTGAAATCCAGTTCATGTCAACATGGGTGGTGGGAAAGCAGGATCCCCACAAGAGTCACCCAGTTAGTGCTGCTCTGTGATTGTCGGTGTGTGTGTGTTGTCTGTGATGAAGGCTTGGCACCCTGGGAGCAGCCCTGTGTGAATAGGGTTGGAGGTAAGCAGCTTTTTTGCCACCAAAACAGATCCAATTGAAGTGTGGTTGGATGATGGTCTGATGCACGTTTCTGGGCACCCAGGGGGCAGGAAGAATTTCTGCACAATGCCAGCAAGCGTAGGTTTTGCCAAGGGGCCCAACGGTTTCTGGGGGCCTCTGATAATCTGTTTCAGCTGGGTCTTCTGAATTCATAGACCCCAAATTCAAAGGTTCTAGCCTTGAAATATCCCTTACAGGCAGAAATGTTATTTCTCAGTCTCACATGGGTCTGTCTGTCATAATAATATATAATAATAACCCCTCAGTGCCAGTGGCTCAATAGACTTGGTTATATTGCGTTGGGGATATAATGTGTCGAACTGGGGGTCTGGCACCCACCAGTAGAATGGACTCCTGGGGAGGGGGCACCGTACAGTTAAACACAAATATTACTGGCATCGTTTTTGGGGTTTATGCACATAGACATTAAGCCTATCGGTATCAATTGAACTGCTACATCCCGCATTACCTACTACTCGTATCATGAAAAAAAAAAATGACAACATATTTACTATAATATTGTGCACTGTACAACATCACTATTAGCGATTGGGGCCCCAAAGGGCCCCTCATTTCAGGGGGGTTCATGGTTAACCTGGTGGGCCAGTCTGAGCCTGTTAGACCTGTCTTTCAGGAAAGAAACCACTAAGCCGCACCCTCATAGGAAACTCTGACATGGCCAGGCCATCCCTTTCCTACAGCAGCATTTTTAAAAAACATTTAGAAGAGCTTTGTGTCACGTGGATAAAATATCAAGATAAAAATAAGATAGTTCTGATTATTTCTGCAGATATGTGATTACAGCTATACAGCTAATGATCTCTCTAGAATGTTTTATTGTCTTCCTGGAGTTAGGCTCTGAGGGGGAAGGAAATCGTAGCTCAGAACTCAAAGCACTGCCAGTTGCATTAGCATGCCTCCCAACTTTTGAAAACTTGAAAGAGGGACATGTGAAGTGGCGTGGAAATTATTTTGCACTTAAGCCACGCCCCCAAAGGGAAACACCACCTAAGAATTAAATAATAACTATAGTTAATAATAGTTTAGGCAAGCCCCCTCATTACAAGCAGTGAGGGGCAACACTCCATTACAGCCAGTGAGGGGCAACCCTCCATTTCAGCCAGTGAGGGGCATCCCTCATTACACCCAGTGAGTGGCATCCCTCATTACAGCCAGTGAGGGGCATCCCTCATTGCAGCCAGTGGGAGGCATCCCTCATTGCAGCCAGTGGGAGGCATCCCTCATTACAGCCAGTGGGAGGCATCCCTCATTACAGCCAGTGAGTGGCATCCCTCATTACAGCCAGTGAGGGGCATCCCTCCATTACAGCCAGTGAACGGCATCCCTCATTGCAGCCAGTGAGGGGCATCCCTCATTACAGCCAGTGAGTGGCATCCCTCATTACAGCCAGTGAGGGGCATCCCTCATTACAGCCAGTGAGGGGCATCCCTCATTACAGCCAGTGAGGGGCATCCCTCATTACAGCCAGTGAGGGGCATCCCTCATTACAGCCAGTGAGGGGCATCCCTCATTACAGCCAGTGAGGGGCATCCCTCATTGCAGCCAGTGGGAGGCATCCCTCATTACAGCCAGTGAGGTGCATCCCTCCAATACAGCCAGTGTGGGGCATCCCAAATTACAGCCAGCAAGGGTCTTCCCAAATTCCAGCAAGTGAGGGGCATCCTGAATTACAGCCAGTGAGGGCCATCACTCAGAAAGCTGAGAACACAACACACGAACAAACAAACGCAGTGCTCTTATCTCCCCTCTGGCGAGTTCCATTCTGGAGTCCCACTCACCAACTGGACCACCAATGTAAAAACAGCAGAGGACATATGATGGCGGCACTTGGCGCAGGGACTAATGCCGGAAAGCAGGATTGTCCTGCAAAAATCAGGACAGTGGGGGGTATGCTTTAGCAATACCCACACCAGCCATTCAGAAGTGCCTGCCTAGAGATATTGCAATTTTGGATGCCCTTAAGGAGGGAGACCACCACCCCTAGAATCTTATAGACATAAAATAACATTTATAGGCTGCAGTGCATGTACGAGTTAGGACATTAAACTGGACCAACAGTCTGCCACAGTTGCTGCCTGGATTCAACTGACATAACTGACACTTCCTGTTTGCAGGTGGCCTGCACATCCATGAGCCGCCATTTTGTTTCTAAAATTTACCACAGCAGGAGTTAGAAAAGGGTAAATTCATTTTTATGCTCAGCAATCTAAATTGCCCTGGGGAGGGATGCATATGAACACTGTTTGTTGTGTTGGTCTGGTTTAAAAGAAAGTACTAGGCTGCTGTAACAAACAGAAATGCAGAAATAGTAACGGTGCACTGTAAATTTCAATGAATGACAAAGCTTTTTCTTTCGTTTTGGATAAAGAGCAATGGGACTGGGCACTTTGCATTATTCCTTTTGTGTTGTGTGACCTGGTTTTGCATATTTAGCTTCACTTTCTGTGTGTGATAATCATACAGGATGTTAAGTCTTTTCTTGCTTTTGTGTTATTAATAAATAATAATAATAAAAATATGTCCATGTCCATTATTTTTTTATACCAAGGGCAGTTTCAAGGCAAAATATCGCTCAGAACAGGAACTAAAAAAGTCCACCCACTCCTTACACATCTTATGGTGCTGCTACTGTCCCATATTGATATGTGCCGTACTGTACCATATCAGCAGACCCTCCCTATGACTGAGCCCAATATGGAGTGATAGGGGCCTGTCTTATGGCCTGCACCAATAAAAATGGCCCTAATATATCTGCAGCAAACAGAATGGCTGGAATAAAGGCGCCCCAATGCCCTGGGCACCCAGGGCGATTTCCCTGTCTACCCAGCCCTAGAAACAGTCCTGTTCATACCTTAGCATTGCACTGCACTGCAGTAAGAACCAGTCCAATGCAATGCAGTACAACTGCAGCCCTAGGAGTCAGAGCTAATTTTAGTAGAAATGTACTGACCAATATTGTATAATTAATGTAACTTTCATAGATATATTTTATGTTCCCTCTAAGGCCCTAAAAAAAGTCTGATAAGCAGCAGCAGGGTGTTCTAATGGTAATATATGATTCTCCAATCCAATCTCCCATCTTTTATACTCAGTATCTTTGTGCTGCCCCAAGGCCCTTAGTTACAATGCACGAGACAGGAATTTGAAGGTCCAACCAGAAAAATCTATACTTACCCTTTGTCTCTGCAGCTCTTTTTTGCAGGTTAAAACTCTGTGAGCATAATTATGGAAAGACAGGGTCAGACTAGCCATAGGGAGGCCCAACTGGGCTACTGCTACTAACCCTGCTATCCAATTCCTATTTCTCTAGTCTACCTCCAGCCCCTTATACCCCGCCTCACTGTCACCCAGCCAAGAAACCCCAGCCTACTGTTTTGTCTCATACCACATTATCTGACCTTACTGTACTAAAGCTGCAGCGCCATTGCTTTAAAGTGGACCAATACCCAGGATTTTCACTATCCTGGGTGTTGGTCCAGTTCCGCGGGGCACCCCCCAGAAAGCCCCAAAAACTCACCTGACCCCGCTCCCATGTGACTCGCTCCACCAATCACCGTCGACGGACAAGGTGAGAGCGCCCGCCGCCGCCTCCTCTCGCGTGTCCCTCTTACAGGGAGCGCGCCGGCCATTCACAAACGGCCGGCGCGGGTGCGCGCCCTGCTAGAGGTATGCGTGAGAGGCGGCAGCGGCCGCGCATGCGCCGTTGGAACGAGGAACAGGTAGGATTTGCGGGCGTCCTGGGGGGTTTCACACAGCGGTCGGGGTGCCCCGCAGGCAGGGAGCTGATCGGCCCGGGAATCTTATATATTCCCGGGCCGATCAGCGGTGGGTGTTGGTTCCACTTTAAAGTGATTCAGCTGCCAAATGAAAAAAACAAAAGGGTGCTTACCTGATCAGTGCAAGTCCGGCAATCAGCAACTCGATCGCTGAATCCAAGCCCATGCAACAGCCCACATTTCCTGCGCCATCCGAGATCTGAACATAAGGTCAGGATTGATGGTGTGTCAGAATCACTTTAAAGGGACAGTCCAGTCTATATAACTCGTGGTTCATGGGAGCAGCCATGATGGAATTACTGCCTTTGCCGCCCTGAAAGGAGAAAGAAGGAGGGAGTGCTTTGTCTTATACATTTCAATAGAAGACAGTAGGGCGGCATATTGCAGATAATCCAATCATGGTGGCTCCCATGAACCACAAGAGTTATTTAGACTGAACTATTCCTTTTAATTGGCCTTGCCCATGATCTGCCCCTGCAAGTTTTTAGCATCAGCACTGGAGTACAATAATTTACCAGCTGGGAATGTTGCAGGGCGGCTAGGAGCCAGTAAAATGCCAAGCTGAATTACTGTATATCCCCAGACTCCCTATGGTGCAAGGACTGACTTCCAAACCCCAGACTCCCGATGTCCCAATACCTGTGGTGCAAGGATTGGCTCATCAGCCACCTTAGAACATATCAGTAGACATTGCAGCAGACAACAGGGTCTCTTCTGCTCACCATCCCTGCTGTATTCATAGCAGCTGAGACGCCTCTACCCGCATACACACACCCAGGACTGCTCAGTGCCTGGCAAGAAGGAATCAAGAAGCCAAAGCATTGTGTATTTCAAAGGCGGGGTGGCAGCCGCTCAGACCATTTTATAACTAACCTGGGAGGTGCACGTTAGCAGGGCAATTAGTATACAAAAGTCTTAAAGGAGCCACAGCACTCAACCCTGTTAGCTTGCAGGCCAGCCTATAATCTGTCTCTAAACTTGGTTAAAAACCGAGGACTCGGTCACACACATCTGCAGAAGTAGCTTAAGCTGCACCACTACGCCAAAGTGCCTCTGTGGGGTGCAGTCCTAACTCCAATCTCTGAGAGCCCATTTGGGACATACAATGCAATAGATAAATTGGGAGCAGGCTTACCTGAGGTTGCCCTAAACCTCAAGTGCAAGCCATGGGGTGGAAGGGTCAAAGACCTTTCAATACAGCCTAGACCCCACACCCCATGTGCTTGCACAAATACAAAAGAAACAAAGGAGGGGTGGTAGACGCTCAGACCATTTTATAACTAACCTGGGAGGTGCACATTAGCAGGGCAATTAGTACACACAAGTCTTAAAGGGGCCACAGCACTCAACCCTGTTATCTTGCAGGCCAGCCTATAATCTGTCTCTAAACTTAGTTAAAAACAGAGGACTCGGTCACATTGTGTATTTCACTTATTCATGGCCCAGATGAAACTATGGTACCACTAAGAGTCAGGGTCTAATGCGGTACAATCATGTGACATAACTAAATGTGACAGGGCCCTGGTGCAAACATTAAATGGGACCCTTTTAAGGCTCATAGAATAAACTATTTTCTGTCTTTTAACGCAGTTGGATGCAGCTACACAGCTAAAGGCTGAAACAGTATAGATAAATGCTGCTTCCTTTCTCTAAGGCACAAATAAGATAAATAAAGGGGAGGAGCACCTCCTGGGCACCGATGCAGTCGCACCCCCTATATTTACGCTCCTGCATAACACAGACAGATGCTTTATATGCACGTTTTCTATTACACTCGGTAACATATCGATGCATGTGCCTAATATGGTGTCGCCCTATAATAGCCACATTTTATAGAAGGCCTTTCCCTGTGATTAGCACATACATTACACTGTTTTTTGGGTTTACCGTTCCTTGTATAAGGGAATAGGATGTGTTCCTTGTGTACAAAAACAGGTGGAACAGGTTTTTACTTACGTAAACAATAAAACAGTATTAGAAACTGTGTAATCATTTCTGTGTGTATTTTTATAAAATGTACTCTATATATTTTAAAAATAACCATGAGCATTTTTTAAATAATACATTGCTAAGCCAGGTTTTACACATTTTTGATTACCAACTGTGCTTAAAAGCCTCTCAAAGGTGTGGGCTCCCTGGATCAAGGTGGTTTTCCCTAACACGTTTCATTGGAACCTTCTAAGTGTTTAAATATCGGTATATCTTAAAATGTCTTGGCAGGTGTCAGATCCTTTTCCCTTCCCTCCTTTCCTAATCCATGATCCTTCCCCCTTTCTCCCTCCTCCTTTTTCGTATCTTTCTATTGAATTCTTCTTTTGGCCGAACGTAATATTTCCGATTTATTTCTGTTAAAACACTCAGGATGTGATCTGACTGGCATGTGGTTTAGGCTCGGTGTAGGCCTTATAATGCAGGCCGGACCATTTCCTGAATGTCAGTTTTGTTGTAATCACTATTTTAAGCACTATAATTGCTTTGATATACCTTGAGAGCTCTTACTATAGTTGTTCTCCTGATAATGGTCAGGAGTGTTTAACTTCCTCGTTGTACATTTGCGACTCTTTGGAAATATCTTCTTTTTATTTCTGTATACTTTAATAAAAATTATTGAAAAGATAAAAGCCTCTCAAAACCCTAACAGACCAGCCCTGGAATCCAAAAGTCTCCAGTGCCAGCCGGTGGCCTAAATTGGGATTCCTTGCTGTGTGAACCTCCGGGGTCGCTGGTACTGTGTTCACTGGTGGCGACCGCCCTGCCATTCCTGTAGCTGTGAATGTTCGCACGCCCAGCTATTCAGATAGACTGGGGTAGGAGCGCAAACACTCAGCAAGAAAGCTGGGCCTAAAAGTGCCAGAGGACGTGGCTTCAGTGGTGTAAAAAAAATGTATTTTTTAAAACCAGGTAACCGCCGAGCAGACAGCATCGTCCAAGGTTCTCAGACGGAGAGGGGGTCATCGTAGGCCCTGGAAGGGTTTTGTTCTGCTTTAAAACACTGTTCTAAACACTATGCATAATGTGCATATATGACCAATGTATGATGAAGCAGTGGGCTGCCCTATCCACAGCACGCGGGGAGCATTTTGGGGTTTAGGTGCCTGCTCAAGGCCACTTCAAGCATATCCCAGCCAACCTTGTGGTCACCAGTCGATTCCTTCACCCTGAATAAGAGCCTATCTTATATGTTTCCCCCACCCTGTACATACAGATACAGCCCGCATTAAAAATCATCCCACCTGCATCTACAGCATTTTCTGAGCCTTTAACAATCCAAGATGGCGGCACATGGAGTCTTAGGCTGCCTGCAAACAGGAAGTGTCTTCTGACTGTGCTGCTCTGCATTGTGGGATTGCTGACCTTTTTCTGACCCCAGCGCTGATCTATAACCCGATCCCCCTGTACTTTATCCCGCTCTCCTCTCCGCAGTATGTGATACTTCTGAGGCAAGATGGCAGCTCCTGTATTCTAGAGTCCTGAACAGCGTTTCAGCCCAGTGGGGAAAAGAATTAAAAGTACGGGCTTTTCATTAAATCATGGTGAAGGTCCGGTTTAACCAGCATTCACTGGCTGCCCCTCAAAACAATGCGTGTAAGCTACCGGATAGCATTTTTAGGTCTTTTTTGCCTTTGCCAGTTCCACACTGCAATTGCTTTGCTGCTTTTACTAGTATTATATAGCTGCCAATGCAGTGGAAACACACCAGTGTAAAAGGGGCCAAACTAAGTGTAAAAACAAATAATTGTTTGCTTTTATCTCAACAAGAAGAGAGAAGTTTTGAGAAGTGTGAGCCCACTTACCTCAGCACAGGCCATAGGAGCAGCTTTTTTTGTACAGGGCTCACTTTTCTTTTCTTTTAGATCTTGGTGCACAGACTTGGTGTACGGTTGCTAATAGCAACAGATTGCAGATAATGGGTACTGCTTTCACAAAACACACATTTTCCAACATATTAAATAAAATGCTAGATAAGCTTATCACCCTTCAGGATCAGGAATGGCAAAGAGGAGACCTATGGGGGTGTAGTTGAAACCCTGAGTGTGGAAAACACAATCTAGTGATTAACTTATCCAAAACCATTGAGATGCCCTCTTCTCATTTATTCCATCCAACAGGGGGGCAAATAAAAAAAGGTCAAGAACAAAAAGTTTCTAGGTGTTGTCATCTCTGATAACCTGAGCTGGGAGAAGAAATGAAAAAGGCCCAACAGAAACTATGGGGGTTATTTAAAGTGGACCAACACCCAGGATTTTGACTATCCCGGGTTTTGGTCCACTTCGATGGGGCACCCCGATCGGGCCCCGTTGTGTGAAATCCCCCAGAAAGCCCTGAAAACTCACCTGACCCCGCTCCCACGTGACCGCTCCAGCGAATCACCGCCGACGGACAAGCGAGCGCGCCCGCCACCGCCTCCCGCGTGTCACTCTTACAGGGAGCGTGCCCGCGCCAGCCATTCACAAACGCGCGGGAGGCGTCGGCGGCCCACTCTGGAACGGGGAGAAGGTAAGGCTTATGGGCTTCCGGGGGGGTTTCACCCCGCGGGACATCCCGATTTCGGATGCCCCGCGGGGAGGGATCTGATCGGCTCGGGAATCTTATAGATCCCCGGGCCGATCCCCCCTGGGTGTTGGTCCACTTTAAGGAGGGATAGCGCCAGGTAGTGCCTCGTAGCGGCAGGCAGCATCTGGTGAACGTCAGGTGCTGTAGGCAAATCCACTTTTAAGAAAGCGAATCTGGTGAGCGCCTCTAACAGCGCCATGTAGCGTCACATGTATTAATCTAGGTGGCTCAGCGTATAGCACCGGCGCTCTAGGCTCAGGAGCGCCATGTAGTGGCGCTCAGTGTCGCTCTCCCATACATTTCAATGGGGTTTCAATAGTTGGTAAAAAATAGCTTGTTTGGCAATTTATTTATTTATTTTTTTGCTCAAATCATTGTGTGACCTCTCCTGGCTGCAAACAAACACTTTTATACATTTTTTGGACTTTTTATATTTTTATATATTTATATATATTTATATTTTTATATATTTATGTCATTCCATGTGTTTTCGCTTTGTTACTGGTGGATATGTGTTCAAAAACAGACTTTAATCCCACAGCGACTGGCGCTCTATGCTACAGCGGCCAGTTTTAGAGCGCCGACGCTGTGTGTGTGTAGTTTTTTGTTAAATATGGTGTGGAGCGCCGAGTGCCGGACGCACTGAGCTGGCGCTACCTGTCACTCATTGCAGCGTTATACTGTTGTTAGAGCGCCCAACATACATCACATTAATCAATGCCGGCCAGGTTACTATAGCGACCGAGACGCTCTGTTACAGTGCCCAATACCCGCTTACAGCGTCTACTAGCGGTCGCTCCAAGCGCCGCTATATAGATGCTCATCTGGCAATACCTGGCACTAGTAGTGAATCAGCCTCCTTTTTTACTTAGGCCCTTATTTAACAAGGGATAGCGCCAGGTAGCGAATGGTGAGCGAACGGTAATGACTCTCACCGCCACGAGAACGCCGGCTCCCCTCCGCAATCACACATTTATCAAGACGATCCTGCTTAGCGACTGACAGAGCGCCAGATAGCGAATCATTCATCATTATTCCAGCCTCACCCCACAGCGCCAGCGAGCGACCTTGAACAGCGACAGGTATGACCTCTCGCTACCTGGCGCTCTCCAATGCATTTCAATGGAACAATCTTTAAATATTCTTAATTAATTGCTATTAATGTTTTTTTTTTTTTTTTTAAATGGCAAAAATTCGGTGACCACTTCTGCAATGTTAGATATTTTTTTTAAGGTAAAAAAAAAATAAAATTTGTGCAGAATTGATATTACAGGTCTGATATTAATGTATTCATATTACAAAATGTTTGTAAAAACATGTTTTTTTTTTTTCCAAAAATATGGTTGTTTGGGGGTTAAAAAACGACTTTTAACCCATCGCCGCCAGCGCTCTGGGGTTTAAACAAGCATTTCACAGCGCGAGAATTTTTGGAGCGTGATTTGTTAATGAATATGCTGGGAGCCGTTCGCTATGGCCAGTCGCTATCATGCGCTCCCATACAGCGCGGAACCTGTCAAACAGCGACTCCTAACCCCGTATTCAACATTACCGCACACCGACTGAGTCGCTGTCAACAGCTGAACAACGGCCAAGCACAGCGAATACTAGCGTGCGCTGTGAAAATAACGCTACTGTCGCTCATCTGTCGCTACCTGGCGCTATTAATGAATCGGCCTCCTAGGCAACTAAAGAACGCAGAGGTGTCAACCAAACTGTTGGTACTTTTCTGCAATGCAGTTCTCAGTACGTTGCTTCTCCTCCTCTGTTTGGTTTGTGGAGGCTTCTTCAGTACAATTAAAATGGCAGAGAAAATAACTGGAGTTCCCCCTTGTGCCCATGCAGGAGCTTCCCGAAAAAAGAATTAAAGCAGGGGGGAAAACATTCTTTTGGATCCTGCACACCCTGGTTATGCTGTATTTCAGCGACTCCCATCAGGATGGCATCTTAAAGTGGACCAAAGTCTAATGTTTTTTAAAATAAAAACCAAAAAGGTCAATACAGCAGACCAACAGTCAAAAATGACAAACCAGAGCAACACAACAAACAGTGCTCATATGCATCCCTCCCCAGGGCAGTTTAGATTGCTGCACATAAAAAATCATTTTCCTTTTTTCTCAAGCTGTAGTAAATTTTAGAAACAAAATGGCGGCCCATGCATTTGCAGGCCACCTGCAAACAGGAAGTACTGCTGGGCTTCCTGTTACTGTGTCAGTTATGTCAGTTGAATTCAGGCAGCAGCATGGCTGAGATGCTGGGAGAGGAAGCTCCAAAATGGCAGCTAACTTTCTTTTCCAACTGTGCCAGGCTGTTGGTCCGGCTTAAAGCGGACCAAAACCCATATTTTTAACTAGCATCCCCTGAATTGCTCCCTCCATGAAGAGCACCTTTTTCTAATTTTCACTGCTCCTGCTGCATTCTAATCCCAGATAATGGCGTCTGTTTTAGATGTAAAGCTCCGCCTTCTCTATTTATTGCCACTGTTGTGTGTGGCAATGATGTCATTGCCAAACGTATGCAATGGCTGACCACCTGCCATCTTACAGAGAGGGACAGTCGAAAAATCAGTGTTCCAGGATGATTTAAAAAGCGTAAATACCAATTTCTATATCTACATCCTAAGAAGGGAAAAGCAGGGGCTTTGGCCAATGTATTTCACAAGTTCAGTGGGTTTTGGTCTGCTTTAATAAGCATGCAAACCACTGCATGAATATTAAAGAGGAACATCGGAGACCCCAGGGCCTCCCGAGTTTCAGTCCTTGGGGCATCTCGAATTACCCCCCCCCCCCCCCAAACCCCCCCAGAAACACTCCGTTGCAGCGTCTGTGCGTTCCGGCCGCATCCCCGATCACCCCTAGCCGTGCACGCGCCCGCAATTGACCTTCCGGTCACGCCACGGCTGCCAGGTGGGTGGGGGATAAGGCTGGCGATGCCACTCAGCTCCCTTTGGCGCCGCTCGGCTGCTCGGCGCTGAAGAGATCCAAGTGACAGCGAGCAGCTCAGCCAATCAACGCACTCACTCTCGTCCAAGTCTGCGCAGTGGGAGCAGAAGGTAAGGTGAATGAAACAGGGTGACCTGGGGGGGTACACACATCGGGGCATCCCAATTTGGGATGCTGTCACAGAGAGGAACAACACACAGGAAAGTCAAATTCATGTGTATTGTTCCTCTTTAATGACTTATCTTACCTGCCCACAGGCTTCCAGACATCTCGCTGCCGCTCGTCCAATCAGTGTGCCCGGAGCCGCATCTGAGACGGCATCTAAAGCCAGCGGCTTCGAGCGTGCCAGCGGCCGCATCCCCCGCTACCCTCTAACACAAAACGTGCCCGCACCGGGCATTCACAAATGGCTGGAGCGTGCACGTGCCCTGCTAGAGAGATAGCGGGGATGCGGACCGGGGAGCAAGGTAAGTAAATGGGGCGACCTGGGGGGTTTCACACAGCGGGGCACCCCCGATCGTGGTGCTCCAGGGGTAGGGAACTGACCCGGGCCAATTGAACTAGGTTTTGGTCCTGCTTACCTAAACGGGTGTTGGTCCCGCTGTGTAGGGATTGAAAGAAGTGAGGGGGGGCATCAAGAATGCTGGAGCCCCCCTCGCAGCAAAATGCATAAATAGCTTTTTTAACTCACCTTCGGACTGAGCCAGCGGCGAGAACCGGAGAGTCCCACGATTGGCCGCTGGCCGGTCACGTGGGCAGGTCCTGTCGGTGGCCAGCACAGAGGACGCGACTGCGGGTGATGGTCCGGTTTAAGCTGAGCTTTTGAGATGCTTAGAAATAGCTTATTTTACACTGTTCCAGCTGCGGATAAGGGGAAAAGTTAGCTTGTGCCTGGACAAGGACTTGGAGGTAAGATTTAAAAGGTTTGCAATGGCTTGGGGGGGGGGGGGTAGCAAATGGGATGCCCCCCTGGAGTGGATCAACAGCCATTTTATGTAAAGCGGGTATTGGTCCAGTTTAAAGCTAACACCCTAAAACTAACAGAGGAGCTGCCCCCCCCCCCCCTCAAGTGCCACTTTCATCCCATGTGACTGATAATTTTTTTTTTTTTTTCTTCCTTTTTTTTTCTTTTTTTCTCTTTCAGTTTTAGACTTGGATATTTAGCTAGATAATCATTTCTTATCATATGCTTCCAAGTTTGGAAAAGGTATAACATCATTATGGGAATATTGGTTGCAGGTTAAGTGCAGAGACTAAAAAGAAAAAAGACAGAAAAGGGAAAGAAAAAAAAACAGAGAGAGAGAAAAAGAAAAAAACAAGGAGCGAGAAAGATAAAAAAACAAGGAGCAAGAATGAGACTGATAATGACACGTGATGCAGAGTTGTTCTACGTGCACTTTATCCACACTTGATTTACTGGGTTACACTTTATGTATTAGGCCCTTATTTATGAAGGAATAGCGACAGGTAGCGACTGGTGAGCGGCCGGTAATGACGGGCCCCGCCACGAGAACGCCGGCTCCCCACCACAATCACACATTTATCAAGCCAATCCTGCTTAGCGACTGAGATAGCGCCATATAGCGACTCATTCATCATTATTCCAGCCTCACCCCACAACGCCAGCGAGCGACCTTGAACAGCGACAGGTATGACCTCTCGCTACCTGGCGCTCTCCAATGCATTTCAATGGAACAATCTTTAAATATTAATAATTAATTGTTATAACTTTTTTTTTTTTTTTATTAATGTGAAAAATTCTGTGACCACTTCTGCCATTTTAGATAATTTTTTTAAGGGAAAAAACATTTTAAAAAAATGTACAGAATTGATATTACAGGTCTGATATTAATGTATTCATATTACTAAATTATTTAAAAAACTAGTTTTTTTTGGTTTCCAAAAATATGGTTGTTTGGGGGTTAAAAAACTACTTTTAACCCATCGCCGCCAGCGCTCTGGGGTTTAAACATGCATTTCACAGCGCGAGAATTTTTGGAGCGTGATTTTTTAATGAATATGGTGGGAGCCGGTCGCTAGGGCCAGTCGCTATCATGCGCTCCCATACAGCGCGGAACCTGTCAAATAGTGACTCCTCACCCAATATTCAACATTACCGCACACCGACTGAGTCGCTATCAACTACCGAACAACGGGCAAGCACAGCGACTACTAGCGGGCGCTCTGAAAATGCCGCTACAGTCGCTCAACTGTCGCTACCTGCCACTATTAATGAATCGGCCTCCCCGTAAACAATTTATGCAATGTTTTTGGGTCTTGATTATTTTTACTCATCAGTTAAGGGTAGGTGGGGATTATTTATTTGTGAGTAACCCTAGAATTAGAGGAAGTGTGACTCAGAGCATGAAGGACATGAGCCCATTTACTGTGACTGTGGCATGTGGAAATCCATTTGTTGCAATAGCTTTCATCTGTAATGCAGGCGGCTCTTGTCAATGCCAAGCTTCCTTTCTAAGAAATATGAGCAAACAGGCTCAGACTGACCCACAGGGTTACCATGAAATCCCTTGGTGGATTCAGGGGCCCCTTTGAGGGTCTTCTTCACCAAAACCTAAACTATGGGGGGTTATTTAAGAAAGGCTAGCGCCAGGTAATGCTACGTAGCGGCAGGTAGCGTTTGGTGAACGCTGGACGCTGTATGTGAAACCACATTTAAGAAAGCAAATCTGGTGAGCAGCTCTAACAGCGCCATGTAGCGGCACATAGAGGCTGCTCAGGTTCAAGAGCGCCACGTAATACCTTTTGCTCGGTGTCGCTCTCCCATACATTTCAATGTGGTTTCATTTGGTTGTGTATAAATAGCGAGTTGGGCAATTAAAATGTAAATCGTTTCGCTAAAATCTTTGTGTGACCTCTCCTGGCTGCAAACAAACCCTTTTATAATTTTTTTTGTTTTTATATTTTTATGCAGAATTGTATGTGCAGGTCTGGCACTAAAGTGTTATTGTCACAGTGTTAAAACAATGTCATTCCATGTGTTTTCACTTTGTTACTGGTGGATATGTGTTCAGAAACACACAGCTACTGGTGCTCTATGCTACAGCGACCCAGCTTTAGAGTGCCGATGCGCTGTGTGTGTGTAGTTTTTTCTTAAATATGGTGTGGAGGGCAGGAGCCGGACGCATTGAGCTGGCGTTACCTATCGCTCACTGCAGCATTGTCCTCTTGTTAGATGTGGTGTTGTCTTGGGCAACAGGGAGCGTGCTTCTACAGCGCCCACCACACATCACATTCATCAATTCTGGCCAGGATACTACATCTACTAGCAGTCGCTCTAAGCGCCGCTATACAGACACTCACATGGCGGTACGTGGCACTAGTAATAAATCAGCCTCCATGTATAGCATATTTGTGGCATCCCAAGTGCACACACAGAAACCATACAGTTTGGAATAATGTTTCTGTGCATGAGCCCTGAACAGTGTGGGGTGGGTCCCCAGAATCAGTTCTACTCATGGGCCCCAGATCTCCCAGTCCGGCACTGTGAGCAAGGGGATGTCTCAAGCTATATACAGATGTAAGGATGTGAACCATACCATGACAAAACTGTATTGAGCCTGTCCTAGTGTGTAATCTTTCCAGTAGCTAGAATGGCTGGTGCTGTTCCCTAGCTCGGATCCTACTTCACTACACTAATTCTGTGCATACCCCAGTGTGTTCTGCAGCAGTTACTGGCCTGTGAAATTTGAGCAATAACCTATTGTTTTTAAAGAGGAACAACACCTGGGATTTTCAAAATTCTGTGTTTTGTTCCCCTCCAGTGGGGCATTCCAAATTGAGATGCCCAGCTGTGTGAAACCCCCAAGGTAATTCTAACATCTCACCTCTCCAGTGAACCCACAGCACATGCGCAGACTCTCTGACATCAGAGCGGCTTAGTAAAGCTGAATAGAACGTGAACCACTGGCTATTCCACGCACACTCCCGACAAGGAGGCAAGTCAGGCATGCGTCCGCTGCCTACGAATGTGGCCAGGGCTCACCAGGGTGAATATAGACAGCAATCCAGGCAGTTCCACACAGTAGAACATTCCAAATGGGGATGCCCCAAGGGATAGGGACTTGGCCTTTCTGGAGTCTTTTAGACTCTGGGGAGAACAATGTTCCACTTTGAGAAGACATGGCGCTCAAAGGGAGGTATGTTACGGTGGGCCGCTCAGCTACGTATTTGCTTTAAAAATAGGACACCAGTAGGTAGAACTGCCACTGGCACGGTCCAATATGGAGCCCTAGAAAGACCTCAATTAAAAAGAAGCTCCATCAGTAAGTCAGCAAATGGGACCTTGATGAACGTTTTTGGTGAAGCTGCCAAATATCTCTCCCACTCCACTTTTTAATCACAGCTATTGTGGAGAATTAGGAGTGATCATAGGTTCTTCCATGACTGAAAGCAACAGTCCACACAATGGCAATAAGAGGGGGGCTGAGAGCTCATCTGAAGCCTGTCCCACGTGCCTCTTCTGTTGCAGGTTCCAAAGTGTGCCCTCCTTGGCATTTAATTCCTCCATGACCACCTCCAAATGTGGTCACAGAGCCGCCCCCGCCCCACAGCACTTCCAGTATGAGTGACCACCAGTGGTCAGACTTACACTTGCAGTAACTCTGAGAGGTTCTCAGTCAGGGATGACTGTGTGACCACAACTGGAGCATTGTCGTAGAGAAACCTAATGGAAAGGAGGTGAAAACTTAGAGACCTGCTGCAGCATCTACATCTTGCTGCAGGAAATTGAGAAGCACATGAGGCAGGCTTCAGATGAGAACCTTATATTTCAATTGCCTGGTCATAGAAACATAGAAGGTTGACGGCAGAAGGAGACCATACGGTCCATCTAGTCTGCCCTTATGTGTATACTGTATGTTCTCTTTATCTTAGGATAGATGTGAGCTTATCCCAGGCATGTTTAAATTCAGTGACTGTTGATTTTTCAACTACCTCTGCTGGAAGTCTGTTCCAAGCATCTACTACTCTTTCTGTAAAATAATATTTTCTAACATTGCTCCTGTTAGAAAATATTATTTTACAGAAAGAGTAGTAGATGCTTGGTCTGTTTCTTTAAACTGAAACAACACCCCATAGAAGTCTATGGTGCATTTCGCCCATGCCCCGCCCACATTTAGCAGCAATTAAACCATATAAAATAAAAAAATCTTACCTTTCAGCCTTCACTGTGTATCCTGGTGCCGGCAACCACGTGATCAGTGCCGGCAACCACTTGACCGTGGCGGCCAATCATAGGGCTCGAGATCTCTGAGATATATGAAAGGAAATATTTCTTTATTTTAAATGGTTAAAGAAGAGGAGAGAAGATCCATTTTCCCCAAATTTCCCTAGCCCCACCCTGGGAAAACACTTGTTTTGTTTTTATTGTGGGAGGGGTTTACTCCTGATCATATGGGTATGTATTATCTATATTGGAAAGTGGGATAATCCTAACTATGGAAAAACTATCAGCTATCCATGAAGACAGACTGGAGGAGTTCCGAGAGGTGTGGGCTCCTTGGATCAGGGAAGTTTTTCCCAACACGTTCGACTGGGACCTTTTGAGTATTTAGGTACCGGTTTACTTTAAAATGTTATGCTAGATATCAGACACTTACCCTTCCTTCCTCCCTTACTATCCTTCCCCTTCTCCTCCCCCCTCCTCCTCCTTACTTTACAGCTGAGCTCTTCTTGCGGCTCCGTGGCTTGATCTATATTTGATGTATCTCAGTTAACACATTCAGGAAGCGCTCAAGCCAGCGAGTAGTTTTAGGTTTGGTGCAAGCCTTGTGATGCGGGCCGGATCGTTTCCTGAATATCAGACCTGATGTGATAATTACTTTAAGCAAGAGCAGACGCTCTGATTTAATTTCATAACCTTTATTATAGCTACCCTTGTGGCAATGTCTTGGAATGTTTAACTTCCTCGTTGTATATTTGCAAAGTTTTGTAAGTACCATTTTTTTCTTTGATACTTCTGTGAACTTCAATAAAAATCATTGAAACAGGAAAGTGGGATAATCCACTTTGATCTCACTAGTCAGGATAACAACCTCCTCAACCAATTATCACATCAAAAGAGGTTTCAAATCAATTCATTAAATTTTACTGTAGAAAATGTGTGTATATAAACAAAATTATTGCACATTTATCCACATAATACTTTAGTTAGGCTTAAACCAGACCTTCAGCGTGATTTAATGCAAAGCCCAAACTCTTAAAAAACGGTTCCCCAGCATCTAAAATTAATATATTTTACGTTTTTAGTCACTAACTAATTGTTCTTTCCCCCACTGGGCTGCAACTCTGTTCAGGAATTTAGGATACTGGTGCCGCCATCTTGACTCAGAAGCATCACACTTACTGAGGAGAGGAGAGTGGGATAAGGTACAGGGGGGCGGGTTATAGCTGTGTTTTTCTCAGACAGAGCAGAGCTGGGGTCAGGTAAAGGTCAGCAGTCCCAGAATGCAGAGCAGCACAGTCAGAAGGCACTTCCTGTTTGCAGGCTGCCTGATAAGATGGCGGCTTCCATAAGCCGCTATATTGGATGTTTAAAGGCTCATAACATGCAGTAAATGCAGGTAGGATGATTTTTAATGTGGACAATCTGTATGTACAGGGTGTGGGAAACATATAAGATAGACTCTTATTCAGAGTGAAGGTCCGCTTTAAGTGTATTCTTCGTGTCAGATTCCTCCAACGCATTTCACCCAACTGGCTTCCTTTGGGAGGACTAAATTCCAGCTCTCTCCATTTTCATACAATTCAGATGTCTTCATGGATTATAGTCGCAGGACTCCTTTCCCGGCGCTGGCTCGTAATGAAGGTGAGTATTCTCAGCATTCTATGCGGTTAGGTGCGAGGGGGCTCCAGCGTTCTGGATGCCCCCCTCCAGGTTCTTGCTAGCAGAGAGAGAGAGAGAGGGGCCCACACCCGTTAAAGTAATAATGGGTGTTGGTCTGGTTTAACTGACATAACCCACAATGCAAAGCAGCAAGAAACCCAGCAGCACTTCCTCCTTTCAGGCCACTGGCAGATCCATAGAATGCAATTGAGGGGGACAAATCTACCACAACAGGAGTTACAAAAAGGTAAGTTAATGTGCAGCAATCTGAATTGCCCTGGGGTGGGATGCGTATGAGCACTGTTTCTTGTAAGGGTGTTGGTGCGGTTTAAATTATATGGGACCTAACACTTTTCATGGCAGGCCTGCTGACGTTTATATTAACCTTCTACCTATACTTTTGAATGGAAATGTGAAATTGACCAATGCAGCAGGTTAGCACAGTCTCTAATTCAGAGAAGCTGACGTCCTTCCTATTCCAACTTTATAGGCGTCTGAACTGACAGTTATCTTGTGTGTCACACTGTCAGCCCTGTCTGTCTATCTGCAGAAGCTGAACCATCACTGATGGGATCCGCCTAGAAGATCCTCACAGGACGGTATGGAGATAAAGGAACAGTAAGCGCTGACGCATGGCCGCTCAGCAAATACCAAGACACATTCACACATCACACAGTGTAGCACTGCGCCTGTTATCTGGTATACATGCCTAGGACCGGCCTTAGGATAAGGGTGACAAATAGGGGCAATTGTTAAGTTAAGCCACACCCCCTCATTGAGGGATGGATAGGAGATAGGACGTAACAGTTACAACTGTATAAACACTTTCAATAGGCAAATGAATCATTTATTGCTGCAGATCTACATGTTACACCTCAAAGAGGGACAAATGAGAACAGTAAGGGACAGGGTGGCATGGACTCAAAAGAGGGACAGTTGGGAGGTAATGTGTGACGCCCTGTGCAGGATCCCAGGATGGTGCCCCCCGCACATGCAAAAAATGGAAAACGAGCAACAGAGGAAATACAGAAAAGAGGGAGACAAAGAAATGGGGAAAGAAAACTAGAAGGCATGCAGAAAAAGAAAGACTGAAGGAAGACACGAGAGAAATAAGAGGAAACATGGAGAGGTATGGAAAGAGAAAAAAGGCTATTTAATATGAACAGAAGGTAAAAAGAGAAGATGTAGGGAATGTGGAAAAGAGAAAAAAGAAGAAAAGATAACAAAAAATTGAGGATGACACATGAAACGAGAGAAAAGAGTTAGAAGGAATGTGACAAAAGGAAGATGGAGAGGATGTGAAAATGAGCGCAAGATGGGGGGGGGGGCATAGAATATCATGAGAGCAGGGGAGAAAGAGATTAGTATTAAAAAGAACGAGAGAGACAGAAAGAGAGAGAAAGATAGGAAGAGACAGAGAGAAAACAAGAAAGAAAACAAAAGAAAGAGCAGAAGAAAGAAAGAAAAATAAATGAAAGAAAGCAAGAAATAGAGAGAGAGAGAGAAAAAGAAATGAAATTAAGAAAACATGAAAGAAATACAGAGAGGGAGAAAAGGAAAGAAACAAAAAATTAAGAAAAAAGAGAGAGAGAAAGTAAGAAAGAAACTTGAAAAGAAAGATGGAGGATAGGGAAAAAAGGGGGAAGATATGAATAAACTGAAAAAAGAGGCAGACGGGTAAAAGGTGACAAGAGAAAATGGAGGGAATGTGTATATAGGGAATGGAGAGGAATATGGATATAGAAGGTTTATTAAAAAAAAAAAACAGAGGCCTGCTGGTCAAGTTGAGAGCTCCTGGCGCCCCCTTACAGAGAGGTTTGGATGGCTCCCTGTGCGGCCGCACACCTTGCACACCCCAATGGCCAGCCAATGTACTTACCTGCAGAGTGTGCATTCTACAAGCACATATTACTTCAGGGGAACATGTCTTATATTACAAAGGGACAGGCTGCTTAATCGGAATCCGAATATATGTTTCTAGGTATATATATATATGTATATAGATATATATATATATTTATGTACTATATATACCACATATAAGCCTTTTATGGGACAATTTAATGACTTAAAGTGGACCAAAACCCACGGCAAGCGGCCCTGGAATCTATAAGATCTCAGGGCTGCTTGATTCCCTACCCCCGGGGCATTCAGAATCCGGATACCCCACTGTGTGTAACTTCCCAGGTCGCCCGCTATACTCACCTTCTCTCCCAGTCCAACGGCGCATGTGTGAGCATCCTCGCTATCTCGCATGCCCGCGTCAGGCATTTGTGAATGGCCGGTGCAGGAATGCTCCCAGTTGGAGCATAGCGGGGATGAGGCTCCAAAATGCTCAGTGGAGCTCGGCTAGATTTGACTCCTGAGACAAGCTAAGCTGAGATCGCGCCAGCGCAGCCAAGCACGCTGATTGGATGGGAGGCAGCGCATGCACTGTAGGACTGGGGAAGGGTGAGTCAGATCAGGTGACCTGGGGGGTTTCACACAGAGGGCATCCCAAATCGGGGTGCCCCTAGGGCAAGGACCAAAACCCAGGATAGTCAAAATCCTGGATCTTGGTTCATTTTAAAGGAGCTGTATTGTAAAAATATAATATTAAAAATCTGTAGAAATATGCTGGGTGACAAGACGGTGAGGTATTTAAAGTGGAATGGCGATCGCCCCGGGAATCTTATAGATTTGCCTCCCTCCCCCCAGGGCATCCAAAATCGAGATGCCCTGCTGTGTGAAACCCCCCAGGTAGCTCCATACACTTACCTTGTTTCCCGGTCCAACGGCACATGCGCGAACATAGATTCCAGGGTCGTCCACTTTAAAGAGGAGCTTAATATACCTCCTGGGGATGTGCTTGTGTGAACAAGGAAAAGTAAGTTTAGGGTGATCCCTGGGTGATACACACATCGGGGCATCCTAGATCAGGATGCCCTGCCAGTGAGAAACAAGACCCACCAATTTCTTAGGTGTTACCTCCCCCGTGGTCCAGCGCCGTTCTCACAGCGCTCCAGGTCCTGGGCACCGCCATCATGGAAGAAAGCACAATGTGGCATCCCCCAGCTCCATACGCAGTCCTGCCCATCTGTTCAAGTAAATAGGCAGACGGAGGAGCGCATATTGCGGGGATGACGCGGGGCTGCCACACAGACCAGGGAGAACAGACCACGGGCAAGTTAAGGGTTTTTTTCTTTGTAAACTCCCTGTCCGGCCTCTGCAGAATGAATGGAACAGGTAAGCCACACTGCTCTGTGAGAGCAGCTTTCAGGAGGTAAGGTGAGTATATTTATATGTTTAACCTGCAGATAAGCTTTAAAGTAAATACAGGTGTGACTTTGCTTGTTTCTGGGATGGCAGAGAGCTAATCATGACTGTGTCCCAGGATGTGTATGAACTCTGAAACTCTTGAAATCGGAGGCTTTCACCATGAGGAACCTTGTAAAGCGCTACGGAAGTTGATGGCGCTATATAAATAAACATTAATAATAATAATAATAATAATGAGGATGGGCCTAAAACGTGATGGGCCTTACACAAACTGGCTATGGGAAATACCTGTACACGTTTCGCTCTTATCTAATAGGAAGCGAACAAAGGTGTTAACACATAGCGCTGATGTTATATATCTGCAAAGGTGTGTCTATTTCTAGGCGACAGCCAATGACATCTCCTCCCCAAGGCTGTGTCATAATACACCAGCTTATGTAACCAGCACTGAATGGACGCTTGTGTAATAAGCGCTTACCGACAGAATTTCTACACTGTAAACACAGATCATCTGATGCTGTCTAATCCAGGGGTAGCCTGCCAGTATGAAGGCATCCAAAAGTGAGCCACTTGAAAAACAGTTGCCTGGGTAATTCATTAAACTTTATTAAACTTAACCCCCACATATTTTTGAACAGCTGTGCACTGATTTTCTGAGTTTTTCCCCAACTCAACATACAATATGTTGGAAAGCCCTAACAAGCACTTCAGACCCCTCTAGCACCATTTGTTTGTCTTTGGTACAATGTAAACCTTACCAATGACTAAAAAAAGGGGTCTGCTGAAACATCTTTCTTAATGGCATCAGGGCTGTGGCAGAAGGGAGTGTACACCGAGAGTCTGCAGAATGATCCGTACACCGAGAGTCTGCAGAATGATCCGTACACCGAGAGTCTGCAGAATGGTCCGTACACCGAGAGTCTGCAGAATGGACTGTACACAGAGAGTCTGCAGAATGATCCGTACACAGAGAGTCTGCAGAATGATCCGTACTCCGAGAGTCTGCAGAATGGACTGTACACAGAGAGTCTGCAGAATGATCCGTACACCGAGAGTCTGCAGAATGATCTGTACTCCGAGAGTCTGCAGAATGGACTGTACACAGAGAGTCTGCAGAATGATCCGTACTCCGAGAGTCTGCAGAATGGACTGTACACAGAGAGTCTGCAGAATGGACTGTACACAGAGAGTCTGCAGAATGGACTGTACACAGAGAGTCTGCAGAATGGACCGTACACAGAGAGTCTGCAGAATGGACTGTACACAGAGAGTCTGCAGAATGGACCGTACACAGAGAGTCTGCAGAATGATCCGTACACCGAGAGTCTGCAGAATGATCCGTACTCCGAGAGTCTGCAGAATGGACTGTACACAGAGAGTCTGCAGAATGGACCGTACACAGAGAGTCTGCAGAATGGACTGTACACAGAGAGTCTGCAGAATGGACTGTACACAGAGAGTCTGCAAAATGGACTGTACACAGAGAGTCTGCAGAATGGACTGTACACAGAGAGTCTGCAGAATGGACCGTACACAGAGAGTCTGCAGAATGGACTGTACACAGAGAGTCTGCAGAATGGACTGTACACAGTGAGTCTGCAGAATGGACTGTACACAGAGAGTCTGCAAAATGGACCGTACACAGAGAGTCTGCAGAATGGACTGTACACAGAGAGTATGCAAAATGGACCGTACACAGAGAGTCTGCAGAATGGACCGTACACAGAGAGTCTGCAGAATGGACCGTACACAGAGAGTCTGCAGAATGGACTGTACACAGAGAGTATGCAAAATGGACCGTACACAGAGAGTCTGCAGAATGGACCGTACACAGAGAGTCTGCAGAATGGACCGTACACAGAGAGTCTGCAGAATGGACTGTACACAGAGAGTATGCAAAATGGACCGTACACAGAGAGTCTGCAGAATGGACCGTACACAGAGAGTCTGCAGAATGGACCGTACACAGAGAGTCTGCAGAATGGACCGTACACAGAGAGTATGCAAAATGGACCGTACACAGAGAGTCTGCAGAATGGACCGTACACAGAGAGTCTGCAGAATGGACCGTACACAGAGAGTCTGCAGAATGGACTGTACACAGAGAGTATGCAAAATGGACCGTACACAGAGAGTCTGCAGAATGGACCGTACACAGAGAGTCTGCAGAATGGACCGTACACAGAGAGTCTGCAGAATGGACCGTACACAGAGAGTCTGCAAAATGGACTGTACATCGGGAGTCTGCAGAATGGCTCTACACAGAGAGTCTGCAAAAGGGACTGTACACAGGAAGTCTGCAGAATGGACTGTACACAGAGAGTCTGCAGAATGGACTTTACACAGGGAGTCTGCAGAATGGACTTTACACAGAGAGTCTGCAGAATAATCCGTACACAGAGAGTCTGCAGAATAATCCGTACACAGAGCGTCTGCAGAATAATCCGTACACAAAGAGTCTGCAGAATGAACCGTACACAGAGAGTCTGCAGAATGGACTATACACAGGGAGTCTGCAGAATGGACCGTACACAGGGAGGTCACCAAACAGCACGTACACCTGAAATCATAGAAAGCACCATAGACAGGGAGGTTACAGAACTAACAATATACAGAGACATTGCAGAATGGACTGTACACACACAAAAAAAAACACAGAATGGACTGTACACAGAGAAATAACAGAATGGACCATATAGAAGGAGAAGAGTGGACCATACTCATGGATTATATCACATTACTCCATTTCCAGGCAATAACATCATACATGTCTATTCTCTTTTCTATATATCCTTTCTCCCACTCAGCTCATCCGTGCAGTAGAACCATCTTCCTAATTACTGATGAGGGGGAACGAGCGATTCAATCCTCCATCGCCAGGCAGACACAATGGTGGCCATCAAGATGGCTTCACACGCCCCTAACTGGCCCCTCCTTGGCACGCCTCCTCTGTTGCAATAAATTGAGTAGACATGGATACCGCCACGAGAGACAGCTAGTGCTGGTAGATGGAATGGCTGGTTCTCCGAGCATAGTTTAATAGGGACTGGACTTTCACTTTAAATAGCTTAGCGGCAGAAAAGAAAGATCCCTTGTATAGAAAAACCCTAAGTAGAAAAAGTTGGGGAAATATAATGGCTCTGGAAATAAAAGGAGACTGGAAATGATAAGAGAACCCGGCTATGAGGTCATCCTAGACAAAGAGGCTACTGCCTTACAAAACTGGCCTAACTTGAATGCGTCTTAATTCGTTTTCTGCATTGGTTGTAAGAAACTGGTTTTACTGTAGCTGAGAATTAAAAAGAACAATGGCTTGTCCATACTGAATGAAGCATGAAAGTGTGCGTTGTGCACGCCCTAGGCTATAGTAACATTGCTATCATGTAGACCACGGGGGGCGCATCCCTCTGCCTCAAGACCCACCTACATGTTTTGCTTTTTTCCACAGATGCACAGATCTGACCTGTTGGTGTGTATTGAAGAGAGGGCAGAGAAACACTGGTGTAGACCATCATTGTGGTTGCTAGTTTCCTAGCATGCTATACATCAGCGGTCCCCAACCCTCCTCCTCGGGGCCCACCAATATGTCATGTTTTGCCTATCTCCACAGAGCCACAGATCTGACCTGTTGGTGGGCCTTGAAGAGAGGGTAGAGGAACACTGGTGTAGACCATCCTTGTGGTTGCTAGTTTCCTAGCATGCTTTACATCAGGGATCCCCAACCCTCCTCCTCGAGGCCCACCAATATGTTACGTTTTGTGGATCTCCTCAAAGACGCACAAGTAAAGGACCTAGTGCAGCAGCAAAGCCATAGAGCCAACTATGTGGAGTACCACAAAACATGACCTGGACATAGACGAGGGGGGTTGGGGACTCCTGATACAGAATATGTAGCAGTATCATATACTGTACATAATAGAAAAGTAACATACTCCTTCATTTGTTTAAAATGAGTACAAAACATCAAAAAGTTACTGAAGCTTATTTAAAATGAAGCAGCACATTAATAACAACTGCTGGCTTTCACTGGCTTTCAACAGTTTTTCAGATTTTCTTAATTCTAGTTCTGGCTAGCATAAAGGTTTTTATTTGCTAGCAGTGCTATAAAATAGGTATCACTAATGGAGGAGACATAAGGTAAACTGAGTATGTGAAAAACTACGGTATATAGGATTGGGAGCATTTTAGACTCTATGACACCTATAGTTTTCCTGTAGGATAAACTCACCATTCAGAGCATGAGGTTCACTGGAAACAAATTCTCTTGCAGCAGCACAAGGCTTCAGGGCCTTCCTCTAGCCTGTCCCTGGGGCATCTGAAATCAGGATACCCCGTTCTGTGAAACCCAGCAGGTGCCCTGTGCCCAGCCATTCGGATAGGCCGGGGATGGGAGCACTTCCCAATTTACAGGGAAGCCGGCGGGTTGGGTTGGGTCGCGTCAACCTGCATTCCTGAGAGCCAATCAGAAATGGCAGGTTGGTGTGGCCCTAGTGATGGAAAAACACACACCGCCGAGCTGGACGCATTGCTTGCGGGGAGGGTGGGATGGGCGCGGTGATGACCCATAAAAGAATCAAGAGACAAAACAATTAGCCAGCTCACCAGTTTAGTGTGCGCACGGACAGGGGAGATCCCGACCACAGACTCCTCCAATGTGAACAATCCAAGGCAAAATTACAGTCCAGCGTATCCATAAAATATAGCTTTTAATCTGGTTCCCATAAAAAAGCTTCTGTTCAAAACGTGAAGATGGGCCGAGCCCCGAAAACAGCAACAATAAAAGAATCAAGGACACAAGGACCAATGTACTAGTTCTGCACAGTATATCGTAGCATGATTTCTGGATTTGGAACAGCAAAATGTGCCACCAAAGTTTGCCCGCTGCCAATGGCTGCCAATCACCCATTTGAACCAGCGAACTGCGGCAAAGACACAGCAAAATGCCACCAGAAAGTCAGTTGTTTCTCGTGTTCGCCGGCACAACACAGTGTAGATCGTTGCGTTATCCCACACTTGTGCCACACACGGTGCACCCTGCCAGCGCTAAACTGGCAAACTGTCACAAGTGTAGTAAATCACCCCCATTATGCAATGCGCAACATTTTACCTAAAAAGACTACAATTAGACTACTAAACACTGAAGCACCTGATATAAATGGCCCTAGCTTTCTGTACATGAGTAGAGTTGAGGACAGGATATCGATTGAATTCAGAGGCTTAAAGCAGAACAAAACCCAGCAGGGGCCGGCCTAGAATCTAAAAGATTCCAGGGCCGGCCACTAGCTTTAACCCAAATTGGGATTCCCTGTTGTGTGAAACCCCCCAGTTCGCCCATAAATATTCATGTTGGGCTGCCTATCCAAGTCAATCCTGCAGTGCCAAACAAAAGTGGCACATACTGGAAAGCTTGAAAAAAGGTAGCGACTGCATGGGGGGCCCATAAGGTCAGGGGGCCACATCATTGTGGCTCATTCTTCCTATTTATTAGATTTGAGCTCACATGGCAACATACACAGAAAAGAAAGAAGCACTTGTATCTGCTGTTTCAGGCTTTATCGGTCTAATTGTACCTAATTCAATGAAAACAATAGGAAAAGGGTTACTGTATTAGCAGTGATGGGGCCCCATTCCATGTCTGCACCAGGGGTGGTCACATTGAGTTAGGCCACAGGGGTTCTGCAAATTCTACTGTAACAGTTGAACAAGGATGTATGGGGAAACTTGAGCCTTGTTCTGACCAAGTTATTTCATTCTCTAACCCCCATCGGCAAGTGGCGTATTTCTAGAACAGCACAATCTTTATTGAGCAAAGTTGGCCTAGGTATCTCCGAGCCAACTGAATTAATCTGCATAGTTCACAGTTTTTCTGTGCCTATCCCACCCCTGTTATCTGGCTGAACACACAAGACAGAGCTACAAATGTTCTCAAGCTGGCTCTGGAAGTCCAGATAAGTATGGTGGCTGTGCACACCCAGCTCTGGTATCTGTCAGCTCAGGGATCCTTCATCTATCCCATGGGTGACTGGTACTAAGACCAGACGCCAAGAAAATGTTCTGGGTGCTAAAATGCAAAAAACATTAGGTCTACCTGACACCTGTTTCTATACATATTACAAATTGTTACCCAAGATTGTCTGGCATTTGTCTTCCTTGCTTCACCCCTGAGGCTCTGTGGATGTTTTGTTCTGCCCTTGTGGCTACCTATAATCTTCCTGTGACCTTGTCTTCAATCAAACTGAGGGGTTCAATGAAAAGATGGGCAGGAAAAAACTAATATAGCTGTTCCTCCTTGCCCTTCGTGAAAGAATGATTACTAGGGATACACGAACTCCTCAAAGTTTGGGTCCAGCAAGTACGGCCGAACTTTGATTAAAAGTTAAAAGTTCAGGGGTCAGGGACCTGAACCCGGTCCTCATTGAAAAAAATGGGGGCCCAAACTTTTGGGGGCGATTCTGCCTCTGGAGTCTGGACCCTCCCCCCACTCCTCACCCACCCAGACAGAGGCGGCTGTCTGTCAAGAGGCTAAATTGGGGAAGTGAAAAAAAAAACTTACTTGAGCCCCACAATCCTCTTTCTGTCAGTGGCATTGTCCCTTTGAAATGATCCCTGGTTGGGGCCGGCCACAGAAAAATGGCCACTGTTCCCCACGAGGGAGGACACTCCTAGTGTCAGCTAGCAGTGCTGACAGGAAGGAGATTATGGGGCTCAGGTAAGTTTTATAGTAGCTTCGGCTGCTGCATCCTTTAGGTAGTGCTGGTTCATGGGCTGATTAGGCTGAACACCAAACTCGAACTTGGACTTCTGGTTTGGGAACCCGAACTCGCAAAGTTCGCCCGACATGTGATTTTAGCATGTCACATTGTCACTTTTTGTTAGATCGCTAAATTTAAATGTATAGATTCTGAGTCCAAAGGCATAACACAAATATATGGTTCAAATGTAGACACTTTAATATTTTATTCTTATTTTTTATATCTCTATGAGCAGTGGCAAAATGAGACCAAAATTCAGCCTGTGATTACCCCCGGCCAGCCCATGACCAGCCTGCAACATCTCGAATGAGCCACCTCCGTGAGGCTATAGCATTTAGCTATATATAGAGATTTTAGATAGGGGTAGCTATGACCAGTCCTAAAGCAGAAGTCTAGTCATGGGATAACACCTCTGCCCTGCAACCCTCCCCTGGTCCCGAAGCAAGATGGGGGTTACTAAGAAAAAAGAACCCTTATATTGCCCATGGTCCAGCAACGTTGTCCCAGCTCTCTGGGTCCTGGGCGACGCCATCTCAGGAGAAAGCACAAAGCGGCTTCCCCTGGCTCCGTGGGTGCGCCCACTCACCCATTCAATGGGCAGACAGAAGCACACTCATTGGGGAGGATGCTGCTTTGTGTCTTTCTGTGCAACAGCCCCGGTAGAACAGCGCTGGACCTCGGGTGAGGTAAGGATTTTTTTTCTTTGTAACCACCCCATCCTGCCCTAGCAGCAGGAGAGTGTGGCGGGGGGTTCCCATGACTGGGATTCGACTTTAAATCAATGGTAAGCAGCAGGTGTGGACATGGCTCCCAACAGCCATAAAACTAAGGCACTTGTTTCAAAACATAAGCTGGGGGTACATTGGGGCTGGGTACAGAATGCTGGGGAGGAGAATAGAGGGGCAGGGATTGGATTGTGTATTAGAAACATCAGCCAAGTTTGTGACTCAGCAGCCCCACCATTGGGTGTATTTAATCCAGGACATGATAGTGTGCACCAATCAAATTTGATATACAGGTAGTCTACTAATTGAATGGGGGGGGGGGCGGCTTTTAATAGTTCGCTAGGCAGCAGAGCAGGTAGCTTAAATAGAATCATAGAAGGTTGACTGCAGAAGGAGACCATGTGGTCCTTCTAGTTTCTCCTTATGTGTGCATATTCTCTAAGGATATACATCTGCTTAAGCAAAGTAAGTTGTTTTGTTTGATTGTTGATTTGTAACTTCGTTTGCTGAAAGTTTGTTCCAAATATCGACTACTCTTTTAATAAAATAATATTTTCTAATGTTGCCCCTAATTCCATCGCTCCAACTAACTTTAGGTTGTATAACCAAATGATAGCCAGACAGGGTTTCCATTAAAATATCAATCCAAAACTTCAAATTTCCTAATTCCATTAAAATCGAAGGCAAAAACTCAGTAAAAATGTAATAAACACGTCTACATGTTTCGGGCCAAGCAAGGCCCTTAATCATGATAATTTCCAAACATGTTAATGTTCTAGCAAAAGGGTTGTTTTTTTCACCAACCCATCATTTTGATCTTTTTTCCACTATATTGGATGTCAATAATTTTGTACACAATCTTACTTTACGGAGACATTTTATTTATGAGCACGATCAATCACAGGAAATTAATTGGTCGGTTTCATCGAGGTCAGGCATTATCCAAAATCAGTTTCAGGATTTGTCTTTTCAGGAGACTTGTGCGACCCTATTTTTGGAAAATTTGTCCAAAGAAGGTCCTACCAAAGTATCGCCTCCAGCGCAATCAAAATTGTCCAACCCTGATTTTTACCCGATTAATTTCGAGAGTTCCTATTTTGGACACATTTCGGGAGTTGGCTGAGAAAGATTTGAAAAAGCTGTCTGGGTCATTAAATAAACATAGGGCCAGATCTAATCTTACTTGTACTTGGAGATTTGAAGTGGAGCACTCCTTGCCGCGCCAGATGATTTCCCTACAATTGGGATTTGGATCATGCTTAAGGTAGAGCTGGCCACAAGTTTTTCATAGCTTCAGGTGGTGCCC
The DNA here is from genome assembly GCA_027917425.1 of Gastrophryne carolinensis. Classification (NCBI taxonomy): domain Eukaryota; kingdom Metazoa; phylum Chordata; class Amphibia; order Anura; family Microhylidae; genus Gastrophryne; species Gastrophryne carolinensis. The sequence goes on from CM051238.1 coordinate 379,797,598, forward strand.
ACTAGTTCTGTCATTAAAGGAGCACTATCGCAAAATTGTGTCATATTAAAAATCCATATTCACACGTCAGCTAATGAAAGGAGCGGTCACTTATACACCTGAACTAAATAAGAGGCCGATTCATTAATAGCGCCAGGTAGCGACAGATGAGCGACTGTAGCGTGATTTTTACAGCGCCAGCCAGTATTCGCTGTGCTTGGCCGGCGTTTGCTTGATGACAGCGACTCAGTCGGTGTGCGGTAATGTTGAATACGGGCTTAGGGGTCGCTGTTTCACAGGTTCAGTGTTGTATGTGAGCGCCTGACAACGAATGGCCAGAGCGAACGGCTTGCTTCATATTCATTAAAAAATCACGCTCCGAATTTGCTGGCGCTGTCCATTCCTTGTTTAAACCCCAGTGCGCTGGCGGCGATGGGTGTTAACTAGTTTTTAACCCCTAAACAACCATATTTTTTGATTGTAACGTTATACATGTTTTTTGAATCATTTTGTAATATGAATACATTAATATCAGACCTGTAAGATCAATTCTGCACACATTTTTTTTTTTAATTTTTTTTACTTTAAAACAAAACCTAACATTGCAGAAGTGGTCTCAGAATTTTTGACATTAAAAAAAAAAAATAAAAAAATAATACCAATTAATTATGATTAATTAAACATTGCTCCATTGAAATGCATTGGACAATGCCAGGGAGCGACAGGTCATACCTGGCGCTGTGAAGGAATTTGCAGCGGCGCTGTTCGTTCCAGGCGGCTTCATGATGAATCCCGCGCTAGCCGTCGCTCTCGCCGGCGCTAGCCTCATTTAGCTTGATAAATGCGTCATTGTGACCGCCGCCGGGCGTACTTGAGTCGGTAGCCGCCGATAGCTGGCGGTACCTGGCGCTCGTCAGACACTACCTGGCGCTAGCTCGTGATAAATAAGGCCCTAAGACTCCTGCCAAGCTTGTGGTTTAGTGACAGGTTTAGTCCATCAGGGGTGACAGAGCTTCTCACCCTTGATTTCCTCTTCCTTCCATTAAAATAAAAAAAAACAAGCTTGGCTGGATATTGCTTGATGTCAAGTGTATAATGACCTCTCCTCCAGCCATTAAGCATATTTATATTGATTTTTATCAATGGGTTTTCACGCTAGTTCTCCTTTAAGTTTATTCTTTAAAACACTTTCCTCCTGAACCCTATTCAATCCTTTCACTTAAAGGAGCATTATCACAAAAATGTCCTGGGTGCAGCAGGTCAGGGGGGCACCAGCACAGGTGGGGGGGGGTGCCATTTTGAATCTTTGCCCCAGGTGCCAGAAAGCTTAGCTACTCCTCTGGTTTGGGGGAGGTTTTAACCTCCCCCAACATTCCACTTTGTTGGCTCCACAGGATGGAAAAATGGTGCCAGCAGCTTTCTTCCTCCTGTGCTCTGACTATACTGAGAAACAAGCTACTGCCACCTGAGGCGCCAGTCAGTCAGACAGACATACAAGTTAATACTGTTATATGTTAAAGAATGTTATTACGTAGTTTATAACAAAGATATTTTCTCTTTTGGGGAGGTCCCATTATGAATTTTGTGAATTCTATCGAATTCTGTGAAACCTATGTACGCCCCTGGTTACTATGGCAATTAGTTAGACCAGTAAAGTCTACCAACAACACAGGCCGCAACAACAATCCCGGGCTGCAGACAGCAGGAGGGCGATGCCACTCCAGTAAACTTTCCCGCCTGGGCACCACGTGACCCCCTTGAGGGTAAGCCTAGAGTGGGCGGGGTCATTTTCTTTGATGGCTGGCCAATCAGGGCCGTGTCTCCAAGGTAGAGAGGGACGCTGCGGTCACCCCGGGCTTGTGTAAGGTGGCCCCGCCCCTTGGGCTGTGTGTAGGATGGTGAGCGGCCGCCGGGCTTCAGTCAGCGGGCAGAGCGTGGCCTGCTCGCTTCACTGACAGAGGAGGGGCTATCACTGCTGCCGGGTCCCCGGCCGCCCCATGGAGCTGCGAAGCGCTGGGCTGGCCATGGAGGCGAGGGACGGGGTGAGCGCCCTGCCCGGAGACACAGGGGAGGACTACGAGAGTCTGCCGGAGGGAGTGTCCCCGCTGACGCACATGGCGGCCGGGGCCGTGGCCGGCGTCCTGGAGCACACAGTCATGTATCCTGTGGACTCTGTGAAGGTGAGAGAGAGCCCGGCAGGGGGCGGGGCCTGCTGACAGGTGTCATGGCGCTGTGCACAGGCGAGGCATGGCCGGGACGGGGGAGAACCATCAGCTCCTACTAGAGGCTGCTGCCTGTGTGACAGGAGGCTGCTAGAGACTGCTGCCCCTGTGTGACTGGAGACTGCTGCCCCTGTGTGACTAGAGACTGCTGCCCCTGTGTGACTAGAGACTGCTGCCCCTGTGTGACTAGAGACTGCTGCCCCTGTGTGACTAGAGACTGCTGCCCCTGTGTGACTAGAGACTGCTGCCCCTGTGTGACTAGAGACTGCTGCCCCCCGTGTGTGACTAGAGACTGCTGCCCCCCGTGTGTGACTAGAGACTGCTGCCCCCCGTGTGTGACTAGAGACTGCTGCCCCCCGTGTGTGACTAGAGACTGCTGCCCCCCGTGTGTGACTAGAGACTGCTGCCCCCCGTGTGTGACTAGAGACTGCTGCCCCCCGTGTGTGACTAGAGACTGCTGCCCCCCGTGTGTGACTAGAGACTGCTGCCCCCCGTGTGTGACTAGAGACTGCTGCCCCCCGTGTGTGACTAGAGACTGCTGCCCCCCGTGTGTGACTAGAGACTGCTGCCCCCCGTGTGTGACTAGAGACTGCTGCCCCCCGTGTGTGACTAGAGACTGCTGCCCCCCGTGTGTGACTAGAGACTGCTGCCCCCCGTGTGTGACTAGAGACTGCTGCCCCCCGTGTGTGACTAGAGACTGCTGCCCCCCGTGTGTGACTAGAGACTGCTGCCCCCCGTGTGTGACTAGAGACTGCTGCCCCCCGTGTGTGACTAGAGACTGCTGCCCCCCGTGTGTGACTGAAGACTACTATAGACTGCTGCCCTGTGACAGGAGACTACTATAGACTGCTGCCCTGTGACAGGAGACTACTATAGACTGCTGCTCTGTGACAGGAGACTACTATAGACTGCTACTCTGTGACAGGAGACTACTATAGACTGCTGCCCTGTGACAGGAGACTACTATAGACTGCTGCTCTGTGACAGGAGACTACTATAGACTGCTGCCCTGTGACAGGAGACTACTATAGACTGCTGCCCTGTGACAGGAGACTACTATAGACTGCTACTCTGTGACAGGAGACTACTATAGACTGCTGCCCTGTGACAGGAGACTACTAGAGACTGCTGCCCTGTGACAGGAGACTACTATAGACTGCTGCTCTGTGACAGGAGACTACTATAGACTGCTGCCCTGTGACAGGAGACTACTATAGACTGCTACTCTGTGACAGGAGACTACTATAGACTGCTGCCCTGTGACAGGAGACTACTAGAGACTGCTGCCCTGTGACAGGAGACTACTATAGACTGCTGCCCTGTGACAGGAGACTACTATAGACTGCTGCCCTGTGACAGGAGACTACTAGAGACTGCTGCCCTGTGACAGGAGACTACTAGAGACTGCTGCCCTGTGACAGGAGACTACTAGAGACTGCTGCCCTGTGACAGGAGACTACTAGAGACTGCTGCCCTGTGACAGGAGACTACTAGAGACTGCTGCCCTGTGACAGGAGACTACTAGAGACTGCTGCCCTGTGACAGGAGACTACTAGAGACTGCTGCCCTGTGACAGGAGACTACTAGAGACTGCTGCCCTGTGACAGGAGACTACTAGAGACTGCTGCTGCCCTGTGACAGGAGACTACTATAGACTGCTGCCCTGTGACAGGAGACTACTATAGACTGCTACTCTGTGACAGGAGACTACTATAGACTGCTGCCCTGTGACAGGAGACTACTATAGACTGCTGCCCTGTGACAGGAGACTACTATAGACTGCTGCTCTGTGACAGGAGACTACTATAGACTGCTGCCCTGTGACAGGAGACTACTATAGACTGCTACTCTGTGACAGGAGACTACTATAGACTGCTACTCTGTGACAGGAGACTACTATAGACTGCTGCCCTGTGACAGGAGACTACTATAGACTGCTGCCCTGTGACAGGAGACTACTATAGACTGCTGCCCTGTGACAGGAGACTACTATAGACTGCTGCCCTGTGACAGGAGACTACTATAGACTGCTGCCCTGTGACAGGAGACTACTATAGACTGCTGCCCTGTGACAGGAGACTACTATAGACTGCTGCCCTGTGACAGGAGACTACTATAGACTGCTGCCCTGTGACAGGAGACTACTATAGACTGCTACTCTGTGACAGGAGACTACTATAGACTGCTGCCCTGTGACAGGAGACTACTATAGACTGCTGCCCTGTGACAGGAGACTACTATAGACTGCTGCCCTGTGACAGGAGACTACTATAGACTGCTGCCCTGTGACAGGAGACTACTATAGACTGCTGCCCTGTGACAGGAGACTACTATAGACTGCTGCCCTGTGACAGGAGACTACTAGAGACTGCTGCCCTGTGACAGGAGACTACTAGAGACTGCTGCCCTGTGACAGGAGACTACTAGAGACTGCTGCCCTGTGACAGGAGACTACTAGAGACTGCTGCCCTGTGACAGGAGACTACTAGAGACTGCTGCCCTGTGACAGGAGACTACTAGAGACTGCTGCCCTGTGACAGGAGACTACTAGAGACTGCTGCCCTGTGACAGGAGACTACTAGAGACTGCTGCCCTGTGACAGGAGACTACTAGAGACTGCTGCCCTGTGACAGGAGACTACTAGAGACTGCTGCTGCCCTGTGACAGGAGACTACTATAGACTGCTGCCCTGTGACAGGAGACTACTATAGACTGCTACTCTGTGACAGGAGACTACTATAGACTGCTACTCTGTGACAGGAGACTACTATAGACTGCTACTCTGTGACAGGAGACTACTATAGACTGCTGCCCTGTGACAGGAGACTACTATAGACTGCTGCCCTGTGACAGGAGACTACTATAGACTGCTGCTCTGTGACAGGAGACTACTATAGACTGCTGCCCTGTGACAGGAGACTACTATAGACTGCTACTCTGTGACAGGAGACTACTATAGACTGCTGCCCTGTGACAGGAGACTACTATAGACTGCTGCCCTGTGACAGGAGACTACTATAGACTGCTGCTCTGTGACAGGAGACTACTATAGACTGCTGCCCTGTGACAGGAGACTACTATAGACTGCTACTCTGTGACAGGAGACTACTATAGACTGCTGCCCTGTGACAGGAGACTACTATAGACTGCTGCCCTGTGACAGGAGACTACTATAGACTGCTGCCCTGTGACAGGAGACTACTATAGACTGCTGCCCTGTGACAGGAGACTACTATAGACTGCTGCCCTGTGACAGGAGACTACTATAGACTGCTGCCCTGTGACAGGAGACTACTATAGACTGCTGCCCTGTGACAGGAGACTACTATAGACTGCTGCCCTGTGACAGGAGACTACTATAGACTGCTACTCTGTGACAGGAGACTACTATAGACTGCTGCCCTGTGACAGGAGACTACTATAGACTGCTGCCCTGTGACAGGAGACTACTATAGACTGCTGCCCTGTGACAGGAGACTACTATAGACTGCTGCCCTGTGACAGGAGACTACTATAGACTGCTGCCCTGTGACAGGAGACTACTATAGACTGCTGCCCTGTGACAGGAGACTACTATAGACTGCTGCCCTGTGACAGGAGACTACTAGAGACTGCTGCCCTGTGACAGGAGACTACTAGAGACTGCTGCCCTGTGACAGGAGACTACTAGAGACTGCTGCCCTGTGACAGGAGACTACTAGAGACTGCTGCCCTGTGACAGGAGACTACTAGAGACTGCTGCCCTGTGACAGGAGACTACTAGAGACTGCTGCCCTGTGACAGGAGACTACTAGAGACTGCTGCCCTGTGACAGGAGACTACTAGAGACTGCTGCCCTGTGACAGGAGACTACTAGAGACTGCTGCCCTGTGACAGGAGACTACTAGAGACTGCTGCCCTGTGACAGGAGACTACTAGAGACTGCTGCCCTGTGACAGGAGACTACTAGAGACTGCTGCCCTGTGACAGGAGACTACTATAGACTGCTGCCCTGTGACAGGAGACTACTATAGACTGCTGCTCTGTGACAGGAGACTACTATAGACTGCTGCTCTGTGACAGGAGACTACTATAGACTGCTGCTCTGTGACAGGAGACTACTATAGACTGCTGCCCTGTGACAGGAGACTACTATAGACTGCTGCTCTGTGACAGGAGACTACTAGAGACTGCTGCCCTGTGACAGGAGACTACTAGAGACTGCTGCCCTGTGACAGGAGACTACTAGAGACTGCCTGCCTGTGACAGGAGACTACTAGAGACTGCTGCCCTGTGACAGGAGACTACTAGAGACTGCTGCCCTGTGACAGGAGACTACTAGAGACTGCTGCCCTGTGACAGGAGACTACTAGAGACTGCTGCCCTGTGACAGGAGACTACTAGAGACTGCTGCCCTGTGACAGGAGACTACTATAGACTGCTGCCCTGTGACAGGAGACTACTATAGACTGCTACTCTGTGACAGGAGACTACTATAGACTGCTACTCTGTGACAGGAGACTACTATAGACTGCTGCCCTGTGACAGGAGTCTACTATAGACTGCTGCCCTGTGACAGGAGACTACTATAGACTGCTGCCCTGTGACAGGAGACTACTATAGACTGCTGCCCTGTGACAGGAGACTACTATAGACTGCTGCCCTGTGACAGGAGACTACTATAGACTGCTGCCCTGTGACAGGAGACTACTATAGACTGCTGCCCTGTGACAGGAGACTACTATAGACTGCTGCCTCTGTGACAGGAGACTACTATAGACTGCTGCCCTGTGACAGGAGACTACTATAGACTGCTGCTCTGTGACAGGAGACTACTATAGACTGCTGCCCTGTGACAGGAGACTACTATAGACTGCTGCCCTGTGACAGGAGACTACTATAGACTGCTGCCCTGTGACAGGAGACTACTATAGACTGCTGCCTGTGACAGGAGACTACTATAGACTGCTGCCCTGTGACAGGAGACTACTATAGACTGCTGCCCTGTGACAGGAGACTACTATAGACTGCTGCCCTGTGACAGGAGACTACTATAGACTGCTGCTCTGTGACAGGAGACTACTATAGACTGCTGCCCTGTGACAGGAGACTACTATAGACTGCTGCCCTGTGACAGGAGACTACTATAGACTGCTACTCTGTGACAGGAGACTACTATAGACTGCTACTCTGTGACAGGAGACTACTATAGACTGCTGCCCTGTGACAGGAGACTACTATAGACTGCTGCCCTGTGACAGGAGACTACTATAGACTGCTGCCTGTGACAGGAGACTACTATAGACTGCTACTCTGTGACAGGAGACTACTATAGACTGCTGCCCTGTGACAGGAGACTACTATAGACTGCCTGCCCTGTGACAGGAGACTACTATAGACTGCTGCCCTGTGACAGGAGACTACTATAGACTGCTGCCCTGTGACAGGAGACTACTATAGACTGCTAGCCCCTGTGACAGGAGACTACTATAGACTGCTGCCCTGTGACAGGAGACTACTATAGACTGCTGCCCTGTGACAGGAGACTACTATAGACTGCTGCCCTGTGACAGGAGACTACTATAGACTGCTGCCCTGTGACAGGAGACTACTATAGACTGCTGCCCTGTGACAGGAGACTACTATAGACTGCTGCCCTGTGACAGGAGACTACTATAGACTGCTGCCCTGTGACAGGAGACTACTATAGACTGCTGCCCTGTGACAGGAGACTACTATAGACTGCTGCCCTGTGACAGGAGACTACTATAGACTGCTGCCCTGTGACAGGAGACTACTATAGACTGCTGCCCTGTGACAGGAGACTACTATAGACTGCTACTCTGTGACAGGAGACTACTATAGACTGCTGCCCTGTGACAGGAGACTACTATAGACTGCTGCTCTGTGACAGGAGACTACTATAGACTGCTGCCCTGTGACAGGAGACTACTATAGACTGCTGCCTGTGACAGGAGACTACTATAGACTGCTGCCCTGTGACAGGAGACTACTATAGACTGCTGCCCTGTGACAGGAGACTACTATAGACTGCTGCCCTGTGACAGGAGACTACTATAGACTGCTGCCCTGTGACAGGAGACTACTATAGACTGCTGCCCTGTGACAGGAGAC